>JAZFAV010000003.1:4928750-7393125 GCA_037954035.1 Rosalia funebris
TAGTCAGAACGGGACAAGCTAATATAACACTATTTATTTTGTTTTGAAAGAATCTGTATCAAGCGTAATTGACAGTGAAAATAGTTTAACTGTGACCTAACCTAATTTTAAGTTCGGAAAAAATGTCTAGGAATTCGTCTAATTTACACGTGCATCAAGATAATTCAGTGGTTGAAAGGAGGCTTAGACCTATATATGGTAAATTATATGTTTATATTTCGAATTTACTTGAAATATGTTTTTGCAACCGTCAATAATAGAACAAATCGTTTGATTTGTAGGTTATATACCCTCTGACATTTTCGGTTATTTCTGTTTTTATTCATGTTACTATATTATTCATTTTGTACTCACGTATTTCCCATTAATTTTAGACTGGTTGGATACTGGCAATAACAAAAAAGCTTTGCAAGAATGTGAAAAAGTGCTTAAGAAGACTCCTAACCTACATTGTGCCAAAGCTCTGAAAGCTTTAACGCTTTACAGAATGGGAAAGGAAAAAGAGAGCAAAAGCATTCTGGAAATATTAACGAAAGAACAGCCTACTGATGATGCCACTTTACATGCAATGACACTTTGTTTCAGAGAAATGCAAGATCGTAAGTAACTTATTAAACTTACAATGAGTTATAAAATAGATACATTAATACATATATTTTATTAACTTTCGTTTATGTTGTATTTATCACTTTAATAAAAACTATTTTTTTTTTGTAAATTTGTTTTGTCATAAAAACTTATCTATAAGAATTTAATAAAGAAATAAAAATGATACATTTCTAAAATGTAAAATATACTTATTAATATCTCGGTAGTTATTTCTATAAAAATTTTTCTGTCAGTCAAGTTTCTTCTCTATCCATTTGAAACATAATATCTCCAAAATTGTTTGTATGTAAAATATTATGATGCGTTAATTTTTCAGTGGATAGAATCTGTAAATTATATGAAACTGCAGTCAAATTAGACCCAACAAATGAAGAACTCCATACTCATCTTTTCATGTCTTATGTCAGAATATCAGACTTCAAATCTCAACAACAAAGTGCTATGGCATTATACAAACACAAACCGAAAAATCCTTATTATTGTTGGGCTGTAATGAGCATAATTCTACAGGCAACAAGAGGAGAGGGTGCGAAGGATCCTACGAAACGAAAATTGCTGCTGAGCCTGGCAGAGAGAATGTTTAATAAACTGATATCCGAAAATAAAGTCGATGCGGAGCAAGAAGTTCAGTTGTATATCGTGATACTGGAGCTGTTGGAAAAGTTTGATGAGATTTTATTAGTGTTAGATAGACCGCTCGGTTCTAAATTGCAATGCAGTAACATTCCTCAGAATCGTTTGAAATATTTGAAGAAGTTACAGCGATGGGAAGAAGTCAATTTATTGTGTAAAGGTGTTTTAGTTGAATAGTAAGTTAATATATAACTACTATAGTAATTAGGTTATTTATAAAAAGGCAATCAATTATTCCTCCCAATTGATAAGTCGATTACGTAGAAAAATTAGATAATTAGTTTTTCTTTTTAGCTGAGTTTTTGCGGAAATTATTTTTTACATTTCTACCAGATTTATTTTAATTAATAAAAATATCCTTAGTTAAGTAATCGTCAATGTTTTTATACTTTTGAAAAGTATACCGGGTGTAACAGGATCATGGTATGCCCTTCCTTTTCTCCTTTAGTTTTGAAGATAATTGATTGAAATTTGGGATATCCTATACACATAATAAGCGGCACTTTTTGACATACAATTGATTTATTTCACTTCCGGTTTCGTCGGAAGTGACACTAACTTTCGATTTTTAAATGGAATACCATGTATATTATTGCATTTTTGAATTCTGCATAATTTTATGAATCCAACAATACCAAATAAGTAACATTTCAAAAGTCAACATTTTTTATAATCTAATTCTTAGTTTTCCATTTAAGTGTGCCATGACGGTTCCGATTTATTCTAAATGACCCGTGTATTGCTACAAAAATAGAAATCCCGTCAAAAATACTAAATCATGTGATTTATGAACAAATAAAGTTCATCAAAATTGTTTTTGGGGCAAAACTCAATTTTTTCAAATAGAACCATATTGGTACCGTGGTACCATTTATTAGTACTGTTAATAAGGAATTTATTCATATGTCGTATTAAAATGTGCAATAAATACAAACAAAATTACAGCTAAAAGAAAATTTTAGTATTTTCTTATTTTCTTTTAGCTGTAATTTTGTTTGTATTTATTGCACATTTTAATACGATATGAATAAATTCCTTATTAACAGTACTAATAAATGGTACCACGGTACCAATATTTTAGTATTTTCTTATTTTCTTTTAGCTGTAATTTTGTTTGTATGTATTGCACATTTTAATACGACATATGAATGAATTCCTTATTAACAGTACTAATAAATGGTACCACGGTACCAATATGGTTCCATTTGAAATAATTGAGTTTTGACCCAAAAACAATTTTGATGAACGTGATTTGTTCATAAATCACGTGATTTAGTATTTTTGACGGGATTTCGATTTTTGTAGCAATACACGGGTCATTTAGAATAAATCGGAACCGTCATGGCACACTTAAATGGAAAACTAAAAATTAGATTATAAAAAATGTTGACTTTTGAAATGTCACTTATTTGGTATCATTGGATTCACAAAATTATGCAGAATTCAAAAATTCAATAATATACAGGGTAGGTATTCCATTTAAAAATGGAAAGTTAGTGTCATTTCCGGCGAAACCGGAACTGAAAGAAAAATCAATTGTATGTCAAAAAGTGCCGCTTATTATGTGTATAGGATATCCCAAATTTCAATCAATTATCTTCAAAACTAAAGGAGAAAAGGGGGGCATACCATGATCCTGATACACCCGGTATGCAAAAATCTACATAAACACGTGTTTACATGAACTTTTTGTCTTAAAATCATACAAGGAATCATCTCTTAAAGTTTGCCTGCATAGTTAATTCACACCCTGTATATTCTTAATTCAACAAAATATATTCACGGTGAATATAAACTGCAAAAATTATGCATATTTTCTACATGCTTAAATTTTTACATCCTTATAAAAAGTGCTCATTCATTTATTGCTTGGCTAATTACATTTTCTATAGTGCTGTCATTGTTTAATTTTTATTTATGACATTTGAGGATGTTATTATCTATTCATTAAATTTTATATGCAGCAGCATTATAATAAAGCCTATAATGTATTATTTGTGACACAGTAGATTATTATAGTAATTTTAAATAATTTACATGTTTCATTGTTCAAACGTATTTATAAATAAATTTTGAAATAACATCTGTTAAAAGTAGAGATAGTCAAACAGGATTATTTTTACTAAATTACAAAGATATAAAAGGAAACAGTAATGAACATTCTCAATATATTCTTCATAGTATATCTGAGACTAAATCTATACATTAGTAAAATAAAATAAAACATTACTTAAATGTAAAAAAATATCCTGGGAGGTTGGAACTTTCGATGTAGCAACAAAAAACTTCGGACTAGTTTTCCACAAGTATACTGAAATATACATACATTGATGTGTTTCTCCAATCAACTTGGCATAATCATTATATGATTAAAATTGATGACAATGATTAAGATGACAAGGTCAAAAGAGTTTTAGTCATAGTCACGAACTTGCCCATTTTTCTTTACAAAAGAAAAAAACAGTTAAAACCAAAAGTCTGTTTTAAACTGGTTCAAATATTTTTGAAAAATATTCATAATATTGTCTTCGTAACCTATTTATAATTACAAATACATTAATTAAACCCATACAGATTGGTTAAATAGAGAAAAACAGATTTTTTACATATTTAAAGTGATATTTAAGTATTCAATTTTTCTGAAGTGTGCAATAGTGAAAGATGACCTTTTTACTTTCTATTTGTTTAATTTGGAAATAAAAGATCAATACACAAAAAAATGTTAAAACAAACAATCTCAAGGCCCCTTTTTAACTCAATTGCTTAAAATATAGTGAATTGCTTAAATAAATAGTTTTTACATAATTTTTGTAACTAAATTTTATTTTTTCTTGTAAATTTTATTTTTTTAATTATTAGTACTATTATTTACATTATTTATTGATTAGTACCACACAGACCAAAAAATGTTTGTTCATATTTATATACTATTTAAGGATGTAAATAAATCGGGATGTAATATTTTTGGGTTACATTGGCAATCAACCGAAAAAATTGTGTTTTCAAAAAGCATTTTTATTTCTTGTATTGTACTTGTGTGACATCTATACGGTTGCCAATTTTGTCATAAGCTTTGTACTCAGTGTGTCATTACATAATACCACAACAGTATACCTTATTGAACAATACTTTGAATTAAAAAAACTTTTATTTTGAAGTGGAAGTACCCTGAATCCAGTTTGTATATGAACACTTTGTAGTTCATATTTACGTACAGTGGGTCACATGGATATTCGTACATGTTCATCTGTTTCTAAATATTGATGATATTGCGATAATGTAGGCATGTGTATGTTTTTATACAATTTTATATACAAATTTCATGTATAAATAAGCATAAGTTTGTAATTTGGTGAAGATAATAATGATATAAAAAAGACTGGAATCAGTCGATTCCAGTCTGGCTCGCATTCGCGGTCACACGGATATTCGTACAGGTTCATAGACCTGTCAAAATACGTACTTGTAATGGATTAGCGGACCGCGCTGATTAGAGTAGGGACTTCAGTAGTTGCTTAACACTTCCGTAGTTTATGTCCTTTGTTTAAATTAAAACGTTAACGCGATCAAAATGGGACGCAAATCAAAAAATACGTCAGTGAATTTGAGGAAAACTAATTTCATTATATGAAAAAGGCAACAGTTACAGAATAATAGGATAAATTGTTCTGAAAAACCATTCTACCATACAGTATATCATGCAAAGGTATAAGAAAGGGAATCGTGTCGAAAGTTAGTGACATTAGCGGAAAATCATTGTGGAAAGAAAGTGCATCCAGAAACAATTCGGAGGGTGTTACGAAGGCATAATTACCATGGACGTTGAGCGAGGAAAAAACTTTCATTAATAAGCGAAATAGAAAAGCACGAGTACAGTTCCCATGTGAATGCTTACAGCAATCTGAGAACTACTAGGACAACGTAATTTTTTACAGCGAAAGCAAATTTAATCTATTCGGACCAGATGGTAACACAATTATGTAGAGAAAATTAAATGATGCGCTCAATATAAAAAAAATTTGATTCCCACTGTGAAACAGCGGTGGGTCTATTATGGTCTGGGGATGCATGTCTCATCATGGCATTGGAAATTTGCATTCTGGACTCTATACTGGACCAGCATGTCTATTTAAATATTAAAAAAAATAATTTGGTGCAAAACGCAGCTAAATGGGGAATCGAGCGGCAGTTTAAATTTTACCAAGACAACGACCTTAAGCGTACGGCGCTCCGTGTACGTCAATGCGTTCTGTATATTTACCCAAAAGTTATAAAAACACCTGTACAGTCCCCAGACATTAACCCGGTCGACCATTCATGGCATGAGCTCGAAATTCGCATTCGTAAACACACTATAACCAACATTAACGGCTTAAAGGAAACGCTTATGAAGACTGGAATTATATTCCCCAATGCCTGTGTGCCAAACTGGTATCTTCGAAGACGCTTGCATGTTATACTAACTCAAGATATACCCAACAAAATATTAGATCTCATTCAATATTATTTTTACTTAGTTTTCATTCATGTGTACGAATATCAGTGGGAGATATAATTGTTAGTTTCTATTTTATTTCATTAAAACAGTAATAGCATTAGACAGTAACATTATTGATTGAAAACTACATTATTTGTACTGTTGTATAATAGAAAATTACAATACATCATATTTCATTTCCTTGTTTTTTATTTTATCGCATTTTATATAAGTAAAAATCAAATAAGTTAACTGTACGAATACCCGTGTGACCCACTGTATACCTAGGTATTCAATTTAATAATAAAAAAAACATTTTATTCTTTTCATAAAACTATTATTTTTGGAAAAATTCTCAGAGGTATAAACTAATTCAAACTATTCAAATGTTTGAATACTGATTTAAAATATCAGTACAAGTTTTACATTTTTTTCGCTAACCATTCATTATACAAGTTATTTTTAAAATAAATAAATTTTATTTTTCTAATTATTAATACTATTATTTACTTACTGAATGTTAAACAATTAACATACGTTAAATTAGAATCTCGCATTTAAATCGATATTTCCTTGTATCTAATCAATGGTTCATTGATTTTATATCAGGAATAACATACTATAAAAGTGTAAAATGTTATAACGGATGTGAATTTTAAATGTCCTTCATGCCCCTGATAATTTTTTCAAAAGTAGATTTTTTTAAGGAATTACATTTACTTTGTAGACAAATCTTATATTGGTTTTTCCTAGATTTTCTCCTTTATTAAAGTGGGTTAATTTTAGCATAGATAGATGGGATATCTGGAAAGAATACATAAATTCTGTATTCGAACTAATGGCAATTGGAAAAAAATTAAACAACCATGAAAATCATGAAGGAGGTGAAAATGACATGGAAACTGTTGACGACACACCAGAGAAAGCCCATGAATTCATATGTAGAATAGTTGAGAATGGCTCAGGAAATGGTATTTCTTTTCTTCATTCTGAATTTTAATTACATACCACTTCTTACGTGTTATTTCATATGTTGAAAAATGGAAGACACAATAACTGTTTTTGTAGGTTTTTTGCTCAGAGGTCCTTATCTAGCCCGTGTTGAGTTATGTTCGAAGTTGTGCGAGAGGAAGCTCAATACCACTGAACTACTTGGAGATACAATTGAAGTGTTTATAGAGTACTTCAGAAAATTCGGTCATAAATCTTGTTGTGTCTCAGACTTACGAATATACCTAAATTTATTAAATGATGAACAAAAAGCTGAGCTGTCTTCTAAATTGATCAAAGACGTGGGGATCAGTTCGATCAGTGTGGCTCAGACTGTGAGTATCTTTAACTAACATCACAATAATATACGTTGACAGTGTTTAGTACAGACAAGGGCAACCTAAAAATGCTTATAAAGCATTGATTATTTTCATTTATGTACAGGCTGATTGATTTACACCCCCATCCAATAGAAATATTAAGAATAATTATCTCTAAGGCAGCATTATATAATTTTTCACAAAATTTTATATTTGTTTACATTATTTTTTATTTTATTTTGTATCCATTCATTTTAAATTATCTGTTATAATTATTTCGGAAGTGAAATGTGCAACATTTACAGCATAATTATATGGATGTTTAATTCCAATGGAAGGAAATTGCTATTTTTGTTAGATCGTTTACAGGGTGTGTACAAATATACTCTCCACCGACTGAAAAATCTGTGTTTACACTAAAACTATAAAAAATGTTACGATATTAAAAATAACAATTAGATGTGATAAATATTATTCATATTCACCTTAATGTAATGGCGGATTCACATAATATTAACAAAACTATATAAAGTAAACCATAAAATACCCAACTTAAGAAAACACCAATGTACTATGCAAACAAAGAACAAAACACAAGCTTACATTAAATAAATCTACAAATTATAAACAAAGTTCGCAGAATTATTTCAGCAATCATGCTTTTCCCGAACAGAATGTTTCTGATATTAATAAATTGGACACTCCTAGCAGCCCCTTCTTAATTGTACATAAATTTTTTATAGAGACAGTTTATGACATAATAAAAACGTTAAAACCAAAATTAATTAATTCCCACATGCCACCATCGTTTGTAGTATGTGGCTGTGCTTCTATCTTTGCGATACCCTTATAAGTTCTGTTTAATTTGTCTATTCATACTTCAACATTTCCCCATTGTTGGACGAGGTCAAAAATGATACCGGTTGTTAAGAAAGGACACAGAATATTAATAACTAATTATTGGCCCATTGTTTTACTGAATAATTTCTCTATAGTTATAGAAAAGTTCTAAAATCCTATATGAACAAAATCACGTGAAAAATCAAATCACTGAATACCAACAAGTTTTTAAAAAGGACAATCTAGTTACTAATTTATTATGCTTACCATCATCAATAGAACCTGACAAATATTCAGTTATATTTGTCAGGTTCTATTGATAATGGTAAGCAAGTTGATGTAAATCTACACAGACTTTTCAAAAGCCTTCAACAGATTACACCACAATATACTTTTATAAAAAGTAGATACTTTCGGATTTTCTACCAAGTTAATAAATTATTTTTCCTCTTATCTTGATATTAGGAGTCTTACCAAAATCAGGTATTCCACAGGGATCTAATTTAGGACCGCTCTTTTTTAATACCTTTATTAATGATATCGTGCCGCGGTGCACATTTGAACGACGTTTTATTCTATACTTAATACCATAAAATAGTCTTTCAAATAATAAAAAAAATGAGTGGATATCTCACATACATGTCTTAATTTCATAATCACATAAATATCTTCAATTGCAGCCCTGCTTCCATAAAATTGTTTAATAGGTATAATAGGTATTTGTATATATGTATAATATAATTCTCCAGTCTTGTTTTCTTTATTAAGATTTGAATTTATTTCAATGAGAATATTGCTCAATACAGCACACTATTAAAAAAACACACCGTATTTAATCATGAATATTATAAATGGTAATTATTTATCTTAGCGTAAAACTCCCAAATTCTCAATAAAATTTGTCTACCCCTCTATTTTGGAGGATGCTGAACAAGAATCTGTCTTCAGTTTTTGCCAGTCGTACACAGTTTACGTGAAATCTAATTTTCATATTTCCGCACGTGACACCACTTTTCGTTATCAAATAACTTTCACTTTATATTAATGTAAGTAGATGATGCTACAACACTTTCTTTATACACATCATACATTAAAACCGTCATGAAATTTATTATTCATTATGATTTTCTTAATTTACTTGCATGAAAATTTTAAACATTGCAAGTAAATTAAGAAAATCGTAATGAATGTATTTCGAATTATATAGAGGGCGCTTGGATACCAAATAAACGGCTGCATGAAAATTGTAAACATTGCAAATAAGTTAAGAAAATCATAATCAATAATAAGTTTTCTGACGATTTTAAATATTTTAATGCATGATATGTAAAAAGGAAGTGTTGTAGCATCTACTTACATTAATATTCGGTATCGACTTAATGTAAAATGAAAGTTATTGGAGAAGATTATGGTGTCACATGCTGAAAAGTTGAAATTTTTTTTTTTTTCAAAAACTATGTTCAACTGCCTAAAACTGAAGCCAGATTCTTGCTTAGCATCTATACAGGGGGGTATCTAGCCAAATTTTGGTGAGTATTTGAGAGTCTTATATGCTAAAATAAATAATACTGTATGAATTAAAACACCAGTTTTGTTAAAAATTAATATATTTTAATATTATTTTCTTTATATTGTATCTTGTCATATCTGGAAATTTTTATTCAAGGACCATCAAATGCAGCGCCACATTTGTGCCCTGCAGTTGTCCAGGTTGTGTGGATGTCACCGAAATCGGCCCTCAGACCATTTGAGGGCTTTAGTAATAGCTTTTTCGCAGCATTACCAGCACGGATATCGATTATATGGTAAAAACTTACTTTCAACGGATTTGGGTCCTTCAGATCCATACGTCTTAATGGCTACTCACCTTTTATATGATCTAGCTCAAATGGAGAAAAATTCTGATTCAATTATCGTAGCTCTAATTTTGCTGGAGGGTCTGTTGAAGAATTCTCCCAGCAATTTTCATGCAAAACTACTGGCAGTACGACTGTATCATACTTTAGGTGAGTGATTAAATTGAGCTTTTTTTTTGCAGTACAAATAAATCTGTAAGTACATCATGTTGCCATGTTGCGGGCCGTTAAAAAATTACGTGTGAGAAATTCTAAAATGAAATCATCCATCACTTCCATCTGTAAAGCCCGAATTTGTGAGAATTTTTTTTTTTGATTGGCTGGTTTGGCCTACTCGTGCTATATGTAATAATCCAAAATGTTGTAAATGATTTTTTATTCTCTCGTAAAGTAGATGCCATATAATCCGATGACCATTAAACCATAGAACCATAAGGAATAGACCAGGGGGATGGCACTCCCTGTATATCATGTAGTGCGATCTTGCATTTACGTGTACAACGGCCGCCAGGGGTGCTAGTGGTTTTGCAGGTCTTGCAGTCTCGTTTCCCTCTTTCTCTTACGTCCCTCACCTACAGCAACAGTAAACATATAACCTCGCATACATGTAAACAAACGCGTAATCGCGACTTGTAATCAGTCTGCAGTGTATAATTATAATGTAAAATGGAGGATCCGGCGAATGTAAAAAACAAAATGCGTCGTGTGAGACGACGTCGCGTCGCATAGTGCCCGCATGTAATTACGAAAAAGAACGGTTGGACACAGTTTTTGAGAGTCTCAGAAAGTTTTCTTGTTTTACATTAAAGTAAATAATTACCTATTTTGGTAAGGTATATCGAAATAAGTTTATAAGTAAGTCTATTAGAATAATAAAAATGAGCAGCAACTCCATAAAACATTTTACATAAGTTAAAACTAAAAATTGCATAAGTACTTCAATATCAGTAATATTCACATCGCATTCCAGTGAACCACACGCACTGTCGCAAACATTTCGCAAGCAATTTTATTCCTGTCTCACTGTTATTGTAACATTTTTTGAGAGACGTATGACCAGCAAGCTACTCACAACCGGTCCCCTGACTCCAGATCACTATAATTATCACCAACTCGCTCCAGTAGTTTACTTCTACTAATTTCACACTTCACTTAATTGGAACTACTGTCATATGGAGTTCGGGTGTGTGATAATTGTTAATCTCAGCTTTTCTATCAAGATCTCACATGCACACCGCATGTATTCTTTCTGTAGTGTCTGTTCTGTGTATAGATATATTAAAATTAGCTGGAAATTTAAAAATCCGTTTATAAATGGTTCGATGATGATTAAAATGATTTACCAATAGGTCTTTAGGTACCAAAAAAAAAAGCGCTACAGTTAGAATATTATTTTCCTTTTATTTTTACGGTAATCACTTATATTCAACAACTTTTGTAAAATCATTGAAGAGTCAACAGAGTAAATAGGTGATGTGGCTCTTTAGTGCTGCACCCCATCCATTCCATATCTCAGAGATTATCAAAGGTAGAGAGATGGTTAGATGGGGAAAGCTTAGAAAATTTTATTTGTCGTCAGTGCAGTATCAAATTTTACGTAACTATTTTCGGTTTTTATGCAATTGAAGGAAAAACAAGATTAATCATTTTCAACAATAATATCCCTTTAATTGGAGATGCGGCACATTTTAGCAAGTACATTATTATGGTACTTTTTAAAGGCACTTTTTGCTGTATTAATAGAAAAATTAAGCTATTTTGTTTCTGAGAAAATAGCATTAACTTTTGTTTTTCATATGGGCGCCATATTGGATTTTTCTACGATCAGGTAACATTCTTACCTCTTTTTAATGATGTATTACATGATCATAAAATTATAGGATTTGGGACTATAAATTTAATTTTTTCGATGTTGGCTATGATACTCGACAAAGGTATAAGACAATTGAACAGATATGTTATTGTGTGCTGTCAAAGTTTGTCTATGCATCGCTACTTTTCTTGGGGTTTTCTCTTTCTTGTTAAAAATGTATTAGTTATTACTGTATTTAGCTTTATTGTAATAGTGCCGAGAAAATTTATAACCGAAGAGAAAGTAGATATGTTAGACTAGAATCAAATAGGAACGGCTGAAGCTTCAAAAATGTACGAAGAACATTCCCCTAGACATCATCAACTACCCCCCTATTTTCGAATACTGCCCTAGGGCTACTTCTCAGTTCGAGTGCTGAACAAAAATCTGGCTTCAGTTTTTGGCGATTGAGCACAGTTTTCAAGAAAACGAATTCTCAACTTTTCTGCACGTGACACCGGTATTTCTTATCAAATAACGTTCACTTTATATTACATGGATACCTAATATTACTGTAAGTAGATGCTACAATCCTTCCTTTATACATATCATACATTAAAACTGTCATAAAACTTATTCATTACGATTTTCTTAATTCACTTGAAATGTTCACAATTTTCATACAGCCATTCATTTGCTATCCAAGCACATAGAGTTTAATAGAGAATGCTTGAGTAAACAATTACAATGAATTATAATATTAATAACAAAGAGCGAGACAATTCAACCATCAAATTTGCTAGGGATACTGAGAATGATTGTAAAAAGAATTTTATGGAAGAATCACTTTCATCCATACAAACCGATCATTGCTCAGGGATTGAATGAAAATTATTTTAGAAGGTGACTTAGATATTGCGAATGGTATCAGCAAAAGTGTCGCTTAGACCCGAATTTTTCATCAAAGATGTTCTAGACTGACGAGAATTGCGAGATTTATAACAGACATAACATTATGGGACCATTTACAATCTTCAAATAACCAGCCAAAGATTTCAAATCCAATTTGGCTTTAAAGTCATAGGCGAACTTAACTTATCTCTTACATTAAGAAAATTTGGTTGTACCATGACAGTTGCCCGACTTATAGCAGACGTATTTTAACTAAATATTTACCGGATATTTTTAATTTTCAATGAAAAGGTTATTGGAAATAGTGGAAATGTTTTATGGTCGGTCAGCGAGATCTCCTGACCTCAGTCATTTGGAGACCGTTAATCTTGAGGACATGCAAAAAATTAGGTAGCCTTGTTTGAGGCACCAGAAAACATGTTGGTCCTTGAATAACGTGTAGAAAATACAATATGGCGTCCATGCGAAAAATAAAAGTTACTGGTATTTTCTCAAAAACAAGGGACTATAATGATTTTGTTAATACCGCTAAAAGCGCCTTTAAAATTAGGAGTGTACTTGTTAAAATATCTCCAAAGAAATATGAGGCATTGTCGAGAATGCATCATCCTGTTAGTTAGCAATTATTTAAAAAATGAAAATAAAAACTACCCATTTAACCGTCTCTCTATTTCTGATAATATCCGAGATAGCGATGCACGCAGATCCAAAGTGGGCCACACTGTATAGTTAAAAAAATAGTAGTTCAGGTATGCTTGCGCAGATCTAAAGTGGGCCACACTGTATATACTCCGTTTTCAAAATAGTGGGCAGTAAGTACAGAACACGATACGATTCAACAATTCTTGTGTCTGTTTTATGTGTAAATTGTAAAGATCACTCCCTGCACTCTGTTATCTCTGCTCTCTTTAGTTACGCGCGAGACAAGGCACGTGCCTTGTCTGTGTGCCTGTCTGATCACCATGTTGCGAGTTACTTACTGCCTACAATTTTGAAACCAGGCTATAGTTAAAAAATAGTAGTAGTTCAGGTATGCCTATAGAAAACTGTTAAAGTTGCATAGTAAATGTGTTTTTTCTGAGTAATAAATATTATAACCAGGTCTTTTTCTTATAGGTAGTGGTGTTTCAGCTCATGATATGTACAATAGTTTAGACGTAAAACATTTACAATTAGATTCGTTAGGGTATATACATTGCGGAAGAATACAAACGACGGGGTTATTCTCCTTGTGTTCAAATATATACGACCTCACATTGAAGTTTTTTTCTTCAAATTACAAAGATGTAAGTAGTTAACATAACGTTTATTTGGAAATTCACGCATCCCTATTTCAGAGTTCGGACCACTTAACTTTTTCATACAAATTCGGATCATTTCTAAAGCTTGATGAATTCATGGATTTTATCGAGAGATTGAATAATAGCTTACACTATACGTCAGTAGCAATAGATAGGATCTACATAAATTTAATAGAGTGTACAACTCTCGATTCATTGTATTACTTAGACATATCACCGGAGGATAATAAAATAGAATGGGAATCTTTAAGGTAAGGATATATATTTTTTTAATTTCGTCTAGCCTGGTAGAATCTGGAAACTTTTAGAGACAATCACGATCTTAGCGTATATATCTCCTGGGACCCAGAGAGGATAAATGGCCCTCCAGAAGACTGGCCTGAAATAAAGGCGTTGTTCGAGCAAGATTTGCGATTTTTAAAACTGAGAACCTCGGTTTTATGGGGTATGTCATCAGCTGTTGACATAATAAAATCTGTAGATGGACTTCGGCAAAAACATACGGAGACTTTGAGAAATACAATAGACAACTGGAAAAAATTACACCAACAATCAATATCTGACAATTTTATGCCAGTGAATCAGGTTAATAAATACAGCTTACTTTTATTTTATTTTATAACTTTAGTTTTATTCTTTTTAGAATTTAATAACGATGCCTTTGCCGTCGAGATTGCATGGTGCATTAGAGGCCCCGTACTTTCCCTTAGTTAGTGTCTTTTTTGAGTTCTTGATGGCCCTTAGTAGTGAAGATGTAGGGAAAACTTCCGACTGTACAAAGAGTATAGAAGAAGAGCTTAATAGTTTAGTGAAATTTATAGAAGACAATACAGTGAAGAAATCAAATGACTTTCAAGATAAGAGGAAATCCATGGAACTGGTGGTAAATTGTGTGGAGGTTAGTTGTAATTTCTTTTACATAATTAGCATTTTTAGGAATCCGGAATTAGTATTGATTTTTTCTTTTTACTGTAAAAATTAATCAAAACACTAAATACGTAAAGAAGAGTAAAGTTTAAGGATAAAATTTCTAAAAGTAAAGTTTAAAGGATGAAGTGTTTATTTTCATACTTTCATTTTTTGTCATTCTTATAATTAATTGTCTAGTGTGGTAATAAAATTTTACAATATTTATATTTTGTGATTAAACGATTTTTTGAAGAACTGCAAACATGCAATCTTATTTTTTAAAAAGAGCGATGTACAAATTTTAATGATGTCATACAGATGATTAATTATTATTAATAAGATTCTAACAATATAATCATAATTATTATCTAAATAATTAGGAGCAATTAATTTATAAAGCTTATTTCTAGTTTATAAATAAATATAACATGATTTTTTTTTTTTTTTTTGAAAAATAGCTGATAATTAATTGCTTATATTCATAAGCCTTTAAGTGGATTTTTCGACATGAAACTATCGGGTTGTCCAAAAAGTTCGTTCGGTTTTTCATAAGTATTTATTATTAATATTATAGTTATTACAAATTATTTTAATCAGTAAAGTAAGTTCCTCCATTTTCAATAACTTTCTCCCATTTCTTAGCTTCATAATACCGTTTTCATAAAAGTTTGCGGTTTGCTCGCAAATAACATTTGTAAATGATTTCTGACTTCCTCGTCATTGGCAATTGTTAAGTTTCGTAAACTGTTATCCATGGAGCGGAATAGGTGAAAACCCGAGGGCGCGAGGTCTGGAGAATACAGTGGATGGGGTAATACATCCCACTCCAACAATTTTCTCCTGGTCTGCAGAGAAGTGTGCGATCGGGCGTTGTCGTGATGGAAGACGACCTTCTTACGATTTACAAGTCCTGGACGCTTTTCCTGCATAGCTTGGCTCAATTTTTGTAGTTATTCGCAGTAAACATCCGAATTTATTGTTTCACTCCAGGGGTGAAGCCCTGCTTTTGGTGTGGATTGAGAAAGTTCACCGGACTTTCCCCACGATCTTTTTCGACTGAAGTAAATGATCCGCTTTTCAATCTCCAGTAACCATATTTCTTAAAAGGGGATCGCTACGTTGACGAATCTTTAACACATCGCAGATGTTGATGCGATCCATTAAATTGGATTCGCCGAGATCATGAGGAACCCAAACATCGAGTCTATACCCCAGTGTCGAAATAATGTGGAGTTATTCATATATAATATTAGACCACCATAACTATTCAACGGTTTGTCTATTTCTTGTGTAATCACCTATTATGTGCATACAAATTTTATGTGCTGCTCTATAGAAATAGTAGTTCAATGCGAACTACTCTCTCTCCTATTGAATTCCGAATCGCATAATAATCGGTTGTACCGCCTGGTGCGCTGTTGTAGCAAAGCTAGCCAATCATTTTAGGCGGTTTTAAATAAATTTGAATTCGATTGGTCAGCAATTGGCGGCACGGATCAATGTCGATCGATAGAATGACGCATGCGTTGTTTAGCCCAGATTTTGGCTCGCCAGTGGCGTTACATTGTGGTTATGTGCGATTGATTCGGGAAGTTGTTTATTTATTATATTCTGCTATAAAAGTGAGTGTTTAGTGTTTTTATAACATGGAAGCAGCGGATGCAAATTATTGTGGTTCTACGACGAAGAATTCCAATCGAAAACAACACTTTTAACAAATGAAGAACTTCAAATGATTAAAAACGTCTACGAAGGAATTCGGGCGCGAAACTCAGATATTAGTACAACCGAGGCAGTTGATATATGCTCTTCGTTAACAAAATTCTGTGGAAGTAGTGTGTATCGTGCAATGAAGTATGATGAAGAAGAAACAAATGCAAAAAAGAAGAAAACAGAAACCCGCGGTAGGAAGAAGATTGAAGTTGACGAAGATGTTAAATACATAATTCGTAGGATTATTCATGGATTTTTTTTTATTAACTTCCGACGTTGAATAAAATTCACGCTGCCGTCGCTCAAGATGAAAATTTACCGAAGTTCTCTCGTAAAGTTCTTTTGAGAATTATGCATGAAATGAATTTTCATCATATAAAACGAAACCGAAGTAGTCCTCTTATTGAAAAAAACAGGAAATTGTGTTATGGCGAAGAAGTTATTTGGAAAAGCTAAGAGATTTTCGGAATTGTGGTAGGAAGATTTATTATTTGTATGAAACTTGGGTAAACGAAGGTCATACCGTGACGAAAGTGTGGCAAGACTGCAATATTCTAAATAACCGACAGGCATTTGTAGAAGGATTATCTCCGGGATTAAAGGCACCATCTGGAAAAGGATAAAGATTAATAATCACGCATATCGGAAGCGACTCAGGTTTCTTGGAAAATGGTTTAAATGTATTTGAATCGCAATGGGGATTATCATGAAGATATTACTAGTGAAGTTTTTGAAAAATGGTTTTCATCTGTATTGTCTTCCATAGAACCCGGCGCAGTTGTCGTGATGGACAATGCACCATATCATAGTCGGCGAATTGAAAAGTTACCAACATCAGCATGAAGAAAAGGACAGATCCTAGAGTGGTTAAAATCTAAAAATCTGGATTGTGAGGATACCATGTTAAAAGTGCAGCTATTAAAAATTGCGCAGCGAGAAAAAAGCCGGTACATTAAATATGTAGTAGATAAAATGACAAAAGCTCGTAATGTGACAATACTTCGTCTACCACCAAATCATTGCGAATTGAACCCCATCGAGCTGATTTGGGCGCAAATAAAAACGGACGTAGCACGAAATAATAGGACTTTTAAACCAGGAGACGTCAAATTGCTGTTGAACGAAGCTATCAGCCGCGTCACCGCGGAAACATGGTTCAAGTGTATTCTGCACGTAAAGAAAGAGGAACAACGCATGTAGGATCTTGACACAAGAGCGGAAGCATTGATAGATCCAGTTATAATCAATCTAGGCAATAGCAGTTCCAGTGATTGTGATTTTGATAGTGACAGTGACTAACTGTGGAATAGTAATATTGCTAGTGGAAGTGGTGTTGTCTGAAGTGAGTGATTCTTATAATAATGACATTAAGAAAATATTTTCGGTGCGACGCAACATAGTGATAGTGGGATAGTGACAGTGATTGGTAATATAAAATAAAACATGAGTGATAAGTGTGGCATATATGTATAGTGATAGATATAGTGACTGTGACGGTGTTGTTGATACAAGAAATAAAGACTGTGTTAGTGATGTAACATATATAATGATTGTGACAAATATAATAACTGTGACGGTGTTGTTGATACGATAAAATAAAGATTGTGTTAGTGGTGTGGCATAAATATAATGATAGTTTTAAATAGTGAAAGCGGTAGGTCAATATATGGATTCAGAGGGGCCACTTGTGTATAGCTTGCTACTCCTACGTCCCTTCATATGGCACATGTTGCCAAAATGTCTGTTTTATCAGGATATGCTAACAGGAGATGTTCTGACTGGGTAAGCATGAAATAAGCACATTACATAACTTGCGACTCTTACATTGTTTTCTAACTAAAAAACTGTTACAAATCCACTTGAAAACCTTTTTCAGCTGTCTTGGTACTATTTTGTTATTTTTTTACATATTGCCCCCTCCAAATTGATACGCCTATGGAATTTCGTTCCCCGCACATTTCTTGTCCTTGAGCCATCCATATGTCATCGATGAGTCACTCCATATTATTTCGACACTGGGGTATAGTGACAAAGGTGATTCTATACACTAGAATTTAACGTCCCGATTTTTTCTGCAAGCTCACGTATGGTTTGGCGAGGATTTGCGCCAATTAAGGCTCGTAAATGTTCGAGAACGACTTCTTTAGGTCCGCCTGACCTTGGAGCGCCCGTGAGGGAAAAATCGCCAGATCGAAATATCTTGAAACACTTTTAACACGTTCGATCTTGAATAACATTGTTTCCGTACACAGAATACAATTTGCGGCAAGTTTCAGTAGCTCTTGCCTTTCTACTTTTCCGCACTCCACAATACGCGAAAAAGTAATGTAATCGTGTAAAAAAAATTGTTTTTTTCTAGGGTTTATTTTTCGTTTTTCGACCTAAAAACTAAAAAAAAATTGTTTTTTTAACCATTTTGTGTGTGTGCGTGTCGTCGTCGGCATTTATTCTTGTTAGCACGATAACTCAACTAAATCGTGTCGGATCGACGACCCTTATTGATTTTGAGGTGGATAGAACACACTACCATGTTCATGGGTCATGAGAAAGCACAATGGTGGACTATTTGAGAAATTGTTCTTGTTAGCACGATGACTCAATTAAGTCATGCCGGATCGATCGGGTTTGAACCGATTCTGATTAGGGACGTCTACCAGACGACATCTATTAATTTTGAGATGGATAGGACACACCCCACCCTGTCCATGGGTCATGAGAAAGCACGATGGTGGACTATTTGAGAATTTTTTGTTAACACGATAACTCAACTAAATCATATTGGATCGATCGGGTTTTGACTGATTCTGATCGGGGGCGTCTCCCAGACGACACCTATTGATTTTGAGGTTAAAAATAAGTTAAATATCAGGGTTAAATAGGGAGGAAGGCTTCAAGGCTGCAGCTGTGCGTATGACATCATAGGCCGTGATGTAAGCAGTTAACTCGGAAAAATTAAACGACTTCTTGGACAAACTAGTATACGAATATACATTAAAGCACCACATAGCATACATACATCTAAGTGTAAAAATAATGTTTTAGTTACTAAATAGAGTTATAGTCATCAAAGATGGTGTTACAGCGCCATTTTGAAAACAATTTTTAAAATGCAACAGTGTGCGAGTAATGCCTTATTTGGAAACAGCTTCAAATATCTATTCAAACGTGGGTTTAGAGGGACATTGGTCTTTGACTTTTTGAAACAATTGTTTAAATTTGATATACAGTAGCACTGTATAATTATGCATTGTTTATACTTCAGTGTTTAAACATCTTATTTTTTGCAGATTCTCAGCATATGCAGTTTAGTATGCCTCCTCTGTAGCGAATTAGTGAGACCGTTGCAAGGGAAAAGGGGAAAAAAAAAATCGGGCGACATGAAAATGAGAGAATCCTTAAATCCAGTGACTTGCAAACTTAAAGACAATATCAGTACAATTTGTGATATTTTACAAAAATGGGCAGACTTAAATCCACCCGACGATATTAAAAGTAAATTTGAGGCATTAAATTTAAACTCCTATCAGGAAGTGGTTCAAAACATTAATAATAGTTATAGCACCGCAAGTAAAGAGATACAGAGTGTTTTAAAAAATAAAATCAAATTACTGAATGGCTTGAGCGGTTAAATTCTCATTTGTTTTTGATGAGTTTGTTTGTATGTATGTAATAAATTATATGGTTTTTATAACTGTGTTTCAATTTTCAACACCTCTACTATTTACCCAAGGTAGCAATTAATCTTTTAGGTTATCTTAAACATTCTATATGGAATTAATACTTTACAGTATTACCAACCAAGCTCGCCTGCTAAAACAAATTAACACTAAACTGAAGTATCAATATCGAAGAATACCGGCCAACACTTGAATAAACATGGAGTAGTTAATGTTGTAAAGAATTATGATGAGGGTGTCCTATAAGAATTATTTAAATAAAGTTGGTCAGACTTATGGATTATGAATTAAAGGTAGGTTAAAGGGCATATACATCTAGACATACATCTAGATACTTTCAGTGGATGATCGAACTATTTTCCATTCAAACTAATAATCCGGTCTCCTTTATCAGAATTAGTGGCATAGCGTCCATTAAGGCTGTAAAGCTAGCTAAATTGCACATCATTCCTCGCGTACTCCCCTCTCCCCTCACTGCACCGCGGATCTCAATGAAGTCCCTTAAAACCAAGGCGACGGAGAGTTAGCCCAGACAGCGCATACGCATGCCAACGCGAAGAATGATATGCAATACTGTCAGCCTCACAGCCTTAATGAACGCTTCGCTACTGATCAAAACGTTATCCATTGTTGGGTTAATTAAAGTGTTGTGACATCCTTTTATCATATCGATATCACTGAAGTAAATTTCAAAATTATTACATAAATAACAGAGGCGGATTTACAATAAAGAGCAAATTAATATAAAAATTATTCACATATCAGTTTACCTTTCATTGCGTGGTCGTTTAGGAACAAATGATGATTTGTAATTGTGGTCCTAAGAATGCGTAGTCAGGTCAGGGGGCAGGCAAGTCATTACGTCACCGTATTCAGTGGCGTGCGGCAGCGCGCAAGCCTTGGCCGGCCGCTGTCTGGGCTATCCACAGCCACCCAGACAGCGGCTTGGTTTTAAAGGACTTATAGAGATCCGCGGTGCAGGGGAGGAGACGGGAATACGCGAAAAATTACATGCAATTTAGCTAGCCTGATCGATCAGTTTGCGTAATACAGTGGCTATAATATTGACCTGTCGTTATTCGTAGTGATTAGTGTTATTTTTAAGGATAATGGCGGCCCTAGACAGCGCCGATTTAGTAGACTTTCGAATTAATAAGAGTGATTATTTTAATATTTTATCTTTAGAAGATAAACTGAAAACTAAAGACGCATATTTAATTATAAACTGAAAATGAAAGCAGCAAAAGTTACCAATTTATTACTATAACTGCTATAGTAGAAAATCCTGGGTTGTTATCCAAAACTGCACTCATTCTTTTCTTTATAGCGTTCGTTGTATCCTCCTCCAACTGAAAAATGTATTGCCGAAGGTCCAAAACAACGCATTATAGCATCCACTATTGAAAATTCATCTCTCTGTTTCTTTTTACAAGTTTTCAATCGCTTTTCGTATGCGCGAAAATTTTCCAAATAGTTGAATAACTGGATCCGCTGAAGTCGGTTGCGCATTCGTAATAACAATAGCATCATTTGGATCCAACTGTTGAAATACCCTGGTAATAATACTATGAAGCTGCCTCGATTCGCGTTCCCCACCGGGTTATTACGAACGCTGCTGGAGGTAACTGTGTGTGAGGAAGCATTCCTGTGAATAATGCCACTCCTTGCGGAGCTTCTAAAACACTTGCTTGACATTCGCTCTTAGGCGATCGACATTCGGATAACGGCCACGGATTGCCTCTGCTATGCGATGAAGACCATGCACTAGGCACGTTACATTTAACATCGTAATTGAACGTTCCGTTTAAAAATCGACAAGCCGCTTCCATGTATAGCGCAGCATCCGCAAGAAAAAGTAGAGCCATGTATTTGTTTTCCTCATGTTTAGCACTCCATACGTCTTTTAACGTCTTACTACTAATTTTGCAACAGTTTCAGCATTCGTCTTAATACCCATAATACAATGAAAAGTTCTGATTATATATATACTAATACTAACAGCGCAACCGTGGTGGAAAATTGCAGTGCAAGTAAGTGGAGCAATTCACTCTTCTAACCGTGGACCTAATAGTTATCGTAGTTATGCCTAGCCTGGTGGGTACCGGGCCGGGTGGCAGCCACGCCTTTTGCCTTTCTGGCTTTGTACATACGAGACAGCGCAAGCGCTTCGCACAAACAAAAAATTATATTTACTGCTTTATTAAATAAATACAAGTAAATAAGTGTCTACCAAGATTAGTTTTGAAATTAATATTGATATTATTGACATAGGTATACTTTCAACATCCCTTGAAAGTTTAAATTATTTCACAATAATACAGAAACATGGGAATCTGGAATATAAAATTAAATAAGCAGTAAACACATGAATAGAATTAATTAATTAATAGAATTACGAATGATTTGATTGATTTGAAGACATAAAAACAAAATTATGGACGTGTAAACTACATGAAAAAATTTGAAACACGGGCACAGCTTACTCGAGTCTCGAGTAAGCTGTGATACGGGTGGGCTAGACCACCCTGCTGAAGAAGCCTTCGGCAAAGCGGGGAAAGAATCGGGAATCTCTGATCAGTCCGATCTCCGTATTTCCGAGTTCAGTTTTCAGAGACGTTGTAGAACGTTGTTTATCTCGGCGAGGTCTGTACTCTGTAGACACTGTATACCGTTCTTTCATTTTTTTTTACTAGACAGCAAGTCAATCGGTCGATTTCGTATAATGTGTAGGGAGGGGACGGGGACGGTATGCCCTGCTTCAGGTTGTCCAGTGTCGATAATTAGCGGCGCTACGACAGTTACGTTCTACACGTGTACACTCCCTACATCGTATTTGTAACGGGGAAAAACTTTTACGTGGGAAGTGATGTTGATGGGTTTACTGTTAAAAGATGATCAAGGTATTTAAAGAAAAAATATCTTGGCCATATTTAACAGCAAACTATGATCTTTTGTGCATTATTTTTATAATTGGTTTTGCATTAAAAAAAGTGCCTTCTAATAAAACGTTATAAGGCACTTAGTTAAAAAAAAATAAATAGCTTCTCTTAAAATAATTGAAAATAAAATGCAATCTGTTAAAACTTAAAAAATATCCCTTTGAATAAGAAAAAAAACTAAAGAAAATTTTCGAAGATTCCTCCGTCTTGCGCCAAACAATAACCCAACCTATCGTAAAATTCTGAACGAACGTTGGTCAGCATAAGAGGGCTAATAGTTTGAAATAAATTTTCAATATTAGCCCTCAGTTGATTTAAATTATTAGCTCTTTCATGAGGATGCCCGTATAACTTTGATTTAATATACCCCCATAAGAAAAAATCATTAGGGGCCAAGTCTGGCGATCTTGGTGGCAATTGAATTACGCCTCTCGTAGATATAATTCTTTGGGGGAATATCGTATTCAAATAGTCAATGACTATTCTTGAGTTATGGGCCGGACACCCATCGTGCTGGAACCAAACGTTGTCAAAATTGGGGTTAATGTTTGCCAATTGACAAACTTCTTCAAAACCAAATGACAATTTGGTTTTGAAGAAGATTCAAATAAGTCTCCCCGTTTAAATTTCCATCAATAAAGAATGGTTCAATAATATCATTCCCATAAATACCAGCCCAAACATTCAATTTTTCGGGATATTGTGTCCTTGTATTTAACAGGCGATACTGATTTTCAATAGCCCAATACCGTAGAATTGATGGATTGTGCCTACCATGTAACGGAAACGTGGATTCATCGGTGAACACGATGTTATAAATAAAATTGTCATCCGCATTTGCACGTTCCATTATCGTGTTACAAAATTCCATTCTACGGTACTGGTCTTCATCGAATATTTCTTGATGTGCTTCGTATTTATAGGAATGATATTTATTTTTCTTTAAAATTTTGTGCATTTTACACACCCCAAAACCAGTCTCCTCAGAAATTTTTGGGATAGAAATATTTGAATCTTCTTCTACCATTGCACACACCATTAATTCCTGCATTTCAGCATCCTCGTTAATTCTAGGTGTCTTGTGGCATTTACAACCTAAAATGCATCCCGTTGACTTAAATTTTTCGACTACTGTCGATATTGTGTTCAAGGCAGGGATCGGACGATTTACGTATTTGACTGAGAAAAGGTCCCTTATTGCACGGAATGAATGTCCTTGAAGAGACCATGATATCAAATCAATTTTTTCCTCAAGTGAGTACGTCATAATTACTAAGTTTAGAATTAAAAGAATCTATTTAAAATTACACGTATTACTGCGAAGTTCACTCGTCTAAATGGCAAACACGTATGCGACGGTAAATGTGAAATCTAAGTCGTCGATCATCATGGCGTACTGCCGGACTCCCCACCTGAGCGGTGACTAATTCTCCAAGAAGGACCGAACGGTGGAACCTATGTACAGTTTTAAAATGAAAGCACGGTATAATATTGTTATATTATTAAGTAAAATTATTTTGGTTATTAATGTATTAGAAAATGTGTAAATATAAAAATTGTGTAGCATTCATAAGAGTATACTAGTTTTATCCAATTTTAGTGCTATGCATTTTCAACTTGAAAGCTGAAAGAATTTTAAATCTTAATATATACTTGTACAGTGACTAACATAGAGTAATGAGTCAAAGTTGTTTTTTTTTACTATATTTTACTTCATTATTTTGCACTATATAACCTACTAATAGTTAGTTGTTGTCCACCACAAATCACCACGAGCCGCCACTGAGGTATACGCTCTGCACGTATCACAATGGGAACACCGTCATTTAAGACCAACCCGGAAATTCCGTTATCAGGCTGTATTGTGGCAAATGATGGTTTTAGTCGAGACATTTTAAAATACTTATTGTCGTGCACTATAACTGCAAAATACTTACTGTCTGCTGCATGCACTATACCTACTGCTAAAATAATTGTGTACTTCGTTATAGACGAAGTAACGTGAATGTGAGGTGACGCATGAGGACGTTCAATGACAATTTTTTTCTTCTCAGATAAGCAGAACCAACCATCTCTAAAAATATTACTGTTTGGATAAGCAGAAATCCATTTATTTTTAATAATCCCTGTTAACCTATGATAAATTTCACGCAAACATGAGAAAATTTCGATTATAGGTCAGCAGCAACAAATTGGATATGGTGCGTTATTTAAACTTAATATAGTGGAAAATGAAGTCTGATACTCCATCATGTATATGTTGACTTCTTATAATCGACCTTTAGCTAATAAAATTATTTACGTTGTATTAAGGAGATCTAAAATAAACTAAATGCTATGTCGGAACTCCACCACGTAAAGATTGTCTGCGAAGAACGAAAAAATAAGAAAGAAGAGTGTCCGAAGAGACCCCGGCTGACGGAGTCCAACGAGCCAGTACCAAGGGAAGCCAGCTCGGGCTCACCGCTGTTTTTCATCGCTCTCGCAGTGGCAATGGTATAAATTTTGTCGTTCACGAGGGAGCCAGACACCACACGAGGCGGTCCAAGTATAAAGCGATAAGACGGACAAAGAGCAGTAGTACTGCTCGATCAAAACCTAATTATTCAGGCTAGCACCTGAATCGACTACAATCAATCGCTATCAAGCGTCAAAATCGACCTGCACAATAGTATAACTCCAATGAGTACCGAAACTCGGTCGGTTGTAAGTATGCTTACAACCGACCAATATATGCCGAGGGCAATTAGCATTTCTTTGAAGCCTTCAGAGATCCAAAACTGTCGTCAGCGGCAACTGAACCAATTAAAACATATTCACTTGTATTCTCCTAACTCCTACTTGTCACAAGTGTATAATTGAAAAATGTTTACACTTCACTGTCGATGGATCTGTAACTGTTTACTTATAAATATCGTTTATATTACAAAATATTCAAATATTATAGCGTGTATAAAGTAGAATAAATGAGGTAGAATAAATAAAGAGAAATGTGCAACAAGCAATGAAATATGTAGCCTTACTACAATTAATTTAAATATTAAAAATAAATAAAATTTCGTTTATTTGCTGACTGAGTAGTTATTTGAAGGAGGTTTTAAAAATATTAGTATTCATATCTCGATATATCCTACAGAAAACATTATAAAAATTGCCTCCAAAGAAGTCAAAGAAAAGACTTCCCACCTGAAAACAAAAAAGTTACCTCGACTCAACTAAATAACTCCGAAGATATTCAAAGAACTAACGAAAAAAGCTGTTACAATGTTAACCTACATATTTAATGCTATTTTGATACTCCAGTCGTGGCCAAAATAATTTAAAACTTTAGTAAAAATCCTAGCACCTAAGCCTAGGAAAAACCCAAACTCCGTAATATCCTACAGACCAATTAGTCTCCTGTCAACCATATCTAAACTTTTAGGAAAGTTAATACTTCACAGGATCACACCTTCACTTGATAACATCTCTGATCACCAGTTTGGTTTCTATGACGGAAACCAAACTAGTGATCAGTTCACACACAGCCATCTAACAGTCTCGCAGATTAGTTCATGAAATAAATACGTCCATAGAAAACAAACTGTAATGTCAATCAGTATTCCTTAACGTAGGTCAAGCATTCGATAAGGCCTGGCACGAAGGACTGTTATATAAAATTAAGCTATCTCTGCCATCTTATTTTAATCTGTTGAAATAATATCTAATAGACCGCCAATTTACAGCTAGAGTTAACGACGAAGTTTTAAGTGTGATCCTATTAAAATCTGGAGTTCCCCAGGGTAGTGTACTAGGACCAATACTATATTTATTTTATACCTCAGATATGTCAAGGACAGATAATATAATAGTCGGAACATTCGCTGATGACACAGCAATACTTGCTCAGCACAGTAATACTGTCATTGCATCCGAACATCTACAGCAACACCTACATCTGGTAGAATATTGGACAAAAAAGTGGAAAATAAAAATAAATACTACAAAATCCACACAAGTTACATTTAATCTAAGTAAAAAAACAATGCCCGCCAGTTACTTTTAATGGTACTATAATACTAGAAGGCGAATCCGTAAGATATTTAGGAATATACATAGATAAAAAATTGAACTGGAGAGAGCATGTAGCAAAAAAGAAAAAACAATTTATTTGCAATTCAAAAACTTGTACTAGTTACTCGGGAAAATATCGCATCTTTCTTTAGAAAACAAAGTTCTAGTATATAAGGCGGTCATAAACCTCTGGGGATGCGTCAGCAAGTCGAGCATTAACATCCTTCAGAGAGCCCAATCCAAAATACTTCGATCAATAACAGATGTACCGTGGTATGTATCAAACAATACAATACACAACGACCGCTGCATTTCATTCATAAGTGAAGTTATCCAGGACAGGAGCCATAGACACCATAATATACTCGATCACACACAAAATCCACTCTTACGACCCCGCTTCGCCAACAAAACAATAGGAGATTAAAAATACGATTACCAATGGACATAACATAACCTCTTCGGACCCAGGGACATTACGCATCGATTTGATTGCTAAGTTTTCAGTAAGGTGCTCATTTGGACTTGCAAAAACTAAAAAAACATGTAGTTTTAAAATTTTTTTTTACTAATTTTTGAAAAAAAAAACATGTATCATATATGATACTCTGGGTCTATATATTTACAAAAAATAATTGAAATACACGAAAACAAGGTAAAAAATTATTGGTGAAAAGCTGAAAAACAATTTCCTTCCACGCTACAGCACAAATAGACACCGCAAACTTTACATCTGGCAAACGTAAGTTTATTGCAGTTAGGAAAACGGCACTTGGAGCGAGATTTCTGTTTGTTCTTCATAAATTCCACCAAATGTTTGTTTCCATGACGCCTATATCTTTTGTCAGGAATAGGTTGTACGCTTCGTCGTTTGCTTCCTGGTTGTTCACTCTCTTCTGCTTCGCATTCCACCTCTTTATCCTCTTGATTTTCTAATACCAGTTATTTGGCAACGGCAAGTTTGAAATCAAGAAAATCCATTATTTCTCTTCTGGGTAAGCCTGCCGCTTTCACATTTTCCTTGTACTCCAGCCATCCAGCTGCTACGGAAGAATCAATAAAATGAAAAATAGTTCGGACTGTCCATTTGTTAGTCCGACTTCTCATCTTCTCATGGAATATTTTCCAATTACTCGGTCCAAAAGGTCCACTCCACCCATAAATGTATTGTATTTTTTAAAAATAGCCTGGCTGTTTGATGTCGATATGCTTTTTCTCACTTTTAGACCACCTCCTACAAGTACCTTCTGGTTCTACTCCAATACATGAAGACGCAAAGTTTATTGGTTTATTGCCGAATCACTTTACGAGTATAATTTTCCGGTCATCCCGCACAAGTTGATCATAACTTCCTCTCTCCTTCTTCTTTAGTTCCATATCAGACCAGAGACTGGCATTTTTGGGAATTCTGTTAGCCATTATTGTTCCGGCTAGAAAGATTTTACGCGAGGAAAGAAAATCAATCAGTGGAATTGAAGTGAAGTATCCATCAGTGAAAACAAAAACACCCAGAAGAAGGGTGTCTGTTAATTTCAGAACCATTCGTCCCCCGATGTCCAATATTTCTGGTGGCGCTAATAATGCTGATTCTACTGATGAGCCTTTACCCTCGTACAAATAAAAATCCAGTGGGATTCCAGTGGGTGTAGTCATAACAAAGTTTTTGAGACCTACTGGGTTTGGTTTACCACGCACAAACTGCCTCATTATCACTTGGCCAGCAAACGGTATCATCTGTTCATCAATAGAAATCATGTCAGTCCTATCATTCATGAGACATCCCCTCTGTACTCTGTTTAGGAGAGGTCTCACTTTCCAGCGACTTTTCTTCTAAAGAAACCGTATTGTCATCTACAACCTTCAGACGGGAACGTAACTTGAAAAAACGATTTCTTGTGATGTTATCCGACATAATAGGCACCCTAGTGCTTTGAGCCCAAAACATTCTAAGACGGAGTAATGCATAGATTCCAATGATCATTGTACAACCAAAGAGGTTGTACTTATCTCGGACGCAGTAGTCTCCAGTGAATGTCCAGTGACACTTACTTTTCTCATATTTGTGAACATAGAAACACTTTCAAAGAAATCATCACTAATGTATTTTTGAAAATATCCTATGGGCTTCTTCAACGAGTCACTGTAACTTGCAGGGTTTGGGGGGCTGGAAGGACAAAAGCTTTATCACGCATCCATTTTTAGGATTGTGCTGGAACAAAGTGTGATAGAGGTACATCATCTTCGGAATCATCGGACTGCAGAAACTCTTCTTGCAAATCCTGTTCAGCAACCAGCACTTCATCAAGTTCATCATCACTCCCTGTTAGAAGATCATCTTCAATATCCGAATCGTCTAAATTCAAAGTTTCAGCAAGATCCTGAAGTTCCCTTGCGGTCAAAGACCCTGCAATAATTGAATTTATAGCATTCACATTTATTTTTCAAATATCTGGTTAACAAAAAAAAATGTATGCCTAGAGTTCCGAAGTATCACCCGTGACACTTTTTCCGCACATTGTGAACCTTAGCGGAAAAATGTACATGTGTGCTGAGCACATCAACATCAAATAAGACCTTACCAACAATGTGAAACCAACTAGTATTGAAAATAATCTGTACTTACTTTTAATTGGGTTAAAATTCATTGTCACGTGCGTGACCGGTAAGCACTCACATGTAAACAAACGAAAACTGACCCCATCTCAGGCAGAAACGCAGCGCAATAATTTTTGCGCGTGCCCCTGGACGGTATAATATATGATACTCTCGAGAACGAGTGAATTAATGCGGTCTACGCGTGAAATAAAAATATATTTTCTCGATTATCATATGAGATACCCGGGGTCTGAAGAGGATAAACCAAAATGCATGCGGGTTCTTCACTGGAAGCATCCTCATCCCGTCAATTAAAGGAATTCTCTTCATCGGTCCTATGAGATCAAATTAGCCTATATAAAATATTGCATTTCTGATTGCTGATATCTTAAATAAAAAATATATTTCGATATATGCAACACTCAAATGTGCTATCTAGTTTCTTTTCACTAAAATTAAGAAGTTCCAACGCACTCTACAAAATACTGCGACCGATAATATCGTGACCTAACTCAAATTTAAAACAATACCTTTAGAAGTTTATTATTAATAGTAGTCTTTGTATATCCTTAGATACGGTTAGTTGTTTTACCTCAAAATTACAATAATAAGGGTGTAAGTATACAGAGTATAAATAAGTATACATATCAGACATTTACTGCATATTTTCGATTTGTTTCAACAGTAGTAACCAATTATTTCAAATTTTCAGACGCACACGCCAAGAGAAATTATGTTCTGCAGAACGTATGTATCTCAAATTCTGACTCGGAATTGGTTCTTGCAAGACTTGAAGAACTATGATGCGCCAATTATAGTACCTCAATTTCTAGTTCCAATGGTCCGTACGCTTTGAGATTGTTTGTTTGATTGCTTAATCGTGTACTATATTTTTTTATTATACGTAATATGCACACAAAGGGTACTCGTACGACCACAGGCCAAAACATAGCGCGATTATTAAATGAATACTACTGAATTCTGGATCGTTCTCTTTGTGTCAGATTGTGTATTATGTTTGATATTGTTAAATATTATAATAATTAATAGCATTTATTAATATTAGAATTACAATTATAAGTAAATAATATATACAAAAACAATACCTGAAATATAACAAGTTCCTGTCTATTTCTTGCTGTAGTAATTCCTACATACCTACCTTGACCAGCCGCCACTGCTTGCGGTTGATACCGAATGATGTTGACTTGGAAATTCTCAGGAAAACTAACCATTAAAAACACAAGACGTATCACAATTATAGAAATTTTAGAAAATCCGTAGGGAGGCTCCTTAATACTTTTCAAGGCGTAGTTTATAAAAAAAAATATCAGATGTACTTAATAGATATTTATTACATCGTTATACTTACAATATAAATACTACACTCTAAATTTGATAGGTGATAAATAAAATTCATCATTTAGCTAATTAAAAAAATCGTATAAAATCGAGTATTATTTAGTACATAATTTAATTAAGATCCTTATTAAATGTTTACAAATGACACTATTTTTAATGAAAATATGGCATTATTATTATTGTATAAAATATCTGAACGTACTGGCATACTAAGATTTTCAATAAATTAAGTCAGATTCTTTAAGTAATTATCTAATTATATACTTGCTATCACACATTTATACTTTTACTTTACAGTTATTTACAAAGTATTCAACCTTAAAGTAGCGTTTTCTTAAATGTTTTTTCGCTAAGGAATATTTACAAATCGATTATTTTCTATTTATGGCTGCAGGTAAAACAAAGACTTTTCTGGATAGAGTTCTATCACCATTGTACAGAATTAGTTCTCTCTACTTCTCAAGTATTCCCTCTCTATTCTCTTCAATTCTTTCAACGTCTTCCGCAAAGTGGAGTCGATCCATTTGACATCAGGCGTAACGTAACCTCCGATTTGACCTTCCTGTTTGCATCCCGTGTCCCATGAATATATACCGTGGAGTGTATACTGTTGTTGGTTATCTGAGCATGCTAAGGCGCTTCCATAATCAACCTACGAGAAGTATACATTTAAAATATCGTTTCGATAATAGGTTACTATTTTTAACTATTGAGGCAATATTACGCGTAAAACAAACTGTAATATCAATAATTATGATAGGATATCTTGCTTTAAAAAGTCGTGAATCGTAATTTTTACTTGCAATAACATTATATTGTTGATTATACCAGGATTACCAGGTATTTAAATATGAAACCAGAATTCGCCCATAGATGGCCTAGCTGCTAGTGTAGTTACTGTCATACCGCGTCATTAGAGCCATATTATTGTTTAGACATCTGATAACGGTCTTTATCTCACAACAATACAAGTTTCATACAACAACATCGTTTTTAGTAGCGTTGAACATGTCGAATTTTGTGCCTGGAAACTAAGATTTTCGGACAGCATTGACATTCTGTTACCATTTGAAGAAAACTGCTGCAGAATCGCATCGAATGCTTGTCGAAGCCTACGGTACGAAGCATACTCTTGGTAAATCACAGTGCTTTGAGTGGTTCAAAAAATTCAAAAGTGGCAAGTTTGATGTGGGAAACGAAGAACTTGGAAGGCCACCGAAAACGTTTGAAGTAGCGCATTGCAAGAGCATTGTTGGTTGAGGATGACGCTCAAGCGCAACAAGAACTCGCGGATCAATCAAATGCCTTCTCCATATGTTTGAAAGTCATGGGAAAGATCCAGAAAATAGGAAAATGGGTTCCACATGAACCAGGTACAAAAGAGTCATTTCTCTTCATAAAAGATCATGGGTAACTCCAGGTGAACCATCGATATCGACTGCAAAGCCAAATCGCTATGGACGGAAGACAATGCTCTGTGTTTGGTGGGATCAGAAGGGTATGATCTATTCTGAGCCGCTAAAATCTGGCCAAACCGTTAATACTGAATGCTACCGAGAACAAGTGATCGATTTCAATCAAGCTTTGCGTGAAGAACGACCAGAATATCAAAAAAGGCAACACAAAGTGATTTTGCTACATGATAATGCGCCATCATACACAGCAAAACTTAATTAAACCATTGAGTCGTTTAGTTAAGAAATATTTTCGCATGTGACTTATTCACCAGACTTGGCTCCGTCCGATTACGGCTTATTTGCATTGATGGGATACGCAATTACTGAGCAGGGCTTCACGTCTTACGAAAATGTACGAAAATGGTTCGATGACTTTTTTGGCATGAAATTCACAAATTGTCAGAGAGATGGGAAAAATATATAGCTTGGCAATACGAATAAAATATTATTTATCATTTTCATTCAATAAATATGTATTTTCTATATAACAAGTTCCTGTTTCATATTTACGTACCTGGTAAGTCTAAACCGTCTATTCCAGCGAGCCGTAACAGCAACGGACTATCAATCGATACGCTGTCTATGTCCATTTCTATAGCAACGACATTGACACACCATATGTTACACATATGCCCATTATAGGTTAGTTTTCAGAAGACAAAATACAAACCAGAATTACTGCAAACTGGGATTACTGCACGGATTGATAATTACTCAGAGTTGTTTGCAGACATGCATATTAGAAGAAATAAGCTATTTCGTAATGTGTGTGAACGAATTATTAATTCGTCTAAAACAAGTAATGTATCAAGACATACGATAAGCCATGCTTTGTCTAGCAGTTATGATATCGATTACACTACATTTTTCTATGACCTTGCGTCTTTGGCAAGGTCATAGAAGGTTCATTTGATATTCCATTACATAAACTGAAGAACCCCACACTACGGCAGTTTCTACAAAAATATATGGACCGAAAACTCCCTAATCCAGCTACACTAAGAAACAGATATGTTGATCACATCGAGGAAAATTTTGTGAACTTTATTACTTCATCTTCAAATACGAAACAATTGATGTTGTTAAACAAAAAAACAACCACAACACCAGTGGCCGTACTGACCAAGTCAGTACACTCATTAAAACAAAAAACTGCAAGATATGTTTACAAAAAGATCCTGGATACAGCCACTTGGAACACGTGTTAATTTCTATAGTATATCTACATCAAGAGTTGTCTCCTACTTTAATAAAATATAATCCATTTATAGTTAACTTATATGAGAATATACAGTGGTGACAGTAGACGTTGAATGGACGTTTTCATTGCGGAAACTACTAGGCGTCGAGGTTTCACTTACTGGAAAACTTAGAAAAGGACTTAGTGATAAACTTTTATTATCGACAGCGGTCTCTATGCGAGTCAGAAACCATGACCGACTGATTGTGAGACATGTGTTGATAGGTTTTTTATTTATACATTTCTTTTCCCGTTTTTCATAACAAACTGGGAACTATCGCTGTGTAATAATAGTCACCTGAATTCGAGTATTACGACTTAATGGAATATACGCTTTAAATAACGCTATTTAGGCTTTAGGCGTATTACTTTCCTAGTTACATACCTTGCATTGATCACTGTTTGAGAGTGCGCATAATGTGTTGGGACTGTAGTCTTGAACTGCGTGCTGGAATTTTTGCTCGAGGGACTGTTTACAGGTTTGACTATCTAATAGTGAGACGTCTATGTGATGCATGATGGCTCCCTTGGCGTGCACTAGAAAGATACATTAGCAAATTGAGACTGTGTATGTACTTCCATGTTATATATTTAATATGTTTTAAGGACAAAAATAAACTTTGTCAAATGGTGGGTAGTAGAAGGTGGATAGTAGGAATTATTTGATAAGACTTATTTTCACTAGAAATTTACAAAAACTATTTAAATTAAATAAAAGTACAAATTATAAAACATATACTTAATCAGCGGTTTATGTTATAGCAGTTCTACGTAAGCTTTACAAAAAATAACTTTATAGATAATAAATAATACCTAAAGTCATACTTCAACTTCACATTGATACTGCTTGTACAACATGCAAAACACAAACAATGGTAATAAATAACTTTATTTCGGTGTTGTAAAGATTACCTTAAATCTTAAACTTAATACAAAAGAGACGAGGCTACAAAAACAGACGAGACGAGGAAGGACTGAAAACTTATAAGTCAATAACGTGGGAAATCATTAGAAAATGTAGAAAAGCGAAAGAACAATGGATAGAGGATAAATGCAAAGAAGTAGAAGATAAGCTGCAAGTAGGTAAGACCGATGAGGCTTACAAAATAATTAAGAGGAACTTCAGGGATATAGGAACAATAAGTAGAAACGTTAGGAGTCAATCGGGGGACATACTGATCGAAAGAGAGGAGAAAGCGGATAGATGGAAGCAGTATTTAGGAAATTTATACCAGGGCCAGGAATTAGGAGATATATTAGAGGAAGGATCTAGCATCGATAGGGAAGATGTAGGAAAGCCTATATTGAGCCACTAAGGAGGCTAAAGAACAATAGAGCGCCGGGTGTAGATAAAATACAGGCGGAAATTTTGAAATGTGCGAGACAGAAAGTAGTAAATAAGATGTTTGAACTGGTAAAATACTTATACGAAACGGGCGAGATGCCGGAGGACTATAACAGGAACATTATCGTTACTATACCGAAAAAGAGAGGAGCCAACAAATGCGAGAACTTTAGAACGATTAGCCTAACTTCCCATGCGTCAAAAATCTTAACCAGAATAGTGCAGAAGAGGATGGAAAATAGAGCGGAGGAAATACTAGGAGAAGACCAATTCGGGTTTAGGCGAAATAGGGGAACTCGCGAAGTTATTCTGGCGCTAAGAGTAATGTTAGAGAAAACAATAGAAAAAGGAAAGAACGCTTATATAGGATTTGTAGATTTAGAAAAAGCTTTTGATAACGTAAGATGGGAAAAAATGTTCGAGATACTATAGAGCGCGGGAATAAAGTATAGAGATAGGAGAGTAGTACACAATATATACAAAGAGCAAACTGCTGTTATAGAAGTAGAAGGGGAAAACGGGGAAGTAGGTATTAGGAAAGGAGTAAGACAAGGATGTACGCTATCACCATTAATTTTTATTCTGTACATCGAAGAGGCGATTAATGTGGTAAAAGATAGAGTGGATTTCGGGATTAAAGTACAGGGACAGAAACTAAAAATGCTGAGATTCGCGGATGATATAGCAGTATTAGCATCTAGTAAGGAGGAATTAGAATCAGCATTGAACGAAATGGAGGCAGTGTTGACAGAGGAATACGGAATGAGGGTGAATAAGAACAAAACTAAAATGTTAGTGTGCAGAGGGCGCGAGAGCAGAGCAAAAACGAAAGTACAAATTAATAATGAAAGATTAGAGGAAGTTAAAGACTTCACTTATTTAGGAAGTAAAATAAATTGGGATGGAAGAAGCGATAAAGACATAAAACAAAGAATAGTGCAGGGTCGAGTAGCTTTTAACAAAAATACTTTTATGCTCGGGGGTAATAAACTTGGAAACAAGGAAGAGATTTTTGAAAACATATGTATGGAGCACGGCACTATACGGTTGCGAAACCTGGACGGTAGGGGAAGCAAGTAGGAAGAAATTAGAAGATTTTGAGATGTGGTGTTACCGAAGAATGATGAAAATACCATGGACTGATAGGGTTAGAAACGAAGAAGTATTGGAGAAAGTCGGCGAGAAAAGAAGTATGTGGAAAAACATAAAGACGAGAAGAGATAGAATGGTAGGCCACTTGCTGAGACATGGGGGAATATTCCGCGATATTTTAGAGGCAGAAATAGGAGTGAAGAAAGGCAGAGGTAGGCCTAGATTAGACTACTGCTCGCAAATAGTAAGGGATGTAGGTTGTAGCACAATTAGCGAAATGCGTAGGTTAACACAAGATAGGAGAAGCTGGAGCTTAGCGTCCAACCAGTCTTAAGACCGATAACCTCATGATGATGAGTATTATTTTCTAATTTATTTATTAGGTTGTTATGAATTTATCGATATTAACTTTAAGAAAGCATATGATTGTAAAAAATATGTATATTTTAATATTAATATACTTATAGTATAATTTATAATCAGTCTACTGCAGCGAGCCGTAACAAAAACGAACTAAAAATCGATATGGTTCGGATATCCGTTTCTATAGCAACTATATTACCACCGTATGTTATACAGACGCCTATTATAGGTTTGTTTTCATCTTGTCACTGTATTCACTAATTATGCGGCCTTTCAGATCACATTGTGTGTTTGAATTTCTGTGTACACGTTTGTGCAGTAACTTAAAAATTGACATGCCACAAGACCAAGAATCCAGATCAGAATAGAAATCTGAATAGATAGGGATTCGGAATTGTTTGCGGACATCTGTTAGAGGAAATGATCTATTTTGTAATGTGTGTGAAGGAATTATTAATTCGTCTAAAAAAAGTATGCAGTAAGACATGTGACAATTTGACGCTAATGATGACAATAAATTTCTCTTTGATCTCACGGTAGTCTTTTTGTCAAACGATTCTGTTACAGAAACTGAAGAACCCCACACAATGCCAGTATTCAAGAAAAGTATATGGACCTGGATATAGGAAAACTCCCTAATCCAACTACACTAAGAAACATATATGTCACCAGATATACGAAAATGTATTGCAAAATATTCGCAATCACATTGGGAAAAACTTTGTGTACTTACATTACATTATATTACAGATGAAGCAATTGATGCATGCGGATATTCAGTGGCAAATTTTTTAACTGGTACCTTAAAACAACAGTGATATTGGTAGCCATTTAGTGGCTTCTAAGATATTACGCAGAACCAACCATAAAAAAATCGTAGATTGAGAAAAGCAGTAGATCTATTAAATGACACTTTTGAAAATATGGTACACTTTACATATGCAGCTCATACACATAACCAAATAGCAGAAACAATGAGAGACAGTTTCCCTTTAGTTAACAAGGTAATAGGGAATGTGAAAACGTTTTTGCCTACTCGAGAGATACGTTTAGGGAAGCTCTGCCACTATCTTCCGAACCAGTTGTCACAAGATGGGGTTATTGCTTAAAAACTGTAGCTTATTATTAATGATTATTAATATTAATAAACGTTTTGAGGAACTAAAACGTGGTATCTTTAGGTTAGGTTTGAGGTAGAATTTACTGCAACTACAAATTATATGAGATGATGCCCGATTAATAGTAACTATTCCATCTTTATTAGTGCCGTTCAGAAGCTGAAGACATATGGCGTATCGTTGCAAGAACAGTTTATCATATTAGATGCTGCTAAACAAAAAATAAACAACCACAACACACGTGTGAAGTCAGTACTGTCATTAAAAGAGACTGCAAGATGTATTTATGAAAAATCCTAAATACATCCATTTGGAACACTTGCATTCATTTCTAAGAGGTACATAAAGAGTTGTCTCCTATTTTACTAAAGTATAGTCCATAGACATAGAGTTAACTTATTGTACTATCCTTTGGTGACGGTAGATGTTGAAATTACTTTTTCATAGCGTAAGATACTCCTAACTGAGCGTAAGATACTCCTAGGCGTCAGGGTTTTATTGCAGAAAACTTGAAAAAGTCAGAAACCGATTAAGACAGATGTGTTGGTAAATTTTTTTATTTATACATTTCATTTCCCGTTTATCTGTTTGTTAGAGTATTCATTAATATTCATTATTTATTATTATGATGTATTTTCTGTGACTCCGTGTATTAATAGTGATCTGAGTTCTACTCTGTTGCGACTCACTAGAGTAGACGCTTTAATAACAACATCTAATCATAAATTACTAGAATACTTACGCTGTAAAATTCGTTTGCCCCAACCAGTAACAACACATTTTGAGGGAGGCGCCTGATCAGGTTGCGGCAGGCATATAGCTCCGACGTTTTTGGTCCACCTTAATTGTTCTCTCAACACCAGAATGGCTAAATCATTTTCGTGAGATCCTTGCCTATACGATGGATGTCTCAAAATAGCTCCCACCTTAACTATCTGGAATGGTAGAGGTTCCTCGTCGATACCTAGTTTCCATTCACCTCCTTTAATTAGAACATCCGAAGTGTCTAAGCTATAATAGAAAGTGGTATTTGTTATTTATGTGTTATTTAGCTAAAATATGGCTATTTCGGCGCGGTAAGCAAATTTTTAGCTGAAAAGGAAAAATTAACATTTGTAGCTACGACAGTAAGCTATTTTCGGGATTCGGGAACTATTAAAAGTCATCGGGTTTATAGAATTATCGATGAAAAAATTATGTTGTGAAAAATTAAGTTTGACAGGTTACATACGATTAATCAATTGGTAGGGAAGCTTTACTGTAATTATTGACTATTTTCGTTCCAAAACCATAGCAAAGGAAATTTTGTCTATGATTAGTTCGCTAAAATAGAGATTTTATAAATATAAATCGACGGAATTTAAGCACAAATTATCGTAATATTTTGCTGTGTTAACTCTTTGGACATAAAGAAATCAATTTGATTAACACACTGCAATTAAATGAAGAATGGCAAGAAGGGAACAACTTCACGCTAGAATATTATTAGTTGTAGTAAATAGTTGTTTTGTCGCAGGCGAAGTCAGATTAAAAGCAACTGAAAGAATCATCTTTATACTCGTCTCACCCTTCTACACAGTGGGCCGTCGTTAAAACGGCATCTCTTCTGATAATGGCACCCCCACAAAGTAAGCTACGATTCGAATCTCTCAAAATCATAGCTTGCCATGGATATTCGGCGAAGTTGGTCTCTAGAGGTCCGGTGCCTAAAGGTTTTGTGTCCTGAAACGTTTCAATTTTACGATTTTATTATTGCGGTTATAGTTATTATCACATACAAATACACTCGCACATAGAAATATATAGAAATTTTAGTTGTGAAATGAATTTGATTATTAACGAGATTGCGGAAGATACTCGGGTTTATCGTCTAATTTCGCTTTTACTTGCGCCCTTTATAAATGTTCTTATTTGATTCTAACGTCGGTGATTTTCCGGTTATAACGATATGTGACCTTTTCTCAGGAAGGGATTTCTGTAGGTATCATTTTGCGGGAGGTACGCCCAGGGTTAAAAATCTACCCAGGTATAAGTTGATCACTGTGGGGTGCAGATGGTGTAAAGTTTTACTAGTTTTGGTATATAATATGAGATCTGTGTAAATCAATAAAATATGAAATATTACGTAATATGTAATACAAGATTTTCATGCAACATATACATTTCTACCAAGCTATTTTTACCAAGTATCCCGATTATGAGCAAAAATAAACCACTGCTGTTATCAGAATTCAATGATGTAGCACCCCACGTATGTTCTCATTTAATTATTTTCAATAATTGGAGGGATATTATGGAAGAAATATTACCTTGAAAACAAAAATAGACGTGTTTTATTAGTGAAATTCAAATTAGGAAGGAACATACCATAAGCTATATTGAGTTTCCTTTTAAACTATATGAACGTGGGATTGGAGCTATATACAAACATTGTAATATCAACTTTATACCATAAATTAGTGTAGAATAAATATAGCATATCGAAACTCGTGCGACAGTATGAAGATTTTCCTCAACAAAAGTAGGGTGCTGAAATTTCCACCACGGCATTACAGTGTGCTTTACAGCAACTCCCATGTATAGAAACCACGTTTGATGTGAATATCCTTTGAAACTTTACACTGCACTTCAGACAGTACGTAGTATTTATTTTCAAAAGACTGACACCTTAACGTGTCATTAGCGAAATTTATAAATGAACTTATACTACTACAATCTACTTTTCTATAATGAAATAAAACTATTTTATAGAAGAAATTATTTACAAAATTAGTCTACATTTGAAGAACTTGGTCATATAAAACCATTTACCATAAAACCAAAATTTCAGGCGAAGAGAAAATTTTAATACAAGGGAATAAACTGTCGCGAGATGGAGTTTTGTTTGTACTCCAATATATCTGTAAATTCCTTAAACATTAAGGATAAAACAAATTAAGCTAAAACAGCTACTTCCCCGGCTATATGCCGTCGACGGGCACTGAATTATATGGCGAAATTTGCCGTATTTTGCTCTAACATAGAACGAAAATACAATGATTTGGGTTGCTCGAAGATCACCAGGAATATGCAAAGCGTCCTCTATCGCAGGATACCGCTAACTACAGACCGGTTTCGACCTTTTTGAGTCTCGTCAGTGTAGTGTAAGCGAGTATGCCTTTGACAAAACGAGGCTCCACATCTCATAGACACCGCTACGTTCTACAGTAGTAAAACTGTAGAACGTAAACGATGCGTCATCTCTCGGTAGTTTCGGAAACAAACCAAATCGAAATAAAACTTTTGTCATATATAATGGCTAGGAATCATTTGTAACACAAAGTTTCCAAATGGTAGTTTTATAAACAGTTTATAAACTGGAATAAATTTATCAACATACGTTTTTTGGGTTAAGAAAGGTTTAGATATGAATTTTTATCATATTTTATCAAATATTTGAAACATGAATGAATACGAATCTTCTTATAAAAAATATGTGAAGAACATATTATGGGTATGTTGTGTACTACCAGTAAGATTGATGGTTATGAAAAAAAGGCCAAAATCATTAAAAGGAGATTACTATATGATCTTATTATCACCCTGCTTGCAGGATTACTGCTATATTATCGTGACATATGTACAGTTGACTATATTTTTAAAACTATTTTAAGAGTTAGTTTTCAGTAGGTATATAAAATTTCATTATTGAATTTTATTCTACTACCAAAGACATGCAAAACGACTTATTTAAAACATATCTCGTGTCTTAAATCGTAGTTAACTCTATCTTAATATCAGAATCTCTGATGTTCTTATTTTGTTAAATTACATAATAAATAAATTATATAATAAAAAGTATCCGCAGATAACTTCATCGGCACATTTGCTTGGAGATCCTCGAAGAAAGAAAACACCGCACGGTAACGATCGAAAATGAAGTGAAAGAGTAAACGAGATTCGATATTATTTTTAACTTACGTGGTGTCTTTCGCCACAAACGGATTGAGCCCTTTCATTACTCTGAGAGATACCTGACCTTTGTATCCGTGATCCTTCCACGTTAGTAGCATTGAAGGATCTAGTCAGCCTGTTGCTTCCTACAATATCGTGTTGACCATAAAAGTTGTCCTCCTTGTATTGCCCATCATCAACGCCATTTACTAAATTCGCAGATGGCCATGGGTCTTTATAGTTAGGATCGCGACAACATTTTCCTATAATTCCACTCTCCAAATCTTTACATTCCTGAAATATTCAGTAATGTAATTTTTCACGTTTTGTGTAGTTGATAACAATGATACTTACTGTAGTTGGAGCTCTAAGTAGCTCTTGTTCTTTGGTGAGTACAACGGGTACTGGTGAAACAAATCCTTCGACTGTACAGTAAATTTCTTGCACACACTTTAGAGCAGCTGCACATCCTACTGGTGGCGTGTTATTCTGTTCCACAGGCCTATTAGGTCTTGTTGGGGGAGGCCTAATTGGTGGCCTAGTGGGTGGTCTAGTTGGAGTTACTCTAGTTGGTGGTATTTTTACGTAATTTACAACATTGCCAGACTCTACTGCAGTATCAGTAGTTGGTTTCTCCGTTAGATATTCACTATAAATTGTTGATCCTAGAAAAAAATATATTACAGAATTGGATTGAATTGGAGTAAAGCAGATGATTAAATTTGACTTCAGTTTCACCAAGAACTAAAGTTGAACTATTAATTGAGAATACCCAACAACCATCTGGGAAAATACCTCCGAAGAAGTTAGTCACAGAACGAAATTTAATAATTACCCGAAAGAAATAAAAGGATCTTATTAAAAAAAAAAGTATAGCTTAGAAGATGTCATAAAATTGCAATTCAATAATTGAAACTCAAAATTAACGCATTAAATATTTACTGGATTACCTGAATGAATAAAGTGTAACGATAATAGAACGGATTCTGAAAAGCTACCAAGCGATTAAGAAGTATTTTTAGAAACTATTTTTCAAGATCCGCTATTCAAAATGCAAACGGATGTTTGGGACGAAACAATATACAATAAACTTTCAGAGTTGCAGAACATCTAGAGGTGACTTTCCAGCCAAGTGACGGAGATATCCCTCGTGGTTTCAAAGGGGCAATAAAACTAATAGGTCGTTATTAATACCAACTTTGTTCTCATAAAATAAAATTAAAATCAACATCAACCCAAAAAAAAACACTAATATTGAACTTATTATCGCGCAAGCTTTAAAACAAGTTCAAGGAAAGGCCATCGGGAAATTGGGCAATTTTATTAATGCATTCGCCAGTCTGAGATACGTTCTAAATATGCGGAAAGTAGCAGATGTCATGATGATCTCCAAATCAGAAAATCGTTTCATCATGCAGGTCTCTTTGTTTTCGCGTCTCTTTGTTATCTATAATTTCGAAACTAAAAATATTGTTTCTTAAGAGACTAAAACTAATAATAAAAGAGATGGATTTAATTTGTTGCTGGTAGTTTGGATTCAAAGAAATTAATTTAACCATTCATCAAGATCATCATTAGGATGCCAGTAGAGGACAGAAAAATGTTCTCTACTAGCCTCCAAAGTCTACCCCAGGATTTTGATAAAGTATACATGAGAATCTCACAACTTTTAAAATTCATGTGTCAAAAATATATTTCAGAATAAAATAAGACGAGACTTCTTCCGAATTAAAAGAGATTAAGGCAGAAGTGGCATAAGTTACTAGAGTTGGTACTCTATTTACTAGTGACATTGAGCAGCATTGCTACAGGAAATGACCGTGTAGAAGCTGCCAGAAAGTTTCAACCAAAACCAAAAGATGGTGTACAGATCCTTTCAGCTATTTCATCATAGTATCTGGGTATGACTCTTGGGGTTAAACTCCACTGCAGAGTTATTAAAAATAAACGTGAAATGACTAGGTAAGGTATAAATAAATGTATTGGTTGCTTCGAGTATAGTTAATCATATTACTTTTCGCACTCCACTATACGCGGAAAAATAATGTAATCGTGTAAAGAAAAAGTGAAAAAACAAAGTTTTTTTGGGTTTATTTTTCGTTTCTCGACCTAAAAACAAAAAAAAATGTTTGCTGTGTGTGTGTCGTTGTTGTCGACATTTATTCTTGTTAGCACGATAACTCAACTAAATCGTGTCGGATCGATCGGATTTTGACTGTCTCCCAGACGACACCTGTTGATTTTAAGGTGGATAGAACACACTCTACCATATACATGAGTCATGAAAAAGTACAGTGGTGAACTATTTGAAAAATTTTTTTTTGTTAGCACGATCACTCAATTAAATTGTTGGATCGCTCGGGTTTCGACTGACTCTGATTAGGGACGTCTACCAGATGACATCTATTAATTTTGAGGTGGATAGGACACACCCCATCCTGTCCATGGGTCATGAGAAAGCACAATTTTTTACTTTTTAGTACAGTTAGGCGACAGTTTTACTTTTTTCAAATAATCCACCATCGTCTTTTCTCATGACCCATGGATAGGGTGAGGTGTATCCTATCCACCTCAAAATCAATAAATGTCGTCTGGTAGACGTCCCTAATCAGAATCAGTCGAAACCCGATCGATCCGACACAATTTAATTGAGTGATCGTGCTAACAAAAAAAAAAAAAAAATTCTCAAATAGTCCACCATTGTACTTTCTCATGACCCATGTACATGGTAGAGTGTGTTCTATCCACCTCAAAATGAATAGGTGTCGTCTGGGAGACGTCCCCGATTAGAATCAGTCAAAACCTTATAGATCCGACACGATTTAGTTGAGTTATCGCGCTAACAAGTTTAAAATGCCGACGACAACGATAACGGCATACACACAGCAAACATTTTTATGAACCATGCTTTTTGATTTTTAGTACGGCAAAAGTATTATTTGTACCTTACTAGCTGCCCTATTCACAGTTCAACAACTATTCTCTCTTTGAATTTTGCACTACTATTAAAACAGTGGTTTGCTGCAGTTCGACTTGCCTTACATACAAAATAAGCAACAAGGTTTTATTAAGCCACTGTGTAACCTACTCTCTGTATGTAGCTCATTTAAATTGACGTAATAAGGCAATGCTCATATACGCAAATAATTGTGTAAAAAACAGGGAGCACCATTATCATTAATGTAACCAAAACTTTGTCAAGCAATACTAATTATTGGAACCTGAATTTTAACAATTTAATTTAAGCTATATGTAATCTGATAAAAGCAATAAACGTAATTTGTTTCCACTTTACCTGTTATTGGACCCTGCGGCACAATAGTTGTAGCACTGGAAGGATATTCGAACGATGGCGTAGGAGTGTTGTAGCTATAGCCAGGTGTTGGAGGCCTGTAAGGTTTATTTGAGGGATAAGACGGAGTAAATTGGTTGCTTGTGTCAATAGGTCGGCCTGGGGTAGAGGAAGTGGGTCTAGGATAGACACATTTGCCTGACGGCGATGGAGAGCCGCCAGGTGGGCAAATTATCGGTTTCTGTGTATTTGGATTTTTAGTAACGCAGGAGCCAGAGAGCCCAGGATATGTTCCTGGAGGACATTTGCCAATTGACCCAGGAGGGATTTGATAGCTAGCGGTAGTAGGTGATGATGCAGAAGGGCGTGGTTCTGGTTCAAATGGACTAGATGGTTTAGGATAGTAATATCCTCGGAATGTTTCTGAAGTGGGTCTAAGAGTTGTGGGTCTGGGATATTCACAACCAGATCCAAAAGCTGACGGTTTTGAACCCGGAGGGCACTGTTTAGATGTAGAGGGACCTGAAGTAGTGCCTGGGAAGCTTGGCGTGGAATTTTGTGGATAAATACATGTACCGGAAGGTGATAAAACTTGCCCTGGTCTACAAGATTGTTTGACTGTATATTCGTTGTTAGGCGATGGTGTGGATGTTGGTAGGGGTGGGTTAATACAAAGTCCAGTTGAGGATAGTATTTGTCCGGATCCACAGGATAATGACGTGGGAGTTGTACGTGATGGTACACCTGGAGTAGTAAGTTTTGAATATTCATATTCAGTTGTAGGTTCTGGTGTAGATTGCGAGGGATAGCCACACTCACCAGAAGGTAATACTACTTGGCCTACTCTACAAGATGGTTTTGTACTGAAAGGAGGGTTAGTAGGTGTCGTACGTGAGACATAAATACACTGACCAGATGATGATAAAACTTGACCGGGTGAACATGAAGTAACGCCCTTCGGACGAGGACTTGTTGGTTTTGTAGAATAGATACAAAAGCCTGAGGGAGAAAGAAATTGTCCTGGAGCACATGATACAGACTCTCCTAATGGAGGGGAGTTGGTATAGCTAGGCTTAAATGATGTCGAAGGTTTAGGGTATTTATATCCTGCAGAAGTACTGGGAGTGGGCGTAAATGTCGGCTGTGGAGAAGAAAGACATATACCAGAGGAAGATAATATTTGTCCAGATTCACACGGTTGAGATGGTGGTGATGCTATACATTCTCCACTCGAAGAAAGAATCTGTCCAGGTCTACAGGAAGAAGAAGTACAGATACCAGAAGGAGACAGTACTTGACTAGGCCCACAAGGCGGGGACGGCTTAGGTGTTGCACTTACAGAGTAAACGCAAATACCAGAAGGAGATAGTTCTTGGTCGGGTCTGCAACGTTGAGATGATCTTGGTGACGAACTAGTAGAATAAACACATATTCCATTAGAAGAGAGAACCTGTCCAGGTCTACAAGTAGGGGAAGTGCATATACCTGAAGGAGATATTACTTGTCCGGGTTTACAGGGTAACTGTGGTTTGGGTGTTGAGTTGGTAGTATAAGCACAAGTACCAGAAGCAGATAATTTTTGTCCAGGTCCACAGAGTGGAGATGGTTTGGATGTTGAACTATCAGGATAAATACAAATACCAGATGATGATAGTATTTGTCCATGCTTACAATATGGAGACGTTGGTTTTTCCGTTGAAATATGAGAATAAACACAAGTTCCTGTGGGAGATAATACTTGTCCTAGTCCACACTTTGTTGGGATTTCCGTTGTATAATTAGGTAAGAGTGGACTAGGAGGCTTCGGATAAAAGTATCCAGTCGAGGGACTTGATGTAGATGTAATATTGGGTAATTTTGGATAAATGCATTTACCCGTTGGAGATAAGATCTGCCCAGTACCACAGAATGGCGATGGTTTAGGAGTTGTAGTAGGATAATTACAAGTACCGAAAGGAGATAGAACTTGTCCAGGTCCGCACACTGGAGTGGGTTCCACTGTTGACCCAGAAGGATAAATACAAGTATTAGAAGGAGATAATATTTGCCCAGGTTTGCAAAATGGTTGGGTTGTTGGTTTAGGATAACTGCAGCTGCCAGAAGGTAATAGTACTTGTCCAGGGCCACAGGATGGGGTTGGTTTGGGGGTTGCACTGGACGAATAAGTACATACACCAGACGAAGATACTATTTGTCCAGGTCCACATGATGGAGATGGTTTAGGTATTGCGCTAGAAGGATAAGTGCAGACACCAGACGAAGATGGTACTTCTCCAGGTCTACAAGACGGAATTGGTTTTGGTATTGGGCTAGATGGATAAGTACAACCACCAGACTGAGATGGTACTTGTCCAGGTCTACATGATGGAATTGGTTGAGGTTTTGGTCTTTGTGGATAAGTACAAGTACCAGAAGAAGTTAGCACTTGTCCAGGACCACAAGGAGTTGATTCGGGTGTTGGTTTAGATGGGTAAATACAGTCGCCTGTGGAAGATATTACTTGCCCAGGTCTGCATGATGGGGCTGGCTGTGGTGTTGAGGTAGGATGATATGTACAAATGCCAGACGGAGATAATACTTGTCCAGGACCGCATGATGGAGTTGGTTGTGGTGATGGCCTAGATGGATAAGTACAGCTACCAGAAGAAGATAGTACTTGACCAGACCCACAGGACGGGGTTGGTTGGGGTATTGGTTTAGAAGGATATATACAGATACCAGAAGATAAGATTTGTCCGGGCCTACAAGTTGGAATTGGTTTAGGTGTTGGTGTGATAGGTCTAGATGGATACGTCGTACAGCTGCCAGAAGAAGATAGTATTTCTCCAGATGCACAAGACGGAGTAGATTGGGGCGTCGGGCTAGAAGGATAACCACAGTTACCGGAAGGTAACAGTATTTGTCCAGGTCTACAAAGTGGAATTGGTTTTGGTGTAGAGCTAGAAGAAGATGTACAAGTACCAGAAGGAGATAGAACTTGTCCATGTCGACATACTGGAGTTGGCTGGGGTGTCGGTGTAGGATAAGTACATATACCAGAAGGAGATAATACTTGTCCGGGTCTGCACGATGGAGTAGGTTGTGGTGTTGGTCTAGGTGGGTATGTACAGCTACCGGAAGGAGATAATACTTGTCCAGGTCTACACGACGGGGTTGGTTGAGCTATTGGCTTAGAAGGATATGTACAAGTACCAGAAGGAGATAACGTTTGTCCGGGCCGGCAAGTTGCTTTAGGTTTAGAAGAGCTATAGGGATTACCACAAATACCGGAAGGTAATATTACTTGTCCAAGTCTACAAAGCGAAGTTGGCTTTGGTATTGGGGTAGAAGGATAAATACATGTGCCTGAGGAAGACAATATTTGTCCAGGTCGACACAATGGTGTTGGGTGTGGTGTCGGTGTCGAATAATATGTGCAATTACCAGAAGCAGATAATGCTTGTCCAGGTCCGCACGATGGAACTGGTTTAGATGTTGGTCCAGGTGAATACGTACAGCTACCCGAAGGAGATAATACTTGTCCTGGTCGACAGGACGGGGTTGGTTGGGGTGTTGGTCGAGAAGGATATGTACAAATACCAGAAGGAGATTGAATTTGCCCGGGCCTACAAGTTTGAGTTGGTTTGGGTATTGATGGTGGTGGTCTAGAAGGGTACGTACTACAGCTACCAGAAGGAGATAATGTTTCTTCTGGTCCACACGATGGAATTGGTTGAGGTGTTTGGCTAGAAGGATAACCACAGATACCGGAAAGTAACAGTATTTGTCCAGGTCTACAAAGTGGAGGTGCCTCTGGTGTTGAGCTAGAAGGGTAGACACAGGTGCCAGAGGGAGATATTACTTGCCCAGATTCACATGATCGAGTTGGCTGTGGCGTTGGCCTAGATGGATAAGTACATTTACCAGACGATGATAATACTTCCCCAGGTGCACAGGAGGGAATTGGTTGTGGTGTTTGATTAGGAGTATAAGCACAGACACCGGAAGGCAACAGTACTTGTCCCAGTTTGCATGATGGAACTTGCCCGGGTATGGGGGTCGAAGAACTAATACATACACCAGAAGATGATATTACCTGCCCGAATCCACAGGACTGAGTTGGTTTTCTTGTTGAACCAGAAGGATTTACGCAAGTACCACTTGAAGAAAGTATTTGTTCTGAGCTGCATTTATTAGGACTTATCGTTATGTAACTGGGATGGAATGGGCTAGAAGGTTTTGGATAAAAATATCCAGTTGAGGAACTTGGAACTGATGTAGGTGCAGATGGTAGAGAAGGCATACAAGTGTTCGATGGAGATAATGTTTGACCGGGTCCACATGATGGCTTTGTTGTAGGCGTTGGTTTTGGGCTGGAAGGATAAATACAAATTCCAGTTGTAGATAAAATTTGTCCTTTTCTACAAGGTGGGGTGGAGCTTGGTTTTTTCGAATAAATACATGTACCAAATGGAGTTAATTCCTGTCCTGGGGCACATTCTCTTCGGGAAGTAGTAGTAGCGGTGGGAATTTCATAGTGTGTGGGTGGACTTGTCGTGGTTGTGACAGGCTTTAGTGGATAAACACAAGAACCTGAACTAGATTGAACTTGTCCTATTGGACATTGCGGTTTTGGACGAGGTGTGGGTCTATGCGTAGTAGGAGATGAATATATACAAGATCCACTAGGCGACAATATTTGACCTGAACTACAAGTTGTAACACAAGCTCCTGATGGAGACAAAACTTGCCCATGACCGCATATTTTTGACGCTACCGTGGAAGTGGGTATGAAAGGTCGTTCCGATGAGGAAGCAGTATAATTTGGCAAGAAAATTGTTGTTGGTTTTGGATAATCATATCCTGTTGAGAAATGTGAGGTGGGTCTAGATGCAGTTGGTTCTCCTGTGGGATATATACATGATCCAGAGGAAGAAAGTATTTGCCCACTTTGACATGATAGGGTTGGTTTGGAAGTTGAGCGGGAGCCATAAATGCAAGATCCTGACGAAGATAATATTTGGCCGTTACCACATGATGGTGAAGTACCTGGTTTAGGGAATGGTGTTGATAATGATGAATCAATGCAAGTACCTAATGATGATAATACTTGACCAGAAGAACATTTTCTGTATCCTGTAGGCGTAGCTGTGGAAGTAGAACTTGTATAGCCAGGTTTAAAGGGCGAAGAGGGAATGGGGTATTCGTATCCTGTTGAAGAACTCGAAGTGGGTTTAGTAATATCTGATGGCCTAGGCGTTGTGCTAGAGAAATATATACACACGCCAAGAGGTGATAAAATTTTACCTGGTCCACACGACGATGTGGAAGTCGGTGTTTTAAATGGCTTTATAGTTGTTGAACTTGGGTAACCTGTAATACACTCATTAGTAACTGGTGACAATTTTGCACCGAAGGGGCACGATATGGATGGCTTAGTTACTAAACTAGGGAGAGTGGGTTTTGGCATCTTTGGATATAAGCAAGTTCCAGAAGAAGACAAAACTTGACCTGGTTTACAATTTGGTTGAGTTGATGGAGATGGAGTAGATCCAGTTGTAGATTCTACGACACATTCGTGTGTACCAGGCACTAGTTTTGACCCAAATGGGCATGATATTTGAGGTTTAGTTATTAAAGAAGGTATTGTCGGTTTTGGCGTTTTCGGATATATACAACTAGTTCCAGATGAACTTAGGATCTGTCCAGGTGCACATGATAGCTTTGAACTTGAGATAGGTTGAGAGCTCGTACTTTCGTAAATACAGGTACCAGTTTGTGATAGTATTTGACCTAGTCCACAAAATGGGGTCCGAGGTTTAGGATAGTCATAGTCTTGTTTGGGTGATGTTGTAGGTCTAGGTTGTGGTCTAGTGGATGGTGAAGGGTACACGCAATATCCGTTTGGAGAAAATATCTGACCAGGTTTGCAGGAAGATTGGGAATTTAAGGGTGGTTTTGGAGTAGAGGAAGGAGGATAAATACATACTCCAGATGGTGTGTTTATTTGTCCGGGCTTGCAAAGCGGTTTTAATGTGGATGTAGAAACATAAGTGCAAGACCCAGAAGAGGATAATATTTGATCAGGGCCACAAGTTATTTGCGGCCGATACGATGTTGTATCGATGATTTCACACTTCCCTCCGAGTGCAGATAATTTGGTACCTGGCGGACAACTTTCTTTAGGAACGCAACTACCGTTTAGAGTAGGTACAAAACCATTTCGACATTGACTTTTAGTCGAAAATGGGCCAGGAGTTGTTAAAAATGGATTAGGATATGAACTGGATGGTTGATAGGGCCTTTGTGTAGTTATTGGTGGTTCATATGGCCTAGGTGTTGTAACTGATGGATAAAATGGTTGTATAGTAGTTGATGCTACTTGTGGAGTGATAGATGGTTGGAATGGTTTTGCAGGTGTTACTGATGGCTGATATGGTCTAGTTGTTGTGACCTGTGGTTTTTGTGTTGTGACATATGGGTGGAATGGTTTTACAGGTGTTACTGATGGTTGATGTGGTTTTTTGGTGACTGTAGGTACATACTGCGTAGGAGTCACGGGCGGGAGGTATTCTCTATTAACGGTTGTTTCAAACGGTGCTGGAGGCGGTTTAGGAGTTGACGGTCTTGGCGCTGTTTCACAACTTCCTGAAGGAGTAAGGTAAGTGCCGATTGGACATTCAGATATTATAGGTCTGCATGAACCGGATACTTTTTGGGTTCCAGGAGGGCATGGTTTCGGATATTCATAACCAGGCGTGGTGGTGACACTCGGATATTCGCAAACACCTGAAGGATTTTGGATTGTACCTGAGGGACAAGTTGGTCTTGGAGTCGAGGTTATGGGGGATTCACATAATCCCGAATTTGTTAAGAATGTTCCAGGAGGGCACGGTCGTGGAGTGGGTGGAGGTATTTGGCATATACCATCCGCTCCTCGTATTGACCCAAATGGACAATCAATAGATTTTGGAGTCTCACACAGGCCAGAAGATGTCAAAATAGTTCCGGGTGGACATGTCCTTGGAGTTGATGGACTAATTGGTGTTGGAGTCGATACTGTGGGATATTCACATAAACCCGAACTTGTTAATGATGTTCCTGAAGGGCATGGCCGTGGACTAGGTGGAGGCGTTTCACACGTACCATCTGACCTCAGTATTTGACCAACTGGACAATTCAGTGTTTGAGCCTCACATAATCCAGAATATGTCAATACTGTTCCAGGTGGACATGACCGAGGAGTTGATGGTGTGATTGGTCTCGGCGTCGGGGTTACGGGAGATTCACATGTACCCAAATTTGTTAAGAACTTTCCTGGAGGACATGGTCTTGGGGTAGGTGGAGGCACTATTTTTTCACAGGTACCGTCTAATCTTTGTACCGTACCAGCTGGACACTTTAGAGTAGCCTCACATAATCCAGAAGGTGTCAGGACTGTTCCTGGTGGACATTTTATGGGAACTGATGGTGTCGTTGGTGTTTCACACGTACCATCAGGTTGGGGTGTTACACCAAATGGACAAATCGAAGTAGTTCTTTCACATAGTCCAGAAGATTTTAAAAATGTTCCTGGTGGACACGGTTGAGGAGTTACAGATACGCAATCACCATTGATCGACTTAATGGTACCTACTGGACATAATGGAGTTGACGCAGTGGAAGCTTCACATGAGCCAAATGCCGTTATTACAGTTCCAAGCGGGCATGGTGCGGGCGTTAATGGTACTTCTAGCCTTTCACAGCTACCATCTGGCTTTGCGATCGTATTGATTGGACAAGGTGGAGCTGATGGAATTTGAGGCTGTTCGCATACACCAGAAGGCCCCAAGAAGTGTCCAAAAGGACAGAGGGGTGGATTCTTCGGAGTTGTGGGAACCGAGGGTTGATACGTTACGACGACATCCGGTTCATTTGGTTTCCCTTAAAATAAAAGTATACTGTCACGTTTTTGTATATATACTATGGAAAGTTTATTACTGAGTTCCATTTATACTTTAATTTCTAATTGTAGTGGTTATGTTATTAAAGATAATCATGCAAAATTAACCATTTACATTTTTTTGTTCTAAATTAATTTAACTATAATTATAGAATCTTACCGACTGGTGGAAGATAGGCCGGGCCTTGAATACTGGAACCAAATCTAACATTATTATCAAAGTGAACATTGCTGTAATCAACAGTGGCTTGACCCCCGAGGTTGGTTCCAATTGAAATATCTCTTATTGGTTTACTCGTGGTAGCACTAGTATGGGCACCACTCTCCCCTACATGGAAAACTTGCGGCTTAACATCCGGAGACTGACCGTTAAGTACCTGCATTCGATGTAAATATTTCGATGGATTGATCAATATTTAGATATTATTAAGAACTATTTACTGTATACGGTATGTACTAGTTTCTAACCTGAATTTGCCCTGAAGATGTGCCTGCACCACCGGAGAATTTTAGAGGAGACCCAGTTACTGAACTCTTTCCTGCAGATACATCTGCCAAACCGTTTACGCTTGCAGGAAGTATTACTTGTCCAGAAAGGTTCGGCTGAGCAGCATTCGATGCACTGCCAGGAGCATTCGCCAAACGACAGCATACTTCAGTATCTGCATTGCAATACTGAACCTTTAAGAAAATGTATTATTACTATTATTATAAAAATGTATTATTAAAAATGTGTATCTGTTATTTCTAAATTAGATAATGCATTAATATGGTAATTCATATTGATATAACATTTTGGTTGAATATAGATACATAAAGCCGGTTTTACACGGGTCAAGTCGCGGATCAAGTAACTTGCCTCCGCACTTGCCTAGTTTCGTTCTACTTTACTTGATTCAACTACAAATTGAGCCAACGCGTTTACATGTGGTTCAGTAGAATAGAACCTAGTGATTCAAGTGCATGTGTAACATGGCTTTTGCAGCATCGCGAAGTTGCGAAGCGCTGCAAAATAATTTAATTAATTTAACAAATCTTCCCTTGGAAGAAGTAGTAGAAGTTATTTAAGAAGAGAGATCCTTCTATTCTTCCATTACTTCTGCTACTCCACAAAAATTTCTTCCTCTGATCACTTCATCATTCAGAAAATGCACAAATCAGGGAAAAAACACACGATCAACACCACAGAGTACCTATAAGGTTATAGGTTATAATATAGGTTATACTTATACAGCTGCCTACTTGAATCATCCATCAGCTATTCACATTGGTAAAGTGGGCAGTCCTGTAAGCGATCAAGTGAAAAAACTGGTGGTGGTGGTAGTAGGCCAGTCAAATTACTTGTCCACCGCGCAGAATCACTTGACTTGCCTCACTACATGATGCAAGTCGGTACTTGACTTGACTGGGACTGTTTACATGATGCAAGTAAAAAATTCTACTTGACTACTGTTCTACATGACCGTCTACTTGACCTGTGTAAACCCGGCATAATAGATTGTAGGTAGATGCATAATTGAAAAATAATTTTTGACTATTTGGGCGGTATTAAAAGACAACTGTAATGTGTTAGTTAAGTTCAGTTCTCAAGGTGTTCAGATCAGTTTTGTTACTGATTTTTACTAATATTTCAATCTGTGTACTCCTAGATCAAACTGAGGAGTAGGTAAATTGAAACCTTGATAAGAACCCGTAACGAATTCTTGGGAGTAGACAGATTAAAATCTCGGCGGCAAGTTACATACCCCCCCCCCCTAAATTAAATTCGACCTTCTCTTTCCACTTCATGAAAATAGCTCTGAAACTTCAAACAAACCCTATAATTAGACACAGTTCAACCAGAAATCAAGACACTTCTGCATATAATCCCTGCTGAGATTACACGTGCTTTTTCCTATTTTCATGTCACTTGCTTCCCTTCCTTCATCGCCAATCTAAGATGTTGTGAATTTGCTTCACTTCAACATCATATATTTGTATATTTTATCTCCTTTCTTTCAATATTACCACAACCTTATTTTTTATGTTGTATCTCATCTCCTTCCTCTTTATTATCTCTTTCTATACAAGAACGTTTGTTTGTAGAGTTTTTTCACTATGTCATATGCAAATGCACATGCTGATATTTCTACTTTCTATAAATTTTTATAACCTTTCTAGGTTACAAAAATTTAAAGAGAGGGCTATTTATATAGTCCTTTTGTTAATTTTTTTTTACTTTTATATTGATGTCATAAATATAATGAAAAATAGAGTTTCAGTTTATCACTTCAATTTAAGTTGGTTGCCTCGAAATGTACTTTCTATATGGGACTACCATTGTGCCAAAGCACAAATTTGGATTTAAAGAAATAGCGAAGCTTTTCGGGTGTCCCCATTTTAAATGAGACACATGGTATAAGGTGGGTGTTTATAAATGTTAAAACAATAAATCGTGATTGTTGAAATGGAGAGGTCGCTGGGCATTTGGTAAAATAATTTTGACTAGTGCATGAAAGAAAACACTTGGTAGGTTTCACAAAAATTTCCAACTAAATTTCTAACAATTGTTTCGGTTTTTATGCTATTCTCAAAGAGTAACAGACTTTCACTAAACCTAATAAGTTTAAAATTCAGTCTATATTGGCAGCTAACAACATCTGATGATTTTATACGATGGCTGCTTTTATTATTGATGAAATTCCAAAATCTGTTTGATCATTGCTTATTACTATTAAACATTGCTCTCTCAAATGGGCCAATCAGGTCGTTCTATAAAATAGAGTTATGATGAACACAAAAAATCTTTTTTATATAATAAAAAATGTACTAGATTTTACAGAGCATTGTATAGCAAACAATGAACGTAAAGGCAGAAGATTAGATTTATTAAAAATAAAAAAAATCAATGTTTAATAAAAAAATAAATAGTTTTAAAACCTTAAAACGGACTTTTACGCACCGTACGTAGAACATCTCTATCTCGAAATTGAGTGGCCGAGAATAAATAAACCAACACATAAATGCATATGTGTTTTATGCGACAGTTTTACTCTTTTCAAATAGTTCACCCTCGTGCTTTCTCATGACCCATGAACAGGGTGGGGTGTGGTGAGATGGGTCATATCCACCTCAAAACCAATAGATGTCGTCTGGTAAACATCCCTAATCAGAATCAGTCGAAATCTGATCGATCCGACACGATTTAATTGAGTGATTGTGCTAACAAACAAATTTCTCAAATAGTCCACCATTGTGCTTTCTCATGACTCATGAACATGGCAGGTGTGTTCTATCCACCTCAAAATCAATAGGTGTCCTTTGGGAGATGTCCCCGATCGGAATCAGTTAAAACCCGATCGATCCGATATGACTTAGTTGAATTATCGTGTTAACCAAAAAAAATTTTTTCAAATGGTCCACCGTCGTGCTTTCCCATGACCCATGGACAGGGTGGGGTGTGTCCTATCCACTTCAAAATCAATAGGTGTCATCTGGAAAACGTCCCCGATCAGAATCAGTCAAAACCCGATCGATCCGACACGATATAGTTGAGTTATCGTATTAACAAAACAAATTTTTCAAGTAGTACACCATGGTGCTTTCTCATGACCCATGGACAGGGTGGAGTGTGTCCTATCCATTTCAAAATCAATAGGTGTCGTCTGGGAAACGTCCCCGATCAGAATTAGTCAAAACTCGATCGATCCGACACGATTTAGTTGAGTTATTGTGCTAACAAAAAAAAATTCTCAAATAGACTCAAGGGAGGGGGTGGTGTGTGATATCCATCTTAAAGTTAATAGGTGTCATCTGGGAGACGTCCCCGATCAGGATCAGTCAAAACCCGATCGATCCGACACGATTTAATTGAGTTATTGTGCTAACAAGAATAAATGCCGACGACAACGACGACACGCACACAGCAAAAACTTTTAAAAACCATTTTTTTTTGGTTTTTAGACCGAAAAAAGAAAAATAAACCAAAAAAAATTTTTTCCGCTTTTTCTTTATACGATTACATTACTTTTTCGTTTATAATGGAGTGCGGAAAAGTAATAATAACCAATGATCAAACAGATTTTAGAATTTCCCCAATAATAAAAGCAGCCATAATATAAAATCACCAGATGTTGTTGCCTACCTACATATACACACTATTTATACTTATTAGGTTTAGTAAAAGTTTGTTACTCTTTGAGAATGGCATAAAAGCCGAAACAATTGTTGGAAATATAATTAGCAATTTTTGTTAAACCTACCAAGTGTTTTCTTTCATTTACTAATAAATCATGAGGTGGTTTTTGGAATTATTTATAACATTGTGAAGAACGTTGAATAGTTGGACATGCCTTGATAAGTAGATTAAATAGAGCAAAACGATACTTATATCAATGCTTGAAACAATTACAAAATCACTAAATGAATTGTGATATTTAATATCATAAATAAATAGAAACCACTTACATATGAATCTTATGGTGATTAAATCAGCGGTTCTTGATGCCAAATTTGTTGGTGTTCTCAAGAAATTTCAGATTAACGTTTTAATTAAACATTACATATCAGCTTAACGAAATGAAGTTAAAATCGTCTGACTAAAATCCCCACATTGATGATACAGCTGCTCTTTTTGTGGTAATAATTTGTAATAAAGCCATAATTAATGCATTTCAAATAAATCCCAAGGCTAATTCGTATGACTTTTCATTGCACGCCCATGCCTTCACATACACTAAACGAGGTAAAACGATGAGATATTGCGTAAGGAATGTTAACGGCTGAATTAGAGAGTACTTTTTAAGGCATCATCTTCAAATGGATAACACACAATTTCGCAATATAGAGAAACCAAATTGGAGCCTGGTGCAAATGCATAAGCCACTAAATACTATGGAATGCCTAAGTTGTATAAACTGATCATTTGATCATGATTTAATATATGATATGGAAAAATTGAATATTTATTCTTTAAGGATATTTTGAATATACAAATGATTGTCTCTGCGCTGGACCACCTGTTATATGTAATGCAATGCCAAGGTCACATATAGCCGAGATTTCACCATTTTCCCTTTCAATTTGTTACCTATTTTCGTTGATGCGAAGGTACGCATACATACCTCGAGAGATGCCATATTAATTTGAGAGAAAGTAATTACGTAATGTTTTATATATTACGTCCAGTCAGGCCAGCTATGAAAACATTAAATAACTGATCGGATGATATACTAAGCCGTAATCAAAATAGTATGCATATATTCTTTAATTTATTTTTATGGTGATCATAAAATTATTTAATACTTGTTTATCTGCGAAAAGCATTGTCATAACTTTTCGCTCGCTAGTATAACGCGAGGTGTAATCAAATGGCTAAAATAAGAACCGCAACACGAAAAAGAGTGTATGCGAGTAATACGTACATTTTTCGTGTAATATGTTTTTATGTAAATAGTCTCCATACCAGACCTCGTCGAACAGCCAGTTACATAAAAGTGCTTGGTTTTTTTGAATAACATGAAGGGACAGCCATGGGTAACTCGTTGTCACCTTTCATTGACTGTCTCTTCATGAATAGATTTGAACCAGAAGCAAAAGAAGAATTGCAGTACTTCCCTAGGGTTTGGCTTAGGTACGTGGATGACGTTTTCGCAGTATTTGACATAAGAGCCATGTACATTGATAACTTCATTTTCAAATTAAATAACCGTTTCGCGTCAGTAAAATTCACATATGAAATGAGAAACTACCATTTTTAGATGTACTAGTTATTATAGAAATATTATAGAAATTATAGAAATAGTGGAAGTAAGTTAAAATTTTATATATACAGAAAAGACACTATATAGTACTTTCAGATATATCCCCAATAATTCCCACCATTGTATTCAACACAAAATTACTTCAATTTTCTAGTCCATCGCCTACTAAGCTCCTCTCTCAATAATAATAGGTTTGAAAAAGAAAAAGCGGTAATCAAGGATATAGCTGTTGGTATAGTTGAAAAAATGCTAGGAAACATAAATTTAATGAAACATCCAGAAAAATATGTGTCTATTCCTTACGATCCTCGATTCAGCAGTGGTATTAGTAAAATTTTTAAGGTATGGGGATGACGGTAGTTCATTCATCAAGAAATAAATAAAAAAAACTTTTAGGCAATCCACAAAAGAAAATTACCAGATAGAATATGTTGGACAGACCAGATGATTTATTCAAACCAGGTTTAAAGAGACATTTGAATATGGTAAAACAGATAAGTCCAGTGTTGCCGAACATGCCTTCGAGAACAACCATAATATAAATATTAACAACTTAAGATTAATTAGGAATGTAACAAATAGTAGACAACTAGATGCTTTTGAAAGTTTAGAATTTCGAAAGTATAAAAATAGTATGAATAGTGACAGAGGGCCTATTCCACATACCCCACTTTATTGATTAGTTACACATGGATCACTGGGCCGCAATCATGATGGTCGTAGCTCAGTGAGCTGCAACTGTGACAGTCAGGGCTCACTGAGCCGCAACAATAATTTAGGTATAAATAAGATACATTGTTAGCATAAGATTAGTTTTAGTCATCTCCAAATGATGCCAACTTTGTAGACGAAATGCGCGTCGAGAATTTTGTGCTCATTGCGGCTCTAAAAAGCTCAAAGCCGTGCAGAATGGAATATCTGTATAGGTGGACAGATATACTGAAAATACCATCCAAATATAAAGCTCAAAAACAGACACTTTCTTTTGATGTACCATCAATCTTTGAATAGGTTGAATGATGTTCGAAGTTGCACGATATTACACGGTTTGTTGCCAGTCCAACTCGCGCCACACCACGCAATTTGCCTTTGATTCGGCGCTATTTGACTTGGTCGGTGTGGAGAAGTCTTAAGATAAGGAATTATATGTATATTATTATACGAGGTATGGCTAGAAAAAAACTGGACCGGTGCTGTGAGACATTTTATTAATTAATTTTTTCCACAACAATTTTGTCTCCCTCTATATACTCCCCTCCTCGATCCCTACACTGCTCCATGCGACTTTTCCACTGCTCAAAGCAGTGTTGAAAATCATTTTCTAAAAGCTGCTTCATGACGTCCGTCGCTTTTTTCTTACCACTACTGTAGCAAACTGGATCGTAGGTAAAAGACCATGACACGTTATCACTCTCTCCAGAAACCTAGGTTCCCCTTGAATGGTCTACAAAAGGTCATCGCAAATGTTCATTCGGGCTTCTTTCTGTTCTTGCGTGAGAATCTTTCGCACCATCTTCGCACAAACCTTTCTCATGTTGAAACTTTCGTACAAGATTTGTCACACGCTTTCTTTGTCGATTCCCGCAGGCTCAGCCACTGCTCGAATGCTCAAACGACGGTTTTCTCGAATGATTTGACCGACTTTTTCAACGTTGATGTCCGTTTTTGATGTGGAAGGTCTGCCAGAGCGGAAATCGTCATGAACCGTTTCCCTTCTTTAAATCTTTTCACCCACTCAAACACTTGTGTACGTGATAAACTTTGATCGCCATAGACTTCCCTTAAAAGTGAATAAATAACCTTCCGTTGCCGATTTTGCAAGTTTCACTAGGAATTTCGCGTTGACACGCTGCTCAACTTTTACACTCAGCATTTTTCCGACGAAGCGCGAATACACCCTGTAGTACAGTTTTGTGTTGCGGACAAACAAAACAATCTACAACCTTGAAATTTTAGTGGTGGATAGGGAAAATATCACGCCACATTGCCTTGCATCGGTCAAGCGTGACCCTGTTGCCATTTAGAGACAAAATAATCAGTCCAGTTTTTTTCTAGCCATACCCTCGTATACAACATATACATATATTCGGTATATATTATACACCCCAATAGTTATATATTATATCTAAGTTCAGAACCCGCTAATATAGAACTACTTCTTGCCGTAACCTGCTCTACTAAATACTAGATGCCGTCATTAAAACACACGGCGGAATACCACTTATATAATCCAGTGTATTTATATTCTGGTATACATTTTTAGTATATGTATCATTTATGAATAGGAGCATAACTTAATAATCATTATTATGTATTTTATTTTGAATATATCAAATACTGATTTTCTTTTATACTAATTAAAATGAGACCGCAGAAATCTTGAACTTATTGTTTTGGAAAAAATAAGGCATTATGGTATTTTTCACGAATTTTAAATTTCAAGACATATTCTGTGAAATATATTATGTGGATTGGTATCTTTCCAAATGCGACAATCTTCTTGTTCACATAACCATTCATCCAAAAATGGGCCTCGTCGCTAAAGATAATTTATTTGGCGAACTTGGGGTCAACTTCTAACTGCTCCAGCGCCCAATTAGCGAACACACAGAGTTGTGTATGGTCGTATACTTTAAGTTCCTGAGTCAGTTGGATATTATATGGATGCAGACCCAAGTTCCGATGCAATATTCATCAAGTTGAAGTCGCAGAAACGCCAAGTTCTTGTGAACGACAAGAAATTCACTACCTCGGGTTTTCTCGTTATCTCAGCAGCGATATTTTCAGCAAACCTTGCGTTTCGGTGACGTGCGGGTGTTGGTAGATTATTTATCAAATCTGTTGACTCGAATTTGGCCACCAAACGTCGAATAGTCGACTCGGCGAGACGATTGTGGCAAGGATAAAAATTACGTAATGGGCAGAACGTTTCTCGAACGGAGCACTGATTTTAAAAATAGAATTTGATGATTTTCTCACGTTGTTGAACGCTATAACCTTCCATGGTGATTTGCCATACACTACTGAACAGTTCACAATAGAACAATTTGACAGATGTTGCTTTATCAACATGATCGCTATAACCTAACAAATTTCGAGTGTCCCCATTTAAAGACCCTATATAAAAACAACTACATAGGCATATGTACTGTGTTGAAGCAAAGAGAGCACACAGTAACAAAACAATGAAAAAATGAAACTTAAATTTTAATTTTGTCTAACTATCGATTGATTGCTTATAAATGGAACTACTGGGTCCTTATATGGTCACTTTTATTCACAATTTAATGAAGTTGATAAACAGTTAAGGAGATGAATCAAGAATATGTTATAAGAAGTTAATATCTTTCCATAAAAATAAATATATGTTTTAATGAACTAGATTGATCACATTGAATGTTATGCATTGAGACATTTAAGATGCCAACGTTCCAGTTATCCATTTGTGGTACTGAATTATGTATTACATTAACATTAAGAGTTCACTGAAATCACATATCAGTGCGGGTACTCCTATGGGTATTGATAATTTTGACATAATAGCTTCGTACGTATCGTAGATCAATAATAAAAGATAATCTGTCTCTGTCGCCGTCGTGTCGTCGAGAAATGTGATATTCTTAACCGCATTTTGCAATATTTACATGTTACAACACAGAATGTAAAGAACATTGCTGTGGCTTCAAATTGACATAATGCTCATCTAGCGTTTGACATTTTTGACCCTAAACATAGGCTAGGTCAATTATGTGGCCATAAATATGTGCAATTTGTTTTGAAAAAAACAAACAATCGTTAGTTAATTTAATAACAGAATTAATAAAATTTACAGTGAATATAAATAATTTATTTTAGTCGTTTCAGACCTGGAAAATTGATACTCAATTTGTATTACTCATCGTCACGTAAACTTGTTCTGCAATAAAGAAATAATTGTAAAAAAATAATTGTTAAACGAGAAAATATCTTGAAGTTGATATTTCCTGTTGTCGCTACAAACGTATCTAAGAAATATTCTTGCTTGCTTTTTTATTGCATACATATGTCTATGTTGGTTATTATTCGTATTATTTAATATATTGCGTAGTATTAGTTAAAGTTTGGATATACCGAAATTGACCTCATTCCCTTCCCTAAAATCTCAGATTGGGTAGGGTCAGATAACACATAGAGATAAGGACAAACACACTCTTACCCATCCCATCCTTAGGTTCAAGTGTTAAGCTTTCTCCGTTGGGATAATTGTTCCAGGTGTATACAAAACTTTAAGAAACGTCAATTAGTCTCCATTTTAAATAATTTAAATATCTTAACAAGTTTTTAATGTACTTGTAAATAAAAAATAATAATTAAATTCATCAGGAAAGGTGCCAAACTTCCTTCGTTGGGACTTAATCCTCAAGAATCCAAGTTAACAATGACACTCCCAGTACTGGCACAATCCGTCACCCCGGACCTATGCTACTCATTCAATAATATTCTAAATAATTATACAATAAATGTTGAACAAAGTAGATGTACAACGCGAGTTCCAGAGCGAAAGAGGGCTCTTGGAGACGTGGATGTTATGTGTTTATCAAGAGCGACCATTGTTAAGGGAGTGGACGCAATTACCAGAGGGTCTTCAACTGCAAGAAGTGGAAAGGGTGTTGAAGAAGAAGTCGACAATGACTGGAGAGGTATGGATCATGGTGGTGTTTAGAAAAACATGGGGGCGGTTACGGTTGATGTGACGGTGGTGGTAAGGAAGAGACCTGGCTGCATACAGAATGGCGCAGATAATAGAAAAACATGGCGGGGTAACGACATCGAGACGAAGAGGTGGCATTAAAAAAACATGCCGGCGACGATCATCATCATCATGAGGTCGTCAGTCCTAAGACTGGTTGGACGCTAACCTCCAGCTTCTCCTATCTTGTGCTAACCTACGCATTTCGCTAATTGTGCTATAACCTACATCTCTTATTATTTGCGAGCAGTAGTCTAATCTAGGCCTACCTCTGCCTTTCTTCACTCCTATTTCTGCCTCCAATATATCGCGGACTATTCCCCCGTGTCGCAGCAAGTGGCCTACCATTCTATCTCTTTTCTTCTTTATGTTTTTCCACATACTTCTTTTCTCGCCGACTTTCTCTAATACTTCTTCGTTTCTAACCCTATCAGTCCACGGTATTTTCATCATTATTCGGTAACACCACATCTCAAAAGCTTCTAATTTCTTCCTACTTGCTTCCCCTACCGTCCATGTTTCGCAACCGTATAGTGCCGTACTCCATACATACGTTTTCAAAAATCTCTTCTTTGTTTCTAAGTTTATAACCCCCGAGCATAAAAGTGCTTTCTTTTTGTTAAAAGCTACTCAACCCTGCGCTATTCTTTGTTTTATATCTTTATCGCTTCTTCCATCCCAATTTATTTTACTTCCTAAATAAGTGAAGTCTTTAACTTCCTCCAATCTTTCGTTATTAATTTGTACTTTCGTTTTTGCTCTGCTCTCGCGCCCTCTGCACACTAACACTTTAGTTTTGTTTTCATTCACCCTCATTCCGTATTCCTCTGTCAACACTGCCTCCATTTCGTTCAACGCTGATTCCAATTCCTCTTTACTAGATGCTGATACTGCTATATCATCCGCGAATCTCAGCATTTTTAGTTTCTGTCCCTGTACTTTAATCCCGAAATCCACTCTATCTTTTACAACATTAATCGCCTCTTCGATGTACAGATTAAAAATTAGTGGTGATAGCGTACATCCTTGTCTTACTCTTTTGTAAGATATTGTAGTAAAAAGCTTGGAGAAGCTTTCGACGAAAGCTTGGTAGTAAAAAATGGAAACGATAGAAAAAATTACGTAATGAAATAAGAAAATTCGCTGGAATTACCAAAAAATAACCCACATCAATATCTTCACACCCCGGACTTTATCCAAGGACATCCACTTAATACGGGTAGCAAAAATTATTAAAAAATTATTATAAAAGATGAGAATATAAAACAAATATTTTTGAACCTTTGAGGTGAACAGTTATTTTTGAAGTATTGAACAGTTCACTATTTCGTCAACCGTACAAGAAGTTTATGACCAGCAAATACCTTTTGGTCTCCACGATTTAACACCATTAGATTTGTATTATTTGAATCAATAAAAACATCTATTTATGTAAATCGTTTACACACACATTTAAAAGAGATAGAGATATCGCAAAAAATAATTACCTGATGCTTATCATAATTAAAAAAACCGGAGACCCTGCTGTTTAGTAAATGTAGCCAGACATATTGAGCATTTAATGCAAAGAAATGTCAATGCTGCTACTTTTGGCGTTCTTAAAGAATTGTTAATAAATGTTGTAAAATAAGTTCATAGCGTGTTTAAGGGCAAATTGAATGAAAACTTCATATACTTATATCACCTATTGCCATATTCTAGCCGATTTTTTGATTCCGTCACAGAACATTTCAGGTTTTGGTCGATGAATTCCTGTATGTGGTTTCTGAAAATCTCAAACAAATTAATATTTTATATTAAGGGAGTTTTGCAGAGCCCGGAATAAGTGGAAATCTGATGGAGCAAGGTCAGGCGAATAAAGTAGGCGAGGGAGCTGAGCCGAGCTTCAATAATTTTTGGCGCATCTGCAAAGACACGTACGGCTGGGCGTTATCTTGATGAAAAAAAATCCCCTTACGAGTAACTAATACTGGTCGCTCTTGATCAATCGCTGCTTTTAATCGGTCTAACTACGTGCAGTATGCACCGGAGTTGGTCTGGTTGGCCGGAAGGAGCTCATAATAAAGCACACCCTTCCAATCCCACCAGATGCACAGCAACACCTTAAGATGCAATCCAGCTTTCGCAGTTGTTAATGATGGGTAGTTGCTTTTCCTCCAGAATATTCTCCTCACAACATTATTATAAAAAACGCACTTTTCATCCCCAGTTACCGTTTCTTAATATTACGTTTCAGGAAGGAATCGAAGATGGAGATGCCGTCCGATAAGCTTTGTTCCATCAATGTATGAGGAACCCATATATCACGCCGAGAAACATATCCAGCAACTTCAATATGCTTTCAGACGCTTGTATGAGATATGTTGAGTGTCACTGCAACGTGTCGTGTCGTTGAGTGGGAGTTATTTGTGACCAAAACTTCAATTTAGTCATCATCAATGGTTGAAAGACTACCGCAGCTGATGGCATCTTGCAAATTAAGTAACATTTACGTTTTCCAGCTAAGCACATCACTTACAAGCGGTTCTAAAGCGTCATTGCCGTAAACATTACAAATTTTTGTGACAGTCTGTGCCGCCGTTTTTTCTTTTCGATAATAAAAAAATATTAAAAAAAAAATGCATTTTTTCCTCCATTTTAAATAAGCAAACCATCTTTTAAAGAAATGAGATCCAGATTGAAACTTACATATAATAATAACACCTTAACTAACCCCCTTTCACCTTCACTACTCCTTCCTTAGTATTGAACGTTGTTGATTATATAAATATTGCTTCAAGGTACAAGAGGGATAAAATCTAATTATTGAAATACGCTATGGACTTAGTTCACAGTTATACAACTCGTCACCAAATGAATATAAAATGTATTTTAGATAGCTTTTACTTTTCCGCACTCCACTATACGCGGAAAAGTAATTAATGTAATCGTGTAAAAAAAAAGGTGAAAAAACTAAATTTTTTTTGGGTTTACTTTTCGTTTTTCGGCCTAAAAACCAAATAAATTATTATTGGTTGCATACTACAGAACAAAAAGGTAATCTAATTTCAAGGCTACCAATACTGTATCTAAAGAATAAATAGTTTTAAAACCTCAAAACGGACTTTTCCGCACGTAGAACATCTCTATCTCGAAATTGAGTGACCGACAAAAAATAAACCAACACATAAATGCAGAATATCTGTTTTATGCGGCAGTTTTAATTTTTTCAAATAATCCACTCGTGCTTTCTCATGACCGACCACTTGACAGGGTGGGGTGTGTCCTATCCATCTCAAAATCAATAGATGTCGTCTGGTAGACGTCCCTAATCAGAATCAGTTGAAACCCGATCGATGCGACACGATTTAATTGAGTGATCGTGCTACCAAAAAAAATTCTCAAATAGTCCACCATTGTCCTTTCTCATAACCCATGAACATGGTAGAGTATGCCCTATCCACCTTAAAGTTAATAGGTGTCATCTGGGAGACGTTCCCGATCAGAATCAGTCATAACCCGATCGATCCGATATGATTTAGTTGAGTTATCGTGTTAACAAAAAGAATTTCTCAAATAGTTCACCGTCGTACTTTCTCATGACTCATGAACCGGGTGGGGTGTATCTTATCCACCTTAAAATCAATACGTGTCGTTTGGGAGACGTTTCCGATCAGAATCAGTTAAAGCCCGATCGATCCGACACAATTTAGTTGAGTTATCGTACTAACAAAACAAATTTCTCAAATAGTCCACCATCGTGCTCTCATGACTCACGGACAGGGTGGGGTGTGTCCTATCCAGCTCAAAATCCATAGGTGTCGTCTGGGAGACGTCACCGATCAGAATTAGTCAAAACCCGATCGATCCGATACGATCTAGTTGAGTTAACATGCTAACAAAAAAAATTCTCAAATAGACCCAAGGGAGGGGGTGGTGTGTGCTATCCACATCAAAATCAATAGGTGTCATCTGGGAGACGTCTCCGATCAGGATCAGTCAAAACCCAATCGATCCGACACGATTTAGTTGAGTTATCGTGTTAACAATAAATTTTACTGCCGACGACAACGACGACACACACAGCAAAACATTTTTAAAAACCATTTTCTTTTGGTTTTTAGGCTGAAAAATGAAAAATAAACCCAAAAAATGTAGTTTTTTCACTTTTTCTTTACACGATTACATTATTTTTCCGCTAGCGGAAAAAGTAAAATGGTTTTTAAATAATGTTTGCTGTGTGTGGTGTCATTGTCGTTGGCGTTGTTGTCGGCATTTATTCTTGTTAGCATAATAACTCAACTAAATCGTGTCGGATTCATCGGATTTCGACTGATTCTGATTAGGGACGTCTACCAAACGACATCTATTGATTTTGAGGTGGATATATCACACCCCACTCTGTCCATGGGTCATGAGAAAACACGATGGTGGACTATTTGAAAAAAGTAAAACTGTCGCATAAAACACATATTCTGCATTTATGTGTTGGTTTATTTTTCTCGGCCACTCAATTTCGAGATAGAGCTGTTCTACGTGCGGAAAAGTCCGTTTTAAGGTTTCAAAACTGTTTATTTAAACTTATTATTTAAGTTCATATTGCAGGTTTACATCTTATCTATCAATCTAAGGCATTGTTTTCAAGTGTATCACTTAAAAATGTTGGTAGGTGTCATTTAGCGGTATGTTCAATCAACCGGGATCTCTCTGTAGGAATACAATGGCTGAAATAATAGTTAGGTATGGGCTATAATTTTGGACTCTTGGTAGTGAATTAAATTTGTTTTGAATACATATAATTACGTTTCCTTCATTTTCAGAAAAGGTATTTACTCCTCAAAATGTAGATATATGTAGTACTTACTAGAAGATTTGGGTTACTGGTTCATAATAAAATTTCATGTCGTTTAGTTACATATATTACAATATTACAAATTTATCGTAAGATGAACCAAATTTCAGAGGTAGATGAAAAAGAATAAATATAATTTTTTTAATTTTTAAATTGTTTAATAAAATTAATAAAAACCGTACTTAATTAACATTAAATATATCGCTTATTAGTTTACAGGTAAAATGTCGAAACCAGTTTGAGGAATTTGTAATTTTATAAGGAATATAAAGTTATTTATATTTTCAATAAGATATCTTTCAAACCCTTGAATAGACTATGCAACGATAATAAAAATGTTTGTTTTGGCGACTGCAAATTGTATTAACCTCGCGAGTTTCGCTCTCCATGATCCTTTTACCTTGCATCACGTATTTATCAGTAGATGTCATTACTTTAATGATAATTGTACATACAAACAAGTTATTTCGTAACGTATTTCAAAAATTGAAAATTAACGCACCCATAAAATAGTTTAAAACAATTAAAAATGGTATTACTAAGAAACGCGCCAATGGATGTTGTTCGAGATCTTTTCTGTGAACGGATTTAAATAAAATTACGTCGATGAAAGTAGCACGTATTTCGTGCTGTGATGATCCAGCGAAAGTTCGTACACTTTTATACATAAAATAAAGGTCAAAATGTTATTAATTTACATGGTAAACAAATAATGGTGTTCCCAAGCGTACAGAGGCGGCGTTTATGCAAGGTTGTTAGACAAATTTCTTTTTCAGAAATCGCTGTGATTAATTTATCTGGCAGGTGTATTCTATATACATTTTACAGTATCCTATACCTAATTGTATGTTCATATCATCTTATTCAATGAAATTGACAACTAATTTGTAGTTTGCATTTTTCTATTTTACACAGAAACTTGACAATGTGATGGATATTGAGGTTTGTTTTCTATAGGGTGTCTCAGTTTGAACTATGGGATTTGAATTGCGCGCCATTTGTATTCTGTCAACGATTGGGCGTCGATATTTAATGACTGTTATCTACAAACCATACGATGTCAACACGTTAACAGTTCAACAACGAATAGTTTGTATACAACTGTTTCATCGAAGTGAGCTATTATTTATAGTTGCATTAAGAAAAAATCGCACAAAATTGGGACAGAATGAAGCACCTACAAAGTTAACAGTTCGTAACTTAATTAACAAATTTGAAGAGACGGGTTCTGTTATTGATAAGATCTCGGGCTAAAGCCCCGCCAGGCATTGACGGGGCTTTCGCCCGAGGAGTAGTTGTTACCTGTAGCGATTACGTAATAGCCTTGATATTCGGTAACTACTTTGATAACCGCTTTGCGGTTTGGTGATTCTTTTCTCGATTTCCGACTTATAAGTTGCTGTCATAGATCGTATCGATTTAGATGAATACCCCACGGATTTGATTCGGCATTTGTCCTGGATCGACGTACCGTGTACGGCACTGATAAGAACTAATAAACTAATAACTTCGAAACGGCTGTCTGTCGTTCGGTTTCCATCCGGGGCAGATGTCGAATCCTACCCGTGGCTGGTTTTCTTTTTCTGAAACCCGTCTGATCGTGCAAAAACACGAGAAAGGGATCGAGGATCACTGTTAAGTGTAATTGAATGCCTGGTGGGGCTTTAGCCCAAGGAGTAGTTGTTACCTATAGCGATTGCATAATAACCTTGAATTTCGGGAACTACTTTGATATTTGCTTTGCGGTTTGATGGCTCTTTTCTCGATTTCTGGCTTATAAGTTGCTATATCAGCGTATTCGTTTGTTCAGTACAATCAAAGGAGAAGCTACTAAGGAAAATAAAGGAAATTTAGTTATGTTTTATAGACTTAAAAAAGCTTTTGACAAAATAAAATAATGTCTGGAAGTGTATGAGACAAAGAGGAGTTGACAGAAATGACTGTAATCATCCGGAACCAATAATCAACCGGAATATATAAGAAGAACAGAAACAAACTAAGAATGCACAATCAAGAACCGTCGAAGTACGACACAAGAATGGGATTGAAACAAAGATGTGTATTAAGCCCGCTACATTTCTCTATATTCATAAACGACATTAGAAGATAATGCAAAGAAAAGTGGACAAACGTGACACTAGGCAAATGGAAAATTGAAAATGTGATACTAGAAGACATACTATTTGCCGATGGCATGGTTTTAGTAACTGAAAGCGATCAAAAACTGACAGAAAGAACTGAGTGAAATAAACATGGAAATAAACGAAAAAACCACAACCATGATATTTTCTAAGACAGAAATTAAACAACGAATTGCTATATAAGGATAATTACTGGAGCAGGTTATAACTACAATTATTTAGGCGCAATAATAGAAGAATAGGTGAAAATAGACAAGGAAATAAAACAAAAAATTGGAAAAGCTGGAAGGCTGTACAACTCCCTAAAAGCCACGAGAAAGAGAAGATTGTTATTAATTGTTATAGTACACTGGAATCATGTAAACTATAACGTCCATTCTTACTGGCTAATGAACGACTACAATATACTGGCGAAGCGAATAATGTTCATGTTTGTGACTGATAGTGCCACAATCATCTGTTCTCTAGGTCATTATCTTAAACAAGAGTATGGTTACTTTTTGCATATTACATGTAAACTTTGTGTCTTGTGGTTAAAAAATTTTGATTCGATCCCGACAGAGATTATTTTCAGGAAACAAGCTGTGAATGAAAATAATGTAAAAACCAGATTCTACATAACCAGTAATGAAGATATAAGTGGGTAAGTTAGAAAATGTTTATGGTATATATGGTATATATATGGTAAGTTCCGACCGACTTATAACACTGGTTATATAAATCATGTTAAAGGTCGCAGATTTATAGCCACCGATCATTAATGTTAGGCACTTTCTACATTCACTAATATGGGCAGCTATTCGAATTTGTTTTTCTCATCAATATTATTTAATGCTGTATAATCAGATAAACGTAGTGATGCAACAGTTCTGAACTAGTAATTTCTTATAACGCTACTTTTCACGATATTAATTTTTACGTTAAAATAACAGCTATTTCACTAACAGGTAATCAACATAAATGTTACTTCCAGAGAAACGATGGATTTAATTATTTTCAATAGGCAATACTTTTATTCACGTATTACGTTTAACATTTTAAATTTGTCCTCATTGCGCAGAGGTTATCAAAATATTTGCACCAAGGAAGAAAATCGTTATTTTAGCTGATTTTGTATTTGTCCTGGGAAGGAGTTGGAACCTTCGATGCAGCAATAAAAACAGAGGACAGTTTTCCACGAACATTGAAGGATTACACGTTTTTTGACGCGCGTTTCGCCAACCAAGTTGGCAACACCGGGAGCCGATTAGAGTTTTAATTAAGTTTTAATCGCCTTCCAATTATGCCCATTCAGTTGGCGAAACGCGCGCCTAAACACGTGTAATCTTTCAGTATTCGTGGAAAACTGGTCACCTGTTTAGGTGCTTTTTTTATTTTGTGTTTATTTTATACAGACCCCCAATATGAGACTGTTGTATTCGGAAAATTTTGAATTTAAACGCCGTAATAGATGTTAATAAACAGTTTTAAAATCTTAAAACGGACTTTTCCGCACGTAGAACATATATAACTCGAAATTAAGTGGCCCAAAAAAAAAAAACAACCAACACATAATGCATATGTGTATGTGTTTTATGCGACAAATTTACATTTTTAAAATAGTTCTACCATTGTGCTTTCTCATGACCCATGGACAGGGTGGGGTGTGTCCTATCCACCTTAAAATCAATAGATGTCCTCTAGTAGACGTCCCTAATCAGAATTAGTCGATACCCGATCTATCCGACACGATTTAATTGAGTGATTATGCTAACAAAAAATAATTCTCAAATAGTGCACCATTGTGCTTTCTCATGACCCATGAACATAGAGTGTGTTCTATCCACCTCAAAATCAATAGGTGTCGTCTGGGAGACGTCCCCGATCAGAATCAGTCAAAACCCGATCGAAATGACACGATTTAATTGAGTTATCATGCTAAGAAATTTAAAATACCGACAACAACGATGACAGCGACACACACAGCAAACATTTTTTTTGTCTTTAGGCCGAAAAACTAAAAATAAACCCAAAATAATTTTTTTTTCGATTTGTTTTACACTATTACATTACTTTTCCGGAGTGCCGAAAAGTACAAATACCATTTGCTTCTTAGAAAAGTTGTAATTGATGGTGGAATATTTTCATAAATTAAAAATATTAATTCTGAAAGTTTTCCACATACAAATAATATGTAACTAAGTCTGACTATCTTATAGGTCATCCTATCGAACCTCTTCTTAAAAGCTACCTTTATTTGGGTTATATTGATAAATAAATATAATAATTTCTCCTTGTTTGGCCGTATATAGGATTTATATTTTACATGTCTTATATGTTTTCATTATTTATCTCTTGTATTGGATTTCATTTATACTTAATTTGCAAATAGGTATTTGTATATTTGTATCGAATAATTATGTTAGACCATGTAGAACTTAATAATTATCTTTTTACTTTTCCGCACTCCACTATACGCGGAAAATAATGTAATCGTGAAAAAACATTTTTTTCTAGGGTTTATCTTTCGTTATTTGGCCTAAAAGCCAAAAAAAAAATGGTTTTTAAACCAATTTGTGTGTGTGTGTGTGTGTGTGTGTGTGTGTGTGTGTGTGTGTGTGTGTGTGTGTGTGTGTGTGTGTGTGTGTGTGTGTGTGTGTGTGTGTGTGTGTGTGTGTGTGTGTGTGTGTGTGTGTGTGTGTGTGTGTGTGTGTGTGTGTGTGTGTGTGTGTGTGAGTGTGTGTGAGTGTATGTGTGTGTGTGGGTGTGCGTGTGCGTGTGCGTGTGCGTGTGCGTGTGCGTGTGCGTGTGGGTGTGTGTTTGTGTGTGGTTGTCGTTGTCGTTGTCGTTGTCGTTGGCGTTGGCGTTGGCATTTACTCTTGTTATCACGATAACTCAACGATCGGGTATTAACTGATTCTGATCGGGGACGTTCGTGTCGGATCGATCGGGTTTTGATCGATTCTGATTAGGTACGTCTCCCAGACGACAACTGTTGATTTTGAGGTGGATAGGATACACCCCACCCTGTCCACGGGTCATGAGAAAACACGATGGTGGACTATTTGAGAAATTTTTGTTGTTAACACGATAACTCAACTAAATCGTATTGGATTGATCGGACTTTGACTAATTCTGATCTGGGACGTCTCCCAGGCGACACCTATTGATTTTGAGGGGATAGAACACACTCTACCATGAAAAGAAAAAGCACAATGGTGGACTTTTTGAGATTTTTTTTTGTTAGCACAATCACTCAATTAAATCGTGTCGGATCGATCGGGTTTCGACTGATTCTGATTAGGGATGTCTACCAGACGATATCTATTGATTTTGAGGTGGATAGGACACACCCCACCCCGTCCATGGGTCATAAGAAAGCACGATGTGGACTATTTGAGAAACATTTGCCGATTTTGCATTGAACGAAAAAACATATATTCGGCCTATTAATATACGAATGAATGAGAAAAAAAATAATTTCGTTCAATCACAAATGTATTGACACGGCACCGAAGCAGTCGCCAATGAAAAGAGTAAAACTGTCGCATAAAACACATACTCTGCATTTATGTGTTGGTTTATTTTTTCTCGGCCACTCAATTTCGAGATAGAGATGTTCTACGTGCGGAAGAGTCCGTTTTAAGGTTTTAAAACTGTTTATTTAATACGATTTCGTAAAGAATACATATGTATGCTATTGGCAATCCGCCTACTAAGTTAAACTAGCATGATAGAATTAAACATGCTTAAATTTATTTTGAGTTATTATTATTTACTTTATAACAAAAAATGTAAATATTATCGTTTAAGTTCAGTATTTTTTTTGTAATCATACATTTGCAATCATCAATTTCTTTCATCAATAACCTGACATTCGTACCGTTATTTGGCACCGTCACTTCTCGCACAATACGAAATATTTTAATGGTATATTTTGAAAGAATGAACAATATCTAATAAAAATCATGGGGTTGATCAAATCGTTTGCTAATTTATTATTATAATTTCTTATAATGTGGTAAACGGGGAAAAGTAGCTAATTAAAATCAACAGAAGTATATCTAATTTTAGAAAACTTGGTATATAGGTATATAAAAGTATATAAAGTTAAATATTCTACAGGCCTTTTCTATCGCCCCTTTAAACATTTTTATGGGTGTACTAAATATCGTGTCTACTAAATATCACATATAGGGTGTCAGTTGGAACTATAGGATTTGAATTGTGCACCATTTGTATTTTGGCAGAGATAGAGCGTCAATATTTAACGACTGTCATTTATAAACCATACGACGTCAACATGCCGTTATTAACAGTTCAATGGCGAACAGTTTGTGTACAACTGTTTTATGAAAGTGAGCGATCATTTACAGTTGCATCAAAAAATACTCGCACAAAATTAGAACAACATGAAGCACCTACAGAGTTATCAGTTCGTAACTTAATCAAGACACTTGATAAGACGAGTTCTGTTATGGATAAAGCAACACCGATACGTCCTCGTCATAGTCGGTTAGATAAAAATATTGTTGCAGTGAGAGAAAGTGTACGGGAGTATCCAAACGCATTAACTCAACGTCGTGCAGAACGAATAAATCTGTCAAAAGCCACCAGGCATCGGATTTTAATACGTAAATTTGTTAAATGAGTGTTAGAAAAGAAAGAAGATGATGCTGATTTTTGCAACAAAATTTTATTCGGCGACGAAGTACATTTTTATTTTGATGAATACGCCAACACCAATATTGTCGAATTTGGGGTACTGAAAATCGACATGCTGTTGTCTGCAACTAAGAATGCCACGAATTGGTGCGCATTTTGGAGTGGTGGAGTAAATGAACCATAAAATATAGCTGGTAATAGTATCACAGTAAATGGGGAACGGTATCATAACATGCCAGTGGCGGCTCGTGATGAAATGAAACGAGTGTTCTGCACAGGGCCGATCCTAGGGTATTGGCCGCCCGCGTGCAAATTTCAAACGTATCCAAATTACTGGCGCCATAGGGGCTGCAATAAAATTTTGAAAATTTTTAAGGTCACGCGTTTTCCTGATACTTCAGAATTTTTATGAAAAATCCGTTTATACAAAAATATAGACTTTCACAAAAAAAATTTTTTGGAATTTAATACTTTTTGAAGAACATTCATGTTTGCCGTCATATTCTTTGGTTAAGAGAAAAGTCTTGTAAGGTGAATTTTCTACTAGAGGGTCTATAACACTTAAAATATTTTCCGAAAGAGTTTCAGCGTCACATTTTGTAGGTTTCAGGTATGTCCAAAAACGTTCAATCGGTTCACCATCGAGAATGTATCTTAAAACTACCACTAACAGAGTTTTTGCAGATACATTAGTTGTTTCGTCTGCTATAACTTCCAAAAATGAAGGTTTGTTAATTTTTTTAATTATTTCTTCATGACATACTTTTAATATACAGTCTAAAAGATCATTTTGTATTTCTTTAGAGGTTCCTTTAAATACTGAAGCATTTTGTAGATGCTCGCTTAAAGTTACATCAAGCTCAGCAGAAAACTTTATCAAACCACGAAATATCCCCGGGTTTTGAGAGGTTTCAGCTTCGTCATGTCGTCGCAGCGCCAGTTCAAAGGCCCCACAAAACTTTATGCAGTTTATAATTTTTGACAAAACGTATCTCTTTTTTGTCACATTATCATTATGCTTTTGCACATTTATCCAATAAGCTGAATCTAGCTGCGCTTTAATATTAGTTGTTCCTAATAAAGCTAATTCCATTGTATTATGTAGATGGCTTTTGGAGTTGTCGTGCTTTTTTATTTTTTCAGTTAAGTGCACCAAATCTGTCACCCCTACCTCCGTCCATGCTTTATCACCACCAAAAAGTAAGCAAGGAAAACAAAATAACGCATTTTTTTGTTGCACCCACAAATCCAATTGTTCTTCGAATACATGTCTCTATTAAATTGACGTTTATATGCTTTTCTGCGGCTAACACCTGCAGTCTCAATAACAATATCGGGCAATGGCCTACCATTGTTTTTTAAATCAATCTTTTCTTCATAAGAGTATTTAAAAAATGGCTTCACATGAACTAAATTATAAACTAAATCCATTGTTACTATCACAGTATATAAATATTAATAATTAGTACAATAAATCATGACACAAATTCACAAAACAGTATTTAAAATCTCAAATTAACACGAAATACGAAATAGGTACGTATTACGCCCGCCCGATGAGTAGGAAGGAGTAAACATTCACTGATGTTGGAAAAAATTACCTGGAAACCTTAGCTGGAAAAAATACAGCTCACTGACCGTGTAAATTCGCGCATTTACGAGCGCCAAGTATGGATTATCGCGAAAGTTGAGGGGGAGGACGGGTGTGCCGAGCCGTGCTGAGAACTACCTCGTGTGGCCCAGTTCAATGTACCGCGACGCGCTCGCGTAGAGACCCAGATAATTCATCTGGTCTACTACTCAATAGAGGACGGCGGGCAGAATGCGACTTTAACGCAATCATTTGGTTAGCTGCACCAACTAACCAAATTATTTTATTAATAAATTTTAGTAATTATTATGTCGCGAAAATATACAAATATCTAAGTTTTTTGGCAGTTCTGGAGCTCTGCAGCACCTATACACCAGCCGCCCCTGTAACATGCTGATCTCATATGGTTTGTAGATGACAGTCATTAAATAGTGTCACCCTATCTTTGACACAACACAAATGGCACGAAATTCAAATTCTATAGTTCCAACTAAGACAGCCATAATAGAAAATCCGAGAAAATACGTTCTTATCCATGTTTGAAAATATTTATGTGCATTTTTCTTGGAAACTGCTGAACGGGATTTGATTAAATTGTAAAAACTTAATTTACAATACTAATTGAATAAATCGTATTGAAGATTTTTTATAATTTCGGAAAACAAAAAAATGATAACCTCTCAAAAAAATTAAAAGTTTCTCCTCAGTTTGTATTTTTTTTCTTAATAAATATTCAATACTTATTAAAACCCTTAATAGATTTTATGCACTTATTATTAATTCATTATTAACAATTAATAAAAATGGTAATATTTAGTAGAACCAGAGAAAATTTAACATAACTGTGTCAAACTACAATTTTCGGGGAAAAGGGAACAACCTCTTTTCTTTCCTTGAAATACAAATATTGAAATTTATGAAAGTAATTAATTATTATAATAATTTAGTCTTCAAGTTTTATTTTAATATTTCGCATAAAATGTCACATTAAAGATGCGGGCCAGTTCCGACTGAACCCCTGAAGCAGGGAACCCCTGACTGAACATCTCTGACTTAAAAAATTAATTTACGGCATTTCCAGTGCAATGATTTTGATAAAAGATAAATTAATGCAGAAATGATCATATTTTAAAGGAAAAGTAAAATGATGCTGGACGAACTCATCTGCAGCAAAAAAAAGCGTGTCATTTATATACGAGTGATAACTTAGGTCATCAACAGATCCGATGCTTTAGGTAGGTCTGTAAAATTTTATTTTCGAAGAAATACACGTGGGCCAGCCAATTCTATTAACGCACAGATAAGGTAACTGTTGAAACGTCAGTAAGGTCAGGTTTATTAATGTCATAAATACTTCGCTGAAGGTCAACCGCACCCCATCTCGGTTTTGCTTTTAATGTCTCTCGCAATAATTAATAAATATTAATTAACAACCAACTAGGATGTTGAAGACAATACAACGTGTCCAGCAGATATGTTCCTTAATATATGTACGTATTTGAGGACTAAACGACAAGAGCTATAAAAATGTTCTATTTTTATAAACAATAAGTATAGGGTGTCTCACTTGAAACTATAGGATGTGATTTTGACGGGAAAAGAAATTATTTAACATGTCACGATAGCGTTCACCATTTACTGTGATTGCATTACCAGCTTCGTTTTCAAAGAATTGTGGTCCAATTATTCCACCACTCCGAAATACGCACCAAATCGTGCATATCTGTGGATGCATTTAGTTTTCGTGAACAGCATGTAGACTTTCAGCACCCCAAATTCAATAATTTAGTTTGCTGACGTCTCCGTCACGATGAAAATGTACTTCATCGCTGAACAAAATTTTGTTGAAAAAATCAGCATCACCTTTTCTAACACACAATTAACAAATGTACGACGTTGTAAATGGTCTGTAACTTTTAGTTGTTGTGTCAACTATATTTTGTATGCTGACAGATGCAGATCTCTCTTTGAAATCTGATGCGTGGTGGCCCTTGACAGATTCAATTGTTGTGCATGACATCGAAGTAATGTGTTTAGATACTACCGTACGCTTTCTCTAACTGCAACTATATTTTCATCTGACCGACCACGACGAGGACGTATTGGTTTGTCTTATCAATAACAGAAGCCGTTTCTTCAAATTTCTCGATCAAGTTACGAACTGCTAACTCTGTAGGCGCTTCATTTTGTTCTAATTTTTCTTAATGCAACTGTAAGTGATCGCTCACGTTCATAAAACATTTGTACACAAACTATTCGCTGTTGAAACTGCTTCACGCCATATTGACGTCGTATAATTTGTTGATAACAGTCATTAAATGTTGGCACCCTATATTTGACAGAACATAAATGGCGCGCAATTGAAATCCTATAGTTCCAACTGAAACACCCTATATAAAGGATATACAATTTTTAGAACTAGATGAAATGAAGGAAAATATGTTTAAATAACTATTACTAGTCCCTTCAAATTAGACAAGAAATCACTGATTTTGGGAAATTTTTCCTACAAGTAAGCGACCTAAACAGAAAGTTGTGTTGGGGTTGTGTCAACATATTTTTCACCTAGCGCATAATAAAAAAGGGTTGTTTTATATGCGTTTTTGTCCGTTTTATCGGTTTTTTGCGTCTTGCTGGAAAACTATGCATTTTCGGGAAAACATGGCCTGATATGATGTTGTATATTTTACGACTCTCCATAATTTTTGTTCTTTTCACTATTTCGAAATTGTGCTTAGTTGCGCCGCTAGAGAGCGCTGAAATATTTTTAAGCTATTTTTCGATTTTAAGCCAAAACTATGCATTATAGAGAAAAATATCAAGAGATCAAAGTTGTAGATATAAAAATTTTCGACACATTTTGTTCTTTTGTTTTTTTAAAGTCGCACGGTTTTGCCACTAGAGGGCGAAAACCGTTTTCTTTTTTTTTTGTAATACTCTTGTGTAAATGAAAAAAACACTCTAGCACTCTTTTTTATTTATAGGCAAAACTATGCATTTTTCAGAAAAGTTCGATCACTTGAACACAAACTTCCTACAAATTGTCTTACATTTTTTTTTATAAAAAATGCATAGTTTTGCTTATAAATCAAAAATAATGCGCTAGAGTGTTTTTTTTTCATTCGCACTCAACCGTGGGACTTTAAGAAAAGCAAAGGAATAAAATATGTCGGAAATTTTTATATCTACAACTTTGATCTCTTGATATTTTTCTCTACAATGCATAGTTTGGGCTTAAAATCGAAAAACAGCTCAGAAATACTTCAGTGCGCTCTAGCGGTGCAACTATTCGGAATTTGGAAAAAATAAAAAAAAAACAAAAACTGTAGAGAATCATAAGATCTACAACATCAAATCAGGTTATATTTTCCCAAAGATGCACAGTTTCTCAGCAAAACGTAAAAAACCGAAAAAACGGCCAGGAACGCATTTATGTATGTCTATATCTAAAAAACAACCCTTTTGTTATCATACGCTAGATGAAAAATATGTTGACACAATTTCAACACAACTTTCTGTACAGTTCGCTTAGCTGTAGGAAAATTTCCCTCAATTTTCCTAATTTGAAGGGACTATACGTATTTTTTTATTTTATAAAACAATTATTTCAGATTAAGGTATCTTAATTTATAGTAGAATTATTTTATGAAGAGCAAGTCGGCAACAAACCGTGTGACAAAGAGCAATATATAGCTTACCTTCTCTCACGCGAATGCAGTAAAAGAATACTATTACAAGCGGCGCGCGCAAATGATTTTGATAATCAGGTCTATGTCTCTTATTCAGATTGGATTGGTATGGAAGAACGTCAGACATGCATCTGTCTTTGTCGCACGATTTTTTGCCGACTAGGTCATCATGAAATAATTCTACTATATATAAGTTGTTTTTTCGTTTTTCGTTATTATTTATTTCTTTTAGCTAAACCTCGTGCCTCTAGTTTACCTAGAACTCCTTCTACCTACCCTCCGGATAATTACGCAGGCATACCTACATATATACCAAGTCGAATGATGTGGAATCGAACCCACACCCGAATTATTATGAAGTAGTACACAGTTATACTTTCAACTGTATGTACAATATTCTATGTATAAATTATATACACTCAATATCATATGTTTTTAAAGAAATTGATATTTTCAATTCCTCAGTAGAATAACCTGTATGTTTACTGTAATTTCGGTCTTGGGTCTTTCTGCATATATGGGTGTTGAGTAACTCTAAGTTTATGTTAGAACCTGACCTATAACGAAATCTTGTTTCATAAATCTAACATATAATTCCATCTTTCATCGTATAATATATAATTATAATTTTATCGCATAATATATAATTATAATAAAAAAAGAAGTATTTTTTAAAGGCGCCGACATCTAAGGCCATATATTATTTATTATCTTATGCTTAACTGCAAATCTGACTTTCTTACTTAAAGCTCCTGAGTCATCCTTATTCTTCTTATAAGTTCTAAAGTTTTCTTTATTTGCGTATATTCGTTGGCCAGAAAATCTTTCAACGTTTCAGTCATCTGTAGTGCAATCCATTCTTGATTATCATCAACATGTGGCTCAAAATTCGTATTACATCACAGATTGGACATCTAGGTTGTTCATTAAATGGTGAATAGATTTGTCTTATATGTCCTATTCTTAACGGAATTTGAATTGAATTAGTTGACCTGCTCTCGTCAACTAATTTTGAAGGGTAAGATCAACTTCGTTAGTTACGATTTGATATGTTTGAGGTTGGTATCTGTATTAGTGTATTCTGTCTGATATTCATTTAGGATTTTATTATCAGTAAGTGATTTTATATAGAGACTCTCGATTGGGATATCATCCATTTCGATCGTATTTGCTGAATGACGAGCAGCCGAATCCTCCACTTCGTTTCCTCTTACTCCAAGGTGACTTGACATCTATACAAAAACTGTGATTATTAGCTCCAGTTAAACTGGTTAATAGTGTCATGATCATTGAAGGATCATTGGCTCATTAACTGGAGCTTAAGGAATTCGATATAGTTATGGCGACATTAATAAAATTGACCTCAACATATTGAAGCGCATGCAGGATTGCATATAATTCGACAGTGAATATACTATATGGAAAAGATATGTGAAAGATACTTTCTAGAAGTAAAGGCACAGTCCACAACACGATTTGTTTTCGAACCATCTGTATATATATAAAATGCTGATTTTATAATATTATTGATTTCATTCTTTTTATAGACTGACAACTCTAATCTGCATGTTGGTGTGACAACTTGCTTCATGTTCGTATTTCATCTAGAGTTGTGAATCCCCTAGCTACCACTTGTTCCGTTTTTGTCCCATCAGTATAAAGAATTACGGGCTTGGGATTCTAATCTACAATTTTTACGAGTCTTGGACAATATAGCAATGTATTTGTGTACTTCCTGAGTTCGACATTGTCTAATTTAATGGTGTTAAGTTTCCATGGTGGGATATCGTTGTATTTTACAGGGTAGACAGGAAGAAGGGTAATACCTACGTTATCCAGATGTTCTTTTATTTTTCTCCTACTGGTCTTGAGATGGTATGGTCTTGGTTTGGCTTGAAAAATTACATTATTTTCTTTCATTTAAAAAACTGTATTATACCATAGTTTGCATGTTTGAGTTGGGTCCATATGTTTGTCCTGTAATTTAACACTTTAAGTATTTTTGGGATAATAGTTTCCCACCCAGTTGTAACCTTAATATAAGTCTGAATCTTCTTATATGCAGTGATGGAACTCCTATCTCACTATATATAGAAGTTAATGTTGGAAAGCCCCTATTAATATTGATTGTCCTGTTCCATAGACAGTGTCTAGGAACAGGACAATCTTATTCACGTATGATTTTCGTGGCCCAGAATAAACTAAACATCCATAATCCATTTTTGATAAAATCATGGATTTGCATAAACGTATGAAGGTCTCACTTTTATATTATCTTAATAATAGTTCTATCTCATTTATTTATTAAATGTTTTTACTTTATAATTAACTTTCAAAAATTAATTTGAAAGTATAACTTCAGTGTATGATTTACTATAAAACTATATACTTATATATATACTATACTTTACTTTATATATACTATATATATATATATATATATATATATATATATATATATATATATATATATATTACTTTATATATACTATAAAATAAAATTTACTATACGCTATACAACGTCTATCAGGATGCAAAATTTAGACAATGGCACTTTTATCTCAATACATTATTTAAATTGATTATGAAAATGTATTTTCATTGTGTTATTAATGCAATGATTAGAAAGAAGTGACGCTTTTGAATTTCAAATTCGAGAAAATGTTGTTTAAACTTAAAGAAAGCTGACACGAATATTCAATAAAGTAGCCAAACTTGTAAGAAAGTTTATTCGAAAAACTTTTATTTAATTGCACTTATCATTAATGATCTCTGTTGATTTTCAATAAATAAAAGGAGTCTATTGGATATTAAGTTTGACAGCTAAGAATAATGGATTGTGGATTTCGTACTGATCCATACAATTTCTAATTTGTCTCTTATTGTAAATACATAATTTAGCGGGAATAATGAACCAACAAAAATATTCCTAACAGCATATCATGTAACTACATAAATGATAACCCAAAATAATTACATAAGAAACTACTGCGAGATGAGCAAATCCTTATGTGGTGTTTCTCTATATATATTTTTTTCGAGTGAAGATTTTAAATTTTTAGAAAAGCAAAACGTAGCTGAAGAAAACCGGAAAGAATTGTCTTAAATCCTTAATGTTTATGCTGAAATATTAATGGAAAGATATATCGTACAAAGATACGAAATTTGAGTAAAATATATGTTAATCTGTCAAATTTGTCATAGGCATAAGTCATACGTCATAAACATTATGACACATAAGCATTATATGTCATAATAATGTGTCATAGAAAATTATTTATCTTCAATAGCTATATGGTACTTATATACAGATATTTTAAACAACATATGGTATTACAACCCAGTACAACTTGAAGGCCTTAATTAATACGACTTGATGTCATTTAAATAAAGCAACATTTCAAGACACGAAGGTTGTACCATCTTAATCGGAGAGTGTTAAATATTAGTATTTGAATCTCGAACAGAAATTTTCGATAGACTCCCACTTTTTTATGACGACCTCGAAAAACTGCATAATCTTCACTGTTGCATTGAATAATATATTTAGTCAATGGCAGTAATTTGAATATAACTATTTTTAGATTAGATTTGCATACAAATTATTTCTTGTTTACTGTCAATTTGCTTTCTTATTTCTTTCCAATATTTGTAATCCATTTTTGGAATTACGTCATATTTCAGAGTATTCGATATAATTTTATCTCAAACTATGGTATTAGTTAACTAAAATAAAATTACTTAATATTTTATTTTAGTTTCTCAGTACAGTTTTTTTTCAGTACAGTGTTTTCTTTAAATACAGAACATAATAATTATTTACTTTAAAAGTTCATTCTTAAAACGCGATAATTGTTTGTAATACATTGGTAAGGTAATCGCGTAATATATTTATTATTCGTTAAGGTCGTACAATGAATCATGGTGAAAACGAAATAAAAATTTTTAAGGTTACCTTAATTTGTCATTATATCACAAATTATAGTTTCATTATAATGTGTTAAACTTTACCCAAATTAATGATTTCTTAATAATGTCATACATATGTCATTGTCGTTCACGGATATGATAATAATCCTATCTACATTTAAAATAAACATATTTTATCCATACTCCACTCGAGACCAAAAGTTTTAGACAGCTATTACTCCCAGATACTAGATATATATCACATTATTCAATAGATCTTGATCAAAGTTCAACAGTTCTCAGTCAATATATTATAAATAATTCCCTTGGTCAATTTCACAGCTCAATAATTAACAGGAAGGTGTCGACTGGTGATTTCTATAATCAGTTTAATTGATCTAAATTAAAATAGTGTGCAAGAAAACCTAACCTAAACCAAGGGCTAAGACATAAGGAGATCAAAGCTTGAACGCTGTTATATAGTGCAAGGAAAAATATGGAGCAATACAGATTAGTGTCAAAATCTGTGTGAAACAACGTAATAGAAATTAATATAAATCTAATAATAATCTAATAATGTAAAAGTAATGTCAGTAACGCCAGCACCGCCAGAGTCTCAAATATAAAATCGATTATGGCTGTATTATTCAGCGAGGAAGAAAGTTCCTTTAAGTTATAGTCTTATTGTAAGGACTTACTTATTATACTTATCTATTATACTCTGGACTTAAGTCCAGAAATATTAGTAAAAAAGATTAGATCTAACATTTGGAGACTTAATGAAGAAAGTTAACTCTTTACCGCATCGTGTGCGTTATTTGGCACAGACCTAATAAAAAGTTCAAAATTTGCTTACAACGAACATTTAAATTTCTTTTCTGCATGTTGTATCATATCACTCCCACTGATGTTATTATAGCCTCATCTTACTCTTATTTTAAAAATTCCCCGTCTCGGAATCAGTTGACAGTTAGCGCTCTCACAACCTGTAAATGTCAGCGTGTAGTGACTTTTGTTGAAGTGTTTTTATTAGAATTATATTCAGTTTACGTTTCATAAAATAACGTGGCTATTCTGCACAGGTTCGACAATCTGTAAAGGTAGGATTATACATTTATTACAAATATTTAGCAGTTATAAAAAATAGTTTGTTTCGCATATGGGACATCATACGATTATTATAAGTAACTAGGTTTTTGTCTTTTATTTTCAGTTATGGAAACTAAGCGAGTTTATGGTACTTTGAAGGACACAATAGATATACAGGGGGATCAAAGTGGTGACTCAGACCTCTCCGATGATGAAGGTGTAGATATACCACCTTTGTAAATTGTAGTTGACGATGTGTAAGCATTCGAATCGGAATCAGACTCAGAAAACGATTTTCTCCTGTCAGATTTTCAGAGACTAACACTAAGTGGTCTATTGGAAAACTGATAAAGGCAAACGCTGAATTACAGTTTATTGGTAATCAGGATTTACCAGCATTGATAAAGGACCTAGAGACTCTCATCACATTTTTTGGATTTCTCTTTCCCAAAGATATTATAGCATATATTACTGAGCAAAGTAATCTATATGCAATTCAGTGTCAACCTAATAAACTAATAAATGTTTCAAAAGTAAGGTTCCCATCGCGATAGCTCTGCAATGAGAAGTATTAGGTGAAATGTGACAACACTGTCGTGAGCGCAGTTTCTTCCTCTTTCGGTCCTCACCTTCGCTGTCAAGCTATCAACTTTGCAGGTGTATATAATATACCTGCAAATATATCAATAAAATATTTGAATAAAGCCATGCAGTTCTAGAGATACTCAAGAGCCTTTTGATATCGATGAGGCTAATGCATAATCACTTATCGTGGTGTTCATAGATATCCAAACTCATTCAAGGGTGATCTCTACAAGTCGCAATTGATAGATATCAGGTTGTGATTATATTAGCATTCGATGTAGGAGTTTTTAATGGTTTAAAGTCTTAATTATTACAAGCTTCGTTTAAGAATCTAGCATTATTTTTAAATCTACGCCTAAGTACTTCGTGAATTTATCGAAGTTATATTTAAGGAACATCTGTTTGACTAGCTAGAGATAGATTTTTAATTAATTAACATAATCTTTAGAATATCCAATAAGTTTTGCGTGGCAATTTCCAAGGAACTGCCATTTCTGTATTTTCAGGCGCCAAAGCTTATGCTTAAGCATTTATTAATAAATTATTACTAATATATTTGGTTAATGTTCCCCATAAAAATAATTAACAATGTAAATAGGAATTACACAATGATGTTTTATTAGGATATTTTGAATATTTATGCAATAATCGTTTGAAAAATTGTTGAACAATATGTCAAAAGGTTGAGGCGTCGAGAGTATTTGATTATATTATTATTACATATTAATATTGTTTGGGTTTTCTAATGTTTTACCTTGACAGAAAAATATCTTACTATAATAACTATGTCTGCTGACTTGTGCTGCATAAAATTTCAATATTTAGTAAAGGAGATAAAAAAATATATAAAAATATACTACGTGTAGAGGAAGGCATAATAATAAACTATCAGATATCATATTTTTATCACAAAATTTTAATAACATATACTATCAACTTGTATTTGCGATGTCATCATTTCATCTTATGCACTGTGTTCCTACAGTGTACGAAGTTTAAGAATGAAGCATTCTATTATTTGGGAAACTGTTGGAAAAATTGAGTTTCTTTTTAAGTTTTAACACACAGAAATTAACATCCTTTCCCTGAAACATCAGACTGTCTTAGGGGAGGTTACACATAAGGACAAGGACAAACTTACTTATCGTCAGGGAGAGGTGCCAAATTTCCTCGCTGGGGCTCGACCTCAAGCAATGACACCCCAATGCTGGACCACCCCGGATCATAGTTCAAATGGCATTGTCACAGCCACCACAATAGGAAATACCATAGATCCATGTTGTGGCCTTAGACCAGTGCTGTACTTTTATAGCTGTGTACTCATTATATTCCTTTCGTATAGAGTGGATCCTTTCTTCAAGTACTAGTATTCGAATATTTCTTTTTTAGTGTATAGAAAATATTAGAATTACCTTATTTCAATGATACATACGGATCTTTAGAGGAGTTGAAATTTTGAAACTGACTTAACTTTCTGTCTCATATAGACTGTTATTTATGTTATTTTTCCCATTTTTTTTTTCTTTGATAAATGCAAATTAAGCATTCAGTTAAGAACTATTTTCAATCTACAGGCTTTGGCTGTTTTCATACTACAGTGGGTCGTAAGCGATTACGTTTTTAATTAGCTTTTTTAGTTTTTTAGTACAAATTCTTATACATAACAAAATAAATATAAAAATTTAGATACTATCCTATTTATGGTGCCTACGATTATTTCATCTGTTATGTTATGTCTTTTGAACAAGTTCTTCTGAATAGTTTCTTCTGAACATCTTAGTATGCTTTGATAAAATATGTTTAAACATGTTTAATATACAATATTTATGGCACAGTTAACTTTAACAGAAAATTGTAATTATTCGGCTGTAGATAAATTCAATCAAATACATACAATGACATATCACATTTATATTAAATTAATGTTTGACAACTTGGACAAATTGTTAACAAGTAAACAGCAAGAAAAGGTAATATGCAGATACAGGTAGGATCATAGCTAGAATATTTTCAAGAACATTGAAATAGTAACTTAAGTCTTTGTTATCTATTTTTAAATCAGCAAATCCAGAAAAAGTAATGGAATTTTATTTTGTGGATGAGTGAAATTATAAAACAACTATTTCCTAAAAAATATTATATTTACATGTCAAACAACTTTTACTACAAATGGATGTTTATTTGACCATCAATAGTTGAGACGTTTGGAGATCTGTCAGAGACTTACAGAAAACATTGCGGAAGAATGTGATGGATGCATTTTTGAGTGGGATTGTCACCTGCACTACACGCCCGACTTTAAACAAGTCAGTATGGAGTGGCGGAGGAAGGCAAAAGCAGCCTCAGTGAAAGACTCGACTGGTAACTGTTAAGATCTTTTTAACGGTTTTTTTTTTCGACCGGCGAGGCATTTTGCCTATTGATTTTTTGCATGAGCGACGCACAATCAAAGCTGCTTACTATTGCCAGTTATTGAACCAGGTGAGGGCGCATATCGTCCCAAAAGTCGAAACCAACCGATTCGAGAGCCAATCCTCCTTCACACCAGGCCCCATACTGTAGCTCAAACAAGGCCCGGATGCAGTGGTGTCGGGGCTCGGGGCAATGAAGTGGAGGCCCGTTCAATCAATAAATATCTTTCGATAATTTTATTTTTACATTTAAAAAACAAATTTCCACTATTAAGATATATACTATTCTATTTTTTGTAATTTTTTAAAAATCTTTATTACTTTCTGACGAGTGATGAACAATGGGAAACAATTGATAGACTTACTATATTTAAGTGAAAGACACTTTACGTGGTTTTTTAGAGGCCAAATCCTTAATGATTTCTCCGAAGTCTATTTCTCGAAGTAAATCACTCTCTATACTGAGCAATGACAGATATGCTAGACGTTTTTGCGTCATCGTCGTACGCAGCCTATTTTTAATTATTTTCATTTTAGAAAATCAACGTTCTCCGCTGCAATTAGCCACCATCAACACTAAATACATTCTCAATGTAATTTCAATATTAGGGAACGCAGCACCAAAGTTATTATCAACCAGAATTCTGTAGAAAAACATCTCTTTTGGTTCACTGTCGACATTGTAGTTTTTCTTTGCCATTTGGAAATAAAATAATGTGCGCTTGGACTTGGTCGCATTTTACTCTTTGACAGCTTGCATTTTATCTCGTATTTAGCTGTCATTTTGCTCTTTAACCAGCGTACATTTGCCCCGTATCCAATAAATAAACATTAAATTTTGCCCCTATTGAATTTTGTATGAGGCCTAAATTTTGTAATTCCACCACTGAACAGATTTGACATAGCATGAAAATACCCCCTGTTTGGATATATTTCATTGCTCATTACTTTTTTAAAGATTAAAAAAATTTAATGTTATAAAATGTTTGAATCCAATGTTTGTGGAGGCCCTCAATGTGTGGGGGCCCTGGGGCTCCCGCCCCGGTTGCTTATCTGACTCTGGCTCAAACGGTCGAAAAACTGAAGGAAATGCATCGGACTCCACATGAACATCCTCCCTACGGCCCGGACTTATTGCCCTGCGATTTTCATTTGTTTGGACCGCTTAAAGAAGCTCTAGGAGGGCAACGATTTGAAGACGACCAGGGTGTAGAGGGATTCGTGCGCAATTGGCTTCTGATGCAACCAGCATTATTCTACGATACTGGGATAAAAAATCTTCCTTCTCGCTGCGAAAAATGTATTTGGAAAGCAGGAGACTATGTAGAAACATAAAATATTTTTTTTAACGATCGATAATTTTGTATTAAAAATATTTAAGTCCCGTTTATATTTGATCCGCCCTCGTACTATCTATTGATCGGCTATTCTTAATTGATTTTTAAAAGTCGCGGTGGCACAAGATGGTGTTACAGATACTAAATATCTTATGTAAATTTTAACACGTGTTATCGTCTATTAATTACAAATCAAGAATATCGTTTCGACAGTAATTAGGTAACACCTAATGACCAGTTCCGTCTGCCTAGTAGACGCGTGGATACGACGATGACAACATTCAGAAAATTTATGGCCAATTTCTTGCCTACAGGCAATATTCAGCTGTGTTTGCGTCGTCCTTTATGAATAATTATTTTATATTTAACACGGGCTGCCTCTTATTGTCGGAATCTATAGTACACGACAAAGGAATTGTCATGTAAAATATAAATTGTGATGAATCTCACGCGATTGGACGAAAATTTTTAAAATTCCTCACTCTGTAAGCAAATAAGAGATACGTGCGTACTTCATTTTCTTGCATGCTGTGCATTTCAAGTACATGATATGCAACTCAAAAACAGTTATTTTTGTTTCAAAATTCCACAGCAGAGTTGTCGTCAACACAATAATAATCTGCATTATTTATGACAGTAATCAGCCTGGAAAAGATGTGCATACCGAAGTAAATAGTTTATTTTTGATACACCATAGGTAGTTCAAAATACTCAAAAACATGTTAGAGGCGGCGATTTAGAATAGAATTGAATTAAAAATGGTCCTATAACCCCGTTTTTGAGATATTCGAAATTTTCGATTTTTTAACTTTTTTAAAGGTAAAACATATTTTCATTAAAAAACATAAGCTATAGTATAATTGCCAAATTTTAAGCTTTTTCTTAAAGGCCTACTCGATCCCTTTTATTAAACATCAATTTATAGAAAGAATACGTCCTACAAAATTATGATTTTAAATTCATTGTAAAACAGAAATTAATCTTTTAGTGATATTCAAATCATTTTAAAAATGTATCTATTAAGTACCCTATCTATCGATAATTATAACTTTTATATCAAATCAGAAACAATGAAAGTACCGCGATTTCAGGGTTTTTATTTCTTGTCAAAGTTTTGTTTTATAAACTATAAGATAAATTTTGAAAAATCGTGAATATATCGAAAATAATTTTTTGTTCAATCGATTGTAAATGACCTCCTCTGAACGGCTATTTCAGTATTCCGTACTGCCTCCCTATCAATCTGTATAGTATTTTATAGAACTGTAAATCTGTACAGAATTTTTATAAAAAGGAAACAACTCGGGTTACAATATAGAAAATTACACTGGATGCTAGGAAGACAATCTCAGTTATTCACTAATAGAAAACTATTACTAAATATATAAAGACATACTGAAATCCATCTGGAATTCAGTTCTGAGGTATTGCTAGTCACACAAGCATCGAAGTAACTACAACGATTTTCGAACAAAGTGCTCCGTTAAGCCATGGTTAAGACCCTTTGATACGCGCCAAAGTACATCATTAATAGCGATCTAAAAATGTTTACAGTGAAAAAAGGAATCTCAAACTTCAGTGTAGATTACAGCGAAACAGTTAAAGCCTACCCCAATGTGCTGGTTCATCAAACCGACGAATCAAATCGGTTGAAGAAAGACAAGTCAAAGGATATACTGACTGGATTTAAGTAAGACGTTATATAGAGTATTTCAGTTGAAACTATGAGATTTGAATTGCACTTGAAAATTCACATGCTGTTCACGAAAAAGCAATGCACCCAAAGAGATGCACTGCTTGCTTGAATTTTGGAGTGGTAGAGTAATTGAATCATACTTCTTTGTATATGTATTTTCGTATAGTTTGTATCGTTAAATATTGATGCCCTATCCTTGACAGAACACAAATGGCGCGTAATTCAAATTATTTAGTCCCAAATCAGACACCTTATAGTTATGTAAGCGTTAGACATACATAAGTGGTCTAGAAAAGTTATTAGATTGAAAAGAAGGTATTGTTCCGTGGAACTTTTCCATTCTTTTTAGTAAAAAGCCAAACCAATGTACTTATTGACGATTAAGAATAAGGATATATTGTATAATAAAGAGGAATAAAAAATATTGAAACATTACATTTCATAAAAACTACATTACGACCTTAACAATTCTAATATTAGGTCCTTATGTTACAGATATTTTTCTAACATGTCTTCCATGCGGTTTTTATTTATAGAAGAGACTTATTCCTTCTCAAAACATTCCTATGTTCGTTCTTAAAGCACTGTTATTCACATATAGATTTTTTAATCACTAACATAATATTCAAAGAGACTTTCTTCTATTAATACATATTTTGTGCAAATGAACTATTTATTCAGGGCCAGCGTATTAGTAATAAAGTACGACCAATTAGGATTTTAATTCTCTTGACTATTTCATTTAAATACCACTAACCATTGACTATCATGTCCTGGAATCGAATCTCGGCCTCAACATTAATAATGTCAATGGAAAAGGGTTGTGTTTTCAATGCGTATTTGTGTATGCGATGCATAACATATGATAGCTTATAGTATGCGTAAACAAGTAACATATAGGCAAAGTATTGATATTGACATAATATGTAATTTTGTCCATCTATTTTCATAAACAGTTTTACCATTTTCAAATATTTTCTCTTCCAATTTTAAATATACTCTACTACATGTTATTTGTAATCATATATTAAGATTGTTTTGTCTATAACACGTATTATTTTTAAACCTTACGATTGAAGTTGTGGGATTTTTACAATTATATTAAAAAATACATATCACACAATGATTGTTTAACTACTTAAAACGTATTAAGAAGCTATTTGACATTTAAATTTTGTTAGCTAACGCGTCAGCATCTAAATTATTCAAGGATATTCCAGTTTTAGATATTCTACAATTGTCTTTTCAGAATTTTTTCATCGTCTGAAATATAAATATATTTGTCTGTAACATTTGTTTAAGTGTTATTTAATGTTTAAGAATTTTATTGTTATATTGATTAAGTTCATTCGACTAATATATTTACAATATATCTTTGAGGTTTACATATTTTATTTATGTATACATACGAGTGCGTCTATATACCTAGAGCGTTTTCACTTTCAGTGTGATTCACTGTATATGGAAAATGCAGCAAAACTTGATGCTATAAAAAATCATCCTAATACCTATCACATCCTAATACATTCACTTTTTATAAAGATTCTTGTAGCTATCTGAACTAATAATATTGTTGTGTGATTTTAATAAGTAAAAGTATGACTAATGGTTAATTAAAAAATCGTATTTGTTAAATGCATGCCACTACTTATCCTTTCTCTACAAACGTTTTACCGTAGTGATTTTTTAATTGTATTTTAACTATTGAATGATATACGAGGTGTGTAAATTAATTAATGAAACTGGCAACGTAGCGTTCGATCGGGCAACACTTGGGGTGCGGCACTTGGAAGGGGCGACAGGTGAAAATGTGATACATCTTCAGTACGAGTTTGAACTCGCTAGAGTCATGTGGTTGTTCGTAGCGATTTTTTTCGTGAAACAATTGTTTCTAATTTGGAGCAACGGCGTGCTATCCGGTTTTGCTTCAGACTTGGACGAAGTGCAAGGGAAGCTTTTGCGAAACTTCAGCAGGCCTACGAAGATAGTGTTTTGTCAACAGCCCAAGTTTTTGATTCTTTAGGTATTTTCAGAAGGAAGAAAGTCGATCGAAGATGAACTTCTAATTTGATTTTTCGATAGCCAGGAATCGTTCACAAAGAATTTGTGTCTTAATGCCAAACGGTTAATCAACAAACTTTTGATAAAGTCTGGCTTGATGGTCTATTCTACAAGATGAAACAGCACCTGCCATATGATATGTACATACTACTAAGATCCTATCTTCTTCTATTTATTTATAAGTTTTTGATTCTTTAGGCATTTCCAGAAGGAAGAAAGTCGATCGAAGATGAACCTCTAATTTGATTTTTCGATAGCCAGGAATCGTTCACAAAGAATCTGTGTCTTAATGCCGAACGGTCAATCAGCACATTCTGAGAGGTTCTTGAAAACTTCAAAAAGTGTCATACTTGTGAGACCACGCATCAAGAACAACTGAGTGTTGCATCAAGACAATATGCAGCAAAAATATTCCTGTGGCTCCTCAGCCTCATTACTCGTCCGACTTGAGTCCTTGTGCTTTTTTTCTCTTCCCGAGATTGAAAAATCACCTCAAGAGACGTCATTTTGGGACATACGAAAACATTTAAACGACGGTAGTCGACATACTGAAGGCTTCTTCAGTGTCCAAGTTCCAGCACTGCTATAAGATTTGGAATAACCATTTACGGCGCTACGTGGCTCGCTTCCCAAGGAAGTTATTTTGAGGGAGACAATATTGAATTGTAATTCTATTCGAATAAGAAAATTGAAAAAATCGGTCTCATTACTAAATTTACACACCTCGTACTTTTAGATAGTTGTGTCTAAACCATGACGCGATATTTTTGTACACGATCGTTAACAATTAGAACAAGAGAAGAGAAATACAAGAATATTTAAATATATAGATACTTTTAATTATTTTAATTATAGGTGTCAGTTATATATTACCTGGTCTTTTTTCTTCTTGAGATTGTTAAGAAAAAGAAGAGAGAAATATAAGGATATTTTAATATATAGTCTTTGTTTGTTTAATTATATACTTCGATTATGTATTACTTCTTTTTCCTGTGATTATCCATCAATTAAATTAACAAACATATATTTGGTCTAAGCTTTTAGTTTTATATAACCGTATTTAGAGAAATTTGTGTATAGGTTGCATTAATATACGAGGGTGAATCAAATATAAACGAGACTTTTGGTCCTGGGCATGCAATAATAACGCGTGAGGGTTCCCGCTTCGTGGGGTATTGGGTAGGGATGTCAGGAGGGGGGAGAGAAGGTGGGCGGCCTCGCTCGTTCCTTTCAGTACCCGTCGTGTCGTGACGACGTCTAAGCAGGAGGTGCCTTCGTCAATTGCGCAGCGTGTTATCATCAAGTTTCTCGCCACGGTAGGTGTAAAACCAGCTGAAATCCTGACGAGATTGACTGCGCAGTTCAAGGAAGAGACACTGTCCCGAGTTAGAGTGTTTGCATGGCATAAACAGTTTGTGAAGGGTCGTGAGAAAGTTGAAAATGAGAGCCATGATTGCCGACCTCGCACCAGCATCACCAGCGACAATATAGTCCGCGTTCAACAACTTCTTGAAGGTGGCAGGCATTTGACTACTAATAAAATTTCATCTAAGGTTGGAATAAATTATGGAAGCACCTTTTTGATCATCACAGAGGAGCTAGGGTTTCGTAAGGTGTGCGCAAGGTGGGCCCCTCGCCTTCTGACAACTGAACAGAAATTGCATCGTTTTCAGGTGTGTGAGCGTCTCCTAGCGAAATTTCGGGAAGAGAGAGACTAGTTTCTCACTCACGTTATCACCTGTGATGAAACGTGGGTGCACCACTATACCCCTGAGTCGAAACAAGCTAGCAAGGAGTGGAGACGTCAAGAGGAGGCTAGGCCAGTGAAAGCCAAGTCAAGGCTGTCAGCAGGCAAGGTTTTGGCTACAGTTTTTTTTTGACCAGCGTGGCATTTTGCACCTCGATTTTTTGCATGATCGCAGGACCATTAATGCGGAGTACTACTGCAACATTTTAAGGTAGGTTAGACTTGCATGTCGCCGCAAACGACGTGACCTACCGATGAGAGAAGTGAAACTTCTCCATATAGCAGCCCTGACCAGAGAAAAATTGGAGGAAGTGGGCTGGGAGACACTTGAAAATCCTTCCTATAGCCCCGACCTATCGCCCTGCGACTTTCACCTCTTTGGTCCTCTCAAGGAAGCCATGGGGGGACAAGAATTCAACAACGATGAGAAGGTTGAAGCCTCAGTGCGCAATTGGCTGGAGACACAACCAACTTCATTCTACGAGCAGGGCATTACAAAATTACTTATACGCTGGGAAAAATGTGTTTCTATATCAGGAGATTATGTAGAAAAATGAGCTGTTATTCTTTTTTTTTCAAGTTCAAATAAAAAAAAATAAAAAAAAAGTCTCGCTTATATTTGATTCACCCTCGTAACTATTCCTCCGTTCATATGCAGTGTTATGGATGAAGGGTGAATTGTATGAAAACCTTGATATTATTTATAACCATGAAACCTATATACGAATTTATCTCAATTTGATTAAACAACCAAAGCTTCAGAAAAAATAAATTGTTATTAATTTAACTGACCGCCAATCCCAAGAAAAAAAAAACGTGGAATATGAATAAATATTTTAATTACAACGATTATTTTAAGACATTACATAATTTTATTACATCTAAACGCAATTGCTTAAATGATTAAACTTAATATTTCGTTATTATCGTCGACCAATATCACTGTTTTTTATTGTAGTTACTATAATCTACTCAAAACTATACTCTAGTACTCTAGATATTAAAAAAACTCAATTCAATTTTACCCAGTATTAATTTTGATTTTTTTTTAAAGAATATTCCAGGTAACTTTTAGCCAGGGAAAAATAAATATAATTTTCTATGATGTATCGATTTGTGAAACACTGACATGCCATCTCTTACCATGAATGAAATTCTTGGATAAATCTTTTAAGAAAATGTATATATCGAGTATATTGACTTCAATGTATATTAAGTAACAACAAAAGTCCGTTCCAATAATTAATTAAGTAAGTAATTTTGTAACTTTTATTACATTTTCTAAAACATAGTGATGAATTTGTGTCCAATATTCATAATTTTGTTGTTCAAGGGATTTTTTTTTAATTTCTGAAATATGCCATCCTTATTGAATATTGATTTGCTTTTCAAATCAATAATGGTTGACTGAATTAACTAATTTTAAGTTCTGTCTCAAAATTTTGAGTTGTGAAATAGTAACACTGATTTAATTTTCTACAAAACACCAAAACAATTTACATTACACTCGACGCGCGTTTCGCCAACAAAGTTGGCATCATCTGGAAATGATTAAAACTCAATGTGAAATCATGATATTATTGGTATTTATTTACTTTAGCGTAAAACTCTCAAATTCTCCCACAATTTACTTGCCTCCCTATTTTCAGGAGTTTTGAAGAAATATCTAACTTCAGGTTTTGGCTGTCGGATACAGTTTTCGAGAAAATGAAAGTGCAACTTTTCCGCACGTGACAATACTTTTTATAGCGTCAATATCTCTTGACGGCGCAGTGGCCTAGACGAGGGGTTTGTTGTGGGACGGGTAGGATTATCGCCGTTTACACACGCACTTTACCGTCTTCTTACTTAAAATCTTCATAAAATGTACTATACATTACGATTTCCTTAATTTACTTTCAATGTTGATAATTTTAATTCAGTTCAATTGCTATCTAAGTAACCTCTATTAAACCGCGATTTGGTCACTGAGCATGCCTAGGGTTATTATTTAATTAATAATATGAATATATATTTAATATAACTAATAGGAAAATTTAAGGAAACCAAATATATAGAATTTCTACGTTTCGATTTAGTTCCAGCTTTAGCGGTTACATAATTGCTACAGTTTGAAAAGATGAGGACGATCTTATGCATCGAAGAATTTATTTTCAATAAGGTCAAGCTCCTCCTCATTTGGGTGTCCATTTCCAATCATATTTTGGCGATACTTTCCCTGTCAAATTGATAGACCGACGACGACCAAATGAATGACGACCACATTCACCTGATTTGAATATATTGGAGTTTTTATTGTGGGGTTACATCCTAAATCACTTTAGCCAAATAATCTAGAGGATCTGAACGAATGGCTTAGAATCGAAATGGAAAATATCAGCCCAGAACTAGTTTTCCGGATATCCGGATATTTCCTAACGAATTATGAATATTGGCAAAATTTTGTCACTGCACTCTATATATTCTCAAATGCTTCGCCAACACAGTGGCTTCATCAGATGTTGAGTACATAGAGTACATGTCTATGTACTCAACATCTGATGAAGCCACTGTGTTGGCGAAACATTGTCATGTTTAACAAATGAAAAGTGAAAATCTAACTAACCAACAAAAGTTTTAATTTTGTATAAATATGGAGTTTCATCAAGTAACGGCCCAATCAATTCAAAATTTCTCTATATATTCTAAGAGAATATTTTCTATATATTTTCAATCTATTTTCGAAAAATAGAATACTATATTTTTCGAAAAAAATGGTGGTAACTAAATTATTCTACTTACACCGCTTGTAGCTTCAGCTTCACCTTCCTTGCTGACGACTCCATTGATGCACTGATCCCTGCTGACGCACACAGACTCCTGCGCTCTGCATTCTACGCCTCGTAGTTCGCCTCCTCCTAGAACAAACGATTGTTGGCCGACCGGATGTGTAGTAGAGAACGGCTTCTTATTTGACAGCGGATGCGAGGTTGCAAATCCTGGCTTTTTCGGCTGCACGCCAAGGAAGCCGTTTTCGTTTTTCACCTTTTCACCATTGCCTACAGAAAGCGTTTGTTAAAGCGTGTGCGAAATAGCGATTGCAGTGTAATTAATATTAGGGCTTCTTAACTAAACTAACTAATGTGGCAAATATCACAGAAATTTATCCCTTTCCTCTAAAGCCTCAGGGTGCAAAGGAGAAGGTTCCACATTAAGACGATGACAAACACATCCATGTTCAGAGAGATGTGTCAAATTTTCCCCATTGAGATAATTATTGAATGTTGGTATATGCAAAACATTAGGACGCTTGAAGAAGTCTCAGTTTTTGACGTACTCGTAAAAATGAAATAAAAATGAAATTTCATTTGGTGATCATTTATATATACGTGAATAGAACAAGTGAAGCATTAAAGTTTGATGATCTGCATTATTTCTATCTTAATTTCGTCATAACTGGCATATCATAAAGTATGTTACAATAACCTATTCTAGGAAAGTGGGAGAAGATGCAGATGGTTTTTTGTATACTAGTTGGCAAGGGCCTTGAAGAAAATTATTAAGAGAATTCAAGAAATATATACTTATATCACTATATAATCTTTCAAAATAAATGAATGAAATAATTATGAAAATTGATTGAAGAGGGGAACGACACAGCTACGAGGGCAGTCCCAGAAGTACCCGACCTGACGTATCCATAGCGGTTGTTGTTTGAAAAGAATGACTATGGTAGAAAGCACCAACTGTATAAGCTTAAGTTTGAAGTTTGACGACGCTACGTTGTTTAGTGTTTGTTTGGCAGCCATCAATAGTGAACGCTCTCACTCTCAGTGAATTTATAAACATGGAAAAAATTGTCATTGTTATATGATATAATATATTCATTTGAAAATTTGAATATAGAAAAGCTGTACGCAAGATGGGTGCGGCGATTACTCCCAATGGAACAAACAGTACATGTGAATGTTTCAGTCGAGTGATTTACTTCCACAAGAGTAAAGCCGAGTTTTTGCATGGATTCATAACCATGAATGAAACATGGATTCATTACTTCACACCTGAGATGAAGGGATAGTCAAAATAATGGGCTGAAAGGGGAGAATCGGCTCCAAAGAAGGCTAAGACAGTTCCATACGTCAGTCATGGCGTCAGTTTGTTGGGATGCGCTTGGGATAATTTTCATTGATTAACTCCGGAAAGGATAAACAATCAAAGGCGAGTATTATGCGAACTTATTGTACCATTTAAGTGATGAAATAAAAAAAAAATTGCTGAATTTGGGGAAAAATAAAGTTTTGTTTCATCAAGACAATGTACTAGTTCACACATTCGTTATCGCGATGGTCAAAAGCAATAATTAAAGTTCAAGTTGCTTCCTCACTCGTTGAGAAGGATAAGTGTTTGGATGGAAGTTCATTATCTAGAAATTGCACCACAAAAGACAGAGGCAATCATCCTAAAAGGTCCAAAAAAAAAAGAGGGCAGAGTGTCGATTCGTTTAAGAAAATACTGCCATCGAGCCGGCAAGGGTCGTGAAATACTTAGGTGTTACTTTCGATGACAGTGGGAAATTCAAAAAGCATATCGTAAGAGCTGCGGAGAAGGCTGAAGCAAGAAAAGGCAAACTTAATAGAATTATGCCAAACATTGGTGGGCCTAAATCTCGAAAGCGGGAGGCACTTTGGGGAACAGTGCAATCTATCTTATTATTCGGAGTACCGATATGGCATGAGACTTTATAAATAACAAAGTATAAAAATATGATGACTAAAACGCAAAGGAAAGTGCTACTGCGAATAGCTTCAGCCTATAGGACTGTGTCAACTAAGGCAATCCAGGTGATAACTGGTATCCCACCAATTGAATTGTTGGTTGAAGAAAGAAAGTACCTTTACTATCGCAATGATGGACATCTTTCAGAGTCTAAGAAAGCGGCTAGACAAATTACTCTCGATAAGTGGCAAGAGCAGTGGGAAGGAACGCACGATGTTGCACAGTGGACTAAGAAACTGATCCCCGATGTCAGACAATGGGTGAAATGTCAGCATCGAAATCTAGACTACTGGATGACACAAATTCTTTCAGGACATGGGTCATTCAAATCTTTTGCGTATCGCATAGGGAAAGCTACGGAAACGAACTGCAATCACTGCTCAGCAGAAATAGATACACCGGAGCACACGCTTTTTCAGTGTGTGAGGTGGGAAGCTTACAGAAGGCAATCGGAAATTAGAATTGGAGTACCACTGGAAGTAAACAATCTGATATCTGATATTTTGCACGGAGGCAAAAAACTGGTGTTTTTTACAAAAAGCATTTCACGAAATCATGGAAATCAAAGAAAAGGAAGAAAGGCTAAGGCAACAGCGAGAACATAGAGACTGAAGCGGTGCAGACATACTACCACTCTGATGATAAGCTGGAAAGCGGTACCGGAATGGTTAAGTTGAAGAAAAGGGTTTTTTAGTGGGTGCGAATCCCACACTACTCTTCACCAGATACGCCGAAGAGATGGTGAAGTGTCTTTTTAAGATTTTACCTTTACAAAAAAAAAAAAAGTTGCTTCCTCACGCACCCTATTCGCCAGATCTAGCCCCCTCAAATTATTTTCTGTTTCCACACTTGGTGTGGTTTCCACACGAAGAAATGGCTCGGTGATAAAAAAAATTGCCAACAATGAAGAGGTGGAATTTGGCGGTTGATGGCTATCGCTATTAAAAGTGTATAGAGCTAGAAGGAGACTATGTAGAGAAATAAAGATACTTTTTCCCAAATTTATTGTATTCTTTGTTAGGTCGGGTACTTCTTGTACTACCCTCATACTGTACACTCGTACTGCATAGAAAAAGATCATCAGAATATTCGATTGAAATCGAAACCAAATGAAATATTTATTAAACTTCCAGTAATGAATATTAATATCGAAATAAATTGTGGGATTAATGAAGGGTGGATTAATCATTTAGTGTATTCAATGTGAATTACGCCCTATTTACGCAATATTGGTCACTAAGGCCAGGGAAATTTGGTAGACAATTTGGGATTACTGAGATAACTCAAATCTATGAGTAGACACACACCACTGAATCTAGTAGTTGTTTAGATTTGAGCAATCTATTATACATTTACAGACGGAACAATAATGGAATCTATGAGTAGACACACACCACTGAATCTAGTAGTTGTTTAGATTTGAGCAATCTATTATACATTTACAGACGGAACAATAATGGATACATTTTAAAATGGTCTGATTTTAAGTAATATGTTAATATTGTGAAAATTTTTGAAGGGATAAACTATTACTGAAATCATTGGCAAATAAATAATTTTATGAATTATCTAACAAAAAACGTTCTACGAAAGTAAATTGCAATTAATAAAAAGAACGATATTGGGATGTATCAGAAGTGTAACGAACATACTCATAAAACTTCCACGAGAACTTGGGGATCCAACTCGACAAATTAACTTTAAACACAAAGATTTAAGATATTTGAATTTGGACACAATAAATACGTATATCTTACATTAAAACTAATCATTATATCTTACACTAATAACAATATCCACCATGTACGTTGGATTAGTATTTCACATACACGTTTAGTAAAGTGTTAATTCAAAACTACGACAGTTCTTTTGTACAAATTAGCAACTGAAAGTGAAATCAAGCGTGAATCTGTTAGTATGTAAATTTGTAATATAAATAAAAAGTTCATTCAGACTAGTAATAATACTTTTTGTTCTGGAAATTTCAGTCACCAATATCAGTAGGTCAATTAAACTTATGAAAGTAACTAGGGTATTGGCAAATATATACATTGCATCAAAATTACTCACATGCGAATATGTACAAAACTTTAGACTTGAGTCTTGAGAAGTTACTTGTACATTAAGGAAATACGCAGAGATCGTTTCAAGAACAAGGTAGTGTATATTGTGATGTAAATACTCACATATATTGTGAATATTTAGTGCCCACGAAGACAGAACATAAAAAAGAGGAAAATTCTGACTTTCTCAACCCATCAGGCAGTGGATTTATAATTGGAGAAGAATTTAACGCTATTGAATCCATTGGAGTTCCTGATTAACCATACCAAAAGCAAGAGAACTTTTAAAAACTGCCAGTGAATGTAGAAAAACAACTCTATCCACTGTAAAGCCACATATTGGCTGACATATCCTAATAAGTTGCCTGATCTGATCGATTTTTTTATAGTGAAAAATATAGCATCTAATTACATTCAGCTTGATGAACGTCACGACTTATGTTCTGATCACACTACAATAACATTCATGCTCAATGAAACTGTGATATAGAAAGAAAATAATCCTATATTATATGAAAATAATATATTAAATATACAGACTAGATAAGTTTTAAACAACTAGTTGACAAAAGTGTAAAACTAAAGGTGCATCTAGAAATGAAAAATATTTGGAAGCAAAGTTGGAGAAATTCACAAAAGACATCAAAATAACTGCATGGGAATGCACACCGAAATAAAAAAACGACTAAAGGACAGTAACTATCTGGAAGAAACTAGAAAATTAGTTATAGAAGGAAGTGGTTCCGAATCAGAGCCCCACAAGAGAGAACTATATTGAATAATTTCACGAAGAAACTAAACAGGGAAATTAAGGAACCAAAAAAGCTAAACTAGTGTCTCCTACTTAACGGACCTTACTAATGATAGTAATATAGATTATTTTTTATGGAAAGCAACAAAAAGATTAAAAAGGCCCATTAAGCAGATACTACAATTAAAAAGGCAGATGAAAACTGGACAAGAAGTTGTGAAGGAAAAGTTGAATGTTTTGCCCACTCACTTAGAGAATATATTTCAAATAAATAACCTAGAAGAAGAAGACTTACCTGAAGAAACTCCTCATCAGTTATGAAAGAAATCAAGAATAACATAGATTCGAAAAAGGTTCCTGGATTTGACTTAATAACAGAAGAAATATGTTATATTTACTTACGTAATTATGTGCTATTTGGTAATATCTGATTTATTACAAAATTGGAAGAAAACTCCATGGAAATAGAGATCCGTTCAATTTTCGTGAATTTCACTGCACTTTAGTGAAATAAACTACATTCTACTTAGTTAAGATTAAATTCTTTCTGAGAGATTATAATATGAAGATAAAGAAGCATCGACGTTATTTTCTCAAGCAGTTTTTTGTAAAATATAATTAGATAACTGAGAAACAGTAAATAGTTTATTAAATATCTTACCTGCAATGGCAAATTGTCCATTCAAGAAGGGATTATTCGTAATATCAATTTTCGTTCCAGAATGAAAAGCTGCAACTCCTCCAGAAGGCGCCCCAGATGATGCTTCAAATGATGCTCCGGATGCTGCCGATCCAGACGCGGATCCCGACGCACAAGCCGAACACCCAGATGAAACGAACGAAGCGGAAGATGAATGGCTTCCACCCTGATAAGCGCCGTTCAGGAACGGATTGCTCTTCACGTCAATTGGACCAAGATCCGCAGAACCGTCACTTGCTTCTGCTCCAGACGATCCTGGTACCGTACTTAGCGGAGGAAGGCAGTTGCCTTTACTTGAACACTTCTTAAAGTAATCGTACGCTTCTTTCAAGGGGCTGTTCGAGGCCATCCACCAAAAGTCTTGGGGATTGCCAGTTTGAAAAGCATTTTTGTGTGCGAGCGAGTTAATATCATTTGGATTGGCTGAAGAATGGACAGCTCCGGATAACACGTGACTGACGTCAGCTAGTGCCGAGGAGAATAATATCCCCACTATAATAAGTGGAGACATATTTTCGATCCTGAAAAAAAAGAGAAGTATTTGTTATTTTATTCTATTTGCCATCATTTATTGGTTCTTTGTATTAGTTACTCATTCTATTATCTATTAATTTGGGAAAAAGTTTTAGTGGGCAAGTTTTGAAAGGATCAAATATGACAATTTAACGTTAATTACGAGGGACACTATTTATGTTTTGAGCCTAATAATAAAAAAAAAACATTAATTTGTCATTGAAAATTACATTATCGTTTTTCAAACTATTCTCCTTCATGATTACTTCTTTGCATGCGTTCGCACCATTTGTCAAAGTAATTTTTCTATTCCGCTTGAGATATCTCCAAAACATGGTTTTTGAAGGCACCAACGGCTTCTTTTGCCGACGAAAATCATTGTCCACGCAATTTATTTTTGACGTTCGGGAACAAAAAGTTTTTTAGTGCCAAATCGGGACTGTACGGCGGATGACCCACTAATTAGATTTTTTGAGTGTTCAAACATTCGACTGTTAGACGAGATGTGTGAGAGCTCGCATTATCATGATGAAGAATGATCCGACGGCGCTTGTTCCTTATTTAACCGAAGACTTCCAGGAAATAAATGGATACACAACCATTTATTTATCGTTCCTCTAAAGGCACTGTTGCCATATGACTAGTTTTTCCGAAAAAACAGGCGGCCATTTGCTTCGAGCGCGAACAACATTTGTTGAATTTAGTTCATCTTGAAACACCCATACACCGCCATTATATTTCTTGAGCATTTGTTTGGTCCAATTGACACGAGCATCTTTGTGAGACTTTTTTAAATTATATGGGATCCAACGAGAGCAAACCTTTTTTACAGCTAAATGAAGGTGCAATATTTTATATGCTAGTCGAACTAATACCTAAAGTTGTTTCAATCTCACGACATGTCACATAATGTCCTTGCATTATCAGTTTTTGCACAGCATCAATATTTTCTGGCACAACAACTGATTTTGGATGACCTTCACGACTTTCGTCGTTGAGCGAGTGGCGGCCACTATCAAACTCGTTATACCAGCGTTTCACAGTAGCAAAGGATGGGGCTTTATCGCCAAAAGTGGAAGCAAGTTGATCGATGCACTCTTGTCTTGATAATCCACGTCGAAAGTCGTAATAATCATCGCATGAAAATGTTCACGAGTTAATTCCATTTTTTTTCGTAAATACAATTTTCAAATACAAATACAATTTTCAAATCTTCCATTGGAAACGTTAGATGGTGTCTGACAACACTTAGTGTTGGCAAAGCTCAAAATGTAAATAGTGCCCCTCGTATAAGAAGTTTATTATATTAATAAATCTAAAAAGTACCACTTATTTTAATAGAACAATAGATAATTCAGTTATATATGTAATTATTAGTCGATCAAACTGAAGAATTTTTGACATTTACTATATACAAAGCTATTTGAATAGTCAAGGATGAATGGAGCAACGTAAATACGAAAGTCTTAATGTAATTTTCTCAACGAGACATCTGCAAAAATAACATGTATTGTGTTAATTAAGCTATGAAATATTTCTTATAATAATTCGTCCTTGTCTCTAACGAAAACAAGAGTCCAATTGTAATTCTATTCACATAATTTACCATTTATAAAAGATAAATTAGTGAAATACAATAAGCGCATCACTGGTTTATTCAAATTATAGATTTGACAGCAGTATTATGAGGCGAATGTGTTTTTTATGATAATCCTCCGAAATGTTTACGGGAATCATTCCAACAGAAGATTTTGCAAAAAAGAATCAGTTATAATCTCAACAGTAAATTATGTTTGCATTCCATCTACCCGATGTAAAAGAGAAATTAAACAAACATGTTTATTTGTTACATTCGTACGGAATAATAAGTCTTATACATTAATAATGATAAAATAAATACGTTTGGGTGAAAATCTATAGATATTTTTTCATTCCTTGACCATAGGTATGACTTATGTATATTTCAGAAGCACCATGTTCTAGGAATTGCAGCATATGAAAATTAAATTTAAAAAAAGTTTATATTCCAACGTTTCTGATTTAACCACCATCATCAGAGAGACAGCTATATGAGTTGTCTCTCATGGGAGACGATTTCGAGATGATGAAACATGAGAGTACAATTTTATGTGTTGAGGCTCGGATTTGGATTCTATACGGAAAGAAAGGGTAAACAAGAGCCATATGCCATATACATTTATGTCATAATATCGGGCCCATTGTGCCATCTCCTACAGAGCCGCCATATTGTCATCAAATGCCAGCTTCACACCTTGAGTTATTTCACTACATAGTTATATAGAAGAAGGGTACTCGAATTGCAATTTATGAGCAATTATTCTCCAATATAGTAATCGTAAACTTGCTAGTAGAGACAAATTCAAACAGTTTGCTAGTTACTGCAAGGTGAAATTAATATTATTCTTTCTTGTCTTTAACTGACAATAACTTTAGCCCGGTTGTCTTTATGGCGTTTCAGCGTGTAGTCTTTTATAATGGAATTTCGCGTGGCTTTTCTTAGCGCCATTGCTGGTCCCAGCAAAAAGCCCCTAAAACTTCGGCGTGTAAGATATTCACCTTCTCATTTCCATCATTCCCTACATATCTGCTTACCCAACATAAAGTATATTATTAATATTGTGTCATGTGGGTTTGTTCCTCATCAGCCACTGATCGCATGGGTAGTCCCTTGGCGATCCCCTCTTATACGGGTCATTATCCAAAAATGCTATCCCATAAAAGGAGCAATTTAGGCACGTCCCCTGCACTAAGCCTCGCCTCCTCTTGGATAACAGGGGTCTCTAATATAAGGTATCTCTTCTCCTCCAGTGCGGGGCAGGTGTAAAGAAAATGAATCGAGGTTTCCTCGTCTTCTTTACAGTATCCGCAGGCCGGGCTGTCAGTCAGCCACAGCTTGTGCTTATATGCATTCAGGTACTATGGTTGCCCGTAATGATTCCCACCAGAATTCTGGCTTTGTGCCTTTTCAATTTAATGAATTCTTGGGCCCATTTGTCAATCAATGAGTACTCGATGAAGAGTTTGGTTATTCGACAACCCATTACTCCTCTCCATCTTTTATTGTGTTGGTCTCTTGCCCAGCCATTTATGTGGTCTCAGATCAGATTCCGACTTATTCCCACGGCGAGCTCTGGTCCATAGAGGTTTTCCCTGGTACCTAGTCTGGCAAGCTCATCTGCCCTTAGATTTCCGTTAATGCCATTATGCCCAAGTATCCATACAAGTTCCACCGGTCCCGTCCCTGACAAGTTGTTCAATGCTTCATAGCAATTATAGACCAGTTTCGACTTTGTAGTTGCTGAATTCAGGGCTACCAACGCCGCCCTGCTATTCGAGCGGATACAGGTTTTACCTATCCGATCGCGTCGCCTATACACCCCCGCACCCGCCCTGTTCCCACTCTTGGCTCCATCTATGTACCAGATGTCTCCATTGGGCGGTAATCTAGCTCGACCCTCCATCCAGTCGGTCTCACTGGTGAGGGTGATCTTATATTTCTTGTCAAACAGGAAGTGGACACCCGTACTGTGAGAGGGCATCCATAGGAGTGTCTCCTCAGCTAGCTCTCTTAAGAGTCTATTCAGGTCCCTTACCTTCCTATTCATGTTTTCCACCCTGTGTCACTCTAAAAGCGGAAGCAGTAAAGGCAAGGCTTCCCCTTTCAGGGTGACATCATTAGGTGATATCTCCGTCAGTATCCCCATCGCCTCGATCGGTGTTGATCTTGGAGCTCCGGTTATACTTCTTAGAATCAATCCTCCTAGGTTGTTAAGTCGGCTGGCTTCCGATTTTAAACAGGCTCTCTCCCACCAGACTAGTGCTGCATACGTCAGTCTGGGTTTGCGAATTGCCTCATTACCTCAGCGTGTATTCTTCTATGATGGAATTTCGTGTGGCTTTTCTAAGCGCCATTGCTGGTCCCAGCAAAAATCCCCTAAAATCCCATCATTTTCTACGTATTTGCTTACCCAACATAAAGTAACAGCGCTCTATTGTTTTCTCTAGTATAGTGAATGACTATTTACATTGCAGAATCGGCCCGGAATTGGTTCTACAGACTAATTTGGGGCCATCAATTCTAGCCTTACTCTCTGTGAATATTCCTCTGTTTATTACTAGTCATTATTACTAGTAGAAAGATTCAGATTTTCTGAGAAAATCCAAAATCTACAACTTCCCAGCATTCTGCAACCCTTAGTATAGAATAAAGTATCCGGTGTCAAGAAATCATCGAAATTTACTCCAACCTGATAGTTCTTTTAGAATAGAAGCATGAGGGAGTTTCGATCTACGCTCGCTTTTAGAAGAAGGAGTTGCTTACTTGCCTTCTCCAGGACGCGTGTCTGTCTTGCAGACCACCCACTTGGTTTCCATAAACCTCCCACCATGAGTTATGGTTATATGCAATTAATTTATTTGCCATATGGAACTTAATTACTTATTTCTGTTTGTTGTCTGTGAAGTTTCTCGCGTATCTGATAATGAGATGAGATACAATTTAACCTGGTGTATTTGTTTATGTTAGTAATAGATCAACATAGTTTGTGTAAAGTAATGCGGTAGTGACAGTGTATATAAGACTTTAGATATTTTATTTTCCTATAGTATATAGGCAGATGTAAAATGTATTAATCCGCTATAATTAATTGAAGAGATTAAAGTATGCTCCGCTTAAGTCTTTTATTCCAATATGGCTGTTCCTGATCGCCAAGAATAGGAATAAGTCTCTGAAATATCCAACGCCCACGAGGTACACAGTATATGACCTGGTCTAAATACCGGGTATGTAAATATGAAACCGGAATTTGCCCATAGATGGCTTAGCTGCTAATGTAGTTATCGTCATACCGCGTCATTGGCGCCATTTTCTTGTGTTGACATCTGATAAAGGTATCAGACATCTCACAACACAAGTTTCATACAACAAAATCGTCTTTAATAGCGTTGAACATGTCCAATTTTGTGCCTGGAAACTACGATTTACGGACAGCATTGATTTTCCGTCATTTGAAGAAAACTGGTGCAGAATCGCTTCGAAATTTTGTCGAAGCCTACGGTGAGCAGGTTCTTGGTAAGTCATAGTGCTTTGAGTGGTTTAAGAAATTCAAAAGTGGAAGGGCTGACATGAGAAACGAAGAACAAGGAAGACCACTGAAAAAGTTTGAAGATAGTGAATTGCAAGCATTGTTGAATGAAAATGACGCTCAAACGCAACAATAACATGTAGACCAATTAAATGTGACACGAGGAGCCGTCTCCATATGTTTGAAAGCCATGAGAAAGATCCAGAAGATGAGAAAACTCCACATGAACTGAATGAAAAACAACAGGAAAATCGAAAATCCATTTGCGAAATGCTGCTCGCCAGGTATAAAAGAAAGTCATTTCTCCATTAAATTATGACTGGCGATGAAAAGTGAATACAATTAAAGAATCTTAAGCATAAAAGATTATGGGTAACTCCAGGTAACCATCAACATCGACTCCAAGACGAAATCGCTATGGACGGAAGACAATACTCTGTGTTTGATGGGATCAGAAGGGTGTGATCTATTATGAGCTACTAAAACCTGGCCAACCCGTTAATACTGAACGCTACCGACAACAAGAAATGATTGATTTGAATCAAGCTTTGCGTATAAAATGACCATAATATCAAAGAAGGCAACACAAAGTGATTTTGCTTCATGATAATGCACTATCATTCACAGAAAAACCAGTCAAGGACGATTGAAGCATTTAGTTGGGAAATACTTTCGCGTGCGGCTTACTCACCAGACTTGGCTCCGTCCGATTACTACTTACTTGCATCGATGGGACACTCAATTACTGAGCAGGGTTTTACGTCTTACGAGAATGTACGAAAATGGCTCGATGACTGGTTTGCCTCAACAGAATAAGAATTTTTTTGACGTGGAATCTACAAATTGTCAGATATGTACCGGTTTAAAACAGGTATGGTGGTATTAGGAAAAAACATGACGTCAGTAAACAGGTTACCATACCTGTTTTAAACCGGTACAGGCCTGTTTTATACCTGTACACACCTGTTTTATACTTGCGTCAAGAGTTCTTCAAATCAACAATAACCACATGTCATCCACATCAAATGTCCGCGGACAAATCCGAGGTTTATCTAGTAGCCGCTTTGCTATACTAGTAGCCGCTTTGCTAACCCTACAAGTGCTGAGACTAAATCGTCGTAAAGAAAATTGAAATAAGTATTTCTGGTTAAAGTTCCCCCAAGAATTCACGGGTCTAAAATTTTACATTTTACAACATCCGTGCATACTTTTTTGTATATTGAGTGCAGGTCCCAATCTTCAAATTTACCCTACCACTATATGGTATGCAGTTTTGTCTACTCATAACGTCACTTAAATAAAACCTCGTTTCGCTTCGTTCGAATAAAATAGAATTTAAAAAAATGCGATATATGTGTATTTCTTCGCCTAATTGAACCATTCGATCCAGATCGTCTAAGCTTACTTTTTATACTTCTAATAAATCCCTGTTCATAGTTTCTGGTCTTTGGTTGCCGATTTTCATGGATGGACAACACAAAATTTAAGCTATTTTCATCGTTCCCAAATCTGGTACATCCAACTCTCGGAAGATCTTTAACAGCATCATGTTCTCTAATTTCTTTTCAATATTGCTCATTGTAGATTAATATATGCTGTTATCCACGTATTCAACATTGGGCATACCAGAAACTCCGATGTGTTCAGGTTTCATCAACATATTCTATCATAATTAATATTTCAATTCTTTCTCTTTTCGTTCACATGTTTACTGATACAAATGAGTGACAGCACGCTTGACTTAATAGTATTTACTACTGCCTTAATGTTTTGTTGGTAGTTATTTTACTACAATCGCAATTTTTATTTTTTCTTATTATTTCATTTATTTCATTAATATGTTACATTATAATATTTATGAACCGTACCTCTGCTCTCTTAACGCTCATTTTCAATGCAAAGTATTTCTAGCATTTAGCATTATTAAATATTTAGACCTTTCAGCCTTTGATTGCATAATAAATGTAAAATCAAAATCAAAATGTTCCAAAGAAAAAAATAAGTGACAGAATATAGATCAATAGTGCTTATATTAAATATATTAAATGTATTGTAAACTTTTATAATGCACTGTATATTCTACATAATTAAAAGGTAGATGTATATTCGAGGAATGAATTTTTATTAGTATGAGATGAGTAGAGTAGAGATATTCGAGAATCGTAGAAAGTTACCACAAGTTACCCATTACCCAATGCTTTAAGTGTCATAACTTAAATAACCACCAATTTGTTTAATTTAAACATAAGTTTAAATGTAATTTCTACAATAAATGGGCGTGCAAGGACTATTGTTCTAGACTGTGTCATTGCTATGTCTGTCGCATTTGTACCACATTTATTAATACAAATCTCATAGTGTCGATACTTATTCCTCACGAAAGGTCAGTATATTAATCCGTACAATATTTTGGTATTTAACCAATAAATACGAATACGTATAATAAATACCTACTTTACATTTATAAAGTTCTTGTGAAATTTTATTGCAATTTGATTATTTAATTGCTTAGTTATATGATACGGCGTCTGGCATTTAATTTTGTTTATAAATGCAATTACCGAATGGTACAAGCTTAATACAAATTGGCAGGTATCACGAAAATATACGCAGTCTGTTGCAGCTGCATACTACGGCTGTCTATATTACATGAATTGCAAAAACCAGCCACTGGCGTATTAATTAATCAACTGTATTCAGCCCCTGGAATTAAAATGTCATTATTTCGATTAATGCACAGAGAAGATACAAGAGAGAAGACGTTTTCATTTATTGATATGTCAATTTAACTAGAGGTCCTAGCTTTACATATTAATATGAACGACTGTTCTGTTTTAAAACGGAATCAGACATTCTGGAAGATTTCTTAATAAGAGTGACGTAAATGCAGTTCCAATTTAATTGGATGTCATATTAATGAGGTCCTAATTGATCGGATTAAAGTCCAATCCAATTATAATAGTTTACACTTAGATTACATTCTAAAATAATATTTCATCTATTAGTGAAAGTAGAGAATTATAACGCGTTCAATTTTAGTCTATAGTATACTTTGAAAGAATCTCGCCACTGCTTAGTGTACGTATAATCTTTTACAAAGAGAACTGTACATATTTTTACCCTGCTAAGCTAATATCATCTAATAGGATGAGGAAACTTTACATATTTAATATACCTTTTCTTTGTACATTCATATTTTGTAGATTCGATGTTTTTATCTATGTTCTGTAGCATTTTTAAATCAAATGATTTACAATGAATAAAAAAGGTGGATAACGGCGGTAACAACTGCAAGAAGAGTACAATAAGTATATAGATAAAGAAGAATATTAAATATGGGATCATAAAAAGGTGAAACAAATTTAACCACGACGGTTGTAGATATAAATGTTTTGTTGTTAGGTACACTAACTTACAACGATTGAGATCTCATATATGTATGTAATTTCCTAAATATGTTCAATATCGAGCCTAAAGGTGACTACACACGTAACTGCAAGCTTGACAAGCATGCATGATCAATATATTTGCATAAGCATACTTGAACGTCTGTAGGGAAATAACTTATATATAAGTCGGGAATCGAAAAAGGAATAACTAAACCGCAAAGCGGTTATTAACGCGGTTATTGCATAACCGCTATAGGAAACAACCACTCCTCGGGCTAAAACCCCGCCAGGCACTGAACTATACCTACAATAGCGATCCCCAACCCCTTACTCGTGTTTCTGCACGATCAGCAAGGTTTCAGAAAAGACCCATCACAGGTAGGATACAACATTTGTCCCGGATGGGAGCTGAACGACAGACAGTTATTTCGAACTTATTAGTTCTCAGCAGTGTCGTACACGGTATTTAGATGAATACCCCACTGATTTGATTCGACATTTGTCCTAGACCGGCGCGCGTACCACTTTCTGCTACATGGAGTTCTAAATAGTCTTCATTAAAAGATGACATTATTCCTGCCACAGAAGTTCTATTTTGATTTAAATATTTTGATGACAACAATATTTGGTTTTAACAAGATTCCCCATGTTGGAGGCACAGTGAAAAATTGTTTAGATAAAATCGCTCCCAACAGGAGTAGAGGGCATAGAAGAGCAATGAGATGGCTAGCTCGGTCACCTGATTTGACTTCTTGTGACTTTTCTATGGGGTCACATAAAAAGTCACGTGTACAAGCAATGACTAAATGACACATTTATAAATAGACAGATATATGGAAAATACCGATGGCCATTGCGAATATTTGCTATAATTGATATAATGTAAACGGTAAATTACATTTTTATCATTGAAATTATTATTGTTTCTTAAAATGTTCTTAATGAAACCTAATGAAAATGTTATGTAGTCATGTATAGAATAAATGCTTATTCAGAGTATAATAAGATATATATATATATATATATATATATATATATATATATATATATATATATATAATTGTGAATTTTTGTATTTTCTTAGTGGAACGCGGTCTCGAATGGTCTCGCGACCCTGTATACGCTTGTATTCTGCGCACAGTGCAATAATTTCTTTGGTTCCTCTTATTTTCAATTTGAACGCTATTTTCCCTCCTTTCCGTTGCTAATAACCGTAGAGTCAACATCAATTCATAAAGCAAATGGTCTTCTAATAAGAATTAATTAATTGTTCCATTTTGCAAGAACTCTTAACGTCTAAATGACGGATTAATTTGAAGAATCAAAGTTACAAGCATTATTCCATACTTTTGTCGAATCCTGTATGCGCCACTTCTCTCCCATGCATGTTTATAAGTACTTAACAAATTTCGAAAGTGCATTATAGTAGATAAAATAGTTATTTAATATTAAAACGCAGTGTTAAGTGTTTCGTTGAGTCATTTATTATAGTATATTTTTTGGAATAACATGTTCGACTGACTAAAGGTTCATCCTTTATCAAAGTGAAAGTCTAAAATTGAGAAACGAAAGAAGAAATTTGATTTATCGTTTTCGTGAAACAAATTAAAGTAAGAGCTAAACTGCTATTACGTATTTTACAGATATAGATATGTTTTATGATACCATTAATTTAATTTAAGATTTATTTATTACAATTTATTGCAAAAACGTTAATTAGTCACTTATTGTTAATTTAATTTAATAATTATTAATTCTTCGATAAAGCTTAGAAGCTTCATTTTTATATTTTTAAACAAAAAAACTTTTATATAGAGTACGAAAAGTAAATGAAATGAAGTGATTATAGTATACTAATGCTGAATTGATATTCGCCATGGTCGTCTCGTTATAATTTTAAATAGTGGCAGGGTTGAATACATGAAAATACATACCTGGCACAAAGGCACTTATTTATAAATTAATTGAAATGTTCTTCAATGTTTTAACTACACACACCGTCAAAAGTTTTGAACCCCCCGTATGTTACAGATATCGACTATATATATTTTGTTTTCGTTGCTAGGCAACAAAGGTGAGTTATTTAGCTGTCAAACAAAATCAAATAGAATGCTAGATAAAATATTGATTAGTTATATATTTTTTAAAATATTTATCAGGTTTATTGCATATTCAGCAAAGCGACTTTGATACTTTTATTTCGTTATAATGTCAAGATGTGAGGTTTCTACATTTAATAGGGCAATAATTATTGCTTTGAATGATGCTGGACATTCCAATCATCAGATATCCGAGATGCTAGTCATTCCTAGATGTTCTGTTGTGCGAATAGTGCATATGTATCGAGAATTAGGGACAGTGGAAAGAAGACCACGTAGTGGTCGGCCTCGAGTGTCAAATGAACGGCAGGATCAATATGCCCGTAGACACCGAAATCAGCTCTAGCCCTCAGGGCTCACTTTTAAGGTACGTTTTGCCTTATCATATCAACCTCTACAGTTCGAAGAAGACTTCATCGTGCAAATTTACGTGCAAGAAGGACTGTAAGGGTACCCACTCTACTTTCACGACATCGAGCTGCCCGCTTTCAGTGGGCACGAGAACGTAGTGATTGGCTTTTGCAGCAGTGGCGATGGGTCTTATTCACAGATGAAACCACTATTGGATTGGTGAGTGATGACAATAGGCAAAGGGTCTGGAGAGAGCCAGGTCGTTAAGGGAGACTAAATTTTCCCCGTGAGGTTGCTCCCTACAATGGTAGGACAATAATGTTTTGGGGAGGAATAATGTTCAATCGCCGTACGCCGTTCATTCCCATAAATCAGAATATAACAAGTCAAGTTTATATTGAAACTGTTATCAGGCCCATTATTTATCCCCTACGCGACAAATTAGGTGACAATTTCATCTTCATGGATGACAACGCCAGGCAACATCGTTCAAGAACGGTTCAAGAGGTACTTGAACAGGGAGATATTACCCGATTATCTAATTTCCCAGATATGAATCCCATTGAGAACATGTGGGATTTAGTTTCTAGAGCAATTCACAAACGCAAAAACCCATCCCAACATGCGAAACAGTTAGCTGCAGCAGCAATAGAGGAATTTAACAATATCTCTCAAGAAATTATAAACCGTTTGATTTTTTCAATACACAGGTGTGTCAATATGTTATTGAGGAGCAGAGGAGGTCATACTGACATTTAAGTTGTAGTTTACTTTATTAAGAAATATGTTTTGTTAATTTTTGTCATAATAAATTTACTTAAAAATTGCAAATTTTTTTCTCATCGGTTTTTAATTGACTAAATTTTTAAAAATTATTCCTGTATTACAAAAAAATACATTTAGGAAAAACATACTCTGAAAAACAAATACAAAATTTAAAAAAAAATTATTTACTAATACAAAACATTGGGGGGTCCAAGACCTTTGACGGTGTGTGTATCATATTTCAAATCATAATACATTCCAGTATTTTTTGTTATTCGTTATATGTAGTAATATGCACTTTAGTTCTAATATAAAATTATAAGAGAGTGATTCGTAATAGAGGGTTATTTCATTATAAAGTACAGTTATATATAATTCTTCATTTAATATCTTAAACCATTAGTTGCATAATTGGAATGGTCTTTCAATCGTCCATACAACAATGGCTTAATTTTTAAATTCCATCAGTTGTTTGAATATGCTTTCTTACTGTTAGTAATACTACATTCCATATTTTTAAATTGATTTTATGAAAAAAATACAATCCCTGAATATCTTGGAATTTATCGCACTTAGTTAATCGTTGGGTAATAGGAATGTAGTTTCCTGCAATTACTTCATCAGTCTATTTTATTATTGCATCTTTATATTATTTATTTTTTAATACTGGGATAATTTGGAAAATTCTTTTCAGATATATAATTCTGTCAAATTCTATGTACCACAAGGAAATATTCCTGGGCCGATGCTCTTTTGTATTATTTACACAACAGACTTTCATTCATGCTTAACCTATTGTAAAATGCTTCGACATGGGGATGATCACTAATTAATTTTTTTAACCATGACCCATTACTTGAACTACCTGTTTTTACGGAAATTTTTAAGATAATAGTCCATGTTAATTTAATGAGATAGAAATATTTACCGTTTATTAAATTTAATCGTTTTTATTATTGATATAATTTTGATCAAACTATTAATAAGATAATATAATTTTATTTATGAGTATTATCTATATTGACGTTATATTGATAATTATTTGTCAGATCACTACATATAGTCCTATTATTACAATAAATAATTTCAGCAGTAATAGTCCCAGATTATCATCATCATAGCAATGCTAATAGTTTCTGTGCAATGTCAGGTTATGAGAGATTGTGTCGAAATAAATAAAGTATACATTTTTTTTCATTTTTAAACACCTACTATAATTTACATTTTAAAAGTTAAAGTAAAAATGAAACCTCAACCCAAGGTTTAATTAATTATCTCAATTATTTTAGTAGAACTATAGATTATATTTAGCCCTGCTGCCAAAGAGCACCAAATTTATTGGTTTTTATAAACTATCTAATTATATCTAATCATAAAGATATAGATTTATTGATTAGTATTCCTTCTAGGCTTCAAGATAAGTTTCACGTCAAACTTAAATTGATTGTCAACGTTTCGTCAACAACTCCAAATGATTTCTTCTGGATTGAAATATAAACTTGATCTTTGGCTTTATACTATCAAAACAATTTGAAATTGGAACAAATTACTTTTATGTTCACCTGTATATACAAATATTTTTTGTTATTTATTATAAATATTAATAACTATTATAACAGTATGATTTTACAAACACGCCACTACAATAGTTTGATTAAGAATTGTTATATTAATTTTTCTAATAGTTCCTATATTTATTTTTTACACTTTTATTGTTTGCTCTAGTCCTATTTATTCATTAGTTATGTATGATTTTATAAATCTTTGCCACGAAGCATTCATTTCTTCCGCTATTATAACAAAATTTTACATATATATAAATTTAAAACATTACTAACGTTAAAATACTTATATAACAATTATTTATTATTAAATAAATGGACTTTAGATTATAGTAAGGGCCCGAAGTGGCTTAAGAACACAAACCCGACATTGCATGGTCCCACCACTAATAGAAATGTTAACGTTATCCTACTAGTATTTAGTGATTTTTTATTTACATATTTAGCCTCTTTAATCTCCCAAGTGTCGAATAGTAAGAGTATTTGTCAAAAATTTAGACTGTTTGAAGTAGATACATGTTCTTAGAAGATTACCCATGCCAGAAAAATAGTTATACATATTCTTAGGTGTAAATTGTTTGACTACTTGTACGATGAAAAGGATATATTCATTTTTCTCTTACGGTTTTTCTTTATTTTCATAAAGATGCACAATTATATTAAATTAGTTTATACGGGGCCTTTCAATAGGGATGCTCGAGATTTGTTAGGTTATAGCGGTCATGTTGTTGAAACAACGTCGGCCAAATTTATTGTAAATTATTTAGAAGTGTATTGTAAATCACTACGGGAGGTTATAGCGTTCAAAAACGTGTGAAACTCATGAAACTCCATTTTCAAAATCAGTGCTCAGTTCGAGAAACGTTCCGCGTATTGCGTGATTTTTATCCTCGCCCTCCGAGTCGACTATTCGACGTTTGGTGGCCAATTTCGAGTCAACCGGTTTGACAAATGATTAGCCAATACCCGAACATCACCGAAATGCAAGGTCTATCTGCGCGTGAAAGTGCACTAGACGAATTTTGCGTCGCAACTTGGGTCTGCACCCGTATAAAATACAGCTGACCCAGGAATTTAAGGTAAAAGACCACAGACAACGCCGTAATTTTGCTTATTGGGCTCTGGAGAAGTTGGAAATAGACCCAATGAATATCGCCAAAAAAATTATCTCTAGCGACGAGGCTCAATTTTTAATGAATGGATATGTGAACAGACAAAACTGTCGAATTTAGGACGATACCAATCCACACGAGATACACCAGCACCAAATGCATCCCGAGATAGTCACTGTTTGGTACGCATTTTGGTCTGACGGAATCATCGGTCCGTACTTCTTCCAATACGAAACTGGCATTGCAATAACCGTCAATGGCGAGTGTTACAGACCGATGATGAGCAACTTCTTGTGGCCTAAACTGGATGATAGGGATACCAACGACATGTGGTTCCCATAGAACGGCACTACGTGCCATACAGCGCATCACAATGGTCAATCTGCACGAGCGATTTAAAGGCATGGTTGTCTTGCGCAGCGGAGATGCTAACTAGCCACCGAGATCGTACGATTTAACGCTTTTAGACATCTTCTTTTGAGGCTGTTTTAAATCACAAGTCTATGCGAATAAACCGCAGACGATTGATGCCCTCAAAATCAACATAATGAAAGCCATCCAGCAAATTCAGTCAGATTTATGCGACAAAGTCATCGAAAATTGGACCTCTCGAATACGTGCCACCAAGCAAAGCCGTGGCGAATATTTGAACGACGTTATGTTCCACACTTAATACTATTAAATATTCTTTCAAATAAAAAAAATTGAGTGCATATCTCCCACACAACTTATTTCATTTACGTTTAAAAATCGAGCATCCTTATTGAAAGACCCTTTAGTACAATACTTTCAATAATAAATAACAAATATATAATCAAAATTTTAGGCGAAATAGGGGAACTCGCGAAGCTATTCTAGCGCTAAGAGTAATGTTAGAGAAAACAATAGAAAAAGGAAAGAACTCTTATATAGGATTTGTAGATTTAGAAAAAGCTTTTGATAACGGAAGATGAGAAAAAATGTTCGAGATACTAAAGAGCGCGGGAATAAAGTATAGAGATAGGAGAGTAGTACACAATCTATACAAAGAGCAAACTGCTGTTATAGAAGTAGAAGGGGAAAAAAGGGAAGTAGGTATTAGGAAACGAGTAAGACAAAGATGTACGCTATCACCACTAATTTTTAATCTGTACATCGAAGAGGCGATTAATGTGGTAAAAGGTAGAGTGGATTTCGGGATTAAAGTAAAGGGACAGAAACTAAAAATGCTGAGATTCGCGGATGATATAGCAGTATTAGCATCTAGTATGGAGGAATTATAATCAGCATTGAACGATATGGAGGCACTGTTGACAGAGGAATACGGAATGAGGGTGAATAAAAACAAAACTAAAGTGTTAGTGTGCAGAGGGCGCGAGAGCAGAGCAAAAACGAAAGTACAAATTAATAATGAAAGATTGGAGGAAGCTAAAGACTTCACTTATTTAGGAAGTAAAATAAATTGGGATGGAAGAAGCGATAAAGACATAAAACAAAGAATAGCGTAGGGTCGAGTAGCTTTTAACAAAAAGAAAGCACTTTTATGCTCGGGGGTTATAAACTTAGAAACAAGAAAGAGATTTTTGAAAACGTATGTATAGAGCACGGCACTATATGGTTGCGAAACGTGGACGATAAGGGAAGCAAGTAGGAAGAAATTAGAAGCTTTTGAGATGTGGTGTTACCGAAGAATTATGAAAATACCATGGACTGATAGGGTTAGAAACGAAGAATTGGAGAAAGTCGGCGAGAAAAGAAGTATGTGGAAAAACATAAAGAAGAGAAGAGATAGAATGGTAGGCCACTTGCTGAGACATGGGGGCATATATTTTGTCCGCGATATTTTGGAGGCAGAAATAGGAGTGAAGAAAGGCAAAGGTAGGCCTACATTAGACTACTGCTCGCAAATCGTAAGAGATGTAGGTTGTAGCACAATTAGCGAAATGCGTAGGTTAGCACAAGATAGGAGAAGCTGGAGGTTAGCGTCCAACCAGTCTTAGGACTGATGACCTCATGATGATGAATCAAAATGTGTAATTTTGTGAGAATATGTTTATGCTATTGGTTCACTAATTCCAAAGGTAGTTCATAATAATTAATGGTAATTATCTGTATCTATTTTAATCATTAGTTTTATTGTTCAGTTGTTATTTCTCTCAAAGTCCTAGTTGATTAAATCATATTTATTTTTCATTTATTTTATTATTTGCAGCTGTTCCAGAAAATATAAATTTTCGATAATGTTACATTATAAAAACCTTCACATTTTAACATTTCTATTTTAAATTTAATCATAATGATTTAACTACCTCACTCTGTATTTAATGAACGTATATTTCTTAAATGTCAGAATTTAATCATAATAATTTAACTACCTCACTCGGTATTTAATGAACGCATATTTATCAAATGTCAGAATTAATACTTGCGGAACAGAATTCCTTAATAACTAATTTTAATTATGTAACATTTTTTTTCGGAGGAAGTGCAATAAAAAAAGAAAAACGGAAAATATAGCGCATCTGCCGCATAAATTGCAGATTAAAGGCTTACTTTCTCTCTTAACCTTACAGATTATTTCATATTTAAAAACGCATCGTCTGCTCGCCAACAGAAGCCAAGATTAAGATACGTCGGAATTTACATAAGTAAAATTTCGCAGGTGTGTTAAACGATCTAAGTATTGTCGTTAAAATATCATTTAAAAATAAGCGTCAATGCCATCAAGTACGTGATTTACTGGATAGAACTCTGAAACATCATCACGCATTCTGTCTGTTGGGTTTTTCTAGATAAACGCTTACTTGATTTAGTAACAAAATTTGAAGCTTATTCGCATATATTATAATAAGTTTAAAAAACTGACTTCTAAAAAAAAGTGACTCAACTAAAATCAAGAAATAAATGTTTTCTACAATAATTTAATACTTATTTGTTGTTCCATCTAATGTAATTAAGAAATTGTTGTTTATTATGTATATATACATTTCGTGATTTTCATCCTCGCCACAACCGTCCCACCGAGTCGACTATTCGATGTTTGGTAGCCAATTTCTCGTCGTTCACAAGAACTTGGCTTTTCTGTGGCTTCAACTTGGTGAATTTTGCGTTGGGACTTGGATCTACACCCGTATAAAATCCAACGACATCGAGACGAAGAAGTGGCATTAAAAAAACATGCCGGCGACGATCATCATCATCATGAGGTCATCAGTCCTAAGACTGTTGGATGCTAACCTCCAGCTTCTCCTATCTTGTGCTAACCTACGCATTTCGCTAATTGTGCTACAACCTACATCCCTTACTATTTGCGAGCAGTAGTCTAATCTAGGCCTACCACTGCCTTTTTTCACTCCTATTTCTGCCTCCAAAATATCGCGGACTATTCCCCCATGTCTCAGCAAGTGGCCTACCATTCCATCTCTTCTCTTCTTTATGTTTCTCCACATACTTCTTTTCTCGCCGACTTTCTTTATTACTTCTTTGTTTCTAACTCTATCAGTCCACGGTATTTTCATCATTCTTCGGTAACACCACATCTCAAAAGCTTCTAATTTCTTCCTACTTGCTTCCGTTACCGTCCAGGTTTCGCAACCATATAGTGCCGTGCTCTATACATACGTTTTCAAAAATCTCTTTCTTGTTTCTAAGTTTATTATCCCCGAGCATAAAAGTGCTTTCTTTTTGTTAAAAGCTACTCGACCCTACGCTATTCTTTGTTTTATATCTTTATCGCTTCTTCCATCCCAATTTATTTTACTTCCTAAATAAGTGAAGTCTTTAGCTTCCTCCAATCTTTCATTATTAATTTGTACTTTCGTTTTTTCTCTGATTTCGCGCCCTTTGCACACTAACACTTTAGTTTTGCTTTTATTCACCCTCATTCCGTATTCCTCTGTCAACGCTGCCTCCATTTCGTTTAACGCTGATTCCAATTCCTCTTTACTAGATGCTAATACTGCTATATCATCCGCGAATCTCAGCATTTTTAGTTTCTGTCCCTGTACTTTAATCCCGAAATCAACTCTATCTTTTACGACATTAATCGCCTCTTCGATGTACAGTTTAAAAATTAGTGGTGATAGCGTACATCCTTGTCTTACTCCTTTCCTAATACCTACTTCCCTTCTTTCCCCTTCTACTTCTATAACAGCAGTTTTCTCTTTGTATAGATTGTGTACTATTCTCCTATCTCTATACTTCATTCCCGCGCTCTTTAATATCTCGAACATTTTTTCCCATCTTACATTATCAAAAGCTTTTTCTAAATCTACAAATCCTATATAAGCGTTCTTTCCTTTTTCTATTGTTTTCTCTAACATTACTCTTAGCGCCAGAATAGCTTCGCGAGTTCCCCTATTTCTCCTAAACTCGAATTGGTCTTCTCCTAGTATTTCCTCCGCTCTATTTTCCATCCGCTTCTGCACTATTCTGGTTAATATTTTGACCAACTGACCAAGGAACTTAATTTAAACGACGTAGAAAGCGTCGTGTGTTCATTGATTGGGACATTGAGTCGGAAGTTAACCCAAATTTTACCAAAAAAACATATTTAGCGACGAGGCCTATTTCTGGATGAATTGGTATGTGAACAAGCAAAATTGTCAGACTTCGGACGATACCAATCCACACGAGGTACACCAGCACCAAAAGCATCCCGAAAAAGTCACTGTTTGGTGCGGATTTTAGTCTGGTGGAATCATCGGTCCCTACTTCTTCCAATACAAGATTGATATTTCCATAACCGTCAACGGCGAGCGCTACAAATCGATGATAAGCAACTTCTTGTGGCCTAAACTGGATGATATGGATACCGAGGACATGTAGTTCCAACAGGACGGCGCTAAGTAGCCACACAGCGCATGCCACGATAGACATTCTACACGAGCGATTTGAGGGCATGGTTACCTCGCGCAGCGGTCACTTGAACTGGCCCCCGAGATCGTGCGATTTAACGCCTTTAGACTTCTTCCTTTGGAGTTATCTCTAATTGCAGATCTACGCGAATAAACCGCAGACGATTGATGTCCTCAAAGTCAACATAACGAACGCCATTTAGAAAATTCAGCCAGATTTATCAGACAAAGTCATCGAAAATTGGACCTCTCGAGTACACGTGTCACTAAGCAAAGAACGACATTATATTCCAAACTTAATGTCATAAAATATTATTTCAAATAGAAAAAGATTGAGTTGACATCACACACATAACCTGTTTTATTTACGTTTAAAAATCAAGCGTCCTTATTGAAAGATCCTTTACATAAGTGCATAAGTTTACATTGTATTTAGATTGTACTACCATAGTTACTATCATTATTATTAATACGTATAGTATAACAGATTAATACAACATTGACACTATATCAGCGTTGTTGATATATGAAAATTAATAACTTAACAATTTTTCTGTAAAATATAATAATGAAGAATAAGATGAAAAAAATAACTAACCGCCGCACACTGAGACCAAGTAGGAAAATCCTCCGAAAATCAATTTCTGCTTTCAATCATTACAACAAATTTTTCTTTTTTTTTTTTTTCTCAATAGTTGCAGACAAGCTTTTCGGGCTATTTTATATTTCAAATTAATTTTAGTTGCATCGGGAAACTCCGAAATATACTCATGTTTCCACGTGTGTTAAAGCCATATTGGGGTATTAAAGTCGTATTTATGCTAAAATTACCTATTTTTTGTCGTTGCTTTTACGTATAAAACTACAGCACAACACTAAATACAGCATTTAACATGCAATTCAAATGTTCGGCAAAAAGTTTAAAATGTATTAAAAAAAAAACGAAATTTGTAGATGTATGAAATTTTTTAACATTTTCTTGATTGTCCACAATTAAAACAAAACTCCGCCTTCTTCCTGTCTAAATATAATATTTTCCGAATGATATTACCTTCTCATACTTAGATTCTCTAGATAGATATCTCGTAGATAGATTCTCGTACTCCACCGTATATGGCCTCAGTTCAATTCCAAACATAATAACAATGAAACGGGCCTAATTCAAATCAGTTTGTATAAACATGATTTGTTTACTCAACGAGAGGATTAACCTTGTTCCTATTGTTGACGGAGCTTTGCAGTAAATAAATGCATTTACTGCAAAGCTACTGTATAATAATATAAGATAAGTTGCAATGAAGTGTTTAAGTCCTAATACTCATTGGAAGCTACACATCCTTTGAAAGAGGAAACTAAGAAAGGTGTTAACAAATAATTTAAGAAGAAACTAGGAACATAAGTAGATGTTGTGAAGCAGGGAATGGGAACTAGTAATGACTGCAAGATGCAGGATTTTTTCAAAACTCAACCATTACCGCTGAAAACACAAAAGACGATGCTGATTTCATCCAATGGTTAGCAACAGTTTTGGAAATAATTAATTGGCCATTCCCCGTAGATTCTAACAAATTTCAAATCTACGTGGAGTAGACCAAAATTAACTTATTCGCAACATCCATGATATAAAATTTTCGCAATAGTCTATAAAATTATTTTTCAAAGAACTGAACTAATAGAGTGTTCAGCCCTACTAGTCTGTTCTCTTTCTGAAGAAGCTTAAAAGAGCCGAATGAAGGTCTACAAATACTATAAAACACATCACATCAGGAACTGCTCTCGAGTGACAAAAAATGAAGATGTTTACAATATGTTCTTGGTGTCTTCCGATCAGCTAATAATACATAAGAGCATTGCTGCAAAATCTAAAGGATTCGGTAAAACAAATTAATTTAACAAATTGTTGAACAAATTTTACGTTACGTTATAATGTACCTAATAATAGTTAGTGTTAATTTAAAATTTAATTTTGTTTTTATTTCATTTTACTCTTCATTTTGTTTTTACTTTCTCGTAAAAAAAATGAAAATCTTTACTAAGATTTTACCAAGACAGTGTACTTGGTTCATTATACATTCTTTAATAAAAATCCTCCTAGTTTCCTAGAGATTACAACAAACAACATGAAAGTACTATGTCAAAATGGTGGAAGCAGTGTTTTAATTATCGCAATTAATGGAATAAGAATAATATGCATTAATTTCATATTTTAATGGTGCTGAGTACACGATATTATGTTTAACAGTTATCGGTAATTACATTTAATATAATGCCGTTCCATATTTTGTAAATAAATGTAGCGTATATGTAGAAAATTAATTGAATGGATCATACAAACACAATTTTTAAACTAAGGTACTACTTTCTAGTTAATAATTTTTAAAAGATCATTTAAAGACCCTACAACGTAACTGCTACTTCAGAACTACCTCAAAGTGTTAAAAACTTTGTGACAAATAGGCTACACCACACGGTTATAGATACTACCGTTCAATATATTCCAAAAGTAACTTAGAAATAATAAAATAATATGGTTCCAAAAGGTCCCGGGAAAACTATATAACGTCCTACATATCCTGAGTTAACGTGATTTTAAAAATTACAGTGACGTCAATATTCGAAAATAAATGACTATCGGAAATTTATATCGTAATTAAATTGCATGCTTTTATCAATCAACTGCCCTGAAATCGTTTCAAAACACATAATTTATCCCAATTTTAGTTAATTTATACTGTTATCTTCTATTAAAAAGGATATTATAAATATAATATTGACTGACAAAAAAGGTGCATTGTTATCAGTTTTTTAGTGAAAAATATAAACACACAGAGAAAATACCTACATTCAATGATATTTAATTTATTTGTTATAATTAACATATATGGATTAATAATTTACTATAGTATATTTATTTATTGGAAGTAAGTGTAAATAATTTGATAATTAAAATGCAATACATAATTTTGATATTTCCCGTTGACCTGTAATTTTACGTTATGTAAATATTTATTTATATAAAATCTTCAATTAATTTATAATAACTCTACTTTGTATTTTTTTTTAATTTTTTAATGTCGTTGTATTAGCAATCCCTTTCACTTATGTTAATACTATTTACCTAAAATAAACACAAGCATAAAAAATGGTAAAATACAGAAGCCAGAATTTCTGGTTAAAATAGAACGTAGTGACATTTACTTTAAACATTAGCAACTACGTTTTTAGTTAATTTAAAAAAATAATTAATATTCCCATTTAAAATGAATATCCATTAATTTGTATTTTAGAAACTGTATATAAATTTATTAAATTATGTTTAAATTAATTTTTAAATATCGCAAGATTTTAACTTCAACTTATAGAAATAAGAATATTTTTCTAATAGAATCTTGTACTCCTGTAATTAAAGCTATAAACTGACAATTTTAAAAATAGAAAAATTGGCACGGAAAACTACTTATACCCATTAATTTTTTTATGTAGTCACAAAAGTCAGGTAGATTTATAATTTAAATTTAAAAAAATCAGTCATATAACTGGGAACTAATGAACAAAAATAACAATAAGCACTTTGCAATGATACCTTTATTTGAAAGTAACATCATTTATACACATTTTGTAATGGATCATTTATTAAAAGATTTTAACGAGGCAACTACTTGGGTCCAAAAGTGCAATGTTCAGCGAGAAATAACGTGCAATGGAACTGAATTTAAAGGAAATTCATGTAAAACTCTGTTAAATAATGTGGATAAGCTCAGACAAATATGTAGTTTAGGGTATCTGAGGTTTGTTACAGTATTGGAGAAGTTTCAAAGAGTCGTTATCGCTTGTTTCGGGAATACATTAGAACTAACCTACAAAGAGAACTTGATTCAATTTAGATCCGCCTATTTGCATTTGATATCTCACGTATATCACACGCATCAAAAGTACACGCAGTTTTTCGTCATGCCGACGAATTTTAGCCTAAATGCCAAAGGTGTTTGGGCGAACAAGCTATGGAGTCAGTACATCTTGATTTTACAGCTACTTGAAATAAATATCAGGTATTCCATAATCATCCTGAATATGCCGAGAAATTACTGAAGGCTATGTGCGAATATAATAGCAAATATATGTAATAGGGTAAAGCTGATCTGTTGATTTGCAGTCCACTTGATGCTATTGTTATACCCTTTTTTGATAAGTTTTAAATTATTATCAATTACTATTGTAGTAAACAATGATTTTTCAGACAAAATACAAACTGTTTAGTTACTGTGTATAAATGATGTTACATTCAAATAAAGGCATAATTTCAAAGTGCAATCATATATCAAAAGAATTCATATTGTTGTTAATATTTTTTTTCGTCAGGTAACGATATATATGTGCATATTTGTGTACTCGTCAATATCCATGTTCACTATAGCTCCCGAGTATATGTTATATTCAATGGCAATGTAAGAAAAGCGCTACAAATCATTTTAATGAATTTTAAAGATTTTTTCTATTTTCCTATTTGTTATTTCCAAAAAATGAATAAGAAAAAAGAACCCCACCTGTTCTGATTTTCCGGTTTGAAGCATCATTTTCAGAACTCTTAAATCTAACGTTTGCCATAGTGACAGACTTTTGAGGTAAAATTTAGTTCAGGCCACCCGTGTATATTTATTTAATATTACAATTGTCTCTATATCAAAAAGATTTGTTAATTCTTTAATTAAGTATTTATAGTTATATATTGCCAACATTTTAAATCGTTACTAATGCCTCATTTCATACTATGTTTTTATTTTTCAAAATATCTCACCGTGTATCAAGTATTAATTCTTTAAATATTTTATTTTTGAAATACTAGGTATTGAGCGTGAAATTAAATTGCACACTGTTTTAACTATTTAATTCCTCAATAATTATTTAATTACTTTAGAATATAATAATGAACTCCATTTCGATTATTTCACACCAAATAATTATGTGTATATAAATAAATTTTATTCTTGTATTCATTCGTTCTTTGCCAACTAAACTTTAAAATATGCAAAGACGATTATATTAACACATACATAAATCTTCTTTCACTTTCAATGATCACCTGTATCGACTAAACTGGCACAAAAAAACAGTTATGCGTCCGGACTTTAAGGTTCGTCGTCTGATTGCTAGTTGAAGTCTCCATTAGCTAACATTACGAAAACGTGTTTTCTATCAAATATTATACGTAATATGGCACGTAGGTGCATTCCACTCATTACATTACATAAGAATTTTTTATTCTCTGCAATTAAAGTGGGTACACAGGAGACGAGTAGCAACAGATCGTAGTTTTTCCTAGCTCACGTTTGTTTGGTGTCCTTTAAAGGTCGTAATATTTATAATAAAGGCACGGACAATGTATGATTCGCTTTTCTTTTCTTTTAAAAAGTGAATATAAACTTTATTGCAAAATATTTTGTATTTTACTCGTATCTACTGTATTCGAAAAAACTTGGTCGAAAAAAAAATTGTTACCAAAGTATTTTATTTGTAATTATTAAGATGTTAACGTTCAATGGAATATTTACACTAAATTTCCAAATGTGAATATAACTAAATATAGCGTTAAGTAGACTTTAACCCTATAAAGGCTATAAAAGATCGTTGGAAATACCGTATTGGCATAAATTACTGTTCCATGTATGAACGTGTTTGCGTTGCCAATTAGGTATTTGATAATTATTAAGAATACGTATGCATACAGGATCTTTGATGTGTGCCACAAAGGCGGTTTGTTTAATATACTATATACGAAAATCTGTAGACAATATGTTATTAAACTTTGAGTAGTAAAATTCCTTTGTAGAAGAAATTAGAATAGAAATTACTTTTTTCGCGTTTCCAAGCACTGAAATATTTTAAATGGGAAATTTTATATATATGCAACTACGCATACAAAATTTGGTTTCATTTCAAGTATATTTATCGTAAATTTGGCAATAATACTGTGACATTAATAATGTGTTTCTAAAACATATTTGGACAAAAGATTGATATGGTATGAAATCTTGAAACCCCCTTGAAATAATTTCATCTGACATATAATATTTTTTATAAAAATAATTTTTGCCGACATTGTCGAATTGTAGTATACAGTATTTAAAATGTACAGATTTTTGTGAACAATAGAAATATATAATAAGTTTTAAAATATTTTTGAATCTGTTAATTTTTGAATTATAGGTTTTATCTTAACCGACAGTTTTAAATAAATTAGGCATATCAGTAAGTAAAAAAAATGTGCCCCTACAGTAATATTTATTAGTCTTCATTTTAAAACAAATAAAATCTTTTATTTATTAAGATTAAGTATATTATTAAAATTTTACTAATTGTGTATTTTTATTTATTTTGTAATGTATGTTATTCAATTTTTCAAAAGACATATACTTGGAAATGTATCAAAAAAATTTCAAATGTGGTTGGGTAATATCACAAATAACAGATCTAATACAAAATTTAAATTGTTAATCGGTATTTTATAAAGATCGTTAAGAACTTTTTAAGCATTGCATATATATTATTTTTAATATAGGTATTTCAGTATCAATAATCTGCTATGAAACTGATGTTATGAGAGGAGATATTTCACACTCTATAATCAATTACGATCCGAATTTTTAGTACACTAAACCGATATCCATCTGATTTAAAACAAATTTATCTGCAGTCCTTTGAAATGACCGAATTTCGCACTATTTAATTTTCTTATTTATTTAGCATTTTCCAACATACTTTTGAAATAAATTATATCCAGGTTTAATTTAACTTGAGGATAATTATCACAATCGTCAAAGTTAAATCTGGTTGGAAAACAAAAATAAGGAACAAACCAAAATATCCTTCAAATAAAATCCTTTTAGCAATAAATCCTGCACGTGATATCAGAACACTAGCACAATCAACAGTCCCTTTGGTACCACATCCCTTGTCGGATTTTCTTGGCGCAACACGTACATCGTTACTGAGCTAACTTCCGTCTCCTTCCAAATTTACTTACTTTTTCATAAAGTGTTCACTTGTTTCGAGTTATCACTGAGCACTTAGCTGGAAAACTGGTAAGATGTAAAGAGAACCATCTTCTTTATAGCCGCGCATCTTTTGATATTTACAACTTGGTATTGAGTCATGGTTAATGTCCCACCTCCCTGTCGGAATCTCCTGCGGTCACCCGTATATGTACTGCGTGTACCAAATGATATAAGCGTGTGTGTCGTGCAACTTTGCGCGCTCGTATCTTATGTGTTAGGTATTATGGCGCTTAGTGGACAGTTGGGAAAAGTTTACGTGACTGTTGGGTAGTTAAAACCTATAAAAAAAATATGCAAGAACAGTTTTAATATCTTTTAAAGTTTAAGGGATTAAGAGAACTCTTTAAAATATTATTTCAGTATACAGTGTATTTGGAATAAGTGTAATATATTATACCTACATTTTTTAATTGAAATAGTAATAATAATAATACATTTATTGATAAAATTAGGCACATGACCTACATACGACATGTTGATGAAATTAGGCCCAGTAATCACTAACAAAGCGGATGTGAGGAGTCATTACTGGTATCACCAGTGCACCTTCTGTGTGAGTCGGAGTCATTGAAAGCGGTGACTGGTTTTTATCAAAAAAGAAAGTACATATTTCTTCTAAAAGGAAGCTGCATCAACAAAGTTGATTTACAACACTCCCTAAGCATATATAATGTATAATTATTATATTTAATTGATTATAAACATGTATACATGACGATCTAAAATAAACAAACAGAGAAATAAGAATAAAACTTAAAATAAACGTATAATAAATATATTGTATTATGAAAGTATATCCCCTTTTTAATGTTTTTCTGACTATTACCACCGACATATTATAATACTGAGTATGTAAGTTATTAACTACATACGCGCTATATACAAAAATGAGGATTTAAACATTTCACTTCGATGAGATTGTATATAAATTTTATTTTCTATTTGTCTTAAATCTCTACTGTGAGTATTAGTTGGCCACATTAACTTCGATAAATACTCAGGTGTATAGATATTTATAATATTTAATATAAATACGACAATATATAGAATATGCTTGGCGCGTATTTTTGTCTAGCGGAATCACCGATCCGTACTTCTTCCAAAACGAAACTGGCGCCACCGTCAACAGCAAGTACTACAGATTAATGATTAGCAACTTCCTGTGGCCTAAACTGGATGATAAGGATACCGACGACATGTGGTTCTAACAGGATGGCGCTACGTGCCACACAGCAGCACATGTCACGATGGACAATCTGGGAGACGAACGATTTGGGGGATGGTTATTTCGCGCAGCGGCGACATGAATTGGCCACCGAGATGGTGCGATTTAACGCCTTTAGACTTCCAAGCAAAGCCATAGCGGACATTTGCACGACGTAATATATCATAATTAATGCCATAAAATATTCTTTCAAATAAAAGAAAACTGAGTAGATGTCTCATACATAAATTGTTTTATTTACGTTTAAAAATCGAGCGTCCTTATTGAAAGACCCTTTATATAAATCTCCTCTCAGACATGTTTAATAAATGATATGCATGCATGTCACGAGAAATATGATAGAATGGTGGTATCGTTGTGAAATATGTCCCACAGACATTTTAAGTTTTTTTTATACACGATTTTGTTCGTCCTGTGTCAGGTAGGGTCCGAATACAATATTTGCATAATATAAATGAGATAAAACCATGGTTTCACCAAGCAAATATTTAATACTTGTGTCTAAATATCTTTGGTTTTCAACCTGCAGTGCTGCTGGGTGGATTGAGTAGCCCAGTAGTACTGTCGCCGGTCCCAAGCCCGGAAGGAAGAGGAGGGTTAGAGAGCCAGGTTAGCTGCCTACCCTCTATAAAAACATAAACAGCTCATAGTACCGATGGTATTCATCGAAGAGGTACAGGTCTTAGACCTACTGAGAAGAAGGAAGAAGAAGAAATATATTTAAAAGAATACAAGTGTTTTAATGAGAATAATTCTTTCAATTAAATTGGAAGATATTTCACCTTTCTTTAGGGGAAGTTGGCTTGAGCACAACATCATTGACAGACCCATCGCTTCGCCTACCATCTGAGGAAAAATTTTTCATTATTACTTGCTCTCAGGAAAGAAACTTCCATATCTTCATTATCACACTTGTTCATAATTTTCGTCATATAGTGTTTTATTAATTTGAAAGTCTTATTATCACGAAGTCGCCAATATCGAAATTTCATGATTGTGACTGAATATTATATTGATTCAATATCTCGTCCTGGCTGCTCAGATCTTCATTTTCGTATCGTCTATTCCTTGAAGCGGGTCTACGTGAAGGGATAGAAGCGTCATCCTCCTGTACATTTTCCGCGCTAATAGCTTTCCCTGCAGGAACAGATACCTTCCAAGGAACTTTCCTCTGTTCATGGTCAGGTTTTCTCCATTATTCCAAATATGCCAGCAGTGTATCATTTATCTTCCATTGCTTTCATTAATGTTTCGGGAGAGTACCTAATATATGAACGGTAACCCCATATTGGCCTGTAAGTTCTCATGATTCTGAGACAAATTAAGGTGGGATAGATCCATTCAATCCATTCATTATTAATCAGAATTATTGGCAGAAGCATAACAATAAATAAAAAAATAGTACTCTATACACAATAACAATTAGAGAATGGGCAATATGACTCTAATTTTCCCATGGAAGCTGGGGCGATATTGCCCACTAAAATAAAAACGTTCAGGCAAGGTTCAAAACCAAAACTGCAATTGCTTTAAAATCTTCATTACATTTAATAATAACAATAATAATAATAAATGATGGGACTCATCTTGTTATTAAAAAGGCTTCACAAATTTAAGTTTAAAGTCTTCAATTTTCTTTAACACTGAATCTAGTTGAAAAAACAGCTGATCGGCGATATCACTTATCAGAAAACGCTCTCAAATATAAGGTCGTCTCATCTACATGTAAAATGAATGCCTCGACTGTTGTAGCGTCACCAATAATCAACTAAGTAAGTACTACACCGGCATAAAACATAACGCTGACTTAGTTTTCCACAACACACCAAAACACTATACACTACACTAGACGCGCGTTTCGCCAACAAAGTTGGCATCATCTGGAGATGATTAAAAATGAGTTTTAATTTTGAGTTTTAATAATCTCAGGATGACGCCAACTTCGAGTGTAGTGTATAGTGTTTGTACCAAAGGTTCCAACCTACTCCAGTGCTGCCATAAGCCATATCTTTTTTAATGTACCTAACCGTGTAAAGAAAAATTGAAAATTTGTTTGCTTTATTTTTCGTTTTTCGGTCTAAAAACAAAAAAAAATGGTTGCTGTATGTGTGTCGTTGTCGTTGGCATTTAAAAATATTGTTAGCATGATAACTCAACTAAATCGTGCTGGATCAATGGGGCTTTGACTGATTATGATTGAGGACGTCTTCCAGACGACGCCTATTGATTTTGAGGTAGATAGGACACGCTCTACCGTGTTCATGGGTCATGAGAATGCACAATGTTGGACTATTTCAGAATTTTTTTTTCTTAGCACGATCACTCAATTAAATCGTGTTGGATCGATCGGGGTTCGACTGATTCTGATTAGAGACGTCTACGAGACGACATATATTGATTTTGAGGTGGATAGGATATATCCCACCCTGTCCATGGGTCATGAGAAAGCACGATGGCGGACTATTTGAGAAAAATTGAAAAAAGTAAAACTGTCGCATGAAACACATATTCTGCATTTATGTGTTCGTTTATTTTTTCTCGGCCACTCAATTTCCAGATAGAGATGTTCTACGTGCGGAAAAGTCCGTTTTAAGGTTTTAAAACTGTTTGTTTTTAATTGGGTAAAGCCACCCCGGCGACCAAAGTCACCCAAGTTCACGGTATAGACTTAATACATTTAGGAATACAGAGGATACTCAGGAGTATATATTATACTCCATTGAGGAAGTAACTGCCCTATTTCAAAAGATGTATTAATTACTTCCGTCAACGACGCATGTCCATTGTAGTGAGAGCGCAAAATTTTTGCACCTACTCCATCTGGCGCCATGGTATGTGGATGTTGCTTAATTATGATTTCCTTAACTCTTTCCAGTATACAAGACTGCAGATGAACGTGAGATCGTCATTAAATTTAGACTCATAATCATTTATGGTTATGCTCATCATTCATCATCATATATACTATTTATTTTAGATATAGAATTTATGAAATCGTTGTTAATACTGATAGGGTCAAACAGATTCTCAGGAAGACTCTGTGGAATTCTCTCTCTTATGACTTTCCATGACTTTAACTTATTGTTAGACTTTAATAACTGGAAATTATTTCCATTGATGTTACATGAATAAAAGTCAATACGTTCTTGTTTTAAATATGTTATATAATAACTACGAATATCATGGTGAAATTTCCTAGGAACAATATATTTGCTCCTTTTGTACCTTAACCAAGCATTTCTTTAAAGAAAATGTCATCTGCTTTAAGTATTTGTAAACCATGGTACACGCTTTTTATTTGATTTAATTGAAAATATATTGAATAGAGCGTGTATATCAAAGAGTTCGTGGTGGCACACGAGTACTCCTCTGGCGAAATTTTCAATAACGGTTTTGCATAAATGTGGCAGTACTTCGTTGATACAGCGTTCAACTTCGGCCTTAAATTTTTGGATGGTCGTGAACTTATTGGCGTAAACCTGAGACTTAAGAAAACCCTACAGAAAAAGTCCATAGGTGTTAAATTACAAGATCGTGGCGGCCAATTCTGGTCATAAAAACGGAAAATGACACGACTAAGAACAGACACGTGTAAGACTGTCAATGTCTCACAGGTGGTAAGGCAAATGGCGGCATCCTGCTGGGATCACATGTCTTCAAGAGCAGTATCTTCCAATTGAGGTACTAGGAACTGGGTTATCATATCACGATAACGTTCGCCATTTACCGTTAATGCATTACCTGCTTCGTTTTCAAACAGAAAAATGGTTCAATGATTCCTTCAGACCACGATGCACACCAAACAGTTATACGTTGGGGATGCATTTGTTTCTGATGAATCATTCGTGGATTTTCTGAGCCCCAAATGCAGTCTTCGTCGCTGAAGATGATTTTGTCCACAGCATCGGCATTCACTTCTTATTGTTCACTGGTCCAGTTGGTAAATTCTCTTGACTGTGCATGGTGTATTGGCAGAAGTTATTGGCACTCTCGCGTCATATTTTGTTCTGAACTCGTGTCGTGTGTTTCACACACATCAACAACTGAACCAGTCCTTTCGAATTTTTCTATTATTCTGCTCATAGTTAATAAATTTGGGACATTTATTAACTATTATGTTATTTCTACCGAGAATTGGACGCACTTTCCGAATTGTAGTAACGTGTATCATGTGGTGCTCCATTTTTACTAACTCCTATCTGCTTCCTATCGACCTGTCGCAATGATTGACCTATCCAATCATGACATATAAAATGGCAACTATTTCAAATATTGCCCTCTTATTGTAATACCCTTTATTAACAATGTACTTATAGTTGGGTCAAAACAGCTATTCTCCTGCCTATATACCAAACGCCAAGCGCTGAATTATACATAGGACACAGTTTGCCGTATTCTCTCTAACAGAGTTAACACTAAAATACAGTGATTCAGATTCTTCCAAAACCACAAGGAAGATGCAAAGTGTCACCTATCTCAGGATATCGCCTTCTGTAATACTATCCTCCGCGAAGTAAAACTTTTCATTATATTGATGATCAGAGCTTTTACGACGATTCAGATTATCCTCGAAACTACCAAGAGATGGCGTTTGGTACGTTCTACTGCGGTGGAACGTAGCAACGTCTACTAGATGTGGACATCATTTCTCAAAGGTATACTCGCTTACACTGCACTGACGAGGCCCAATATGAGGTCGAAACCGGTCTGCAGTTAGCGGTATCCTGAGACAGGTGACACCTTGAATCTTCCTTGTGGTTTTGGAACAATCTGAGTCACTGTTTTAGTGCTTTAACTTTAACTTAGTAACTTTCGTAACTTTGTTGGACAAAATACGGCAAATTTTGTCATTTAATTCAGCGCTCGGCGTTTGGCATATAGCCAGGAGAATAGTTGATTTGACCTAACTTATTTAGTCCTTATTATATAAGGCGTTTGCAGATGGGGTGGAGTATAATCTCCTTATTTTCAGTAGTTTGAATATTGTGTTACATATGTATATGCACCCAACTTCTTCATATAAGCTAATTTATAGAGTTTTAAGTTTAATAAATGTTTACAGATACAAGTCTCAAGATTAGAACATTATAATATAATTACAATTCATATTTGTATCTAGATTTCCACTAATTATTAACGATTTAATAATTTGTCAATATCTTCTTCCAAACGAATAACATAATATACACAGGTTAGGTATGTTTCTCTTGACGAAGTGAACTATTCGCCTAAATTTTCTTCTTATGAATAAACATTCACTTAAGTTGAGTATAAATAATTATTATTACACTATTAAAATTAGTTTCATAAATCCACTATACCATTTACATTAAAAAAAAAAAAAACTAATTCCAATATATTTTATTTAGTGATACACGCTGTATCTTGCTCATAATTGCTATATCCTGGTTTAAAAATAATGACCTAAGTTGTCTTGATAGGTAATTTTTTACGGTGTTTGTTTATTTAAATCGCGTAAAAAATAGCGCTGGTACCGCGTGTCGCGTCATTTACACCTTTGACCACCATAATTTTGTCTGTGCACGAAAATTGCTACTACCATAACTTTGATTCGTTTAATATAAGGACGTTCTATATGGTAATATTTAGGGCAGGTCGTTATGCTAATTACATTTAAATTATTTATGACATACCTGACGCGAATTCGTTCGCTATTAATATATTGAACTGATACATACGTAGGAAATTTTTTATGGAACCTGAATCGACTTTCTTGGATGATCATTTTGTTATAGCTTTATCGGTCACATTAGCTTTGATATTTATTAGCTCGTAAGATATATTACAACGGAAATGATACCTATTCTAATCTGTTGGCATTAAACAGTTAAAATCTTTTGACTTAAATATACATAACTAATGGAACCTAAAATTAAATTATTGAAATAATAGTTATTAATTATATAAGGAAATTAACAACCTTTTAATTAACGCGAAAAAATGCCATCCATGTTAATCCATTTTTTCGGGCGGATTAAAGGCTCTTAATTCCCCAATGTAATTCAACGTTTTATCCACGACCACGGACAAAACCGGTCAATTAGGAGATCACAAATTCTGGTTTTGAAAAACGTCAGATTTAACATATTTATTTTGATCAAGAATATTGATTTTGAGCTGCGAACTAGAAAGTCTTGGAGTCGTTTCTAGGACAAAATCGACACAAAAAGTGAGTGACAATTCTGAGAGTTTCTTTATTCCGACTGAAATTATTTGCAAGATTGACACAGAAAATGAGTGACAAGGCTGAGAATTTCTTAATTTCGACTGAAATCCAGCAAGAAGCTCAAAAAGCAATATTACGTTTGTCGCCAGCGAAAAGCAAAAGTGTATACGAGAAGGAATTGGTGGAATTCGACAACTGGAGAAAAAAAGAGGCATAGGAGAAGGAGCAATTACAGAAGAGGGTATTACAGATGTGGAGAAGCGGTTTGTTGTCTCTTCAATGTGGACAAAGTATTCGATGCTGAAATCAATGTTGAAAGTGCCCAAAGGTCTGATATTTTGAAGTATGGTAAACTTACTTCATATTTGAAAGCCGAATAAAGAAATTGTAAAGCAAAAAAGGCAAAGATACTGGAGACAAATCAAATCGAAGAATTTTTGAAAAAAGTACCGGATGAGGAATATTTACAAGTTAAGGTAGGAAATACATGATGTCAATATTTCAATGAGCTTTTCATTGAGCTTTTTATTTTGAACTCTTTACAGATTGGATCATGGGAGTCGCAGGTTCTTGTCGATTAAATGAATTAACTTTTTGGGATATCAGCCATGACAAAGACAAAGGCAGTTACTTGTACATACTTATTTCGGATACGAAAATAAACATTTCAAGAAGTTTCACGATCTTAGAAGAAGTTTTTCAGTCAATGCTGTAGATATGTGTCGAAAATACATCAATCTGATACCTAAAACTGCCGGTGGGAGATTTCTCTTGCGATATGTGGCTGTAATGTACAATGTGAGGCATCAACACAATTTCGAAAACCTTTTCAAAAGTGGCTTCATTTCTAGGTCTCCCTGATTCGGAAAGTTATACCGGTCATGGAATGAGGCATTTTTCGGCAACATTATTGGCCAATGCTGAGGGCAATATTACCACTGTCAAGAGTCACGGTGGTTGTAAATCGATTTCGGTAGCGGAAAGTTGTATTGAAGAATCACTGTCCAGGAAGATGACAATTGCTGAAAGGTCCTACATAATGCTGGCGAAGCTATCGGCCCTTCCAGTCCTTCAAAAACTCCTTTTCGGGTGAATTTGAATAATCCCGGTCAATATGACAAGATCGTTATTGAGATAAATGTTAATATTAATATTAATAATAATTCTAATAAAATCTAAGCGTGGTGTTATGAATTTTAATCCACTAGTGTATTAGATGGCCTCTAATCCACGGAAAACAAACGTATTAAATCTTCCTAATATAGTGGTTGTAGATAAAACTATTCATTACTGGAACACTTTCCTGTTCATAGTGATGTGATGTATGATTTCATCTTTACGTAAATTATATAGACTTGCATCGCTATAGAATGAATGAACTTTATATTTTTAGCGCTAGGATGTTAGTATGCAAATTTGTTGCTACCTGTCACTACACTTTTTTTATCATTACCTTGGATGTTTCTTTTACAATTTACAAGTCAGATCCTCTATAAGGAATATTAACATTCAAAAACACGGTTTACATATGCACAATACATCATGGTTGGGTACGTATTGCATCTTTTGAAAATATACTGGGTAAATTTAAATTATAAAATAAGGAAATTGGATGTTTTTTATATTTAAAGTTTACATTCTCTGTAAGGAATATTAACGTTCAAAAACATGTTTTTCATATGCATAACAAAACATAGTTGCGTACGCATTGTATACAAAATTTAAATACATACTGAGCATATTTCAATTATAAAATTGAAAAGTTGGGTACAATGTAAAGTTTTACTTGGCAGATGGTAATTTTTACAAACTACTAATGTGGGGAGATATCTCCACACCATCTGCAAATGCCTAACAAACTAAACAAATTAGGCCAAAACAGCTATTCTCCTGGCTGTATGCCGACGACCAGCGCTGAATTATAAGGCGAAATTTACCATATTTTGTCTAACAAAGTTAGCACTAAAATTCAGTGATTTAGATTGCTAGAAAGTCGCAAGGAATGAATGTGCAAAGCGTCCTCTATCTCAGGATACCACTAACTTCAGACCGATTTCAAAATTACCATCTGCCAAGTAAAACTTTACATTGTATTGATGATATTAATTTTTATTTCGATTTGGATTGTTTTCGAAACTGTCGAGAGATGGCGCTTGTTCCGCTCTGCTATGGTAGAACTTACCGGCGTCTACAAGATTCGAGCCTCGTTTGTCAAAGGTATTCTCACTTACACTGCACTGACAAAACCTAAGATAAGGTCGAAACCGGTCTGCAGTTAGTTTAGTTAGTTAGTTTAAGCTTGTACTTTCCTAGATTGCTAGTTAATAGACATGCAATGAAAAACATATATAGCTTCTGTTTGACATTTCAATTCATAAAAGTAAAGTAATGTTTGAATTAATTTTGCTGTTTATTTTTTACGAATGTTACCAAAAACTTTTATAAGTAGTATGTATAGACCTGGAATAGTTTCTTGTTAGGATGACAACATAGTCTATTTCATATTGATGCCAAAAATGTGAAATAAAATATATTGTTCGATGCATAGGATGAAATCAATTCCTTAAAGTATTTCTAGGAAAACACCAAAGCAGTCTAGGAAATACTAAAAAGTACTTGTTCTGGGCCATGTTTTTATGATTTTCACAAATACGACATAGTTATAATTATAGTGCACTAAAATATTATTCGTAGTGATGAAGAACATAACATACTAAATATGTTGTATTGAATAACAGAAAATGAAGTTAAAGTAACTAAATTAACAAGATAGCATTCAAAGACACTTACTACAAGCATTAAGGCGTATTAAACTTTGAAATATGCTTAAAATCCATTATTGTAATTAATGTTATATGATAATCCATTAATAATAATCACTTAACCAGAATAGTGCAGAAGAGGATGGAAAATAGAGCGGAGGAAATACTAGGAGAACACCAATTCGGGTTTAGGCGAAATAGGGGAACTCGCGAAGCTATTCTGGCGCTAAGAGTAATGTTAGAGAAAACAATAGAAAAAGGAAAGAACGCTTATATAGGATTTGTAGATTTAGAAAAAGCTTTTGATAATGTAAGATGGGAAAAAATGTTCGAGATACTAAAGAGCGCGGGAATGAAGTATAGGGATAGGGGAGTAGTTACAATCTATACAAAGATGAAACTGCTGTTATAGAAGTAGAAGGGGAAAGAAGCGAAGTAGGTATTAGGAAAGGAGTAAGATAAGGTACGCTATCGCCACTAATTTTTAATCTGTACATCGAAGAGGCGATTAATGTGGTAAAGTACAGGAACATAAACTAAAAATGCTGAGATTCGCGGATGATATAGCAGTATTAGCATCTAGTAAAGAGGAATTAGAATCAGCGTTGAACGAAATGGAGGCAGTGTTGACAGAGGAATACGGAATGAGGGTGAATAAAAACAAAACTAAAGTGTTAATGTGCAGAGGGCGCGAGAGCAGAGCAAAAACAAAAGTACAAATTAATAATGAAAGATTGGAGGAAGTTAAAGACTTCACTTATTTAGGAAGTAAAATAAATTGGGATGGAAGAAGCGATAAAGATATAAAACAAAGAATAGCGCAGGGTCGAGTAGCTTTTAACAAATAGAAAGCACTTTTATGCTCCGGGGTAATAAACTTAGGTAGGGGAAGCAAGTAGGAAGAAATTAGAAGCTTTTGAGATGTGGTGTTACCGAAGAATGATGAAAATACCGTGGACTGATAGGATTAGAAACGAAGAAGTATTAGAGAAAGCCGGCGAGAAAAGAAGTATGTGTGGAAAAACATAAAGAAGAGAAGAGATAGAATGGTAGGCCACTTGCTGAGACATGGGGGAATAATCCGCGGTATTTTGGAGGCAGAAACAGGAGTGAAGAAAGGCAGAGGTAGGCCTAGATTAGACCACTGCTCGCAAATAGTAAGGGATGTGGGTTGTAGCACAATTAGCGAAATGCGTAGGTTAGCACAAGATAGGAGAAGCTGGATGTTAGCGTCCAACCAGTCTTAGGACTGATGACCTCATGATGATGATAATCACAATATTGTTCATGTGGGTCAACTATTAAAGTTTTTATAAAGGTAGTGAAATACCACAACAGATAATCCTCACTGGATATGTGAGTGTCATTTTCAAATAATTTGAAGAGTCAACGCTAAGTGGTCATCTGCTTTAAAAACACTCTTACCAGCTTATCATATAATATTTCCATCATTTATTTCGTAATAGATGGGTAGTGGTAGTGGTCTCGTTAGAAAGCAACTCATTTTTGATACTGAACTAAATACCTTTGTGGTGATATTCGCAAAATGCTGTTTCTTACTTTACTTTCCGTTATAAATATTTGAAAATATATAATTCGGCAAACGTAAAGTTCGGTCAAAGTTGCACGATAGAAGTGGTAACTTTTAGACAATTCAATCAACTCTCATAGCTGTAATTCATACCTTTGTTAGTACAGAACATATGCTTAATTATTTTCGCTATTCATGTAATTCTGACTTTCTTGAAATTAATTTTCAGCTATAATATCCCTAGAACATTGATAATGTACGAGATAATTTTATGACAATCGAAAGCACGTTGCTTGGTAATAGACCGACGTCGAAGGCGGAGGGCTATTACCAATCAATGTGCTTGAGATTGTCATAAAATAATGAGGCATTTGTTAATGTCAGACGGACATTCGGTAAGAACATTTTTCGAAAAAATAAAATCAAAAAGTCGGAACACAACAAAACAATTATTTATTTATTAAAAGTACAGTTGGTAAAGGTACAGTTACTAAAATTTAACGCAGCATTAAATTTGTTATTTTTTTCTACTATAGAAGATCTATTACCACGCATAGTATTTATGATCTTATTGTGGTGTTCTTGGTTGATGTTTAAGTATGGTTTTATAGAATTTGAATTATTATGACCAGTAATTTTCAGCAATTGTTGTTCTTGCACACCATTTCTTGTTAATTCGCTAACAGCAGTTGACCTGTTCGAATGGTTCGTTATCTTTTTGTTCTTTACATTCAGGCCAATAACCTCAGCAGACGATTTAGTTCATCCACTAATAGTACTTCTTCCAACAGGGACATTGTCGTACCATCTATCGGTTTCCGATTTCCAGTGTTGATTTGGTTTCAAGAACAGCCGTGGTGGGGTAATATGTTCGCCTCGTTTTGATATCACTTTATGAAAAATGCGTACAGGGCAATTTTGACTTTCACTATTGGTAATCAACCATTTACTATTTGTACAGCTTTTTGAACCGCCTTGGCACATTTTACTGAATACCGGATTATAGTCAATGCGATTTGTTGGAGAGCCATCGTTATTTTTCTTGATTTGAAAAAATCCAAGAGACAGGAAACTGCCTCGCCTACTCTCCACGCTAATTCTACAGCAGCAATACGGTAGAATTTACGCATAAGACCTTCAGGGGTATTTTCATCCCAGAACAATATTATTTGGTTTATTTCAGACAAACCTAATGAAACTGAACTGTTCTTACGTTTGCATGGATTTGCTTGCAGTTTCTTCCTGGTTGCATCGCGGGCATCTGGGGAAGGTTTAAATACTAAGCTCTTAAATGGCGCAATCATAATCTTATAGTTATTATAGTACTTTTCTTGTAAAAGTTTGCATGAAACGTTCCACATAGTTTTTACTGTTGCTTCTTTGAATTCTGTTCCATTTTTCTTCCTCATATTGACCGCCCAATCTTCCAGTATAAATGCCAGTTCTTCTACGCTTCTATGCTCATTTAATTCATATTTTCGTTCATGGCAAAACTACATAAATATTCCCCATATGTATTTGTGACTTTTTGTGGTGTTTATTGGAATTTTTTCTTTGATTAGCGCGTTTATAAATTGAGAATTGGCATTGCCAAAACGTGACATTTTGAAATTTATTTGGCAGTTATTATGAAGTTGTCAAAGTTAAATAATTTTGTTGTCATAGTGATTGAAAATTTCCCTGGATGGTGTTATCAGTGTAATGTTAAAATGGCTGAGTGATTTATGTCACATGACAAGAAATAACGAAATTTAATTGGTTGGAACAGTAAAAAAATTTTCATTATAATATTAAACAGAATTAAATAGAAAAGTCGAATGGTTTCTGAGAAGTAGCTATATTGGAGCTAGTTTTCTCTGTCTGTCTGTGTAGTAGAATACTCTGGACCATTTTAAATTACTTGTTCTGTTTTTTATCTTTACAAATAATCGATATAATGCAACATTGAATGTGAGACACGCCTCCACCTCTTTGAATTTTAGATTTTATGGCCTTGTGAATATAAAATATAGCAAAGCTAGTCCTTTGCTATCTTAATAATTATCACGTAGAAATTAGAAATATAAATTAAATTAAGATGAGTTAGAATTCGGCTTCAGACCAGGGAGGTGCATTAAATTAAATACATGGTATGCACCTATAAAATACGCTCATAAAGATTTCGTAACTTATCGTAATAACAAGATAATACTTTAAGTGAAAGTAGTTCAGGATTTACCATAACACCTTCAAGAACGCTACGAGTTTGTTTATGTTAATCTCACAATCGTGACTATTAATTATCAATTTCACCGGTTTAGAAAATAATAGGTAGTTATTAGGTATTTTTTCTAAATTATTTTAAATATAGGTATTATCTCTGTATTTAGACATGAAAATATATGTCAATTCGATCCTCAACGTTATTCGGGAGATTAATATTCTATGGAGTAAAACAAAATAATAATTTACGACTTGCAATCAATCTATAATCATCGGAATACTCATAATTTATAATAAGAAATAATGATATTATCTATATTTACTAAACGGCTGTTTTCGTGTGTGTTACGAAATTTTTAGGTCGATGTACAAAATGCTTCTCGTTCGAATTTCAACATTTTGACAAAGTGAATACAGTATATCGACGCTTGTGAACAACGTAACTTTTGTTTTTTGATTTGGTTTTGATTTTTGAAGCCTTTAGAGGCATGTTCCGGGGGTGCCTTCGTAATCCAGCCAACGAAGACCAAAAAAGGCCAAATAGAGGAAATAATTCATGTAGAAGCCAATATTGGCACAGTTGTAAGAGAAAGTGTCTTTAACAACATATTAAAAGTACTGATGGATGGGAGTGAAGCTAAGGGGGTGGGGGGCTGTAAAGATCTTTTGTTCTCAATTTTTTGTTAATAACTCGAAAACTACTACCTCTAGCGAAACTAAATGCTTATATACTAAACAAGTCTAGATAAAATTCTCTACAAAAAAGGTTCTACACACTCTTTCGCTAGAATAAATAATTATGGAGATATGGATGGGCGAAAATGGCAGTTTTTAAAAAATCGGTTTTTATTATTAAAAATCAAGGTTTAATGATAAAGGAACTATGCTCAAACCGCGTATTAATGACCTTTACTGCATGTACTGCCTTTGGTGTCCGATCTGGGGGTGGGGGGATAATTTATCACTAGCCAGCCTGAGCAGTACCATTAAAATCAATTGTGAGACAGTTACTGTTAATCCTCTGACAATTTTTCAAAGAACTTTCGTAGAAAAAAAGAGCGACGAAGATGTAGCAGAGCTTTTAATATATGAATTAACTCCATTCCCCATGGCTCTGTTCAACGAGGACGGAATGCGAAAAGGAGAGAAGCCTTCTTTCTACGGTGTTTTGCCACTAGAGGACAACGCAACTCTCGATTTCACTCAAAGCACCAATGTGGTAGACGGTAGTTTCCTTCTCCACCGCATGAAGTGAAAAGAGTCCTTCTGCATTTATTCAATTTGCCATCAGTACATTGCCTATGTACAGAAACATTGCGGTAAAAATTGTACGGTGGTTTTTGATGGTTACAGCGATGTCAACAGCACAAAACGAGCAGAGCAGAAGCGAAGAGGGCTCACAAAAACTTCGATTGACATAAACTTTAATGAAAGCACGACCATCACAGTTCAACAGGAGCATTTTTTTGCTAATAAAAGGAACAAAACAAGACTGATCCACTTGCTCACCGAGAAAATGACAGCACTAGGGATTGAAACAACTGTTGCTACGGGGATGCTGATGGCACTATTGTGAGGTGCAGGTGGCATAAAGCTGCTGTACATCCAATCGTAGCAATAGTTGGAGAGGATGTGCACTTGATAGTTCTCCTCATTGGATTGGCACCACCACCTATCAACATGTACTTCATGAAGCCAGGCCGTGGGAAGGTGGAGACAAAATTGTTTTCGGTGCGACAGCTTCAAGAGATTCCATTCACCAAGACGATTCTCCTTCTCCATAGCTTCTCCGGATGCGACACCACCTCCGCGATACATAGAAAGAGCAAAGTGGGAACTTCTAAGCTCTTCACAACAAATCCTGGCCTCACCCATGACATCTCAGCAATATTCACAGATCCCTCAACATCGACCGAGTATATCGAACAGGCTGGTGAGAAGCTTTTTCTGGCTGTATATCAAGCGCCTGCGCATCAAGATAACCTGAACAAACATCAGTACTCAGCGTTTCTGAAAGCGTCAACGAGGCCCAAATCAGACTTGGCCACTTTTCCTCCAACCAGAAGAGCTTCAATGCAATACTCGCTTAGAGTATATCTACAGGTAAATCCATTTACATATAGTTGTTAGATACTGGTTTCTTTAAATTACAAATATCAATTAGTGCTAAATATATACGTTGGTCTGATTACTTTCTTACAGATACAACAGTGGCTCGGCAACCACCTACCACCTACCCAATGGGGTTGGGTCAGGAGAGAATATGGGATGCTCAACCCAGTTACAACGAACGACCCTGTGGCATCCGACTCCGTGTTAAGTATGATCTTTTACCGATGCACGACTGGGTGTGGGGCGCGCTGTGGTTGCCGCAAAACAGGGATTATCTGCTCCCGTGCTTGCGGCGTGTACCTCAGCTTACGTACGAATGGAGCCCCCATCGAGGGCAGCATCGATGATGATGAAAATTCAGATTTTGACTAAAATTTATGTTCCAGGTACATCCTTGGATACAAATTTCTTTATTTCATTTGTTATTATTATTATTATTGTTTATTATTAGTGAATTATTTCAGTTCTAACAATAAACATTTCATTTTTAACAAAAAAAACAGATTCTTTAAAAAATTGTCAATGTTTCCTCCTCCGTATCTCCTTGATTCTAGCGAAAAAGTGTATAGGACATTTTTGTAGAGAAGAGTATGTAGATTTATTTATTTACATTTTCGCTAGGGGTAGTAGTTTTCGAGTTATTAACAAAAAACTGAAAAAAGGAACTTTACAGCCCCCCCCCCCTTAGCTTCACTCCCACCCATCAGTACTTCTAGTATGTTGTTAAGGACACCTTCCCCTACAACTGTGTAGAAATTGGCTTCCACATGAATTATTGCCGCTATTTTTCCTTCGCTACCTGGACTATCGATATGAGCGAGAGGGCGGCACAATGTTATTGCAATTTGCTTTCTGGTTAAATTATATTAATTTTATATAAAAATTTCAAGCAACAATCATGTCTGAAAACTGTAGGTGCTCAAAAATGTATTAATTCTCTTTCTTGTTATAAGTAATATTATTTTTGTCGTTGCTTAATACCTATTATTACTAGACAAAACTTCAAAATTGCCACTATGTAGATGTAGTAAAATTGTAGATAAAGTTGATTGTTGCTTTTACTGATGTGTTGGATGTGACGTTGATGTGAGTTTGGTTGCTTGATTGCTGGCTATTTACTACCTAACTGATTCAATTCCGGTATGTACGATAGCTGGAACCGAAGCGGGAAGCAATGTTTCTACGGGTCTTTCAATAGAGATGCTTGAAATTTATTAGGTTATAGCGGCCATGTTGTTAAAGTAACATCTATAAAATTTATTGTGAATTGTTCAGCGGTATGTGGCAAATCACTGTTGTAGGTTATAAAGTTCAGAAACGTGTGAAAATCATCAAATTTTATTTTCAAAATCAGTGCTCCGTTCGAAAAAGGTTCCATGCATTACGTGATTTTTATCCTCATCATAGCCGTCCCGACGAGTTGACTATTCGACGCTTGGTGGTCAAATTCTAGTCAACTGGTTTGATAAATAATCGGCCAACACCCGTACGTAACTGAAGTCCAAGGTCTGCTGGAAACATAGCTGCTGTGTGTGAGAGTGTATGGGAAAACCCGAGGCAGTCAAAATTTCGTCGTTCACAAGAACTTTGCCTTTATGCAACTTCAAACTGGCGAATTTTGCGTCGGGGGCTTGGATCTGTACCCATATAAAATCCAACCGACCCAGGAACTTAAGGTAAACGACCATAGATAACGCCGTGTTTGCTGATTGGGCTCTGAAGCAATTGAAAGTTGACCTAAATTTCGTCAAAAAAAATATCCTTTGCGACGATTGCCATTTTTTGACGAATGGATATGTGAACTAGCAAAATTGTCGGATTTGGGACGATATCAATTCACATAAGATACACCAGCACCAAATGCATCCCGATAAAGTCACTGTTTGGTGTGGATTTTCAGTTGGACATAAACTGGCCACCGCGATCGTGCGATATAACACTCGTGTACTTCTTCCTTTGAGGCTATATGAAATTACAGGTCTATGCAAATAAACCGCAAACAATTAATGCCCTCAAAGTCAATATAAGGAACGCCATCCAGCAAATTCAACTTTATTTATGCGACAAAGTAATCCAAAATTAGACCTCCGGAGTATGTGCCAACAAGCAATACCGCGGCAAACACTTGAACGACCTTATATTCCATATTTAATGCCATAAAATATTCTTTTGAATACAAAAGAATTAAGTGGATGTCTTACATACAACTTGTTTTATATTCATTTAAAAATGGAGCGGCCCATTGATAGACCCTTCATTTGCTGACAAAGAGAGTGTTTCTTCAAATCGATCATACACATGATTACATCATCATAACTGCAGATATTGGTCTTGAGAGATTCTTCATTGACTTCAAGAATCGTAGAGTTGACGATAAGGTACAGCGCATATATGTGCTGCAATGAGAAGATGTCGTCTTTTAAAGGCTTATTTATTTGATGAAAGTTTGAGTGCTGTTAGATATTTAGATTTTCTATATTTTGGCGTAGTTCCAGCTTACATAGTTCTTTATCTAAACAATTAGGATGATAAAAACAAGAGACCAGGTTTTCACCAATACCGAAAGATTACATATTTCTCGACACGTGTTTCGCCAACCACGTTGGCATAATCGGAAGATGATTAAACTTAATTAGGATAATGGTGATTCCTACTAAAGAATTTTATTTTACCAAGACGGAAGTCCTCTTCATTTTGGTGTTGGTGTTCGGGCATTTCTTGATGATATTTTCCCTGGCAGAGGGATATGGCGACGAGAACCAATCGAATGGCTACCACGCTGACTTAGTTTGACTTCTTTGGGTTTATTTTTGTAAGATTGCTTGAAATAGATCTATTTTAATAGTCCAAATTGTTTATAGGACTTGAAACAACGAATTCTATTCGAAATGGTACATTCTTCCGTTTTTGAATTTATTGAATGATTATTGAATGCTCAAAACAAAATGTTTACACGGGTACGGGTAATTTCAGGTTGACAATGGGGCATATTTTCAACAACTTTAAAATTCCTATAAAAAATAAAAATAAAATACCTATTCATTGTATTATATTTATATTGTTGTCAAAAAACACCATTTAATTAATAAACGATAAATATGAAACTATTAACACAGGGTAACCTTGTACTCGAAAAACCTTAAAAATTTTTATTTAAAAGACAATTAGACATTAAAACGTCGAAAAAAACACAAAATGTTAATCGTTAAAACAATAATCGTTCCATCAGTCAATATCTTTTTAAAAAATAAATATACACAATTTAAATAATATTTTTATTATAATATTTAATTAAACAGCAATCAAAATTTACAGTTTTATGAGCTGTTTAGTTAACTAAGAGACTTGAAATGTAATCTCATATATGTCCTGATGAGGTTTCTCCAGCGATAAAGCCTCCTACACCTTATTTAACGTCTATTGTCCACTTCCTCTTAAGTGTTCTGTCATTATTTTCTTGGACAAGTGATATTAAACAGCTGTTTGTGTGGATTTCCAATCGTTGGTGTTGTTTCTGGCTTCTGTATTTGATCATTTCTTGGACTGTTGGGATTCGGATGTCATGATGCAACGTCTGATTGGTGACATACCACGGAGCGTCTACCATTGCTCGATGTATCTTCGATTGCGCTCGTTGTATGATAGCTATATTTAACTTAGTGGCACAACCTCACAGTTTAATGCCGTAAGTCCAGATGGGTACGATGTTTTGTAAATTAAAATTTTGTATTTAGGCACATTTGTGATTTTCTTCCAAGTAGCCAGTTTATCTCCCACATTCTTATGTCTATCTGTTTGCGTTTTTTTTTTATTTTGAAATATGTTTTTTCCAATTAAGTTTAGAGCAGAGATGGAAACATAAGTATTTTGCCTTTGATGTTTGCGGTTATGGTTATCTCATTTATAAATACTGGTGGACATTGGGCTTTTATAAGCGTGTAAGTCACATGGTGCAATTTACTTTCATTGATTTGGTTTTTCATCTTTTGAGCCAATCTTCATGTAAAAGAGGCGATCTTGGAGATTTGTGGATGTTATTACTGGGTTTTCATTGATTGCCATAATGACAGTATTATCTGCAAATGCACCAGTTGTAGTATAGTATGAAATTGGGAGGACTGTAATTTAAATTAGATGTAAGATTGGTCCTAAAATGCTGCCCTGTGGGACTCCAGATTTGATGAGTTGAAATTAAGAATTCTTGTCATTTACTTTTATCCTGAAATATTTATCTATAAGATATAACTTAATTTATAGAAGAAATGGTGTAGGAATGGGGTGTTAAATAATTTAGTAACAAAATTGTTAATATTCCGTGAAACTATATCAATTCACTCCAATTTAGTTAATGAAAAATAAACTTCCTGTGTTTTCTAATTTTCACAGATAGTTTGTATATCTAAGTTACAACACCCATCATCATGAGGTCATCAGTCCTAAGACTGGTTGGACGCTAACTTCCAGCTTCTCCTCTATGCTAACCTACGCATTTCTCTAATTGTGCTACAACCTACATCCCTTACTATTTACGAGCAGCAGTCTAATCTAGGTCTACCTCTGCCCTTTCTTCACTCCTATTTCTGCCTCCAAAATATCGCGGACTATTCCACCATGTTTCAGCAAGTGGCCTACCATTCTATCTCTTCTCTTCTTTATGTTTTTCCACATACTTCTTTTCTCGCCGACTTTCTCCAATACTTCTTCGTTTCTAACCCTATCAGTCCATGGTATTTTCATCATTCTTCGGTAACACCACATCTCAAAAGCTTCTAATTTCTTCCTACTTGCTTCCCCTACCGTCCAGGTTCCGCAACTGTATAGTGCCGTGCTCCATACATATGTTTTCAAAAATCTCTTCCTTGTTTCTAAGTTTATTACCCCCGAGCATAAAAGTGCTTTCTCTTTGTTAGAAGCTACTCGACCCTGCGCTATTCTTTGTTTTATGTCTTTATCGCTTCTTCCATCCCAATTTATTTTACTTCCTAAATAAGTGAAGTCTTTAACTTCCTCCAATCTTTCATTATTAATTTGTACTTTCGTTTTTGCTCTGCTCTCGTGCCCTCTGCACACTAACACTTTAGTTTTGTTTTTATTCACCCTCATTCCGTATTTCTCTGTCAAGACTGCCTCCATTTAGTTCAATGCTGGTTCTAATTCCTCCTTACTAGATGCTAATACTGCTATATCATCCGCGAATCTCAGCATTTTTAGTTTCTGTCCCTGTACTTTAATCCCGAAATCCACTCTATCTTTTACCACATTAATCGCCTCTTCGATGTACAGACTAAAAATTAGTGGTGATAGAATCCTTGTCTTACTTCTTTCCTAATACCTACTTCCCTTTTTCCCCTTCTACTTCTATAACACCAGTTTGCTCTTTGTATAGATTGTGTACTACTCTCCTATCTCCATACTTCATTCCCGCGCTCTTTAGTATCTCGAACATTTTTTCCCATCTTACGTTATCAAAAGCTTTTTCTAAATCTACAAATCCTATATAAGCATTCTTTACTTCTTCTATTATTTTCTCTAACATTACTCTTAGCGCTAGAATAGATTCGTGAGTTCCCCTATTTCGCCTAAACCCGAATTGGTCTTCTCCTAGTATTTCCTCCCCTCTATTTTCCATCCTCTTCTGCACTATTCTAGTTAAGATTTTTGACGCATGGGAGGTTAGGCTAATCGTTCTAAAGTTCTCGCATTTGTCGGCTCCTCTCTTTTTCAGTATAGTAACCATAATGTTCCTCTTATAATCCTCCGGCATCTCGCCCGTTTCGTATATGTATTTTACCAGTTCAAACATCCTATTTACTACTTTTTGTCCCGCACATTTCAAAATTTTCGCCTGTATTTTATCTACACCCGGCGCTCTATTGTTCTTTAGCCCCCTTAGTGCTATTTCAAATTCCTCTCTTAATATAGGTTTTCCTACATCTTCCATATCGATGCTAGATTCTTCCTCTAATATCTCTTCTAATTCCTGACCCTCGTTTGAATTTCCTAAGTACTGCTTCCATCTATCCGCTTTCTCCTCTCTCCCGATCAGTATGTCCCCCGATTGACTCCTAACGTTTCTAGTTATTGTTCCTATATCCCTGAAGTTCCTGTTAATTATATTGTAAGCCTCATTGGTCTTACCTACTTGCAGCTTATCTTCTACTTCTTTGCGTTTATCCTCTATCCATTGTTCTTTCGCTTTTCTACATTTTCTAATGATTTCCCACTTTATTGCCTTATAAGTTTTCGTCCTTCCTCGTCTCGTCTGTTTTTGTAGCCTCATCTCTTTTGCTTTAAGTTTAAGATTTCGTCCGTTATCCAGGGCTTATTAGCTTCCCTTTTCTCGTGTCCTAAAACGTCCGTAGCCGCGTTTTACCCACTGAGTTTCTGCGTTCTTGATTTCGTCATTACTCGCTTTATTTTTTAATTGATCTGTTTGCTCCTGGAACTTATCTTTCATATTCTGATCCCTCAATATGTCTACATGTATACGTTTCTTATCCTTCCGGGTTTTCAGATTTTTGAACTTTAATCTAGCTTTCATGACTACCAAGTTGTGGTCGCTGTCTACATCTGCTCCTGGATAACTCTCACAGTCTTTTACTTGACAACACCCAGTATAGTTATTATTTTTTTAACTACGTACTGTTATATTGAATTCTCATAATATATATATATATATATATATATATATATATATATATATATATATATATATATATATATATATATATATATATATATATTTCCTTCTATTACCTGTTTATTAACATCTACTTTTGTTAACTTAATTAAAGAAGAAAAACAAACTAAAAATATATTTCCCCGCAATATTTGAACATGAAATAAAACAAGTAAATAGTTTTATAGAATATTAATTATCCACCGAATAGAAATTAACACATGCGAACACTGAAACGTACTTGTAATAGATAAGAATAGATAGTATTTTTTTATATGTATTTTCTACGAAATGACGCTTCTTTGTATTTTGTTCCGTTAAGGTACGGTAATACTGTGAAATATTTTAATAATATTAACAGGATTTAAGCAGGATGCAAACGTGAACAACAAATTTGTGGAATTTCTACTCCACTTTTACTCAACATTTAATTCCAGGATTCATTTTAGCTATGCGAATATTTATCACGGTAACTGGAAAGGTTATAAAATTCACGTTGGGCAAAAAAACGTACTGGATTTGTATGCGGATGTAGTTAAAATATAGCACAAATATGCAAATGATAGTAATTATTAATTATGAAAAACACAGCTGTTCGTCTCTACCGCCGAAAATTCCTTTTACAAATGAGCAAATAGCTTATAGATAATGAATATTTTTATTGCATTTTTATTTTTATTGCTGTCTACCGGTAAAAAGATTCAAAACTTGTAAGATTGAGTGTCGTATAAGCTCAGATCTACTAATAGTTTGTTAAACATTGGAAAAAGATATCCGTGTTTTGTACATTTGTAATACATCATAAAGATAACATTGACATTGAGGGGTGGAATATTTTGAAAATATGGTCGACTCTAGGTACAGGCATTATAATAAACTCTGGAAACTGGACATCAGTGAAATGTCACATTATTACTTTTATTTTATCGAAGATTTGGTAATTATACAGAAGTGATAAATCCTTGAAAATACTTACCAAATTTTTCCTACCCCCTATTTTCGAGGGTGCTAAATACGAATCTTGTTTCAATTTCATCCGCTCGGACACAGTTTTCGAGAAAATGGATTTTTCACTTCTCCGCAATATATGCAACTTTCCTTATCAAATAATTTTCACTTCACACTACGTACGTAGCTGATATTTATACCAGTAGATGCTACAACACTTCCTTTATCATCAAATATTAAACCGTCGTCGTAAACCCTATTATTCATTACGATTTTCTTAATTTCCTTCAAATGCTTCCAGTTACGATACAATTGTCGTCCATTGTAATATTTTTAATCGTGCGCCTTCTATACGAAACCACGTGTACCGATTGGTACACGGGGCGCTCCAAAAGCTAACTATGAATATTAACTGAACTAAATACGCTGTTATTTTGAAGGAACCTAACCTAAATTAACCATAATAAGTAGACAGTTTTGTAAATACAGTAGACAGGAATTGTAAACATTTCAAGAAAATTAAGAAAATCGTAATGAATAACAGGTTTTATGGCGCTTTAATATATGACATGTATAAAGGAAATGTTGTAGCATGTACTGGTATTAATACAAGCTATCTACGTAGTGTGAAGTGAGAATTATTTGATAAGGAAAGTGGCATGTATTGCGGAAAAGTGGAAAATCAATTTTCTCGAAAATTGTGCCCGAGTGGATGAAACTGAAACCAGATTCGTGTTCAGCGCCCTCTAAAATAGGGGGGTAGGAAAAATTTGATATGCATTTTCAAGACTATCACTTCTGTATAATTATCGAAGATTTAAATCATAGTATATACGTGATATTATTATCTATACGATAGTGATATAGCATCTACGTGAATTAAATGATTTCAACTACTATTTAATAAATTAAGAATGGTATCATCGGGAAAACATGAATAAATAATAGAAAGGAACAATAATATCAAATATAATGAAAATGGCGTTAATGAAAAACTTTAGAAAAAAAATTGTATATGAAATTAAATCGTAATAATTTGAATTTCAGTAGCGTGTAGATCCTCGTTTAGCCCTTATAACTGCTTCCATTCGTATGGCCATGCTATTAGTTATGTAGTGAATGGTTTCCTGGGCAATATTCTCCCATTCGATAAGAACGACTTGTTCGAATTCCTTATGAGTCATAAGGACATGTTGTGTCTAACTAATCGATTCTAGTGCATCTCATAGATACTTTATAGGATTCACATCTGAGCTTCTTGGTGGCCAGTTCATAGTTCGAATATTCACAAATCGAAGGTAGTCCACTACCTCTCTAGCAACGTGAGACCGAGCTTTATGCATATAGGTACCAAATCGATTCCACCATCGAAATAAATTCTTCTTCATTAGCACATTATTGATTCACCAACAAATGGGATGATCGGAGAGATATTGAAAGCAGCAAATCTCTCTCCTGGACTCGTCGACATGCATCTGATGAATTAAGACACTCTTGTGACACTCATTTGAAAACAGAACTCACTTGAAGTCGTCAATGGTGCAATTTACGTGTTCTCTTTCAAAATGCAGTTTAGCGAGTTCGCTGCTCTCCAGAGAATTCTGTGTTCTCTGGAGAGCAGTACTGCAATGGCTGGTCTTGTACTGTTAAATCCTCCTTCACTGTCTTCTCCTGTTTCTGGATGTACGTTTGAATTTCGCAAACGTGATCTGATCTAGGGTTAATAAAGTACCTACGGTCTATATACCAATTACCTTTAGATTATTTCATGTTTTTTCGTATTCGTCATATTCTCATAACCAAAGGAGGTGGTTATTTCAAGTTATTTTTCTTGGCTCGATTAACTTACATTGTCATAGTTTTGGATTTATGCGACCGTATTTTCATTAATACTTTGACTTTCATCTTTTATGCATTCCTTTCAAAAAAGAAAACCCGCCACGGGTAGGATTCAACATCTGCCCCGGATGCGAGCCAAAAGACAGACAGCTGTTTCGCACTTATTATATGTCCAGGACAAATGCCGAATCAAATCCGTGGTGTATTCATCTAAATCGATACGACACATGCCAGTAACTTATAAGTCGGGTATCTTCATTATTTGATTCGGCATTTATCCTGGACCGGCGTACAGTGTATAGCACTGATGAGAGCTAATAAGTTCGTCTGTCGTTCAGTTCCCCTCCGGGCCAGATGTTGAATCCTAGCCGTGGCGGGTTTTCTTTTCTGAAACCTTGCTGATTGTGCAGAAATAAGAGAAAAGGGTCGAGAATCGCTATTAGGTATAATTCAATGTCTGGCCGGGCTTTAGCCCGAGGAGTAGTTGTCTTTCTATAGTGATTATGTAATAGCCTTGCTATTCGGGAACTACTTGATAGCCGATTTATGGTTTGGTGATTCCTTTCTCAATTCCCGACTTATAAGTTACTGACATGAATCGTATCGATTTAGATGAATACCGAGGAGTAGTTGTTTCCTATAGCGATTATGTGATAGCCTTGTTATCCGGGAACTACTACTTGATAACCGCTTTGCGGTTTAGTGGTTCTTCTCTCGATTCCTGACTTATAAAAGGTACTGATCTTTTATGTAGTTTATTATAATTATTTCAATTTAAGTACATGTATGAGTACTTCAAGAGGGGGAAGAACGATAAGAGACATAACAGCGCAGGTCCATTGTGATTTTCCAGTAACTCTTCACTAAGAGATAGAAGATAATCTCAAAGAAAGTATAAAATTAATATTGAAACACACAAGTTCAACTTTTGTTTGTGAAAGTTCGCGAAAACATGTGCTTCACAAATCCACCCTTTAACGTATTCATAGTTCATTCTAAATGAGTTATAAGAGTTAAGCAATTTGATTATTATATAATATTTTATATCTTGTAACAGTAAAGTAAATAATCTTAAAAGGTAATCTTACATACATTTTTGCAAAACACGATTATTCCATTATGCGATTGCACTTCACAGTGATATATGTATTTAAAAAAATGAACTTGTATCACACCACACCACGGGACACATACTATAACTACATGCCGGTACAGTTGAGAAATTTAATCTCCTTAGCATAAAGAAAGACTGGTCGAAAAAGTAGTACTAGTACTAGGCGTGTTCCCGAATATAATATACATTCGGCATTAATATAACAAAGAAATTATAACCGTTATAATACTAGTACTTAAAGATCGATTTACATATGTCCGTCCGGATTTCTAACATTTAACCTCCGCCTGGTCGGTTTCCATTACAAGAAACAAATCAGTATGCGTGTGTTTACGCATACTAGATACTAGATCTGTTACTGTTCCGAAGTGGCCGATCCTGTTCCGACTAATTACAATAATTCCTCATAACTTTTTCTGCGTAACCCATGACAATTAAGTTTCGTTTCTAGTTCCGGATTAAAACCCGAACTATCCAATACGGAATCACGAAGTCTTTTAGCTCATTATAGAATATGTTTATAGGTAATAATGTATGTATAGAGTGATCCAGATTGATTGAATAATTACACAGAAAATATATCAAAGTTTGCTTATTGATTGAAAATTGGTTTCTATTCCATTAAAATAATTTCGTATACTAGTAGTAACTTATAAGTCGGAAATCGAGAAAGGAACCACCAAGCCACCAAGCGGTTATCAAAGTAGTTCCCGAATAGCAAAGCTATTACATAATCGCTCTAGGAAACAACTACTCCTCGGGCTAAAGCCCCGCCAGGCATTGAATTATACCCAGAAGCGATCCTCGACCCCTTTCTCGTGTTTCTGCACGATCAGATAAGTTTTCAAAAAATAAAACCCGCCACAGGTAGGATTCGACATTTGTCCCGGATCGGACATGCCGAATGAACTTCAAAGTAGTTCCCGAATAGCAAAGCATAATCGCTCTAGGAACTTTGCTATCCGCTTTGATAACCGCTTGGCGGCTTGGTGGTTCCTTTCTCGATTTCCGACTTATAAGTTACTGACAGAGATCGTATCGATAAAGATGTATAGGCCATAAAGTTCATTCGGCATTTGTTCTGAATCGGCGTACCGTGTGCGGCACTGATGAGAACTAACAAGTTCGAAACAGCTGTATGTCGTTCGGTTCCGATCGGGGAAAAATGTCGAATCCTACCTGTGGCGGGTTTTATTTTTTAAAACCTTATCTGATCGTGCAGAAACACGAGAAAGGGGTCGAGGATCGCTTCTGGGTATAATTCAATGCCTGGCGGAGATTTAGCCCGAGGAGTAGTTGTTTCCTAGAGCCATTATGTAATAGCTTTGCTATTCGGGAACTACTTTGATAACCGCTTGGCGGCTTGGTGGTTCCTTTCTCGTTTTCCGACTTATAAGTTACTGACAGAGATCGTATCGATAAAGATGTATAGATCATAAAGTTCATTCGGCATATGTCCTGAATCGGCGTACCGTGTGCGGCACTGATGAGAACTAACAAGTTCGAAACAGCTGTATGTCGTTCGCTTCCGATCCGGGACAAATGTCGAATCCTACCTGTGGCGGGTTTTATTTTTGAAATATACTAGTAGTATGCATTTTCATCAGTGTGGCTTCTATGACTTAATCTCTAGATTTTAGGAAATTTTAAAATGTTACACTACATTTTAAAATTTCCTAAATACCTATTACATAAAACTCACACGTTTGTCACAATAGAAGTGTATAAGTTTTTTGAAAAAATAAATCCACAAATCGAAGTAACTTGCATATTACCTAGAGATATTTGGAACTTGGACGTCTCTTGAAGCATAGTGACTTTTGTCACTATATTTTACTATCACATTAGCTAGCAATATTGTCCATGTCACTTTATAGTAGTATAGCTAGCGGGGTGCTGTGACACTTCGATGGCGTGTCCATCCGAAGAGACCAAACAGTAGAGGGGTCTATTTAAAGTCAACAAAGAGTTCTTGGAATTGAGCCGAAGAATTGGTTGACAATGACCAGAGGCTTTAGTTCCAACTTCAGCCGCGGTCCAGATATATGTCTAAGAGATAAGCAAGTGGCCAAACAGTGTAGCAGATATTTGCATGTTTCGCACCTTTCTGAGCGTGGGTGGTCCAAAAAATATCATGTGACCACACCCTTTACCTATAGTTAAGGTGTACTGGGTTGGGAGAGGTAAAAAATGGTCTAGGTGAGCCTGCTTTCTATTGGTGCAACAAGTAGCACAGACAAGTAACTGTGGGTGTGAAATTTCTATTTCAAATGTTAGTTTGATCTGGTTGCTTTTCATTGGTTTATATTCCATTTTGTTCAATTTCTCATTAAATCCTTCTTGTAACAATAATCAGAATTTCTAATTGTTAAAAGATTCGTTGTGAATTGTGTCAATAAAGAAACCTTCATTTTATATGTAAGTTCTACCTTCCACCGTCAGGCAAATACAAGTCAACAAGCCTGACGTAGTCCTCCTCGACCACCAACTCAGGATAATGTTTGTCATCGAGTTCTCGGCACCCGGTGACGGTAAAGTTGTTCTGAAGGAGGAGGAGAAACGAGCAAAAATGACAAAACATCGAGATTTAATCTTCGAACGCCGTACATTCTATCCAGAATTAAAGAGCATACCAGCATGCCGAAACTCGGTAGATATCCTAGCTGGTCGCATGCAGAAGGCCATAATTCTCGGTTCGCTTCGTCTACTCAGAGCACACGACTCAGCCCAGTAATCACTAACCGAACGAACGTGAGGAGTGATTACTGGTATCACCAGCTCACCTTCTGTGTGAGTCGGAGCCACAGAAAGGGGTGACTGGTTTTTAGCAAGAAAAAAAAATAATAATAATAACAGTACGTTTGTCTTCGATACCGAACGGGCCAATCACAACTCTGTCACCGAGTTTGAACCCGTTCGATTAAAAGCCCAAATAAAAGATGCAGAGCAGTTAAGAGCTCTGCAGATTCACAAGAATAAGCCCATGCACGGGATCTTCTCTAAAAAATTGGAAGCCCTGGACTTATTCGATAGGCTGACCTTTGCCTTGTTAAGGTCAGCCGGGCTAAATTCTGAGACTGAGGGATTCATCATGGCTTGGCAAGATGGTGTATTTAACACGCTCGTCTATAGGAGTCGAGTCATGGATATGGATGGCCCTGATATCAGATGCAGAGCCTGCCGCAGGGCTCCGGAGACACTGATGCATTTGTTGTCGGCTTGCCCAGTATTGCAGCTTCGGCCTATATCCATAGACACAATGCAGCATCAAGGTGCGTACTCAGTGAGCGAACGAACGCCGAACGAACAACGAACTTCGAACTCCGAAGGTTCCGAGTTCGTTCGGCCGCAATTCGCGGTTCCCTAAATATGAGCGAACCCGAAACAAATGTAGCTATTTTCAAAAGTTCGCAGTTCGCTCGGCAGTTAGCAGACGGGTGTTTAGCAACAAAAATGTCTGACCAAATTATCGCGGCATCGGCTTTTACTATTATTGCGGGATCACTAAAAACCAGTAAAAAACAAAATAGGAAACGAAAACATTGGATGTCAGCAATGTCTCAAAGTCGTGATCAGTGTAGGGGATTGCGCCTTTTAACTGATCTAAGGAGCGATTTAGGACAGTTCATTTTAACTTTTGTAGAATATCCCCTTCGGATTTTGAATTTTTACTTGCAGAAATCAGTGAAAAAGTTTGTAAAAAGTCAACAAACTTTCGAGAAGCAATTCCTCTTAAGGAAAAAGGTCGCTCAAATCCTTCCATGCATCTTATTTTTAATTTTGTTATGATTCAAATTATTCGAAGGATTCCATAACAATTCCTCCTTTCTGTGGCTTCAAATAAGTTAAGAATAAGTTCTTCTGTCCATTCAATTTTATCAGACATCTTTATAATCTTTACCTAGCCTAGCACACCTGACAGCGTCACACAATGTAAATTCGGAGTTCGGGAAAAATTTTAAAAATTTACCCACGAATCCCGTCAACACCGAATAGCGAATCTCTTTGATGACCGCTCTGTGAGCGAACGCAGGCGAAGGCGAACCGAACGTTCGATTCGCTTTCGCTTTTATGTACACATTGAGCGAATTTAAATTTGGAGTTCGAAGTTCGTTGTTCGTTCGGCGTTCGTTCGCTCACTGAGTACGCACCTTTACGGGGTCTTTATTATCATTTAAGGCCACCGTATCACATAGACGAGACACCAGTGTTGCCTTATGCTCCAGGGAATATTGAGTCCGTTGTGGCAAACGATAAGTGCCTAATATATTGAAACTATTCATTTCCTACCGTCAAGCAAATACAAGTCAACAAGCCTGACGTAGTCCTCCTCGGCCATCAACTCGTTATCGAGTTCGCGGCACCCGGTGACGGTAACATTGTTCTGAAGGAGGAGGATAAACGGACAAAATATCGAGAATTAATCTTCGAACTCCGTAGGCTCTATCCAGACCATTCTGTTAAACTTAAGGTACTGATTATAGGAGCCCTCGGTGGAACGAGAAATACACTGCTTTCGGAGTTAAAGAGTATACCGGCATGCCGATACTCGTTTCGTCGTCGTCGAAAAAAAAAATAAAACGTTTATTGAAAACCAAATGTATAAGTACAGTTTTCTTTTAAGGCCTCTGCCCGCTACACCGTACTATACTAGAACCGTAACCGTATCAACACATACAAGCAAATATAATTTGCATCAATGATCCGATCATGTCACGGTACGATGTTGGCTGGTGATGGAACCGTCTAGTGAACGTTGTCTGATACAAACTGATGCAAATTATATTTGTTTGCATTTGTCAATACGATTACGGTAATGTGATACGGTGTAGTAGGCAGAGGCCTTCAAAAGGAATGTGTAACAACGAAATTGAAAACACTCCCTAGGAGTTTTATAACAGGACGTTGTACTGTCATCAAGAAGGGGGTGGTGCACATTTAAGCACCAATTTTAAAATACTTTAAATATGTCTGCTACTACTATGTAATTTTATCATCTTTTTATTTGCGATTTCAATTTATTGCTTCATGTAATGTAATTTTAATGTAAACACAAAATAAAAACTAGGATACATTTTTGGTGGGTCTTACACATTTTGCGTAATTTCTGTCGGTAAAAAAAACACAGCTTTTACAGGGAGGCACTGCCTAAAATGTTTGATGGTATGCCAATATTAAATTTAATGAACTTGTCAAAAATTGACGATAAAATTGATAATAGTTGAATAGATATTTGAAGCAGCTTCTAAATAAGGTGATTCTCGCACACCGTCCATCTTACATTATCAAAAGCTTTTTCTAAATCTACAAATTCTATATAAGCGTTCTTTCCTTTTTCTATTGTTTTCTCTAACATTACTCTTAGCGCCAGAATAGCTTCGCGAGTTCTCCTATTTCGCCTAAACCCGAATTGGTCTTCTCCTAGTATTTCCTCCGCTCTATTTTCCATCCTCTTCTGCACTATTCTGGTTAAGAGTTTTGACGCGTGGGAAGTTGGGCTAATCGTTCTAAAGTTCTCGCATTTGTCAGATCCTCTCTTTTTCGGTATAGTAACGATAATGTTCCTCTTATAATCCTCCGGCATCTCGCCCGTTTCGTATATGTATTTTACCAGTTCAAACATCCTATTTACTACTTTCTGTCCCGCGCATTTAAAAATTTCCGCCTGTATTTTATCTACACCCGGCGCTCTATTGTTCCTTAGCCCCCTTAGTGCTATTTCCAATTCCTCTCTCAATATAGGTTTTCCTACATCTTTCCTATCGATGCTAGATTCTTCCTCTAATATCTCTCTTAATTCCTGACCCTCGTATAAATTTCCTAAGTACTGCTTCTATTTATCCGCTTTCTCCTCTCTTCCGATCAGTATGTTCCCCGATTGACTCCTAACGTTTCTACTTATTGGTCCTATATCCCTGAAGTTCCTCTTAATTATTTTGTAAGCCTCATCGGTCTTACCTACTTGGAGCTTATCTTCTACTTCTTTGCATTTATCCTCTATCTAACTAGTAGATATATTAAATTGAGTTCCATATATAAATATTTAATAAAACTTTTTTTTTGTATCTAAATTTATTTAACAATTTATAAAAACTGTTTAATAAAAAAAACTGATTAGAACTAATTAGACGTATATACAAATGTTTACTTAGTGTTAGCCTTAGTTTACTATTTGATAGTTCCTGGTGACCATGAAATTAATATGCAAGTAATTTCTGACTTATCCTTTAACCTAGAAATTGGATATATTCCTAATACATTTTCTCATGATTAACAATTTTACATCAATCCTTAGGTATTTTAAATAATATCCTGTATATGTTTTTTAAAATAAATATATGCAAACTTACCTTTACAACTATATGTCACGCTTTAATTGGTCATTTTAAAATAGCTACGAAAACTCCATATTAAAATTTCCATAGATGCTGACTATAAATCGTTAGCTAAATTGAACAAATGATAAGAATAAAAATATATTAAGCATCCATAATCAATTCTTGGCCAATGATTTTTTATATAATTTTATTATTTAACTTCTGTATCACATCTCCAGTTGAGATTAGATAAAATCTTAAGGATGTTTAGGATCTTATTACATTTTACAGCGAAATGATGTAAATGGGGCTTCTTTATCTAGGACGACCTCCAAATATTTGAATGCATCTACAAATTTAATAGGTATACCTTATATAATATCGAGCTCTTCTTAAGAGGGTGCGACCGTTTTATTTTTCCGCACTCAACTATAGTAGCGGAATAGTAATGTAATCGTGTAAAAAGAGCGGAAATTTTTTTTTAGTTTTTCGGTCTAAAAACCAAAAAAATAATGTTCTATAAAAAAAAATTCTGTGTGTGTGTCATCGTTGTCATTGTCTTTATCGTCGGCATTTATTATTGCCAGCACGATAGCTCAACTAAATCGTCGGATCGATCGGGTTTTGACTGATTCTGATCGGGGACGTCTCCCAGATGACACTTATTGATTTCGAGGTGGATAGGACATACCCCATCCTGTCCATGAGTCATGAGAAAGCACTACGGCGGACTATTTGATATTTTTTTTTGTTAGCACGATAACTCAACGAAATCGTGTCGGATCGATCGGATTTTGAATGATTCTGATCGGGGACGTCTCCCAGATGATACCTATTGATTTTCTGGTGGATAGGACATACCCCATCCTGTCCATGAGTCATGAGAAAGCACGATGGTGGACTATTTGATAATTGTTTTTGTTAGCACGATAACTCAACGAAATCGTCTGGATCGATCGGGTTTTGACTGATTCTGATCAGGGACGTCTCCCAGCTGATGACAACTATTGACTTTGAGATGGATAGGGCACACTTCACCCTGTCCATAGGTCATCAAAAAGCACGATGGTGGACTATTTGAGATTTCTTTTTTGTTAATACGATAATTCAACTAAATCAAATCGTGTCGAATCGATCGGGTTTTGATTGATTTTGATTAGAGACGTCTACCAGACGACATCTATTGATTTTGAGGCGGATAGGATACATACTACCCTGTCCATGGGTCATAAGAAAGCACGATGGTGGACTATTTGAGAAAAAATTGTCGATTTTGGATTGAACGAAAAAAACATATATTTGGCCTGTATCATATACAAATGAATGAGAAAAAAAATTATTTCGTTCGATCACAAATGTATTGATACGGCACTGAAGCAGTCGCCAATGAAAAAAGTAAAACTGTCGCATAAAACACATTCTGCATTTATGTGTTGGTTTATTTTTCTCGGCCACTCAATTTCGAGATAGCGATGTTCTACGTGCGGAAAAGTCCGTTTTAAGAATTTTAAAACTGTTTATTTTAATTTAAAATGCATTTCTTTTTTCATTTGAAACTAGAACCATTTCCGGATTGATTGGGGTTGGTCCCATGAAAATCTGAGTGTTAGAAAAGCTCAAAATATTTTTTTGAAAATAGCGAATTAGCTCTTTTTTATTCATCGGTGTGATGATTCAATAATGTAATTATTGTATATATATATATATATATATATATATATATATGTATGTATATATATATATATATATATATATATATATATATATATATATATATATATATATATATATACAATGATAACTAAAACAATATTGTTGAATAAAATATATATTACACAAAATTTACAAATAAAGTAACCCCGGCAGCATTTGGCGAACCGCATTCTTTCTACTCGAAGTCATCTTTCAGTTTCTTCCCTGCCCTACTCCCTTTTTGTTCAGTTGCATTTTCAACAGCATTTGCAATTTTTCCATATCAAAGTTTCTGGGAGCCTTCACCCTCATTATCGCCGTAGTGGCAAAGTTGTTGACCAAGTTTAGATTGAGATGAAGACGAAGAGGCATGGGACAACTCTGAATCAGACTTATTTGAAGGAGTGACAGCCCTATAAATATGAAATAACTTAGTATAGATCTAATGAAACGCATACCAATAGAAAATATAAGATGAATGGGAGACATTTCGCCTATATTCTCTTGTGAAATATCTCATACCTTCTTCCCTCTCCAGCCTTTCCCTTTCGTGAATACTTTCCTATATTTAGGGTTTTTAGTTATAAAAAACAAATAACTCTGAGAACACAAATAGAACTCTAAGTGAAAATCACAATATAAAATAAGGGGAAAGCTGAGATAAGAAAATACCGTAATATGACCTTCCCCATTGAGAACAACGGACTTTTCCCTTCAATAGGTGTTACTCGATAAACACTCAAGTTATCAGCGAATATGGATTTCATACTTTAAATGTGTATATATAATATCGATGGTTTTATTTAGGTTTCAATCGAAACTGTATATAAAAGCGAAGTAAATATGTACTTTTTCAGAAAAACCCTTCTCCTGAAAAGTTGCATTTTTTTGATTTTCAGAAGCAATTTCTCAAAACCGATTGACTTTTTAACTTGATACTTATTCAGTCTGTGTAGCTATATAAAATACATATTCGCAGCTTGTAGTTTTTAAAAACAGTACTCAGGAGCTGCAGAGGAAAATGTTCAACATTAAAAACATTTGGTATGTTACTTTTTTATTCTACGTATCGCAGGAAACCAAAAATTATTAAACCAATATTTTACAATAAGTTGTCATTTTACAATGGCTATGCTATATAAGGTGAATAAAGAATCAAGCAAGAATATTAATTAGAAGTTGAGGTAGCGATTCCGAGAGTGGATCACTTTTCTCATAAGGATATCCCCCTTAACCTATAAAAATGTGTATGGGTTTATTGCATAAAAAATAATTATCATTAAATCTACGATTTAAATTTGTTTCATTTTAAATATAATTTTTAGATACCAATAACATTGTATTGGCTTAAAAAATAACATTATGCAGTATCCAATAGAGTAGATAAGGCATCCATCCATAGTTTTATTAATTCCAGCCATAATTTCTTTGATATATCAAAGAAATCCGTTTGATGTTTTATTAACTGTATTAAATGAGTACATAAAAACTATTTATCTTATTGGAAAACAGAAATTATTTTTTCTTTATGCACCATCGGGTAAGGATGGTACTTTCTATTGATCCTCTGTAATATTGGCATTAATAAATTTAGTTTGAGTCAATTATGTTATTGGTCTCAAAATAGTCGCCATTGATAAAGACCATAATTCTAAGTAACTCTAAAATTAATCCATTATTGTCTTAATTAATTAAAGAACTGTGTCGAAACTGTCCCATTATATTTTTTCTCAACTATGGATTTTCTCTGTGTTAACTAATAATTAGAATGAATACAGTAGCTACACAAACAGACAATGAGCATAATAGCCAACAATTTTGAATGCAAAATTTTTATATTTTTATAACGATTATGATATTCAACTATAATGGCAAGTTATTTTGCTTGAGTCGTAAAACAGATATAATCAACGTTAATAAAAAGAAATAATCATGTATAATTATACGCAATTAATTTATTTAAAGTTTATGGTTTTAACTAATTGCTGTTATGGTTTTATTATGTTTGACATTAGAACAGATAATGTAAGATCCTATTAGAGGATAAAGTGAAAAACATTAAATAAAGGCGGAGACCGATAAATTATTAAAGAAGTGAACGTTACATACAGGGTGAATTAAAAGTGTTTCATAAAATAATAATAAACAAAGTGTTTAAAATAATTAATATTTTATTTTGACAATTTCCTTGATCAGAAACATCTCCTTCAAAAGTGCGACTAGTATATCCCATATAAAAATAATCGTAGTTTAAACTTAGTTCCATCTATCCGCTTTCTCCTCTCTTCCTATCAGTATGTCCCCCGATTGACTCCTAACGTTTCTACTTATTGTTCCTATATCCCTGAAGTTCCTCTTAATTATTTTGTAAGCCTCATCGGTCTTACCTACTTGCAACTTATCTTCTACTTCTTTGCATTTATCCTCTATACATTGTTCTTTCGCTTTTCTACATTTTCTAATGATTTCCCACTTTATTGACTTATAAGTTTTCAGTCCTTCTTCGTCTCGTCTGTTTTTGTAGCCTCGTCTCTTTTGCATTAAGTTTAAGATTTCTTCCGTTATCCAGGGCTTCCTAGCTTCCCTTTTATCGTGTCCTAAAACGTCCGTAGCCGCGGAAGCTAGACTATTCTTGATACCCTCCCACTCAGTTTCTGCGTTCTGGATTTCGTCCTTACTCGTTTTATTTATTAATTGATCTGTTTTCTCCTGGAACTTATCTTTCATATTCTGATCCCTCAATATGTCTACATTTATACGTTTCTTATCCTTCCGGGTTTTCAGATTTTTGAACTTTAATCTAGCTTTCATGACTACCAAGTTGTGGTCGCTGTCTACATCTGCTCCTGGATAACTCTTACAGTCTTTTACTTGATTTCCAAATCTCTTCCTAACCAGAATGTAGTCTATCTGATACCTGTCTATCCCTCCTGGCATTTTCCATGTGTACCGCCTCCTAACGTGATTCTTGAACAATGTGTTCGCGACTACCATCTTGCGCTTCTCACAGAATTCTATCAGTCTGCTACCTCTCTCGTTTCTGTTTCCTAATCCATAAGGACCTACAAATTCTCCTTCTTTCCCCTCACCTACAACTGCGTTAAAATCTCCTACTATTATTAAATTTTCATTACCCTTCACAAATGCTGTTACCTGCTCTATGTCCGAATAAACGGCTTCTAACTCTTCCTCACTGTGGCTAGAAGTAGGCATGTATACTTGCACTATTACTGTTTCCACTGGCTTCGAATCTAACCTAACCATCATTACTCTCTCGCTGTATTATAGGTAGCTATCTACACACTGTCCTGCGTTCTTCCGCATAACGATACCTACTCCCGCGTTTCCATTTACCGATCCTGTGTGTATTACCCTATAGTCACCGCTCCAAAAATCTCCTACTTCCGGCCAGCGCATCTCACTTATACCTACTATATCTAATCCTAACCTATCCATTTCTATCTTCAGATTTTCTAGCTTCCCTGCCTGTTTCATGCTTCTGACATTCCACGCTCCGACTCGTGAACTGCTACACTTCTTATTATTATTGCACTCGATCACGTCTCCCGGAATAGTCCTCACCCGGAGATCCGAACGGAGGACTATTTTACCTCCGGAGTTTTTTGCCCCAGGAGACGCCATCATTAATTTGGGATAAGCTTTCTGCTAGCTGTTCTGAGGATTATAATGTGGTGGTTTCTTCTTGCCTTCCACATCGTTGTCGTGTGTGTCATAGCACCATACCAACCCCCACGGTTTCTGCCACTATGACTACTGAGAGAGCTGCTGCCCTCCTTCAGGGACTTGTCTTAGTCTGGTTTTTCAATAAGGACCCTCCCACTATGGTTAAACCTATGGTACGGCTCCTTAAATCATTAAAACGCGCAAGCCGACCCACCCGTTCTAGTTTGCACTAGAACTTCGTCAAGGTTCAAGTCATATCGGATCGGGTATAAATTTTAACAAAACAAAATTGGATATTATTTTACATAGTTTTAGAGGTCTCTATTATTAATTTCATGGCGGAATGAAAACATTTGACACCTTTTAAGTTTTCTCTGAAGTTTATTTGTGGCATTTCTTGAAATTTCTTCTTTCTTCTATTATTTGAGTATTGCTACCCGACTACACTTAAGCTTTTATAGATATTTTTCGGATTATTTCAAGGGCAGTACCCAAATAATAGAAAAACATTTTTTAAATTATTTATCATTATTTAGTTATGCGTTAACTATGCGAATAATCGGGGCTTTTTAAGTAAATGCTCTTAAACTATTACTTGAAAAACTTTTAAATAATAAATCATTAAATATTCTATTGACTACTATATGTGCATAACAGTATTTTTATTATAAAAATATGGTATATTTTCAAACTACTCTTTTATAAAATGATTTTAAAAACAAAATATAATATAGTTGTTATTGTTAGTTAAATCATAATTAACATTAGTTAAATGATAAATTAACAAATATTTTCATTTTATAATTTCTGTGCAGGTCACTTTTTCAGCCAATATATTTTTTGAATATTTTTAATAATACAAAGAGTATTTTGTTGTAATTTATTTATTGATAAAATATAGTGAGAAATATACAAGTAGCTTACATAAAATGATTTATTCAGACAATAAAATAATAAAAAATTCTGCTATTATTATTATTACACATAATTTTAATGTATACGAAAATGGGCCTATTCAGAATCGGTGTCAAGTGGTTAAACGCTGCTCAAAGTTTCTTCCAAATCCGAGTCCTCATCATCGGAAAAGCCTGTGTTGACAACAAATTGCAACGCATCATCTACTTCATCCAGAAGGTGCTCCTTTCTTAGGAACTCATCCTCGATTTTTAGGACGTGGTTAAAAATTCGCTTCCACTCTTCAACACTTATAGAAGAAAAATTCTCTCGTGTTAGAGCCTCTAGAACGTCTGTAAGTTTAAAGGTGACGTTCCTGTCAGCAACCCAATTCTTAACTGTGGCCCATATTTTTTCATCTTTACCTATTCTCTGTTAAGAAGATCGAGAAATCCCTATAACTGCCATCACCCTTTGTCTAAAAGAAAACATAGATGTACTCGTAATGTTTGAAAAAATATGCAATAATGTGTGTAATAATTTTCTTGAATTAAGTTGCGAGAAGTTGGGTTGGGTTGATTAAAATTTTTTACAGTTATTGCAAATTACTTAAAAAACAATATGCGAACAACTATTTTATTAGGGACATAGAGATAGATAAAATGCAGTCAACATTTTAGACAAACCAAATAAGTTAACATAACCTACTTATAACTTGTCAATGGAATTGTAATTCCTTCTTCGGCTTCTATTTTCATAAACACTGTGACATTATTAATAATTTCACGACCTTGGCTGTGAATAACTAAACCACTTACACCAACCCTTCTTGAAGACATGGTGTTAAAACAAACACTTAATACAATAGAACAACAATCAAACGCAATACGCAATGAAACACCAATACGTTATATCCGATCCGCGTCATTCCTCCCCACACGCCACTGAAGATTTCCGTAGCTCGATCGTCCCCTTCTACCGCCGATATTAAAACTGGCCACTGCACATGTACGTCATAATGACGTAGGTGGCCTCTTCTCCCGTGGAACGCGCTCTAACCACTAAATACGTCCGGCCCCTTACGTGCGGACTTAATGGGGAATATACTAAGGTCTAAGTACATGTGAAAATACGTGGAATAAATAATGAGATTCAGCATCAGTTCAGTTCGTAACACCAAGTACCTTGATTATCAATATAATGCAGCGTTTTACATGGCAGACGGTGATTTTCAAACTACTGAAGTAAGGAGATTATTATACTCCACCCTATCTGCAAATGTCTTATATAATAAGGACTAAACAAATTAGGCCAAAACAGCTATTCTCTATGTCTATATGCCATCGACAGCTATATGCCATCGACGATCGCTGAATTATATGGCGACATTTTCCGAATTCTGTCTGACAGAGTTAGCACTAAAATACAGTGATTCAGATTGATCGCAAACCACAAGGAAGACGCAAAGATGTAGAAACAGGAAAGTCAGTGACGGGCAGTGGTAAGCTCAACTCTGATTGGCCAGGATAAATATGTAACAACCCTAAAACGCTTTCTTTATTTAGTTCTGCCCGTAAGGTATGTGTTGTTAACAAAAATAGGTAATTTTCGCCACCGCAGAAAATAAACCGAGCTTATAAATTTCCAAACAACCAAATTAGAGCGATTTATTTCTTGCTCGACGGCGATTAGCTATTCTCTGATTAATTTTCTAAAACTTAGAGAATTGTCAGTGGATATGTTATTTGTTTAATTTAAGATTAAATAAGCCTTTTTAAAAGTGCCTGTATTTAGGGACTAACTATATCTAATCATTATAATTGAATAGAGGAGGGGAAGATTAATCGGGAACTATCGTAACTAGTGACCGTTTGTTTACGGAAGTTCGCGGTTGTAATCAATGAGTATAATATATTCTCCCGTTGCTGTGATATTATCGTTTCATTTACTCTCAACCATCAAAGAACATATCACCTCAGTGATCCTAGGCGGGCCGGAGTAGGTAAGTCTTGTAGAAAAAATATAGAATTCTGAATTTCTGGACTCCAGGCTTATTTAAGATTCTCTTTTATTTTGAAATATTTTCAAGATTTAGAACGTAATACCACTCCTTATCCCGGAAGTCGCCAGTAAGTTCCTTATTTTAAATAAAACACTCAGTATATTATTTCATTTTTGGATTTTTGAGAAAATTTCATGAGTTCCATCAGGTTTTCCTATACCTATTTTCAACTGTTTCTTAGATATCTTGATTAATTTGTAAGTTTTGAAAGACGTAGCCTTATTTTCAACACTGTGCCTTCTACCCATTTTCGACTGATATTAAGCGCTTCTGGGGTAGACGGAAGCATAAGAATGGTACTTTCGAAATCCACATTGACAAATAATTTATCGCAAACACGGTGTCCAAAATTTTATCACCAAGTACATTATTTTCAAAGTTGAAAAAGTTCGTTATTTCAAATATGACACCCTATATATTATCAGACCATCAGATGCAGAATTCCATTCTGCATCAATTCGCTATAACTTTCCCCATACCTATTTCCAACGGTTTTCTTGTTAATCCATATTTTCTATTTTCATGTGATTTTTGGCAGAAACCGAAACATCGTTTGTTTTTCGAAACAAAATGAACATGACTGAAACGGCAGAAATTCACTTTAATTAGAACATGAAAACAAAACAGGAACATAACAAAATTTAGAACGTAATAACAAATGAAAGATATAAACAATTGGAACATAATGACAAGAAATAATAAATGAATGTAAAATTACAATAATTGTTCTATATGACCGCTATTTTGGTTCAAAAACTGGATAACTCTGTCATATACTCCTCGCGAAACAGACCCCCGAAGTTCGTCAGGACTTAGATTAGTAAACTCATCGTGAACAAGGTTCACTAATTCCTGTCTAGTTTGTACAAGACTAGAGTACACTAGTTCTTTTATACAGCCTCAGAGGTAAAAATTCAAGGGCGTCAAATCGGGTGATCTAGGTGGTCAGTTCCAGGGTCCCTGTGGGCCAATCACCGATCCTCGAACATCAAGGTCAACTGCTGGTGTACAGATATAGTGGAATGTGCTGGAGCACCATCTAGCGGATACCAAAAGTTTGCTCTGTCACGTGGAGGTAGAGCATTTAGGAAATCACTAACAAACCCTCTGAGTATCTCCAGATATCTAGCCCCATTCAAATTTTCATCGTACACTTGATATGCCACTCTATTGTCCATAATTAAACAAAAAACATTAAAACTAAAGTGGTCCTGGTGATTATGTTCCCTTATGACGTGTAGATTATCTTTTGCCCAGTAGTGATTATTTCGGCGATTTATAATTCCTTCCCTGCCGAATTTTGATTCATCAGTCCAAATAATCTTTTGAATAAATCTCGGATTTTCGGTCATTTTTATGCACATGAACTCGCAAAAGTCGACTCGTCTTGGCTCATCACCAAGACGTAATCCGTGTACAATTATCTGAGAAAAAGGATGCATTTTATGTTTTCTTAATATTCTGTGGATTGATGCTCTTGAAATACCCAAATCCAGCGCTGCTGCTGGAGTTGAACTCCGTGGATAAGCTTGAAAATAAGCCAACACATTCACCTCGTTATCTTCATTAACTATTACGGGCTTTCGGTGATTTCGTGTTGCCCTTACACTCCCACTTGCCATAAACCGAACTTCAATTCTTGCGAATTTTCCGAGTCATTGTTGTTAGGTCCGGATATCGTTCGTTAAAAAGTCTGCATATTCGTCTGACAATTCATCTATATTCACCATGCGTATAAAACAAATTTAACAAATCATTATTGGAATATTCTTCAATATTCTTCATTATAAACTATACTTGAGAAAACTAACAAAATCACTAGAGCTGTAAGTAGATAGCTCACGAATTTGTGAGTTGATACTGCTTTGACATAAAATCAACATTGTTTCAATTCCTGTCAAAATCAAGGCTTACTAAATAGGACTTCTAGAGTTTCATTGGCTTTAATAAAAAATAATGGATTAACAAGAAAACTATTGGAAATAGGGATAGGTAAAGTTATAGCCGAATTGGTGCAGAATCAAATTCTTCATCCGATCATCCAATAATATACAGGGTGTCATATTTGAAATAACGAACTATTTCAACTTTGAAAATGATGTAATTGGTGATAAAATTTTGGACGTTTGAAATTGTTTGCGATAAATTAATTGTCAATGTGGATTTCTAAAGTACCATTCTTGTGCTTCGGTCTACCTCAGAAGCGCTTAGCACCACTCGAAAATGGGTAAATGACACAGTGATGAAAATAAGGCTACATCTCTCAAAATTTTCTCAGAAATCAAAAAATGAAATAATATACCGGATGTTCTATTTAAAATAAGGAAGTTACTGGCGACTTCCGGGATAACCGGAAGTGGTATGACCTTGAAAATATTTCAAAATGAAAGGAATCTTGAATAACCCTGAAGTCCAGGAATTCAGAATCTTAAGTTTTTTCTAACCACGAAAACTTCTAACGAACGGCTACCGTGAGAAACCCTGTATATTTCACCATAAAATCGTGCCCTAACCCACCTTAATCACCATTAAATTATTAGCTTCCCTTCGATCAATGGTTACCGCTCGCCAATCTGATTAAGTAGGTACCTAGAGGTATCGTGAAGGTCGCCATTATGAAGACTCTTTACGATACTTCCTCTAGTACAGGACCAACTTACTGCAATTATTGCAGGAAACGTAGAGATGAGAGGAGTCCAAGTATGTCCCATGGTTTAGTTCAATAAGAATGAAAAGAGAGAAATAGCAGAAATAGAAAACTAGACAGAGATAAATAACATATCAGTAGGAGCCAAGCTTTAGATATTATTTTGTTAGCATAGGAAGACTGTTTTAATTGATCTTAAGGTACGTTTACATTCATTCGAACTCGAATTCAAGTGAAACTCGAATTCGAGTTCGAATGAATGTCAACAACCAAGTTACTCTAATGCTAGAAATCGAATGCGTGCACATCCATGTTTGTGGAATCCAACTCTAAAAAAGTATAAAGATAGAGATGCGGGTGACACTGCATTAAAAGAAATTATCAAGGCAATGGGTAAGGACAAATTAATGAATGAAAAGACAAAGATAAAGAATAAAGGGTAAATACAAATTCATAACCATAAAAGACGTGGCGAATAAAATAAAATATCTGGGATCAATATGCTACAAGAAAACCAAGAAGTAAAGGAAATAGATAGGTACATCTAAAAAATCTGGAACTCACTCTTGATTAACGTATTGATCGAATTCGTGTGTTGTTGACATACGTGGCAATGTAAACCCTACTCTAATTCGAAGATACCGTTCCAGTACTTGGTGGCGATCGAATTCCAGTTAATCGAGTACGAACTCTAATGAATATCAACGCACCTTTACATTATTTACGCTCCATCGTTGTCATTTACATGAAAGGGTAGGATTGAAATACGACAAATAACTTCCACAGATCATGAACAGACCTGCAAATGAAGATGCACGTGTTAGATCGTGAAACGATGGAAATATAGCCTACCTTTGTCTGTTGTTACTGGTGTCTATTAACTTAGTTTATTCCTTGCATAAATAGGCTGATGAAACTTATAGACTTCTACAGTTTTTGTATAAAAGTGCAGATTGTACGAGGTGTTGGTAAATAAGAAGCCAAATTTTCTTTAGATGTGACTATAGAAACTCAAAGTTTAATTTATGTAATAATCCTGCAGAGTATTATATTAAGTTAATGATGAAAGAGGCATTCACGCATGAGTGTTGGAGATTGTTTAAATCAACATTAAATTGATTTTAACTTGTTTTTAATTGATTAACTGTGTTAAATTGATTAAATTGATTTTAACTTGTAATGTTTAAATCAACATAAAAGTTGTTGGTCTTTTCAAGGTATTGCCAATGATATAATGAAATTGCATTCGCAAAGGAAACTACTACGGTTTTATACATTGTCTGAAATGTACTGAAATATGTAACATCAATTTCACCTCATACGGTGTACATCTAGGGTACACGAGGTACACATCAGTTTGGTGGGAAATCAACACCACAAAGCCGTGAAGATGACCAAGCTTTAACCCGAAAGTATTTACTACAATCAACAACGGCCATGAAAGCTTGCATTCTATTGATGTTAGTTTTGTCTCAGAATTGCGGTTCTAATAACTCTCGATAAAAGATTGTAAAAAGTCAATTTTTAATCGAGTCTGGGTAATACCATTGGCATCTGTTTGTAATGAACTCAGTTGTGCCAATTACCAATATGTTCTACCGCGATAGATAGATTAGATAATAAATTTTGAAGTATACTTATAGTCAATTAGAAATACTCTTGGAATATAATCTCCTAATGATTAATTACTTAGCTAATTAATTTAATTATGTTATTAAGGCCCGAAAGACTACTCTAACTACTTGGAACAAGTGGCTAGTTAACTATGGCAGTTGCAGTTAATTGCTTAAATAACAACATGCGAGCCAATGGCGCAGTTTAGCTATTCACATTTTCCTTACATACGACTCATTCTTTCATAGACAATCCTGAGGCTGGGCTGGGACTTCGATATAGCAACAAAAACAGAACAGAATCAGTTTTCCAAGAACACTGAAAGATTATACACTTCTAGATGTATACCAACCAAGATCATTGGAAGATGATTAAAATTAATTTTTATAAATAATAGTTCTTAACTAAATTATTTCCTTAGTGTTAAGTAAGTAAGGCGTTAACTACTTTTCATTCGTTTTCAATACACGACTTACTCTGGATTTTTGAGTACCGTCAAAGTAGAAGTTTAGAAAACAAACCACTGAAGTGGGAAGATATCCCCACACCATCTGCAAATGCATTATACAATAATGACTAAACAAATCAGGCCAAAACAGCTATTCTCTTGCTATATGCCATCGACGAGCGCTGAATTATATGGCGAAGTTTGTCGTATTTTGTCTAACAGAGTTAGCACTAAAATACAGTGATTTAGATTGCTCAAAACCCACAAGGAAGATGCAAAGTGCCCCATTATTCAGGATACCACTAACTACAGACCGGTTTCGACGACCTCATCTTGCGTCTCGTCAGTGCAGTGTAAGTCAGTAGGCTATACTTTTGACAAACGATATTCGCATCTTATAGACGCCGGTAAGTTCTACCACAATAGAGAGTAACAAGCGCCATCTCTCGTTTAGAAAACGTTTAAAATATGTTTTACTTCAACAAAATTATCTCAAATCGTAAATAATTCCTAACTTAAGGCCGTGGCTTTATGATTTCATATGCGTACATCAACGAACCGAGAGAAACTAACGGCAGATTATGTTACTCTTAACCTTCTGGGTACAGGTGGTGGTGATTTAGTTATAATGTATGTATTAGGTGCCCTAATTAATAAATTATTATTGTTTATTTGTGTTTAACTATAGATATCGTTGTCGTGTAAAATGAATAAATTCGTTTACTTATTATGGGCATTCTGTATTTTGTCATAATTTATTTAATATTAAATCTCTTTAATTACATATAAAACTTTTTGTTTTCATTGGCCCCTATATGTAATAGTTATTGAGCCCTCTGTCCCAGGAAAGAAATACTAGTAAGTTTTCATTCTATGTGCAATCTGAGTTGTTTCAAATAATAAAACGTGATGTGTCTAATATGTGAAGGTTCGTTGATATTATAATAATTTTATTCAGTAAGGGACTTGATGTTTTCCATTGATAGTGATGTGATGCAATAGGTAAAAATTATACCAGACAGTTTAATCGATTTTCATTTACATATAGATGACACGACGCTCACAGACAAATTTCAAATTGGTTTCTGGTCTTATACAGAATATTTTTTAATGGAAATTCATTGACTTTCATATTCGTTAAATACAGATATGTGTTAAGGACAAGTGGTTTTATGAAATTATCTTTTTGTAATCATTTTATAATCATTCAATGACTGACGCATGTGGTGTAAAAGTTTCGAGCCAAGGTTCGAGAAATTCTTGTTTTATGACGAATTTCACTAATAGCTACCGCATGACTAAAATTGCGGGATGAAATGAATACAGTCTATTTCGAAATGTTTCCAATAAAAGTGATGGCGCAAGTGGTGAGGACATGAATACTTGGGGAAATCTTTTAGTATTAGGCCAATTTGAAGTTCAATGTATTAAAAATTTAAATTTAGATGTAAAATCGAAAAATGTGATAATTAAAAAAATTAAAAATAAAAAACTATGAAAATTATATTGTTCATCCGAACTGGCGAGTTGCATAAAATAATATATTTATGCTCTGGAAAGGAAAGAGTTTGCCGTTAAACTTCCTAAGTCTTGTAATTTAAAATAAAAAAGCCAATATGTTAATATTTGGTTGACTGTCAATGACTTAGTAATTTAATTTTTAACATTTCAAATATGCCTTGAAAATTGTCGTATATAATATAATGTAGTGATAATTAAAAAAATTAAAAGTCAAAAAATATGAAAATTATATTGTTCATCCAAACTGGCGGGTTGTATAAAATAATATATTTATGCTCTGGAAAAGAAAGTGTTTGAAGTCAAACTTCCTAAGTCTTGTAATTTAAAATAAAAAAGCCAATAGGCTAATATTTGGTTGACCGACAATGACTTAGTAATTTAAATTTTCAATTTCAATTAACAATTTCAAATATGCTTTGAAAATTGTGGCATATACTATAGAACACTATTATAGATCTGTTAATTTTATATTAGATGATATAAATATATGATATACGAGTAGATGTACAGTCACCCAATATATTAGGCTCATCAAAGATGGTCATCTTCTCAACGGAAAATGACAATTTACTATTTTTAAATGGCAACCGTGGACCACTAACACCTCATTTGGAAGCTGCTTCAGATGTCTATCCAAACGTTGTTTTTATTTTCACATATGTCTTTAATTAATTTTTAAGAGTTGATTAAATTCAAATAATATAAAATAATAAACTTGAATGAGAGAAGTTTGAGAGAGGTTTCCTAAGCTTCTTAAATTCGGATTGTTATTTATCATTTTATCATAAAAATGCAGACTAAAAATCTACTGGGATGAAAATTTATAATTTTTATTGGTATCAAATTGATATAAATTTTCAGTAATTTTAGGAGAAAACACAATCTTCTGACATAACTCAATTTTAATACATTTTTAACAGACTTCAAAGGCGGAGGTTCTCAATTCGTCTGTATATATGTTTTAATGTATGTTCGGGTATAACTTTTGTGTTTATGAACCGATTTTAATTATTCTTTGTTAATAATTGTTTTTATTAATTGTTTTATATAATTTTGAAGTCGGTGCTATATAATAATAATGCCGGACCTCGACAATTTTAAATGTAAACTCGTTGTTATAGTAGCAAGGTATATATTTTTTTATATTCCACTTGACACCGACTTCAAAATTATATAAAACAATTAATAATAACTACATAATAAACAAAATTTCTTAATTGCATTAAACGGAACAACAAAGAACAACAGATACGAGTAAGTATTAAATTGTTGTAAAAAAACATTTATTTCTTGCTATTTGGTTAAGTTCCTTTTTTTTAAGTCGTTTTTTTTTTATTTAAACTCATTATAGGATTAAATATTATATAAATACAACAGCGTAGTACATTCCACATGACATGTTGCGGATTATAATGCGTGTTATATAACTATTCTACAGTATGCAGTTTTTATGTTGACTATTAAAACTCGAGGCAACGCGCGGACAAATTTCAAATGTGTGTAAAATTTGACAAAATCGTTTGAGAGTATTATTGAATTGGTATGTACCTGCTTATACAATATTTGACTTGTATTCTACAGTAGATTGCTTTACGCACTGTTAATTATTTCCGCGCTGCTAAAAGAAACATAACATTTACTTCATGTTGTTATTAAGGTAGTTTCTCTGGTACCCTCCGATCCAAAAATAAATGCACGAGTAAACGTAAAATATATGGAATATCAGTAGTCTAGTGTTCATTATTATTGTTCAGAGACTGTACTATACCCAGACACTGCATATATACGTATATGCACAGCTACATGTTTATTCGTTGAAACTAAAGTCATGGCAACATTGTGTTCGGTCTTATACACTTAACCTAACTTTAAGCTTTTTCAGAGCGTGAAAGAAAATTTATAGAAAAATTAAAAATGAATTTTTGCCGTGATCAGTTGCGGGATAATAAAAAAAAAATTTCAAAGCGGAAAGTAATAAATATAGTAGTAGTTTTGTAATACAATATTGCGAAAAGTAAACAGAGTAACTAACTAAAGCAATCGACGACGTATTGTTGAATTGAGCGAGCTTGGCAAAAAGTTAAGATCTGAATGTAAGAACGTTCTTCAATTGAAAAAATAAAAAGTTAAGTCATTTAGGACTAAATTCTATTTTAGATATTATTTGTGGCAAATGTGCAGTAACAGCATAATAAGTGCTGATGATAGCATAAGACTGATAAAATGTATGCCGCTGCGTTGCCAAAAGCTAATTGACAAGTTCTCGACTTACCGAGCAAAGCTTAAACTGGCATATTTTAAAAATGTTTATCCTTTCAACAAATTGGGCAACAACCGATTTTTTTAATTCAAAATATTCGTAATAAACTACTGATAGATGAGTTGTTTTTAGAGAAAATCTTTACAAGAGCTTTCAAATTATGATGTAAAATGTGTAACTTTTAGTCAACTAGTACATTAAAACCATGCAAGAGGTTCCAACTTTGACGATGAATATCTCCTTTATTGTACGGGCAAACATTTTTTATTTTAGGAATTTCTTTCGGGAAGTTTATTCTTTATGTGTACCCAAAATTTAATAAAATTCTATAGAATAGTGTTCTATAGGAGAAGTTCCAACTCTGATGATGAAAATCTCCTTTATTGTACGGGCAAAAATTTTTCATTTTAGCAATTTCTTTCGGGAAGTTTATTCTTCATGTGTACCCAAAATTTGATGAAATTTTATAGAATAGTGGGTTTTACGGAGAAGCTACTTTAATAAATGACATCTGGACAGAAACATTGACTATTGGAAAACATTAAATATAAACTGTAATTATGTAAAGTAGATTATTATACAATTTGCAGAGTTTGAAATATGTATTGCTAAACTTTGTAAGGGATGCAATTGCAAATGACTGTATCGATGATTAATTTCAGTAACGCGTTTCTTCGACGGGCTCTCACAATATAAGCTATGAGAGATGAAATTGTTATGATATTCTACATGAATTTAATCACTAATTCATAATACCACATCAATTATTCATATCAGACTAAATTACTTACCTTCTTCAAAAAAGTTTTTCATCTAGTGCTATGATACAAGTAACTAAAAAATTTTTAGTTTCTGTTCTAAATATTCTGGATCTATTAGATTTGTATCCTATCTATCTTAATTGCTTTGTCTTTTAAGACAAAGTAATAGACGAAATATATCACTGAATTACATATATCAATAAACAATTTTAAAACCTTAAAACGAACTTTTCCGCACGTAGAACATTTTTATTTCGAAATTGAATGGCCGAGAAAAAATAAACCAACACATAAATTCAGAATATGTGTTTTATGCGACACTTTTACTTTTTTCAATTTCTCTCAAATAGTCCACCATCGTGCTTTCTCACGACCCATGGACAGGATGGGGTGAGTCATATCCACGTCAAAATCAATAGATTTCGTCTGGTAGACGTTCATAATCAGAATCAGTCGAAACCCGATCGATGCGCCACGATTTAATTGAGTGATCGTGCTAACAAAAACAATTTCTCAAATAGTCCACCATTGTACTTTCTCATGACCCATGAACATGGTAGAGTGTGTTCTATCCACCTCAAAATGAATAGGTGTCCTCTGGGAGACGTCCCCGATCAGAATCAGTCAAAACCCAAATCAGTCAAAAAAATGGTTTAGAAACCATTTTCTTTTGTTTTTAGACCGAAAAACGAAAAATAAACCCTAGAAACAAAAAATTTTTTACACGATTACATTACTTTTCCACGTACAGTAAAACGCCACTTAACGCATAGGATACGTTCCATCAAAGTAGAGCGTAATGCGAAACAGCGCTAAACGAGGTTATATCTACATGTAAATAATGGGGTTAGGGGAAGATGGATAGAAAATTGGTTAGGTATTAAATTTATAATTACAGTGTGAACAAAAAAAAACCGATCACTTCAAAATTTGGTAAAGACATTAAATAAACAGGTTATTTTTAAACAGGTTTTTATATATTAATTTTTGAAAATCACTGCAAAAAATTATCAAATTATTTCCAATTCAATTACATAAAACTTTTTTTCCTAATTTTTTAAAAAACCGATCAGGTTATTAACTTTATTAGAACTCATTTTTACCTGCCAAATTTATTTATTTTAATGTATTTTTGAATTGTAAACTCCCCAAAAACTACTGTAAAATTAACATTTTTTAACATTTTTTTTAATTATCGTTTTTTTTTTGTTCACACTGTATGTTTTTTGAATAAAAATAAAACAAAACATTTATTTCTTACAAAAATAAAAAGAATATTAACGAATTTACTTATAAAAACAAATAAAATTCCAAGTCAGTCAGATCATTCAGTTTATTCTGAGTTTCCAATTTTCTGCCTTTTTGTCAAGAAGGCATCTAATGTAGTTTGCGTTTTTCTTTTGCGTTCTGTTAGAAGTTGTTGATAAGTGGATAAAGCATCTATAACACCCCGTCTTGCTTTTGAACTCCTGTCAAAATTTGGATCATTTTCAACAATTTGGTCTATAATTTCAGTTATAGTGGTCAAACTCCTTTTTACCAGCGCGATCGAAAGTTCTTTTTGCTCTTCTTCGAAATCAGTACTATCAATATTTTTGTTTTCTTCTTGCTCAATTAATTCCTTAAGCTCATCATTAGAAAGACTACCGCACCGCACCAAACAAGAAACACAACTACACGGATATGTTATTTACATATTTGGAAACCTAGCGTTGCGCACAATTTCGGTGAATCCCCGGGTTGAAATAAAAGAGCGCTAAATTGAAACAGCGCTAAACGAAACAGCGTTAAGCGGGGTCTTACTGTATAGTGGAGTGCGGAAAAGTAATAAATATAATATATAGGGTGTCTACCAATATATATTTATTCGCATATACATATATCAATAAATATAATATATACAGTTGGAACTATATAATTTGAATTGTGCACCATTTGTGTTTTGTTAAAGATAGGGTATCAATATTTAACGACTATCTTCTACAAACCATACGGCATCAACATGCCTCGATTATCATTTCAACAATAGTTTATGTACAATTATTTTATAAAAGTGAGCTATCATTTCCAGTTGCATTAACAAAAATTCGCACAAAATTAGGACAAAGTGAGGCGTCTGAAAAGTTAACAGTTCGAAACTTCGTAACTTAACTCATTCGTAAGTTAATCAAGAAATTTGCAGAGGCGAGTTTTATGTTGTTGATAAGGCAACACCAATACGTTCTCGTCGTGGTGGGTCTGATGAAAATATTTCTGCAGTTAAAAAAAGTTGTACGGAAGTATTTTATCACATCAATTTCAAGTCGTGCACAACAATTGAATCTGTCAAGAGCCACCATGGATCGGATATTAAAGAAAGATCTGCATTTGATGATGATTTTTGGATACTCTCGTATAATTTCTCTCACTATACCTATATTTTCATCTGACCGACAATGATGAGCCTTATCAATAACAGAACTCACCTCTTCAAATTTCTTGATTATGTTACGAACTGTTAACTCTGTAGGCGCTTCATTTCGTCCTAATTTTGTGCCAGTTTTTCTTAATAGAACTGTAAATGATCACTCACTTTCATAAAGCAGTTCTACACAAACTATTCGTTGCTGAACTGTTATGCTGTGAACACAAATGGCGCGCAATTCAAATCCTATAGATCCAATTGAGTCACCCTATATAATCTATGAAAATGTGAAAAATGCTAAAACACGTGTTTGTTGAGTATACAGAAACTAAATAATGTGTACCAAACTTCCGTTCAGTGATAGCATGATGAATCATCATCGATGAAAACGAGTCAGGCATTGACAAATACCAAAAATTTAATTTTATAAATATTCTACGCCAAAATACATCACAACAAGGTATTTACAACATTCTAAAAGATTATGTGGATAAAATATCCTCCATGGACAGAAACTACTAACACAGAAAGCCTTCGTCAATTAAATAAATATAATATGTGCTGTTTTTAAAATAATTCGAAGTCATATGAACCAAATACATCTATTGACGATATTTATTTCATAGGAATATAAACAATAAAGAAACTATGAACATGTTATAAATTAGAAAATTAAAATCTGAAGAAATAATTCATTAACGACGCATCACTGTAAAGTTTCATAAAAAACAACAAAAATTTAAATATTCCGCTATCAAAAACATATTAAAATTTCTAGTATTTTTTTCTAATAGGACTATAAAGCATGGTGTTCCGCTGAAGAATAGTATTTAAAATGATCATTTAATCCGTATTTATCACCGTAGATCCGACAACGTTGTGATACAAAATATTAAGCCATTATTTTTTTGCGAATAAAATTATTTTAAGAATGCGCGGATTATACTATGGCTACTATAAGAGTTATTAATAGTACGGCCTGAACAGAAATGGGTGTTCCACAGGCAGACTAGCATAAATTTATTGAAAAAGGTTTTTGCCATTAAAGCTGCGTACTGGATTCTTGTATAATTTATTAGGTAACGTTTCGCGCCGCATTGACCTATCTTATAAAACATTTTCAAGAAAACGTGGGTTAGATCCGGTTGATGCTGTTTCTGTCGGTATAATCTCGACGCAGCGCTGGTAGGTAAATGTCATCTCTTGCTCAAAGTATTCGGAAATTATCAACAGAAATATGAAATAATTATGGGAAAGATGTGAATGTTAGAGAAATATTTACATGTAAATAATCTAACAAACGTGAAGTAAGTAAAAGTAAGTAAGTAAACGTAAAGTGAAAGTTGAAGTAAATGTAATAGAATGGTTACCAGATGAAAATGTGGGATGAAAATGGACTGGTCAATTTTTCAATAGCTACTTTTTAGAAAATCTTTTTTTAGGTGTTTCTAAGTTTTGTTATTGCTTTTATATTACTTGTTGTGACTTTCTATGATAGTCTTTCTGCTCTTTCCAGGGTTTTGTACTATTTTTACAGCATTACTTGTGTTTATTGGGTTATACAATAATTTTCCTTATTTATTATCACAGGTTTTCAAAATATCGTTACAAAAATTACACCATATTTAAAAAAACTTCTAAAACACAACGAATTTAATATTTGATGATGATTATTTATGAAGATAGGACCCTTAAAACTGAGGTTAATGAGTTATTTAATAATAAGATCCGAAACGACCTAGTACATGAACAGTAATATTATTATTATGTTATATGGGTTTGGGCCTCTAGTAAGGAGGAATTAGAATCAGCATTGAACGAAATGGAGGCAGTGTTGACAGAGGAATATGGAATGAGGGTGAATAAAAACAAAACTAAAGTGTTAGTGTGCAGAGGGCGCGAGAGTAGAGCAGAAACGAAAGTACAAATTAATAATGAAATATTGGAGGAAGTTAAAGCCTTCACTTATTTAGGAAGTAAAATAAATTGGGATGGAAGAAGCGGTAAAGACATAAAACAAAGAATAGCGCAGGGTCGAGTAGCTTTTAACAAAAAGAGAGCACTTTTATGCTCGGGGGTAATAAACTTAGAAACAAAGAAGAGATTTTTGAAAACATATGTATGGAGCACGGCACTATACGGTTGCGAAACCTGGACGGTAGAGGAAGCAAGTAGGAAGAAATTAGAAGCTTTTGAGATGTGGTGTTACCAAAGAATGATGAAAATACAATGGACTGATAGGGTTAGAAACGAAGAGGTATTGGAGAAAGTCGGCGAGAAAAGAAGTATGTGGAAAAACATAAGGAAGAGAAGAGATAGAATAGTAGGCCACTTGCTGAGACATGGACGAATAGTCCGCGATATTTTGGAGGCAGAAATAGGAGTGAAGAAATGCAGAGGTAGGCCTAGATTAGACTACTGCTCGCAAATAGTAAGGGATGTAGGTTGTAGCACAATTAGCGAAATGCGTAGGTTAGCACAAGATAGGAGAAGCTGGAGGTTAGCGTCCAACCAGTCTTAGGACTGATGACCTCATGATGATGATGGGTTTGGGCCTCATCAGCCACTGATTGCATGGGTAGTCTCTTGGCTATCCCTTCTTATCCGGGTCATTATCCAAAAATGCTATCCCATAAAAGGAGCAATTTAGGCACGTACCCCGCCTTAAGCCTTGCCTCCTCTAGGATAACAGGGATCCCTAATATAAGGCACCTCTTCTCCTCTAGTACGGGGCAGGTATAAGGAAAATGAATGGAGGTTTCCTCGTCTTCTCTACAGTATCTACAGTATCTGCAGGCTGGGCTGTCAGTCAGCCTCAGCTTGTGCTTATATGGCTACTATTTAGGCTACATTTAGGCTACTATGGTGGCCCAGTATGATTCCCACAATGGGTTCTGGCTTTGTGCCTGTTCAATTTAATGAATTCTTGGGCCCATTTCTCAATCTCTGAGTATCCGATGAAGAGTTCGGTTATTCGACAATTCGTTACTCCTCTCCATCTTTTATTGTGCTGGTTTCTTGCCCAGTCATTGATGTGATCTCTGATCAGATTCCAGATGGTCCCTAGTCTGGCAAGGTCATCTACAATTAGATTTCCTTTAATGCCATTATGCCCAGGTATCCATAAAAGTTCCACCGGTCTCTTGCCTGCCAAGTGGTTCAATGATTCATAGCAATTATAGACCAGCTTCGACTTTGTCGTTGCTGAATTCAGGGCTGCCAACGCCGCCCTGCTATCCGAGCAGATACATATCTTCTCCTGGGTCCAATTTTGGTCTGCCCCCATAACACCGTATGTAACTGCAACTAGCTCGGCCTGGAGTGCGGTAGTGTATTTGCCCGGGTAGAAGGTTTTACCTATCCCATCGCCTTGCTAAACAATAATAAATAAAATAAAAAAAATGAAAATCAGAAGTTTTGGTGCTATGAGAAACAATTATATCAAGGGTCATCTTGTTGTTGCGGAACATACATAGTTACATGAAAACCCTCATTAGTCAACTTACGAGAATGCATCGGAGTCAGTCGTCTATTTTGAGATGCTTGAAAAAAAGGTAACACCAGTACAAAGTGCAATTAATTTAAGAACATCGGGACAATAACTACAACCACAGAATGGAATTATGTGAGTTAATGATGAAGCAAAGTTTAGTTATTGCTTTTCTATTACTTGTCGATACTTTCTTTGACAGTTCTTCTATTGTTTCTAAGGTTTTGTGTTCTTTTTACTTTATTACTTGTGTTTATTAGGCTACACAACAATTTTGATCAACTTCTCTACCTGCAACTGTTTTATTATATTTTTCTCTGTCCATGCTCCCGATAGTATGGAGTTTATCTAATTAGAGGTATCCTGCCCGAAAGTTTATTGAATAGATTTAAAGTTACAATTCTTTAAAACCCGAAAGAAGTATTTAGAATGATATAATATTTTTGCATAAATTATTAAATAATTGTATTACCTATCCACACGTTTTATCACAAATTAACCTTCATGTTCCTAGATTGCCTGTACGTAACATAACTTTTTTTATCTTACATCTCCTAAAACTAATGTAGTCTTATTTTCACCAATGCATTAAATTTGTATAGATTTCCAATCAATACAAAATAGGGTAGATACGAGTATTTGCAGCTCTAGTCGTGTAGACATACGTAATGCTATATTGTATAATATTTAATGTTCAACGTTTCAAAATTAGCTTTATTTTAGATTATCGGCAGCATAACTTAACTCCGGTAGTGATGACGTCAATACAAATTAAGTATACCAAAGTCGACCTGTCCGATAATTTTTTCGTATTTCCTGGTAACGATTTTACAGAATTTGTCAACTTTTACCTAGTCACTATAGACATACGCTGCGTTGTATTATCTAATGCTATATTTCCATATTTCTGCTAGTCTAGTCTGCAGTGATATCGTATGTCTGTAACTGCGATCGTTTCATTGGTACCATTCATTATTATACATTATGGAGTTCAGTACCATACATTCGGGAACATAATCTTTGTGTTGTTCACTAGTAGATTTGAATACAAGGATGTTCAGAAGCGGACAAATAAATTACTTTCGTGAATAATAAGAAATCGTAATAGGAGATCCTCTTACAACACATTTCTGCAAATAGAGTTGATAAATATTAAAAAGGTTTAATTACCAAATTTATATTCGGTTAATTTTCTATACCAGCCTTCGCAAAACCCACGGAATACTTTATTTGAAACCATACTAAAATGCATGACGAGATCGTATCGGGTGATTTTAAATAATAAAACTCTAATTATATCCGAATTTATGCACGTTAAACATACCCATTCAAATGGCCATGGCTTGTCCACATTTGGTGTAATTTATTTCTACATTTATGCAGTCTGTCCACTTTACATGAGCTTCCTTTCAACCAATTTCTATTTGCAGTTTTAGTCCAGGCAATGGGTACAAAAAAGGGGGTTGACTTGTGAAAGGCCTCCTGATGGTACACATAAGTTTGCCACCTCGGGAGGGTGCCGCTAGAAAGGTGGTGGTGGAAAACTGTGCATCGCCACACTTTTTTAGCAATAGCGCCACTATTTGCAGTGATATCGAAAAAATGTTCAAATAAAAACGTAGATTATAAAACTACATACCTTTTTGATTTCAAAAAATAAAACCCGAAACAGGTAGGATTCGACATTTGTCCCGGATCGGAATCGAACGACATACAGCTGTTTCGAACTAGTTAGTTCTCATCAGTGCCGTACACGGTACGCCGATTCAGGACAAATGCCGAATTAACTTTATGGCGTATACATCTTTATCGATACGGTCTCTGTCAGTAACATATAAGTCGGAAATCGAGATAGGAACCACCAAGCCGCTAAGCGGTTATCAAAGTAGTTCCCGAATAGCAAAGCTATTACATAATCGCTGTAGGAAACAACTACTCCTCGGGCTAAAGCCCCGCCAGGCATTGAATTATACCCAGAAGCGATCCTCGACCACTTTCTCGTGTTTCCGCACGATCAGATAAGGTTTCAAAAAATAAAACCCGCCACAGGTAGGATTCGACATTTGTCCCGGATCGGAACCGAACGACATACAGCTGTTTCGAACTAGTTAGTTCTCATCAGTGCCGTACACGGTACGCCGATTCAGGACAAATGCCGAATTAACTTTATGGCGTATACATCTTTATCGATACGATCTCTGTCAGTAACATATAAGTTGGAAATCGAGAAAGGAACCACCAAGCCGCCAAGCGGTTATCAAAGTAGTTCCCGAATAGCAAAGCTATTACATAATCGCTCTAGGAAACAACTACTCCTCGGGCTAAAGCCCCGCCAGCCATTGAATTATACCCAGAAGCGATCCTCGACCCTTTTCTCGTGTTTCTGCACGATCAGATAAGGTTTTTAACCTTTTTGACTTCATTTGTTGTCTGCGATCAATAGTTTCTCAGATACATCGCACCAAAGTTGGAACTTGATTGGCAATATTCAACAAACTCACATTTTCATCGCGGTATAGCAAAATAGTGTGACAATCGACTGCAAACAATTCTCCAATATTTTTTTATGAAAGAGCAATATTTTGTCAGTCTATTAAGGTACGACATAGAAAACAATGCACCTCAACTATAACTCAAGGGTGGTGTACAAACAAGTTGAAAGAAATGTAACGGCCGCCTCGCCATCTGGAGCTGTCATGGGCTCATAGAAATTCCCTGCCGCGAGTTCCGTGATGCGCTTGGGTGTTCTGTGGGTAGCCAATGAGGCCGACGGCGATCTTTGGTCATTCGAGATCAGGTGTTTGAGTTGCTTCACAACTCCGCGTCATTTTTATTATATCCGTTGCTATTATCATTGTCCATTGCATACATCAGTTTAGTTTTTTGGTTTTGTTTTAAATAGTAGTATAGTTGTTACTGCTGTTAATAATAAATAGTCTTTGTTGTGTTCGTTGTGTGTGTGTTATTTTTGTAATAAATTAGTTAAAGTCGGTGTGTATATTATTTAGCTGACTATCGAGGTGAAGTTCACCCCTTTTTTTCTTATTTATTCTCATTATATTTGTACTGGGCACGACTACCGTCGTCCCGATTATTTGAAAGCATTCAAATATCAAATAAGTGCAAAGTAAAGAATGAAAAGAGTCATGCAGGCCGATCTACGAACCATGTCGCCTCTCCCACTTACACCGCCGCCACGACGAAATGGGACAGACTTCACGGAAGCAAATTGCCCCATAATTCCACATTTCGATTCCACTAATCAACCCCCAACGGGCGGGCCGCTCGCTGTAACTTCAAAAATTCCCAGATTTTACACAGTGAGCCAAGCAAGTTCCGATGAAACTTATTTTATTGATATCAACGGCCCGCCAGCACACAATGATGGTATAGACACACTCTCTCCATGCATATTAGAAGACGTACACGAAACTACCCCCCTGGATTATGTTTCCACCCCCTGGGACAACCCTTGGTGTTGGAAACACCCCGAATCAACCTGGTCCCGCTTTCTCTACTTTGCTGCGTAACCATTGGTGATACAATGGGAAGATCCGTCATCACTGCCGCGCACCGTGCGCATGCGCACTCGTCGGCCACCCGCCAGTATGGCGGAGCGGAGCCGACGTGCACCGCAGAGAGGGAAGAGGATCGAGTTAGATTACAGTAATATATTTCATACCATATATGCAAAAATAAAATATATTTGTTGATTATACAAAAATATATATATAAACATATATCGACCTTAATATCTATGTTATTTTAATTATCTATATTAGATAATATAAAAATGTGGCGCGCTACAACAAATCATATCTTTCGTTGTATATAATCAAACATTACATATCTGGCACCATCATACTCACAAAACTTGCTCTTTCATAAAAAAAATACTGGGAAATCGCTTGCAGTCGATTTTCGTACTACTCCGCGATGAAAATGTGATTCTTTTGAAAATTGTATATCGACCCCCAAATTTGGCGCCCTGTATCACCGAAACTATTGATTGCAGACAAGAAATGAAGAAAAAAGGGAAGGTCGATAAGACGCAGCATTTTATAATTTACATTTTTTTATTTGAATATTTTTCGATATTACTGGCGACTAATTCTCGCTACCATGACACGACTAGAAAAATACTCGTGTTAGACTGTCAATGTTTCACGGGTGCTATGACAAGTGACACCATCCTGCTGAAAGTGCATGTCTTCAAGAGTAATATCTTTCAATTGAGACAAAAGGATGCGGTATATCATGCCACGATAACGTTCACCATTTACCGTTAATGCCTTGTGTTCGAAGAAATATGATTAATTCAGACCACAATGCACACCAAACAGTGACACACTGAAGATCCATTTCTTTCCATGATCACTCGTAGATTTTCTGAGCACAAAATTGTGGCAATTTTGCCTATTAACGATCATTAGCATCAAAGTGAAAATGGACCTCGCCGTTGAAGATGATTTTGTCCACAATATTTTCATGCTCCAATTTAATGACCCAATTGGTGAACTCTCTTCGCCGTACATGGTCTGTTGACAGAAGTTGTTGAAACAATTGGACTTTGTAAGCATGAAGATGCAAATCTTTAATGAGAATACGGCGAAGAGTGGATGTTGTAATGTCCAATTTTTGTGTAGGACGAATCGAGATCCCTGGACTACATTCTCGTGATCTATCGACTATCGCCATGTTTTGTTCTGAACGACCACTACGAGCTCGCGTCGCGGCGTCGTGTGTTTCACAAGAATGACTGAACCAGTACTTTCGATTTTTCCGATTATTCTTTTCACAGTTGAAAATTTTTAACATTATTTCTGTTCCGTACCGAACCATGTTCCTTCCTACCTAACATCCCATTCCCTGTACCCTACTCTACGCCCATGTGCCAGTGCCGCCCATGCATATAGTTTCGTGCGGCCAAGCTGGATCGTAGGTGTTGACAGGAGAGAATCATATCAACTACCGACACAGTAAGATATCGTGCGAATCCCGGGCAAGCCAACATATCCAGATAACAAAGTAAGTCCCGTTATTTACCTATTATGCATATAAATTATCCCTGCTTATGCAGGTGGTCTTTCAAGTTCGGTATCAAACATCATAACACATATTTCATTATCATTATCAATTATCACACAATTTCTACCAAAATTGGACGCAGTTTACGAATCGTAGAAATCAAGGCTTTACAATTTTGTAGTGTTTAATAATCATAACGCGTTATTGTATCGTGTAACGCTCCATGTTTACTAACTCCTATCTGTCTCCTATCTGTCTCCTATCTGTCTCCTATCTGTCTCCTATTGACCTGTCACAATCACTGACCTATCGAATCATGACAGCTAAAATGGCACGCAATTCAAGTCTTGCGCTCTAATTGTGCATAACATAAAATACCCTTTACAATGTGTTTTTGTTTATTTATGTTCAAGCTACCAACTGTTAAAATAGTTACAGTTATACTTCTTGCACTCTGTATATGCCCCTTACATATAATTTGTTCCAAATTGGATCCACCATTGGTATCTCAAAAACTATGAGAGGCAGAAAGTCGGCTAAATTAACAAAATTATAGCACCGCTAATTATTTTATAAGACATCAAGAAGCCTGTCCAGTTTCATAGCCAAAAACAAAAATTGTCTTTTAACAGTTCACAATAAATTAACCATTAACGTAACGTTACTAAAAAGAAATTGTTCCGCTATGCTGGCGATTTGATAATGCAGCTTTTGATAATACAGAACATACGAAAATATTTTCTCCCAAATACGTTTTTCACTAGTTACCTATATGAAGATCCGGAACATTTGGTAAAATAAATGTTGTGTAATATGTCCTCAATTATTTTTAAATCATCATTCAACTTAATTTATATAAAAAAATGTGTTTCGCATAAAAAGAGAATAAGGATCTTGCTTACGTAACTTTTTTTCATACTGAATTTACACAGAAATTATTTACGTAAATTTACGGCAAAATAATAATTTATTTATAGAATCTTAGTTGCAATATACATTATACATACATCCATTTACAGAACATCTAGATGGAAAAGATGAATATTGTTTTTGTATAGGAAATACTAATATAAATAAATCTCGCTTTCTTTTGAAATACTCATGATAAGGATTTCTGAGAGTGCGAAAGAATATTGATTTCAAAGGATGTACTATCGGCAACGCAATATAGATAAAAAGAGAAAATAATACAAGAAATATGATAATGGAAAGGTCAGCCGACAAAGGGCGCCCCAGTAGTCAGGAGCCAGGACCAAGGGAGGTTCACCCGGAATAATACATGCAAGGTTACCGTTCCAGTAAGCGAGAGACATTACAATAGAGTAAAATAGGAGAAAAAAAGGTCGATCGCGGTCTACAACGATGAGCGAATAATGAGTAATAATCTTGCTCGACTTGCAAGCTCTCATTCAAACATACAAAGGCGATTATGTCTTAAAATAATGGAAAACTCGCTGTAGAAACCTCACATTAAGGAAGATGGTAGGTGTAGCAACCCCATGCTCAACAATATACACTATCTGAAATGTGGTGTAAAATTTGACACCGATTTCACGTAAAGGTGGTATTTATAGGGACACCCCAGTTTAGCGTGAAATGAAGACCTTAAAGCCATTGTAGAATTTTATCATTCCGTGGTGTGAATTTCCATAACAGTAATTAAGTAAAAGCAACACGACATATGCAGTGGCGGCGGCAGGAGTGGGCACGGATGGGCGAGCGCCCAGGCAAAATCCTTTTCGCCTTTTATATTCGCACATAAAATAATATATTTAACGCCCTCGCACACCCTATACATTTCCTGCCTATTTTCGCCCAACCCCATAGTACCGCCACTGGCATAGTGTAAACTTCGCCATCATTTAGTGTAAGTTTTATTTCAATTTTACACCATTTACTGCCCATATGGGACAATGGAGAAAAGTAAAATACTTTATATATAAAATAAATTTTTCTTTTTAATATATGATACAAAGTTAATTTTTTTATTTCGTTAATGAAATATTGGTGTATATTATATGTATGCACTAGTGCAAGTCCATAAAATAGTTGTATATTCATGAACACAACCAAATTCCTAATATTATTACAATATTTGAAATAGTATTTGTATTATCGAGATTTTCAATTAAATATTATGATCCTATCCTAATGTGAATGTTCTTCCAGGTTAATAAATAATAAATATGCTTCGTTGACTTTCAGATGCCCTTGTATATTTCCTATTAATTCTTCTTATAATGATGGAACTTAGTCCTTATTGAAAATAAAACTTATAATTTAAGCAGTGTTAACGTAGAAGTAACATAATCAAGAATATAGCCAAATATTTAATTTACTATTTAATAATTATAAGTAGGTACAAATAAGTAAAACGTACAAATTTACAAATTCTGTTTTATTGGGGTAGTTACCTCCTTATCTCTAACATATAAATATGCCATATATACTTACTGTATTTTAAATTTTACTGTATGAAGTGGACTTGGTTAAACTGGACATCGCCTTTTTTATGGAAATGGCATGTAACATACAACATCTTTAAATAAAAACCCTACATTAAAGTAATTTCCCTTGTACGTTTTCAAATACTTGTATACTCACTGTGTACTGGTTCCACCATAATAACGTAAACTAATGGAAACATGTGATATTATTTAAAAAAATATGTAAATCAATTACCATAAAATTGATTTTAACGGCAAAATTAAATTATCTCTAATGATACAAAAATCTGTTGTTTGCCATATAAAATATCAAGGATATAATTCATAAAAGAGGTGAAAACATACTACATTTTACGTATAATTAATTAAATTACTACTTACATTATGTCAGCCTCTTAATTATAATCCTATTAAAATTTAGTTTTGTTTACTTGCTTATATATTTCTTCGTAATCTTTCTTTGTACACATGATTATTTATTTTCTGAGGTGACTGTACGTACGGCTAATTACCATCCGTTGTATTAATTCTACTAATTAAAAACATTTAACACGGATTTGAATTAATTTTGTTTATATATAAATAGAATCTATTTAATATTTATACTGTTTTTGTTATATGATTATTGTAAACTCATGCTTCAATACGAGTATAATACGAATAAATTTCTTTCACATCTGTTCGGTTTCGTCGCTACAAAAGTACCAATTCGAGATATTAAATTAAGCCAGCATTAATTGCGTTATTTAGAATGTAAATATGAATTATTCTCCAAACTCAGTTTTCATTTTTGACAGCTAATGGGTAAGTCTTTGTAAGTACTTAAATACTTTAATGTTTTACCAATAGTAAAGGTTCTTTCAATAAGGACGCTCGATTATTAAATGTAAATAAAACAAGTTGTGTGTAAGATACCTCTCTTTTTATTTGAAATAATATTTTATGGCATTAAGTATGAAATATAATGTCGTTCAAATATTCGCAGCGACTTTGCTTGGTGTCGCGTATTCGGGAGGTCCAATTTGCGATAACTTTATCGCAAAAATCTGGCCGAATTTCCTGGATGGCTTCCGTTATGTTGACTTTGAGGGCATCGATTGTTTGTGGTTTATTCGTATATTCGTATAGCTCTGCGATTTAAGATAACCCCAGAGGAAGAAGTTAAAGGCGTTAAATCGCACGATCTCGGTAGCCAGTTCATGTCGTTGCTGCACGTACCAAACAGTGACTTTATCGGGATGCATTTGGTGCTAGTGAATCTCGTGTGGATTGGCATCGTCCGAAAGCCGACAATTTTGCTTGTTCATATATCCATTCATCCAAAAATGGGCCTCTTCGCTAAAGATGATTTTTTTTGGCGAAATTTGGGTCAACTTACAGCTGCTCCAGAGCCCAATCAGCAAACACACGGCGTTATCTATGGTCGTTTACCTTAAGTACCTGGGTCAGTTGGATTCTATATGGGTGCACACCCAACGTGCAACCGGTTCTGACGCAAAATTCCCCAAGTCGAAGTCGCAAGAAGTCCCAGTTTTTGTTCACGACGAGAAATTGATTGCCTCGGGTTTTCACGTACACTCTCACGCACAACAGCGATGTTTTCGGCGGATGTTGCGCTTCGGTGACGTACAGAAGTTAGCTGATTATTTATCAAACCGGTTAACTCGAATTTGGCCAACAAACGTCGAATAGTCGACTCGGAGGGACGGTTGTATCGAGGATGAAAACCACGTAATTTGCCGAACATTTCTCGAACGAAATAATGATTTTGAAAATAAAATTTGATGATTTGCATACGTTGTTGAACTCTATAACCTTCCATAGTGATTTACCATACCCTACTGAACAATTCACAATAAATTTGACAGATGTTGCTTTAACAACATGGCCGCTATAACCTAACAAATTTCGAGAACTCGTATTGAAAAACCCTGTATTATACTCTTTATGCTATTTTAAGTATCCATCAATATACAAGTCTTGTATTAATATTTGCAGAGGGAATATATTAAAATTTTAGATGATATTAGTCAGTAAAAATACTTATAGTCACAGATGCTCCCAGTGATTAGAAATGCTTGTATTGTGTAATAATGTACACAATGGCGATAACATCCTATATACATTATATTGGTCATTACTAATAAGGACCTAAAAAGTGAATTACAATATTACAATATTTTTTATAGGAAATCATTGGAATAACAGCATTATAAACGTGGAGAATATGTTTTTTTTATATTATAATTATTATTTTCGGTGCGCGAGCAAGCCATAATAATGTACACATTATATTTAAGATAAATATGTATGTTAAAATGATGATGTAAATTCCATTAATATGAAATGTTCTCATCATCAGATAAGATATTCATTTATTATTAATGCCACAAAGTGATCAGTTTAAACAATCATTTTATATTTTTTAGTGAATATCAATTATTTATTAATTACCATTGTCAAATTAAATTTTCAATATAACAATTAATATAAATATAATTAATATTCTTAAATAATAATTATTTTCAATTCTCGAAACCTTCTCGCATATAAACATATGCATTATTATGTTAGTGGTTTTCATAATACGTCGTAATCATATGACAAGGAAATTGAAGGGAATTGAAAGAGAAATTTTTAGAGTTGGTGCAAGAAAAGAAATACAAATTTTTATTTATTTATTTATTTATTTATTTATTTATTTATTTTTGTTTAGTAGAGGACAGTGAATTGTATCTACTGGATAGTAGACAGTAAATAATTATCATAATATAAAATACACAGAATTAAATTAATTTACAATTTTTTAAACAGTGCATCTGTATAGTTCTTCCCCCTCCCTTTGAAAAACAATGATATCATTAACATATAAGTCGGAAATCGAGAAAGGAACTACCCAACCGCCAAACGATTATCAAAGTAGTTCCCGAATAGCAAGGCTATTACATAATCACTATAGGAAACAACTACTCCTCGGGCTAAAGCCCCGCCAGGCATTGAATTATACCTAAAAGCGATCCTCGACCCCTTTCTCGTGTTTCTGCACGATCAGATAAGGTTTCAAAAAATGAAACCCGCCACAGGTAGGATTCGACATTTGTCCCGGATTGGAACCGAACGACATACAGCTGTTTCGAACTTATTAGTTCTCATCAGTGCCGTACATGGTACGCCGATTCAGAACAAATGCCGAATAAAATTTGTGGGGTATACATCTTTATCGATACGATCTATGTCAATAACATATAAGTCGGAAATCGAGAAAGGAACTACCAAACTGCCAAATGGTTATCAAAGTAGTTCCCGAATTGCAAGGTTAATAGTCGTTATAGAAAACAACTACTCCTCGGGCTAAAGCCCCGCCAGGCACTGAATTATACCTATCATAATAGAACGATCTTCGACCCCTTTATCGTGTTTCTGCACGATCAGATAAGGTTTCAAAAAATAAAACCCGTCACAGGTAGGATTCGACATTTGTCCCGGATTGGAACCGAAAGACATACAGCTGTTTCGAGCTTATTAGTTCTCATCAGTGCCGTACACGGTACGCCGATTCAGGACAAATGCCGAATAAAATTTGTGGGGTATACATCTTTATCGATACGATCCATGTCAATAACATATAAGTCGGAAATCGAGAAAGGAACTACCAAACCGCCAAGCGGTTATCAAAGTAGTTCCCGAATTGCAAGGCTATTACATAATCGCTATAGGAAAGCTACTCCTCGAGCTAAAGCCCCGCCAGGCATTGAATTATACCTAAGAGCGATCCTCGACCCCTTTATCGTGTTTCAGCACGATCAGATAAGGTTTCACAAAATAAAACCCGCCACAGATAGGATTCGACATTTGTCCCGGATTGGAACCGAACGACATACAGCTGTTTCGAACTTATTAATTCTCATTAGTGCCGTACACGGTACGCCGATAATAACTTCGAAACAGCTGTATGTCGTTCGGTTCCAATCCGGGACAAATGTCGAATCCTACCTGTGGCGGGTTATATTTTTTTTTTTCTTGAAATGATATCATTATCAAAGATGGGGGTGCGGTGCATTTTGAAAATTATGTTTAAATGGCAACAGTATGCAAGAACATCTTATTTGGAAGCTGCCTCGCATATTTATTCAAACGTTGTTTTTATTTTGACATTGTTGATTGTTGAAAAAAAAAATGTAAAAAAATATCTGTGAAAGCTTAATAATTAAGTTTTTTTCCGACAGTTTTTACATATCCAAATTTTGTATTGTTTACATTAAAAATAGATTTTAGGTTAATGGGAAATAATAAATTTAATTTATACATAATAAAATTTTTATAGTAAAAAGTAGTCAGATTTTTAATTTTTTAAAATTAGTTCCTTTTATTAGTTTTTTAAAATTAGTATCCTTCTCATTAGTATCATTCTCTCATCCGTTCCAGTGTTTGTCAAAATTAAGTTACATTATTCAGTAATTATCTGCTTCCAAACCTCCATGTGACCTTTTGTATCATTTTTGTCAAATAAAATCTGACATTTAGCTTTTACAAAGCTAAAACATTTGATGTACATATGTAGTATTCCATATGTAATAAACCATTAACCCTTTTATTAAATCAAAAGACAGACGCCAAAATGAAAACAACGTCGTTTCTGAAGTAGATTCCAAATCAAGTGTTATTCGTACAGTTGCCATTTAAACATTACTTTCAAAAATGCGCCACAACGTCGTGTTATTTTTCATTGTAATTTCGATATCACATGTAAAATGTGCTATTCAAAATCTAATAGAGACCATATTAAAGTAAATTAGGTAAATGAGGTAAATTAGGTTAATTAGATAAATTATTACTTCTATTAGGTAAAATTATACAAACGACACCACCTGCCAGCGCCTACTATAGCTCGCTGTTTCCCTTGATAACTGCCATCGCCAAGAGTCGTAATCATTATAAGCGCCCCGACGCCGACGTCCAGTGTTTTTGGAACCAAAAACCATGCGATGTCTTAGTCGGAGTGAAATACGTGGGACGTCTTAGAAATGCACCAATTTAGGATATATATAGGTCTTTAGGATATATATATATATATATATATATATATATATATATATATATATATATATATATATATATATATATATATATATATATATATATATATCATCATCATTAGGTCATCAGTCCGAAGACTGGTTGGACGCTAACCTCCAGCTTCTCCTATCTTGTGCTAACCTACGCATTTCGCTAATTGTGCTACAACCTACATCCCTTACTATTTGCGAACAGTAGTCTAATCTAGGCCTACCTCTGCCTTTCTTCACTCCTATTTCTGCCTCCAAAATATCGCGGACTATTCCTCCATGTCTCAGCAAGTGGCCTACCATTCTATCTCTTCTCTTCTTTAAGTTTTTCCACATACTCCTTTTCTCGCCGACTTTCTCCAATACTTCTTCGTTTCTAACCCTATCAGTCCATGGTATTTTCATCATTCTTCGGTAACACCACATCTCAAAAGCTTCTAATTTCTTCCTACTTGCTTCCCCTACCGTCCAGGTTTCGCAGCCGTAAAGTGCCATGCTCCATACATATGTTTTCAAAAATCTCTTCCTTGTTTCTAAGTTTATTACCCCCGAGCATAAAAGTGCTTTCTTTTTGTTAAAAGCTACTCGACCCTGCGCTATTCTTTGTTTTATGTCTTTATCGCTTCTTCCATCCCAATTTATTTTACTTCCTAAATAAGTGAAGTCTTTAACTTCCTCCAATCTTTCATTGTTAATTTGTACTTTCGTTTTTGCTCTGCTCTCGCGCCCTCTGCACACTAACACTTTAGTTTTGTTTTTATTCACCCTCATTCCGTATTCCTCTGTCAACACTGCCTCCATTTCGTTCAATGCTGATTCTAGTTCCTCCTTACTAGATGCTAATACTGCTATATCATCCGCGAATCTCAGCATTTTTAGTTTCTGTCCCTGTACTTTAATCCCGAAATCCACTCTATCTTTTACCACATTAATCGCCTCTTCGATGTACAGATTAAAAATTAGTGGTGATAGCGTACATCCTTGTCTTACTCCTTTCCTAATACCTACTTCCCTTTCCTCCCCTTCTACTTCTATAACAGCAGTTTGCTCTATGTATAGATTGTGTACTACTCTCCTATCTCTATACTTCATTCCCGCGCTCTTTAGTATCTCGAACATTTTTTCCCATCTTACGTTATCAAACGCTTTTTCTAAATCTACAAATCCTATATAAGCGTTCTTTCCTTTTTCTATTGTTTTCTCTAACATTACTCTTAGCGCCAGAATAGCTTCGCGAGTTCCCCTATTTCGCCTACACCCGAATTGGTCTTCTCCTAGTATTTCCTCCGCTCTATTTTCCATCCTCTTCTGTACTATTCTAGTTAGGATTTTTGACGCATGGGAAGTTAGGCTAATCGTTCTAAAGTTCTCGCATTTGTCGGCTCCTCTCTTTTTCGGTATAGTAACGATAATGTTCCTCTTATAATCCTCCGGCATCTCGCCCGTTTCGTATATATATTTTACCAGTTCAAACATCCTATTTACTACTTTCTGTCCCGCACATTTCAAAATTTCCGCCTGTATTTTATCTACACCCGGCGCTCTATTATTCTTTAGCCCCCTTAGTGCTATTTCAAATTCCTCTCTCAATATAGGTTTTCCTACATCTTCCCTATCGATGCTAGATTCTTCCTCTAATATCTCTCCTAATTCCTGACCCTCGTATAAATTTCCTAAGTACTGTTTCCATCTATCCGCTTTTTCCTCTCTTCCTATCAGTATGTGTCCCGATTGACTCCTAACATTTCTACTTATTGTTCCTATATCCCTGAAGTTCCTCTTAATTATTTTGTAAGCCTCATCGGTCTTACCTACTTGCAACTTATCTTCTACTTCTTTGCATTTCTCCTCTATCCATTGCTCTTTCGCTTTTCTACATTTTCTAATGACTTCCCACTTTATAGCCTTATACGTTTTCAGTCCTTCTTCGTCTCGTCTGTTTTTGTAGTCTCGTCTCTTTTGCATTAAGTTTAAGATTTCGTCCGTTATCCAGGGCTTCCTAGCTTCCCTTTTATCGTGTCCTAAAACGTCCGTAGCCGCGGAAGCTAGACTATTCTTGATACCCTCCCACTCAGTTTCTGCGTTCTTGATTTCGTCCTTACTCGTTTTATTTATTAATTGATCTGTTTTCTCTAATCTATATATATATATATATATATATATATATATATATATATATATATATATATATATATATATATATATATATAGATTAAAGTGAGATTTGAACGTCCCATACGTCTCGAGATGAAGGGTTTGAAGAAGAGAGTCTGGATAATGTGGGATAGACATATGTCTAATTAGTGTAGCTTATAAGTGATCTCATTTCAAAGCATACCACACATAATGTCGCACTAGTTCCGATTTGGAGACTGACCGAAAAGGTTTTTAAAATAAAAAATATCTACAGGGTGCTCAATATGTATGCTCAATTTTAAAAACACCCTGTATGAAAAAGTTGATCAGACAAAAATTTTTAGTTGTTTTCGTTCTTTCTGGGAGCCTCGAGTTTTTCGGAGTCAGTAATTTCGTTGCCATGACAACCACCTTGTTTTTTTTAATGATACACTATCTTCTGTTCCCATTTAGAATCAACTTTAGTTTCCTAGTCTTAGTCTTAGTTTCTATTCGGTGGTCTAGTTATGCGTATACTAAACGTGTTTAGTAATGCGGATGCACCTATACTATTATGGAACAGTTTAAAAAAAAATGAGAAGCTAGTAATTACATTTCTAGAGTTAAATGACTCGATGTCATATCTTTATGAAAGCAGAAAATGATCATAAGCTCTTACTGGATAATAATTGTCTATGCTAAATGACAAATACTTCAAGAAATGCCACTGAACATTTTCAAGCATAAATACCAAGGATACCAAATAAGAGTACAATACTCTAATTTCTAAGGAACTAACACAAAATATTTATAAACATATTAAGGTAGCAGTATTAGGTTTTATATCCATTTAGAGCCACATGATTGATATGCCCAAGGAATTAGTTTATCATCAAAGTACACACCAGGAACCTATTAAAACTACTGTTTTCAACATACTTACAGTGACTCTATTTTGTTGACATATAAACTAGAAAAACTACTTCTTTTATTACTATTCAGTTATTGTAGGGCATACATTTGTATTCCCATTCTTGATATTTTTCAATAATTACAAACATTTCATTATTGTTCTATGTAAGCATTAAATTACTCAATTTATATATTGATAAAAGTTCTATCGATCACGGTCGTCTCTCTAGTGACCTCACGTTGGATGGTGTAGGTGAATGGGTAATAGAAATTGTTGACAACTATCTCACATTAGCCGGCTTATGGATATTACAAATTAATTAATTAATCTTTTCCATAAACATATATGATGACATTACATTATAATAATGAATGTGTATTCAAATTTCTTACTCAAAAATATATTTATCAAATGTAAGATCGTAATAACAGATTCACCTATATGCTAACTTAATGAATGGAAACCCGGATGAGCGAGGCCTTGAGGAAATTCAGCATAATTTCATATTTCTTAACCACTATTTCTATTTTTGACAATAGATTTACTGGTTTATTATTGATGATTCATTACTTACCATTAGGTATGCTAAATCTTAAAGTTCCTAGCGGTTCATCCTTAAATCTTGTAGGAGGATTTAATAAAGAATAATTCATTTGAAATATATGTGAAGATGATGATGATGAGGTGGTTCTCTTTACAGAAGCATGGCCGTATCAAATGGATTATGAATAAAGGTATAATAATGTTAATTTATCGTTTAAAGTTGAATTGTAATAATATTAATTTATCAATTCATTGTGCATGTTAAAATTTGGTAGTTGAGATAATAATGAAATATTTTACCTAGTTGCTTTTGACAATGAGTTGAATACTTCATTTGTATATTTCTCAATTACTGATAGCTCATAATAAGTACCTATATACGATTTTCATACAATTGTATATTATAAAATATAAACTACAGTGAAATGTGTACTGCTTGTAATCTAAATATGTCCGATAGCTTGGAACACATTTGTCCGACTTATGACTCCATTAAAAGTACTGAACTTAAAAACATTTTGGAAAACTGCGACTCATTTATACACAGCTTCAACAATATCACAATTTCTAAAGCAAAATTGATATGTTGTTCGATTATGCATTTACTAAAACTTCGCTCTTTTATATTAAATAAATAACAATTTCATTTTTTCTCTTTACTTTTTTTACATATATTCAACATATATTTTTATTTATATGTATACACAAATTTTATTCTATTAACAATAATATTATTTTGCATATATGGCCCGAAGTTAATGTATAGAATTTTAAATTAAATAAACTATTACAATTACAATAACTTAATTTATATAGGGTCTTTAATAGGGACGCTCGAAATTTGTTAGGTTATGGCGGCCATATTGTTAAAGCAACATCTGTCAAATTAATTGTTAATTTGTTCAGTAGTGTATGACAAACCAACGTGGACAACAACGTGTGCAAATCATGAAATTTTATTTTCAAAATCACTGCTTTCTTCGAGAAACGTTCCGTGGATTACGTGATTTTTATCCTCGCCACAACCGTCCTGCCGAATCGACTATTCGACGTCTGGAAACCAAATTAGAGTCAACCGGTTTGATATATAATCAGGCAACACCTGTATGTCACCGAAACGTAAGGTCTGCTTAAAACATTGCTGCTGGGCGTGAGTGTACGGAAAAACCCGAGGCAGTCAGTATCTCGTCGTTTACAAGAACTTGGACTTTCTGTGACTTCAACTTAGTGAATTTTGCTTCGGGACTTGAGTCTGCACCGTCTAAAATCCAGCTGACACAGGAATTTAAGGTAAACGATCAACAGTGTCGTGTGTTCGCTGATTAGGATCTGGAGCAGTTGGAAGTTGACCCAAATTTCGTCGAAAAATTATCTTTAGCGACGAGGCCCATTTTTAGATTATGGATATGTGAGCAAACAAAATTGTCGGACTTGGGACGATACCAATCAATATGAGACACACCAGCACCAAATGCATTCCGAGAAAGTCACTGTTGATACGGATTTTGGTCTGGCGCATTCATCGGTTCATGCTTCTTCCAGAAGGAAACTGGCATTGCCATAAATGTCAACGGCGAGCACTACAGATCGATGATAAGCAACTTCTCGTGACCTAAACTGGATGATATGGATATTGACGGCATGTGGTTGTAACAGGACGGCCCTACATGCCACACAGCGCATACCACGTAGATATTCTGCATGAGCGACGAGGGCATGGTTATCTCGCCCAGCGGCGATATGAACTGGCCACCGAGGTCATGTGATTTGACGCGATTAGACTTATTTCTTTCGGGCTATCTTGAATTGCACATCTATGCGAATAAACTGAAAATATGAATGCCTCAAAATCAACATAACGAACGCCATCCAGAAAATTCCGCCAAATTTGTGACAAAGTCATCAAAAATTGGACCTCCCGAATTCATGCCACCATGCAAAACCGCGACGGACATTTGAACGACTTTATATTCTATACTTAATGCCACAAAGTACCCTTCCAAATAAAAAAAAATAATGAGTGAATACCTCACACAAAACTTGTTTTACTTAAATTTAAAAATTGAGCGTCCTTATTGAAAGACCCTTTTAGCATCACCACGTAGAAGCCGCCGAACTTCATATCCTTTAAATATAAACACTTATGTTTCTTTTGATAAAGATGATTTCGAAACGCTTGTATCTCAGCTAATTTTCATAAAATTCCCGTCCTAAATAATTAAATCATAATTTAATTATTTTAGTCGATCAGATCTTTTACAGAGCTCATTTATTTAATTTTGCGGTAAATTTTACTAGTGGTCGATTGTGTGTTTGTTGATTGAGATAAACATTGTTAAATATATCAGGGACAGAATTTGTCTAGTGTACCCGCCTAAAAATGTTGTATTCCCGATTTCCACCAAAAATTTTTATTTTTGTAGGGGTAGTGAGTGTCTTCCTATTCTGAAAATATGGCACTTCAATTGCTGCAGATTGTCAAGATATAAGGGCAAGAATTTTCTCCGTGCAACCATGCGCGCCCTATTTCATTAATTTATAACTCCTATTACGTTTATTCGATTATTGCATTCATTTATAGGATTTCGTCTACTTTTCTATAAAAATTGTCATTTTTTTGTAAATGCGAATTGTAAGTGTTTCTTTGCAATTTTTTTTTCCAGTTTTTTAAATTTCCGCCGTTTTTGTTTTTTTTTAGAAATATTTTTAATGGAAAGCTTGTGTCTTTCTTGCTATAAAATTACTTCCTAACGGATATGGGACTGAACGAATTGGTGAAGGAGAAAATAATTTGGTATGCGCTGTCGCATTTGTCTCGCACTCGCTCTCACGTGAAGTTTCTTCTTACACAGAATTTAAAAAACTTTTTATTAATTAAAAAGTTTTTATTTTTTATTTTTATTTATTAATTAACTTTTCAAAAATTATTTAGTTAATAGGTAATCAACAAATGAAGTGAATATAAAACCATACCTGTATTTATATATTATGAAGTTATTTATTTACATAACAGTTTATTATCTTGTTATTGAGTTAATCACTGAAACAACGCATTTGATATATTACCCAAAGATTTGGTTATTGTATCTACATAACTGGAACTATATACTTTGGTTGTGATATCCAAAGTGATTTGGACAAAGTATATTTGGGTGCCCGTAAGTTATTATGTGTACCACATCAAAACCCTTCACAACCAAATTACTTTAGTTTCTACAAAGTAACCCCTTCATTCAGTGTCGTTAAGTTTCGCCAAAAAAGCGAGTTTCTCGAGTTATTTTTGCATGTTAACCATATTAAATCAACATCACTACAATTTCTACAATATGAATAGGAAGAGTTTTACCGATCAATGCTGCAATCCTTTTAATAAGGAAGAGCACACAAAAACTATGGGAGATGTAAGGTATATTTCTGTAAATCTCTAAAAAAATATCCTTATCTCTCTTCTGAATCAAAAGTTTGCGGTTCATGCAGAAAATATCTGTTATCGTTGTCTGCGCTGTCAATCGTTTATTCTGTAATTGACGTAATAGTTTTAAATGAACATGCTGGGCTTGAGGTAATTTTTATGAAAACAATGCACTTTATGAAACAATATTTTTATAAATATATTTTTCTGCATCATTTTCTAGGTTGTGCATTTGTTTGAAGAAAATGTGGAAGTTGCCAATGGAAGTTGCCAACTCTATTCATGATGAACATGTTTCCCTCCTTAGCTTATTCTCAAAAACAAAAAAATACTGTGCCCAGGAAGATCATACATCCAGAATGGAAGTTCTCAAGCAAATCAAGCAAAAATTCTAAATTTCCAGAGTCCGAAAAAACAATACTTCTGACTCTGGCGCCAATGTCTTGGGGTCGACGAAAATTAGCTACCGTATGCTTCTGAATATGAATTTTTCTTTGTTTTGTAAACAATTACGTATCCTGTTAAAGATTCATTAATTAGATTTAATTTCATAGGATTTGTTACTCTAATTCAATGCGTTTATATCTTATATTGAACAATTTTGTTCAATATTATTTTTAGTCCAGCGTAGGAAGGAAAGGGTTACATCGAAGTTCACTGATCAGTGAACTTCGACTTAATTTCCAATTTGGTCTTATTTACAAATGCAAAACGGACCACTGTAGATGAAAAATGTGGTTCTTAATTTACCCAGATCTGTATAGATATACTTTTAAAAATATTTTTGTTGAATATTTTAGTTATTGTAACTAAACTATTTATTTATAACAAGATATCGCAATTTGTTTTTTATTCGGCACAAGAAATTTCTCAAAAACCAGGTATATTCAGAACCGTTTTGGTGTGAGTTATTAAATGTATCCAAATAATATTCTCGAATAGTTTCTGTTGTAAGATGTAATTCATGAAGTATACACGTGATGTGTATTAAACTAGGATACAGGAAAGGTGACATGAGGAAACTGCCCATAGAAATTTTTTTTTTTTTATATTTTATTTTATACCGTCAACATATATTAGGTTGTCTTTTTTCTTAATGTAATTAGTTTCAGCTGTTTATTGGGATTTATTTTTTAACGTTTGTTTAAGACACAGAACAGGACGTACTTCCCTTAATGCGTTAGGCTACGGAGGGGAAGGTTACATATAAAGGAGATATCTTCCTGAGCCTGGGTGTAAATACACCTAGGCTCAGGAAGATCTCTCCCAAGATCCCAAGCCTCTCCACTCTTGAGTGGCTCGAATCTCTGTTGGGACTCGAACTATCGCAATCCTAATCCCAGCCCGTCCTGCACCCTTATTAATGTCACGTAGAGAAGTTTATTTGAATGCCCACCGTATTCTCTTCACATTCGTTATAGCGAATTACATCCCTTGGACATTTCTATAATTTTTTATTATCTAGTAAATACACCGATAAGTGTTCAAATGTACATACTAACATATTATAATATTGGCCACAGGATGTTATTTAGATGTCTCGACCACAGCTAACCGCAATTCCTTGTTGCATTTTTAGAATTGATTAGAATTGATTATATGTATTTACAACGAATTTCGACTGAGCAATTCCATGTAGGATTAGGTATATATTTTTTTTACAAAACTGGTGAATTTAATATTTATTGAATATAAATAGTGACTCATATATGGACATACACAAAAAATTAAAGAACATAAAAATTAAATCGACGAAAAATTCGGGATAACATCTTTGACTACATTTTTATTTGTGCTACTCTGGTTAGATTCTTTCTCGTAAATAAAGGTATCTTAGAGGCCTTCAATAAACTTCTCTTATATATAAACTAAACTATTATTTACTACAAACCAAACGTATTACTTTAGCTTCGTTATGTTTTAAATTAGGACATTCCTATATAAATCTTCTCACAACCTTGCCAGATTGTGAGAACCTTGTATCCAAACAGTCGCGCGTTACTGCAAACTTTCCGCATATTTACCCTATATGAAAGCTACAGATATAACATAGAAATATAAATATTTACTATGCTACACTGAACAAACTAACAAATGATCAAACAAGACGGCAAAACTAAATTGAATTCCTTACACCTACATCGATTCAAGTATCTCAAGTCTACGTGACAACATTTTGGCTGCTGGGAACTTACTCGAGTCTATTACCACCCATACAACACTCACGATGGACATATTTATGTATCACAAATACAGAGATCAATGACTATTTAATATTTATACACGTTTCTTTTAATATATTCTATATAGAATAAACTTTCTTCCCATAAAACGACAGAATGCAAAGGCACTACCTAAAAATAAGGATAAACATATTCATGCTCAGGGTGAGGGGGAGGACACTCTCCATTTTATAAAACTGATGCCGGATAGAATTTTTATTGCACGCCACTTTTACTCAACAGCACGCCCGTGGTTGAACCATCAACACAAGTTCAATGTAATTATTAATTTAATAATTGTACGATGGATTATATTTTCATATCCGTGATCCATAGTTCACGTCTTCTCTATACTTAAAAGTATGAATTTATAAGCACTGCAGTTGATTTATTAACATTTAACTGATGTGGCTTTGAACTAATGCAAATACAGAAAATTTGGATTTTACAGTTACAAATTTGATTTACTTATAATATCGAAGTAAAGGTTTCAATGTTTCAACTTTTGTATCTCACAATCAGCGTAATGTGATGGACTGACAGTGTATAATAATATAAATATAAAAACCATTGACATTTAGATACCATAAAATTAACTCTAAAATTCAGATAAATATAGTTTCCTTATAATTAGTGAACGATCTTTCATAATGTCGAAAGGCCATATTTAATAAAATCTAAGGATTCGATTAATATAAACTAAGACCATGACATGCTAGATAATGAGAATGTTCTGTTTTTTGTCACCGCATTAAAAAAATGGTCACAAAAAGATAACTATTGAGATTAGAACCATTTTTAATTTATATGTAGTAATATTGATATTCGTGTAGACAATTTGTGTGTAGACAATTTTATTATACTTTAATTTATACGGTAATTTATTCATTATATAAATACAAAAGCATAACCTATATATCTTAGATCTTTTTATTTTTAGAAAACCTCCATCCTAAAAATCAACATGTATAGTTGTGTACGAGTAGTATTCTATATACAGTTTATCTTTGAATTATCAATGGAAACTCGTTTTTTATTTACTTTTGAATAGTTGTATAAGGTCCCATTCCGCCACCATCGTGGCTTCCAAGTCCGATTCTGGTTTACTTTCGATGAGCGACTGGTCCAGTCTAGAAAAATCTCTGGATTCTCCCAAGAACGGAACTAAGGCTGCCTTAGATTACTACTAAGAGTATAAAGATGGTGCTAGTAATAAACCGGTATCGCCTATCGCATCTGCTTCGATGAATTCCAGATTCATCTCAAACTTCGTCCAGCTTCATTCCTGGGAGACATCACCTATCTGGTTTTACGACCGTCAAATCCCTTTGTAGCCTGGAGAGTGTGGAAGGCTGAGGAAACTACGCCAGCCCTTGCGCCTGCATCTAACATCAACCTTAGTCCCAGGAAGAAATCTGATGTACTTATCAGTAGAGAAAACCGTATTTCCGGCGAATATATACACAGGAATGGGAATATTATGTAGCTGGAAGCGACAGAGACTTCTACACATCTGTATATACAAGTAATAGCGCAGACTATATATCCCAGACGATAAACTATCCTGATTTGGTAGAACCTTACGAGAATAACGAATTTCTTAGCGCACAGCAGAAGCAATTTTATGATTAGCCCAGTCAAATTAGACAAATCGGCGGAAAAAAATATCCTAGAGTTTTGGAAATATCTTAAACGCTTCCTTTAGACTTGGCTTAACGCGTGTAAAAAGTCCCCGAGAATCGAGGGTGAGCTCGAGGGGGGGGGTAGGGGTTTAAATGTTTCTTTTTTTAGTTGTTCGCTTGTATCTCGGAAACCATCACTCCTACAGAAAAATTCTTTGTATACAAAATTTAAGCTGACAAAATTTCCTACAAAAATTATTTTACGCATTTTTGTCCTAGGACTAACCTGTTAAGAGTTACAGGGTTGACAAAAGTAACACCATTTCAAAAATTGTGCTTTATTCGCATTTAAAACCAAATTACAGTCTACAGTTGTCTTCTACATTAGTATTGATGATTTTAATTACATTATGAGTAAATTTAACTGTAGCCAGTACGTAAATCGAATGAATTGGGTTAAACATTGTAGGGGGGTATATAAGGGGATCTTCAGGGTTGTCCTCATATGCTCCACAGAGTGTACCACAGCTTTGGTGCAGCTGCAGAATATTGTTGATAGGATAGCAGCTGGGTCAGCATGATGCAAGGTAGGCAAGGGTTGAAGATCTCCATCTGTCCCTCTCATCCAACCCCAATCAGTAGGTAGCAGCTTGTAGCCCAGCCATTACTGAATCTGCAAATAGACTCTGTATGCATGTTGCAGTGAAGAGCCTTTAGTTGGTGGTAGAGAGGGGAGGTCTGGCTTCATCCTTGTGGTAGATTTTAGGAAGGTTAAGTACCGCTGTTTGTTCAGATCTACTACTCTGGCGTTGTACATTGCTAGGAACATCTGTTCCCCTGCGTCTGTGACTTCCTTCTGTGTTGAAGTGTTTGTGCAAAAGACGTGGGAGACGGAATATAGGCTGGTGTTCGTTACGAATAATTTAGCAATCGATGACTTACATTTTCGGAAAATTGCAGAGGTTTTATCACAGCCGCTAAAACTGTGAATGAACAAGATGCTCTTGGAAAAGTCATGTTCCTGCAATTCCATGGAGGAATAAGTTCTGCTTTCCTTATTCCCCTTCCCTGGTTTGAAAAACTGTATCTCTTGGTCTCTTGGAGCTAAAGCAATCAGCAGGACCAGCAGATCCACATCTTCGCCAATGACAGTAGTAGAACAACCAGATTCTGATTTTTCCAATGCACACTTCACTATAGTTTTATCAGCATCACCATCAATCAGTCTGTCCGACTCCAATTCCCCTCAGCAATCATTTTCTGAGTCAGCATAGTTATGAACCTGACCTTATTTTTTTTTTGTTACTTAAAAAGTGTTTGTTGTTGAGCCGTCACTGCCATCTTTTCAGTAAAGTCATTATCGACTGATACGGTGATGATGGTGCTTCGACGTTTCTGTTCTGCACGGTTTGTGCTGTTGACAGTGTCAGAATAACCACAAAAACAACAGTGCAGTATTTACCATAGCGTTTTTAATGTAAATCACATATTGATTAAATATCATTGATAAGGTTGACCCTGTACCCCACCTGAATCGATGTAGAATTCCATCAATCGCATTAGTGTAAAGATTGAGGTCTGGAGTAACGGGGTGAAAAGGGAAAATATCATATAATGCAAACTTCTTTGTCTTTTGCATCCCTTTTTCATTAAGTAGAGATAATGGAAAAGGTGCCAGTTCGTAACGGCGGAAGTCACCGGGTCACCAACCTTGGACAACAAAAGAAGGGGATAAAAAACACCCTCCAGTTGAGGGACGAATTTGAGCTCCCTCCCTGCGCTGTCGCAACATCACAGCATTCACCTACTTCTCTGAAAAACTTCAAATTTTATTTCTATACACACTACTTCCATAATCGAGAAAAATTGTCCTGGGTCGGCATACCGTGTACGGCACTGATGAGAACTAATAAGTTCGAAACACCTCTATGTCGTTCGGTTCCATTCGGGACAGATGTCGAATCCTACCTATGGCGGGTTTTATTTTTCTTAAACCTTACCTGATCGTGCAGAAACACGAGAAAGAGGTCGAGGATCGCATTTAGGTATAATTCAATGCCTGGCGGGGCTTTAGCCCGAGAAGTAGCTGTTTCCTGTAGCGATTATATAATAGCCCTGCTATTCGGGAACTACTTTGATAACCGCTTGGTGGTTTGGTGGTTCCTTTCTCGATTTCCGACTTATATGTTACTGACATAGATCGTATCGATAAAGATGTATACCCCAAAGATTTCATTCGGCATTTGTCCTGGATCGGCGTACGGTGTGTGGCACCGATGAGAACTAATAAGTTCGAAACAGCTGTATGTCGTACGGTTCCATCCGGGACAGATGTCGAATCCTACCTATGGAGGATTTTATTTTTTTAAACCTTATTTGATCGTGTAAAAACACGAGAAAGGGGACGAGGATCGATTTTAGGTATAATTGAATACCTGGCGGGGCTTTAGCCCGAGAAGTAGTTGTTTCCTATAGCGATTATGTAATACCCTTGCTATACGAGAACTACTTTGATAACCGCTTGGTGGTTTAGTGGTTCCTTTCTCGATTTCCGACTTATATGTTACTTATTTATTGCAAACTATAATAAAGAACTAAGATGAATCTGATAATTCTATTCCATTAAGTTTATAAGTTGATATAAAAATTATTATAAACATTCAAATTAGTCGTCTTGATTAGTCACTAGATTTACTGTTAAAAAGCCAGTATAGCTCGTCAGTAATAGGAAAAGTGCTATATTCTCTATGTATGCGTAAAAATAGAGTGAAGGCCTGGTTATACAGTACGAGCTGCTGACGTGACAGTAGACAGCTACTGCCTCTGTATACTCGCATGACAGTAGCTCGACTGGCCTCGACCGGTCATACGGTGAGAGTAGCCGCTATGACACAGGTAAGCATGTATTACCCGGGAAACTGCAGTCAAGTGTGAATTTCGTTGTGTGAAAATAATGTATCGAGCATGCGAGCTACTGACATTTCGCAAAATCGTGCGAGTTGACGTCCGAGTCACATGCGAGCTGCTGCCTTGTGGGTGGTGGGGGAAGGCGATGGACGAGTAAAAACAAAAAATGTTGAAGTAACTAAGATGCAAGCTACTGACAGTCTCGCATATGACAGTATTTTCTATGAGGCGGTCATGCGGTGTGAATATCTGTACTGCAGTAACTAACTCGGCCAGCTCGCATGCTAACACGCACTGTGTAACCAGGCCGTGAGGCAGCATTCGGAGAGAAAAGTATGCACTTGACGAGGGGTCAGATCGAACTTTGTGCCACATTTACATTGCACATACATAAATCACCGTGCAAAGGTCTCAATCCGACTCAGTGAAGACCAGGCTATTTACTGCGCACCTCGTGAGTGGCCGATATCGCAGTTTTAAGAATTATTTTTGTTGTAGAAAAAGTGTAACACAAGAAATAGAAGCATTAATGTTGAGAAAATCTCCAACGAAGGACCTTGGCCTAAATTGAAACCAGAAATTACAGGATATGCGTATACCATGTATATATCCATGAGCGATATTGGTGACTAATAAACGCAAACATGTGTGTTTTCTATCGATTCCAATAGCGGATTTAGCGACATAATAATATTCTATGATGTAGAGGAATATTAAAAATACATTAGAATGATAATTTTCATAATTTATTACAATAGTCACATTTGCCAAATTATTAATTATTAACCTGGAACATACACAAATAATAATTTACGTTTAAATTACTATCCCATTTTCATTGAAATTATCGAATAAAAATGCTAATATTATATACATATAAAACCGGTGTCTTATAGCTCCGGTTTGATTGTCCGTTTACCCCTCTGACATGTACTATTTAAATCTATCTCTAAATCTTAATACACTGCTCGTGTTTACATCAATTTAAAATTATATCTCAAATAAATATAGGGAAGAATGATGATACAATCTCTTCATTGTAGACATTAAATATATTATACCTACTGCATTTATTTTGCCCATAAGGTCATCCACACAGTATCGCAGAAAGGAAAAGAGAATCAAATGATTTGGTGATCCAAATTGGTCGCAGATATTTACTAGGACCTTTTACACCATCTTCAGCGATTAAATCAAATTGTCGAGTTAAATAATTAAGATACCACAGACATACTGTTATTTCCATAAAAAGTATATGTTTATTCAACAAGTCGATATTTGTCTTAGAATATAGAGGATAGAACAATTAGCAATACCTATCACAATTTGTCAAAATAGACAAATAAGTGGCCCTAAAACAGAATCTCGCGGAACTCCATTACATTGTCCAAAACAGAGAATTCCCCTGAAAATCTATGGCATATGAACAAAATCGATATTAAGGTCGGCAAAAGTCCTGGATATATAAAAATAACGAGATGCCACCAACTATTTGGTGTAGGTGGTACACAATTTTTTGCACACGTCTTTCAATTCAAAATGGAATCGGATAAATTAAATCACCTATTATAATTACTTACAGTAACTTGTCGCGTTTTGTATATAAAACAGATAAAACTATAGCATATTATAAGTCAGCTGCCTACATATTTGTATATGCATGTAGGTTGACACATATTGGTAATAATTTTAAGTTATTTTACATCAAGACTAATATTAAATATTTATATGAAAATGTATTATTACAAAATTTAATATGCAATGACTAAATAAAGAAGACATCCAGTCTAGACTCCATATTTTATATCCTCAAAATTAGGTTAAGTCCGTGTATTATTCTAGATGCATTTAATGTTAACCCCATCAAAGTGCAGCATTTTATCTTACACTGTGATCAATTCGTTATAATTTCGTAGCTAATAAGGTGTGAAATTCATTGAAGTACTGCTTATAAATATGATTAAATCACTACAACATGGACGTATGGGCTCATTTAGTAATTGATTATACAGAGTAAATGTCAGCGGCATGAACATAAATTTGAAATAACGTTTGATCAGTTTCGAAAATTTTCATTCTAATCAAAAATCCACTTACATCATTTATCCTTAAATTTATGCATGATATGTACAACGTTCAAAATGTAATTTGACAAAATATTTTTTAGAGTTTTTAATTTCAATTTCAAATATCAAGGACATGCGTTGAAGATAAATTAGCCGACAAAGATACGCAACATTCCTTAACAGTAAGAGGCTGCATTGAATTCTGCATGATTAATTATCATGAAAATAGTACAATGCACAATGAGTGTAAGATGAAACCTTTTAGGGTATGTTCAGTAATGTCACTCCAGTTCAAATCTTTTAAATGATCGTTATGATGAATTTGGATGAGCCATTATTTAACTAAGGGGAATAAGAATATTAATATGAAATGTGATTTCATAGAAAATTATATACATTACATACATTAGTTAATAACCTTGAATCATTTGAAAATAATAATAATGTTAATATTTCTCATTATAAAAAATAAATCTCAGTACTTGGATGAAAATAAAAAAAATTAAATATTTTATGCTTTAAATGCATTAATCTAAAGGGTATCTTATTTGGAACTATAGGATGTGATTTGTGAATAAAACTAATAATTCGCAACGGAAATGAGTAAAACAACTACTAAGTATTATACCACTATATTTCCACAGAAACGTGACTGCAGTTTCGACAATTTTATGTCATTTTCAAAACGATGGTTCAATTAAGAAGAAATCGTTTTGAAAATGACATAAAATTGTCGAAACTGCAGTCACGTTTCTGTGTAAATATTTGTATAAAACTTTGTAGTTATTTTACTCATTTCCGTTGTGAATTATGAACTACCACAGAGTAACGGCTTCCTCGATTAATTTCTTGAAACTAATAATATTTGACAAACTAAGGTTTTTTATTCTTCAACATAAAATGGAAACGATACAGCCACAAATGGAAAAGAATATTGTTCATATGGTCGTTTCGACTCATCTGTATGATGTCGTTCGTTTATCAAAATTGTCCATAACACGCGCACGTAAAACTGGCTTTATTTCCTGAATAACACGTTGAATGTTCGCTATGAGTTGATTGATTGTTACCGCGTACACATTTCACTTAACATAACCCCAAAGAAAAAAGTCCTGTAATGTCAAATCACATGATCTTGCAGGATAATTGATGTCAGCATTCCGCGACACAACATGATGAGGAAATTTGATATGCAACAGAGTTGCACGTACTATATGACATGTTGCACCGTCTTGCTGAAACCACATGCTGTTCAAATCCAAATCATCAATTTGCTGGATAAATAAATTATTTAACATATCACTATAGCGTTCTCCATTTGCTGTGATAGCACTACAGTAGCTTCATTTTCAAAGAAGTAATCTACGATAATAGATCTAATTACGCCACCATCAATCAAGTGTTTCCAAATCCCGATTTTTCGGTCAAAAGTGCGAAAAACGAAGGTCAGCATTCCGGTTTTTTTTTCATAGCATGTTGTAGAGGGGACTGTGGGACATTATAACTCCGAACGATAATTTTCCAGGTATATTTTCTGAGGCAAGGGAATAGTTAGAAAACTGAGGCCTTAGCAGCTGCACGTTTAGCGCACTCATTACCCCGCCGGCAGAGCAATATTGTTAAGTGTGTATTTCAGCGTCCAGTAAGTTTTTGACTAACAAATCGTTAATAAAGGTACGTACATTATATGTAAATGTTTCAATTACAAAAACTCGTTATTTTTATGTTAAGAACGGCATTTGGAATGTCACTCTGTAAAATGACGTTTTTCTCAAGCCTTGGCAATTTTCGTTTCAATTTCAGATTCAATTCCCGTCGATTTCTGCCGCAATTCTATATTTATCATAAAGTGAAAGGTCTAGGCTTTCAATCGGTTACAAATTTGGCTGCTCTTATGTGCTCTAACACGAGTAAAAGTTGTGTTAGTTTTGTCGTGCGCAGCCTGGAAATTTCGGCGTTTGACGCGGCAAACGATTAGGGCGGCGCAAGTTATAACAAAAGGTTCAACCGTGCCCTTTTCGATGCTTATTCTTTCGGGGTGAATTAGTACCGTAAATAATTGTTGCTTTAGTATTTACGTCAAATAACTTACTACGTATTATATTTGAATATTTCAAAGGAAATGGCATAATCTGATTATTATAAAACTGTTTTCAGATCATTGATAAAAGATGTCGGTTATAAATTAAATTGTTCTCAAGAGTAGAGACATATTTCTTACAACAGAGGAAATTTCAAATACAAAATTCCCCAATAACATACAAGCTATCGAAGAAGCTTTGCATTTACCTCATACGCAAATACCTCATTTCAACTCTCTGAGGACTTCATTAATCGTATTAAACTACTTTTATACAAAATAAAGGACTGATGGGTAAAATCGAATTTTATTCACAAAAAATTTCGAATGCAAATTAAGAAAAACACTTATCAGAAATTAGCAGAATTATCATATATTTCGTCGGATGAATTTGACTCGGTGTGCTCACAAGAACCTACAACGACCCACAATAGTTAATTCGTTATATTAAGTAATGTAATTAATAATTTATCAATGTATATCATTTAATAAACAATCAAAATGTATTGTTGCTTAAACATCTACTTTCCTATCTATTTGTACCAGTAGAATGATTTTTTTAAATTAAAACATTCTTTAACATGTCCGCCATTTTTAAATCTCAAAATACAATTTCATATTTGAAATCACTGTTTACAAACAAATTCGGTACACTGAACCGTTCTTATTATAACCAATTTTTAAACAAATATGGCGGTCATTTTGGGTCCGCCATTTTGAATTTTAAAAAACAAATTGTATTTTTGAAATCAGCGACCTGAGAAACCCTGGTTTCCAAATTGTTATCAAATTCCGATAACCGAAAAGTACTTTTGGCCACAAAATCGGGATTTGGAAACGCGTCACCCCAAAATGTGCACCAAACCATCCGTCTCTCTGGATGTACTTCGTTTTGGTGAACAGTATGTGGATTTTTGGAACCCCAAATTTAACAATTTTGTTTGCTGATGTGTCCATTAAGATGAATATTTGCATCATTGCTGAACAAAATGTTCAGCGCAAAAATCAGCATCTGTAACCATTTATTAAATTAAATGTTGCAGCATCTATATGTAAATAAAATATTTGAATTTTTGAGCACATATGAATTTCTTATTTTGAGTAAACTATTTCCAACTCTGATATTAGTTTGACGATATGGTTACAGTTTTAAATAAACAAATATTTTATATAACTAATATATTTTGGTATAGGTACTTTAAAATAACATATTCGGTAAAAGTAGAGTCAGACTATTTGTAGAAATTTGTGAGATAATAAACTAAACCATCATACTAGCTAGATAGAAATAAATCCATTCTAGTTATTATAACCGAATGTTTTGAAAGAGTATTATGCGAGCTAATGCAAAATACCCGTACAAATAGCTGATGTACGGAGCAAGCTTTTTATTCTGTTTATCAAAGGAGAAGAAGCTGAACATCTAAAGATCTAACGATGCCACAGATAAATGATGCAACGTCCATTTTTTTAAGTAAGGTAAAGTATCTAAGCATCATTTTTAAAAAAGTAACTTGAATTAGTAAGCGTATATAAAGACCACATAAATAAACTGATAAACGACGTGCAATTGGAAGGTCATGTAGATTAAAATCCCATGGCCACCTATTGGATGTACACTACTGTTTTGAGGCCAATATATGGACAATATCGCAAAATACGACGGAATTAAGTATCTACTAAGTATTTACAAAGATTAACCTTAGAAGTTGTCTTGGGACTAACACCTCTTAACTTGTATACAAAGGAAAACAACGATGATTTAATGAGAGCTCTGAGACTGAGTGTGGGAAGTCTATGGAAAATAAGTGATTAGCCTGAGAAACAAGTGCGTTTCCTGGAAGAGGCAAGTGAGCAACTCAAGACGAGAGTGGATCAGGTTTCCTCATTTTTCTATTTAAAAAGAACTATCGGGTTGGACTGAATTTCGATGACTCTCTAAAGCCGGACATTCTGGTTTACATTGACAGTTTAAGTGTGCTACGCATACCTAGATAGAGATTTTCTCTGAAGAGCTAAACCTCCGAATCAGTGAATTACTGAACGTCCATGTCACTGTATTCCAAACTGAAGTAATGAAGGTACTACAGGCAACTATAATAAATCACTGATCAGAGAATTCGTATAAAACCATCGGAATATTCACCGATAGTAAAGCTGCGTTGATATATCTAAACAATTACTTGACTAATTGTGGACTGACTCTGCAATGCAAATAGTCATTAAATATGCTAAGGAAAACAAACGATGTAATTTATGATGAAGAGATACCTAGGAAATCGTGGAAACGAAGAAGTAAATACGTTAGCAAGCTGGAGTTCTAGAGACATTCTGTGGGGATCAGAACCAGCAATAGTGTTCAGCAAAGTCACTCGAAATCAGAGACTACACACGGAACCGCCATAGAAACAGGTGGGTAAAAACTAGACTAGTTGTAGCAAAATTACTTTTAATTACACTTTTTAGAAAATCATAGAATGGTTGACTGGGAATTAATATGATAAACAAGTATTTTGATGTTATGGGATGTATTGTTACTTTTGGAGATAGAAGCAATATGGAGGATGAGACTGCGGAACTATCCTAAAGAGTTGTCTCGCAAACTCAGTAAAAAGAAGAGCTATATCGGGAAACTATTGACCGAAAATAGTCAATTTTTATCTTCTGAAGTTTCATTAATGACATGAATCTGTGTCTGACAGCAAGACAGGGTTTCATTTCAAAAGTTAGTGATATGAATTTCTAAATTAAATATTGTTTAAGAGAAAATTCGTCTCCAATCTGTCTCATCTAATGATGAGACAGTTAAATCATCCGCCATTGTCTCTCATTACCAGCATTTGTTTAGCGAATATCAGAAAATTTTACACAAACATCAGATTTAGTAGAATTATTCAGTGTTTAAGATAATAAATCATTCTCAATGTGTCGCGACCTACCGAATTCTATTATTTAAAGGTATGTAAAATGCCTTTACCCTAAAATATAAGTTTTGACTATCATAAATAAAAACTAAACGCATGAAACATCATGAATATTGTGCCTTATTATAATTAATTATTTCATAGAATTCATATATATCTTATATCTTAAACCATCCTTATTCTTTCTGTTTCAGGAACTCAATCTGTACAACGGTGGTACAGTACTCTTTTCTTTATTTAAAAATATTGTCAAGAGATGTGTATAGAGTAAATATGCTAAATTTATCGACGTTTGATATTACAAGGATCTGGGTAGATTTTCTAATAAATGCAATAGGGGTCTTTCAATAGGGATGCTCGATTTGTTAGGATGTAGCGGCCATGTTGTTAAAGCAACATCTATCAAATTTGTTGTGAGTTGATCAGTAGTGTATGGCAAATCACCATTGAAGGTTGTAAAGTTCAAAAACGTGTGAAAATCATCAAATTTTATTTTTAAAATTAATGCTCCGTTTGAGACACGTTCCCGCATTATGATATTTGTACTCTCTCCACAACCATCCCACCTAGTTGACTATTCGACGTTTGGTGGCCAGATTCGAGTGAACCGGTTTGATAAATAATCACAGCCAACACCCTGAAAATATCTGTGCTGTGCATGAGAGTGTACGGGAAAACCGAAGGCAGTTAATATCTCGTCGTTCATAAGAACTTGGACTTTCTGCGATTTCAACTTGGCGAACTTTGCTTCGAGATTTGAGCCTACACCCGTATAAAATTCAACCAACCCAGAAACTTAAAGTAAACGACCATAGATTCCATAGTGTATTCGCTGATTGAGCTCTGTAGCAATTGGAAGTTGATCCAAATTTTGTCAAAAAAATTATCTTTAGCGAAGAGGTTCATTTTTGGATGAATGAATAAGTGAACAAGCAAAATTGTCGGATTTCATACGATATCAATCCACACAAGATATACCAGCACCAAATGCATCCCGAGAAAATCACTGTTTGGTGCGGATTTTGGTGTTGCAGAATCATCGGTCTGTACTTCTTCCAAAACAAAACTGATATTGCCATTACCGTCAGCGGCGAATATTACAGATCGTTGATAAGCTTGTGGCCTAAACTGGATGATATGGATACCGACGATATGTGATTCCAATAGCACGGTACGACTGCGACACAGCGCTTGCCACGATCTGCGTGCTGCGCATGCAGCGTTATCTCGCGCATCGGCGACGTGAACTGGTCACCGACATCGTGCGATTTAACGCCTTTAGACTTCTTCCTTTGAGACTAACTTAAATCGCAGGTATATGCAAATAAACCGCAAACAATTGATGCCCTTATAGTCAACATAACTAATGCCATCCAGCAAATTCAGCTATTTATACGACAAAGTCATCGAAAATTGGATCTCCCGAATACGTGCCACCAAGCAAAGCTATAGCGGACATCTGAAAGGTGTTATATACCATACTTATTACCATAAAATATTCTTTCTAATAAAAAAAATATCATGTGCAGCACATTACACGTGATAGAAGTGAATACTTCTTTAGAATAGAGAATGAGAGAGATTAAGAGTGAGAGATTGAAAGAGAGAGAGAGAGAGAGAGATAAAGGGAGAGGGATAATTTCAAAAGAAATATAACAATATAAAATTTGTGTAAAAAATATTCGGTTTATTATCTACACTATCATCGGCTGGTGGTTCAATTGGTAATACTGATATGATTGGTTTGTGATAACTAAAATATGAAATATATGTTCGTGATTCGATATTTTCTAGATAACGCGTAAAAATTGCATCTATTGTTGTTCCGGATTTTGTTGTTGATTCTTTGGGATTGTTATTTATAAGCAAACCAAATATTTCTCGAAGAAAGTTAATCAACGTCAAAGAATCATTGGATCCGAAATTTACATTGAAATCTCCCCGAGAATCAAAGGGATTTTGTCTTCGCCTCTTCCAAGTGCATTTGCACCTGTGTGGCTGTAAACCAGTAGGGAGCGGTGAATGAAATATATTATATCTTCTAGATTTTAACAAGTTAAACGGTTCAAGGATATTATCAAATATCACAGAACACAGATGTAAATAACGTAAATAATTACAAAACATAATGATAAATATTCGGCACACACGCGTACTGCTTCAGCTGTTAATGTATAGCGTCTGGACGCGTACATCTATAACGCGCGCATGCGCTATAACAATAGAGAGACGAGGATAGCCTATACTGATATATATGATGTATAGCTCTCTTTCTCCTTCTCTCTACGTTATATCTTTTTTCTCTCTCGTGTAACGAAATCTTGAAACGTTACATTTTTTCCAATTCACTCTCCATTCTTGTCAAATATCAGAACGCCGCCAAAGAAGTATTCACTTCAAAAATTAAGTGGATATCTCACACACAACTTGTTTTATTTACGTTTAAAAATCTAACGTACTTACTGAAAGATCTTTTACTATGAAACAAGAAAAAATTAAGTAATTTATAGGTATTGGTGTATAGGTAAACAATATCAGTACTACCAACGTTCTGTAATCGTATTATGAGACCAGGTTTATAAGATGCTGAAAGGAGAATTACTCTTACCTCAAAACGAAATGGTGAAAATCACTCGCCATTTAAAAATAATGTAGCCCCGACATTTAAAATATGCAAATTTCACAAATGGTATCATCTAGGAGTGGCGCCTTAACTCATCACTACTTACTCTTAATTATTTTTAGTGTCGTTCGTTCTGCGGGTAATCTGTTGTAATATACTCTCTTTATATGCCGGACAAATATAATACAAAAGCGCTTTGTTTGTGGTTTACCGAGTATATACAATGGAAGTGTATTGTATCATCCCACATGGTTTTTTTGTTGATTATGTAACAAGCACTCATCCAAATATTAAAAGTACATTTTTGCTTAAAATATCCTTCGTTTGATGTTTACAAATTTACCAAACTAGGTACTATTCATTTCATCGCTATTTTCTAAATAGAAAACTCTCTTATCTTGCCGAAAAACGGAATAGTCTACCTGAGCATAACCATAAAAACAAGCCACGTTTTGAGATTTTTTTATTTGGCAAATAGCGATGAAATAAACTATACAGTCGATATAAATGTTATGAATGATTGCTGTTTCCAGTAAAATTACCCCCTTTGACGGTCATTAAAAACCTAATTTAAAAATATGATTAAATTTCGTTAGAGATTTTCACGTGTAAACGCTGTTACGGTTACGATATACGTTAATATTCTATTTTGTTTTGCCCCAAGTCCAATTCCCTGAGTATTGTATATTTTTATTGTATATTAGTCGACATCTATTCTACGATTTATTATCCCCTGATCTATTTAATCGTTTTGTTTCGTAATTTGTTACTTGTTCGAACGGCTTATTTAAGTTACTGGTCCACTCGTTCACGCAATAATTGATATGTCTATAACATCAAGTTCAGATAGTCAGTGATTTTTAGTCGAATATTTTAGTACAATTTTATTGTTCTTCAGGTTGCTGGGATTCATAAGACTCACATTGAAGTTGTTTCGTTGGAGTTGTATGATTTTTTTCTCGACTTTATATCGGATTCTGTTGAACTTGACCTGTAAGTTTTGTTATTGTTTCTGCAAATTAATATTTAATATGAGGAGATAGCGAAGAAAACGGTATAATTACGCTTCTGGTCAAAATACTCTTTTTTTAATTCGGACGTTTTTGGTCCACTGAACACAAATCTGAACTTATTTCCAAGCAAAACTACCTAATACTGTGATAAAATTGAGTCCGAAGTTCATCAACTTTCAATCAAAACTGTACAATTACAGTAACATTTCAACAATTTCGAATAAGCAAGCACGTACTCATTCAAATTGAAATAATTTTCATACAAATTTGTACGATGTCGAATCAGAACGAAATAAGTGACATCCATTTTTTGTACTTCTAATACTATTTTTAATGAGGCTACAGAAACTTTTTTTAGTTTTTATTAGTAGAAAATCAGATAAAGTCCGTAGTCAATGGGTGTAATCTGTGGTAATCAGCTGTTTGAGTTCTTAGTTGTCGATTGTTTATTCGAAGTTATTGAGTTATTTTTGAAACAACTGGAAAATTTAGGGAGTCCACAGGAATGCAATGAGGATGAGAGGGAAGATGATGTAGGAGGATGTCAAGAAGATGGACACAATGGAGGTTGCGGTTGTGAGGAAATAGACATTGAGCTTAGTATATAATGAATGAACTGTTTATTTTCTATTTTGAGAGAAAAGTAACACATTGTTTTCTTTTCAGAAGAGACTGTTTTTATGTTCTATGATTAATAAGTTTATGTAAACTGCAATCAAAATGGCTTAATTGTATCCTAGTGGCAACCAATACGTAAGAATTGGTCGTAAACAAAACGACATAATTGCATTTTTTAAATTTAAGTACATATCTTCCGTTTTATTAGAGATAGGAATCTGGGATTAACATATGTTAAATAAAGTCACAAATTCTATATGGATAAATAAAAAACCACAGCAAAAGCACAGTGTAAGTATATCATTCAGTATTTTGCTACTCCTGTAAAATTTTATTTTGTGTAACTGTACCATTTTATTCGCTAGCTCCTCATATGTTTTCTTTTTTTTTTTTTTTTTTCATTAGAACGTGTGTCTAATTTCCCAGATAGTTGAGATACTTGTTCAGCAGCCCTATATCTAGAGTAAGTATATTAATTTAAGTTTTTTCCTTTGTAATAAAATTTCCAGAGCTTTTATTTTTTTGTCTATTTTCTCTTCCCTTTTTTTACATCTGTTTTTTAGTACTTCGTTTCATCGTTCGAGTGTTCTCGATTATGCCGCCAGAGCTGGGAACATGCTTCGAGAGGATTGCAGCTTTCCAGCAGACTTTATTTTGGTGACAGCATATTTTTTCAATTTTTCGTAACATCGTTAACCTAATTTGGCAGATCAAATTGTAACTAAACCATCTCAATTTTATTTAATGGGCAGTCATAATAATTAGGCGCGTTTTAAATTAATTTCCAGAGCGGAATTAAAATTTGTAACATAAACAAAGCAAGCATAGCGTTTCTCTTCGACAGGCAATTATCACCGTTATATGTTAAAGTCTTATATGGAAATAGAGCCCAGGAAACCCGATTAAATGTTTTATAAACATTCAGATAGCGTCAAAGTTTCGAGATCGGGTACGCTATTTCACCGCGTGCTAGTTATTTCCGTCGTACCGGGGATTTCGGGAATTTGTTATCCCTTTCACAGGGAACCACAATTTTGTTTAAATGCCGAGGCCCCGAGGTAAGAAGACAGTTTTTATTCAACGCAAGAAGAGGCTGGAAGTAATCCGGGAAGAGTACGCCGAAGAAGACTAATGGATCCGAAAACTGCAAGCCGGGAAGATCTGAAGACTTTCAACCAAGAAGAGGTCGCTGGAAGAAATTCGGAAAGAGGATGCCGAAGAAGATCAGAAGAACTGAAGACTGGGAGCCGGGAAGACCGCAGACCCGAAGACGGAAAAGTCCAGGAGACCAGTAGAATAATAGCCCGAAATTCACATTTCCCGTCTACTACCTCGCTGCCTCAGGAGGGTCCCGTCACTCGAACCACGCTGTCCACTAGGAAATTACGAGACCGGAGATTTGTAGATTCCGAATGACAATCTAGTCGCCCGTACGTCGTCCAGGGTCCTACGTCATGGGCCTCACCGAAAGTTGGGGTTGCGAACCTGGGGGAGAAATCTCCGACGCCGTGCCTATCGGCTCCTGGCTAGGTGAGGGTTATTTAGTTATTCGTATTTCCGGTAATAGTCAATTTATCGCAACACGCATTATCAGTAAACGGGGGATTTATTTAATTAAAGACTCTATATTTACGCCGTTATTTCACTGTGGACTTAAACATAATTAAATACTTTTAGGTGATTTCTGTGACAATAATAATTCACTGTTTAATTTTAGTGCAGGTTAGCTACTGCATATCCTTGTTTTCATTCATTTATAACTATTTCTTTTACCGGGAACTTAATTCCCAGATTTCAGCTATTTTACGTAAATGTAAATTAATCGGTACTTGGTATTCAATTATTATTTAGTATTATTTAGGTAAATTGTGTCCACCAGCTATCGTCAGGGCTTGTCATCCATTTACCATTATACTGTTCACTTATACCTTTTCAATTTTCGCTTGTTATCCATTTACTGTCATATTTTCACTTATATTCAGTTTACTGTTATATTTTATATTTTTCTTGTGGGACCCACGTCCCCGTATTGGCCTAATTTGCGCCATTGGAAATTATCCCGTCCGGAAAGTTCTTGACCGACTAACAACCCTCTGTTCATAATTTATTGCATTTTTTAGAACATCTGTTAGCGTCTCCATACGGGAGCATCGACATGCCTAGGTTCGATCACAATTCTTAAAATTATAACGGCAGTTACTACAGGAGGACCTCGTTCGGTGGCTTCATATCATCGGTGGTGTTTACCTGTGGTTTAAAATGATAAATGTAATTAGTACTTAGCGCCATAGGGTGTGTACTTTGTCACCACAGAAGGTTAAAACTTCGCATCGGCTAGTTGTCTCTACCCGGGTAACTCAGATCGAGGGGGTACGTGACACGAAGCCATTACAGAGACAGTGTCTCATCTATACAGAGTGTTGACGAGAGGAGTCCCTCTCGGTATATTGCAGAGTTCTGCGTCTGCCCGCCATTGCTTAAATTATACCTTTACTGAGGTGATTTTGTATATAACCTATAACAACAAGCCATTTGCTAACTGCGAGTTCGTGGTTGGGCTTAGATTTCTTAATATCTCCCCAGTGGGTAACTCAGATCGAGGGGGTACGTGACACGAAGCCATTACAGAAACAGTGTCTCATCTATACAGAGTGTTTGGCGAGAGAAATCCCTCTCGCCGTATCGCAGAGTTCTGCATACGCCGGCCATTGTTTAAATTAAACAGTAGTTTCCGTTACACATAACAGAGTTCTGTAGTTTGTCAAGAACATTATTTCCACATATCCAAGTTTAGGTAATAAATATAAATTAAAGTGGATTTTGAGTTGAGTCAAGTAATTATGCATACTACGCATCAATACTCGACAAGCTGAAGGCAGAAATTGCGGAAAAACGGCCACATTTGCTTACTTACCAGATCTAGACCCAAGCGACTTTTTTTGTTCCCTAAGCTAAAATTTGTGCTCGGAGGACAGCGATTTTCGTCAAAGGTCATCACCTTCGTGAATAATTATTTTGTAGTGAAAAATGCCGAGTACTATTTGGACGGGTCAAACAGATGGGAGCATCGCTGGAAGAAGTGTGTACACTTACAAGGAGACTATGTAGAAAAATAAAAATGAATTTTAAGAAAATATGTCTTGTATCTTTGTTAGGTCGGAAAGTTTTCTAGACTAGTGTAGTAAGGAAACATGGAAAAATTAGTGTTTTTTGCAGTATCAATAATGAAATCTGCAGTGTAATATGACACTTGTACTGTAATTGGGAGGGGCAGACTGAGCCCAGTAATAAAATACTATGTATAATTGGATTCAAATACCCAATGGGAGAATTGGTTCCCCCTCTAGTCATGGGTCGTTTTCAGATTGTGGATTTGTGAGAAGGAAGTCGATATCGGCGTGTTTAAACTTTTCTAAACTTTCTTTTAAATAATTTATTTCCTCTAAAACATTGCATTGCCACCAATTCTTCTGTACCTTATTAAGATAAGATAATGTGTTAATGCATAAACTACTCAGTACTACAGTAGGTTATAACTGAACAATTGAACAATTAATTTAAGTGTTTCAGAAAAGAGATGGGGTTTTTACTACCTTACATTGATGCACCTAATTAGTTAACAGTGAAGCGGTAATCTACTTAACTGATTATTTTTTACTTTTATAATATTTATATATAATTTAATATTATTAAAAGGCGGACTTAAATAAACAAACCTGAAAATTTTAATTGGCTTAAAAATATGACAAATCATCAAACACGTGGATTGAACAATCTGTATAAATAGCATTTAGTGTAGTGGTTTTACAACTCAGACTAAAATAAATCGACAAGATGACTAGCATTCGACGAAATAACCATCTTTGAGTAAATATATAATATACCTATAAGTATTCGCAAGCAGGATATCTTATGTATGCATATTAGTTAATATAAGCACAGTATGGTATGCAGATGTACAGCTTCTAATGAGATAATATTAATTAACAGACATGTATATTTACTCAGGCTAAACCAATTGTTAATTGTACTAAAAAGAATAGACATATCATCAGTTATTAAATTCGCAGGTGGTGTATCAAACTGAATAGTGAAGGTTTATTTTTACATATATGTCAGCTTATTATGCTGTCACATCATTCTGACAGTTTATTTATTAATTGTGTCACTTTCTTAAAATTCTGTATTTTTTTATTTATAACCTAATAATAAATTTTATTTATAATCAAATATTCCTACTGGTATTACAAAATACATTTGTCTCTATGTAAATCTGATGCCATAAAATAAGCAATAGGGTCATTCAATAACGACGCTCGATTGTTAAATGTAAATAAAACAAGTTGTGTGTGAAGTATCCATTAATTTTTTTTATCTGGAAGAATATTTTATGGCATTAAGTATAGAATATAACGTCGTTGAAATGTCCGCCACGGCTTTGCTTGGTGGCATGTATTCCGAAGATCAAATTTTCGATGACTTGGTCGCATAAATCTGTCTGAATTTGCTGGATGGCGTTCCTTATGGTGACTTTGAGGGCATCAATTACTTTCGGTTATTCGCATAGACCTGCGATTTAAGATAGCCTTAAGGAAATAAGTCTCAAGGCGTTAAATCGCAAAATCTCGGTGGTCAGTTCATGTCGCCGCTGCGCGAGATAACCATGCCCTCAAATCGCTCGTGCAGAATGGCCATCGTGGTATGCGCTGTGAGGCATATAGCACCGTCCTGTTGGAACTATATGCCGTCGATATCCATATCGTCCAGTTTGGGACACCAGAATTTGCTTATTATCGATCTGTAGCGCTCGCCTTTCACGGTTATGGCAATACCAGTTTCGTTTTCAAAGAAGTACGGACCGATGATTCCGCCAGACCAAAACCCGCATCAAATTTGTGCGTGACTTTCTCGGGATGCATTTGGTGCTGGTGTATCTCGTGTGGATTGGTATCATTCCAAATCCGACAATTTTACTTGTTCACATATCCATTAATCAAGAAATGAGCCTCGTCGCTAAATATAACTTTTTGGCGAAATTTGTGTTAACTTCCAACTACTCCAGAGCCCAATGAGCGCATACACGGCATTGTCTATGGTCGATTACCTTAAATTTCTGGGTATGTTGGATTTTATACGGGTGCAGACTGAAGTCCCGATGCAAAATTTGCCAAGTTAAAGTCGCAGTAAGGCCAAGTTCTTGTGAATGGCGAGAAATTGACTCGGGTTTTCTCGTACACTCTTACGCACAGCTGCAATTTTTTCCGCCGTTTCGGTGATGTACGGGTGTTGGATGATCATTTATCAAACCGGCCGACTCGAAATTGGCCACCAAACGTCGAATAGTCGTCGCGGCGGGACGGTCACGTAATGCGCGAAACGTTTCTCGAACGGAGCATTGATTTTGAAAATAAAATTCTATGATTTGCACAGATTTCTAAACACTATAACCATTCGTGGTGGTTTTCCATACACTACTGAACAATTCGCAATAAATTTGGCAGATGTTGCTTTAACAACGTGGCCGCTATAACCTAACAAATATCGAGCATTACTATTGAAAAACCCTGTATATATTCTATATACAGTGAGACACATAAAAATGGAAGAAATTCATACAAAATTTTATATTTAGAGAGGTTATATAATTGTTTTAAAAGATAAAAATATATTTTGCCAATTAATCAAAATTTCGAATTCTGTCTTTTAAATCTTTAACAGTATTTGGTCTGTTAGGACATGTCTGTTAGGACATTACATTTAAAGTAACTTCATAAAAAAAAGACAAGTGGAGTTATGTGTAGATTCAGCTGGTCAATCTGGCTGGCCACTTAATAGTTTCTCTTCCACCAGTATAAATTTTGCTTCTATTTTTCTTACAGTTGAGGGTGTAGAAGGTCATTTGGGGACATAGCGCCACTACAGATATATCGAACGCCACCGTCGTCATCGTTCCTCTCGGCGAACGCCTTCTCTACAAAACGCCGTTCAGAAACGAGAAACTAGCCCTTATACCTTTGGAAGATCTTCCAGAATTAAAATCAACAGCGATTCCGATGCTAAAACGATTCCTCATTACTGTGGACGAAGATGGCCATCTACATATATCATACCTTCTAGTTTGTGGCAAAGTTTTGTCGACTTTCTTTCAAGTTATACTCTCTGTTTCTTTCAACTATTTCTTTCAACTTAACTTTAAGTATGCGATGGGGATACTGGCGGAGATACCACCTCTTGATGTCACCCTAAAAGCGGATGCCGTAAAGGCAATGCATAGGGTGGTAAACATGAATAGGAAGGTAAGGGACCTGAATAGAAGACTCTCAAGAGAGCTAGCTGAGGAGGCCTCCTACGGATGCCCTGTGACAGTACGGATGTCCACTTCCTGTTTGACAAGAAATATAAGATCACCCTCACCAGTAAGACTGACTGGATGGAAGGTCGAGCTGGATTACCGTTGAATGGAAACATCTGGTACATCGATGGAGCCAAGAGTGGGTACAGAGCGGGTGCGGGGGTGTATAGGCGACGCGATAGGATAGGTAAAACTTTGCCCCTGGGAAAATACACTACCGCACTCCAGATCGAGCCAAAATCGGACCCAGGAGAATGTATCTGCTCGGATAGCAGGGCGGCGTTGGTAGCCCTGAATTCAGCAAACAAAGTCGAAGCTGGTCTATAATTGCTAAGAAGCATTGAACCACTTGGTAGGGAAGGGACCGGTGGAATTCGTATGAATACCTGGGCATAATAGCATTAAAGGAAATCTAATTGCAGATGACCTTGCTAGACTAGGGACCAGGGAGGACCTCTATGGACCAGAACCTGCAGTGAGAATAAGACGGAATCTGATCAGAGACCGCATAAATGGCTGAACAAGAGACCAGCACAATAAAAAATGGAGATGAGTAACAGGTTGTTAAATAACCAAACTCGAATACTCAGAGATTTAGAAATGGGCCCAAGAATTTATTAAGTTAAATAGGCATAAAGCCAGAATTCTGGTGGGAATCATTACGGCCCACCATAGCCTGAATGCATATAAGCACTAGCTGAGGCTGACTGACAGTCCGACCTACAGATACTGTAAGGAAGACGAAGAAACCTCGATTCATCTTCTTTACACCTGCTCCGCACTGTAGGAGAAGAGGTGCCTTATATTAGGGACCCCTTGTTATTCAAGAGGAGGCGAGGCTTAGGGTAGGGAACGTGTCTAAATTGCTCCTTTTATGGGGTAGCATTTTTGGATAATGACCCGTATAAGAGCGGATCGCCAAGGGACTACACATGCGATCAGTGGCTGATGAGGCCCAAACCCACATAACATAATATTAATAATAACTTTAACTAACCTTTTGAAACCTTATTTAATTTTATAAAATTATTGAGATAATTTGTTTTGTCATTGTAATAATGCAAATATTAAAACTATTATTAAAACCTGTTAATTCATTAAAATTGCTTGACTAATTTATTGACAATATCTCACAATTGTCTTCTCAGTTTGGTAGATCAGGATATATATTTTAAATCTATGATCATATATCGTTAAGAATAGGAATTAAAATAAATGTGAGAAACTATTTTACCGAACTGAAATTTTACCGAATTTTGAAATGTATTTATTTCTGTTGGTATGTAGTTTAACAATTATTTAAATAATGTTCAAATTATAAAAATAATGACACTGCATGTGAAATATGTTTACATCGGCATGTTACAAAATCTGTGACGAAAGACGCGTATTTAATGTGTATCTTAAATATCAGTTATTATTTAAATAATATTACCAATAACTGATAACTATTAATAAATATTCGACGGCATCACTCATATTCACGACAATGTATTTGAAATAATCGACAGTCACTGGTTAAATGTTAAATTATTTTGCTAAAAAAATTGACATTTTCATACAAGTTTTAAATTGATGAGCAGCCAGAAGCGATAATTATTAATATCAACATTAAAAGTTTAATTGAAATTCTTTTTTTAATAATGTAATTTTTTCCAATATAAAGTTTGGTAATATCAAATCGTATTTTTTGTACCAAGAATAGTATAATTGAAATATAAAAAAAAACAAATGGAAATAGCGATTCATTGATATTCCTCTTATAAAACTTATATATATATATATATATATATATATATATATATATATATATATATATATATATATATATATATATATACATATTTATATCATATGGTAGAGTACGCATGTATGTATATACCGGGTCCGGCAACAGGATTGAATGATTTTGAATAGGTTGCTGTGGAAATACTGTTTATTTAACAAACGTCAAATAGTGATAAAATTGTATTTTATTGTCGAAAGTTTTGTATTGCAATGGCAAATTGGCCGGTTAATCAACGGATCTGTGCTGTTAAATCATTTATCCTGACCCAGTCCATCGTGCAAACCCAGAGGCGTTTTCGTCGCGAATTTAATTTATCAGTGCGCGCTGAAGTCCCATCAACAAAAGCAATTTTGAGATGGGTAAGAGATTTCGACTAAAAGGGCAGTGTAAACTCAAAATTTGTCGGAGGTACACGAACAGTTCGTACATAGCGTAATATTGAAAGAACCAGACTAGCCGTTCAACGGAGTCCACAACGTTCTGCAATTCGGCAATCAATCTGAACCCAAACACATTCGGGCGCGATGCATCTGAGAGATCCTATATCAAATCTTACACAATTTAGATTTTAATGAGGTGGAGACTTATTTAAACGCTTACTTTAATTAATATAATGCAATAATAAATATTTCACACTAATTTTTAATCACAATAATTGAATTTACATAAAGGAACTCATTTGATGTTGTAAAACAATAAATTTGGAATATTTTTATAGGAGAGCCTATTGGCAAGTTTTTCTGTTTTAAGGACAAAATACACACGTAAATTAGTATTGAACAATATTTTGGATACAAAAAGTAAACCACCTATTTTTTCATGCAAAAGTCATAATGTTATATATATATATATATATATATATATATATATATATATATATATATATATATATATATATATATATAAATTGGACATTACTTACAAAGAAAAGTTATAAGGTAACTGTCTGTCTTAAGTGTAAAGAATTATAAATCCTCTTTAACATTTTAACATTGTTATAAACAAAAATAAACGTCACATTGTTGATAGCGATATTTAGTATAAACCACTAATAAAACCCAAATGTGTTAATTTTGAATTAAAAAGCCCGAATGAGTATGTGTAGAGATCCCAAAAAATATTATTAATTTAAATAATAAAAGAAATCTAAAAAATATAAAAATGAAACTAATGACGTAATCGGGCGCAATGCATCTGACAGATCCGGACGGCCCATATAAGACCAAGGAATGCACTAAAAAAAATCGACACCATATCGAGAAGAATGGTTTGGAGCTAAGAAGCTATAAGGGAGTTCGAATTAATATTCGTAATGCACACGAGAGGGTAAAGAAAAAAGTGATCGCCGAATCTGACAGATCGGCTGCGTCTAACGGAAGGTTAATTTTCCTTGCCCACACTTAAGGTATAATAATTCTTGTTATAATTTCAATATTTGAATAACCTATAGAGAGAAAAGTGGACTGTATTAGTGCAGTTATTATTATTTTACATGTAATCAGCAAACACAATAAATAAATCAATTAGACGGCGAAAAATACCCTTAAAAGACTTACCCTTTTATAATGGTTTTGACACAGAGAGGACCCCTCTGTTTCGTACTGGTAAATAGTTAAATAGAGCCCCTGCGAATGGAGCCAAACTGTTATGTAACCATTCACTAAGTATGCAGTTAATCGTAATGCATACACTAACAAAAACACATGTATAACTTCTACGTATAGCATGTATTTAATTGCACTGAATCAGTCACTGCAAAATACAAATTATGCCTCATTGTTTCTTTTTAGAATATAAAACTACTAGATTTATGAAACACAAAGTAAAGTATGAAAGAGTAGTGCACTAAATAATAAAAAATGAAAATTAAATACAAATAAATTTAAATAGGGTTTTTTAATAATATTAATAAGTAAAATATAGATAGTCAAGATTTAAGAGGGTATTCTGGTCTAGAGGCACACATTTTGGTCGTTTCGTCGAGCTCGATACAAAAAGAAAATAAAAAACAATTTTCTATTAATTTTTACTAACATATTGATATTTTGAAAATATAGAAAAAATGTTTTGAAAAAAAATTAAAATTAAATAGGTAAGTTACAAGGTAGTAAAGTTGGGATTAAAAATAAAGGGGTGTTCTGGTTGACACGATTGCAACCCTTCTGGTCATCTGAAATAAAATAAAACAGATTCTTAATTAGCAAGAGTGTTGTTATAGCCGGCCGGCATGTGCCGTTATAAAAAATATTTGTCACAAAATGGCGGCTCCTGGTTCATAGAGTGTACCTTCTTCGACTTCAAAATATTTTCGGAAGCTCGTTCTGATTTACGAGCAGTTCTAGCCTTCCTTAGAAGCATCAGAAGCTCGTTGCTCGGCTTAGTTGCTGCGTCACTAAAGTAGCTATAACTTCGTAAATTATTATAATTTTAAAATTTGCTCTCGAGGATGTATTCTTAAAGATCCAAACTTTAAGAATATGCACAAAAATATTTTTTCAAAATTCTAGACCAGAATAAACCCTTAACACTGTAGTTGTCTTCACCCTGACTTCGTATTCTAAATTTTTCATATTATTACTTGGAAAAAGAATAAGGACTTACTATTTAATACTGATAATTTCAGCTTAAAATATTTTCAAAATGTTTACCGTTTCTTTCTTCCTAAAATCCGTTGGAGGCATCAAGGAACTGTATATAATATATATGATGTGGGAAAACCACACATTAGATATGGAATTATTGGGAGGTTGGGAGGGGTGTATTGAATATACACGTTATTTTTTACAAAAAAAAATAACGTAGATTTTGTGGCAAGTTTTACAGAACACTAGATATAAATATTCTTCCCTCAACATTTTCATGGTAAGTTATATTAGAAGTTTACGTATTAAAAATATTTTTTCCATGGCATTGTTCTCCTGTACTGACTCACTGCATTAATTTTCTATTTATTTTCCTCAATTTTTTTAATTATACTCACATATACAATTACAATAATACAATATAATAGATTATGCTAATTCTCATCATAGAACAAAACACAAGAGAGAACTATGAAAATAATATACAATAAAGAATCTACCTATTCTTCGTTTTATTATATAAAGCAACTCCATTCATGGATTTACATCAATTACTGTTTTTCTTATATTTGACAATAATGCAAGGTTTAAAAACAACTATTTTTGTAAAACAGCGACGACTGTTAGAAAAAATGTTTTAAGGCTTTAAATTTTCGCATACATCGTTTTCTATTTTTTTTTTAATTTTAAGTAATTTCTCTTAAAGTAACCATTCAAATTATATGTCGATCGATACTATGTATGTTCTAAAAAAGTAGGATACTTTCCTTATCGTCGTCTTGGACGTGGATAAAAGTTCATTACGCCCAAGCAAAATTAAAACAGACCTTAAAGTTACTGAAGTAAGGAGATATCTCACACCATCTGCAAATGCCTTATATAATAAGGACTAAACACATTAACAGTAACTTATAAGTCGGAAATCGAGAAAGGAACCACCAAGCCGCCAAGCGGCTATTAAAGTAGTTCCCGAATAGCAAAGCTATTACATAATCGCTCTAGGAAACAACTACTCCTCGGGCTAAAGCCCCGCCAGGCATTGAATTATACCCAGAAGCGATCCTCGACCCCTTTCTCGTGTTTCTGCACGATCAGATAAGGTTTCAAAAAATAAAACCCGCCACAGGTAGGATTCAACATTTGTCCCGGATCGGAACCGAACGACATACAGCTGTTTCGAACTTGTTAGTTCTCATCAGTGCCGCATACGGTACGCCGATTCAGGACAAATGCCGAATGAACTTTATGGCCTATACATCTTTATCGATACGATCTCTGTCAGTAACTTATAAGTCGGAAATCGAGAAAGGAACCACCAAGCCGCCAAGCGGCTATCCGTACCGTATGCGGCACTGATGAGAACTAACAAGTTCGAAACAGCTGTATGTCGTTCGGTTCCGATCCGGGACAAATATCGAATCCTACCTGTGGCGGGTTATTTTTTGTAAACACATTAAGCCAAAACAGCTATACTCCTGGCTACATTCCAATGACGAGCGCTGAATTATATGGCCAAATTTATTGTATTCTGTCTAACAGAGTTAGATTACTCGAAAACCACAAGGAAGATGAAAGGCGTCCTCTGTCTCAGGATATCGCTAACTCCAGACCGGTTTCGACATTATTTTGGGTCTCGTCAGTGCAGTGTAAGTAAGTATACCTTTGACAAACGAGGATAGTATCTTGTAGATGCCGATAAGTTCTACCACACTAGAGCGTAACAAGCGCCATCTGTCGATAGTTTTGAAAACAATCCAAATCGAAATAAAACTTGATATCATCAATACAATGGAAGGTTTTACTTGGCAGATGATAATTTGTACAAACTACTGAAGTGGGAAAATATCTTATATCATCTGCAAATGCCTTATACAATGAGGATTAAACAAATTACAAGCGCTGTGTACAAGATGCGAGCCTCATTTTTCAAATATATCCTCATTTACACTGCACTGATGACACTCAAGATAAGGCCTAAACCGGTCTGTAGTTAGTAATATCCTGAGATAGAGGACGATTTGCATCTTCCTTGTGGTTTTCTAGCAATCTAAATCACTGTATTTTAGTGCTAACTTTGTCTGTAACAAAATACGGCAAATTCGCCATATAATTCAGCGCTCGTCGTCGGCATGTAGCCACGAGAATAGCCGTTTTGGCCTAACTTGTTTAGTCCTTATTGTATACGGCATTTGCAGATGGTGTGGAGATATCTCCCCACTTCAGTAGCTTGTAAAAATTACCATCTGCCGAGTAAAACTTTGCATTGTATTGTTAATATGTTATTTAGAACGCACAGTCAGTTTTTTAGAATACAGATTTTACCGGCCCTCATTTATATTTATTTATCTAACGACGCAATATTTTTATATTTATAAAAAATATAATTTAGAAAAAAATATTTTTGCAAATAAGTACAATTTTCTTATTTACTATACAAATATATTGTATGATTGTGTAATTATATTGCATATAAAAAATATATATTTCATGGAAAATATATTCCTCATTTTACGCAAACTGTTATTTATTACTGTTATTTTATTTAATGTAAAATATAGGCAAGGAATATTACTGTATCGAATGTGAGATAAGTGACAAAAATTAAGTTTCATTTTAGAATAATTATTCATGTTCATACACATAATGGCGAAGCATTAGAATTAATAAAGCCATGAATTAAATATGTTTTATGCTCTTGACATAATTTAGATAGATATTACAACAAATTTTGAGAAAAAAACATCACCACGCCTAATTTCAGTGGGCGTTTTTATTACTCTCTTTAGCTAATTTTTTATAAAACACAATATTTTACAAAAACGGTCAAAACTTTAGTACACGGACATAAATATAGCAAATTTGGTAATATGTATGTAAATTAAATTAAATGTCATTTATTATCGTTCTTTACAAGTTGTCGTTTGTCGTAAATTATATACATCTGGCTAACGTATATTTTAATATTTATGTACAATTATTTACTAAATATGCAGGCGGCATTTTAATTGATGTTTCCTCATACTTTTTGTTCTACAAATGAGGAAAATTATGTCACTACGCAAGGTGTTCTAACAAAATTATACAACTGTGAACAAAACGATATATTGGTACAGAGTTTGGCCAACCAATCATCATCATTATCCTATAATTTTCAGGGACTAGTTTATCAAATAGTGTTTGTTTAATCAAAAAAATTTTATTTATTAAATACTGTCTAAATGAATATTGTTTAATATACAGGGTAATTTTGATAAAGAAAAACGTATCTGTATTTCTGTTAATAATGGATTTACGATATAAGTTCTTTGAAATATCAAAACAATGCAAAGTCTTACTTGGTAGAGGGTAATTCTTAAACTACTGAAATAAGTACATTATTATACGCCTCCCCATCTGAAAATGCCTTATATAATAAGGACTAAACAAATTAGGCCAAAACTGCTATTCTCCTGACGACATGCCGAGGACGAGCGCTGAATATACGGCACAATTTGCTGCATTTTATGTAACAGAGTTAACACTAAAATGCAATGATTCAGATTGCTCTAAATTTTGTTCGATGGGGTATTTAGACTCAGAGTGCCCGATGGAGTGAGGGTCTTGGGTTACGCTGATGATGTCGCGGTGGTCGTTACCGGAAGAAGTGACATCGACGTGAGGGAAAACGCAAACCTCATTATCGAGAAGATCAAAGGATGGGTTGAAGAGAGGCAACTGACTCTGGCGTTGGAAAAAACGGAGGCAATCCTCCTGGATTGATAGTTCTCTATCGTTTAGGGAACATATCAAACAGACGCCGAAAAAAGGCGGACAAAACTGTTTCGGCCCTTGGTCGTTTGATGCCAAACATCAAGGTTTGTAGTGCATACAGAATCGTATCGGCAGCGGTAACGCTGGTGATAGCCTGTATACCACCCATCGATTTCCTGGCAAGGGAGAGATGGCAGGTGTACGGAGGCGCTGACAGAGGTACAGCAAGGGAGAGCCTATGGGAACACTGGCAGGAGAGATGGGAGGCGGAGCCTTGAGGAAGATGGACGAGGGTGCTAATCCCGGAAATAAGGCCATGGTGCGAAAGGGCACATGGCGATGTCGGGTATTACTTAACCCAGGTCTTTACTGGGCACGGTTGTTTCGCGGAGTACCTACTGGATATAGGCAAACGCGAGAGCAGAGAGTGCTGGTCCTGCGGAGAGGTCGATGATGCCGGCCACACAGTGTTCAGCTGCAAAATGTGGACAGGAGAAAGGAGAGCTGCAGAGCAAAAAATAGGACATGCTATCATTGCGGACAACATGATCCCAATCATGCTCGAGAGCCGAGAAAGATGGACAGTGGTGGAGCAGATGGTAACGTCCATCATGAAGGTGAAAGAGAAGAAGGAAAGGGAAGTAGGGAATGAATAAGTATCCTGATTGATATGCCAAAGAGAAGTAAAGCGAGAGCGGTTCCTCTTCGGTATCACAGTGATAGGATAGCGGGCGGTTTTTTAGTCGGTAGGCGTATACGAATCCGACACTACCTGGTCAAACAATAACAGAACATCAGAGGCCAGGTGTCTTTTGAAGATTTTCCCCTCGAGAAAAGAAAAAAAAAGATTGCTCTAAAACCACAAGGATGATGCAACGTGTAACCTATCTCGGGATACCACTAACTGCAGACCAGTTTCGACCTTATCTTGGATCGTGTCAGTGCCGTGTAAGCGAGTGTACCTTTAACAAATGAGGCTCGCATCCTGTAGACGCCGTTACGTTCTACCGTAGTAGAGTGTAACCAAGAGCCGTCTCTCGGTAGTTTCGAAAACAATGCCTTATATAATAAGGACTAAACAAATTAGGCCAAAACGGCTATTCTCCTGGCTACATGCCGACGACGAGCGCCGAATTATATGGTGAAATTTGCCGTATATTGTCTAACAGAGTTAGCTCTAAAATGCAGTGGTTCAGATTGCTCTAAAACCACAAGGAAGATGCAAAGTTACGCTCTACTGCGATATCCTGAGAACGGTGACTCTTTGCATCTTTCTGTCCCCCAAGACAAAACTATCTTGAATAACCTCACGAAGAAACTAAACAGGGAAATTAAAGAATTGAAAAACGAAACTATTGCCTCCTACTTAACGGATTTTACACTAATGATAGTAATATGGATTATTCTATATGGAAAGCGATAAAAAGATTAAAAAGACCCATAATGTAGATACCACCAATTAAAAGGACAAATGGAAATTGGACCAGAAGTTGCGAAGTAAAATCTGAATGTTTTGCCACTCACTTAGAGAATATATATCAAATAAATAAGCACAAGAAGAAGACTTACATAAGGATACTCCTCATCAGGAAGAAGAAAATATCAAATTGACATAGCCAGATGAAGTTATGAAAGAAATCAAGCATAACATAGATCCGAAAGAGGCTCCTGGGTTTATCTTAATAACAGGAGAAATACTAAAGTAGCTCCCGAGGAAAACACTTTTCAAGCTGACTAATCTAATCAATGTCGCGTTCAGGCTTAAGTACGCACCTAAACTATGGAAAGTGGCAGAAAGCGTGATGGTACCAGAACTCGGGAAATCACCACATGTAGTCTCTTTATATAGACCAATATCTTTATTATCTATTATGTCCAAGCTCCTTGAGAGACTGCTACTCAAAAGAATACAACCAGTTATCGAGAGAAGGAGACTAATCCCAAACAACCAGTTCAGATTCAGGTTCAAAACCAGGATTCAGACATAAACAAACATTCGACAATAGATCAGGTCCATAGAATCACTAATATAATAGAGAATGCGTTAGAAGAAAACATACTTTGCTCTGCCGCATTCCTCGATGTAGCGCTAGCGTTTGATAGGGTTTGGCACGAGGGACTACATTATAGATTATCCTTCCTAAACAATATGCAGATATTTTATAATCTTATTAATCAGACAGACACTTTCGAATTAAGCACGAAAATGCCTACTCCGTCCTTAGAGAAATCAAAGCAGGAATCCCACAAGGCAGTGTTCTAGGCCCTGTTCTCTACCTTCTGCATACGTGTGACCTCCCAGAGCTAGAAAATAATACTGTAGCTACTGTTCCCGATGATACTGCCATAATAATAACGGGCAAAAGTGAAATAGAAACAGCTATTAAACTTCAAAACGCCATTAATTAACACCCAAACTGGACCAAGAAATGGAAAATGAAATAAGATCAGTTCATGCCGATTTCACTAATAGGCATATCGACTATATTCCAATAAGTATGAATAGACGCCCTTATGCCAATACAGCCAAACATCTCGGTCTTACTTAAGATACGAAGCTTGGGTGGAAAGCCTACGTAAAAAATGATTTTCAGATATCATTGGTACTCTAAATATTTATCCAACAATTATCCAATAACTTATAATTATTTAACATTATTTAACTGAAATATTATTTTCATGTCTTACTGGTCTCTTGTATTTTAATAATTTACCAACATATATCACATTATAAAAACTTATTACATTTTAGATCTACTACACCCTATAAAAATTTAACTATTAATCTATCAGAATGTTATTATTAACTATATTTTGTAAGATTCTTATTATTATCCAGTTTAAAAAATATAAATTCTTAGTATCACTTGTTAGTACTTCATCGATCATATGTATCTGTCATAACTTGGCCATATGGCAAAATTTCCCACAATAAACACTAAATAGAAGTATTGAGCTTGTGAATTGAGAACTGACGTAGATATGTCGTAAAATATTTTTATTTCCGCAAATTTCAATAGACCGTCAAATTTCTGCTTTGACAGCCTACTTTTCTTCATTTGAAACCATATTTACATTAATGAAGTTATACAACGAATATGACCTATGAGAGTGATTCCTTTTACATAAAGCGACTTAGATAAATTTACCATCACTATGAAATCGATGTCAATGATAAATTTAGTTTAAGATAAGGACACGAATCCCCGCTAGGAGAGGGCAAAGATTGCAATTCGTGCATTAATTTATTTGCCATTGTGTCATATCGTATATCGTGATCGTGATATTATTAGTATTTGTATGTAAGTTGTATGATATTACTAGTGTTTAGTATTGTGCCGTCACGGTATTGACGCCACCTTTCTCTTGTTGCATTTTTTTTTAAATTGCAATTACGTTGATTGTAGATAATTCTGTGTGAATTTTAAGGTTATCTTTGACATTAAACGAAACATAACTATAATATATTGAATTGAGTTTATATATAGTACGATAGAGCAGCGGTCGGCAACATTTTAGATATTGAGGACCACTAAATTTGCAATTTAAAATTTCGCGGGACACTAACATAATCTTTTAAGGTACGAATTAATATGAACCTTAAATATGATATATAAGATCTTTCAATAGGGACGTTCTAAATTTGATAGGTTATAGCGGACATGTTGTTAAAACAACATCTATCAAATTTATTGCGAATTGTTCTCTAGTGTATAGCAAATCACCGTGGAAGGTTATAGCGTTCAATAACGTATGCAAGTCGTCAAATTTTATTTTTTTAAAGTCAGTGTTTCATTCGAGAAACGTTCCACGCATTACATGATTTTTATCCTCGTCACAACCGTCCCGTCGAGTCGATTATTCGACGTTTGATGGCCAAATTCGAGTCAACCGGTTTGATAAATAATCAGCCAACACCCACACGTCATCGAAGCTCATGGTCTGCTGAGAACATCGCTGCTGTGCGTGAGAGTGTACGGGAAAACACAAGGCAGTCAATTTCTCATCGTTCACAAGGAACTGGCCTTTCTGCGACTTCGATTTGGGAATTTTGCATCGGGACTTAACGCAACTGACTGAAGATCTGACCCAGGAACTTAAACGGCCATAGACAACTCCGTGTGTTCACTGACTGCGCTCTGGAGCAGTTGCAAGTTTACCCGAATTTCACCAAAAAAATCATCTTTAGCGACGAGGCCCATTCTTGGATGAATAGCTATATGAACAAACAAAATTGTCGGATTTGAGACGATACCAATCCACACGAGATACACCAGTACCAAATGCATTCCGAGACTGTCACTGTTTGGTGCGGATTTTGGTCTGGCGAAATAATCGGTCCCTACTTCTTCCAAAATGAAACTGGCATTGCCATAACCGTCAACGACGAGCGCTACAGATCGATGATAAGCAACTTCTTGTGGCCTACACTGGATGACTTGGATACCGTTGTATGTATAGATACGACATGTGGTTGCAACAGGACGACGTTACGTGCCACATAATGCATGCCACGATGGATATTTTGCACGAGCGATTTATGGGCATGGTTATCTCGCAGCGGTGTTGTGAACTGGCCACGAGCTCGTGCGATTTAACGCCTCTAGACTTCTTCCTTTAGGGCTATCGTAAATAACAGGTCTATGCGAATAAACTGCAAATAATTGATATCCTCAACGTCAACATAACGAACACCATCTAGCAGATTTAGCCAGATTTATGCGACAAAGTTGTCGAAAATTAGACCTCCCGAATACGTGCCACTAAGCAAAGCCGCGACGGACATTTGAACGACCTTATATTTCATACTTAATGCCATAAAATAGTATTTAAAAAAAATTGAGTGGATATCTCAATTACAACTTGCTTATATACGTTTAAAAATCAAGCGTCCTTATTGAAAAGCCCTTTATATTCAATATACATTTTACACAAGAGGTAATGACACTTCATTTTTATAGTTATGTACATATAAATGTTGTGTTTAAATCTATTTAAATGTATGTAATAAATATTGAAATTAACATAAAACAAAAATAAACAGTTTTAAAACCTTAAATCGGACTTTTCCGCACGTAGAACATCTCTATCTCGAAATTGAGTGACCGAGAAAAAATAAACCAACACATAAATGCAGAATATCTGTTTTATGCGACAGTTTTACTTTTTTCAAATAGTCCACCCTCGTGCTTTCTTATGAGCACTGAACAGGGTGGGGTGCATCCTATCCACCTCAAAATCAATAGATGTCGTCTGGTAGATGTCCCTGATCAGAATCAGTTGAAACCCGATCGATCCAACACGATTTAATTGAGTGATCGTGCTAACAAAAAAAATTCTCAAATAGTCCACTATTGTGCTTTCTCATGACCCATGCACATGGTAGAGTGTATTCTGTCCACCTCAAAATCAATATATGTCGTCTGGGAGACGCCCCCGATCAGAATCAGTCAATATCCGATCGATCGGATATGATTTAGTTGAGTTATCGTGTTAACAAAAAAAAATGATCAAATAGTCCACCGTCGTGCTTTCTCATGACCCATGGACAGGGTGGGGTGTGTCTTATCTACCTCAAAATCAATAGATGTCGTCTGGGAGACGTTCCCGATCAGAATCAGTGAAAACCCGATCGATCCGAGACAATTTAGTTGAGTTATCGTATTAACAAAACAAATTTCTCAAATAGTCCACCATCGTGATCTCATGACTCATGGACAGGGTGGGGTGTGTCCTATCCACCTCCAAATCAATAGGTGTCGTCTGGAAGACGTCCCCGATCAGAATTAGTCAAAATCCTATCGATCCGACACGATTTAGTTGAGTTATATGCTAACAAAAAAATTTCTCAAATAGACCCAACGGAGAGGGTGGTGTGTGCTATCCACCCCAAAATCAATAAATGTCATCTGGGAGACGTCCCCGATTAGAATCAGTCAAAACCCGGTCGATCCGATACGATTTAGTTGAGTTATCGTGCTAACAAAAAATTTTAATGCCGACGACAACGACGACACACATACACAGCAAACAAAAGTAAAATTACTTCTAAAGGTATTTCCCTTTAGACGTTTTAAATGGTTTACTTGAATTCAACATTAAAATTCCGTTCAGTCAGATTTATTAGATATAAGTGTAATGAAATACAAATTATTGCAATATTGAAGTTTAAAATAAATTAGAATTAGAACTAACTATGCGATGTAGTAAAATTTTATGTCTAGTTAATTGTACACAATTCGGTATTCTTATTTTGTTACTTTTTCTATGCCGATGAAACATTTTCTAGATCTGTACTAGCACACACATATAATATAGACCAATATTGCAATATACCAATATTACATTATTGCAATGCAATAAAGAAATTCATTTTGTATTTTAAAAGTAAAAATATAATAAAGAGATTCTATTTCAAATGCGGTTTATTCCCCTTCATTGTAATGGGTGTTGCAATAAGAGCACAAAATTTGAATTATTGTAGGCCATTTTGGCTGTCATTTCCAGTTGTGACAAGTCGCTATAAGACAGATAGGAGGTAGTAAAGGTGAGCGCTACATGATGCGACAATGCGTCCTTATTGTTAAACATTACTATCAAAATGGTGACAGTTTGGTTGCTATGATACGTAAAGTGCTTTCAATTTTCGGTAGAAATAATGTTCTAAATTTATCAACTGTGAAAAGAATAATCGAAAAATTTTAATGAACTTGTTCAGTTATTGATGTGAAACATGCGACACGAGCCCGTAGTGGTTGTTCAGAACAAAACATCATGATAGTTCGCGAGAGTGTGGCCGAGAGTGCAGGGATCTCGATTCGTCATCGTGCACAAGAATTGGACATTTCAACAGCCACTCTTCACCGTAGTCTAACTAAAGATTTTCATCTCCATGCTCATAAAGTCCAATTGACTCAGCAACTTCTACCAACAGACCGTGCACAGTGAAGAAAGTTCACCAGTTGGATCATTGGACAACAAGAAGTAAATGCCGATCTTATTGACATCTTCGGTGACGAGTCCTATTGTCTCCTTGATAACTTCGTTAATAGGCAAAATTGCGGCATTAAGGTCTCATAAAATCCACAAATAATTCATGAGAAACAAATGCATCTCCAACGTGACACTGTTTGACTATGGTCTGAAGGAGTCACTAGACTATTTTCCTTTGAAAATGAGGCAGAAGACTAATGGTATATGGCGAACGTCATCGTAACATGCGCAATGTTAGTTCTTTGTGCCTCATGTGCCTCATATCTCAGTTTTGTTGTACCTCAATTGGAAGATATTACTCTTGAAGACATGTGGTTTCATCAGGACGGCGCCACTCGCCATACCACTCGAGAAACATTAACGGTCTTGCACGAGTCTTTTCCTGGTCGTGTCATCTCCCATTTTTGAGAACAGAATTGGCCGCCACGATCTTCCGATTTAACACCTATGGAATTTTTCTGTGGGGTTTTCTGAAATCTCAGGTTTACATCAACAAGCTCACGATCACCCAAACATTGAAAGTCAAAGGCTGTATCAACAAATATCGCCACATTTATGCAAAACCGTTATTAAAATGTTCGCCAGAGGATTACTCATGTGCCACCAGAGCCGTGGCAGCCCTTAACTGGAAGTATTACTCCGTACATAATTCTCGAACATCTAAAGTATAAATAAATAAATATGTCAATACTTTGATATACGAGAATATACTTATCTGCATTCATAATTCCTTCGATAAAGGTTAAGTTTCCAACACCATTCCACAATATGCAGCTCAGACTAAAACGCTCTCGCCACCGTGTTTCACTGTTGGCCTGATATGACTCATTTCAAATGCAACATTTGGTTTTCTCCATACATACATATTTGGGACTATCAGAGCCGAAAATATTAAATTTGCGAGATTATAAAACCAAATGCTGCATTTGAAATGAGTCATGAAAGGCCAACAGTGAAACACGGTGGTGATGAAAACCTAAATTTCATCAAAGATGTTATAATTGCAGACAAGTATGTTGGCATTTTGCGCCATAACTTGAACAGCAGTGCTAAAAATGGGCATCAGAGACACACTTATCCTCCAGCAGGATAATGATCCGAAGCACACCGTCAATAAAACAAAGGAATGGTTACTTTATAATGTTCGTAGACAATTCAAAACTAAACCCCAGTTCCTGGATATATATCCCATATATTATTTATGGTACTTACCACAATCGAATTGAAGGTCCGAGAAAATAAAATTTCTTCAAAACAGCAACTACAAACGGTTTTATTACAAGAATGGGATAAAATTGTACCTGAAAAAATTCAGAACTTTACATCGTCGATGACACGAAGACCTCAGGCTGTAATTGATGCAAATGGTATGCTTGTTCTTAATTCGCTGAATCTATTGCCACAAAAATTAATAGTTGGATGCTAGTGTGTTTAAATAAATTTAGTATTAAACAATTCACCTTTATATTTTTGAGATTTAAGAAAAAAATAAATAAACAGATTTAAAACTTTAAAACAGACTTTTCAGCAAGTAGAACATCTCTATCTCGAAATTGAGTGGCCCAGAAAAATAAACCAGTACATAAATACAGAATATGTGTGTTATGCGACAGTTTTACTTTTTCAAATAGTTCACCATCGTGCTTTCTTATGACCCATGGACAGGGTGGAGTGTGTTCTATCTACCTTAAAATCAATAGATGTCGTCTGATAGACGTGCCTAATCGGAATCGGTCGAAACTCGATCGATCCAACACGATTTAATTGAGTGATCGTGCTAACAAAAAAAAATCTCAAATAGTCCACCATTTTGTTTTCTTATGAGCCATATACATGGCAGTGTGTTCAATCCACCTCAAAATCAATAGGTGTTGCCTGGGAGACGTGCTCGATCAGAATCAGTAAAAAACCCGATCGATCCGACACGATTTAGTTGAGTTATCGTGCTAAAAAAAATAAATGCCGACGACAACGACGACAACTAAAACGACACACACAGAGCTACCACACACAAAACCGGTTTTTTTTTGTTTTCAGCCCGAAAAACGAAAAATACAAATTTTTCTTTACACGATTACATTACTTTTCCAGAGTGCGGAAAAGCAATAGATTGTGCCAATAATTTTTTGATTCACTATATATTATATCATATGTAAATACCCTTAACACATTACTAGCATACCTGTAAGACAGAGTTATAGTCATAATAGGTAAATACAGGTTTTAAATTAAATGAATAGTCGTTGTTTTGACCTCCCTAAAGAAATCAATCTTTCGTTATTTTGTTATTACTTTTATTTCATTCTTACAAAAGGTTGAATTAACCAATAACTTTTAGTTTTTAATTATTTACGTTAACATACTATGTGATATTTTATTCATATTTAATTTCTTACGTGCAGGAAAAATTTTTAAAAACCTGCTTTTAGTAATGGTTGTGAGCCAAGTCAGCCTAGGTTACTGTTCACATTCAATCTCTTATCATGTAACACAAAATGTATGCATAAATTAATAACATCTGTAGGAGTAAACAATAATTTTTTTAAAACGAAAAGGCATTTGTCATTTACATAGTTACGTATATCTTCCTGGTGATTTATTTATTTGCATAGATACCAAAATATAACTTTTCTAATTTAAACTCTTACAATAATTTAAATAATTTAACTACGTCAGCGTTCCTATTTACAAATCATTTAAATGTTTACGAGTATCTCTTCTATACTGTCATGTACTTCCACACCTCATTTTGTACTCATTATGAACAAAAGGAAGTGTTGAATTCATAGGAAGAAATTAATCATTATTTTAATTATACGTATAACGTATAAGTACATTAAATGTGAAATAGCAGAATATTAGTACAAAAATAGATAGTATAGTGTTATTTCAATAAGGACGCTCGATTTTAAACGTAAATAATATAAGTTGGGTGTGAGATATATACTTTTTTTATTTGAAAGAATATTTTATCGCAGTAAGTTAGAGTATACGTTGTTTAAGTATTCGCCGCGGCTTTGTTTGGTAGTAAGTATTCGGAATGTCTAATTTTCGATGACTTTGCCGCATAAATCTCGTTGAATTTGCAGGATATCGTTCATTATGTTGACTTTAAGGGCATCAATTGTTTGCCATTTACTCGCGTAGACCTGCGATTTAAAATAGCCCCAAAGAAAAGAAGTCTAAAGGCGTTAAGTTGCACGATCTCGGTGACCCGTTCACATCACCACTGCGCGAGATAACCATGTCCTCAAGTCACTCGTGCAGAATGTCCATTGTGGCATGCGCTGTGTGGCCTAACGTGTAACGTCGTCCTATTGGAACCACATGTCATCTGTATCCATACTATTCAGTTTAGGTCACAGAAAGTTACTTAACATCGATATGTAGTGCTCGCCATTGACGGTTATAGCATTGGTATAGTCCCAAATCCGAAAATTTTGCTTGTTCACATATCCATTCATCTAAAAATGAGCCTCGTCGCTAAAAATTATTTTTTTGGCGAAATCTGGGCCAACTTTCAACTGCTTCAGGCCCAATCAGCGAACACACGGCATTGTTTGTGGTTATTTACTTTAAGTTCCTGAGTCAGTTGGATTTTATATGGGTGCAGACCCAAATCTCAATGCAAAATTCGCCAAGTTGAAGTCGCAGAAAGGCCAAGTTCTTGTGAACGGCGATAAATTGACTGCCTCTTGTTTTCCCGTACACTCTCACGCACAGTAGCGATGTTTTCAGCAAACCTTAAACTTTGGTGACGTACCTGTTAATTATTTATCAGACCGTTGACTCGGAATTTAGCAGATTTTACTTTAGAACTGTCAATTTATCACCAAATTATCGACATCACTCCATCAGCCACCCCACTCACCCACTCTGCATAAATGTATTGAAGTAGTGTACTACCATCGAGTGTACATCTCAACAAAGATAAGGAACTCCTCGTTTTGTTGGGAGTGCCGGGATTATTTGTTATTGATATTATCGTATATAACAAATTTTATAAATTAAATTTGCTGGATATAAATAGACACTTTTATTAAGAAATTATTCTTGATTAGGGTGATTAATAATAACACACAACTGCTTTTATGTATTTTGATATAAATCCTTTATTAATGTTATATTTAACTTAATTTCGTTTGCTTCAATTAGTCATAGTCATTTCATCATAGTCAAAATTATAAATTACTAATTAAAGTTTTATTAAATAAAAGACTGTCTAATAAACTAAAACTATATTTTCAGTGTCCTTAGTTTAATGTAAATCTGAAAATAGGAGAATATAAAAAGTATAGAGACGCCTATATAAAAAATAACAAAAACAATTTTGTTTTAATAAGTATTTAATATTTTCGTTTAGAAATAATTAGCTACTTATTATAGATTTGTTCATTATAATATCTAGTGTATTAGAATTATGTTAATAACCCAGGTGTACGGATACAGGAGAATTATGTACTATATACAATTTTAGATAGTATTTTTTAAAGTTTAAATACAGAAATACTCCTCTTTCTAAAGCTTCAGGCTGTGGAGACGAAGGATACACATAGAGACGAGGACAAATACACCCATGCTCAGGGAAAGGCGTCAGATTTCCCTTGTTGGGATTAGAATCTAAAAATACGATGATACCCTCAATACTAGACCCATTCTACCACCGTGGACTACAATACAAGCAACATTGTCGTAACTACCTTTATAGGAGGTCACAATACCTTGTCTACCTTATCTAGGTTACCTATATGTATAGTGGATGCAAGGCAACGCCCTGAACATTTATTAGTTACACATGGGGCAACTGACCTGAATGCCCATCGTATTCTCTAAGATATTAGCAGAACTACTTTATTTTTAGTATAAAGAATAATATTTGACATAAATATGCCCACAACAGATAATTAAGCATTTTATTGGTTTCTCAAAATATGGAAAAATGATCTTCATAATATTCAAATAAATATTTTTATATTTCTTCTGTAAAACATTGTAAAATAAATACACGCAAAACTAAACATTAGTTTGATATAAATAGTAAAATATATTAAAACAATTACTAATAAAAAATATAGAAATGTTGCTCCAACTCTTCCTGAGTTAAATGCAAAATGAAAGTAATCGAAAACAGTTCCCACAAAATATCAAAATATCAAAATATGTTAACTGGAGTTAAAGTTATGTTATTATAACAATGAAAGTTTGTTAGAATACATATATACTACTTATTTATAACTTAAATATTTCATCTATATATTGTACATATTAAGAAGAGTAATTTATTAATATTAATTAATCTTCCATAAATCTGCAGTATGAACATTTTGTCATGTAACTTTTAGCTGCAACAGTTTAAGAAAATTTGGACAAAAATCGAATTTTCCTAAATTTACAAATTGTTGAAGGCAAGAATATGAGTACATATGGAGACAAGGTGCAATTTAGTCTCACATCATATGCAGTGTGACACCCAAGACATTCGAATGATTCAGAAGATTATCGAGTGTCCTTAAGCAACGCTTGATGGTTTTTTATACACAAATATTGTTAAATTTTAAAATAATTTACACACTATTGAAAATCTGCCATAGTAAACCATTCACCTTTAGTGGCGTGAAAATGATATAAAATTTTAATACTTCTAACAGAGAACAATATCAGTATAATTCGTAAAATTTTACACCACTTCATTTTAAACTTTCATACATTTTATGTATAAAACTAATAACTATAATCACACCACAATATAGTACACCTCACTCCTCATATACCACCGTGGAGTAGATTATAATCCCAACATGATAACTGTTCTAAAGTATGCATCCATGTAACCTTCACGTTGGCACTGCTGAATAATCCTTCTGGTAGTTCCTTTCTCGATTCCCGACTTATATGTTACTGACATAGATCGTATCGATGTACATGTTTACCCCGCGGATTTCATTCGGCATTTGTCCTGGATCGGTGTACCGTGTACAGCACTGATGAGGTCTAATAAGTTCGAAACAGCTGTCTGTCGTTCGGTTCCCATCTGGGATAGATGTCGAATCCTACCCGTGGCGGATTTTATTTTTTAAAATCTTGTCTGAATGTCTGATCGTACAGAAACACGAGAAAGGGGTCGTAGATCGCTGTTAGGTATAATTCAATGTCTGGCGGGGCTTTAGCCCGAGGAGTAATTGTTTCCTATAGCGATTATGTAATAGCCTTGCTATTCGGGAACTACTTGATAACCGCTTGGCTGTTTGGTAGTTCCTTTCTTGATTCCCGGCTTATATGTTACTGACTGCTGAAACGTCAATTTGGCTGCTTGTGATTTTTGGTTACGCCCAAATGCTGTTAAATTATCTCAAGTAGCGAAAAATATTTGTGTTGCTCAATTTTATTCAAATTTGTGCTAATATAGCTGACTAATGTGTTGAACTTTATGAGTCGCTGAATGATTTCACCAAATAGGTATTATGTATATAGTACCTAAGTTATTTGTGTTTCGCGACGATGACGTAAACAATGTTATATATAAATACATACTTTGTATCTATTATTTCTCATTTCTTGTCTGCTTACTATTTAATAATAATACTATATAAATTTTATCAACTTATCTCCAAATAGTTTGTCTACCTTAAGATGCAAACATAGTCATTATCATGGCCAAGTTTATTAAAAATAATAAATATTAGATGTCTGAAAAATATGTTAATATTTGACAAATTCGCTGGAGGATTTCGTTGGGTAAGTAGTTAAATGATATTTTATGTTTGCCATTCTTATTTGTACACTTACTAACAATAACACATTAATCTTATTAAAACTGTACCCAATTATTAAATAGTGAATAACTGGGTAATTCTTGCTTACGTTTCTACTACGTTAACATTGTTTAAATTATAATTTTTATTTTCAATAAGTACTAAATCTCCTCATTGTAAGAAGAATTTTTATTAAATATCCGAAAGCATCGGGATATCAATCAAGCACTATTATTTATTAACCCGGAAAAGTATTTATGTTAGGATTCATAATTTTCAATTGGAAAGCTCGATAATACAAGTACTATTTAGCTATATGTATTGCGTTTGGTGTAAAATTTTACACCACATTTCAGGTAATATAGGCTTATTTTTTGATCTTCTAAAGTTTTCGATATTATAAGTATTTCCTAAATATCAGGGCAGTTATGGGACAGTGGTTTTAGAGGCAGAAGTTACCCATGATTAAAAAATTATTTGGTATTTACTGAACCGAATTCGATTTGTTAAAATTAATAACAGTACAAGTGAAGTAAAAAGTGTACTGTATGGTTTACCGCTACAGTTCTCTCTTTAGTCCCTTTAAATTAGAGAAAAAATCACTGATTTTGGGAAATTTTTCCTACAGCTAAGCGATCTATACAGAAAGATGTGTTGGGATTCTGTCAATATATATTTTCACCTAGCGCATGATAAAAAAAGGTTTTTAGATATAGACATATATATATATATATATATATATATATATATATATATATATATATATATATATATATATATATATATTTGATGTATATTTTGTGATTCTCCACTATTTTTGTTCTTTTTATTTTTTAAAAATTCTGCTTAGTTGCGCCGCTAGAGCGCGCTGAAATATTTTTGAGCTGTTTTTCGATTTTAAACCAAAACTATGCATTGTACAGAAAAATATCAAGAGATCAAAGTTGTAGATATAAAAATTTCTGACACATTTTGTTCTATTGTTTTTTAAAGTTGCACGGTTTTGCTACTAGAGGGCGATAACCGTTTCCTTTTTTTTGTAATACTCTTGTGCAAATAAAAAACCACTCTAGAGCATTATTTTTTATGTATTTTTTTTATCCAAAGCCTCTATAGGTGTTCTCCGGGGGTGCCTTCGATATGAACGAGGGGGCGGTGCAATATTATTGCGATTTGTTTACTCGTATTAATATTATATCTCTATGGAATTGCCAATAAACATTATTATTATTATTATATTCTTTCGGGTTTCCTGAAGAAAACCTGGAGTTTGCTTTTAGTATTATTTTAGTATTATTTATGTCTCCAATATCGTCATGAATTGGTTAATAATTAATATCTTCGAAGACCTTAAGTATTAATGGATGCATTAGATATGCAAAGAACAAATATTGCTGCAACAAGTTCACTGGTATACATTTATGTATTCATTTTTGACCTTTGGACCTCTGCTGTGCGAATAGGGAACAGGTCTCAAAGCAAAATAAATAGTGTATTGCATAATACTAATTTTAACATATGTCTGTAGGTACATATACGGGCATCAATCAAAATTAAATATATGATGGTTAGTTATAAAATGAAGTCAAAGGTGAGGTCGAGTGCACATTAAAACATTATTGAATATCATTTGATTCTATTTTGACATACAAAAGTCATCTGCTTAAAAACTAGTTTGTATACAGAGAAAAATATTATATGATTTAATAATAACTTCAGTTTCTTTGAACTTTACTTCACTGAGTTCCGGAAATGTTCATTATCCGAATAAAAATTTATATGTTGTATGAAAAAAAATTTAAATTTAATAACAATATAGACAAAGTAAAATTCTTTGTCTATATTGGTTCTATAAATGAAATTATTAATTGAGATTATTGGTTCTTAAATAGTTAGAGTGATCCTACTTAATGTTTTAATTACATGCACGCATGTAATTAAAAAATTAAGTAGGATCTAAATTAAGTAGGATCTAAGTAGAATATTTTATTGATCTAAAAAAAAGAAGCAATTTCGTTGAAATTATTTCTTTTCTTGATAACGGCCTAACATTTTAATGAAGTCCAGATAAATTCCTGTAATATTATTAATTTTTAATCAACAGGTTGGGTATTAAACTGAAAGATTGTATAGTAGATTGACTTTTTATAATAGGTATTACAAAATGAGCAAATTTTGGGCTCTTAGGCAAGAGCTTTGTGGAATGAATGGAATATCAGTTATACCCGTAGATAAATTGGTACAGAATTAGCACACAAATCTCCGATTGAGCATCGATATATTTTCTTGCATTCCAAATATATTGCAACTCCAAATGTGTACCAAATAAGAAGACATCACTTTTTGGAAGCAAGAAAGATACCAATTTTAACCACCAAAAGTTTCTCTCTTATTTTTCGACCATGTTCGATATTCTAGGCCAAGATTATGCTTATATTATCACATCTAGTATATTCATCAATGAGAAATGTTCATCTGCATTAAGGAAGGGAATCAGAACTTTTTCAAAACTTGGATGGACTTTTTCTTTTCATCCAAGTTTCGAGAAACGGTATACTTTCATTACAAAAACCAAACATCTATAAGCACGGCAAGTTCCAATCTCCCTCTTGGTAAGTTCTCAGATAAATTCATGGGAGTCAACAATGAAACTGTACTAGTCGATAATGATTAACAACATTGCACTCTGCATACCAACATACGGTTTACATTTGAACATTACTGAAGGAGTTCAAGTTCACTTCTTTAGGAGATAAATAAATGGCCCAAATTAATATTCTCATTCGTCTCGGTACGATACTTTTCAAAACTTAATAATTTCAAAATTAATATTTTATATTCAACTTCTCTATTGGATGGCTAGAACAAATATTAGTTAGGGATACCTTCAGACCCCAAAATATGTTTCAATAGCTTATATGATTTACAGCACAATTATGCATAAGAATTACAATTATACATGGTATAATTGAGTGATACAATTCAATGTATTATTTGAAAAGTTGTTTACACACAACTTCTCATTTGACTACACATAGCAACAATCTCAGAAATCTATTTAATGAATCAAAATATGAGGGAATTCCCTTTCCTCAGCTCAATCCAACTTAGAAATCTTGTTAAAAAAGCCCTTATGTACTACTATTTTGAATTTAAATGCATTTAACAGCAGTTACTGCTAAACTTCAAAAAACCTTCAAAAATCGTTTGAATACTTCAAACGATTATGTTTTTTTAATAACGAAATACTGTATACAAATGGTTAAAATGAAATATATAGTCTATAAATTTGAACCAACTGGAAACCATTCATTATATTTTATTTAGTTTTTATTTTATTTTATTCACAATAAACACCTGATGTCGATAAACACCTGATACCAATATTATAAGTGATAGTTCTGTTCATAGTGTAGATAATATAGTAGATAGCAGACAACGATATTTAATAATTATAATACTTTTTGTATATTATATTTCATCAATACGAATTGTAGGTGTATTTAAATTTAATATTTCCATATTCATATACTCGTATACATATACTTATTCTTTTTTTCTTGTGTATTTTTCAAATACACTTTTCTTTTAACTCAATCTATTATTTATGTGTTTGCAGCCAAACTCATTATTATACAATGCATATTTATTAAAAATAAAAAAATCTGTCATTATTACAATACAATAACTCTCAAATAAGATTAACTGTCAAATAAATAAAACAAACGCGCTATAAATTGAAATAAAATAGAAAAAAAAATACCAAAAATGAGATACATAATGTTTTACATATTTAAATAATTATGCTAAGATAAAGCAGAAATTCAAAATAATTCACACCAGGATTTTATAATAAACTTTTAAAATTCATTTTCTATAGATAAATATCAAGAGATTGTTACATGGAGATTAGATAATAGGCTCTGATTTATTATCTTGTTTTCGCAGACTAATGCCTGGTGTCATTTAAAATTACAGTTGTTCCGTATTAATGGCCAAAAAGTGGGGTATTAACATATTAACATTATAATCATTTCATATTTATATAATTACTACTGCTAAGACTTGGTCGACTAATTTTAATGTTATTTCAAGTATATATACTCGTATCTTATACAAAATGTCAATGGCGCTTTTGTATATTATATTCAATGACAATCTCATTGCTTCGATATGAATTTATCTTAATCGAACTGAATATAAACTTAACAAGTCATGAAGTTATTCATATGTAATCGAATAAGCATAATGATCTTTCGTAAAAAACATTTACATATTTTGAAAGCCAATTGAATCTTTTAAGTCACTTTTTTCAGTCAGTTCATATTTTAATTCATCCAATGTGATTTAGTTACATCTACAAAAGATAGGATACCTTTAGAGATTCTCACAAAAAAATTTCAACCAAAAGTCATCAGCTTATATATTTTTACTTTTCCGCACTCCACTATACGCGGAAAAGTAATGCAATCGTGTAAAAAAACATTTTTTTCTGGGGTTTATTTTTCGTTTTTCAACCTAAAAACCAAAAAAAAAAAGGTTTTTAAACCATTTTGTGTATATGTGTGTCATTGTCGTTGTCGTCGGGATTAATAAAATTTCTTGTTAGCACGATAGCTCAACTAAATCGTGTCGGATCGATCGGGTTTTGACTGATTCTGATCGTGGACGTCTCCCAGACGACACTTATTGATTTTGAGGTAAATAGAATACACTCTACCATGTTCATGGGTCATGAGAAAGCACAATGGTGGAATTTGAGAAATTTTTTTTGGCATCACTCAATTAAATCGTGTCCGATCGGTCAGGTTTCAACTGATTCTGATTAGGGACGTCTACCAGACGACATCTATTGATTTTGAGGACACACCCCACCCTATCCATGGGTCATGAGAAAGCACGATGGTGGACTATTTGAAGAAAGTAAAAGTGTCGCATAAAACGCATATTCTGCATTTATGTGTTGGTTTATTTTTTCTCGGCCACTGAATTTCGAGATAGAGATTCGAAAACGTGCGGAAAAGTCCGTTTTAACATTTTAAAACTGTGTTTATTCTTTACGCAATAAATAAATCGTCATTTATCTGGATATAAAATGTGTGTATCTCCAGATTAAAATAAATAAGCAACATTTGATTTAAATATTTTTCTTTAAATTTAGCAAATGTCCTTCTTGCTTGCTTTCCCCCATCTAATATTCTTCTTAATAATTGATTATTAAAGATAAAAATGGAAATGTTATTCAGTCGGATTTCTACTACTTGATAACAGTTGACAGTTCCTATCGCATACCAAATTTCTTCCAACAAATGCTATCTTAATCCTTTTTAAATTCTCTTTCAGTGTGGCAATTAATACTTTTCTGTAGATGATCAACATCTGCATACAGCGAATTCACACCTGGGCAAATCACTTGTTGGGCACCAATTTTATAACCACAATAAGTATTCAAGGCTATCTTGATCTTATCAAGTTACCTACTACTAAAACTGTCCCCAAAATCAGTTTTACAGGACAAGCTACTAGATGAATTCTTGGTACTTATGGTCGCAAGTTACCTATGAAACTATGTTATATGTATTACCTATGATATTGTGAACAATACGCCTTATTACTATTAATTTAACCTTACTCTTATTTCTATCGCCTAACAGAAAATTCTAGAAGCACAGAAATGAGCGTCTATCATAACACAAGCTACAATGTGGCTACCAATCTATTTAAGTAATTAGTAATGATAAGAACTTACTGTTCTTTTTAGTTTATGACTGGAGAATTTAGGGCTATTAATACAAAATAAAATCTTTAGTGACATTTTCGTATATCATACTTCGTATTTTATAATGAACAAATTATACTTTAAGAATTTTGCTACTGTTACTTGTAAAATACTGATTTGGCAACGGCGATCAAGACCTGAAACGCCGAGAGCGATGCCAACGTTTGGTTGACATCGCTCTCGGCGATCGGCTAATTGGCATTACAATTTATCTGTGTTTTTGTAAATAACAGCACTGGCAATGTTAAATAATTAATTACTTGTGTACAATTAATACTAACCAAGTGAATGGAGCATAAGAAGTGTTATTGTAGGAATGTATCTGTTAATATATAGTTTATTTCATTGCTATTTGCCAAATAAAAAATCATGAACCATACCGCGGCTTGTTTTATCGCTAGGCTCGGGTAGACTGTTCCGTGTATCAGCAAGATAAGAGAGTTTTTTTTATTTGGCAAATAGCGATGAAATGAATAGTACATTATATATGTACTATTCATTACACTACTATTTTATTGACAATACACTATGTGTATTGTTAATAAAATACATTCTTAAAACTTCACTAAAAAAATTCAGGAAATTAAATGATTCAATTGTAACCAATATTCAAAAAGATCTCCTTTTCGAACTAAACAGTGACCAATCGATCATAAAAAAACGTTAGATAAAGGTATATATTTATTTATTATTAACAATGCACTTACAAAATTATAATAAAATATCTAAAGACTTCTTTCGAAATAAAAAAAGAATACTTTGTTTCATTGTTCTCAGTCCAAAAATCCTATATTCTAATCATTCTACTTTAGTATTGCTCCCTATATTATAGTTACACACCCACCATTCCAGTTTGTGCTTACCTAAGGAGTTCAATCGTTAATTCTCCGTAACTCAGTAATCCACCAGCGCGTCAATTTCCATATAAATAAATATTTGTTTCTATTTTTTATTGAGGTTGTGTATATTGTGTTACTCTTTATAAACTTAATAATTCTATTGAAAAAAATAACCCTTAAAAGATTTTATGGAATGATATATAGACCTTTTGGACTATCATCTATAAGCTATAGAAGTATTTGGATAGAAAAAAGAAAAATAATGATAGAAATTAATTTCTAAATGTGTAAATGCACATAAAACATTTCTAACCCTTTGAAAAATATGGTTTCTTTATCTGAAAATTACCTGCTCTTAGTAGGTAAAGTAAGGGCAAGTTTAAAAAGTGTTTGAATAAAAAAATGTCATTCGATCTTCAGTGACCGGTGTTTTATGAATATTCACTGTCTTATTTTTATATTTCTGTCGAAAAATGTGATATTAGCTAACCAACTCATATTCAGTTCAGTATAAAATAATGTTAGTGTAATATTTCCTAGAATTTACCTTTTTCGCAACCATATTTATTAGTGTCGTCATATTGAAATCATGTAAGCACGTGCACTACATTTTTGTATCACAAGTTTTATGATCCCACATAAAACTCGTGCCCAAATTTAACGACAAATTTTGAATACTTTAATAGCCTAATAAATATTAATGTATCAAATAGGAATTAATTAGTAGAAAAAGTTGGAAATGCACAATTAAGCAATTAATAATTCACTGTTGATTATGTGATTTTAAGCAATATAGTGATTATTGCTTAATTCTAATAAATTTATCGTATACATTTGTACTGTACTTTGAATTTGTAATGTACTTGTAATATATTTGATTCAAAATTTATATTAGGTTTATTAATTTTAAACTAGAACAAAAAATGTTAGGTCTTTCTAACTAATAAATACCAAATATATTTTCTATAAAACACATCACCTTTATTTTTTTAAATACATATTTTTTATTTGAATTGTGACTTCATCGCATACTTTTTTAAATTGCCACCCCTTCTTTTCTTACAAAAAGTGCCACAGAGTTAAACGATGTTAAATTAAAAATATATTAATAAGGGGAAATAATATTATATCTTTATGGCCGACTAACAATCTCAGGGTCGTTTTTCTTTGGTGGCATATCAAGAGAAAAAAAAGAGAGAGAGAGAGCATAAATTTTAAATTCATATATTACATAAAAAATTAATGTACAATAGAGCCAGTAGTATATATATATATATATATATATATATATATATATATATATATATATATATATATATATATATATATATACTACTGGCTCTATTATATATATATATATATTATATATATATATATATATATATATATATATATATATATATATATATATATATATATATATATATATATATATAATAGGCCAGTATATAACAGAATATTGTAGTAAAACTACGTATAATCGTAAATAATACGCGAGTGTGAATTTAGTAAATCTGTGATAATGAGATATCTAATGTGTCATACAGCTAGCAAAGCAATTAATGAATTAATAATTATTTAAAAAAAAAATTAATACATATGGTAATCACACAGAATACAGAAAATCATACAGAATACAGAAAATCACAAAGCTAATAAAAATGAATCAATTCAACAGATTTATTAATAAAGTAGTTTTTTTAAAGACATAAATAATAACCTTTCGTATAGCCATACTCCAGTTTTGTAAAAGACAAAAAAAAAAAATATAAAAACTGTTCAACGCACCACAAGTTATCAATAATAAATTTCTTGTTGTGTTTAGACGTGAATAATACTATTACACAAAATTATATGTACATATACATATTTACATTGTACATGAATAATCATAGGCAAAGAGAAATGCGGTAATACTTAAGTTTAAAAAAAATACTGGTGCTATAGGTAGTAATATAATGACACACACAAAAAAGAAGATAAATAATGATCGTGATTTTCATTAAAACGGCTATAAATCCTGCTGCTTCAATTATTAAAAGATGAACCGAGTTTTTCGTTAAAACTGCTATCCTGCTGCCAAGATAAAATTCGATAAAGGAACGAACTGACTTTTATTATAAAAGTGTAGAACGGAAGACTCCAAGGCAGTAGTTCACATAGGGCGTAGAAGTGGTGGAGAAACAGCTCAGCTCCCCAGCTCCAGAATACGGATCTTCACAGTAAGTAAAAATCAACGTCCTCTGCTATAATATCTTACAATTAGGTGGTGATTAACTAACGTCTAATTAGGTATTATTCAAACGTAGGTACTCGAGAACGTACTCTTGTACAAGAACACTCTTGTGGAGGGTTCGTGGGGGTGTATATCCTTGTGTGGGAGGAAGGCCACGTGAATCCTCTTTAGAGAGCTGATTTTTCGAAAAATAATTTCTCAGAAATCCCAAATATCACAACAAACACAAAATTAATGCAAAAACCAGGAAAGCAAATAGATCCCCGTAGGATGATTGTTAGCACAATCCCAAATTTCTTTACTTTTCGCGTGCTCGTGGCTTCTAAAATGACACCGATGGAAAATTTTTATTAGACACCAACTGTGACCAGCTAGACAAGTTCGGATAATCCTAGAATTTTGAAGGTCTCGGATATATTGTGAAGAATAGGCAGAACATACAAATGGAAAAAGGGACATTTTACATAAAATGTTAATATATTATGAATTTAATGAAGTGGTAATAAGGCTATTGAATTATATTAATGCAAATAATGATAAAACCCATAAAACTGTGCGGCGTTATGAAGATAATTATTTTATTAGATAGTGCACCAAATAAAAATACAGTTATGTTCGAAAATTTATATGCTTATTTTAAACTAGCGTGCGACTGATAGATATCAATGTAAAAATAGCGCGATAAAAACTTAAATTATCGGCCGCTAAAGAAATATTAAAAAGTATATTATATATTATATAAAGTACAAAAAATAATTCCTTAAAATTTTCCAAGTATACGGAAAGTACTTAATACGTAGTACGATACTACATATTAAGAATATCCTGTTTACGATTTATAAAATAAAGAGTGCTTTTTGAGAGCAGGTAATAGGATTTATGAAGGGTCATGATAATTTAATAATAGTAGGAGATTTTAACGCAGTCGTAGGTGAGGGAAAAGAAGGAGAATTTGTAGGTCCTTATGGATTAGGAAACAGAAACGAGAGAGGTAGCAGACTGATAGAATTCTGTGAGAAGCACAAGATGGTAGTCGCGAACACATTGTTCAAGAATCACGTTAGGAGGCGGTACACATGGAAAATGCCAGGAGGGATAGACAGGTATCAGATAGACTACATTCTGGTTAGGAAGAGATTTAGAAATCAAGTAAAAGACTGTAAGAGTTATCCAGGAGCAGATGTAGACAGCGACCACAACTTGGTAGTCATGAAAGCTAGATTAAAGTTCAAAAATCTGAAAATCCGGAAGGATAAGAAACGTATAAATGTAGACATATTGAGGGATCAGAATATGAAAGATAAGTTCCAGGATAAAACAGATCAATTAATAAATAAAACGAGTAAGGACGAAATCAAGAACGCAGAAACTGAGTGGGAGGGTATCAAGAATAGTCTAGCTTCCGCAGCTACGGACGTTTTAGGACACGATAAAAGGGAAGCTAGGAAGCCCTGGATAACGGACGAAATCTTAAACTTAATGCAAAAGAGACGAGGCTACAAAAACAGACGAGACGAAGAAGGACTGAAAACTTATAAGTCAATAAAGTGGGAAATCATTAGAAAATGTAGAAAAGCGAAAGAACAATGGATACAGGATAAATGCAAAGAAGTAGAAGATAAGTTGCAAGTAGGTAAGACCGATGAGGCTTACAAAATAATTAAGAGGAACTTCAGGGATATAGGAACAATAAGTAGAACGTTAGGAGTCAATCGGGGGACATACTGATCGGAAGAGAGGAGAAAGCGGATAGATGGAAGCAGTACTTAGGAAATTTATACGAGCGTCAGGAATTAGGAGAGATATTAGAGGAAGAATCTAGCATCGATAGGGAAGATGTAGGAAAACCTATATTGAGAGAGGAATTTGAAATAGCACTAAGGGGGCTAAAGAATAATAGAGCGCCGGGTGCAGATAAAATACAGGCGGAAATTTTGAAATGTGCGGGACAGAAAGTAGTAAATAGGATGTTTGAACTGGTAAAATACATATATGAAACGGGCGAGATGCCGGAGGATTATAAGAGGAACATTATCGTTACTATACCGAAAAAGAGAGGAGCCGACAAATGCGAGAACTTTAGAACGATTAGCCTAACTTACCATGCGTCAAAAATCTTAACTAGAATAGTGCAGAAGAGGATGGAAAATAGAGCGGAGGAAATACTAGGAGAAGACCAATTCGGCTTTAGGCGAAATAGGGGAACTCGCGAAGCTATTCTGGCGCTAAGAGTAATGTTAGAGAAAACAATAGAAAAAGGAAAGAACGCTTATATAGGATTTGTGGATTTAGAAAAAGCTTTTGATAACGTAAGATGGGAAAAAATGTTCGAGATACTAAAGAGCGCGGGAATGAAGTATAGAGATAGGAGAGTAGTACACAATCTATACAAAGAGCAAACTGCTGTTATAGAAGTAGAAGGGGAAAAAAGGGAAGTAGGTATTAGGAAAGGAGTAAGACAAGGATGTACGCTATCACCACTAATTTTTAATCTGTACATCGAAGAGGCGATTAATGTGGTAAAAGATAGAGTGGATTTCGGGATTAAAGTACAGGGACAGAAACTAAAAATGCTGAGTTTCGCGGATGATATAGCAGTATTAGCATCTAGTAAGGAGGAATTAGAATCAGCATTGAACGAAATGGAGGCAGTGTTGACAGAGGAATACGGAATGAGGGTGAATAAAAACAAAACTAAAGTGTTAGTGTGCAGAGGGCGCGAGAGCAGAGCAAAAACGAAAGTACAAATTAATAATGAAAGATTGGAGGAAGTTAAAGACTTCACTTATTTAGGAAGTAAAATAAATTGGGATGGAAGAAGCGATAAAGACATAAAACAAAGAATAGCGCAGGGTCGAGTAGCTTTTAACAAAAAGAAAGCACTTTTATGCTCGGGGGTAATAAACTTAGAAACAAGGAAGAGATTTTTGAAAACATATGTATGGAGCACGGCACTATACGGCTGCGAAACCTGAACGGTAGGGGAAGCAAGTAGGAAGAAATTAGAAGCTTTTGAGATGTGGTGTTACCGAAGAATGATGAAAATACCATGGACTGATAGGGTTAGAAACGAAGAAGTATTGGAGAAAGTCGGCGAGAAAAGAAGTATGTGGAAAAACTTAAAGAAGAGAAGAGATAGAATGGTAGGCCACTTGCTGAGACATGGGGGAATAGTCCGGGATATTTTGGAGGCAGAAATAGGAGTGAAGAAAGGCAGAGGTAGGCCGAGATTAGACTACTGCTCGCAAATAGTAAGGGATGTAGGTTGTAGCACAATTAGCGAAATGCGTAGGTTAGCACAAGATAGGAGAAGCTGGAGGTTAGCGTCCAACCAGTCTTAGGACTGATGACCTAATGATGATGATGATTTTGGGAAAGATACAAATAAAGCAACACGTCTGATATTCTCGACTTCGATTTGAATCCGTTGTTTCAAATCCTCTAAATAATTTGACCTATTAAAGTAGATACGCGATTTTACGTAACGTTATGAGGATATATCCAAGGCAGTCAAATCAGGTGAACTTGGCGGTCATCTAGTTCATTCTCGTTACCTTATCTATCTGCCAGGGAAAGGATCATTAATAAGTTAATTAATACCAAGATGAAGACGAGCTCCATCTTAAACCAAATTATTTAGTGAGGAACATCATCTGATCTAATTATCTAACGCAAATCAAATTTTCTTCTAAGAACTGAAGCTCAAAAATACGACTTGTTATTGCTGATGACAGATTTACTTTACCTTGCTGCCCGGCCATGCCATACTTGAACGATATAAAGATTCTCTTGAAGCCAATATCTCTAGTTATGACACTGTACCATTCAAGGAAAAAGTATGTTCGTCGTCTTTAAAAATTATTTACGTCACAACATAATATAATGTTTTCTTAAAATATATGCTACGATTTGGATCATACGGATTCAACTCCTATATTAAATGTGCTTTTCAAAAGAGGAACTTTTCTTTTCTATAAACTTCTTCTACCTTATAAGCGGTAAATAATCAGCCTCTGATATGAGGTACAGCGCTAGTAAAATGCTATAATGACGTCAAAGTTCAATTCAACATCTGCCTGATTCTTCTAAAGGATTTTTGGAGAAGCTTGCAGGAATCAAATCTCCACAAATATTATAAACAATAAAATGTCAAAATCCACGAAGAATAGAAAAATTATCAAACAATTGAGAGAGAATGACTGTTTTTACTTAAAAGCTGATACAGATGATGAGGTTGTTATCTTGGATATAAAGGACTATTATGAGAGGGTAGATAATTTGATTAGTAACGGTCCTTATAAAAAGCCTACCAGGAATCAATTGCCAAAAATGATCACTGAATTCAGAAATTCACAAATCTTGTAACAACTTTATTACTACAGCGCTATGGAAAAGGTTGCATGTATCTTATCCAAGTATATCCAGACTGTACTACTTGACTAATTGTAAGATACATAAACCAGGTAAGTTGATGCGTCCTATTGTTTGTGCAATTGGATCGCCGACTTACCACCCATCGAAATGGTTAACAGAGTTCCAAAGTTTACCCAATGTATCACCCAGTTTCTCAATGATGAATTCTAATGATTTCATTAATACTATTAAAGGTATTCAGTTGCAAGAGGGTGAAATTTTGGTCTTCTTTGACGTATACTCATTATTTTCAAGTGTTCGGATACCAAAAACTTTGGAGTATCTTAGAGATTTACTCGAATCAAATAATCCTAGTCCAGATATAGTAAAGAGTATATTGAACTCACTAAAATTTACATGAAGCAAAATTGTTTCCAATTTAATAACGACAATGGTTTATTTGAACACCATGAAGGGACATCCATGGGTAATCCGTTGTCACCTTTCATTGCCAGTCTCTTCATGAATAGATTTGAAACAGAAGCAAAAGTTGAAATGGAGTACTTCCCTAGGGTTTGGCTTAGGTATGTGGATGACGTGTTTGCAGTATTTGACACAAAAATTATGAACATTGACAACTTCGGTTTCGAAATTAATAACCGTTTCGTGTCAATAATATTCACATACGAAGTTGAAACCGATGAGCAACTACCATTTTTAGATGCGTAAGTTCTTAGAAATAGTGAAATTAATTTAGAATTTAATATATACAGAAAAGACACAAGTACTCTCAGATAGGCATATCAATAATTTATTCCCGCCATTGTGTTCAACACAAAATGACGAGCCTCTATTTCCTCGACCTCTCAAATCCTCGACCTTTCAAACTGAAAGGTATCGTCCAGAAATATATGTATCTATTCCTTACGATCATTCATCAAAATATAAATTAAAAGAACTTTTAGGCAATCCAAAAGACAAAATGAACACAAATGACAGGTCGGCGATTTACGAAATCGGCTGTAATGACTGTAATAAAAGGTACGTTGGACAGACCAGACGATCTATTTAAATCAGGTTCAATGGTAAGATAGATATTAGCAACTTAGAATTAATATGGAATGTTACAAATACTAGACAGCTAGATGCAAGTGTAAAAATAGTACGAATAGTGACAGAGGACCTATTCCACATAGCCCACTTTATTGGTTAGTTACATGGCTCACTGGACCGCAGCCGTGACGGTCGTAGTTCAATGAGCCGCATCCGTGACGGTCAGGATTCACTGAGCCACAGCATAATTTAGATATAAATAGGATACGTTGTTAGCATAAAATTAGTTTTAGTCATCTCCAGATGATGCCAACTTCGTTGGCAAAACGCACGTCGATTGTGGTGTATAGTGTTTTGATGTTTTGTGGAAAACTTCACACCAAAGATTCCAACTACTCCAGTACCGCTAGATTATTTTTGTTAGGAAGTTTTAAAAAGCAAAGTTTTAAGTTCAACGTATACCTCCTGAAGTTATTGATCATGTTCAAGAAAAATTTAATAATTGGCAGATAGATGGTGCATAATTTGAAAATTTAATTTTGTTGATTTTTTAAATGTGCTTCTTAAAAACGGAACTTTTCTTTTTTATAAACTTCTTCTACCTTATAAACCGTAAATAAGCAGTCCTTGATATGAAGTACAATGTTAGTAAAATGCTATAATGACTTCCGAATTAAGACACACGATCTGAAAAAAAAATGTACGTCCATTAATTTTTTTTCTTTTGAAAAGTAAGGTTGATATGTTTCAAAGTTTAAAAAATCGTGCAATAACAAAATTACAAATATAATGCGAAACGTTATTATTACTCTGAATATTTTCTTTTGTTCTAATTTGCGAAAATGCGAACCTAGAATAAAATTTTATCCTTTAACCAATATCGATGATTAGGGTTCTCTTGCTTTGGTGGAGTTTTCTGTCCCTAATGGTGTGTCCAAAATGAACCATACAAAGAAATACTTGTTTATCTTATACAGGGTGCGGCAGTTAATACTGACGGTTTTTGAAATAGAATAAGTCAATGAATTTCGAAGATTTAAAAGAATTTTTTTTTTATTTGAAAAAGAAAGAGCGGAAGTTTATAATGTGTCCAAATCTTTTTAGAAAATTCATTATGTGACAAAAGTGACGTCAGGTAAATGATGACCTACATTTTCGGTGCACTGCTACAGTCGGTTGGTGAAATTCCTCATCGCCCTTGCCAAGGTTTGGGGTGGGATCGCATGAATTTCTCGCAGGTTCTGTTGGGTCCGATAACGGAAATTTTGTTTACTAACACAGTAACACTACCGTTAAGGATAGTCAACATGAGCATTTGAGGGTATTCATTGATCCTCTCTAACAAGGTTTCTGCAAAAGCTAACCCTCTTGCGAAATCTTGCGGCTATAATTCTGGAACGATCGCCATCTTGTACGGGTCAAATTTTAAGTCTCCATGAAGAATCCGCCGAAAAGTCCTATCAGACATCCTTACCGCCTGTCCATTGCGACGAATTACACGACTGGGCATCTATTTAAAAGCAGCTCGTACAGTCTCAACGTTTGCAGGTGACCTAGTCGTCCTGAAGGACTCTCCTCTTCTCCTTGATATTCCGGCTGCTGTACTCCGAAAGTTTTTAACCCACAAAATAATGGTGTTCCGAGATTGAATTTGTTCGCGAAGAGTAACAGAATCATTATTATTAAAATATGCCTCGACGACAAACGCGCAGTGTGCAGGGGTTTAAACCTCCATTGTAATTAAGCTTCCACATCTAGAGACGAAGAGGATACTAATCCCACCCCCTAGGACATCCCTACCAGGTGCTAGCTCCATTCAAAAACCGTCAGTATTGACTGTCGGACCCTGTACAAAGCTTTTGGTAATATTTATCAATCGAACAATCTGTCCAAACCTGAAACTTATCTATTTATATTACATGTTAACCTGTACACAATTCATAATTAAGGAAGGATAGCGTATCTGATAATATTCGAGCCTACTACTGCGTTCGTAATTGAACGGTTTTTAAGAACAGTGAATAAGTTACTACAACTCAGCGATTATTTCAGATGCATTTTGGAATTCCACGCCATGGTGCAGTTCCGAGTCATAACACCAGAAAGCTATGGTTTTCGAATTTTCGATGTAGTTGTTCTACATTAAGAAAAAGTCACCAAGTGCTGTTCGCACAGTTTGAACTCCGGAAACCACTGAAAATGTTACAACTGCAATTCATAAAAATCCACACTGTTCAGCCAGGAGACATTCCAGTGCCTTGCAATTTCGAATCAAAACCTCTACAGAATTTTGCACGAAGACTTGAACTTTCATCCATACAGAATCGTTGTTCAATAGCTAAGTGATGTGGGCTTGATTGACTAGACCAATGTTTGAAGAACGGTGGAATACATCTCACAGATGTCCTTGTTAATAAATAAAATGGCACACTAATGGGCTTACAATAACAACAATATATCAATAAGAAATTAGAAGGGAAGACTCTATTTCATTAAAAAACGGTCAGGTTCTTATGCCCCACCCTATATATTGTGTCATATGATTTTTCAATGCCTAATATATGCTTCAATCTAACCACGGGAATAATATTACACTTCAAGGAATTATGTTCATGATGAAAGCTGAAGATGTAAAGAATGTTAATATAAATCGTTAATGTAATTCCATCAAAAATATTTTCCCCGGTTCTATCTCGGTTTCTGCTGTTTCTATCCAACGTGATAGGAACTGCAAATTTTGTAAAAACCACCATGTGTGAAGGGCGAATGTGGTATGAATCGATAATACACGCATATAATTTCCCGTACCTTTATATACTCGTATGATACAAAATCCTTACACCAACAATATTCGTCATGATCTTCGCAACAAGATAATAGCGATAAAGAATTACTATGAATTGACCGCATGAAAAATCTTGGCTACTGTGCTGCGCTGTATTACATATAAAGTTGTTTTAAATATAACTTTTACTTTCACCTAGCGGTTTGAAGGTGTAAACATTATAAACAATTTTAAACGCCACGCCAGGGGAAATTCCCATGAAGGAAGTGATCTTCTAACCACTCAATTAATTTCATATTTGTAATACGATATAATTCTAGAAATTAAAAGAACAACGTTCTTCCAAGTTATATTACATTTATATCGTTCCATCATTAGTAGCAAAACACTAATATTTTATAATGTTACGGATTATCATTATTATTTATATAAATCATAGTTTGAGAGCCATCGATGTATATTCAGTGGAATCCGTTAGGTGTAAACGAATTGTCAAAATTAAATAGTAAAATCAACATCAACAATTAATTATTAATAATAGTTTAAGTGGAAGATTAAGTAGAAATATGGTACATTTATCAGTGTGTTCATAAATATACACCGAGAAAACAGATAGTAAGCCCCTTCTGATTGATTATGATTAGAAGCCCCGAATTTAATTGCCGACATGACGTAAATAACAGAGGCGGACTTACAATGAAGAGCAGATTACATGTATAAATTATTCACATATTAGTTTATCCTTCAACGCGTGGTCGTTTAGGAACAAATGAGTAGTAGTAATTGTATTCCTAAGAATGCGTAGCCAGGTCCGGGAGTAGGGCAAGTCATCACGCCACTGTATTGTCAAAACGTCTGAACAACACAGTAGTTCTTCAAGGTAATATTACGTAACACTATTTACGCGTATGGCGCAGCACCCGTAAGAAAAACTAGAGGCATGTTTTTATTTTTCTCATGTTTAGCGCCCCATACTTCTTTTAACATTTCACCAACTAATTTTATAACGGTTTCGACATTGATATCTTTGTCAATATTGTGTCATTGATATCTTTGTCAGTTTCTCCGTGTAAGACACGGAGAAGCTGACCTCAGTATTTTAAAACCCCAGGCTGCGGAAGAGACTGGTACACATAGAGGCGAGGACAAATTCACCTATTTTCGAGAGGGGTTGGTAATCGAACCCAAACAAACAATGACACTCCCAATACTGGGCCTAGCCAGCCACCACGAACAACAGTACGACTGTCATTTTGCCAGCACCTCTATAGGAAAATACAAGTCACCCATAGATGTAGAAACAGAGCAGGTGCACTATTATCCATAAGTTTTAATTAAACTCAAATTATTCTTATTCATTTAGCATACATAAAACGTCTTTTTTTAGAACCACCCAAGTGTTTTAATATATATCGAATGTACCATATTATTGTTTATTTTAAAAATAAAATAGCTTGGTTTTATGTATAAAATAATGGTGGTTATTTATTCAGCTAATATTTTAAATTTATTTAACCTTTTTCGCTTCCGCATATAGAAAGAATTACAGTAATATGTTCGACAATGTTAAAATATTATTAAAACATTATATTTTGACTATAATATCCACATGTATCGATACACATGTCGATAATATATAGTATTACATTATTTTAATTCATTTGTGATATTTAATAATCACAAAGCAATTGAATTAATTTTGTATTAATCCATTTTTCGATACTCTGAACGCTCTAGACTTACATACATCAGGTACTGAACTGAATGTTCATCATATTCTCTTAATAATAAATTCAAAATTTTAATAATATATTTTTCGAAAAATCAATTAGATCCGTCGATATATATTTTTTTTATTCTGTATACATTTTGCAACTTTTTAATATTATACCGGGTGTCAGTATCCCACAACCCAAGCTTATATCAAATACATATATTTATGTAGCTATTCCTCTGTATTCTGAAGTACGTTGTAACACTGTTGTTTTTTTTTTCTGACAATCACTTGAATATGACAAAAGGAAAAGATGTATTTGAAATTCCACTTAAGAGCTACCCTTTTTTTGAATTTTTTCGAGTCGTATTCTTAAAAGTTATGAGGACATCGATACGACTTTTAACGAAAATCTCAATTTTTTATTGCACCATTTGAAAGAACTCTGTTTTTACGTATATATAGTAAAAAGTATTAGTTAGATAAGATTTTTGGTACTGATTACTGTTGCAAGATTATTGTTGCACTGTCTGACTATAACCAAAAACATATCTTTATCAGTTTTTGAATAATTTCTGGAGGTTTTTTCTATTGACAATAGAAATTTACAATCTACTTCCATTAGGAACATTGAGTAAATATGGTGTATGTATTAAGCTTCTAAGGGACATCCCCTGATGTCTCTCCTTACGGAATGGTATGTTCAGAGTACCAGCAGGTCTTATGTGGCCAGGTTCTATGTCTTCTTTCGTCAGGACCATTATTATATAGCTGTTGTACTAGTAGATTTTCATGATTTATTATTCGATCACTGTATTTAACTGCCACTCTCTGGATTTCATCCTTTAAGAATGGTACTTGTAGGTCATTGTGGGGTATCTAATTGCTGACATACGAGGGTGCGTCAATTATTGTTCTCGGCATCATCTATCGGGTTTTTAATCTGGTAGGTTTGACACACCCCCATAGCGGAAGTCAGTAGGACTATGTAGGTTTTATATAGCTCTTTATAATAAAAGCTTATTTTCCAGTAAGAGTTTGGATTTCCGTCTAAGAAGCTAGTACATCTGTCGGGACTTGAGGTCTAGCTGTCTTCGTTTGGTGTCGATGTTTCTATCAGATAAGTCGTTGGTCGAGGTGTAGTCCTAGATATTTAATTTCAGTTTCTATTTAGTCTCAGTTTTTCTCAGTGAGTTTATTCATTATTACAGGTGGGCAAGTACTGTATCGGTTATAAAATGTGATTTAAGAAGATTTGGTTCTATTAATTTTCGTTCGTCATTTGTCGTACCATTCAAAGAGTAGATTTAGGTGTATTTGAAAGTTATTGGAGACAAGTTATTGGAGACTTGTGGACAACTACTGGGTTGTTAGTGTGACAACTTGCAATACAAATTGTCCATGTATTTATATAATCAAAATGGTTAAGTTAAGAACAAAAATGTTTGCGCGTTCTTGTTGATCTAAATACAGTTGATATGTTACTACTTATAACAACTTATTATAACTATGAAGTTACCTAATTCTACTGTAATTGATATTATTCCGAATACACTTTATAATAGTTTACTGCCGCTTTGATCAGGTACCATTGTTTCATATTGAACCATATTTCTAATAGTTCTCTTACTTTTCTTTGTTCTCTTTATTTCTTTGTCGCCTTTTTTCTTGTTCTCTTCATTGGTATTCTTTTAATCTAATCTTTTAATCTAACATTAGACATAAGGTTGATTGAGGTGGATAGGATACACCCCACCCTGTCGATGGGTCATGAGAAAGCACGATGGTGGACTAATTGAAGAAAGTAAAACTGTCGCATAAAACACATATTCTGCATTTATGTGTTGGTTTATTGTTTCTCGGCCACTCAATTTCGAGATAGAGGTGTTCTACGTGCAGAAAAGTAAGTTTTAAGGTTTTAAAACTGTTTATTTCTATGATACAGTGACGCAGGACATTCGTTACTGCACTGACTTCAATTATGAAAAACTTACACAAATAATATAGTAGATATAATACATTTTACACCGCTTTTTATTTAATAATCTTTAAAAATAATTTTATTTTCACTTTTACAATTTCGACTTTTGGATATGTCGAAAAATGAGTAATCTCTTACTGAGTAATTATTACCGAATATTTATTTGGTGGTTACTTAGTACTGATTCGAGGATTACTAGCTTTTTTTTTTCTGAATTTCTCTATTTAAAGCCTTGCTGTCGCTGAGGTGGCAGAAAGGTTCCAAGAAGTGATTTTCTCTAAAGACTAATTTGTGGTAAGGCACGAAACGATTTAATTACATTATAATTATAATGACTTTAGGTGTACTCTTTTTTAGACGTAATATCCTATATGCGAGTGACCTGAATTATAACTCTATACAGGATGATATTATACTAAGTCTAAAAGAACAATGCAGGGTAGGATTTATATAACATATATAAAACCGTAAGCGATTGAATTCATAGGGTTATCGATATGTGCCTTAAAAATGTGAAAGTGCCATTAAAATTCTTATTTTAATTGGTCAGATTTCGTCAGAATTCTGTCAAATGTATTAGAACACAAGTATAACAACAAAGAAGTTTACACATTTAAAACGTTAATTGATTTTTCTAAAAGTATGATAAATAAAAAATATACATTCTATTACTTATTTTTTTTTGGACACACTATATACATAATTTAATTATATCCTATTTAAGTTTTCCAAAAAATAATGTTTATTATGTTTATATAGTTAAAAGTAAGTTAACAGATGTATTTAAGCCTACGAAAATATTTAAGTAATTTATAAATAAGTGTGAATTAACTGGCTTCCTTATTTTTTTTTTTGCCCACGAGCACGACACACATATATGCACCTAATTGAATTCTCCTAAAATGCCCTGCGTATCCGCATATCGCCTCCGTAAGGAGTTTAGCAAACAATAAATATCCTTGACACTATATTATATTGGAAGCAAATCGCCTATTTTTTATTTTTCACTTCATGACTGGTGGATAACGTAAGGAGGATGTTCCCACACAGAGCTGGCAGTCACCAGCAGTAATTAGTATTGAACATAAATATTGCGAAACAATATTAAATAGTTTTGCGTTTATGTCACAGAGTGATAGACAGAACCTTAACATTTAAACGCGTTAGCTCTTAATGTATTCTCATTAGAACTGGTATGTTACTCTAACATTTTTTAGATTATTTTGCTAATTAAAGTAGGAAAGTGGTATGTTTTTTTATCGATTAAATTATATATTTTATATTTCCTACACTACGAAATATCAAGGTGAGATACTAAATCAAAGTAAATGTTTGAATATTTTTCTCACACGATTTAGTAAACGAAAAAAAAAAACAGTTTTCTTTAATTCTTGGATATAAATTAAGTAATTATTTAACTTATCTTCATCCTTATTGTAGATTGACCAAGAATATAGCAAAATGTTTTTTCATCTTTAGAATTAAGTTTCCATTGCTTTACTTATATATTTTTATTTTAATTTGGAGTAATTAATATTATCATCTAAGCAGGGATCGAATTCGATAATCAAACGAGAGAGGAATATATTTTACTTTAGTTGTTGTACAGTGCAGGTCAATACTCAAATTTCACAAAACGTAGAACTAGCATTTTTATAATATTGGCAATACAGCAATTAATTAGAATTAACACAGAATATTAATTTAAAAAATTAATAGAACTCCTGAGAGAGAATGCACTCCTGGACAAAATTAACGTAGCATCAAAACTTTTCATTGTTTCTTAAATGTTTTAAATTTTTAAATATTTTATGTAGTTGGCCTAGAATATCAATAGATATCTGTCACTAATGATAAACAATTGTAATTGTTTGACATATGTAAAGTAACATTTTATATTTGTTTGAATAATATATTTAACTGATTTAAAATGATTTGTAGGAGGCAATAAATTTAGTTACGCTAGTGACTTTTTGTTTAAGTCAATATCATCAAGATAATGAAACACTTTGTCCAATACATTTAGAGTAGGATAAATCATCCACGCAACTTAAGAGATGATGAAGACGCGAAAACGGTAACTCTGGCTAACTAAGGGCATATCCAGCGACATGTAGCTAACTTGTTAGGAGTTAGACAATCAACAATTAGTCGAACAGTTAAATGTTTCATTGAACTTGAAAGTTACTGTAAAATCCCAGGACAAGGATGTAAGAAGTCTATAAATGCAAGAGATGAGCGATATCTTATGCAAGTCGCCTCAAAAATAAGCAGTCTACCAGTTTAGGGCTAAGCAGAGCCCATTCGATTGTCTAACGAACAGTTAAACATTTCAACGAACTGAAATACTGAAATTTTACACCATTTTTATACCACTAAAAGGGGTAAAGTCTTATCACGGAGAATTTTCAACAGCCTATATTATTATTATGTTTTGTGGGTTTGGGCCTCATCAGCCACTGACCGCATGGGTAGTCCCTTGGCGATCCCCTCTTATCCGGGTCATTATCCAAAAATGCTATCCCATAAAAGGAGCAATTTGGGCACGCCCTTCCCCTTAAGCCTTGCCTCCTCTAGGATAACAGGGGTCCCTAATATAAGGCACCTCCTCTCCTCTAGTGCGGGGCAGGTGTAAAGAAGATGAATCGAGGTTTCCTCATATTCTCTACAGTAACTGCATGCCGGGCTGTCAGTCATCCTCAGCTTGTGCTTATATGCATTCAGGCTACTATGGTGGCCCGCTATGATTCCTCTCAGGGTTTTGGCTTTATGCCTGTTCAATTTAATGAATTCTTGGGCCCATTTCTCAATCTCTGAGTATTCGATGAAGAGTTTGGTTATTCGACAACCCGCTACTCCTCTCCGTCTTTCTCCTGTACTGGTCTCTTGCCCAGTCGCCCAGTCATTGATGCTGTCTCTGATCAGATTCCGACTTATTCCCACTGCAGGTTCTGGTCCATAGAGGTTTTTCCTGGTCCCTAGTCTGGCCAGGTCATCTGCAATCAGATTTCCGTTAATGCCATTATGCCCAGGTGTTCATAAGAGTTCCACCGGTCCCTTCCCTGCCAAGTGGTTCAATGCTTCATAGCAATTATAGACCAGCTTCGACTTTGCCGTTGCTGAATTCAGGGCTGTCAACACCGCCCTGCTATCCGAGCAGATACATACCCTCTCCTGGGTCCGATTTTGGTCGGCCCCCAGAATACCGTATGTAATTGCAACTAGCTTGGCCTGGAGTGCGGTAGTGTATTTACCCAGGGAGAAGGTTTTACCTATCCCATCGCGTCGCCCATACACCCCCTCATCCGCTCTGTTCCCACTCTTAGCTCCATCCTTGTACCAGATGTCTTCATTGAGCGGCAATCCAGCTCGACCCTCTATCCAGTCGGTCTTACTGGTGAGGGTGATGTTATATTTCTTGTCAAACAGGAAGTGGACACCCGTACTGTCAGAGGGCATTCATAGGAGTCCCTCCTCAGCTAGCTCTGTTGAGAGTCTATTCAGGTCCCCTACCTTCCTGTTCATGTTTCCCTGTGCATTGCCTTTGCAGCTTCCGATTTCAGCGTGACATCAAGAGGTGGTATTCCCGTCAGTATCCCAATCGCCTCGATCGGTGTCGATCTTGAGGCTCCGGTTATACTTCTTAGAATCAATCCTCTTAGCTTGTTAAATCGGTTAATTTCCGACTTTAAACAGGCTCTCTCCCACCAGACCAGTGCTCCATGAGTCAGTCTGGGTTTGAGAATTACCTCATACATCCATTTCATGATCTCCGATTTCAAGCCCCAGCTATTACCAATGGCCCTTCTCAGTTGCTAAAGTGTTGCTGTGATCTTGGAACATATGTGACTTAGAGATGTTTTTCCCATGACAGTTTCCCGTCCAGGATTACTACTAAATATTTCACTTCGCTATTATAGCTTAGTTCTTGACCACCAAGTTTCAGCGGACATGTTCTGTTCCTCTTATATTTCTTGGCGAACACCATCACCTCAGTCTTAGAGAGATTGACCGAGAGTCCCTTATCCCTGCACCAATTCCCAACCTTGTTTAATGCTCCCTGCATTATATCTAGAATCGGCTTCAGGAAAGAGACCTTCGTTATTATTACTAAGTCATCAGCGTAGCCAATTATTTGGTAATCCTTTAGCCTTTCAAGCAGCTCATCCACTACCAGGCACCATTGAAGGGGGGACAATACCCCTCCTCGAGGACAGCTCGAGTCCACCCGGCCCTTGATGGTTGTCTTGGCTTTGTTGGCAATAAGCTGTCTGTTTCCCAACATATGGTCTATCCATTGTGTGTGTGTGTGTGTGTAGTACTAGTGTTGGTGTCAGTAAAATTCGGGTATATAAAAACATCTAATTGACTATTTGTGTGATTTATATTAGAAATAACTTAATACACACACCGTCAAAAGTCTTGGACTCCCGACGTTTTGTATTAGTAAATATTTTTTTTTCAATATTGTATTTGTTTTTAAAATATGTTTTTTCTAAATATATTTTCTTGTAATACAGGAATAACTTTTAAAAATTTAGTCAATTACAAGACAATGTGAAAAATTTTGGAGTTTTTAAGAACATTTATTATAACAAAAATTAAAAAACCACAGCTTACTCAATACGTAATATACGGGGGGTCCAAGACTTTTGACGGGATAGCTTTCACACTGGCAGTGCCTAAAAAGTTTAATGATTTTAGTTGATTTTTATCAATCAATTCAGATGTCAAAAAAAACATTTGAATATATGTGTGAAGCAGCTTTAAAATGAGGTATTACTAGCCCTATTATAAACTGTTTTTACACTTTAGTATATGTAAGCCAATTTTCGTTTTCTTAGGCCCAAAGTTAAAAGTCTATATCACTATTTATCAAAAGTACTTATATTATTGGTATCAACAGATTTTAACTTAATTATCTAGTTTCATTTGTCGTATTTATACATACCTAATTTACAATTTAGTTCACATATCATGTTGCCACTATTATAATTCTGTTTATGCCGCTCCGGTATCAAATTAAATTTATGTGAATATCTACAGCTTTGAAATAGAATGCCATATGATGAAACACTCAAACTTAGGACTATTGTACTCAATGTTTATAAGAAAACTTATTAGGAAACCCGCATTGGCTAATAATTTTCAAACCTATGCACATATCTGTAGGTGATGACATTATTTCTATGTTCGAAATCGCTTATGTAAACAATTATTATTATTATTATTATTTATTACGTACCTAGTAATAATACGGCTCAGGATATTATGAAACAATGTATAAAGGACTTCGCATCTGTAAATTATGCAAAGTTCTTTTCGAAACAAAAATCAATTAGTTGATTTTGAAAACCAATTAACCGATTATATGGACTTAGGAATATTCTGCATGATGTGTAACCTTTCCGTTGATAAATGATTACATATAGAAATGAAGAAATCATATTTAACATTTTCGTACTTCAAGACTGACACACTCTTTATCTCCTTGTTATCCCCTTATCATTTTTTGACTGAAAATTTATATTTTAAACAAAATTTAGATGATTTTAACTTCTTCAAAATTACCCTAGATTGTCGAAAACTGATAATATGAAAATAAAAAAATTTTGGGTTAGGTTGAAATATATACATAATATACAATAGAAGATAGGGATGGAGCAAGATGGGGCTTTTATTATGAATATAAAACTCTTCCTCTCCAGGTTCTTTAATATTTGTTTATGATTCATCATCATGAGGTCATCAGTCCTAAGACAGGTTGGACGCTAACGTCCAGCTTCTCCTATATTGTGCTAACCTACGCATTTCGCTAATTGTGCTACAACCTACATCCCTTACTATTTTCGAGCAGTAGTCTAATCTAGGCCTACCTCTGCCTTTCTTCACTCCTATTACTGCCTCCAAAATATCGCGGACTATTTCCCCATGTCTCAGCAAGTGGCCTACCATTATATCTCTTCTCTTCTTTATGTTTTTCCACATACTTCTTTTCTCATCGACTATCTCTAATACTTCTTCGTTTCTAACCCTATCAGTCCACGGTATTTTCATCATTCTTCTGTAACACCACATCTCAAAAGCTTCTATTTCTTCCTAGTTGCTTCCCCTACCGTCGAGGTTTCGCAACCGTATAGTGCCGTGCTCCATACATACGTTTTCAAAAATCTCTTCCTTGTTTCTGAGCCCCTACCATAAAAGTGCTTTCTTTTTGTTAAAAACTACCCAACCCTGCGCTATTCTTTGTTTTATATATTTATCGCTTCTTCCATCCTAATTTATTTTACTTGCTAAATAAGTGAAGTCTTTGACTTCCTCCAATCTTTCATTATTAATTTGTTATTGTTATTGTTTGTGATTATTAGTTATAAAATTCAAACTGAGATTTATACATTATCTGCTGTCGGTTCATTTTAAAATAATTTAATGTGAGTTTTTTTTATTTATTGCTAGTGCACAAATAAAATATCTTGAGAAAACCCATAATACACACGTTGTCAATCATAAGTATTTCATATGGTCAGGAAATGTTTATGCAATTTTAAAATGCTCTAAATCTAATATATGATTTAGAATAGAATGAAATGGAATAATAATATGAAATCATATAATCATAGTATACCTATAAGTATAAGAAAACCATAAAAAAATATATTAAGGAACAATAGTAGTCAATCGTAGTGTTATACATACTGAATATACATAGGATAAAAACTGATAAATACTGCAAAAGCATTTGACTAGTAAAAAGTTTTTTAAGTACAGGTGAAATTCATCTCATGTTCTTAATACCTTCAGTTTTGATGTACTGATGAATATTGTAGACTCGTACTTCTGAGTTGTTTTGTTGCCGTAATATGCAATGTTAATAGCGATTCTATTAGATCTCTAACATGTAATGGTTATGCTGGTGTACGTTGGAATTTGTTTGTGAATTTGTATGTGTAATTTTTTATGCGTTAGCAGATGTAACTCCAGTAGGTACCGCAGAATCATGCTAGGGGGACAATATTATATTTTCTAAATAGTTTTCTGCTAGGAACATGGATCATTGCACCCTCGATGGGATGAACCGCAGACTTACGTAAAATAAACGCCTTTTGAGCTGTCCTACAGTTTTCATATAGAACTATTCCATACATCAAACGACTCTGAAATAAGGAGAAAAGGTTATAATTCTCTACTATAGGGTGTCTAAGTTGAAACTGTAAGATTTGAATTGTGCGCCATTTGCATTCTGTCAAAGATAGAGCGTCAATATTTAACGACTGTCATCTACAAACCATACGATGTCAGCATACTGCGATTAAAAGTTCAGCAACGAATAGTTTATGTACAACTGTTTTATGAAAGTAAGCGATTATTTACAGTTGCATTAAGAAAAATTGACACAAAATTAGGACAAAATGAAGCACCCGCAGGGTTAACAGTTCATAACTAAATCAAGAAATTTTAAGAGATGGGTTCTGTTATTGATAAGGCAACACCAATGCGTGTTCGGTCAGACGAAAATATTGCTGCAGTGAGAGAAAGTGTACGGAAGTATCCAAATACATCGATTCGGTATCTTACACAACAATTAAATCTGTCAAGAGCCACCATACATTGGATTTTAAAGAAAGATCTGCATCTGCTAGCATACAAAATTCAGTTGACACAGCAATTAAAAGTTACAGTCCATTTACAGCTTCATACATTTGTTAATATGTGTAAGAACATCAGTTGAGCAAATATGCTACAGGATGAAAAAGAAGTCAGTAACCAAATTAATTGACCACACTTTGAAGTTAATAGATGAAAGGCAACGATGAACTGACAGAATGTCCGACAGCTTTAAAAATCTTAATAAAAGGGTGAAAAGAGAAATCTGGAAGGGCAAAAGGCAATTTACCACCAAGACCATAGAAGAGGCCATCAGTAACAATTGCAGAATGAAAGTGCTGCGCTCAAGGCTTCGTACGGGGAAAACTGCTATGTTAAAAATCAAAAATAAACAGGGTATCTTGGACCACGATAAAAAAGATATTATCAAATGTATCGAAGAGTTCTACACGACACTCTATGCATCCTCTGTACGACATTAAGTACACAGTGGAAAAACTATTAAGAACGCCGGTTCTGAAGAACTGCTTGAAATCATAAGAAGTGAAATAAGAACAATACTACTTCAGATGAAAAACAGCAAGAGTCAGGGAGAAGATAATAAATATCACGGCAGAAATGTTAAAATTCGGCGGAAAACCAATAGAGGAGACAATAAAAATTTTGCTGAACAAATGCTTTCAGGAAGGCCAAATCCCAAAAAATTGGTGCAACGCTGAAGTGATATTAATCTTCAAGAAAGGTGACAATACAAACATCGAAAATTATCGACCAATATCGCTGCTATCACACCTCTCTAAGTTGTTCTCCAAAATACTGACAAACCGGCTGACTGCAAAATTTTACTTATACCAGCCCATCGAACAGGCCGGATTTAGAAAAGGATATGGGACAACCGATAACATCCACACCATACATATCATGATAGAAAAATGTACGGAGTACAATGTTCCCCTACATCTAGCATTTATCGACTTCCATAAGGCATTCGATTCCATCGAAATAGGGCTTCTTCTTAACTCCCTCGATAACGCAAGAATTGATTCTCGCTATAAAAAATTAATCAAAAACAGTTATAACAATGCAACTATGCATATTAAAGTAGACGAAACAACCAAAACAAATAAAATCAAGTTGGAAAGGGGTGTCAGACAGGGTAACAGTGTTTCTCCAAAATTATTTACGTTAGCGCTGGAAGACGTCTTCAAGAACCTAAAATGGGAAAATAAAGGCATAAACATTGACGGATCGCGCCTGAATTATTTAAGGTTTGCTGATGACATAATTCTAATAGCCAACAATATCCAGGAGCTTGAGGAAATGCTTAAACAAATAAACTACGAGTCAAACAAAATTTGATTAAAAATCAATCAGTCCAAGGCAAAGATAATGACCAACGTTGATACAAATATAACGCTGGAAGGACAACCTATTGAAAAGACGAATGAGTATATATACTTAGGACACTCCGTCAAACTAGGAAAAGAAAATCAACATGCTGAAATCAGCAGAAGAATTAGACTATCCTGGGCAGCCTTTGGAAAGCTACAATATATACTCAAAAACAACGAAGTTCCAGTCAACCTTAAGAAAAGAGTATACAACACATGTATACTTCCAGTCGCCACTTATGAATTGAAAACAATATCTATGACAAAAGTCTACGCCAACAAACTAAGAACATTACAGAGAGCAATGGAAAGAGCCATCATCGGAATTTGCCTACGAGATAAAATTAGAAATACGGATATCAGGAAACGGACCCAAATGAAAGACATCATAGAAGAAATAGTAATAATGAAATGGCGATGGGCAGGACATATAGCTAGACAAGGCGACACCAGATAATCATGCAAAGTCACAGACTGGCGCCCAAGAGAAACGAGTAGGAGTATAGAGCCACCCCAGAGACGATGGGTGGATGATATAAGGGCGATAGCAGGAAGAAAATGGATACAATGTGCACAAAGCAGGGAGGAATGAAGATAATTGGGAGAGACCTTCGTCCAGGAGTGGATGGATATGGGTTGAGGAAGACATTTGTTAATTGAATGTTTGAAAAGGAAAAATGTGATGCTGACAACAAAACACATTTTGTTTTGTTTGTAACAAAATTTTGTTCAGCGATGAAGCACACATGATTTTGATGTATACGTCAGCAAACAAAACAGTAGGATGCAGAGTTTGGTGAGCCTTTTTGGAGTGGTGGATATTGAATTGGAATATTTCTTTGAAAATAAAGCTGGTAAGCATGACTTGAATTTGCACAACACGTGGCTTCAGCAAAATTGTGCAACATGTCATATAGCACATGCAACCATAACTCTGTTGTATATAAAATTTTCTGATCATGTTGTCTCGCGGAATGCTGACATCAACTGGCCTGGAACATCATGTGATTTAACACCACTGGACTCTTCATTGAGATTATATTAAGGGAACAGTGTACGCCACCCAGCCAGCCACAATCAATGACCTCAAAGCAAATATTCAACGTGTTTTTCGAAAAATAGAGCCAGTTTTGTGTGCCCTTAATGGACAATTTTGCTAAACGAATGACATCATACCAGATGAGTAGAGGTGACCATATGAACGATATTCTTTTCCATTTGTAGCCGTATCGTATCCATTCCATGTTGAAGAATAAAACACCTCAGTGTGTCAAATATTATAAAGTTTATTTACAAATCACACACTACAATTCCAAAGGAGACACCCTTCGCGAATGCGATAGCATTTAAGTTTCAATTTTAAGATATCTACATTTATGCAATCAAAAACCTTGGTTAAATCGCATAGAGTTTTATCAGAGGCGGATTAAATGTCGAGAGCGCCCTAGGCAAGCACCTCATCGGCGCCCCTCTAGCGCGAAAGTTCGAAAGAACGAGGAATTGTCTCATTGCATAAATTATTTCAAGTTTTTTATTTCTTAGAACCTGTAAAATTGCGTTGGTTGTTCGGGGCAGTTCTCTGTCTCGAGTTATCGTTGTTAAATAAGAACGTAGATGGATACATTCATCAACAAAGTACTTTATCTAAATCACCAGAATACATTGTTACTAACATACTTGCTCTATTTTGAACTTATTCAGTGTTCAAATTGATCAAATTGCTTAAAAACGAAAATTTACTCTAAAAATTGCTGTCGGAAAATCGGACCATTTATAAGTGAAGTCGACAACAAACGCTATTTTTTTCCAGGCCGACTGGACTACTGGCAACGTCCGATGCTCGCGATCGACGTGACAAACGCGTAACATTGCAGTTATAGTTGTATCTTACCAACTTTAACTTCTATTATGAAATCAAGCGATGTAGGAATGATCAAGAAGGCGGAGCACGCTTCGGAAGCTCTAAATTTCTATAGAATTAAAGAATCTTTTATATTGTGTAAGTAGGTGCATACTTACTGACACAATTAATTTTGTTATTTATTTTTTTCTTTGTTTAAAAATTCCGCGCTCGCCCCTTTGTAACCTCGCGCCCCTAGGCACGTGCTTAGTTTGCCTTAGGATAATCCGCCTCTGAGTTTTATATATGTTAATCTTAAGATTAATTCCTTCCACAATGTCATTTATTAATGCTAATAAAGCTTAAGTTTTTCCTAAATCTGAATTATAAGGGCGATAAAATGGATTGTTTTTTTTTTTTCAACACGAAACGAGTTTCTCGTTTAAAATAATTTGACATAGCTTAGAAATTATAGGAAAGATAGGGTGAAAGTTATCCAACACATAAATATATCAACCCATTTTATGTACAGAATTTGGCTATCTTATAAAATTGTCCATCCTCTAATACGTATTCAAATCAATTAAACATGTAATTTATAATCAAGAAATGAACTATGAACTGTCAAATCTTAGCCTAAATTTTTGACTATAATGTTATCAGATATTTTATACGACCATATTCCTTATTTCCCAATAGATATATTATATCAACAAGTATAATAATAAAATTTAAATATTCAGTAATACTGCTTTTAAATTATTCAATAGAATGATAAAATAAAAATGTATTCTTGTAAGATATTGAAGAATTGTGTTATTATTTAGTGAATTGCATCGAATTACTATGGGTCTTTCAATAGGAATGCTCAAAATTTATTAGGTTATAGCGGCCATGTTGTTAAAGCAATATCTGTCGAATTTATTTTGAACTGTTCAGTAGTGCATGGCAAATCACCGTGGAAGGTTATAGTGTCCAATAACGTATGAAAATCATCAGATTTTATTTTCTAAACCAGTGCTCTGTTGGAGAAACGTTCTCCGCGCATTGCGTGATTTTTATCCTGGTCACAACCGTCTCAACGGGTCGACTATTCGACGTTTGGTGGCCAGATTCGAGTCAACCGATTTGATAAATAATCAGCCAACACCCGTATGTCACCGAGAAGAACGGTTTGCTGAATACATCGCTGCTGTGCGTGAGAGTATACGGGAAAACCCGAGGCAGTCAATTTCTCGCCGTTCACAAGAACTTGGTCTTTCTGCGACTTCCATTTGGCGAATTTTGCGTCGGAATTTGGGTCTGCACCCGTATAAAATTGACCCAGGAACTTAAGATAAACGACCACAGACAACGCAGTGTGTTCGTTGATTGGGCTCTGGAGCATTTGGAAGTTCAAAAAATCATCTTTAGCGACGAAGCTTATTTTTGGATGAGTGGATATGTGAACAAACAAAATTGTCGGATATGGGACGATACCAATCTACACGAGATATACCAGCACCAAATGAATCCCGAGAAAGTCACTGCTTGGTGCGGATTTTGGTCTGGCGGAATCATCGATCCATTCTTCTTCCAAAACAAAACTGACATTGCAAACCATCAAAGACTAGCGCTACAGATCGATGATAAGCAACTCTCTGTGGCGTCAACTATATGAATATCGACGACATGTCGCTTGCTCAGTGCAATACTGAGACATCTGCCAATAATTCAAAATTATGGATAATATCGCTATGGCCAGCAAAATCCCGTATGTGTTCAGTGAACCAGTGGGATATGTGTTAAACCAATTATAGCAGGCTGAAAATAATTTAACTCAGTATTGTATAAACGGAAAGAAGCGTTCATATTGAGTGCAACACTGGAATGCAACACAGTATTGCACTGTGACCAGAAAGTGTGCGTCGGCAAATTTTATCGGTGAAACACTGAGATAATTGTTTGTACTAGCTGAAAAAAGAGAAGATCAGAGCTGATAATTATGCATTCTTTTTTAAAGTAAATGGAAAATACATCCGAGTTTGTAAAGATTTTTTCAAAAGAACAGTAGACGTGTCAACAATACCATATCCACAATTAGAAAAAAGACCAACTCAGAAGGATTTGTAGAGAGTGAAAAAAGAGGAAAGCATAATAATCAAAAGAAAGTGAGTGAAGCTACAAAAGGGAATATAAGAGACTATATTAATCTCTTACCAAGAATTGAATCACATTATTGTCGTTCCCAAACAAAAAGAGAATACTTGGATGGTTCACTGAATATATCTACAATGTACAGATTATATATTGAGTATTGTAAAGCAAACAATTGGACAATAGCGAAAAAATGTACCTATGAAACAATATTTAACGTGGAATTTAATATAGGATTTTTTGCTCCTAAATAAGATCAATGCTCAATATGTGCTCAGTACCAAAATGGGAATAACATTGAAAAAGAAACAATATGTAAGAAAAATACGATACACATTTACAAGCAAAAAAATGTCAAGATATGAAAAAAATAAAGACAAAGAATTATTCATGAATGAAAATTCAAACCTCCTTGTGTATTGTTATGATCTACAAGCCGTAATTCCATTGCCATGCGGAGAGATATCGAGTTTTTCTTATAAAAACAAACTTAAGTGCATAAACTTTACAGCATACAACATTACCGATAAATCAGGGTATTGCTATTTATGGCATGAGGCCCTAGATAAACGCGGGTCCAATGAAATTGCAACGTGTATTTATAAATTTTAAAAAAATGATTGTCGCGGTAAATATATCATATTTCTTTCCGATAATTGCTTTGGGCAACATAAAAATAAGTTTATCCTTTGCATGTACCTGTACTGTTTAAAAATGTTAGATATAAACTCCATTACCAATAAGTATTTAATTAGTGGTTATACCCAAAATGAGGGAGATCAAATGCATTCGTGTATTGAAATACAAAAAGTAAGAGCGCTGAGAAGTGGTCCCATCTTTATTCCCTCCCAGATAGCAATGATTACAAAATTGAAAAAAAAAACGGGCTCTCCATACAAAGTATACCATATGACAACAGATGAATTTTATGACTGGAAGAAGGTCAGTGATGAAATTGGAGTTAACTTCAGTTTACAAGAACAAGATGACAATTGGATTAACGTTAAGGTTTTTCGAATCGAAAGAGATGTGGAAAACAGTGTTTTTTTATAAACACAGAAACAGAAACAGAGTGTAAGGTTATAAATATTAGAAATAATCTCAGAAGAAAATTAAATATAAACCTCTCTTTGCCTTTAGCTTATAAAACTGCCCCGAAAATATCAAAATTAAAACATCAACATCTACTTTCTCTTTGTAATGAAAACCACATTAAGAAGGAATATCAAGATTTTTTTCTGAAACTTGACAGCAGAGTGAACTTTATTAACAGCTCTCTATTTTTGCACTTAATGTTTTTAATGTTCTTTGCTGCAGAAATTTTGAATAAATGTTTATAAACAGTAGGCATTTTTTATTTAACCCAAGGCACTATCTTAAAATACTTTTCATTGCTTTGGTGCAATACTGAGACATCTGCAAGAATTAAAACAAAATACTTAATATAATTTTTTTGTGACTGCCGCATGTCAATATTAAGTTAAATTTATAAAAACAAAAATGTGCAAAAAAAATTATGCAGTTTCAGTTATTTTAAAATTTACAACAAAAAATCGAAAATTTTTGAAGGGCAATTTCTCGAAACTATACCTTGTGCACTTGTCTCAGTGTTGTACTGGATAAGCGATGTGATTCCAACAGAACGGCGCTACGAGCCACACAGCGCATGCCACGATGGACATTCTGCACGAGCGATTTGAGGGCATGGTTATCTCGCGCAGTGGCGACGTGAACTGTCCACCGAGATCGTGCGATTTAACGCATATAGACTTCTTCCTCTGGGGCTATCTTAAATCGCAGGTCCATGCGAATAAACCGCAAATAAAAGTCCTCAAAATCAACATAACAAACGTCATCCAGCAAATTCAGTCAGATTATGCGATAAAGTCATCGAAAATTGGACCTCCCGAATACGTGCCACCAAGCAAAGCCACGACGGACACCTGAGCGAAGTTATATTCCATACGTAATGCAACAAAACTTTCTTTCAAATAAAAAGAAATATTAAGTGGATATCTCACACACAACTTGTTTTATTTACATTTAAAAATCGAGCGTCCTTATTGAAATACCCTTTATTATTGGAATAGATATAATCTCTTAACGATATATTATCTCCTGTGAATATTCACTACTTATGTTATACAACGGTTAACTATTTTCGACACGTGTAATGTTACTTCCTAGAGGTCAACTTGCAGACAATAACATAAGTGATTATATTAAACATATTGTGTTTAAAGAAACATTTATTTCTATTAAAGGAGATATTATCTCAAGATATGTATGTAGTTATTCTAAAATCATAGATTGATTGTAATAGTTCAAAGATGTTTTTCATAATAATCCTCTAAGATGATTTTACGTAATATGAGGTTATCGACAAGGCGCAGTTTGGCAATAACAGTATGCGGTTCACATTCAAATGAATAATCGATATAAGTGAGAAGCCATTTATTGTTTACATAGAAGACGTCGCTGATAAAAATCAGTTCGGCATTTTCAAATGTTCATGTATACGAATGTGAATAGTTCGATTTCAGACAACGATTACATAACGTTTTTCATTAAGAATAATGATTGTGGTCTGATGGAGTGTTAAAATACGTATTATATCGAGAATTGTAAATAAATGATGAGGCGCCGGATTGTTGCATATTTTGGTGAGTTACAAAATTTTAAATCTTTTGTCATTGTCATTTAGAAAGCGTAAGCGCATTCCATTCCTTTGTTAGTCAATAAAAAAGAATATTATACCTACTTAATATTTATTATGTACTGTGTGCGAAGATTGATTCCATTTCACCGATATCTACAAGTCAGTGTTATCACACTGACTTGTAGATCTCGGTGACCACAAACCCCACATATAATTATTGTAAATACATTTATGTAGAATATTAAATAGTTCACTGGCTCGAATATTACAATATCTCCTGACATTTGTGTACACGGAGAGAAAGATTTATTTATTACTAAAGGATTACGTCTATGACATAAATGCTGATTATATGTACAGCGAAATAAATATGACTTATCCTTTAAACAAATAATAACTTCTAATACATTAGAGAATCCTGATCAATGCAAATATGATCACATTTAATATTAAAATATTAACTTTGCGAAATAAGTGATAATTTGAAATAAAATTATGTACTTATTTATTATTTAACATATTAAGTAGTGATACGCTGTAGAAAATCGGCCGTGATAATACAACTTTTAGTACTATGAAAATGGTGTAACATTTCCTTATTTCTGGTCTACGATGTTTAGTAAGTATCTAGTAAGATTTATTCAAGACGCTATAATAGCGAATAATAAAAAAACAATCAACTACAGCTCTTATGCTCGACGTGGAAAAGGCATTTGACACCGCCTGGCATGACGGTGTGCTCGTCAAACTGGGAGGATTCGGAATCCCTAAATATTGGATATCAGTGATAAAGTCTTATCTGGAGAACAGATGCATAGCTACCAAAGTCGAAGGAAAAACATCTAACTATCGACATATAACGGCAGGAGTCCCTCAAGGCACAGTCTTGTCTCCGGTTTTATACACCATATATGTGGCCGATCTTTCGATGCACCCAAATACCTCGACCATACAGTACGCAGATGATACTATGATTTACAGCAACTCACATCACGTACAGACTTCACTGCAAAAAATAAAACAACACTTAACGATACTAGAACCGTACTTTGACTTGTGGAAGATAAAAATAAACGCCGACAGAACACAACAACTTACTTTGACTAGGAAATTTCCAGAGATGCGTATAACTAGCAACCTAAAAATAAAAAATAATATAATCAGAGAAAGTAGGAAGGTTAAATACTTAGGAATGATACTGGACCGACAGCTCAAATTTAAATCACATGTTACTGACAGACTGCGAAAATATTATATTAGCCTTAATAAATTATATCCACTGATCAACAGACGTAGTAAACTATCGACTAAAAAGAAACTGTTACTATATAAAACAATACTCAGACCAATATTGACATACACTAGCCCAGCGTGGCATAACATCACAAAGACGCAATACCAAAGACTGCAAATGACACAAAATAAATCGCTAAGCTTGTTAAAAAACTCTAACAGATACGTTAACATTCAATACTTACATGACATTACAAAAGTACAGTACATACGAGCCATAATAAAGGAAACAGCAAACAAATTTTACGCCATGAATATCCAAACTGCAAAAATAACGAGGCATATTACCGATATCGATATAAATCAACCACATGTACATAAATACTTACATGAGAATTTGAATGTGGGATAACATTATTAACAATACGGATAAACGCGGAAGTAAGAGAATTAAATATAAAACAGCCAAATGTCAACAGTAGCGGCTATATTGTTTAACCCAAAGAATTATTAGCACAGAAATAAAGCCAACAGCGAGGTTATAAGGCTAAAAATGGGCAACGCAATAAACATTTAACGAACATAAAGTAAAAATTAGAAGGAAAGTGTTGGTTATATTAAACAAAACAAATACTTAAAGCAGATTGTTATCAATTTTCATGCAACAACGAAAGAAAATAAACACACTAGTAAAAAGCAATCGAGTATATTTATATAAGAATTATTGAAATAACATATATTAAGAAGAAAACAAAATACTCTATAATACCAGGGAATATGGACAATAACACATAACAATAAAAAGCTTATAACAGGCCAGGTCAGAACATCGACTGGACGGTTCCTTCTCCTCCCTACCTCTGTTGTAAGGAACGGAATCGTCTAAGAATGATCTGTGAAAGCTTTAAAATTGTAAATCTAGTCAATAGAAATAAAGATATTTTTATGTAATGGTCTACGTTGACACCACTGTATTGGTCAAATTGTGTACAACGTTAATTGCAAACGTTTATATACTTTAGGTATGAAAACCCCACAATGTAGTACACTTAACTCCACGAAAGGTAGATTACAATCTCTACGTAGGCTGGTAAGATTTCTTGACACATCCATGTAGTCTTCTCATTGACACTGTTGAAAAGTGAGGTTATTGGTGATTTTTGATTAGCCAACTTATGCCCAAATTCTGTTGTGTGTGTCAATAAGCAAGAATCAATTGTATTGGCTACGTTTATTAATTTTTTTTTTCCAAGGTGACTGAATAATATGCTCAAATTTCAGTGTGGTGAAGTGTGGCGTAATTTTGAATGCGGTGAGTCGCTAGATGATTTCACCGAATAGATATAATGTATATGTACCTAACTTATTTTTGTTTCACGACGATGGTGTAAATAATGTAATATAAATGCATATTTTGTATCTGTCATTTCTCATTAACTGTCTGCTTATTGTTTAATAATAATAATATACAAATTTTACAAAAATTATTACCGAATTTTTATTTTCAGCTAGAATTAAATCTCAATGAGAAGAATTAGTAACAATTGTTAAAACCTAAAGCAATACCCCTATTTATAATTTTTGAATAATTAACTTATGCCCAAATGGTTTGTATGCCTTAAGAAACAAATATAGTCATTGTGATGGCCAAGTTTATAAAACTAATAGATATTAGATGTCTCAAAAATATGATAAATTTTGACGAATTTGCTGAAGGATTTCATTGGGTAGGCAGTTAAAAAGTGGTAAAGTTTATACCAGACTTCGTCTTGATTGTACTTAATTACTGGTATGAAAATACAGTGAATGGTAAAATTCTGGTGGTGTTCATCTCATACCAAACTAATGAACAAGTTGGTAACAAATTTTATACCACATTTCAGACAATGAAATAACTAAATATACATTTGTTTATGTGAAATAAATCCTATCTTGAGAATGAAATATTTAGATCAATGTTAAACGAATCTATGGTTATCATGAACCAAATGCCATACATAGCAAATACCAGGAACCAAATACCAAAGACATGTGCAATTTTTCGGTTTGCTTATCCTATTCCTAGAGGGATTTTTATTAGTCACATACAGAAGATGTTCAGGTACAGTTAGTTTCAACCGCGATGCCTTGTTGGAAATTCAGGAAAATGAAAAAAATCACGTAATGGACATTTCGAACTTGCAACCAGGAGATGTAAAATCGTGAAAATCCAACTTCTTTACGATTATCCAAACAGCAGGCTCATGAGATTTGGAGTTTTTCACAACATGCCGAGTATGGATAAGTCCAGCTGAGTGTGAATGTGACCTTATTATAGGCACCATTCATGTACAAAGTTTGTTAAATGGAAGCCTATCCACTTTGGGTATAAACTGTGGATGCTGTACCCATCAAACGATTTTCAATCGGTTCAAATCAAGTGGTTATAAAATTGACATTTATGCCGGGAAAAAACATCCGATGAGGTCTAGAACGAACCTCTGGGAACTAAAATTGTTAAATATATTTTAACAGACATCGAGAACCGAAAAAAGAAAGTTTATGTATACTTTGATAATTTTTTTCTCTCCTCGTTTTTCTGTGCCAAAAGCTGGCCCCAATAAAAAAATCCCCCTGAAAGGAGAAAGAGTCACTTTCTTATGATCGTAACCCAAGGTCGATGCGTAGTTTGAAGGTGTAATGCCCGATTGATGTACCAGCAGCCAGGAGTGCCAAAAGAGGCTCCACTTCCATTGCTTCCGTTTTTGTCATGGACTGTAATCTTTTTTTCATCTTATAGTTTCATATTATTTATTACATAATGAAATTTATGTATCAAGTTTTCTCTTTTATAACCTTTTCTGAATTTGAACTTGCTTTTCATGTGAATAGAAAATTAAATTTGATTTTGAAAAAAAATGTTTTTCTATACCTTTATTCCGTCAATAAAAAATATACTCATAGGCAAAAATATTGCATATTTTATTTTAAGTCATTGTTTTAATTTAATTTTTTTTCCTTTAAAACTTGTTGTGTTTTTATTGCTAGATACCTTGCACTGGAGTGGAAATTTATTTCGGATAAAGGAATGTTTAGACATAGCCTTTATCTCTGAATAACATATCATGGCCTGCCTTGGCGACTAACATCGACTGGTGTTTTGTTTGTTGTTATCAGAATGACATTTATAGTACTTTATTTATTGTTTCAGCAGTTTTGGCTAGTGAGATGTCACATTTAAGTGAGTTACTTTCTGCTAAAATTGTTATGATAGTCAACGAGAGTTACAGCAAAGAAGATATTACGAGGAATTAATCGAAGAAGCCGATACTCTGTGGTAGTTCATAATTCACAACGGAAATGAGTAAAACAACTACTACGTTTTTATACCACTATATTTAGTGGTATAATAACGTAGTAGTTGTTTTACTCATTTCCGTTGTATATTACGAGGAGTTTACATATTCAACAATTGACTGTTTCTCGTATAGTAAAAAGATGCAATGGGAGTGGAAAATGCAAAAGATGGCCTGGTCAATGACGTAAAAGATGTACTCGCCAAGAGATGACTAATATTTGAGAATTCTATCCTTGCGAAATCGCTTACTTATAACTCCGTATCTGAAAAATGAATTACTGATTACAATAAAAATCAATGTAAGTGTTAAAACAGTAATAAGGAGACAGAAAAAATCAGCTTAAACCTGAAATGTCCTGCTAAGAGCTCCAAGGCTTCTCCCATGTCACAAAATCAGACGGTTACAATTTGCAAGAGCCCATTTTAATTAGAATGAACATCAATGGGGAAAAGTCCTTTTCACAGATGAAACAGGGATACAATTATGGAAGCCAGATGGACGTAGTCGAGTATACAGAAGGTCTGGGGAACGCTTTGCAGAATGTAATCTTGCACAAAACTATAGTTTTGGTCGCAGTTCTATTATGCTTTGGGGGGTCATTAGTTGAGAGAGTCGCACGGAGCTTGTTGAGATAAGTTTTAAAATGAATGCTGACTGGTACATAAACAATATCCTTGAAGAGCATGTTTTGCCTTATGCCGGTTTCATTGGGCAAGTTAACTTTATGCTAATGCATGATAATGCCCAGGCTCATGCCGCTAGAACAGTGATTAGGTACTTTGAGGATGTCGGGACTTAGGCACTAGAATGGCCACCAATGAGTCCTTATGCTAATTTCATAGAACATCTCTGGGACATTCTGAAGCGACATATACGAGCACGAAATTCAGCTCCTCAATTGCAGAATTAAGAATTACTTCAAAGGCAGAATGGAATCTAGAAACCATCAGCAAAAAAAACATCAAAGATCTTCTGGAGAGCATGCCTAGAAGGATGCAGGCTACCGTTAGATCTAGAAGAGGAAATACTAAGTACTAATTTTTTATTATTTTGTCTTAAAGTATAGTTACGTTGTCATTATTGTTTACTCTTTCTAATTAAATGTCATAACCAAATTCAGGCTCTTTTATTAGCTCCTCTACAAATCTTTGTTATAAAACTGCAAAATGTAATTTACTTGACTATAATACACGTAAAATACTCCAGTGCAGGGTGTTTAGCAACAAAACAACACAAACAGTTTAAAGGAAAAAATAAAATAAAAATAATGACAAATGAAATATGCAATATTTCTGTCTGTGAGTGTATAATCAAAATTATTTTATATGGTTTTCTTGTGCTGTATATAACTTAAAACAAAATTAATTGACAAATGCAACAAAAACCAAAAAAATTTTCTGTCTTTAAGGTGTGGCCTTTAAACGGCGCCATAGGTACCTCATGTCAGCGCAATATAAAACGCCATAAATTTCAATTATCTAGAATAAACTGTTATCTCAGTATACAATCCATTTACGCTATTTTCTTTCCCATATTAGTCATTTCTACAGACATATGCGTACACATCTATTAGCATCAATATTAATTATAGGTTTCTAAAGAAGAATAAAGTGAAAAATCAAAATAAAATGACGACGATTACATACAGAGTGTTATTTGTAAATACTTCCGCATTAGTCGAAATACCTCACTTATCCGTTATAAACATTATTTATTATGCAATGCCAACTTTATAAATATAACGACCTTCATTCTTTAACGTCATCAAATAGGCTCGGTTTTTTACATTTTTGGTTTTCTTTTATCTATATAACAACGTTGTATTCTTATATCAATTATAAATAAGTCCTCATCCCTGTAAATATGATTTTATATAAGCAGGAAACGCTTTAAAAGACGATATTTATAAGATAAAAATAGTGTTTTAAAGAGGAACCAGATTCACCATTTGTATTTATTAACAATCTATTACTATACTATTTATTATATACTATAACTATATTATATACCATAACTATTTATCATTATTAACTATTTATTAACAGAAATATGTCCATACGATAATGGTTTTTATAAAATGTATATAAAAATAAACAGTTTTTAGACCTTAAAGCGAACTATTCCGCACGTAGAACATCTCTATCTCGAAATTGAATGTCTGAGAAAAAAAAAACAACACATAAATGCAGAATATATGTTTTATGCGACAGTTTTACTTTTTTCAAATAGTTCTTCATCGTGCTTTCTCATGACCCATCGACAGCGTGGGATGTGTCCTGTCTACCGCAAAATCAATAGATGTCGTCTGGTAGACGCCCCTAATCAGATTCAGTCGATCCCACATGATTTAATTGACGATCCGACACGATTTCATTGAGTGATCGTGCTAGAAAAAAATTTCTCAAATAGTCCACCATTGTGCTTTCTCATGACCCATGAACATGGTAGAGTGTGTTCTATCCACCTCAAAATCAATAGGTATCGTCTGGGATACGTCTTCGATCAGAAGCAGTCAAAACCGGATTGATACGACACGATTTAGTTGACTTATCGTGCTAATAAGGAATTTTATTAATGCCGACGACAACGACAACGACAATGATGACAACGACAACGACACACACAGAGACAGAAAAACTTTTATGAACGAAAAATAGACGCCAGAAAATTTCTCTTTTCCACTTTTCTTTACACGATCGATTACATTACTGACACATTTGACGTGTATATTTGACGATTTTTACACATTCTCTTTTATACACAGTGTTTGTACGGTACGACTTTTCTTTTTTATAGCTTAATTTTTGTTGTTTTGATGTTTTCATATCACATATTAACAATTGCATTCCGGGCTAAATTCCCAAATATTCACTTTATAAATTAATAATACTTCATTTGATATACATGGACTAGCCGAAAAGATGTGTTATGAAAAGCAGTGATGAAACTTACACGCAACTATTTGTTGCTCAGCAGCAGGAGTCGCGGACTCCTGTTGCTGAAAAGCAGCTCACCACATATCTCTCAAAGTATGTACATCCTGAAACAATTAACACTTTCCGCAAACTTTTCCAAAACCTTAAATATAGAGTCATAACATTTCAGGTCCAGAGCCATAGCAGTTTGCGTGACTTATTTTTTGAATATGATTGGCTTCTTACAGCCAATGGTCCGTATAATATTTTAAACGAATATATGCCTTACGAGGCACTATAACAACATTTATTCTCCTGAACAATTAATCAATGCTTAAAATTATTGTTGTCATAGAAATTAACGTGCTGTGTTTCAAAAGTATTTAATGTAATTTTTATCATTTATTGCGACTTTGGGGATATATTTATATATATATATATATATATATATATATATATATATATATATATATATATATATATATATATATATATATATATATATATATATATATATAAGGGTGGTCCAACCATAATGCACGATGTTAATTGTGAGTCACACCTTAACGTCAAGTTTTTTGCCCAACTTAATTTGACATTTCTTTGTTTCAGTGTTGGAGTCCACTCAGTTGGAACCATGGAGAGGTACACAATTGAGCAGCGCATTAAGACTGTTGAAGCCTTTTACGAAAATGGGCGTTCAAATCAAAATGCATTTCGTGCACTTCGTGACTTTTTTGGTCAGCATAATCGACCAAATGTGTCCACAATCGGGAGAATTGTGCGCAAATTTCAGCAAACCGGATCTGTAGGAAATGTGAAAACACCTGTGCATGCTCGCCCAGTTCGTTCTGCGGAAAATATTGCTGTTGTTCGCGACATTACTGATGCGAATTTTGAATAAAGATTTTTTAATTTACACGCTTACAAGGTTCAATTGACTCAAGTGCTGAAGCCTACTGACCATTTCAAGCGTTGTCAATACGCCGAATAGTTGGTTGAACAGACAGAAGTGAATGGTGACTTTACAAAGAAAATCATCTTCAGCGACGAGGTACACTTTCACCTCAGTGGATTCGTTAATAGGCAGAATTGCCGCATTTGGGTAAATGAGAATCCACGAGTGATTGTTGAAAAGCCAATGCATCCACAAAGAGTGACTGTTTGGTGCGGTTTATGGGCTGGCGGCGTCATTGGGCCGTACTTCTTCGAAAATGAGGTGGGCCAAGCAGTTACCGTGAATGGTGTTCGCTATCGCGAGATGATAACGAACTTCTTGTGGCCAGAAATTGAGGATATGGACCTGGACGATATGTGGTTCCAACAGGATTATGCCACTTGCCATACAGCCAACGAAACAATGGCACTTTTCCGCGAGAAATTCAATGGCCGTGTTATCTCACGTCGTGGCAATGTTAATTGGCCGCCACGATCATGTGATTTGACACCGTTGGACTTCTTTCTTTGGGGATATTTAAAAGAAAAAGCGTACGTCAATAACCCAAGAACAATTCAAGAGCTAAAGGATGAGATAATTCGGCACATTAACGACATTGAACCTCAATTATGCCTCAGAGTCAGAGTCATTGAAAATATGGACCATCGGATAGAGGTATGCCACCGAAGCTGTGGCGAGCATTTGGCCGATATTTTGTTTCACACATAGTTGTCATAGATCCTTCTATCATAATGAAAAATATTAAGATAATTCTCTGAAAACTTTTTGTTTTATTTACAATTAACATCGTGCGTTTTGGTTCCTTAGCGTCGTTATTGAAGGACCCTTGGTGTCGATTGAAATAAATTGGTACATGACGATTAGATATAAAATGTGTTTCAATATTGTGATGCTGTTTGACGTTAATTGGTTTCATTTAATTTGTTCCAATATTGAAGGACTATCAAAACAAGAATTAATAATTTTGGAGAAAAAAATATAATGAAATCCATTACTCTCCTTATTTCTAAAAATATGGCGTTAACCAATTATATAATGATCTATAAATCTTAGCTTTGGGTCAAAAATTACAGCCAGGTCCCTAAATACATTTAGAGAACTAGGACGATTTATAGAGACGTTGGCCAGACGTTATGTCATTATTTTTCCTTGTGAGGGTGTTGACGATTGAACTAACCGCCGACATGACGATAACCGTTCCGCCTATTTTGTCTCCAAATTTTTATACATGGAGACTTGTAGTACGCATCCTGTACAGAGAACTTTCCTTTTTATTTAACAGCATCCTATTTAGATTTAACATACACAAATACATTCTGATAGTAATCTTAGATATTTGATGGCATTAGCAGATAGCCTATTACAAGTATATGCGGACCATCGCATAAGATATGTTTTCTTCATAATTAAAAGTCTAAATCGAAAACTGAAAGTAGGATTATTTATTATAAATGTGAATTAATAAATACATTACTATTTGTCATAAACGTCAAATTTAAATATTAATTGCCGAAATAAAATTTATATAATGAGAAAATCTTGAAAACAGTTCTTATTCGAAACAAATTCCGATCAGGCTTTTTACAACCAATAAATTACGTCGCCTAGAAAATAAATTCCTAGGCAGATCCCAATGTAGCGAGGAAGGTAAATTCCATTCAAAATCGAAGTATAATAAAGAAAGTAGTATTAAAGATACATTTAAATTAAAACTAAAGATGAGATAATCCTCGCCTAGACAAATTTACACTTTTAATAAGATAAAACTTTCTAATTGGATGTGATTTCATGTATTACACTGGTATTATTGGAGCTGTCATTAATCAGTATTTCAATCTTATGTCCACTGTAAATTTAATGCACTAGTAAACAACTCAAAATTTCTCTTCTGTATTCATAAAATATAGTGTAACCAAAGTAAGTAATCCTACTGTCTACAAATTTATTTATACAGCGGGTCCATCCCCGAATTATCCGTAAGGCAATATAGGCCACCGTATATCGTCTTCAGGATGGGGGAGGTGACCATCGTGCCAAATGCGGAACTGAGATACCTGGGTGTGTGGCTTGACCCAGGTATGCATTTTAGGAAGCATATGGAGAAGACCATTGTAAGGGCGGGGAAGACGGTGTCGGCTCTGGGGAGATTGATGCCCAATGTGAGGGGCCCCAGAGCTGCCAAGAGAAGAGTCCTTGCGGGAGCAGCACAGTCCATCTTATTGTATGCCGCTCCTGTTTGGGTGGGAGTGTTGGATGTGGGTAGGTGGAGAACGGTATTTGTGGCCGCGGTGTTGGTCATTTCCGGTATGCTTCCGATCGATCTCCTGGCGAGGGAAAGGGAAGAGGTATACCGGGGGTCTGAGAGGAGGGATTCGAGGGAAAGGTTATGGTTGAGATGGCAGGAGCGTTGGGATGCAGAGGCATGTGCGGCGTGGACCAGATCTCCCATTCCAGACGTTCGATCATGGTTTGAAAGAAAACACGGGGAGGTTGGGTACTACCTCACGCAGGTGCTGTCGGGCCATAGATACTTCGGGGAGTACCTGCGTGGAATAGAGAAAGTGGATGGGGATGAATGCGTTTTCTGTGGTAAGAGGGGCAACCCCGAGCACGCGTTGTTCAGGTGATCGAGGTGGTCCGATGAGAGGCAGGATTGCATGAGAAGTGTGGGCCAGCCCGAGAGTATGAGAGAAGTGGTGAATGGTATGATTGGCAATGCGAATTGGGACACGGGAAAATTAATGATAGGAAGGATAATGAGGAAGAAGGAGGAGGAGGAAAGAGAGTTGGGCCCGAACCCCTAATCGTGGCAACACGGAGGGGGAATGTAGGGCGAGGTATTTACGAGAACATCCTATGAAAATATTGACCCTTACCTCGAAGAGATGCGAGAGCGGTTCTCCAAGGTAGGTGGGATACTGATCTGGGGGGCCACTTGTCCGGCTCGCGCAAGTACTGATTACGCCCCCCTCAAAAAAAATTCAATATAGGCAGCTTGCCTAGGAACACCGATGGTTCAAGGGGAGCCCGCGACAAACAAAAAAACCACAAACTTTCATACTTCAAAATTATCAACAAAAAATAAAAATCTTCTTTGAAAATATTATGCCATAAGTGTGTAATACTGTGCCATAAGTGTCGATTCCACTCCAGATATTACCCACACTGATTAACTGACTTTCAATGTCCGATATGTGAATGAAAAAGGTATTCCAATCGAACGATTTGTAAAATTTATTAGAAATTGCGGGCATAAAAGTGCTGATATGGAAAAATGTGTACTCGACATGCTTAGTGAATTAAAAGTAGATATTAAGAATTGCAGAGTTTAGACGTGCGACAACGCTTCTAATACGGCAGTTTTATATAATAGACTTCAGGTTCGCATACAAAAACATAGCGATCTTGTATTATTTGTTCCCTGTGCTGCACACTCCTTAACTATAGTTGGAGCTGCATCAGCAGGATCCTGCTATATGGCAACTGAATATTTTATGTTCGTCCAATAAATATTCGACTTTTTTTCTGCCTCTACCAACAGATGAAATGTTTTGGAAAACTAACGTAAATGAAGATGTGACACAGGATGAAATAAATTATTTTCACATAATTTTAAATTAGTGAATACCTAAATTTTTGTCTACCATATGCTGGTCGGCTCGTGTTGATACTCTTAAAGCTTCATCTGTCTCATATAACACATTTCGGAAAAGTGTAAAAGAAATAGCCCAGAGCAAAAAGGAAAAATATTCCATAAAAGCAGAAGCTATGGGATCATTAGGTTAATTTAATTTATTAGAGACGGGAATTTGAACATCGTTGTGGTCAGATGTTTTAGAGAATTGTGGTAAAGACTTTGAAAACCACTGATATTGATTTATCAACAACGATTGCAATTTTTTAATCACTCACTGTCTACTTTAAATCATTACGAGACCGAGATCAATTTGGTAAGTATGAAGAAAGAGGCAAGGAGCTATCCAAAATTATGGAATATAATAAAGAGAAAAATAGGATACAGAAGAAATAACTTCAACTTGACGGAACTCATGAAAATGAAACCAATTTCGACGGCAAAGGTGGTATGAGAATTAATACTTTTCTTGCTATTATTGATAGGCTGGATCAAAAATTAAAGAAACGATTGATGGCTTACGTAAAAATAGAAAAACTATTCGGTTTTTTAAGCAAACTTAAGATTATGAATGACAACGATATAAGTTTCAATGTTTCAAATAATTTGCAAGCTGAATATTCAAACGATTTGGATGAATGTCTTGCTACGGAATGTATTGAGTTCAAATATTTTGTTGAAAACATAGAAAATATCGTTAATGTTAGAGACATGTTAGTATTTATCAGGGAAAACATGTTATAACCATGTTTCCTAACGTGGAAATTGCTTCAACAATTTTTCTTACTCTACCAATAACAAATACGTTAGGAGAAATATCATTTTCTACTTTGAAAAAGACAATAGCATATTTACGAAATGCCATTAGTCAAGAAGGACTTGAATTATAAATAAATACTTATAAATAAAAAGTTTTGTTGTGGAATAGGGGTGGGACAAAAACATAATGGCCTATGGGCGAAAACATCATAATCCAGCTCTGAGCGTGTTTCAGAATCTCCCAGATTCATATTGAAAACATTAAAAGAACGTGATCAGTTCTTATAATTTTCTTCCTACAGTCCCACCCCTACGACATTCTAAAGGACGTCACTGGAAATCGGTTTCCTTTGAATAACTTTTAAATAAGTACTTGGTGTGATTTAATAATTTTTTAATATAATGGATAACAGTTAGAACTCCTTAAAGTGGTACCTGTTCAACGTATTTGGCTTATTTAGTTCGCCAGGGGCGGACTAGTTTTAATACAACAATGCTCATTTCTTTTGCACCCTGTATTATAAAGGCACAACAATAATATTTTTGGTTTGGTTGAACTTTACACTAAAAGAGGTGCTGTTGCTCGATATCGATAAAATGAACCGTTTACGAGAAAAACTATTTTTATTTAAATATAGTTTATATTTTATTTAATTATGGTTTGTCGCCATCCAATCTTATGCATTCCCTAGGTCTGAAAATTGAAGATTGTTGGACTCTCCACAATACCGCAATCTTTTTCCTTATTTCCCGACAATGAAGAATAATTCTCTCTAATAAGTTTTCCCTAGTATCTAGTGAAATGGAACATGTTCTGTAATGATGTAAACGTTTAAATAACAATATTCCGTATGAGGTTATAAAGGTAGTTAAATTTTGACAATTATCTTTAAGTTTAATTTGGTAAAATCCAGAAGTAGTATCCAGTTTTGACATATACTTAGAACCTTTTATCCTGGCTAGGATAGTATCTACTTTACCAATGGGGAAATAAGATCGTAACACAGCTTTGTTCAAACGCGTGTAGTCTACACAGAGACGGATTTTTGAGTTTTTATTAACAACTACTATTGGACTAACCCAAGGTGTATAATAGTCGACCGGTTCAATAATATTCAACATTTGTAACCTATCCAGCTCATCTTTAAGCGGTTTAAGAAGAGGTATTGGCACGACTCTAGGTACAGTTTGAGCAAAAGGTTGTACGCCCTCTTTAATTTTTATCTCCATTTCGATTTTAAAAGTACTTATTTTCTTTAAAATGTTAGGGAACTCTCTCTTAACCGAGTCTAAATAAGAAGTTTTTTCAATAGAATTAACTTGTGATTCATTCTTAAAGTTAAAGATTTCTAATTGAATAATTGCTGAGCGACCCAGAAGTGGATTTACTAAATCGTTAATTACATAAACTTCGACACCAAAACTTTTTTTTCTTTTGTTAGAGTTAAATAGAGTCTTCTACATCAAATTTAATGCCAGACGGACCTGTGACTATCTCTCTACATTTAGTTAGTTTTTTCCCTATCTCTAAGTTAACAATATTATTTGGAATACATGTAATGTCAGCTCCGCTATCTATTAGAAACTCTATTTCAGAATTTAATTCTGATACAAAAATAGGAACCTTCCATTCTGACAACTCTACATTATTTATTTGAACTGACCCTATGAAATAATTAGGTTCCTCTTGTTCAGAATCGGTGTTATTATTATCGACATGTACAGATCTCACCTTTTTGTTTTTACGCCACTGCCCAATGTCCCATTTTCAAACAGCTTTTGCATTTGGACTCGTTCGCAGGACACTTATACCTTTCATGACATTGCCTTCCGCAGAAAAAGCATTTCTTCTCTTCTTTTTCTTTATCTTCTAAAAATTTGTTATACCTGGGACCACTGCTCTCACTCGTAGCTTTGAATTTGCCTCCTCTCGCAGGGCTTCCTGTACCAGCGCTGGTGCTGGTGACTCGACGGTTTGTAGACATTTTGTTTATTTGGCTCGGTCGGCCCATTAATTCCTTGCTTTGCAGAGCTTCAGGTTCAGCTTGCTTAGCTATCGTGGTGCATTCCACAAGCGTTAATTTTTCACGTAACTGCAACTTTTCACTGGTTTTTACATCAGTCATCCCTACTACTATTCGGTCCCGAATCAGTTGTTCTTTGAGGGTTCCATACTCACAATGTTCAGCTAAAGAATGTAGGCTAGTTATAAAATTTTCTATGGTTTCACCTTATTGCTGAATGCGGGAGTTAAATTTGAAACGTTCAAATATAACATTTCGACGTGGAATGAAATGTCTTTCAAATCCTTCTAGAGCTGCTGCATATGTTTCAGGTTTTTCAGCGAACTGTAATATAGTTTCTTCCGATTCTTCTCCCAATATGTACATTAAGATATTAATTTTTTCTTCGTCGGACTTGGTATCCTGTCCCGATACTGACATATACCTTTCGAATCTCCTACGCCACTGGGGCCACATACCTGGGTTCATAAAATTAAATTTCTCGGGTGGAGCTACTTGAACTGGCATAACTATTTGATTCTTATCACTCATGGCTACAGACTCTTGATTGTTATGATTTCAAACAAACCAATACTGCCAATGCGGACAATACACCAATTTGTTGAAAATGTGCTGTATGATTTCAACAGGCTAGTTTTTTTTTCTCTCGCGTACTGCAATATTCCCACGCTGTAGCTGTACCGGCAACGCAATCACTTGATACTTCGGAAATAACGTGGATTTTACAATTTCGTGTACTGCAAGGATCCCACCTCTGTCACCATGTTGTGTGGGGCCTGGATATTGTAAAAGTCTTCTAATCTTTTAATACGTTTATTTATCTTCCAAAATGAACTCCAAAGAATACATTGATTTCGTCGACCTCATCGATCACAGAGCACGAGTTCTCTGTCTTCATAACATAAAACTAGACAACCCTTAAGCTAAGTTTACAACTATTCTTAAGCTACGTTTACATCATTACAGAACAGAACAGACTAATATTTTTAAATGTACCCATAAGAAAAAATATAAGGGGTTCAAGTCGGGTGATCGAGGAAGCCAAGCGACTGGTCATCCTCTTCCTATCCATTGTTTTTCTAATTTCATATTTAAGTGTTCACACCCTGCTAGGGTAAAATGGTGCAGGGCTCTATTAGTCCTGGCAAGTTGTTTTAGGGGAATATTATGAAATCTTATATAAAGTTATCCATTTAACATTCTTAGAAATATAAATGGTTCAATCAAATGTCGTCCAATTACTCCGACCCACGCGTTAATGGGTTCAAATTGAGATGATCCCAATAGTATCATGTGAATTCTCGTCTGCCCAGAAATGCAAATTGTGAGAGTTTATGATGCCGAAAGCCAGCCAGCTTCGTCCGTAAAATGAAGTGAACATAAAATTTGCATCATTGCAACCTATAAAAGTTGTATTGTGCCGCGCCGATCTAAAAGTCAGTTTGAAAATTCCATCCTTCGAGGAAAGTGTTCAGGAGGAAACGCACGGACTTTCTGAAGGTGATAAGGACGTAATTGTTGTTCTTTAAGGATTCTAAAGTTGATTTTTTGCAATGAAATTGGACAGCCAATTTCCACATGTAGAAGTATGTTTGGCTGTGGCATTTAAGACATTTTTTTTCAACGGCCTGACCGCGAACCGTTTCTTTTTTCCACAATTGTGACTGGCTTTTTATAATGTTTCTAAAATTTTTATTCGTTATATATAAAATAAACAGTCTCAAAACCTTAAAACGGACTTTTCCGCACGTAGAACATCTCTATCTCGAAATTGAGTGGTCGAGAAAATATAAACCAACACATAAATGCAGAACATGTGTTTTATGCGACAGTTTTACTTATTTCAAATAGTCCGCCATCGTGCTCTCTCATGACCCATGAACAGGGTGGGGTGTGTCCTATCCACTTCAAAATGAATAGATGTCGTCTGGTAGGCGTCCCTAATCAGAGTCAGTCGAAACCCGATCGATCCGACACGATTTAATTGAGTGATCGTGCTAACAAAAAAATTTCTCGAATAGTCCACCATTGTACTTTCTCATAACCCATGAACATGGTTGAAGTGTTCTATCCACCTCAAAATAAATAGGTGTCGTCTGGAAAACGTCCCCGATCAGAATCAGTAAATACCCGATCGATCCGACATGATTTAGTTGAGTTATCGTGTTAACAAAAGAAATATCTCAAATAGTCCACCACTGTGCTTTCTCATGACCCATCAAAATCCACCTCAAAATCAACAGATGTCTTCTGATAGACGCCCTTAATCAGAATCAGTTGAAACCCGATCGATTCGACACGATTTAGTTGAGTGATCATGCTAACAAAAAATTTCTCAAATAGTCTACCATTGTGCTTTCTCATGACCCATGAACATGGTAGAGTACGTTCCATCCACTTCAAAATCAATACGTATCATTTGGGAGACGTCTTCGATCAGAATCAGTCAAGACCCGATCGATCCGACATAATTTAGTTGAGTTATCGTGTTAACAAATGAAATTTCTCAAATAGTCCACCATTGTGCTTTCTCATGACCCATGAACATGGTAGAGCGTATTCTATCCACCTCAAAATCAATAGATGTCTTCTGATAGATGTCCTTAGTCAGAATCAGTTGAAACCCGATCGATCCGACACGATTTAATTGAGTGATTGTGCTAACAAAAAAATTTCTCAGATAGTCTACCATTGTGCTTTCTCATGACCCATGAACGTGGTAGAGTACGTTCTATTCACTTTAATATCAATAGGTGTCATTTGGGAGACGTCCCCGATCAGAGTCAGTCAAAATCCGATCAATCCGACATGATTTAGTCGAGTTATCGTGTTAACAAAAGAAATTTCTCAAATAGTCCACCGTCGTGCTTTCTCATGGCCCTAGGGTGGGGCGTGTTTTATCCAACTCAAACTCAATAGGTGTCGTCTGAGAGACGTTTCCGATCAGAATCAGTTAAAACCCGATCGATCCGATACGATTTAGTTGAGTTATCGTATTAACAAAAAAAAATCTCAAATAGTCCATCATCGTGCTTTCTTATGACCTATGGACAAGGTGGGGTGGGTCCTATCCATCTCAAAATCAATAGGTGTCGTCTCGGAGACGTGCCCAATCAGATCAGAATCAGTCAAAATCCGATCGATCCGACGCGATTTCGTTGAGTTATCGTGTTAACAAAAATATTTTCTCAAATAGACCCATGGACAGGGTGGGGTGTGTCCTGTCCACCTCAAAATCAATAGGTGTCATCTGTGAGACGTCCCCGATCAAAATCAGTCAAGACTCGATCGATCCGATATGATTTAATTGAGTTATCGTGTTAACAAGAAATTTTAATGCCGAAGACAACGACACATACACAGACAAATATTTTTAAAAACCATTTGGCTTTTAGGCCGAAAGACGAAAAATAATCGAAAAATATTTTTGTTTTCCATTTTTCTTTACACGATTACATTACTTTTCCGCTAGTATAGTTGAGTACGTAAAAATAAAAATCATAGACACAAACCAGGTATCGTTTTCAACAATAGTACGTTGTCGAATATTTCAAAAAACTTCATAAAACCATATTTAAACAGAAATATTTTTGTTCGAAAACGGTTCATTTTTATCGATATCGAACAAGGGCACCCTTTTCTAGTCTAAAGTTCAAGCGAACTAAAAATAGTATTGTTGTGCTTTTATCATACAGGGTGCAAATGGAATGAGCATTATTATATTAAAACTAGTCCGTCCCTAGAGAATTAAAGAAACTAAATGTACGAAATACCATACCATTTTAAGGAGTCCTAACTGGTATCCATCATATTAAAAAATTATTAAGGTTTTAATATGATGTACGCCAAGTACTTTAAAAGTTATTCAAGGAAACCTGGACCCGGAAGCCCGGAAAAATTTATAGGAATTTGTCACGTTATTTTAATGTTTTCTATATGAATCCGGGAGATTGTCCTGGGACACATTTGGGACACGCTGTATAATCATAGTGATTTTCAGATTGCCGCCAATAATAGGAATAGGTTAGCAATACAATATCCAAAAAAAATTTTTCTTTCTTTGACAATATATGTGGACAATAAATTGGACAATATAGGTGATTAATGATAACGCTTAATCTTGAAAGAATGAGAAAATATCATACATATCGCGAAATGAAAAAAATACGTTAAAATTATTACATTTATTTACCAAACATCCTGTATATTAAATTAGTCAACTCAATAAATTATCTATCCGATCTTTATCTGCAAGGTTAACAGAATATGAATTTGCTTTTCAAAACGTGTATTTGTGTATACGAAAAATTAACTTTTTGTAAATCTTTGATTTGTGGGCATGAATAATTTAATCGTAATTATTAAAAAAATCCAGGATTAATGAATGGTAATTAATGCATATGAAGATATAGAAATCAATATCAACAGATTTTTGGATAAACCCTATTAAAATTTGCAAATCTAGACATAAAGGCGTGTCAAAAAATACCAAATACCTGGAATTGTAAATTATTTAAAATCAGTTTTTTTTTATTCGCTAGCTAGATTAATTTCATATAAGTCTTGTATTTTCACGGCAGATTAAACAGAGGCGTATCATTATTTTTTTATAAACTTATGTACAATTATTTACATTATTTGGATGAGCGAAACATCATTGAATATACCTATTTTATGTAATTTGTTTAATCAACGTGCAATATTCAACGTTTTATTTATTGCAGCTTGAAAGGAAACAGCTAATAAAATTTTACTATGAAAAGTAAATGACAGTTGGTAACAGTTACTCCTACCAAGTGACTTTTTGCTCTTAAAATAGTATTGTTTTGAGTTTTAATACATTTCCCTTTATTTACAACTTTTGAAAATGAAAGTGTGTTATGTAGTGAGTTAAAAATTTGACACCGATTTCACACCAAATTGAACATATACAGACACGCAAGTTTGGTGTGAAATTAAGCCTACAAGGCCGTAGTAGAATATTATAATTCCCTGGTGTAAATTTTCATCAATAATGGAATAAAAACAACACCACGTCTAATGTGAATTCCACTAACTTTTGGTGTAAGCTTTATTTCAATTTTATATTATCCATATTGTACAATGAAGAAAAATAAAACGCCTTATATGAAAAGTTAATTTCTTTATTGCACTATTGAAATATTTGATAATACTATGTGCTGGTGCAAGTCCAAAAAATATTTATATATTCGTGAACAATCCCGCAAAATTCATCATATTTGAAATAGTGCTTGTATTGTTGAGTTTTCTAATTAAATATTGGTATCCTATCCTAATGTGAATGTCCTTATGGGTTAATAAATAAAATGTACTTGGTTTATACCCAGATGATTTCGGATATTTACTAATGATTCTTCTTATAATGAGGGAATTTGGTACTTACCGAAAATAAAAATTATAATTTAAACAATGTTTATGTGGTATTAAAGGAATCAAGAATGTTCCCAATTATTAAATTCATTATTCAATAATTGGATACACTACTGATAAAATAAATATATTATTATTAGTAAATCCCCAATAGTAATGACACTAATGACAAATATAAAATATTACTTAACTACCTATTCAGTGCTTGTCTACCTACCCAATCCTCCAGCCAATTTGTCAAAATTTAACATATTTGTCAGTTATATAGTATTTATTAGTTTTAATACTCTTGGCCATAACAATGATTATGTTTACTTGTTACAAATAAACCATTTAGGCATAAGCTGATTATTCGGAAATCATAATTAGGCACATTGCTTCAGGTTTTAACAATAATTAATAATTCTTACTGGGATTTACTTCTCGATGAAAATAAAAATTTGGTAGCATCCTAGGTAAACTTTATGTGTATATTGCTATTAAATAATAAGTAGATAATAAATAAGAAATTATAGATAAAACATATATATTTAATTACCTTATTTACTTCATCGTCGTGAAACACATCATATCTATTTGGTGAAATCATTCAGCGACTCATAATAAACACAACATATTATTCAGTCATCTTTGTAAAAAAAATAATAAACTTCTTAATCTTTCTTTCTTTTTTAGCCCAAAAATTGCGCAAACTATCGACCATTATATAAGACATTAACTTGAGACACCGTGTATAATACCTTTAATAAATTATTCTCTCTATAATATTTTACTTATAATGTTTATCCATATATTTATTCACGAATTCAGAAATGTGAGAAGAATAGGACTAGTGTACAACACATAGGGTGAGCCAAGAATTAGGTTTTTTTTATTTGTTTTTGTAAAATACTGTAAAAGAATGCTAAGAACAGGTTCCCATTCTCTGAATATTCTGTACAATACCAACACCCTGTATAATAATATGAATAAACAGTAGTTTATTCATGGTATTGTATATTATAGAGTAAAATATTATACTAAAATATTATAGAGTATGAATCTATAATATTTTACTTATAAAGACATGGTTAATTGCGAATTCAGGGGAGTGGAAAAAATAACAAAAATATAGGTCTTATAGGGTGGATCATAAATATTTGTTTTGGAGTATTTTTTGACAATATGGTATAAAATAATTAGTTATCTATGAATAAGTATATGTAATGCTAATTTTTTTTTCTACATCCAAAGACAACTTAAAATATCGGCAATATGACAGTAACTTGGGACACCCTATATTGTGCTGTCAATAAACTATTCCCTGTATAATATTTTATTTATAGCAAGACGTAAATAGGTAAATGACACGTCGTTAAGTTATTTTTAAAAATAATTCACGAAAACACTCCTATCTACTAAATTCCTACCTTGTAATCATCTCTGGCGTGTTCCCCTCGACATTCTTCCCTCTGTTCCGTAGAGTATATTGCCTGTAGGGCGTTAGTAAAGAAAATTTTCAATTCCAAGGCGTTCGTCAAGTCCGTGTTCTAAATTAACGATCGATCAGAAATCTAAAAAGAAAGTGTTATGTTAATCCGATCAAATGTGAACTCATGAAAATGATCATAACAATCAAAGATCATAAGAAAAGTTTTGCAGAAGATGAAACCCATTTCAATTTCATATTGTCGCGTCTACAAGATGTCCAGTATTACTCTATTATTCTACGCCAAATAATAATGGTATCTAATTCTCGAAAAAATACACTTACCTCGTCAACAGCTTTAGATATACTTCAAATATTTTGACAATGTATTGATTTTTTAGAAGTTTAATTTAAAAAAATCAACATAATTAATGTGTGCTTCTTGAGACAGCTATTAGGCGTAAATAGTTAATCAAAAATCAGAAATAACCATATTAGTTTACGTTCGTGCCTACAGCAGCTTAAGCGCCAGCTCAGTCCTTATTTTTTAACAGTAATGTGTAATGTGTTTCCTAATAAACAGTTTTAAAACCTTAAAACGAACTTATCCGCACGTAGAACATCTCTATCTTGAAATTGAGTGGCCGAGAAAAAATAAACCAACACATAAAAACAGAATATGTGTTTTATGTGACAATTTTACTTTTATCAAATAGTCCACCAACGTGCTTTCTCATGACCTATGGACATGGTAGTGTGTGTTCTATCCATCTCAAAATCAATAGATGTCGCCTGGGAGACGTCCCCGATCAGAATCAGTTAAAACCCGATCGATCCGACACGATTTAGTTGAGTTATCGTGCTAACAGGAAATTTTATTAATGCCAACGACAACGACACACACACAGACAAACATGTTTTATGAACCTTTTTTTTTTGCTTTAGAAAAACGAAAAATAAATGGTAGAACAAAATTTTTTACACTTTTCTTACACGATTACATTACTTTTCCGCTATGGTATAGTTGAGTGCGGAAAAATAAAAAGACAACAAAAAAGCATCAACATACAAAATTGTAGAAACTGTATTTTAAATATCCCTATGAATTAAATAAGTATAGTTACGTAGTAATTCCATATTTTGGTGGTGTTGAGTACACAATAATTATCAACAATTTCATTTAACGTCATGGCCTCCAACGGCTTGTAAGTACATATGAAGTATGTTTAGAAAATGACTTTATATTTACTTTTTGGTATGCAGTAACTAGATAATCTCACCCTGAAGAATTCCTGATGGTTCATTCAAATGTAATTTTCACTATAAATTACTACTATGTAGTTGATAACTATAAAAGATCAGTCCCTACAACGTAACTACCACTATGGAACTATTTCAGAGATCTTAAAAATTTCCAAGTGAAAAATAATAACACCGCACGGTTGTTGGCACTACCGTATATTCCTCCATCGTTGTAATAACTTTATAGTAATTTAACTTGGTGACGATATGCCATTCAATATATTTAAAAAGTTACTTAGAAGTAATAAAACTATGTGATTCCAATCGAGTGGAGAAGACTATATAACAACTGTAATGTTCTTGTTTAAAGTTATTTTAACGATAATGTAAAGGGTGGTCCAACCATAATGCACGATGTTAATTGTGATTCACACCTTAACGTCAAGTTTTTTGCCCAACTTAATTTAACATTTCTTTGTTTCAGTGTTTGACAAATTCAACCATGGAGAGGTACATAATTGAGCAGCGCGTTAAGATTGTTGAAGCCTTTTACTAAAATGGGCGTTCAAATCAAAATGCATTTCGTGCACTTCGTGACTTTTTTGGTCAGCATAATCGACCAAATGTGTCCACAATCGGAAGAATTGTGCGCAAATTTCAGCAAACCGGGTCTGTAGGAAATGTGAAAACACCTGTGCATACTCGCCCAGTTCGTTCTGCGGAAAACATTGCTGTTGTTCGCGATAGTGTAGCAGAAGAGCCGTCAACCTCGACTCGTCGTCGTGCACAACAATTGAACATCTCACGAACATCACTGATGCGAATTTTGAATAAAGATTTGAATTTACACGCTTACAAGGTTCAATTGACTCAAGAGTTGAATCCTACTGACCATTTCAAGCGTCGTCAATACGCCGAATGGTTGGTTGAACAGACAGAAGTGAATGGTGACTTTACAAAGAAAATCATCTTCAGCGACAAGGCACACTTTCACCTCAGTGGATTCGTTAACAAGCAGAATTGCCACATTTGGGCAAATGAGAATCCACGAGTGATTGTTGAAAAGCCGATGCATCCACAAAGAGTGACTGTTTGGTGCGGTTTATGGGCTGGCGGCGTCATCGGGCCGTACTTCTTCGAAAATGAGGTCGGCCAAGCAGTTACCGTGAATGGTGTTCGCTATCGCGAGATGATAACGGACTTCTTGTGGCCAGAAATTAAGGATATGGACCTGGACGATATGTGGTTCCAACAGGATGGTGCCACTTGCCACACAGCCAACGAAACAATGGCACTTTTGCGCGAGAAATTCAATGGCCGTGTTATCTGACGTCGTGGCGATGTTAATTGGCCGCTACAATCATGTGATTTGACACCGTTGGACTTCTTTCTTTGGGGATATTTAAAAGAAAAAGTGTACATCAATAAGCCAAGAACAATTCAAGAGCTAGAAGATGAGATAATTCGGCACATTAATGACATTGAACCTCAATTATATCTCAGTCATTGAAAATATGGACCATCGGATAGAGGTATGCCACCGAAGCCGGCGAGCATTTGGCCGACATTTTGTTTCACACATAATTGTCACAGATCCTTCTATCATAATAAAAAATATTAAGATAATTCTCTGAAAACTTTTTGTTTTATTTACAATTAACATCGTGCGTTTTGGTTGGACCACCTTTTATATTCTGTACAAATAACGTAATAACTACCCACTGATAGTCACGGTCTTTATCGGAGCAACTTAAATTGTGCTTGAAAAATTCAATCTGTCAGTTCTCGTTAAGCTACTGCTCGTCAATAATAGGAAAGAGTGTGAAATTTATCTATGTATGCATAGAAGAAAGAGTGAGGGCAGCATTCGGCTATTTACTTAGACCAGGCTATTTACTGCGCACCTCATGGGCGGTCCAATATCGCAAATTGAGACTTGTTCCTATTCTTGACGAGCAGTACGTAGATATACAAGAAGATATACACAAGAAGAAATGGACAATGTGCAAAAGTTCATTGTGCATTTAATTTCTATTTCTGACTACATTTGTGCAAATATCGTTAGACCAACAACACCTTTCTATAATTTCCTGCTGCTGTGTATAAAATAACTGTTACGAGTAATTTTCCTTATCTACCGATTACGTTTAGAGTTAAATAAAATGTTGTAAATCACTCTTTTTATTACACTTAAGACAAGTTCGCTACACTTTGACCTGTTATCTGAAATTTGCGTATTCCTACTTCCTGCCAGATAGATTTCCATAATCAATGATTTCTCCGATTATATAAGGAGGCCTAGGTATTAAAGTTATCGGCAAACAAATAAGAACGACCAAGAATGTCAAATTGAGATATGTTAATATGAAAATATAAAACCATATGTATACTTAATAACAATCGATTTGTGATCAGCCTAAACCAGTCTAGAAAAGTGAGAATTAGACTATTATGCAGGTTGATTAGACAATTGTGCAATATTTCAGGCGGCGAATCTTCATCCATACTGACATAGAAGGTTTTAGTTGAAATTGAAAATGACAGTTTAAGTCAACAATTTGCAGTATATGGGGTCTTATATATAAAAAAAATACAGCTCTGTTCCATGAACTCAATGTTTATGTGTTCAAGGGAAACAGATTTCCTGTTTTTTTATATTTTTTTATGAAATAGATCCCTGATATTGATACATTTCTTGCACTTTGCTGTTATTGTGTTAGTTAAAATGGAAAATTAGAACAGTTTCATCAGCAATACTTTGGTTTTAGTATATTTTGACAAAGATGTTCACAATGTAAGGATATTCACAAGATATGGGGTGGTCCAACCAAAACGCACGATGTTAATTGTAAATAAAACAAAAAGTTTTCAGAGAATTATCTTAATATTTTTTATTATGAGAGAAGGATCTAAGACAATTATGTGTGAAACAAAATATCGGCCAAATGCTCGCCACGGCTTCGGTGGCATACCTCTATCCCATGGTCCATATTTTCAATGACTCTGAGATATAATTGAGGTTCAATGTCGTTAATGTGCCGAATTATCTCATCCTTTAGCTCCTGAATTGTTGTTGGCTTATTGACGTACACTTTTTCTTTTAAACATCCCCAAAGAAAGAAGTCCAACGGTGTCAAATCACATGATCGTGGCGGCCAATTAATATCGCCAGGACGTGAGATAACACGGCCATTGAATTTCTCGCGCAAAAGTGCCATTGTTTCGTTGGCTGTATGGCAAGTGGCATTATCCTGTTGGAACCACATATCGTCCAGGTCCATATCCTCAATTTCTGGCCACAATTGTTGGGCACGATGACGAGTCGAGGTTTACGGCTCTTCTGCTACACTATCGCGAACAACAGCAATGTTTTCCGCAGAACGAACTGGGCGAGCATGCACAGCTGAAATTTGCGCACAATTCTCCCGATTGTGGACACATTTGGTCGATTATGCTGACCAGAAAAGTCACGAAGTGCACGAAATGCATTTTGATTTGAACGCCCATTTTCGTAAAAGGCTTCAACAATCTTAACGCGCTGCTCAATTATGTACCTCTCCATGGTTGAATTTGTCGAACACTGAAACAAAGAAATGTCAAATTAAGTTGGGCAAAAAACTTGACGTTAAGGTGTGACTCCAATTAACATTGTGCATTATGGTTGGACCACCCTTTACATATATGTTCAAAAGGAATCCTCACTGTAACCAATGAATAAATAAAAAATTAGGCTAATAGAGAGGAACATTTTATAACTTAGAAGAGTAAAAATTACTGAAAATCAACAAGAATAGAAATTATTAAAAACAAACAACATGTTAATAAACAAAGCGACAATTTCTAAAATCTTTATAAAGTAGGTACAACATAATTGTGAGCATATAATTAATATAGACTAAAACTGTAATAAATTAAAGTTAATGTTCAATTTAACCTCCATATTCTTACAAGCACTTTAATATTCCCGACTGAATCTGTTTTATGCATGCCTTCTTAATATACTCACAGTCTAATCGATGGAATCTATTCTTACGCTTCTCTCCAGTTCTGGTGTTTGAACTGGCGTTGCGCAGACTTGATTCTGGATATGACTTGGCAAAAAAATAAGTGGGGTAAAATCTGGAGATCCGCCAGGCCAACACCATGGTCTGTTATCCCATCCAATGTTCTTTAAACGTGTGATTTAGCTCCTCGTCAACATTATGAACAGAATCTGTGAAAATACCATCCATCTGGTACCAACATATTTGTAATACTTCATGAAAATTGATTACTATAGTATAAAATATATTAAAACTAAATGTGTTCTGGAAATGGGCAGTTTAAAATAATTCTCTTGTATATTTAACTCCTATAGATTTCCCTATACAGTGCAATAAAACATATGATAGATCTTTTAAAAGAAATCTAGCGATTCACAACCGTCTATAGAGAAAATGATAATTTACATTTAATTGTAGGTAATTCCAACAAAAAAAAAATTATAACAGCAAAATGGTTGTACAGCATGTATATTATATCCTGTACTAATTTGTTTGTCTATCGATTTTACTCATTAATTGCTATTGTCTGGTCTAACATTCAACTCTACTGCCATATTTGTATTTTTTTAATAAACTTACATTAATCCCGAAAAAAAAATCGTATATGAAAATATGATGTTTTTATTTGAAATGTCATTTATTCGTTCTTTATATTTTTACGAAAAATAGATCCATAACAAGTTCCCAAAGAAATGATACACTCCTGTATAATTACTATACTATAAGGTAGCAAATGTCAACGGCATTATTATAAAATCAACTTTATTATACGGTAATTGACGTACTAATGTATTCTAAACTAGATAAATCATGACGATCTAAGTGAGGATAACTGATATTTATAGGATCGATAATTACAACGCTATATTTATAATTTGCGGTAATAAATCTAGATTACCAACTACGCTAGCATACTGTTGTAGATATACTTTTCCATTACAGTGAATAAATATCATATTATAAATAGTTACACAGATTTATTATTTAATGGTTTTTACGTATTTCCATTTAGACTGACTCTTAAATAAGTTAAATATCTCAATTATCATGACCTACCACGATTTAGTAATACATATTTTTGTGATAAATTAACTTGTGTTAATTTATTATATTATATATTTGAATAAGTATAGGTTTTTCGTGTCTAGTTACGACTGTTATTATCTACCAGTTAATAGAATAAGATGGCGCGAATGAAATATTGGTCCATTTGTTGATTTACCTTTCATACGGTATAGCACTTTCATACCAATTCATAACAAATCCATAGCAAATGTGATTTTAATCAAAATATTGTTATTCCAGTGTTTCACAAGGAATGTATTCCAATGTATTACCCTATAGGAACCATTTATAATACTATTTTATTTTATGAATATTATAAAAAATACTATACCTTTCTTGATACTTGGCATATACGAAAGATTTGGTTAATACTAAAAAGTGGTCAGAATAATGTAAAGATATATCGTTCTGTTAAAATATCAGTGTCAAAATATTCTGTTCCTTTACAGCTATCAAAATATTTTTTCCATCAACTGCTACAGTTATTAGTCACATTTAGAATGGATCCATCCATTGTTTACCGATATTATGAAAGTATCTGTGGCACTCGGTGTTGACTTACTCAACCATTGTTGCCTCTATTCGATTTTGATAATAGTTTCAAGCAACAGTTATCTATTAAATAGCAGAAAATTTGGGAAAAGTATGTGTCAAAAGTATGTGTCCGGTACTTCTGCAGAAAGCAGAAGAGATAATCCTCGGTCCGCTTATAAGGATCACCAGGATCAGCTTGGCACTGAAGATGGTCCCGAAAGTGTGGCTAGGCACAAGGGTTATTTTTATACCTAAACCGGGCAAGGTCGGATACACGTCCCCTAAGGACTTTCGACCGATTAGCCTTACTTCATTTTTACTAAAGACGGCCGAACGACTAGTTGACAGGTACCTTCGAGATACTGTCCTAATAGGGAGACCGCTTCAAGGGAGCCAGCATGCTTATCAAGCTGGTAAATCAACAGAAGCAGCTCTGGATAAGGTTGTGTCATCGATTCGGTCACAACTGGACTTCGGAGGATACGTTGTCGGCACCTTCCTTGATATTGAAAGAGCCCTCAACTTTACATCTAGGGAGGTGATTAGCGGACCACTATGCAGATGCTGCACCCCCAGAATAATCGCTGAATGGATAGACCATATGTTGGGAAACATATGGTCTATAACAGACCATATAACAGACCACAGCTTACTGTCAATAAAGGCAAGACTACTATCGAGGACCGAGTTGACTCGAGCTGTGCACAGGGAGGGGTATGGTCCTCCCTTCTGTGGTGCCTGGTAGCGGATGAACTGCTTGAAAGGTTAAAAGATTACCAGGTAATTGGCTATACCGATAACTTAGCAATAATAACGAAGGGCCCTTTCCTGTAGCCGATTCTCGATATATTAGCATTAAACAAGGTTAGAAATTGGTGTAGGGATAGGGGACTCTCGGTAAATCCCTCTAAGACTGAGGTGATGGTGTTCACCAAGAAATATAAGTGGAACAGAACATGTTCGCTGAAACTTGGTGGCCCAGAACTATGCTATAATAGCGAAGTGAAATACTTAGGAGTAATCCTGGACGGGAAACTATCATGCAAAAAACATCTCAGTTCCATATGTTCCAAGATCACAGCAACATTTTAGCAACTAAGAAGGATCATTGGTAATAGCTGGGGCTTGAAACTGGAGACCATGAAATGAGTATATGAGGCAATTCTCAAACCCAGACTGACGTATGCAGCACTGGTCTGGTGGGATAGAGCCTGTTTAAAGTCGGAAGCTAACCGACTTAACAAGCTAAGAGGATTGATTCTAAGAAGTATAACCGGAGCCCCAAGATCAACACCGATAGAGGCGATGGGGATACTGACGAGAATACCACCTCTTGATGCCACCCTGAAAGCGGAAGCCGTGAGGGCAATGCACAGGGTGGGAATAGGAAGGTAAGGGACCTGAATAGACTCTCAAGAGAGCTAGCTGAGGAGGGACTCCTATGGATGCCCTCTGACAGTACGGGTATCCACTTCCTGTTTGACAAGAAATGTAAGATCACCCTCACCAGTAAGACCGACTGGATGGAGGGTCCAGCTGGATTACCGCTTAATGAAGACATCTGGTACACGGATGGAGCCAAGAGTGGGAACAGAGCGGGTGCGGGAGTGTATAGGCGACGCGATGGGATATGTAAAACCTTTCTCCTGGACAAATACACTACCGCACTCCAGGCCGAGCTAGTTGCAATTACATACTGTGTTCTGAGGGCCGACCAAAATCGGACCCAGGAGAAGGTATGTATCTGCTCGGATAGCAGGGCGGCGTTGGCAGCCCTGAATTCAGCAACGACAAAGTAGACGCTGGTCTATAATTGCTATGAAACATTGAACCACTTGGCAGAGAAGAGACCAGTGGAACTCTTATGGATACCTGGGCATAATGGCATTAAGGGAAATCTAATTGAAAATGACCTTGCCAGACTAGGGACCAGGGAAACATATATGGACCAGAACCTGCAGTGGAAATAAGTCGGAAACTGATCAGAGACCGCATCAATGGCTGGGCAAGAGACCAGCACAATAAAAGATGGAGAGGAGTAACGGGTTGTCGAATAACCAAACTCTTCATCGAATACTCAGAAATTGAGAAATGGGCTCAAGAATTCATTAAATTGAACAGGCACAAAGCCAGAACCCTGGTTGGAATCATAACGGGCCACCATAGTATTCTGAATGCATATAAGCACAAGCTGAGACTGACTGACAGCCCGACCTGCAGATACTGTAATGAAGACGAGGAAACCTCGATTCATCTTCTTTACATCTGGCCCGGATTGGAGTAGAAGATTTACATTATATTAGGGACCCATGTTATCCTAGAGGGGGCGAAGCTTAAGGCGGGAGACGTGCCTAAATTGCTCCTTTTATTGGATAGCATTTTTGGATAATGACCCGGATAAGAGGGGATCGCCAAGGGACTACCCATGCGATCAGTGGCTGATGAGATCCAAACCCATATACCATAATGTAATGTAATGTGTCAAACTCAAATAACCAGTATACAACACTGCAGCCTTCTTTACGTTCAAATCCACCGTATCCAAGCTAAATGTAGCAAAATTATATATCAGTCACTATTACCAGGATAACTTAAATCATCTAAATAAAAATGGGGTCCTGAGCATTCCCAACTGTAGATGTGATAATGACTCTGTCGTTGACCTTAATCATATTATTTTTAATTGTGAACATTATATCCGAACGAGCACAGACTTTATAAAAGACATAGTCGCATTAAATATTCCACTCTAAATTAATATTCAGACACTACTTTATTTAAACAATATAATGGTACATTAATCCTTAGATACGTTCTTAAGGAATACTGAGTTAGAAAAATAACAGTATAGTCAGGTTAGAATTCACATTCCCACGTGGGTTACCTATCTGTATACCTATTCTAGTCATACCATGGTCTGCCTGTTTGTGTTTAATGTCCTGACTGACTCCTAAGCAAGAAGAGTGTAATACCCATATTACGTACCTCCATCGATAATTATAATTAAGTTAATACATAATAATAAATATGTAAAAACAAGGTACAACTGTATGTGGTAAATGCGTTTTTATGTAGGGTCTCTCAATAGCGACGCTCGAAAGTTGTTAGGTAGTAGCGGCCATGTTGTTAAAGCAACATCTGTCAAGTTTGTTGTGAATTGTTCAGTAGTTTACGACAAATCACTATAGAAAGTTACAGCGTTCAACAACGTGTGCAAATTATCACATTTTATTTTTAAAATCAGTGCGCCGTTTAAGAAACGTTTCGCGCATTATACGTGATTTTTGTCCTCGCCACAACCGTTCCGCCGAGTCAACTATTCGACGTTTAGTGGCCAAATTCGAGTCAACCGCTTTGATAAATAATCAGCCAGCACCCGTACATCGCCGAAACGCAAAGTTTGGTGAAAATATCGCTGCTGAGCGTGAGAGTGTACGGTAAAATCCGAGGCGGTCAATTTGTCATCGTTTACAAGAACTTGGCCTTTCTGCGACTTCAACTTGGCGAATTTTGCTTCGGGACTTGGGTCTACGCCTGTATGAAATCCAAATGACCCAGGAACTTAAGGTAAACAACCATATACAACACCATGTGTTCACTGATTGGACTCTGGAGCAGTTAGAAGTTGACCCAAATTTCGCCCAAAAAAATTATATTTCGCGACGTTGCCCATTTTTGGATGAATAGATATGTGAACAAGGAACGTTGTCAGATTTGGGACGATACCAATCCATAAGAGATACACCAGCACCAAATGCATCTCGAGAAAGCCACTCTTTGTTGCGGATTTTGATCTGGCGCAATCATCGGTTCGTACTTCTTCCAAAACGAAACTAACATTGCCATAACAGTCAATAGAGAGTGCTACAGATCTATAATAAGCAACTTCTTGTGGAGTAAACTCAATAATACGAATATCAATGACATGTGGTTCCAACAGGACCGTGCTACGTGCCACACAGCGGATGCCACGGTGGACATTCTGCACGAGAGATTTGAATGCAACGTTATTTCGCGCAGTGGCGATATGAACTGACCACCGAAATCGTGCGATTTAATGCCCTAGGACTTCTTCCTTTGGAGCTATCTTAAATCGTAGGTCTATGCGAATAAACCGCAAACAATTGATGATCAAAGTCAACATAAAGAACGCGATCCAGCAAATGCAGCCAGATTTATGCGACAAAGTAATCGATAATTGGACCTCACGAATACGTGCCACCAAGCAAAGCCTCGGCGTACATTTGAACGACGTTATATTCCATACTTAATGCCATAAATATTCTTTTAAATAAAAAGAATTGAGTGAATATCTTACACACAACTTGTTTTATTTACGTTTAAAAATCGAGCGTCCTTATTGAAAACCCCTTTATGAACTCGAAGCCAAGAGGGAAAGAATGCTTACTCCCGTCGACCTATATTGAAATGCTGTATCTTAATCATTAGGTTATGTCTGCTATAAACAATTTTATGACTAAAATTTAATACACATTATTTTCCTGATAGTGGCTCTAGCATCAAAACAGTTACAGCGTTTAAATTAGCCATAAAAAAAAGAGAAAAAATCGAGCCTAATATTAGGTCGATTTGATTTCGATTTCTACTAACTTCGTAAGTTGTTCTGTTCATCAAACGGGTCAAAGTGATGAATCTAAATTTTTCCAAAATTGTTTATACAATTATTAAGGACGAATCCTACTCCTACTTAGTCCTACAATAGCTCGTCAATTATATAATTGATTAATATTTTTATTTTCTTAAAAATACAATACTTTTATTACGTAAAGTATTAAATATTATATATTATAGTTGCAGTAAATTCATATAAGGGACACCTTGTTTATACATAATTCAATTTTATAAAACTGAACGAATATCCAGTAGAACTAGTTATTCAACTCTTAAAACGATTTGTATTCATGTATAGTAAAGTAATACGCTTTGAAAAACTATGAAAGAGTAACCTGCCGTTCGTTCAATACGATGTTCCTTCTCTGATACGGTCAACCTTGGGAAAAGGAAGAGCTCTAAGAGATGACTGGACAGCCTTGACAAGGTTGTCAAGAGAAATGTGAGAAGCAGTGCACGTTCGAACTGTGCGAAGACTTCGACCCAGCGGTTATATACCAGTATACCACCTATATGTATATTTATAATTGGATGTTCGGTAAAAGGTAATGATTTCGACATTAGTTCTTAAGTTTACGATCTCAACCATCTACATTTACTTATATAGCGTGGTTATAATATTCATAATTCTGTTATAACGGCTACAGTATTAAATATTAAATCTTTTTTGTGTTTTATTGAGGTCGTCATACATGAAATGACCGATTTTTAAAATGATAATGTTTAGGGATTAAAGAGCTACCTATTGGTTCCCAGCAAAATACTTACAATCTGTAACAAACATTTCTTAATTCTCTATTTACTAATGATGTTTGTTTGTTGCTTTCCAAGTAGACATTCAGATTTTAGTCTCGTTTTAAATGAGATAATGGAAACACGCGATTTCTGGGTCAGTTTTTTCCCTAGTTCAAACTTGATTATTCTGCTATCCAGGATGCAAGGAATATCAATCAGGTTTTTGGCGAAGGAAGCTCTAACGGAATAACTATTCGTCGTTAGTTTACAAAATTTTGTTCTGGACATACGACCTTTGAAAATCAAACCTGTGGATGATCTTCAACAACAATCGATAACGAACGTCTTAAGAAACAACTACCTTTTACAGACACTAAAAATTGACCAGAAAGGTTAATAAGCCCAATACGTGAGCAGAGAAGGTCATGTCCTGTTGCAAATAAATAGAGCAAAATTGTATTTCTGCAGGTAAGATATGGAGGTAAGCTTTTGGATTCCTGACTACGTTATTAGATGCCTCCACCAGGCAGAGAAATGCTTTAAGCCAGTAACTGTGGATGTTATCAAGGCTCGGTGATTTTAAATTTGGCAAACGGTGACAACTGCTTTCTTAATGAGTTACTTAAGTCTCTGTTACAGTTATTTCAGGCATTTCATGCAATTCTGTTGTATCATCCTCGAGTGTCTATAGTCATCGTGCTCTTTAATTGTAGTCATTGCGGTCCGGCCATATATCCTACCAGTATGTGCCGAATATTTCTTTGTTGTAGGTTTCCTCGGTTGCTTGAGATTCTTCTTTTATGTTAGTCCCATTTCGCGGTAGAAATGTTTCTGGTTATTTTGAAATTGTCTGTTATGGATTCTTTTCTATGTCATCTTGTTGTACCTCGTCAGTCGAGCCCTTGTTACTTTTTTATCTGAGCTCGTCTTTGTGACAAATTAATTTCTGATGTAGATCGGGGTCTGCCTCTTCTATCCTCATAGTTCTGATAATAAAATTGGTTTTATCTTCATTACCGCCTTCTTGCTACCATTTTCATTTAACTATTCAAAAATTACGTTTACTTTTGATGTTACCTTCGGACCTTCCAGGCTGATTCCGCTTTATTATTTTTCAGTCAAGGTCGACTTATGAATGCCTATTGTCTATTTACTTCTATGACGATTATGGCCACAACTTATGATACTAAATGTACAGTATTCAAATTCATTGGTATTTTCAAGGTTATGTAATAAAAGCTGATTATTTTCTGCTATAATAATTTCAGTATTTCTATTGCTCGAAAAGGTAGGTATCGACGGTTCTTTTCAAGGGGTTCTCGAAGAGGTGATCATCATCATTAGGTCATCAGTCCTAAGACTGGTTGGACCCTAACCTCCAGCTTCTCCTATCTTGTGCTAACCTACGCATTTCGCTAATTGTGCTACAACCCATATCTCTTACCATTTGCAGTAGTCTAATCTAGGCCTACCTCTGCCTTTCTTCACTCCTGTTTCTGTCTCCAAAATATCGCGGACTATTCCCCCATGTCTCAGCAAGTGGCCTACCATTCTATTTCTTCTCTTCTTTATGTTTTTCCATATACATCTTTTCTCGCCGACTTTCTCCAATACTTCTTCGTTTCTAACCCTATCAGTCCACGGTATTTTCATTATTCTTCGGTAACACCACATCTCAAAAGCTTCTAATTTCTTCCTACTTGCTTCTCCTACCGTCCAGGTTTCGCAACCATATAGTGCCGTGCTCCATACATATGTTTTCAAAAATCTCTTCCTTGTTTCTAAGTTTATTACCCCCGAGCATAAAAGTTCTTTCTTTTTGTTAAAAGCTACTCGACCCTGCGCTATTCTTTGTTTTATGTCTTTATCGCTTCTTCCATCCCAATTTGTTTTACTTCCTAAATAAGTGAAGTCTTTAACTTCCTCCAATATTTCATTATTAATTTGTACTTTCGTTCTTGCTCTGCTCTCGCACCCTCTGCACACTAACACTTTAGTTTTGTTTTTATTCATCCTCATTCCGTATTCCTCTGTCAACACTGCCTCCATTTCGTTCAATACTGATTATAATTCCTCCTTACTAGATGCTAATACTGCTATATCATCCGCGAATCTCAGCATTTCTAGTTTTTGTCCCTGTACTTTAATCCCGAAATCCAATCTTTTACCACATTAATCGCCTCTTCGATTTTTTCGACCTACTTCCCTTTTTTTCCACTTCTACTTCTATAACAGCAGTTTGCTCTTTGTATAGATTGTGTACTACTCTCCTATCTCTATACTTCATTCCCGCGCTCTTTAGTATCTCGAAAAATTTTTCCCATCTTACGTTATCAAAAGATTTTTCTAAATCTACAAATCCTATATAAACGTTCTTTCCTTTTTCTATTGTTTTCTCTAACATTACTCTTAGCGCCAGAATAGCTTCCTGAGTTCCTCTATTTCGCCTAAACCCGAATTGGTCTTCTCCTAGTATTTCCTCCGCTCTATTTTCCATCCTCTTCTGCACTATTCTGGTTAAGATTTTTGACGCATGGGAAGTTAGGCTAATCGTTCTAAAGTTCTCGCATTTGTCGGCTCCTCTCTTTTTTTGTATAGTAACGATAAATGTTCCTCTTATACTCCCCCGGCATCTCTCCCGTTTCGTATATGTATTTTACCAGTTCAAACATCCTATTTACTACTTTCTGTCCCGCACATTTCAAAATTTACGCCTGTATTTTATCTACACCCGGCGCTCTATTATTCTTTAGCCCCCTTAATGCTATTTCAAATTCCTCCCTCAATATAGATTTTCCTACATCTTCCTTATCGATGCTAGATTCTTCCTCTAATATCTCTCCTAATTCCTGACCCTCGTATAAATTTCCTAAATACTGCTTTCATCTATCCGCTTTCTCCTCTCTTCCGATCAGTATGTCCCCCGATTGACTCCTAACGTTTCTACTTACTGTTCCTATATCCCTGAAGTTCCTCTTAATTATTTTGTAAGCCTCATCGGTCTTACCTACTTGCAACTTATCTTCTACTTCTTTGCATTTATCCTCTATCCATTGTTCTTTCGCTTTTCTACATTTTCTAATGATTTCCCACTTTATTGACTTATAAGTTTTCAGTCCTTCTTCGTCTCGTCTGTTTTTGTAGCCTCGTCTCTTTTGCATTAAGTTTAAGATTTCGTCCGTTATTCAGGGCTTCCTAGCTTCCCTTTTATCGTGTCCTAAAACGTCCGTAGCCGCGGAAGCTAGACTATTCTTGATACCCTCCCACTCAGTTTCTGCGTTCTTGATTTCGTCCTTACTCGTTTTATTTATTAATTGATCTGTTTTATCCTGGAACTTATCTTTCATATTCTGATCCCTCAATATGTCTACATTTATACTTTCTTATCCTTCCGGGTTTTCAGATGTTTGAACTTTAATCTAGCTTTCATGACTACCAAGTTGTGGTCGCTGTCTACATCTGCTCCTGGATAACTCTTACAGTCTTTTACATGATTTCTAAATCTCTTCCTAACCAGAATGTGGTCTATCTGATACTTGTCTATCCCTCCTGGCATTTTCCAGGTGTACCTCCTCCTAACGTGATTCTTGAACAATGTGTTCACGACTACCATCTTGTGCTTCTCACAGAATTCTATCAGTCTGCTACCTCTCTCGTTTCTATTTCCTAATCCATAAGTACCTACAAATTCTCCTTCTTTCCCCTCACCTACGACTGCGTTAAAATCTCCCACTATTATTAAATTTTCATGACCCTTCACAAATCCTATTACCTGTTCTATGTCCGAATAAACGGCTTCCAACTCTTTCTCACTGTGGCTAGAAGTAGGCATGTATACTTGCACTGTTACTGTTTCCACCGGCTTCGAATCTAACTTAACCATCATTATTCTCTCGCTGTATTATAGGTAGCTATCTACACACTGTCCTGCGTTCTTCCGCATAACGATCCCTACTCCCGCGTTTCCATTTACCGATCCTGTGTGTATTACCCTATAGTCACCGCTCCAAAAATCTCCCACTTCCGGCCAGAGCATCTCACTTAGACCTACTATATCTAATCCTAACCTATCCATTTCTATCTTCAGATTCTCTAGCTTCCCTGCCTGTCTCATGCTTCTGATATTCCACGCTCCGACTCGTGAAATGCTACACTTCTTACTATCCCTACTATTGCACTCGATCACGTCTCCCGGAATAGTCGTCACCCGAAGATCCGAACGGAGGACTATTTTACCTCCGGTGTTTTTTGCCCCAGGAGACGCCATCATTAATTTGGGATAAGCTTTCTGTTAGCTGTTCTGAGGATTATAATGTGGTGGTTTCCTCTTGCCTTCCACATCGCAGTCGTGTGTGTCATAGCACCATACCAACCCCCACGGTTTCTGTCATTATGATTACTGAAAGAGCTGCCGCCAGGGCCTTGTCTTAGTCTGGTTTTTCAATAAGGACCCCCCCCCCCACTATGGTTAAACCTATGGTACGGCTCCTTAAATCATTAAAACGCGCAAGCCGACCCACCCGTTCTAGTTTGCACTAGAACTTCATCAAGGTGCAAGTCCTATGGGATGGGGAAGAGGTGATAGTTAGCTTGAAATGCGTGCAATATTCTTTGCTCCTATTCGAGATTTTCATGTTACAGATTGTCTTGCTCGGAATTATCCTGTTCGAGATTATAGCGATCAGGATTGCCATATTTGGAATTGTCGTGTTTGGGGGTTGTGTCATTCCCGTAGGGTTGGTTCGTCCATGTGAGTATCATACGAGTATACCGTGTCCTACTTCTTTTCTATTTCCTCGATCTCCAGTTGGTACAAAAGATTTTTGTTGCATATTGCTCTAAGACGATTAAACACATGTTAGCCTACGCTCATCAAAAATCTTTTGAATTTCTGTATGGAATTTACAAGTATACTGGTATCTCCAACCGGGCAATTACAGTAGTTTACCATCGCATTAATTTAATTCTAAGAATTTATATGTATGCATAACTTTATAGTTATACTCCCTGGTCCAATTAATTCGACTAACAGCTGTTCTGGTTGGCCCATCAGTAGCAACAGCTTGATTTTGACGGCGTTTATCGATTCTTATAGAACTTGAATTCTTATAGAATATCCGCGTTTATAGAATTTGCTTTCGGCGATTATAAATTATACGTTTTCTTGTGTTCAATAACCTCTTTTTTAGACACTTCCTTACGAAATATAGCAAAATTTGTATATATTCACTTTGATAACTACCGGAAAATAACTTTCATACAAAAATAATAAAAACAATACGAAGTTGTCACTTGAAATGACGACGATGATGATGTCATCCAACGGATATAAATTAATATTTTATTATAAAATGTACATTATTCTTATGGAAATATTATTTGTCACAGGTTTTTTGCAAAACGTTTTTTACTTAAATTTTTACGAATTCATCACAGACTATACAGTACAAATATTGGTACACTATTTATAATTGATAATTTCAAACATACATATAAATAGCTTGTCCTTGAAGCAACTTTAGGAAACCTATTCCTCCTCAAGAGGCAAAAAACGTATCCACGCGTACGCTATTTTTTCCACATTCCGGTAATAAATTATCGAAAAACTAATTTATTCGTCTGAAAATCCTTGACCCTTGACAACTCCGTCAGACAGTGTCATGGGATGAAAGATTTTATTGATACGTTGATGTGTAATTATTCAAAACTACACGCTTTGAACTCTCACAAACTACCCACATTAGTTCGGGGTTTTATGCGTTACGTAATACCTAAATGAAACAGGAAAACGTTTAATATTCGTGAAGTAGACATAAATATGTACAATCCGCTCGTCATGAAATAAACGTTTTGTAAGTTTGCTGACAGCCGACAAAAAGTACAGCACGATGGGAAAGTATGAACAAGTATACTATCTGGATATCAATTTTTGTCTTATAGGTAGAATTTTTGACAAATATCTTAAACTAATTAAGACAAATCATATCAATACATTTTCTGTTGACACTAATAGTAATGGAAGCAAATTTAAATTATATAAAGTTTTTCACAATATCACACAGTGTACCAAATAAAGTACCAAGTAAACCAGTGTGCAGTAAGTAAAATATCTACTGTAACTGCTAAAGTAGATAACCTCGGGTTGTTAACCAAAACTGTAGTAAATTGTTTCTTCATAGTCTTCGAAGTATCCCTCTCGAACTGAAAAATTTATTGCCGATGGTCTCAAACAACATAGGGTAAACCTGGCAATTGTGCCCCACCATTCGAAGAATTGAAGTAAAAAACGGTATTATTTAGAACATGTTTATTAAAGTAATTAATCTTAACCTGTGACTCAATTTGCATAACAGACACTAGAAAAATCTTCTGAAATGTAATTAAAACAGCTGAGGTTAACAATTTCTTAAAATCTAACGTGGGGCACATTTCACGGATACATCAGTCTTATGTGCCCCAATAAAGCCTCACAAGGTCTTAGTTGGTGTTTCTTCTTGTGAAACAACAGAAGCATGTGGTGTAGGCACCTGGATATTTTGATTCATGTAGATATACATACGCGTTTTTGGCCGTTTTTTCGGTTTTTTTGCGTTTTTCTGAGAAACTATGCATTTTTGGGAAAACATGACCTGATTTCATGTTGCAGATTTTGCGATTCTCCACAATTTTTGTTCTTTTCATTTTATCCAAATTCTGCTTAGTTGCGCCGCTAGAGCGCGCTGAATTATTCTTGAGCTGTTTTTCGATTTTAAGCCAAAACTATGCATTGTAGAGAAAAATATCAAGAGATAAAAATTGTAGATATAAAAATTTTCGATACATTTTGTTGTTTTGTTTTTTTTTAATGTCGCACGGTTTTGCCACTAGAGGGCGAAAACCGTTTTCCCTTTTTTTTTGTAATACTCTTGTGCAAATGAAAAAAGTCATTCTAGAGCATTATTTTTTATTTATAGGCAAAACTATGCATTTTTTAGAAAAGTTCAGTCACAAAAAGTTGGAGAGCAAAACACTTCCTACAAATTGTCTTACACTTATTTTTACAAAAAATGCATAGTTTTGCCTATAAATCCAAAATAATGCGCTAGAGCATTTTTTTTTCATTCGCACAAGAGTATTACAAAAAAATAAAACGGTTTTCGTTTTCTAGTGGCAAAACCGTGCGACTTTAAAAAAAACAAAAGAACAAAATGTGTCGTAAATTTTTATATCTACAACTTTGATCTCTTGATATGTTTCCCTACAATGCATAGTTTTTCAGAAAAACGCAAAAAACCGAAAAAACGGCCAAAAACGCGTGTATATATATATATATATATATATATATATATATATATATATATGTCTATATCTAAAAAACAACCGTTTCTTTATCATGCGCTAGGTGAAAAATATGTTGACACAGCCCCAACACAACTTTCTGTATAGGTCGCTTAGCTGTAGGAAAAATTGCCCTCAATTTTCCTAATTTGAAGGGACTAAATAGTAGATTACACAGTAGCAGCAGCTTGCGGTAGATAATTTTTTCGAATTGACAAATTCCCATTTCTCTATAAACATTTCTCTATAAAAGTCTTTAAAACTAGGATTCTGTAGTTGGATCCACGGGAGCTTACACCCAAACATGAATTTAACCAATGTGTTATAAATGTCGTGTATCTTTCACAAGCACTACTTTGTCCAGTAACCGCAGTTTTATGTTTTTCGGAACACCAATAATATCTAACAACATTCGATTTGCGGGTATACGTTATGTATGTATAATTTATTATAAGATTGTGATGTTTCCTTACGGTGTCTGTATTTCTAATAGATATTTCTCAACTATACGTGTTGAGGTCTCTGAAATCTCCGCAGTAAAATCCGGGGTTTACTTATGACTAACCCTGTATAAATAACTTTATCTCTAAATTTGTAATATACTGTTCGTTATTACTATAAGATTATTAGAACGTAGACACTAACTGTTCGGGATTCTAAATGTATGTACGAGTAACAAGGAACAATTTGTCTTTAAACTGAGAAAGTATTCACATTCAAGCTTCATCCTGTTATCAGATTTTACGTCCTGTAAGGTGAATGATTCATCTGCCACATAACGAGTTTTTATGGTAGTATATCACATACTTTACTGCTAATTTACTATTATAGAAAGGAAAGGTGAAGGTCTTAATAAGAAGACACAATTAGTTACTTTTGTTGCGTTGAGGTCACAAGTTATTTTTTCTGTTTCTTGTTTTTTTATTTTGGTGCTGTATTATCTCCGTAGGCTATTACTACCACTACTATATCCTGGTCTCATCAACGTGATTCTAACCATGTCCATTCAATTAAATTATACATTATGGTAGCTGATTGTTACTGATTGATAATTTGTGAAAGAACAAATTGTAAGGTGATATAGAGAATACAAGTCTTACAAGGTGTTTGAATTGGTATCTATGGCATCGAGAGTGAGTTTCTACTGTGTCACGAGATTTGTGTATCGAAAATAATGTTATATAATTTTATTACTAAAGTATATTAATGCAAAACAAAGTGGTATATAAATAGATGATACCGTAAATGTTCTTGAAAGTTAACAATCTGTAAACACGAGATGAAACTTTACAATCGAATACAACGTTAAAAACACATGTAGTTATGGAATCAAAAAACAACCATGTGAAAAATTATGAATTTTAATGTTCTACAAACGGCAACATGCAATTAATAAAGATAATGGTGACAGTATTAATAATTTCTTATTTGGAATAACATGGCGAAATCTTAAGATGGTTTTTTTATATCTGCGAGTTCAGGCTCACAATAGTTCGGCCAGGCATAATTTAACAACTAATAACTTGAATATAAGTAATAACACTCTCAAAACTATTTTATTAAAGAAAAATATTGGTGACAGAAACAAAGTAAAGGGTGGTCCAACCATAATGCACGATGTTAATTGTGACTCACACCTTAACGTCAAGTTTTTTGCCCAACTAAATTTGACATTTCTTTGTTTCAGTGGTTGACAAATTCAACCATGGAGAGGTACACAATTGAGCAGCGCGTTAAGATTGTTGAAGCCTTTTACGAAAATGGGCGTTCAAATCAAAATGCATTTCGTGCACTTCGTGACTTTTTTGGTCAGCATAATCGACCAAATGTGTCCACAATCGGTAGAATTGTGCGCAAATTTCAGCAAACCGGGTCTGTAGGAAATGTGAAATCACCTGTGCATGCTCGCCCAGTTCGTTCTGCGGAAAACATTGCTGTTGTTCGCTATAGTGTAGCAGAAGGGCCGTCAAATTCGACTCGTCGTCCTGCCCAACAATTGAACATCTCACGAACATCACTGATGGGAATGTTGAATAAAGATTTGAATTTACACGCTTACAAGGTTCAATTGACTCAAGAGCTGAAGCCTACTGACCAATTCAAGCGTCGTCAATACGCCGAATGGTTGGTTGAACAGACAGAAGTGAATGGTGACTTTACAAAGAAAATCATCTTCAGCGACGAGGCACACTTTCACCTCAGTGGATTCGTTAACAAGCAGAATTGCCTCATTTGGACAAATGAGAATCCACGAGTGATTGTTGAAAAGCCGATGCATCCACAAACAGTGACTGTTTGGTGCGGTTTATGGGCTGGCGGCGTCATCGGGCCGTACTTCTTCGAAAATGATGTCGGCCAAGCAGTTACAGTGAATGGTGTTCGCTATCGCGGGATGATAACGGACTTCTTGTGGCCAGAAATTGAGGATATGGACCTGGACGATATGTGGTTCCAACAGGATGGTGCCACTTGCCACACAGCCAACGAAACAATTGCACTTTTGCGCGAGAAATTCAATGGCCGTGTTATCTCACGTCGTGACGATGTTAATTGACCGCCACGATCATGTGATTTGACACCGTTGGACTTCTTTCTTTGGGGATATTTAAAAGAAAAAGTGTACGTCAATATGCCAAGAACAATTCAAGAGCTAAAGGATGAGATAATTCGGCACATTAACGACATTGAATCTCAATTATGTCTCAGAGTCATTGAAAATATGGACCATCGGATAGAGGTATGCCACCGAAGCCGTGGCGAGCATTTGGCCGATATTCTGTTTCACACATAATTGTCATAGATCCTTGTATCATAATAAAAAATATTAAGATAATTCTCTAAAAACTTTTTGTTTTATTTACAATTAACATCGTGCGTTTTGTTGGACCACCTTTTATAAATATTTAACTTAAATATGATGAAACATTACTACATTATCATGTGTCAATGACAAGTTTGTTAATAAAAAACATTAAAATCCGCTGTTCAGAATAGTTCAGCCAGTTGCTGAAATGCATAGTAGGGTAAACGTTTGTAACGTTTCAAAGCAAAATAAAATCTCAATTGTCAAAATAAAACGGATATTATAATGTGTGTTTTAGACGCGTTTGCTAAAATGGTGGCATGGCATTAAATGACGATATGGCAAAATCAATTGTTAATGCACATGAATAGCGAATATCGACTCGGAAAATATCTGCTATGTATTCGCTGCCTGAATCTACAATGCAAGACATTATCAACTTATATAAAAAAAAAATGGATGCACGGCGCAAAGGAACAAAACTGGTCGAACCCAAATTTCACACTTAAATCAACTTGCTCTGAAGAGAATCGTAACGACAAACCGACGATCCAGTGCAAAGGAAATGATGGTACTATGGAGGCAGGCCCTTGGAAAAAAATATTTCTGTGTCCACAACTAAACGCTCAATAAAGAAAATAGGATACAAATAGGATACAAAGGAAAATAGGGTTTTTAAATAAGAGCGGGTCGATTTTGAAATGGAATAAAACAAGCTGTGTGTGAGGTATTAACGAAATTCTTTTTTTATTTGAAAGGCCTGTGTATGCCATTATATGTGGAACATAACGTCGTTCAAATGTCCGCTGCGGCTTCTCACGGTGGCACGGATTCGAGTGGTCCAATTTACAATGACTCTACTGCGTAGATCCGGCTGAATTTGAGCGATGGCCTGGGTTATGTTTTCGTTAAGAGCATCGGTCGATTGTGGCTTATTGGCATAGACCTGCAACTTCAGACACCCCCAGAAGAGAAAGTCTAGCGGGGTCAAACCGTACCATCATGGTGGCCAATTGATGTTACCTCTGCGAGAGATAACCATACCTTCAAATCGTTCATGCAGAATGTCCATCGTGGCGTCCGTTGTATGGCACGTAGCGCCGGTACCATTCTGCTGGAACCACATGTTGTCTATGCCCATATCGTTCAATTTGGGCCAAAGGAGATCGGTTAACATTGTTCTGTAGTGCTCAACGTTGACGGTATTGACCTCACCAACGTCGTTTTCGGCAATACGGGCCAATGACGCCGCAGGCCCAAAATTCTCACCAAACAGTAACTTTTTGTGGATGCATTGATACTCGGTGAACCTCGTGTAGGTTGGCGTCGTTCCATATATGACAATTATGTTTGTTAACATAGCCATTCATCCAAAAATGCGTCTCGTCGCTAAAGATGATTTTTCGGTCAAAATTGGGGTCCTCTTCCAGGCGCTCTGAAGCCCAGTCAGCGAACAAACGGCGTTATCTATGGTCATTAACTTTGAACTCCTGGGTCAGTTGGATCTTGTACGGGTGCAGGCCTAAGTCCCGACGCAAAATTCGCCAAGTTGAAGTCTGGAAAAACCGAGTTATTGTGCACGGCGAGGAATTGACTGCCTCGGGTTCTCCTGCACACTTTCACGGACAGCGGCAATGTTCTCGGTCGGTATGTCCTTCCTTTGACATGCGGGTGTTGGCTGATCGTTTAACGAACCGGTAATCTCGAATTTGGCCACCAAACGTTGGAGAGTCGACTTTGAAGGGCCACTGCGTCTGCCGTAAAATGGGTGCAACGTTTGCACTAACGAACTCATTTTGATAATAAAGTTTTATCATTTGGACATGCTGTTTAATCATGTAACTTGTCATAGTGATTTGGCATCAGTGACTGAATAATAAACAACCAGTTAGACAGACGCCGCCAAAACAACATAGCCTTCACAGGCTTCCAATTTCTTCCCGTCCCAATTGAAAAACCGTTTACAAGGTAAAGTTTGATTTTTTACATTTTAGTTTTGACTGTAACTTACAAATCGGGAATCGAGAAAGGAACCACCAAACCGCAAAGCGATTATCAAGTGGTTCCCGAATAGCAAGGCTATTACATAATTGCTGTAGGAAGCAACTACTCCTCGGGCTAAAGCCCCGCCAGGCATTGAATTATACTTAACAGCGGTCCTCGACGACCTTTGTCGTGTTTCTGCACGATCAGAACTTTTTTTCGAAAAGGGACTCCGCCACGGGTAAGATTGATATTTGTCCCGGACGGAATGCGAACGACAGACAGCTGTTTCGATCTCATTAGTTCTCGTCAGTGCCGTACACGGTACGCCGATCCAGGAGAAATGCCGATACAAGTCCGTGGCGATTTCATCTAAATCGATAAGATCTATATCTGTAACTTACAAGTCGGGAATCGAGAATCGGGAATCGATTTTACTTTTGGACTTACCGGTTTCTCCTTTAGGCAAAATGAAAGCCGTTATTAAGTAAGCCACAGAAAATCAATCGGCTACGGTGGGCCAGAAAATATAGGTACTAGATTTTACAACAACGCAACGGCACCAGATAATTTGGAGTGACGAATCCAAATTTGAAATATGGTTGGGTGATACCAGAAAATGTGTGCTAAGAACCCCACAGGAAACTTATCATCCTGACTGATTAGGAAAGTGAAATTCCCTGCGTCTCTTGTGATCTGGGGGTGTATGAGTGGTATGTACGTAGGAAAATTACATTTCGTAGATGTTACTGTGACAGCAGAAAAATATAAAAAAATGTTGACAGTTTATTGCCGTCAATACCAATATGTCAAGGCAGTGACGCGCAGTGTTAATAAAGGCGATGTAACACAGTTTCGATGAAGTGGCCGACCTATTCTGAACCGCGAATCTTAATGTTTCTTATTAAAGAACTTATTACTAATACATCATGTCGTAGTAATAATTCATTGTATTTAAGTTAAAAGTTATCAATATATTTATTTAATAAAATAGTTTGGAGAGTATTAGGTGCTTCTTTCAAAAATTCTTCGATTTGGATTCTGTCCAGTATCTTTGCGTTCTTTGTTTTATAATTTCTTGATCCGGCTTTCAAATATGAAGTAAGTTTACTATATTTCGAAATATCAATACCTTTGCGCACTTTCAATATTGATTTTAGCATCGAATACTTTGTCCACATTGAAGAGACCGCAAACCATTTCTCCACATTGAAAAAGTAGGAAAGTAGTACCTCTTCTGTAATTTCTCCTTCTCCTATGCCATTTTCTTTTCGCCAGTTGTCGAATCCCACCAATTCCTTCTCGTGTACACTTTTGATTTTCGCTGGTAACAGACGTAATATTGCTTCTTGAACTTCTTGCTGGATTTCAGTCGGAATGAAGAAATTCTCAGCATTGTCACTCATTTTTTGTGTCGATTTTGCAAATAATGTCGGTCTTCTTGACAAATATACAAACGCATGTTTTAGAGCGACTCCAAAACTTACTAGTTTTCAGCTCAAAATCAATATTCTTGATCAAAATAAATCTGTCAAATCTGACGTTTTTCAAAACCAGAATTTTTCACCTCCTAATTGACCGGTATTGCCCGTGGTCGTAGATAAAACGTTGAATTACATTCGGGAATTAACAGCTTTTAATCCGCTCGAAAAATGGGCGCTCTCGGTTGCACCTCGAGTTGCATCATTTTTTCTCCTGGATTAGAAGCTTGTTAATTCCCTTATATAATTAATAACTATTATTTAAATGTATTAATTGTAAACTTATGCCTCGTCGAACTATTATGAGTCTGGGCTCGTAATCGATATTCTACTTTTCAAATATTCGTTTTTATTTTCTTAATATAATAATCAACTTGCCAAAACAATTCGGTATGAATATGAAAAAGTGATGAATTAAACGATATATAATAAATGGAAATATTTTTAGCATTGCTCATTCTATTATAATAATAATTACGCCAGAATTAGTATTTTTCCTAGTATCAGCATATGTCGTAGAGACTCGACGACGAAGAATTATTGTAGTAAAATTTAAATAATGTGATACTAAACATAAAATACTGAAGAATAAGTAAAGTGAAACGAATGGAGATGTTTATTATTGAAGGTCCAACGCACATTAAAACACTGTTTATAATGTTAGGCAAGGAATTTGTTTGATTTATTTGCATTAGTTGAACACAAAAGAAATATGTTTGGTAAAATCTAAGACGCTTCTATATAAATAACTACTACTATATAATTCGAAATAGAGATTAGTTTGTTTTTTAGTTTTCTCGAGATATTGATAATTATGTTAAATTACAATAAAATTATTTTTGTTTTTATGTTTATAATTTCGGTTTGTTTATATTTTTATTTTCAATATAATAATAATAAATAATAATTTTCTAGAAGATAACACAGTGCATCTGTCTTAGGCATGAAATAAATCTATTGGCGACCTCAGATTTATTCAAAACGTAATAATTCCCATTGAAATTGAGCCTTAAATGTTATCTATTCAATCAAAACGTAATAAATCCAAAGTGTTGCAAAATGTAAGTAACCTGTCAAGTCCAAATTGGAGTACAAAAATATATATTCCAACTTTGGTGTTGTTAAGGAATTTGGCATAGACTGGGATTTATACGATATAAAAAGATTAGCAAATACTTTAAGAAAATAGAAGGAATTTCCGACTTGAAATGAATTTATCTGACAAAATAGGAAATAAAGAAGACAACAATAATAAAGGTAGTTGGTTTCCAGAATTTTGAATCTATATCCATTCCATGATATCATGTTCAAGAAGAACATGAGCAATGTGACTGTTTAGAACTTGACCATGGTGCTCACATTTAATTTTTTTTATTGCTATTATTTGCCAAATAGGTTAAGCATTAGTTTTTTAGTAAAACTTTTTTTATTCCAATAAAAATTATTAAACCCTCAACTTCCAATCAATCAAAACGTAATAAATCAATTTTGTTTTTCGGATAATTACTTCACATATCATACAAAAGCTACAAAATATATTATGTTGTTATGCTTTATTCATTCTGCGCATTATGTCCAAATGGCCTTTTTTATTCCCGAAGGCTTTTCCACTAAAAGTTTTTTTTCATTTTTCCACATATTTCTAAAAATGGATATATTGCGTTTTGTTTAATCACTCCTCAAATATCAGAAAGGGTGATCGGTTAGAAGATGTAACAGGTCACTGTTCATTTGAATATCATAATTGCCCCAGAATCTATATTTTGCCTACAGTACAGTCATCAACGTATATCAATAGATACGTATAGAATGATAGCAATAATTTATCGATACCATAAAATAATACACGACATAAATGATGTTACTCAAATATGTTACACAAATCTAGAACAAAGATTTGATGAACAAAGTGGAATTTACCTTCCTAATAAATTAACTTCTGTGTTACACAAAATTACACCACACATATCGAAAATAATAATTTGTTGAAATAGTTTCATTTAATGAATACAAAAGAGTATGTGAAGTAAAATTATATAATAAATGAATAGTTAAGCAAATGGAATTAAAAAATTATGCAAAATTATACAACCATTATATAATTCTATTTTACGTAAAATATGATATTTTTGCAGATTTAATTACTTTTCAGTGGCGGCTAGTCAGGGGTGGCAAGGTGGACAGTGCCCACCCAGCTGTTTCCTAGAAGAAGAGAAACACACAGTTCCAAAGTTCGTTATTTATCATTTATAAAAATTAGTAAAGATATAATTATGTAATATGTAATTAATTAAATACATTATATATTACAGAGATATATTACAGAGTGGTAAAAGATAGAGTGGATTTCGGGATTAAAGTACAGGGACAGAAACTAAAAATGCTGAGATTCGCGGATGATATAGCAGTATTAGCATCTAGTAAAGAGGAATTAGAATCAGCGTTGAACGAAATGGAGGCAGTGTTGACAGAGGAATACGGAATGAGGGTGAATAAAAACAAAACTAAAGTGTTAGTGTGCAGAGGGCGCGAGAGCAGAGCAAAGACGAAAGTACAAATTAATAATGAAAGATTGGAGGAAGTTAAGAACTTCACTTATTTGGGAAGTAAAATAAATTGGGATGGAAGAAGCGATAAAGATATAAAACAAAGAATAGCGCAGGGTCGAGTAGCTTTTAACAAAAAGAAAGCACTTTTATGCTCGGGGGTAATAAGCTTAGAAACATGGAAGAGATTTTTGAAAACATATGTATGGAGCACGGCGCTATACGGTTACGAAATTTTTGAGATGTGGTGTTACCGAAGAATGATGAAAATACCGTGGACTGATAGGGTTAGAAACGAAGAAGTATTAGAGAAAGTCGGCGAGAAAAGAAGTATGTGGAAAAACATAAAGAAGAGAAGAGATAGAATGGTAGGCCACTTGCTGAGACATGGGGGAATAGTCCGCGATATTTTGGAGGCAGAAATAGGAGTGAAGAAAGGCAGAGGTAGGCCTGGATTAGACTACTGCTCACAAATAGTAAGGTTGTATGTAGGTTGTAGCACAATTAGCGAAATGCGTAGGTTAACACGAGATAGGAGCAGCTGGAGGTTAGCGTCCAACCAGTCTTAGGACTGATGACCTCATGATGATGATGATATATTACATAACAACAATAATACAATGAAAAGTTCTGATTATATATACTAATACTAACAGCGCAACCGTGGTGGAAAATTGCAGTGCAAGTAAGTGCAGCAATTCACTCTTCTAACCGTGGAACTAATAGTTATCGTCGTTATGCCTAGCGTGGTGGGTGCCGAGCAGGGTTGGCAGCCATGCCTTTTGCCTTTCTGGCTTTGTACATACGAGACAGCGCAAGCGCCTCGCACAAATAAAACATTATACTTATTGCTTTAATAAATAAATACAAGTAAATAAGTGTCTACCAAGATTAGTTTTAAAATTAATATTGATATTATTCATATAGGTATACTCTCAACATCCCTTGAAAGTTAAAATTATTTCACAATAATATAGAAACATGGGGATCTGGAATATAAAATTAAATAAACAGTAAACACATGAATAGAATTAATTAATTAATAGAATTACGAATGATTTGAAGACATAAAGACAAAATTATACACGTGTAAACTACATGAAACAATTTGAAATACTGGCACAGCTTACCCGAGTCTCGAGTAAGCTGACAGGGGTGGGTTAGACCACCCTGCTGAAGAATCCTTCGTCAAAGCGGGGAAGGAATCGAGAATCTCCGATCAGTTTGATCTCCGAGTTAAGTTTTCAGAGACATTGTAGAACGTTGTCTCAGCGAGGTCTGTACTCTGTAGGTTAGGATTTTCAAAGTTTTAACGGTTCTTTAACAATAATTACAATAAATTAGTGCGGCGGTCTATCTGTGGAAGTTGGTATTTTACATTTGTGTTTGTTTAGTATTGTATTTATTTAGTATTTATACCATGGCGAACGTGAGAGAAATAGTAAGTACTAATACTGATATTGTTAACTTTTTGTTAGAATGTGAATTTCATACATTAACTTATGAAGATACAACTTAAGAAGTTTTTTTTTTACTATATTTTACTTCATTATTTTGCACTATATAATCTACTAATAGTTAGTTGTTGCCCACCCATGACAAATCACCACGAGCCGCCACTGTTACTTTTGTACACTATTGAAAATCTGCCGCGGTGAAACTTTAGCACTTTCAGTGGTGTGAAAATGGTGTAAAATTTCACTATTTCTGGAACTGTATAATTTTATACATTGGACAACTATAGAAATTGCCGATCGCAATACCAGAAGATGGAATGGTTTGATGTGCCACCAAGAAATAATGTACTGAGACACCTTCTATACATTTCTCTGAAACATAGGCAATAATTAATATATTTCTAGTGTCAATTATGCTTCAAATCTCTAAGTGATTTCTCTTCTATTGATCAGAAGCATTATTAACTTAAAATGGATTCAGTGTTGCTTATATCTTAGCTAAATGTATTGAAATACATTTATTTCTCATTATATACTGATTCATACATAAATGCTACTACATTGTACATATAAATGCCTATGTTTCGTAGATATATTTTGTGTCTTGTGTCTATAACGTTTATGTATATTTTATTCATGGGAAACATTTCGTCATCCCAATACTACAGGGTTGTATGTTATAATTTCTATTTCCTGAGAAAAATCATTTTAAAAAATTTAATGATTGTATTGCGACAAGTATAAAATTTAGAAATATGCAAGTCTTATATCGATAACCTGTATTGAATTATAGTAAATATATCAAAAAATTTGTATCTTTTGAGAAAACATAGCATTTTTTTCAAAAAACATACAACTTTTTACAAAAGATTTTATTACATGCAACTTTGTTTCACAAAACTAAGAAATCCTTATTCTATATTTTGTAAGGAAAACACGAAATGCAACGTGGAATTCAAAATAATTTTTAACAAATTAAAGACATACTAATTTAGTTTCTGTAGTAGGTATTCGATTCTTTTCAGTGCTGTTTTATGCGGTGTCTGGAAGTACGGCTTCATAAAACTCCCTATCAACTTTAGGTATTCATGGAAACATGGACTTTAGCGCTTTCACTTTTGCTGTTGCAGGTAAAGATGGAAAACGAACATATTTAGAGTGGGATGTTGGAACATCAACTCTTGGAATTCAAAAGACCAGGAAATCTTCATGGAAGTGCACAGACTCCGATTAGATATATGTTCAATATCTGAAGTAAAAAAGAAGGGGAACGGAACAACAAAATACAACAACTACATACTTATCTATAGTGGAAAAGAAGGAAACGAGAGAGCCAAATCTGGTGTGGGACTTCTGATACACGAGAAATATGAACAACACATAACGAACACAGCTTACATAAATGACCGATTAATACATGCAACATTGGAAATACAGAAGAAACAAATTGATATTTTAAGTGTATATGCACCCGACATTAGTAAACCCAAGGTCGAACGGGAAGAGTTCTACAACCAGCTAAAAGTCCTACTAAACACCATACTCCGAGAAAATAAACTCATCCTAGCCGGAGACTTCAACGCTAGGATCGACAATAAGGTCATAGACGGGATTAAGCAAAGATTTAATGAAGATGCATCAAATGAAAATGGTGAACTCCTTCTAGGAACTTGTAGTCAATTTGAACTACGAATAAATAACACATTCTATCCCAAGATTCTTTCCCAATATCTTCTACAAGATTCAACACAAGATAACGTGGTCCAACTCTAGAGACCAACAGTCCACTATAGAGTACATCATAACCAATAGAAACATCCACCCAACGCAGATCCTGGATGTACGATCGCTTGCCTCTCCGGACACGGGAGGTGGACACAGACTGGTGCTATGTAAGATGAGACTAGGAGTGCAACTAAAACTGTAAAAAACCACCAGTAATCCGTGAAAAATTCAACATAGAATCCTTCGACAACGACAGCACCAAGGACTTATATAAATCACGGTTAAAGGAAAGAATAACAGCAAATCCAATAACAGCTGAGGATACAATCGATACGGCTTGGTCCAAAATCAAAATTAATGTCATAACAGCGGCAGAAGAAGCGATTGGCAAAAGAAAGGTAAATGTTAACTCAAAAGCCAACAAACCATGGTTCACTCCAGAAATAAAAACCCTCGCTGCAGAGAAAAGAGCAGCCTACATCAAGTACCTCAGCAACAAAACAGATGAACAACGTCAGCAATACGTCGCCGTAAGAAACAGAGCCATTGTTAAATTAACACAAATCAAAAAAGACTATTGGGAAAAGTTCTTTACCGACATGCAGCATGATCTGTACGGAGAACAACGGAGAATATGGAACCTCATTAGATCGCAGAAGAAACCAGTTAACGAACAAATTGCAGTCAATATTACCGCGGAGGAATGGACAAACCACCTTAAGAGTCTGTACAGCACCGAAGAACAAGCGGATCTATGGACAATGCCCAACAACATCGACAACTACATTATAAACAAAACAGAGCTTAAAACAACAACCAACAAATTGAAGAACAGAAAATCACCAGGCCCAGATAAAATAACAAACGAAATGCTCAAATATGGAGGCGATGAGCTAATGAAAGAACTATCACACCTTTACAGTATGATTATGTCCATAGGAGACGTACCCCAGGAATGGGAATCTAGCATTACAATCCCTATCTACAAGAAGGGAGAAAAGAAAGACCCAGGGAACTATCGAAGCATAAGCCTGCTCAATACCGCCATGTAGCTGCTCACCAAAATAATAACCCAACATCTATCAAGTATAATCAGCATCAACGAAGAACAACAAGGCTTTAAGCAGAATAGATCAACAATCGACGCTATATTCATACTGCGACAAATAATCGAGAAGTCCATAGAATTTAACAAACCTGCGTTCCTCTGCTTTGTTGACCTAACTCAAGCATTTGACAGAGTGCAACTAAAGAATGTCCTAAAAATCCTGCAAGAACGAGAAGCCAACAACAATATTATCCAGGTAATAAAACAACTCAATATCAACAACAGTACAAGAATACAGTTAGGCACCTCAACCACAGAGAAAGTGTCAATATCGATAGGTATTAGGCAAGGAGATAGCCTGAGTCCTCTACTCTTCAACCTGGTAATGGACCGCTTCATAAACTAGGTGAAAAATGTAGGACGAGGTTACAGAATGGGACAAACCGAATTCAAAATATTGTGCTATGCAGACGATGCGGTTCTCATAGCAGAAAACGAGGACAACCTGCAGCGAATGCTATTCGAGCTAAGCCAGGCCGCAAAGAAATACAACATGAGCATCTCGATACCGAAAACCCAATCTATGACCATAAGCAAGGAACCGATACGATGCAAGCTGGCACTAAACGGCCAACCAATCGAACAAGTGATGAGCTCTGAATACCTGGGGATAATAGCTTCAAGCAGCCGAAATATATATGACGAAGTGAAAGCACAAGTAAATAAAGCAGCGAGAGTGTCTAGCTGTCTACATAATACTATTTGGAAAAACAAACACATGTCGATAACCAGCAAGGCCAGAATATACAGAACAGCAGTGAGGCCCATCCTCACCTACGCAGCGGAAACGAGAGCAGACACCAACCGGACGAAAAGAGAACTACGAAAGACCGAAATGAGGGCCCTACGAGCGATCGCTGACAGGACAGGCAGCGAAGCAGTGAGATCCGGGAGCGATGCGATAGGATGCCAGATGTTGTTAGATGGTCACGAGGAAGAAGAAGAGAGTGGAGAGAGCATGTCGACAGGATGGGAAACGATAGACTCGCCAAGGCCGTATACAAGGAAAAACCGAACACGACCAGACCCTTAGGAAGACCACCAAAAAGATGGGCCAATTCCTGGACTTCATCGTCACAAGACATCGAATAAAAAGTTGGAAAAAACAGAACATAGTCCTATCAAAAGGAAGAAGAAGAAGAAGGTAAAGATGTTTTTTTCTTTTAGTTCATGAGGTTTGTCATTTGGTAATTTTCTTAGTTTATGTTGTCTTATATTTGGGATCTGGTAACTTTTTGAGAGCAGAGGTTACATTTTATTTCATACATATTTCTGGATATTTCCAGAGGTACTATCCTAGAAAATAGAATATTACTATAATTAAAAGTCTTAGTAGCATCCTGAAAGTTTTTGAAATCCTTTGTTTGCATTTGTATAACCTTGTACGCATTGCGCCCCCTAATATTTTCCAAATTCTCATTAATAATATAGGGAAATAGTACTCAGTTACTCGCAGAACTCTAACAATACAACTAATTATGTACCGCATCCACCTCCTGAATTGCTGAATGTCCAGGTACACAGGACTTCATGTATATTTTCTCAAAAGTATCATGTTCTTGAAGAAAATAGCTGATGGCCAAAGTTGCGGTTTTGTGGCACATAGATGTCACTCCAAAATATTAATGTTCTAATTTCTGGATGATATTTTACAAATTGCGAAAGAATTTTATAACTGGCACTTTCTCTGGAATATACTCTTTGTCCCTGTCCGAATCGTATCCATCACAAAACATCGAATTTTCATTACTCATTACAACTTCAGAATCACTAATTTTTTACTTAAACACGAGCACAAGACAAGCTAACAGCGTATGTAACAATTATAACAATAGCGTTAGAAAGTCGTATGTTCATACATACAACCCTGTTGCTAAAACTAAACTCTAAAATGACATACACCCATATAATTTTTTTCATATATCCGTTAATATTGATGTTGCCATCAATTTTCATCGGTAGCAAAATGAGGCCTGGAGTATATACAACTTTGTTACACCAATAAGTCGAAAAGTGAAAAAAATGCCACACATACAACCTTGTAATTTTAGGATGACGATTTGCGTTCATTATCCTAACCTTTTAGGCCATTCTGGCTGTTAGTATACTCGTAAGTAAACAATTTTCAAGCAAATCGTTGGTATGAAAATATCAGATTCTAAAATATAAAATAGAGGAAAAGTAGCCTTCCATTTGGACTTACATCCAAAGTCTCAGATCAGGAATCATTTAAATGTATACAGGATGTCTCACCAGGAAGTGCATCGATCGATATAGGGAAAAGTACGCATCAGAGAACTTTGAAAATTTGTAAGGATACTAGTGACAGTGTGGCCAATTTATCTAAAATAAATACAAGCATCTGGCACTTTCGGTTATACCGAAAGTTGATACCAACTTGCTTATTTTAAATGGAACACGCTATATATTTTAAGGTTTTCGAAAAGAGCATGAAATTCTGAGTGAAAGACATGTAGTATACTCTATGCCTAAACCCAGCCGTTTTAGAGATATTTGAAATTTTGACAGGTCTAATGGTTTACAGTAACCTTTATAACTCTCTTCGTGTAAAATATACTAATTTGCTTTTTGGCATGTAGAGAGAACAGAAGGAGAGCTGCACTCTACAATTGAATAACATTCAAGAATGGTATATTAAGTGTTCTATTTTTGACGTTACTTTTTGTAAACTTCAAACCGCGAAAACTTGTTTAGGTTAAATGGAATACCCTATATTTTTTTACATCAAGTTATGTAAAATAAATTCCTTTTGTTTCTAACATAGGCATTATGGGGGTTTAAGTCACAAATTTTTGAAATATTTGCGATTTTGTTAGAAATTCATGAATTTTTAGTAAAAATGTTATCAAATTAGCCATGATTAGAAACAATCAGTAATGTCAGATATTCTCTTATGTCAAAAAATTCCACCGCATTTAAATTACACCCACGAAGACTTTTTCAATTTGTTTATTATTTATGGAGAACGTGATAAAGTAATATCAAGAACTTGTAGCACATTTGCGACTTGCAAATGTGCTACATGCCATTAGTACCTTCCCAAATTTTCAAAATTCTCTGGTGCGTATTTTTCCCTATATCGATCGATGTAGTTCCTGGTGAGACGCCCTGTATATTACCTCTAATATTCAGAAACCGTTAGTACGCAAAATAACTTAATATTTTAGGGATTATGCGTAATTACTGAAACTGTCAGTGATTATGCATAATAACTGAGCACATTAGGAATTATGTATAATACTAAAATCGTCAGTGAGTATCCATAATATCAGGGGCATTCCGGTAATATTGATAATAATTAAAAATTCAACCGGAATAATTATATAATACGTGAAATATTTAGTCATTATGCATATGTATTAATGGGTGATGTAGATAAAATAGAAGAATATATACCAAAATCTATTTATTTAAACAAGTAGAGCTTTGGTGGCATTAACTATTGCACAATATAAACAATTTTAAAACTTTAAAACGGATTTCTCCGCACGTAGAATATCTCTATCTCGAAATTGAGTGGCCGAGAAAAAATAACCCAACACATAAATGCAGAATATATGTTTTACGCGACAGTTTTACTTTTTTCAAATAGTCCACCATCGTGCTTTCTCATGACCCATGAATAAGGTGGGATGTATCCTATCCACCTCAAAATCAATAGATGTCGTCTGGTAGACGTCCCTAATCAGAATCAGTTGAAATCCGATCGATCCGACACGATTTAATTGAGTGATGGTGCTAACAAAGAAAATCTCAAATAGTCCACCATTGTGCATTCTCATAACCCATGAACATGGTAGAGTGTATTCTATTCACCTCAATATCAATAGGTGTCGTCTGGGGGACGTCTCCAATCAGAATCAGTCAAATCCCGATCGATCCGACATGATATAGTTAATTTATCGTGTTAACAAAAAAAATTTCTCACATAGTCCACCATCGTGCTCTCATGACTCATGGACAGGGTGGGGTGTGTCTTATCCACCTCAAAATCAATAGGTGTCGTCTGGGAGACGTCCCCGATCAGGATCAGTCAAAACCCGATCGATCCGACACGATTTAGAGTTATCGTGCTAACAAGAAATTTTAATGCCGACGACAACGACGACACACACACAGGAAACATTTTTTAAAGACCATTTTTTTTTGGTTTTTAGGCCGAAAAACGAAAATTAACCCAAAAAATAGTTTTCTTTTTTCACTTTTTCTTTACACGATTACATTACTTTTCCGCTAGTATGGTGGAGTGCGGAAAAGTAACAAGATAGGTATACTAAAACCTATTTATTTTAACAAGAAGAGCTTTGGTGGCACTTACTCATGCATAATCTATTAATCGCACATATAATTTCTGTAAAATTCCGATTCAATTTTTGGTTATTATCAATATTACTGGAATGTCCATGATATTCAGGATACTCACTGACGATTTTAGTATTTATGCATAATTCCTAATGTGCTCAGTTATTATGCATAGTCACTGACAGTTTCAATAATTATGCGTAATTACTAAAATGCTAAGTTATGCGTACTAACGGTTTTCGGATATTAGCGGTAACATACACATATATGAAATAAATATCTATGGCGAAGTTAAATAAAGAAACTTTGCATTATTCCAGACTTATTACTTATTAGTTTTAGCGAATCATTTAAATTATTTAATGAAACATAATCTCTTTCACTAGAGCGATATTATTACAAATAAATGGCCATCGTCTCGTTTATTCTGGTAAAGTTCAACTGTGATAATTAGTCAATAATTTATTCTCTAAAATTTATGTTCTCTGTTAGCATAATTATATACATAATTAGTATGCACTTGAGGACTATACTGACATATGGAGTCATCGGCAATAGGGCGACAAGATAAGTGCACCTATTATTTACATTTCTACTAAAACAGTTTGATCTACTTTTACCAGTTACCACATATTACATTGATGTCAAATAGTAAGCGCAAATACTGAACATATAGTATTACACCTATTGCAACAGAAATGCATATATCACAGGCATTAATTGGCATGCATTTAGATTGCAAGAAGTTTTTAATTTGTATGTTGTTTAATTTATTAATTAGTAAATATCGTTTGTAGCCATTTATTACTTAAAATTAAAAATAAAATTTTAATTAATATCTGTTAAACCTTAAGCTCCGTACGCTCTGTTTAAAAGTGATGTTTCCTTCTTTTTACTTTTCCGCACTCCACTATAAGCGGAAAAGTAATGTAATCGTGTAAAGAAAAAATGAAAAAAAAAATTTTTTTTGGGTTTATTTTTCGTTTTCCGGTCTAAAAACAAAAAAATGGTTTTTAAAAAATTTGTGTGTGTGTCGTCATTGTCGTCGATATTTATTCTTGTTACCACGATAACTCAACTAAATCGTGTCGGATCGATCGGGTTTTGACTGATTCTAATCGGGGACGTCTCCCAGACGACATCTATTGATTTTGAAGTCGATTGCACACACTACCCCCTCCCTTGGGTCTATTTGAAGAATTTTTTTGTTAGAACGATAACTCAACTAAATCGTGTCGGATCGATCGGGTTTTGACTGATTCTCATCGGAACGTCTCCCAGGCGATACCTATTGATTTTGAGGTGGATAGGACACACCCCACCCTATTCATGGGTTATGAGAAAGCACGAGGGTGAACTATTTGAAAAAAGCAAAACTGTCGCATAAAGCACATATTCTGCATTTATGTGTTGGTTTATTTTTTCTCGGTCACTCAATTTCGAGATAGAGATGTTCTACGTGCGGAAAGGTCCGTTGTAAGGCATTAAAACTGTTTATTTTTGTTCTGTTTATTGAAAAAGTTTTTACAGTAATCCTTATAAAATAAACAGTTTTAAACCTTAAGACGGACTTTTTTGCATGTAGGATATCTCTATCTCGAACTTGAGTGGCCGAGAAAAAGTAAACCAACACATAAATGCAGAATATGTGTTTTATGCGACAGTTTCACTTTTTTCATTGGCGAGTGCTTTAGTGCCTTATCAATACGTTTGTGATCGAAAGAAATTTTTTTTTCTCATTCATTCGTATATGATACAGGCCGAATATATGTTTTCTTCGTTCAATGCCAAATCAGCATCGTTAAATGTGTATGTTTAAAATCTCAGAATGAACATAAACATTTACATCATGCTTTCTCATGACCTATGGACAGGGTGGGGTGTGTCCTATCCACCTCAAAATCAATAGATTCTGACGTCGCGTCGTCTGATAGACGTCCCTAATCAGTCAAAACCAGATTGATCCGACACGATTTAGTTGAGTGATCGTGCTAACAAAAAAAAAATCTCAAATTGTCCACCATTGTGCTTTGTTATAACCCACGAATATCGTAGAGCGTGTTTGTTCTATCCACCTCAAAATTAATAGGTGTCGTCTGGAAGATGTCTCCGATCAGAACCAGTCAAGACCCGATCGATCGGACGCGATTTAGTTGAAGTATTGTGCTAACAAGAAATTTCAATGCCGACGACAACGACGATACACACAGACACAAATTTTATAAAAACATTTTTTTTTGTTTTTGTGCCGAAGAACGAAAAATAAACGCTAGAAAACATTTCTTTCCATTTTTGTTTACACGATTACATTACTTTTTCGCTCTGGTATAGTTGAGTGCGGAAAAGTAAAAATTAAAAAATTTCTATAAGTCGCAGTACAATATCACCTCTACACTTTTGAATTCCCTCATACTGACCTCATGTTAAAAACAACTGAAGTGACTCTTCTATTTCTAATTATTTGTAACATTATAATTATTTAGGTGAGCCCAAATAAGTATGTAGATGAAAGAAAATACAATACCTGCCTTATCCGTCATTCTAACCTTAATCATATCCGTGTAATTTAACCTTTTTTTAATAGGTCTGAATGTCAACTCTTAAGAAAGATGATGGTAATTGGAGATTAGGCGGAACATCCTGATACACAATAGAAATGAAATAAAAGATTTGACCTCCGTTTAAACAAAACAAATATTTTAACGTATATAACTGTGCTTATTTATAAGGATTATATTTATAATATAATTGTATAGGATAGAATAGAATATAATTTATTGACCACTTTGTGTGTGTGTGTGTGTGTGTGTGTGTGTGTGTGTGTGTGTGTGTGTGTGTGTGTGTGTGTGTGTGTGTGTGTGTGTGTGTGTGTGTGTGTGTGTGTGTGTGTGTGTGTGTGTGTGTGTGTGTGTGTGTGTGTGTGTGTGTGTGTGTGTGTGTGTGTGTGTGTGTGTGTGTGTGTGTGTGTGTGTGTGTGTGTGTGTGTGTGTGTGTGTGTGTGTGTGTGTGTGTGTGTGTGTGTGTGTGTGTGTGTGTGTGTGTGTGTGTGTGTGTGTGTGTGTGTGTGTGTGTGTGTGTGTGTGTGTGTGTGTGTGTGTGTGTGTGTGTGTGTGTGTGTGTGTGTGTGTGTGTGTGTGTGTGTGTGTGTGTGTGTGTGTGTGTGTGTGTGTGTGTGTGTGTGTGTGTGTGTGTGTGTGTGTGTGTGTGTGTGTGTGTGTGTGTGTGTGTGTGTGTGTGTGTGTGTGTGTGTGTGTGTGTGTGTGTGTGTGTGTGTGTGTGTGTGTGTGTGTGTGTGTGTGTGTGTGTGTGTGTGTGTGTGTGTGTGTGTGTGTGTGTGTGTGTGTGTGTGTGTGTGTGTGTGTGTGTGTGTGTGTGTGTGTGTGTGTGTGTGTGTGTGTGTGTGTGTGTGTGTGTGTGTGTGTGTGTGTGTGTGTGTGTGTGTGTGTGTGTGTGTGTGTGTGTGTGTGTGTGTGTGTGTGTGTGTGTGTGTGTGTGTGTGTGTGTGTGTGTGTGTGTGTGTGTGTGTGTGTGTGTGTGTGTGTGTGTGTGTGTGTGTGTGTGTGTGTGTGTGTGTGTGTGTGTGTGTGTGTGTGTGTGTGTGTGTGTGTGTGTGTGTGTGTGTGTGTGTGTGTGTGTGTGTGTGTGTGTGTGTGTGTGTGTGTGTGTGTGTGTGTGTGTGTGTGTGTGTGTGTGTGTGTGTGTGTGTGTGTGTGTGTGTGTGTGTGTGTGTGTGTGTGTGTGTGTGTGTGTGTGTGTGTGTGTGTGTGTGTGTGTGTGTGTGTGTGTGTGTGTGTGTGTGTGTGTGTGTGTGTGTGTGTGTGTGTGTGTGTGTGTGTGTGTGGTGGACTATTTGAGATTTTTTTTAGCACGATAACTTAAATAAATCGGGTTTTGACTGATTCTGTTCGAAGACATCTCCCAGACGAGACCACCTATTGATTTTGAGGTGTATAAGACACACCCCACCCTGTCCATGGGTCATGAGAAAGCACGATGGTGGACTGTTTGAGAAATGTTTTTTGTTAACACGATAACTCAATTGAATCATGTCGGATCGATCCGGTTTTTACTGATCCTGATCGGGGACGTCTCCCAGACGACACCTGTTGATTTTGAGGTGAATAGAACACACTCTGCCATGTTCATTGGTCATGAGAAGGCACAATGGTGAACTATTTGATAAATTGTTTTTGTTAGCACGATCACTCAATTAAATCGTGTCGGATCGATCGGGTTTCGACTGACTGATTAAGGACGTCTACCAGACGACATCTATTGAATTTGAGGTGGAGAAGAAAGTAAAACTGTCGCATAAAACACATATTCTGCATTTATGTGTTGGTTTATTTTTTCTCAGTCACTCAACTTCGCGATAGAGATGTTCTACGCGAGGAAAAGTTGGTTTTTAAGGTTTTAAAATTTAAAATTTAAAATAAAAATTTATTTTATTATAAAATATTGTTACGATATAGTCAATGAGTAACTTGTTTCTAGTCCTATTATACTAAGTTACTTAAATTCTAAGAATCACACATTGATGTCTCTTAGCCATTTCTAATAAGTATGGCACTTTTTCTTGTGTACTACACAAATTATTCTGCGTTTAGTTTCACTGAAACCACTATACTAACTCGTGGGGTTTAATCATTTTCTTATTTGGTTGGAGTTATCAAGGAGCTGGATGCCCTCGATATTCCCGTGTTATAGAAGTTTTCCTTCGTAACTTCTTGCAAATGTTTGAATCTCGACGTTTCCTATTCCAATATTTCGGTGGAGATCTTCATTTCTTATACATCAAGGTGCGAACTTTCCGTAGTACTTTATTTTGAAAGGTTTGTATAATTTTGATATATTAGACTTTCTGGCACAAACCCAAAGCTGAAGACCATAAGTCTAAACTGGTTATAATATTTTCTTATAAAAGAGGACCTTATTATGTATCGATAAGGCTGAGTTTCTACCCAAGAGTCAGTACATTTTGCTATAGCTTATACCTAATTTTCTCTTTTCTTTTTTACGTGGGCTTCGTATCTAAGGTAAGAATGAAATATTTGGCTGTATTGACATATGGGACTACTCGTCCATTCGTTCATACTTATTGAAATACTTATATTCGATATGTCTATTAGTGAAATCGACGTAAACTGATTTTTCTTCATTTAATTTAATTTTTCATTTCTTGGTCCAGTTTTGTTTTGGGGCCATTTGTTGATGGCGTTTTGAAGTCTATTAGCTATTTATGTATTACTTTTTACCGTTTTTATTATGGCAGTATCGTATTGAAAAGTAGCTACAGTATTATTTTCTAGCTCTGGGAGGTAACACGTATATAAAAGGTAAAGCACAGTCCTAGAACACTACCTTGTAGGACTCCTGCTTTAATTTCTTTAAAAACAGAGTAAACAGTTTTCTGCTTAATTCGAAAGCGTCTGTCTGATAATAGAGTTTTAAAATATCTGCATATTGTTTAGGAAGGATAATTTTTAATTTATAATGTATAGTCCCTCATGCCAAACATTATCAAACGCTTACGCTACGTACAATACGGTAGAGCAAACTATTCTTCCTTCTAACGCATTCTCTATTACGAGTATGTTAGTGATTATATAGGTCTGATTTATTGTCTAATGTTTATGTCTGAACCCAAAGTGGTGCTCTGGGATTAGTTTTTTTCTCTCGATAATTGGTTGTATTTTTTTAAGTAGCAATTTCTCACATAGCTTGGACATAACAGGTAATAAAGATATCGGTCTAATGAAGAGACTATATGTGGCGATTTCCTGGATTTTGGTTTCATCACGATTTCTGCTACCTTCTATAGTTTCGGTACGTACTTAAGCGTGAACGCGGCATTCATTAGATTAGTCAGCTTGACAAGTGCTTGCCTCGGGAGCTGCTTTAGTATTTCTTTTGTTATTAAGTCAAATCCAGAAGCCTTTTTCGGATCTATGTTATGCTTGGTTTCGTTCATAACCTCATCTGAAGATGACAATTTGATATTTTCTTCTTCCTGATGAGGAGTTTCTTCAGCTAAATTTTCTTGTATGTTATTTATTTATTTGAAATATATCCTCTAAATGAGTGACAAAATATTCAGCTTCCTCTTCACAACTTCACAACAAATTTTTGATGTACTGATCAAATTTATTGCAGGTCGTCTAACTAAACTGTGTTGTTGCATAATATATGATGATGATAGAGGTTCTATTAGATATCTAGCATGTCTTGTATTATGCTGATGTACGTTGGAAGTTGTTTGTACATTGTGCACATTTTTGTGCTGTATCAGAAGTAACTCCAATAGGTACAAACATGCTAATAGTAGAACATTATGTTATAAAACAGTTCTCTACTAGGAGTTCAGATCGTTGCACACTCAAAGAGATAAACCGCAGACTGTTGTAAAATAAATTCTTTTTAAGCTGTGCTACAATTTCTCTATAAAACTTATTCCGTACGTCAACAGACATTGCAACGAGGAAAATTAGAAATTTTATGGCGATAATAATATGCTGAAAGTTATCCAACACATCAATATCCTTCCTTTTATGTACCATATAGGAAGAATCTTGGCTATTTTAAGAGAATCTGGCCAGCAACCTTCCTCTACCATCTGGTTAAATAACTAAGAAATGTAACGAGGAACTAAAGTGGTGGCTCTGATTATGTATGTAACTATTCAGTCCATAATAATTAAGGCGCGCTGAATTTTTAAACTATGAAATAGCTTACATGGGTCATAGAATAAAGAAATACTGAAGTTTGGGCAATTTCTCGAAGTATATAATATATATTTTTTGTAATGGGCATAAGTTTGGATCTAGTATAATCATCAGAATTGTATCCGATATGACAATAAAAAAGTAAAAACCCAACGGGGATTATACGTGTCAGGTAAGTTATTCTGATAAGACCTCTTTGAAGTTATCATGTTCGTATTGTATTAGTTTTAATAACTGCATCACTAATTATATTATTATATCTAAGTGTTTCATTTTGCATCTTTTAAGGCTATATTATAAGATTTTCGACGGACATAGGCCTCTAACCAATAATCCAATGTTCAGAAACACAAATTACTTCAAGTGGATTTTCAAAACATTTGTCAATTTTGTTTTGTCAGGAAAGCTTTGGATGTTAATATGAAGTATAGAATAGATTAAATACCTTAGAATTTAAGGTAGCCACTACTTATTGCTGCAGATGCTGATTTCACGTATAAGTACTCGCTTGGACAAAAAATAATCTGATATAGTATTATAGGGCCATATATTATTATCTAATATGTTTAATGACTTTCTAGAACTTCACATACGCATACTTTAAACGTGCATATTATTAAAACTACAAAAATAAGGAGTTTATATACTCCAACCCATCTGAAAATGCCTTAATATAATAAGGACTAAACAAATTAGGTCAAAACAACTATTCTCCTGGCTATATGCTAAACGCCGAGCGCTGAATTACATGACAAAATTTGCGTATTTTTGTCTAACAGAGTTAGCACTAAAATACGGTGATTTTTCCAAAACCACAAGGAAGATGCAAAATATCACCTATCTCAGGATATCGTTAACTGCAGGCCGGTTTCGACCTTTCCATCTTCGGTCTCGTCAGTGCAGTGTAAACGAGTATATCTTTGACAGATGAAGCTCACTAGTCATCTAGTAGACGTTGCTACGTTCCATCGCAGTAGAATGTACCAAACGCCATGTCTTGGTAGTTTCGAACAATCTAAATCGAAGTAAAAACTTGAAATCATCAGTAATAATGCAAAGTTTTACTACGTAGAGGGTAATATTCAATCAAGAGAGTCATATTGAATATTACCCTCTGCGAAAAATTTCGCCATGTAATTCAGCGCTCGTCGTCGGCATGTAGCCGGGAGAATCAACTATTTAAATTATTGAAAATCAGAGTACATCACTAAATTAATTTAAAACAAATACAAAAACTTTTGTTAAGATATATATTATTTCAACTCATAATTTATACAGAAATTAAATGTGTCAACACATTTGCCGAACACTGTATTCAAAATAACATAAATAATCACTTTGTACGAATTGGCATTATATAACTGTCTATTCAAGGTACTGCATATAAAGTTGCCTTCATCACACATCAACTAAACAGGAAAGTAAATATAGTCATAGTCTCGTTTTCATTGTAGAAATATTATAGCTGGAGTAAATAAATATGTATGATTTTGTACTCCACCACTCTACATTTCTAATTATCCTTATTAGCCAATTAATTTTGAAAAATGAAATTTATAAAAGACGTGATAAAATATATCCAAAAGGAACAGGCCTAATATCACAGATTTTTTTGTGGATTCTGATAGTAATAATCTGTGATAATCATAACGCCTCAGAAAAATTAGTTTCGACTTTATTATGACCATTTTTTATGTTTATTTTTCTATTATATTTGGGGTAGGTAATAGTTTAATTTATGGAATAATTTTTTACTTTAATTACATTTAATAGCTTTTATTATAGGATTTTTATCGCAGTTAAATCTCTGCGAGGGTACAGATTCAGTCCTTAAAATTCAGTCTTGAAAATTATACTTTATGTATGTATATCAAAATTACCCATATAATTTATGTCTATTACCACACTTATGTAGGTATATTAAAATATGCTCAATTAGCATATTAATAATTACACGCCACTTTGATTGGTCAACCCCACAGAATATTTCTTATTCAAAATCAAATTGTGTAACTGACTCCTGCATATCTGGTTGCATATAGCAGGGCTAAATTATTTCATATATATTAGCAATGTATAATTGGCTATTAACCATATGCCAGTTTAATTCCACACTAATTATCCATTTGGGTTAATACTTATATTTTATTTCTGTTCAGTTATAAAGGAGAATCTAAGTAAATATAAATTGTAAATAATCTAATAGTCTGACAAGTTTCAAATAAGATGGGAACACGCTGTGGTTTCGGTTACGTAAGTATAATCCTAGACGTACGTTCCCATGCTTTTTGTTACATAAACACTTATGTTGGTACGAAGGACAAGTGCAGATGACGTCGTGGAACTGTAGAAAAATTGTAAACAGAAAATTGTGTCAACACTGTCATAATTTGAATGATTTCCTCGGTTTTACGCGAAAATAATTTGTAATTCCGCTTGATTTACGTGCAAGACGTGTTTTTGTGCAAGATGAGTGTTGCGTTAACCTAAATGGAGCAATAATAATTGGACTTTAATAGAAAATAAAACCAAAACCAAGTCATGTGCCCCGTGTATGTAGGTATAAAGAAAATGCAAGTATAATTGTTTAAAAGTGGGTGTAAATATATTTATTTATTAATATATTCGGTATTATAAACTTTGCATGAAGACAAAATGCATCAGCAAGATGAAGACATAGAAATTATAATATTAAGAAGTTTGTTGGAAAAGTGTTGCAAGGGGAAAAAGAAGGGTGAAACATATATTGGACGTGTGGAATTGGCCTGCATTAAAAAAAAAAAAATGCATGTAAGTAGAACTGATTGCTTTAATTATTTATTATTACAGCTGTATAATTCAGATCCTGCTTGCTTCACCTGATAACTTTTTTTTTTCTGTAATGTTTATTGCAACACCGTTTTTCTACGAAATTTATATCGTTAATAATAAATATGGTTATAATAAGGTATTTACATTCTCTTTTGTAATAGACACAAGAAGGCCTCGTGTTTAATAATAGCTAAGATTATTTAAGGAAATCTGTTTAAAGACGTCCAAAAATAACTCCAGCTGAAGAGCATGGACCTGAAACCAGAGGGGATGACAAACAACTATGTATGTACTTCGCGCGTTGTAGCTTGCCTCATTTTTTCACTTTTAATGATGACATTTTTACGTACCGGGCGTATTTCAACATGCCCAATTTAATATGAGATCGAATACATTAGGCGAATTTAAATCTTATAAGATTTTAATTGCGTGAACTGGTGCATATATTTAAGTGTAAATTTTTTGTGCGTAGACGGTATTCAACGTTAATTTCATTTAATTCATTTAGCTCTACAATTAGATTAATAATGACAGCTCGAGTGGTACTGAGATAAGATGAGATCATTTGAACATTATCTAATAACAGAAGCTGAGATTGATACTTAATTAAAGTAAATAACGAGACAGTTCTCGTGTTCACAAAAACATATTTTTAATACAAACGCATCTAATGTAATTTATGCATTAACTAATAGATCCGTAAGAAATATAGGGTGTCTCAGTTGGAACTATTGCGCTATTTATGCGCTGGAACTATAGGATTTGAACTGCGCGCCATTTGTGTTCTGTCAAATATTTAACAACTGTCATCTACAACGTCAATATGCCGCGATTAACAGTTCAACAACGAATAGTTTGTGTACAACAATTTTATGAAAGTGAGTGATCAGTTAGGGCTCTTTCCCACGGAGAGCCGCAAGGCTCGTCCTCGCGAGCGGGATATTTTTCCGCTCGTAGTTTCCACTCTTTCACATTGGGAGCCTTTCGGCTAGGGCTCTATTGGAGGGTAGGGTATTGGACGTTGGATTTCGAAGTTACACAACGGAACTTATTCAAATAGCCGTCGTTTTCTCATTCGCAAGGCATTCTTAGTAGGTCTACCCATCACTTAAAATTGTAAAATAATAAGTTTTAAAGAAAATCCGACGAAAAAAAAAATAATTTAACTAAAAAGTAAGAAATAAATATTTTTTACAACAATTTAATACTTATTTGTTGTCCTATTTAATGCGATTAACAAATTATTGTTTGTTATGTAATTATTATTAATGTCTTTATATAATTTTGCAATCAGTGCCATACAATAGATATTAGTAATGCGAATGTCGGCCCTCGGCGATTTTAAGTGTAAACTCGTTGTTACAGTAGCAAGGTATATATTTTTCTATGTTTTACTTGGCACCGACTTCAAAATTATATAAAGCAATTAATAATAATTACATTATAAACGACAATTTCTTATTTACATTAAACGGAACAACAAATAGGTATTAAATTATTGTAGAAAATATTTATTTCTTGCTTTTTAGTTAAGTTACTTTTTTAAGTCGATTTTTTTTAAATTTATTATTACGGAATCTTCTTTAATATACTCGCTCAATGTATATTACAAATTAATCGAGGAATTATTGCATCTACGTTGTTTAAATTTTCTCCCTGAACGCAACTGCATTCCACGTATACAGGTACTACATATTAAACGTTTATCTTAACATTAGCCGTATTTAATTACAGGTTATTAAATATTCCTCTTTATATAAAGCTCGATAAGATTAAACGAAAGAGATGCACATTTAATACTGGATGTGTCTGCTCATTATCTTTTTCGTTAAAGGAATATGACATTTATAGTAGCGGCTGTAGTACTATTGAAGCAGCTGCCAACATGCAGTGTTATATATAAACAGGCATTTAAATTTTAAAAGGACTGAATGCATTGGATGACGTCATAGGCCTTTTTGAAGCTTGAGGTGTATCCCGAACACGAGTATCGCACCAAGGCGATAGTCGTATTAGGTGGGCTCTTCCAAGTCACGATATTCTTTTTGTTGTGAATGGAATGAATGGACAGAATTACAAATGTGTTCCGTGGAGAAATAGTTTTAAATTGATTCCACAAGATGCCCGATAAATAGATAATGTAAAAAATAATACATTAAAACAATGCAACGCTTTACTTGGCAGATGGTAATTTTATAAACTACTGAAGTGGGGAGATGGTGTGAAGACACCATCTGCAAATGCTTTATACAATAAGGACTAAATAAATTACGCCAAAATCGTGGCTAGATGCCATCAATGAGAGCTGAATTATTTGGCGAAATTTGCAAAGATTTGCAAAGATGCAAAACATCCTCTATCTCAAGATGCCACTAACAGCAGACGGGTTTCGGCCCTATCTTGGATCTCGTCAGTACAATGTAAGTGAGTATACCTTTGACAAACGAGGCTCGCATCTTGTAGACGCCGGGAAGTTCTACCACAGTAGAGCGTAACAAGCGCCATCTCTCGATGGTTTAGAAAACAATCCAAATCAACATAAAACTTGATATCATCAAAACAATGCAAAGTCTTACTTGTGTGTAGAGATATGCGGGTGTGGAGATATCTCCCCACTTTAGTAGTTTGTAAAATTACCATCTGCCAAGTAAAACTATGCACTAAATATCGTTCTCTATCGATACCCTATCGTTCTCTGAGCATATCAACCATGTGGCTCTTAATGCATTTAAAATCCTTGGTTTTGTAATTAGAAGCACAATATCGTTTAATAACACTAGGTACCTTAAAATGTTTATATTAACCTGCTACCTTAAAATGTAACCTGACTGCTACCTTAAAATGTTTATATTTTGCGTTACTTCGTTCGAAATTAGAATATTTTAGCTTTTTTTTGGTGCCTAAGTCATATGAATCAACTTGGAAAATATACTTACTAGCCTCTAATTCCTCTAACAAAAACATCGTCTTCGAAAATATAATTTGTGCTTAAATATCTGATTTGAGTAAATCTCGCCATCGAAGTCGAAGCGTAAACATTGGTGTCAAACCATTATTTTGTATGAAACTAGATAACGATACCTCTGTCGATGGGGTTTGTGTCTCGTAAATGACCTTGTTGACAGTTAGAGTCAAAATGGCGCGGTGAAGAGCATTATCGCAAGATTTACGGAAAGTTTTGATAAAACTGTACCATCAGGGCAAAAGTGCCTACCAGATTGCAAAAAAATTAGAATTGTCCCGTTATACTGTTAGAGACATTGTGCGTTCTATAAAGTTACGAGTTCCACAGTCGAAAAAGCACATATTGGTAGAAAAACCGCAGTGACTGCTGCTGAATTAAGAATTCTGAGACGCATCATAAAGAAAAACTGTCTTGCCAGTTGCAGCGCTCTAACAGTTCTATGGAATGAAGCGACAGACAGACAATATTCTAAATCGACTTGTATCAGGGCACTGGAGAAAATTGGATTCAATCTTTATAAGACGATTTTGGTTTTATACTTCAATGCATGCATGTAACTCTTCTCGTTATCAGGCAAAAGAAAAACCCCTACTCACTCAAAAACAGAAGAAAAAAAATACATAAAAACTGGACTTGTTATTTGGAGCGACGAATCAAAATTTGAGTGTTGTGTAGGAGATTCGCGGAGTAGGGTGATTGGAACGAAAACCGAGGCTTACAACAAAGATTGTTTTCGGCAAAGAATGAAATTTCCCGCTTGAATTATGGTGTGGGGATGTACGTCCGCCAATGGCGTTGGTAGACTTCACCTTGTTGAAGACACCGTAAACGCAGAAAAATACATACTCATTTTAAATCAGTGCCTTCTTCCATCAATCGAGTCTCTGAAATTAGCTAACCGGGAACTTCTCTTCCAACAAGATGGCGCGGTTTACCATACAGCCAAATGTGTGAAATCCTGACTGCCGGAAAACGATATTTCCATCCTACGTTGGCCTTCGATTAGTCCTGATCTTTCTCCGATCGAGATATTATGACATCGAATGAAAAAATAATTGCGTAATCGTCCGGCTAAAACACTTCCATTATTGCGACATCGTCTCCAAGAAATATTGGACTCTTTTTCTTTAGAAGACTACGCATGGAGTCTTTTAGACACCATGCGTAGGCATATAAATGCTGTTTTGAAAAATAGAGGTAACGTAACACAGTGATAATTGATTTTATAACTCACTGTAAACTAGGTACTGAACATTTGAGATTTAACTACTTTATGTTTTTATGCTTTCTTTTGTTACTAGTTTTCTTGTTATTGCGAATAAATGTGTACAGTTTTTATATTTCTCAAGTACAAATAAAATCTGTTGTATTTATTAGCGCAGTTTATTCCTAGTTATATGTTTTATTGCTAAACATCAAGAAGTAACGTGCTGTTAAAATCGCCAGTATTTGTAATGTTAATTACAATTAACAATATTTTAATGGAAAATTAGCACTTGTGGTTTGCGCAATTATACTAGCTCGTCACGAATAGGAACAAGTCTCAAAATCATGATATCGGACCGTCCAGGAGGTGTGCAGTAAATAGCCTGGTCTTTACCCAGTCGCATTACAGAGTGAATATCGATGAATATTTGATCTAGCCGCACGTAAAATTTATCATTTTCCCTCCGAATGTTGTCTCACTCTTTCTTCTACGTAACGTAGAGAATCTCACACTTTTTCCTATTCTTGACGAGCATACTGAGTTGCCATCTTTAGGGAAATGACAACTTTTTCGTATTGTGTACGATAGGAAAATTTTTTTGGTTATATACTATACACATATGTATGTATTTATAAACAATTTTAACAGAGGATGGATATCGCCTCTTTCGAAGTTTTTTAAACGAGTTGCTCTGTACCATAGAGTATGGAAAATGTTATTATATTATTTAAGTATTGACATATAAGGATAAGTATTGACATATTTTTCTCATATATTGTTATTTTTCTCTCCTCGATATCCTCTTCTCAAGTTTTCAACTCAATATCTTCTGGCTTCTCCAAAGTGTTTTATTTTAAATGAGACACCCTATATATACAAATCTATATAAAGATCTGTAAAAACATCCTGGCTGTACACGATAGCCAAGGATTGTATTGTTACACAATCATTGTTATTTGTAACGGGCTGTAGGTGTAGATGAATGGGCGTTCGTTCTTTTGTTTATAACCTTAACCACATTTAAGGATGTATAAGAAAAAACCTAAAATAATCGATCCTATAATTAGCAGGAGACCAATATATTCATTGTTGCGAATATAAAAAAATTGACTGGTAGGCAAAACAATACGTTTAAAATTCGTGGAAAAAATATTTAAAAAAACACGTGTTATTAACATTTTATTAATAGTCAATTAACGATACAATTAGGCAAATTTGTATAAAATTTAATATATCACGTAGTAATTATAGATCTTATAAGTTGTGTTTACTGTTAATTATATTGTGTTATTTATGTCGTCTCAGACGTCATACATTTGTTTCCTTGATTGTACATAGTGTATCTATATTTATTTATTAGTGAATTAAATTGGATAGAATCCGATTGAGAACAATTTTTTTTATACATAAGTATACATGTACTCGATCTACATATTTTCTTAAGTAAAATTTTGTAATTATAAAATTATGCATGTTGCTGGGTCTTGTAATGTGAACGGATCAAGATTTTCCGTGACCCTTCCAGATACAACAGCAATGTTTTTGTTTGATCTGGTGGACCAACACGAGTTGGGTTATGTAACTTGTTCCAGTAATTTGCTGCGTACGTTTAAATTTAACCACCAAATTCACAATTACCAAATTTTCACTATACTTGTAGTGCGTTTCTATTATCTCTAAAGGCTGTTCAAATGTATATCAACCCGTTTTTATTAATTGTGTTGTTTATGGCTGCCATTTATGATAACCCTGTATGTCACAATTAAAAAATGCACTAGATTTAAAATGAAATTCCTTAATGGAAGACCTTTTATAAGGTCATAAATAAACCAATATTTTTATTATTGTACATACAGTCAGTCAAAAAAGTCTCCATACACCAAGTATCTTTTTTAACATTTTTCTTAGTGTCATTTTTTATTTAAATTTAATTAGAAATATGTTTCAAGTAAATATCGGTCATCTCATTAGGAGTAATAAAAATAAAAATAAACTCGCTTGAAACACTTTATTTGAACAATAAAGAATAAAACGATATTAGCAACACGAAATTACGTGAAATAAGTCTCCATACACTAACATTTCTTATGAGAAATCTCAACGTTCTTAAAGTCTAATACTTTGTGCAACTGCCATTTGCTTCAATGATTGCGTTAAGCCTTTTTGGAAGACTTAATACAAGCTTTCTTGTAACTTCTGGTGGAATGTTCTCCCAGTCTTTTTTTATTCTATTCTTGAGGTCTCCTCTATTTCTAACTTGATGTTTTCTCACGCGACGCTTTAATTCTTTCCACAAATGTTCAGTTGTTGGCGGACATCATCGGTCATCCATGCACGTACAAGCCTAGCAGTGTGTTTGGGATCGTTATCTTGTTGGAATAAATAACTCCTCTCAAGGTCAAGTTTTTGAACACTTAGTCTTAAATTATTCCTCAGAATGTTTAAATAAGCATGTTGGTCCACAACACCGTCAATGAAAACTAAATTGCCTGTCCCATTGGCTGACGTGCACCCCCACAATAAATTATTACCTCCTCCGTGCTTCACTGTAGGACAAACATTTTCAATTTTCAAAGCTGTATTTTTTCCTCCAAACTTTATCCCGGCCATCTGACCCCAAAAGATTAATTTTTGTCTTGTCGCTAAAGATAACGCTTTCCCAAAACTCACTGGTTTTGTTCTCCGGCAAATTCCAAACGTTTTTTTCGATTTTTTTCTGAAATTAATGGTTTTCTTCTGGCAACCCGACCGTTATAATCCGCTCGATGCAAGCAGTTTCTAATGGTTTGAGGGCTAACACTTTTTGAGAACTCTTCCCTGATTTCTTCTGCAAGTTTTTGAGCGCTTATTTTAGAATTAATTCTAATATTTTTCACAACACTAGAGTCTAGTGACTAGACTCTTCCGGTGCAGTTAACTTCCTGGGACTACCAGATCGTGGCCGCACTTTATATGAACCGGTGGATTTGTACTGATTTATTACATACAGTACAGTGGCATGTGATTTTCCGATTATTTTACCGATATTTCCAAAGAATTTTTTTTTCTTTCCATAAATTTACTATGATTTTTCTAACAGAAATTGGAATTTCCTAATTTTTATAACTCATTTTGCTTCTACTACACAAAACACAAATTTAAAAGTGACGTCTTTAAACAAGCAGGATTCATTTATTTCAAGAAAAACTTCACACAGGCCAACATGATAAACTATTAATAACTAATGGTGCAGAATAGCATTTTATTATTTTAATAAAATTTTATTAATAAAATTTACACTTGTATGGATACTTATTTGACATAATTTCTTGTTACTAATATCGTTTCATTTTTTATTGTTCAAATTTAAAGTGTTTCAAGCAACTTTATTTTTATTTTTATTACTCCGATATTTACTTGAAACATATTTTTAATTAAATTTAAATAAAAAGTCATGCTAATAAAAATGTGGAAAAAGAAACTAGTGTATGGAGACTTTTTTGACTGACTGTATAAATCCTCTTATTTATTATCCACTCCTCATATAATGTTGAAGATAATTGTGAGTTTGACGGGCTGTAGTTATGAAACTATAGGGTGTCTCAGTTGGAACTATAAGATTTTAATTGCGCGCCATTTGTGTTCTGTCAAAGATGGGGCGTCAATATTTCACGACTGTCATCTACAAGCCATACAACGTCAACATGCTGCGATTAACAGTTGAACAGCGAATAGTTTGTGTACAACTATTTTATGAAAGTGAGCGATCATTTACAGTTGCATTAAGAAACGTTCGCACAAAATTAAGCGTCTACAGAGTTAATAGTTCGTAATTCAATCAAGAAATTTAAAATGACGGATTCTGTTATTGATAATGCAACACTAATATATTCTCGTCGTGGTCGGTCAGATGAAGATATTGCTGCAGTGAAAGAAAGTGTACCGGAGTATCCAAACACATCAATTCGATGTTGTGAATAACAATTGACTATCTGAGCCATCTGTTAAGAGCCACCACGCATCGCGTTTTAAAGAAAGATCTGCATCTGTCATCATAAATGATTTAGTTAACATAACAATTAAAAGTTACAATGTCGTATATTTGTTAATTCTGAATGGGTGTTGTTCAGCGATGAAGCAATTTTTCATTTTGACTCATACGTTCGCAAACAAAATAGTTGAATTTGGGGTGCTGAAAATCCACATGCTGTTCACGAAAAAGAAATGCATCCACAGGGATACACGCTTTGGTGCATATTTTTGTGTGGTGGAGTAATTGGACCGTACTTCTTCACATCCTGTGGTTCCAAATTAGACACCCAGGCATATTGACGTCGTATTGTTTGTAGATGACAGTCATTAAATATTGACTTCTTTGATAGAACACAAATGGCGGGCCAATCCAAATCCTATAATTCCAACTGAAACATCCTATATATTCAAATAAAAGAATACAAATAAATAAAATTGTTACTGTAAAATAAAAAAAATGTTATATGTATATAGTATGCATTTATGTTATTTATTCAAAATATGATTCTTCACAAGTTGTCTTGCTTTATGAAAAATAAGTTTGTAGCAGCTAAAATATTTTGTTACGTATAAACACATTTTCTAAATTCAGGATCAAGGAAATTACCATCATGTTTCTATCTCAATGTTTAAGTTAATTTCGTTAAGTTAATTTTATATTAACTGTAAGAACAACTACACATTTTATTTAGGATAAGGTTTTTTTTCTATTACAGGCTTATATAGAAAAATAAACATTTTATTTCGTTTGTAGTAAATCTATGGGTTGTTTGAGATCTCTATTTTAATACATCGGAGGGGCGGGTTAGTAACAACAGAAAAATTTTAATCATCCCCCGATGATGCAAACTTAGTTGCTAAACGCGCATCGAGAAACGTGTAATCCTTGGGTGTTCGTGGAAAACGGGTCTCCTGTTTTTGTTGTAGCATCGAAGGTTCCGGCATCTCCCCAGGATAAAAGTTATTTGTTAAATATGTACATCTGTAGACTACAGATGTAGACTAAAAATGGGCTAAACTACTTACGTTAAAGGTAATTTAGTGAGGAATTTTACCTCCAGGGGTTAATATCTCTTCACATCATGCAAACACATATTACCGTTTGAAAAATAATAACATAGTAAGAATTCAATAAGTGTAATTAGCCTGATTTGTGTTGCGTATAGGTGCTGCTATTATAAATGTGGTAATTCAACATTATCTTAATTTAGAAATATAACCGTTATAAAAAAATTCTAAATTCAAATCTCTTAGTTTTAAAAAATGCAAAATTAAAATAGTAAATGTTGCGTTAATCATCTGATAACTGGGATAATTTCAATCCAGTTTAATTGTATTATATTAAATTATTATATTAATGTGAAAGTATACAAGGTACGTCATAATGAGTAGATAGACTATGTGAGTTCTGGATTACGTGGATGTGGATGGTATATGTCTATCCAGAGTGACCATGAGAGCTGAAGATATAGGGTTGAAGATACCAGAGGCTGCTAAAAACATGACCGGGGGTTGAGACAATGACTAGAGGCGACTGAAGACAAGCTCGGGAAACAGTGACCAGAAGATGCTAAAGATATCAGAGGGTGTTGAAGACAACGATAAGAAGTTGTGTCAAAGGTTGTATTCAGGCCCCCCAACTCCCCGACCATGTATTCAGCAGCCTCTGTTCATTGTTTTCAACACCTGGTCAAGTCATGGGTAGACTCTGGTGTCTTCAGCTCTCGTGGCCACTCTGGATGGATACACTCCATCCACTTCCAAGTGAACCAGAACTCACATAGTCTATTTACTACCGTATTAGATGTTCTTGAGAAACCACACATAATATTAAACTGAAGTGATATTTGATGAAAATAATACTCATAATAGTGTCATAAATAAGTTTATGACACTTTTTATTTTACTCAAGTTGGCGTGAACTTCCTTATTTTAATTTGCACACCATACTTTTTATGCCACACTCAAATTATACTTACTACTATCATTTCATACCTTTTAAAATTAAACATTTCTGAGATGTTTCTATTTGTATTAAATCTTATCAGAAAACTGACCCATATATGAATGTTAGTAATTTCTACACTACCATGAAGTTCATTAACTATTTATTTGCTATGTGTTTACGAGATATGGATAGAGTTGCTACTTATAAATAGCAGTAAGTAACTAACAATAAGTAATAGTTGTACTACGTAGTTGGTTAATGTTCTACCTCTGCCTTTCTTCACTCCTATTTCTGCCTCCAAAATATCGCGGTCTATTCCCCCATGTCTCAGCAAGTGGCCTGCCATTCTATCTCTTCTCTTCTTTATGTTTTTCCACATACTTCTTTTCTCGTCGACTTTCTCCAATACCTCTTCGTTTCTAACCCTATCAGTCCATGGTATTTTCATCATTCTTCTGTAACACCACATCTCAAAAGCTTCTAATTTCTTCCTACTTGCTTCCCCTACCGTCCAGGTTTCGCAACCGTATAGTGTCGTGCTCCATACATATGTTTTCAAAAATATCTTCCTTGTTTCTAAGTTTATTACCCCCGAGCATAAAAGTGCTTTCTTTTTGTTAAAAGCTACTCGACCCTGCGCTATTCTTTGTTTTATGTCTTTATCGCTTGTTCCATCCCAATTCATTTTACTTCCCAAATAAATGAAGTCTTTAACTTCCTCCAATATTTCATTGTTAATTTGTACTTTCGTTTTTGCTCTGCTCTCGCGCCCTCTGCACACTAACACTTTAGTTTTGTTTTTATTCACCCTCATTCCGTATTCCTCTGTCAAAACTGCCTCCATTTCGTTCAATGCTGATTCTAATTCCTCCTTACTAGATGCTAATACTGCTATATCATCCGCGAATCTCAGCATTTTTAGTTTCTGTCCCTGTACTTTAATCCCGAAATCCACTCTATCTTTTACCACATTAATCGCCCCTTCGATGTACAGATTAAGAATTAGTGGTGATAGCGTACATCCTTGTCTGACTCCTTTCCTAATACCTACTTCCCTTTTTCCCCTTCTACTTCTATAACAGCAGTTTGCTCTTTGTATAGATTTTGTACTACTCTCCTATCTCTATACTTCATTCCCGCGCTCTTTAGTATCTCGAATATTTTTTCCCATCTTACGTTATCAAAAGCTTTTTCTAAATCTACAAATCCTATATAAGCGTTCTTTCCTTTTTCTATTGTTTTCTCTAACATTACTCTTAGCGCTAGAATAGCTTCGCGAGTTCCCCTATTTCGCCTAAACCCGAATTGGTATTCTCCTAGTATTTCCTCCGCTCTATTTTCCATCCTCTTCTGCACTATTCTGATTAAGATTTTTGACGCATGGGAGGTTAGGCCAATCGTTCTAAAGTTCTCGCATTTGTCGACTCCTCTCTTTTTCGGTATAGTAACGATAATGTTCCTCTTATAATCCTCCGGCATCTCGCCCGTTTCGTATATGTATTTTACCAGTTCAAACATCCTATTTACTACTTTCTGTCCCGCACATTTCAAAATTTCTGCCTGTATTTTATCTACACCCGGCACTCTATTGTTCTTTATCCCCCTTAGTGCTATTTCAAATTCCTCTCTCAATATAGGTTTTCCTACATCATCCCTATCGACGCTAGATTCTTCCTCTAATATCTCTCCTAATTCCTGACCCTCGTATAAATTTCCTAAGTACTGCTTCCATCTATCCGCTTTCTCCTCTCTTCCGATCAGTATGTCCCCCGATTGACTCCTAACGTTTCTATTGTTCATGGGCAGCGGGAAAACTAAGTTTGAACTCATATAATACTCGGAAATCTCTTGTTTCCATTGTAACATTTAAAGCGAAACTAAAATCTGAATATATATTTGGAAATCAAACAAACACCATTAGTATATAGTGAATTACCAAGTGTTTGCTACAGATTATAAATATTTTGCTGGGAATCAACAGATAACTCATTAATTCTCTCTAAAGATTATTATTTAAACAAATTGAACATTCCATGTGTGGTGACTCGATATTTGAATATATGTAAATACAGAAATATAACAAAAAAGTGAAAGGTTTTCCGCATAAAAATCCATGTTTACTAATTTTCAATAATTATTATTATACTGTTCTCCTTGCTCGTTCACACTCAATTTAATCCACAGTATGCATATCGCAGGATTTCACTGGTTTCCTCTTTGCTCTACTTCCTCGTGCACAATTCAACTACGAAGTTTACTCATTGTATTTTCGCTACATGCATATTGTGGTGTATTCATTTCGTTATTGGTATGTGATAAATCTTTCTGATCACACTTAGTGGGTCATCAGAAAATAATTGGAGAGATACTTTAATATACAGGGTCCGGCAGAGATGTATAACGTTTTTTAAATGAGTATAACAGTTCAAAGGTGGAGACTATTGTTTTCGGAATGATTCGTACGTGAAGGTCGGGAGATGCCGTTTCAGTTGTCATTGAGCCGTGAACAATCGAGCATCCTGCTTTTTGTTTCGACACGTTCTTCATAGAGACCGGTTGTCCCTACTCGGAAAACGATATTCATGTGAGATATTACAATATAGGGGGCAATAACAAAGGAAATTGAAGTCATTCCAGCCGAGGCGGTACAGCATGGACAAGTTTTCTACTTGTTTACGGGAGGGATTTACAGAAAAAATGTCGCCACTTAGATGGAATTATGATTCGCTTCTATTTCTTGTTTTCCAATATTCTTCATGTGATAACAAAATGGTATTTTGTAGTAAATGCTTTGAAAAAATGAAAAATTTGTTTCGTTAAAAAATAACAGGATTATTGATTTTTGAAAATCGTCATACATCTCTGTCGTACCCTGTGTAGCCTTCAAATGTTATTTGATTGAATGATGTACGAGTATCGTCATTCGTACTTAAAATTTGAATAATGGTTATTAAAAATAGTTTATCAGTTTCATTATTAATAAGTAGTTTAGTAAAATTAAAATTGTGTAAAAATGGAAAGAAGAATGAAATATGTAAATAGATTAATTCGGAAAGTAGAAACAAATGTTAAAGGTGTTTTCGCAAGCGCCTTTATTCTGCTACCTAGCCCCCTCCCCATAACATACGCACGGATTCACTGAAATATACCCAGCCGATTGATGTGGGAATCAAAATCACGCCCGGATTACTCCGAGCCGGCACCCGAAGCCATCTTCAAGCGAGACGCATCGTTAATCTCATATTAATTCAAGAAATTTGGTAGCATTTTGTGAGGCTATATCATATATTATAATTGAGGTATGTCAAATGGTCATCTGAAAAAACCTTGACCAATTCTTATCGTCATTTGGTGTAGAACCCAGAATGCCGGCGTGAAATGCTGGAAGGTTGCTTACTATACCAACTGACCCAGAATTAATAAAATTAATGTGACATTTCACGTTTTCTATACATTGAAAGTTGGAAATATATTTTCCAACATCGAGGATATCAACTTCTAATAGAGGCTATAAAGGGTACACTTTTTCTGATCTCTCTTTTGGTAAAACTCTTTTGGGGTATGAAACTCCCCCCCTATCCATCCTTGATGGTGTGAAAATGGTATAAAACTTAAATCTGTATAATGGGTAATCTTTACACCCATTAACGTCTTGTAAAATCTTTGTAAACGTTACTATATTTTTTGTATAAAACTAAGGTACCTGGGGGTAATAAGGCCCAGCAGATATTAAGGCCCACTGCACTTTTATAGCGATTAAGCGAATATAAAGTGACTCCAACGCCATGTACTGATCAGGAGTAGTACTATTGGCATCATCACCACAGAATATCTAACATATTACAGCTTGGTGGCTGTAATTACATTATACTTTAGTGCATGTTATAAAGAAGTTCTTATTTTAGGTAAGTGATTTATATTGTTTTAAGTTATTTCAAACAACGTATTGTTAGACACTATGCCATATAAATCTTAATCTTCCATTTCATCGGAATATTTCAACTAATTTTGCCTTTTTGTTATCATAACCTACAATTATCAATTCATAAACACGACAGGCAATAAGGCCCGGGCCTTAATTTCTGCAATGCCTGAATATAAGGCCTGCGGGTCTTAATTTTTGTCTGCTGGACATAAAGGTAAATTATTTTCAGAAAATGGGTAAAAAGAACAGAGGAATACGTGGAAACTGGGATGAAAGTATGATGGCAGAGGCATTAGATTTAATCAACTGTGGAAAGTCTCAGCGATATGTTGAAGAAGAGAAATGTGGAATGCCGAGAAGAACGCTCAGAAACCGCATAAAAATCAGGAGTACAAGCAGGAAATTAGGTAGAAAAACAATTTTGACAAAGGAGGAAGAAACTGACTTGGAGAATAAAATTGTGACGTTTGCAGATAAAGGTTTCCCACTTACACCAAAATCATTAAGGCGATCTGTATTCAGATATGTGGAGCAGAAGGGCACTAGATATTGTTTTAATAAAGACATGCAACTTGCTGAGAGGGAATGGTTAAGAATTTTTTTGAAAATCCATCCCAGAATTTCTAAGCGCAAGGCCCAATTTATGAATCCTGAACGTGCACAAAAATTAAATCGCTATATTGACGACCATTTCACAAAGCTAAATGAGTTGCTAGAACGCACAGGACTAAAAAATAAACGTTAAAAAATTTACAATAAGGATGAGAAAGGTTGTCGTTTAACCCTCCATCATCAACAAAACGTCTTAGCTGCCAAAGGGTCAAAACTAGTGCACCTGGTTTCTCAAGAACACGCTCAAAGTATCACAATTATTGCACGCGCAAATGCCCTTGGACATGCTATTCGTCCAGTAATTATTTTCAAGGACAAAAGAATGAAACCTACTTACTCCGATCGTTTACCTGCAGGATCGAAAGTTATGATGACTCCCAAGGGAAGTATGACTATAGATGCGTTTAATGCATGGCTTGGTCAATTCATCGGGTACATGTCACTGCCACCCATGATTTTAATTTTTGATTATAGCTGATGATTGATATTACTATAGCCGAAAAAGCAGAAGAACATGGAATTCACTTGTATTGCCTGCCTAGCAACACTACCCACGAGCTCCAGCCAATGGATAAGGCAGTGTTTAGGGCATTCGAAGCGTATTGGGATGATCAACTCATTAAATACTTGGATAAATATCCTGATCGGGATTTAACCAGAGAGAGACTCACAAATGTTTTTGTTCCAACATAGGAGAAAACAATGACAACTTCAAACATCACAAACGGTTTTCGAGCTACAGGCATTTTTCCCTACGACAAAGATAGTCTTCCATTTGAGGCGTTTGCTCCTAGTCTACCAACTGAACGACTTGATCTTAGCAAACGCCGTAGACGAGATGAGACTGAAGTTGATTCAGAATACGGTTCTGATGATCATTTATCTTTAGCCATAATACGTCAAAACTTACTGAAAAATGCCGAAAATTCATTTTCCAAAGTCGCCGACACCAGATTTAACGAATAAAAAGAATAAGTCCTCAACAAGAAGTAAAGCCGTAAATTATAAGGCTATAGAAGTTAAACGAATTGTATTTTTAAACGATGAAGTTTCAAATTGTACCGATTCGACGCCAAAACTTTCTACTGAATCCAAACCTTCGTCATCCACGAGCGAAGAAGAATGGGAATGTGTAATTTGTGACACGGAATATATCGCTGATATGAGAAGATGTGCTCATTGTGGATGTTGTGCCCATGAGGGCCCGTACAGACGATTTCCTGTGCCCAGAATGCTTGCCGTAGTCAGTACTTAACTTTTATTACATTTTATTTAAATATTTACGAGTCTTGAGGATTGTTTCATATGTTATTTTCACACAATGTTATTATTTATACCATCGGCTTTATTACCTGCAGTTCCAGGTTGTATGGCCTAAAGTATTACTTTTAAGTTTTGATATTTTATTAACTCTTTTATTAGTTTTTGGGGTTAAAATTTAATTTGTTAGTGTCAAACATCCCTTATATGCTATTTAACCTATTAAAATTATTTTAAGGTATATAGTTTTTTTTAAAACAATAATCCTTAGGTGGGCCTTATTACTCCCAGGTATCTTAATATAAATACATCACATAGTAGTATAGTTAGCTGATATTGGCGGTAGATTGAAGGATCGAAAATGGTCTTTAAATCTAATTTCAAGAGAATGATCGATTTGACCCTTGTAGAAGGCATTACATTCTGGACGTGTTAGCTTATAAACTCCTGATTTTTTCAAATCTGAAGTCTTATCTTTAGCATTATGTAATAAATGCGAAAGTTTAGACTGTGACTTGAAACTAACATCAAGATTATGTTTAGACAATATGTTTGGAATATTTTTTTGAAACCTTCCCGTAATAAGTCAACGAAACGTATTTTTTAGTATTAAGTTCTTTTATAGAGGGGTAAATACTGCAATAAGCATATTTTAATTGTTTTTTAGATATTAGCTGTTGGATGTTTTTTACTGAGTATTCATTATTGTAAGCTATTTTTATGCAAAATAATAACATGTATGAGAGTCTCTTTTCTATTCAAAATTTCAAAATTCCCAACCTGCTATATATTGTCCCTACTATATTACCCCCATATTACCATAATTTGTTATAAATACTATTAGACCCTTTGTAATTTTCATTCTTTGTGAGTCGTTTGAAAATGGCATGCTAAGTGCTGAAACTGCAGTAACGTATTGTTATAAGAAACAGTGGTAAAATCAAAGCAATTTATGTGTTTTACTATGTCGTACTACTAAAGCATTGAATCATTTATTAACCACTGGATAGTTTTGTTTGCCTCACTTGGTAGGTATGCCACTGTTAACGAAACCTTATGCTCACGGTAAATAAGTCTGCAGTTGTTTTCTACTTGGTAATTTCTAGGCAGGAACACATTTTGTCCAAAACAGGAGATAAATGTCATTACCCGCTGTCTACTGAGGAATATTACAAACACGAACACTTAACATAAAAAATAAAGTTGTATAAAATATTCAGTGCGGTATCTGATTCATGGCAGCCGCTCTTGACGCCTACTTTTAATATGCTTTCTGCACTTATATGCATCCGTCCCGTTGCAATATATTTAAAACTCAGAAAACGACATCTATCTTTATAAATATCTGTAACACATGATAGTCCGAGTTTACGATTCATATGAACGAGACGACATCCGATTTAGGAATCTCCGAAAGTGGAGTCGGTAAACCGGCGGCGGCGTTAAAACTGAGTGAGTATTTCCACGTGTTCCTGGAAATACATCCTGATTATATCATGAGATATTTTATGTTCAATTTGATGTTCAAAATACTGAAAATAGTTGATGCCATCAATTTTGAAAAGGGAGCCCCGTTACGGGTAGGATTAGACATTTGTCTCGGATGGAATCCGAACGACAGACAGTTGTTTCGAAATTATCAGTTCTCATCAGTGTCGTACACGGTACGCCGATCCAGGACAAATGCCGAAACAAATCCGTGGGGTTTTCATCTAAATCGATAAGATCTATGTCTGTAAGTTACAAGTCGGGAATCGAGAAAGGAACCACCAAACCGCAAAGCGGTTATAAAATGGTTCCCGAATAGCAAGGCTATTATATAATCGCTGTAGGAAACAACTACTCCTCGGGCTAAAGCCCCGCCAGGCATTGAATTATACCTAACAGCGATCCTCGACCCCTTTCTCGTCTTTCTGCACGACCAGAGCTTTTTTGAAAAGGGCCCCCGGTAGGATTCAACATTTGTCCCGGATGTTAGGATATTAGTTCTCATTAGTGTCGTACACGGTGACGACATAAATCGATAGGCCATAAGTTACAGACAGATCTTATTTGCCCTGGATTCCATCCGGGACAAATGTCGGATCCTACCCGTGGCGGAGGTCCCTTTTCAAAAAAGCTCTGGTCGTGCAGAAACACGAGAAAGGGGTCGAGAATCGCTGTTAGGTATAATTCAATGTCTGGTGGGGCTTTAGCCCCAGGAGTAGTTGTTTCCTACAGCGATTATGTAATAGCCTTGCTATTCGGGAACCACTTGATAACCGCTTTGCGGTTTGGTGGTTCTTTCTCGATTCCCGACTTGTAAGTTACAGACATTGATGCCATCAGTTAATTGTCATTCGTTGTATTCGCTATGTGCGCGACATCTGCGCCGCATAGCGTTTACAACTTTGTAGGCTGTCATGCGTCTGTCAGAAATTTATAAAAAAAAATAATGAAACAAATTGAAGCTCGGCTGTTACTTTGATAATTACGACTGTCCATTCTCGTCCATACGACTCAGAGTCAATTAAAGAAATGGCAATATTACTCTTGTTTATGGAAAGTCATAATGTATCTACATAAAATAAGAAGTAGCTTTTCATGATGTCTTATTCTATTCGCTGTGTGCAGAGTATGCGATGAGGAAAGAAGTCTATAGCAGCGCTTGCAGTGGACACAAATTGTATTAAAGTAGGCTGTCAGTAGTGGGCTGTCAGTCCATATGTGCGTTTACAAAAGTATACAATGAACGACAATTAACTGATGGCATCAACTATTTTCAATATTTTGAACATCAAATTGAACATAAAATATCTCATCGCGCACGAGAATTGCGGGTCACTTGCTTCATGCTGAAGTCAGAATGAATGTTTCATTCATTTCCCAATTTTGAGAACGGTTAATCCAAATGGTGGATACGATTCAATTATTTAGGTTGCCCTGGTCTTTTTGTTATTTGTGCTTTTGATGTTTAACTAATTATTGATGTTTTCAAATTTTACTTTCATTGACTGAAATGGCGGCACTGTCAAAGATAAGGCCGAAATGACTATAATATTTATCGACACTGTTATTTTTTAAAGATGCTATTAAGTTCTTGTATACACAGAAATAAACCTCCCCCTTCTTCTAAAGCCTTAATCTCCTAATATCCTCCTCACAGAAACGGAAAGTTACACATAGAGATATCCGTGCTCTGGGAGAGGTACCAAGCTTTCCCCTTTGAAACATTAACTGAAGCGTATAATGACACTCAATAATGAGTCCACTTCTAGACCCCGTACCACCGTGTGTATTATATTATTGCAGCAGCCTCTACAAGAAAATACGATAGGACACCCATCAATGTAGTGGTCGGGAAGCAAAGTGCTGCGCTTTCTGTCACTCGTCTTTGGACAACTGACCTCAATGGCTATCGTATTTTCATTCAATTCAGTCTCAGTCAATTTGAATTACGTTGCTATTCTCATATTCATTTAATGCTTTTCAGAATGAATAATACGCAGAAGCTAAATATTTCGAACGATAGGAGGCGCGAATCATGCTCCTAGCGCTGGGATATGGAAGTTCAAGCTGTAGCTCAAATAATTGTTAATACCTTATAATTTGCTAAGAAAGTGGTGCAGGTAGTTTCAGTTAATTTAAAATAGTTTTGTCCATATAAAATGGAAGGTCTTGGACGAGTTGGTGTTGACGATGATGCTTACCGAACATTTGATTAATCGATTGATTGATTTGATAATAGATAATTCTAATTATTTTTGACAATACATATATAAATTTACGTGTCACCTACGGAAAATACTGCTTCCGATATGTGAAATTGTGTCGTGTAGTCGCATGCGTGTGTTTTGAAAAATGAAAAATTACTTTAGTTGAGAGATAATAGAGTTACTGATTTTTAAAAATCGTCATACATCTCTGCCGAACCCTGTATTAATTCTTCTACTGTTCACTGTATTAATTCTGTTACTGCTTTGTGGCATTCAATTTAAGGGAATTGCCGATAATAACAAAGAAAGTATTACACCAAGTGAAAACGGAGTATAAACCCACATCACGCAAAGTTGAGTTGGGTATTCTCAAAATTGGAATAAGTGAAGATTAATTAAATGAAACACCTTCAAAATGAGGAGTCACTCGATTCCCCTTTCCATAAAAAATAACTACTTGGAATAATGTCCAGCTATCATCTTGATAATTAACTACTATTTTGTCAAAAAAGAACTGTAATTCTTCTCTTATTCTTTTGCGATTCCTGTGTGAATAAGTAAATGGGAACAAAAGTCATTATTCGAAAGTGTAGTCGTAGTACTACAAGTAGACTGGAAATAAGAAAAATACGTATACTTCCAATAATCATTAAATTAATTGGATACAAAATTATAAGTTTAATTTAAAAGAAGTAGATTTAAATCATTCATAGCAATTTTCTATGCATATTATAGGCATTGCAGATCTTTAATTAATAACAATAGATCCTTGGATTAAATTGGAGGAATCAATTTGGCATTGTCTTCTTCCTGTCTGCTATCTACCGAAGTTCCGTACTTTAAATAACCTTAAATTTTTTACACTATAGTTGTACAGAGAGATGCGTATCGCGTCACACAGAACATATATTAAACTTATTATAACTGATTTCGATTCTATTAAAACTACTCTCGTGTAGTAGCAGTTGTCGCTTTCATCGGTGTAATTCATCTAACGGCTTGATCCCTAGATTGTAGGGAGATTTTAATTATATTGTGAACCGGTTACTTAAACACGTTAAGAGTTCGTGACGATGGATATACATGTTTGTCGAAAACGTAAATCTATAGTAGGTTTACATAATTTCTTATTGCATTTTTTTTTTTTACCAAATTAACGTAAACAGCGTCTTATCTAGAGATATTTAGAAGTTGGAGGTTTATTGATTCAAAGTGACTTTTCTCTGTCACGGTCTTTGGAAACAGTGGTCATGATATTTAATGGTTTTCAATTGCGAAATTTGGTATTGGTTATTGGTGTTTTATTCAATTTCTCATCAGTGTTTTTCAACACTAACTATTAATTGGCTATCACTTCTGTCGTAAGTGAACAAAGAAATTCACATTTTGTATGGATGTTGTAATTGATAAATGTTAGCAAATCGTTTTTAAAAAAAGACCATAAATTTATTGAAGCTTAGTATAACCGGAGCCTCAAGATCGACACCGATCGAAGCGATGGAGATACTGACGGGAATACCACCTCTTGATGTCACCCTGAAAGCGGAAGCTGCAAAGGCAATGCACAGGGTGGGAAACATGAACAGTAAGTTAGGGGACCGGAATAGACTCTCAAGAGAGCTAGCTGAGGAGGGGCTCCCATGGATGCTCTCTGACAGTACGGGTGTCCACTTCCTGTTAGACAAGAAATATAAGATCACCCTCACTAGTGAGACCGACTGGATAGAGGGTCGAGCTGGATTACCGCTCAATGGAGACATCTGGTACACGGATGGAGCCAAGAGTGGGAACAGAGCGGGTGCGGGGGTGTATAGGCGACGCGATGGGATACGTAAAACCTTCCCCCTGGGTAAATACACTACCGCACTCCAGGCCGAGCTAGTTGGAATTACATACGGTGTTCTGGGGGCCGACCAAAATCGGACCTAGGAGAGGGTATCTACTCGGATAGCAGGCCGGCGTTGACAGCCCTGAATTCAGCAACGACAAAGTCGAAGCTGGTCTATAATTGCTATGAAGCATTGAACCACTTGGCAGGAAAGGGACCGGTGGAACTCTTATGGATACCTGGGCATAATGACATTAAAGGAAATCTAATTGCAGATGACCTTGCCAGACTAGGGACTAGGGAAAACCTCTATGGACCAGAACCTGCAGTGGGAATAAGTCGGAATCTGATCAGAGACCGCATCAGTGACTGGGCAAGAGACCAGCACAGAGAAAGATGGAGAGGAGTAACGGGTTGTCGAATAACCAAACTCTTCATCGAATACTCGGAGATTGAGAGATGGGCCCAAGAATTCATTAAATTAAACAGGCACAAAGTCAGAACCCTGATGGGAATCATAACGGGCCACCATAGTAGCCTGAATGCATATAAGCACAAGCTCAGGCTGGCTGACAACCCGGCATGCAGATACTGTAGAGAAGATGAGGAAACCTCGATTCATCTTTACACCTGCCCCGCACTGGAGGAGAGGAGATGCCTTATATTAGGGAGCCCTGTTATCCTAGAGGAGGCGAGGCTCAAAGCGAGGAACGTGCCCAAATTGCTCCTTTTATGGGATAGCATTTTTGGATAATGACCCGGATAAGAGGGGATCGCCAAGGGACTACCCATGCAATCAGTGGCTGATGAGGCTCAAAAGGACAAAAGGACGGCCTTAGGAAGCTTACTTCCTAAGCAATTAACTAGATAATTTGTTTTCCTTTAAAGTTTGTACATACGGTAATTGACCTTCCCCTAAAGCTTCAGGCTGCGCAGAGGAAGGTTACACGTAAATAAGAGAAGAAATACGCCCATCCTCAGGAAGAGAGAGAGAGAGAGGTGTCTCAAAGTCTCCTTATCGGAACTCTACCCCAAGCATACAATACTGGGCCTAGTCCATCGCTCCGAATAACAGGACCATTGACGACAACAATGAGAATGTTGCAACCACCTCTATAGTGCTCACGGAGCAAAGTGCTGCACTCTTACAAATCCGCGTCGGGCAACTGCAACATAAACTGAATGCCCATCGTATTCTCAAGTTGGACATACTCTATGAATTCATGCTTTTTACAATTTCGAGAAAAGTTTCTAAATTGACTAAAAATTTTTTGCGCAAAATGCTTAACGGCAATATTTCGAAATACTAATAGTATCTGCATGAGGGCAAGTACCCTGGGAGAGAGCAGTTTTGTCAGACAAACTCTGGAAGTTATTCGTGAACGTTTAATTGATAATCCAATAAAAACGCTACATCATATTGCTTAGACAGGTACTCTTAAATATCGTAGATATTGATGGGGCCATGTCCACGTTTTAAATTTTTTTAGGTGAAATATAAACAACCACGATTACTCCACAGTGGCCCAAAATCTCCAAGGATTAGGGGCGAAAATACCTTACTGTATATTACTTTAATTTAAACTATTTTATTGCAACTTGTAGACCATACTGAATATATACAAAGTTCTTGAACAGATGTTAATCATTAGAAAAAATTTTACAAATTGCGTGCAGCTATTTTATATGTACCTGGAAAGCTTAAAGCTCTAAGATTTCCAGGTACTGGCCAATTTCTCAGCGAGCCACTGAAAATGACAAACGCAGCGTCACTGGCGGCGACAGGGGCGGGCACGGGTGGAGCCCCAGGCAAAACCTATTCGCCCAACCTCCTATAACACCACTATATCACATTCGCATATAAAATAATATATTTAACGCCGTCGCCCACCCTAGATATTTCCTGCCGATTTTCGTCCAACCGCAAAATAATGCTAGCGCCGCCACTGCGCAGCGTTGCCATCTTGTACAAGAAATAACTATAACTAAAGTAACTATATATAATTAGAATAATTGACATGGGTCTCAACAGGTATTTATCTAAAATATCTTTAAAAGAAACGGCAGAACAATATTTTTAGAGATGTCGCATAATTCCGTTACATTTGTATCCGTAAAAAGTCACTATAGTAAAAGAGTCAGCCCTTTTTGAGAAACAAGTATCCTACTGTCACTGGTTTAATGATAATTTAAATAATGATGACTGTTTGGGCAAATCGTTTTTGATTAATGGAGCAAAGTTTTATCTTGATGATTATTCCGGAAAGAGGTTGGAGTCCCCGATCTAGCAACACCAGGAGACCAGTTTTCCACAAACACCGAAAGATGACATGTTTCTCAGCATACGTTTCGCCAACCAAGTTGCCATCATCAGGAGATGATTTAAACTGAGGAAGATCATTAAGTTTTAATCATCTCCAAATGAGCCAACATGGTTGGCGAAACGCGCGTTGGTAAACGTGTACTCTTTCGACGTTACTGGAAAATAGATCTCCTGTTCTTGTTCTTTTCATTTAGTGGTTATGTAAATTTTTCTATAAGCGTATAGAAAATATTTCTTTTCCGCAGGCGTTTTAGTTTAGTGAGATGTACTTCTCTGTATTAGTGCGGAAAAGAATTTTTTTTATTTGCATTTATGTTTCTTTTTCATTAGAATAAATGCCGGTGTTATTTCATTAGATTAAATGTTTTCCTCACGCTCGTAGAAAAATTTTGTTTTCTAATACATGAGGAAAAGGTCTTTTCCGCATTCGAATAATGGCAATCGCATGGGGAAAAGTACCATTTTCCGCACTGGTGAAAAAAATAACTGTTACAAAACTATCACATGTGGTTTACATATAATCATCCTATTTTAAGAGGTATCATGTTTATGTCCCATTACGGTTGGTATTTGGGTAGTTGTATTGTGCCTCAGACTAATCAGGTCAATTCTTTTTTACGCTACCTACCATAAATGTTGAATGATATCGAATAAATATTATGAAACCTTTTATAGAGCAACTGAATGAGGATGAATCGAATTAGGGATTTTCAACAGAACCGTTCAACAGTTCACACTAGTGTGGCACCTTTACAGTCTATTTAAGAATTAATTCATGTTAGCAGATTAAGACTAATAATTCGGTCATCTAATATGATGACCGAATTATTTGTCTTAACTTGCGATCTCCATGATCACCCGACTTGACATCATATAATTTTTTATTTATTTCGACCATTAAAAAATGTATGTAAAGGGTTTACACACACTTGGGACATTTAATAGATGCAATTTCTAACAGTAATAGAGATATTACAGTAAATTCAACGACCGAGTGAGTTATTTTCATAGCAGCTAATTATTTGTTGAAATTGTCACAGCCAGTTAAAAAAGCAAAATGTATTGGTATGTACAATTATGTATTGTGTAAACGGGGTAGTACCAATTTCAGTTATCAGTAAAGTGGGCAAAATAGTCCGGGTACCGTAGTCATACGTCATATAAAATAAACTAAGTATCACACTGTTGTCTCATCGAAATTTATTCATCGTAATGAAAGGTGTTCTTTGAACGGCCGTTCGACATCTAATGATGTAATATGTGCATACTTAATTAAAATATTTGACATTCCGTAACGGATCTGTAGAAGAATAGTCACAACACACAATATATTATACAGTTAGATCTGAATATTTCTTTAAAATACCATCAAGCCTTACTATAACGCTCTTACTTTTTTCATCACTTAAAGCATGTACACTTGAGAACAAAACAATCGACTCAGCAACATGTTCCAACTTTGAGAGAATATGTACCTTCTCCAGTACCATTTGAAGTAAAGTTCAATGAACTGTTTGAAAGTTTAAAAACAGTTGCTTCAGACGATACCACTTCTATTGGAATCGGACCTGTTCTGACAAAGTTATCAGCCTAACAACATGTGTAACACAAAAGAGCTGAAACGGAAAGGGTGAATAAGAAACGAAAAAGAAAATAATCCTTGAAATGCATTCAATTTTTTTTTTCAATTCAACGCAGTTCTCAGTTCCACTACGCTCCCTGATGCAGAATTTCTTGCTCTAACTCTTCGCTTAAGTTCGTCCCAAACGTGTTCAATTGGATTCAAGTCCGGGCTCATCGGAGGCCGGTTTATTTTCCGTATACCGATGTCAGCCAGGTAGATAGTGGTCACTCGCGCGGTGCGGCAGTGAGCATTATCATGCATTAGCATGAAGTCCTCACTAATAAATCCCGCATACGGAACAACATGTTCCTCCAGAATATCCCTGATATAGCGGTTCACTGTTAATCCTCCTTCACGTCCTCCACCGGGCACGAAAACCAACTCAGTTTTTCTGTGCATGGAAATGCCCGCCCAGAACATGCAAGAACCACCTCCATATACGACAGTTTCTTGAATACAACATTGAGCAAATCGCTCTCCTGGTCTTCTATAGACCCGACGTCTATTATCGTTACCATGCAGGCACATCCTGGACTCGTCTGTGAATAATATCTGACTCCATTGACCGTGGTCCCAAAAGAGATGTTCACGAGCAAATTCCAGTCGTCTTTGCTTTTGGACTGCAGTCAGTTTGGGACCTGTAGCTGCCTTTTTTGGGGTCAACTTGGCTGCCTTCAATCTTCGTCTCACTGTTCAAGCGCTAGCAACCACACCTCTGACCTCCCTCAGCTCTTGTGTCAGGTCAACACCAGTCAAATGTCGATTTCTGAGAGATCTTAACATAATAAATCGATCGTCCCTCTTCGTTGTCACGCGTTTACGACCGCCTCCTGGCCGGCGGACGTACCTATCGGTTTTTCAGTACCGACGATACACTCTTGACACAGCTGATTGACTTAAATTCAGTCGATTTGCCACGGCTCTGTGACTGAGGCCCTTTCTCAACAATGCAATTACCTGGGCTGCTTCGGCAGCTGTGGCATCCATTTTCTTGTAAATCCTTCGAGCACATAGGCATACGTTAACTTCAAACTAGCGAATGGAAACGAATACCAGGCTGCAAGCGCCCTCTATGTCTGCCATAATCGTCGCGCATGCGCATTCCAATTAACAAGGTTTTGTGTTCCACATGTTGTCTTATGCTCATAATTTTGTCAGAACAGATCCGAATCCATTCCAGAAACAGATTCGAATTCCAATCGAAGTGGTACCATTTGAAACAACTGTTTTTAAACTTTCAAACAGTTCATTGAACTTTACTTCAAATGGTACTGGAGAGAGTACATATTCTCTCAAAGTTGGAACATGTTGCTGAGTCGATTGTTTTGCTTTCGGGTGTAGTTTGTATGTGTACAGCATCCACTATTTGCAGTAACTCCACAAACGACAATGAAGAATTTTGTGATGTTTCTGTTGTGTCCATTAATTTGTAAATCTGCTTCAATATAAATGTCTTCAAATTTAAAACCAACCGACCGTGTGTGTGTGTCGTTGTCGTCGGCATTTATTTTTGTTAGCACTCAACTAAATCGTGTCGAATCAATCGGGTTTTGACTGATTCTGATCGGGAACGTCTCCCAGATGACACCTATTGATTTTGAGGTGGATAGGGTCACGCTGTCCATGGGTCATGAGAAAGCACGATGGTGGACTATTTGAGAAATTTTTTTAACACGATAACTCAACTAAATCGTGTCGGATGGATTGGGTTTTGACTGATTCTGATAGGGGACGTCTCCCAGATGCCACATATTGATTTTGAGGTGGATAGAACACACTCCGCCATGTTCATGGGTCATGAGAAAGCACAATGGTGGACTATTTGAGAAATTGTTTTTGTTAGTACGATTACTCATTTGAATGGTGTCGAATAGATCGGGTTTCGATTGACTCTGATTAGGAACGTCTACTAGTCGGTTGATTTTCAGGTGGATAGGACACACCCCACCCTGTCCATGCGTCATGAGAAATCACGATGGTGGGCTATTTGAGAAAAATTGAAAAAAGTAAAACTGTCGCATAAAACACATATTCTGCATTTATGTGTTGGTTTATTTTTTCTCGGTCACTCAATTTCGAAATAGAGATGTTCTACGTGCGGAAAATTCCGTTTTAAGGTTTTAAAGCTGTTTATTTTATTTTGTGATTCAGATTTAATTCTGTTTTTCATTGTTTCGCATGCAAATAGTACCTCAATTGGAAACCTACTACTATCATTCGTTTGCGTTGCTTATCAGTATATAGTTATTTCAAGAAGAAAGGAATATTGTTGTTCATGTTCGTATACGTGCTTTTAAAGCTTTCAATCATTTACAAGATCAGTGAATTCTTCTGAGCCTTCTTCTAATTTGTTCCACTTTTATTCATAACTAAGAACACATAATATAATTTAACTGTAGATTTAGAGGTTAGATTGTAACGAACAGATAGTAAGGAAAATTTCATCAAGCGAACTTCAACTAATAATTGTTGCGAATCAAAATGAATAAATAGCATTAGAAAAATTGTCAATTCAGTTTTTAGTTGAAAATGTTTATTTTAACAGTGTAATTAAGATATGTTATATAACAGTAACATGCAATTAGTTTTTGATTGAATCGAATCATATTTGATGGAATCGAATATCGTTGTTAAATGCAAGTTCCTTCCTCTACTACTATTCAATAACTTGTATACAAATTTCGAAATCGATTGTATTGTCATTATTATTTTGATAAACCACAATAAAACGTTACATAGACCTTACAAAACATTATTTACATCAGCAAATTACGAGACACTGAACGAAGCCGACTGTACAAAACTCTTCTTATTAGTCGAGAATTTTTTCCTCGTATTTTTTATTATGATTAACCGCTATGACAATTTGTTAATTGATATAAATGGTACTAAATTTAAAAACCGTTCGGTAATAAGGCGTTACGAACTGAAAGGACGGCGAATTATACCATGTGTTCACGACGAGACAATTAGAAAAATATTTAAAATTTTACAAAAATAATTTAATTTCGTTAAAGAAAATATTAGCGTAGTATTTTCGTAAACAAAATGGTTTTCAAGTACATGAATAAAAGCTATAAATAGTACACACCAATATAGAAATTTAATGAAAATGTAACTTTAAAAATTATTTTTATAATATTATAATAAATATGTGGGGTGCTTTTGGATCTCTTGTTACTAATGCCCGCGAATAAATCGGACATTCCAGGGTCGGACTTACATGCATATATATACGTATAAATGAAGATATACAATTAAATTATGAAATTTTATATTTTATATAAAAAAAAAACATAAGATCTATGTTTGTATCTATAATAATCAAAACTATCTTCCATATGCGACACCGAAAAGTCAGTAACTTGGCGACTACCTGCGGTGAGAAGAAATTATCTATGTCAGTGGTGGCACATTTTCACTGTGAGATGTAACAAGTGCTCTCTAACGTATACTTTATTGTAAATTTATTAATATTATTATTAGACTTAAAATGTTGCACAATCTTCCTTCGCGTGCTACAGTGGATAAGTGGATGAGTGACTTTCCCATACTACATTTTGAGGGCACTGATCTACGGTGTACGATGCAGGGGGTATCATGAAGTATAAAAACGGGCGTTATAGAATATGTCGCTACAGAGGAATATAAAAGTACTAATCGGAAGTCTAAGGAAAATAAAAACAATTTAACACACACTTAGTTAATATGACGATACATACCTTGGAACACGTCTGTCCCATTTAATGTATAGACAATTGCTACAAAAATGTATCGATGGAAAATACAATATTGTTACTGTGCTTGTTGAGTCAACCCTAACCACTGCTTACGTAGCACCAACATGTGAAGAAATTCAGGGAAAAATAATAGGTTGATTCATAACTATCACGTGTTTATATTGGCACATTTTCTCTGTGTGAAAATCAGCATTTCGTTTATTTTTCTTTTCATAAAAATATTCTTCTGTATATAGTTGATAAAAATTCGTGTCGAAAACCATACTGATGTTCGTCATATTATGCGTTACCATTTCGAAAAAGGATGGAAGGCAGCACAGTCATTTCACTATCTCAGCGAACTTTTTGGCGAAGGAGTAACCAGTCGATGTCGGGAATGGTTTGCCCACTTAAAATCAAGTAATACCAGCTTGGAGGACAAGCCAGTAAGGCCATCAAGAGGTCGATCATCGAATTTCGACAGGCAGGCACTTCTGGCAGCCATGGACGAGGACGAATGCATGACAACTCGATTGCTGGCCGCCGAAGAAAAATCCATCGTCGTCCGTCGCCTCAAAGAGCTCGGAAAGGTATGGAAATTGACTGAATAGATTCCTCACGAACTCTCCGACATTAACAAGATCGATCAACGAAAAGGCCGCTCAAAAATAACAAAATCATCTTCCCCCACAACAATGCACGTCCTCATGTTGGCCGTCGTGTCGCCGAATCCATCGCCAATAAGGGATGCTATCTGTTTCCACATCCGCTATACTCACCGACCGAAACTCCCACAGACTACCACGTCAATCGCTCGTTAAAAAACTGGCAGGCAAACAAAGTCTACAACGACTTGAATGAGTTGCTGGACGACGTCAAAGCATGGATTAGTTCTAAGAATCGCAACTTCTTTGTCTGTGGAATCGACTGTCTCACAACCAAATGTGAAGCAGTTATTGAAGTTGAGGGTGACTATGCTCCACTGTAATCATTTAAACATGTTTCTATTGAATGTTTATGTTTATTTTTTCATAATAAATATTATTTAAAAAACGCCTGATAATTATGAATCAACCCAATAATTTTTGAGCTGCGTGATAATAACGTATGGGTGATTGCGGGTAAAATCAGCGATTATATAAGACGGAATATAGCACACATATTAGTTGACGGGATACACGAAACCTGGCCAAAGCCGTCATAATTGCCTTAAAAGTTCTAGATATTACCAATACAGGAACAGTAACTGAATTTGCATATAACAGTCTAAGAAAATTATGGGATGACAATTTGGAGAACACTAAGGGACTTGTGTTACTCTATGCAACCGATGCAGCATAGAATGAAGTGAATGCATCTGCAGTGTAATTAAAAAAAACACACAACTATGTCAGATTACTGAATATAACACGGATTCCATCGTCTTTTATAAACCGTGTAAAATTATTTCAAAACAATTGGCGAATACGCTAGTACCACGGCCACCTATTGTGAAAAATTGATATAAATAATTGAAGGGAGCAAACTGCTATTATGTTTATTTTGATAATATAAAGAGGGTGATCTACAAACTAAATTCAAGCGAGGCACTCTCTATCTCACACGCTCAGCAGGCGTTCAATAACCTAGATGTTCAGGAAGATTTAATGTACATCCACAGTAAGTTTGTAATACAATACGCAATTACCACCACAGCCTGCTAGAGGTGGCAAACTACTATTATGTTGATCTTGATAATATAAGGAGGGTGATCGACAAATTAAACACAAACGAAGTACTCTATTTGACACACTCAGCATATATTCAATGACACAGCGGCTTAAAAAGATATACTGTACATCCATAGCCAATTTTCATGAATTTATTTGTGATTAAGGAACCTTCATCGTACTCATCTTCTCATTCTTCTGGATACACAATAGTTAACGTACTAAACGTTATGTTAGACTGAACTGGAAAAATACGAAAAAACAGTTTTAGGGTACAATCTCGGAATTCATATACTGTGTGATATTCTGGATCTCCCTGTAGGTAAGGGGGTGGACTTTCTTCAACACAACATACACGTACCCTCCTGGAAAGACTTCATATATTTTAATGTGCTCCCGTTTTCTCTGTAGCCGCTGAAAAATCTTTTTTTCTACATATAAATGGATTTTGAGCGATACTCGTCAACGTTTCACTCCTAAAAATGTAGATTAGATTATGCTAATATACTGGATGTTGGGGATAGCTCCCTTATTTAAAGCCTTGTGGATTGTAAACACTCTTTATTTCTATGCATATGTACATTGGATGCTGTAAAAATCGTACAATTTTGACATGTCTACGCTAACGTATCTAGAGAACAACTTAACTTATCGTCTCTCTCTCGCTCTCTTGCGCACGCACTACCTCACTTACGCCGCGATGTGGTCGCCATTGAACGCGAGTAACTCAAAGACATTTCCAACACTCAAACTCTGAAAATTATTGGTATGCGGTATTATGTGTTCAGACGTATTTAGTGCTTCCGTTATTTTGGATATACAAAATCGACAATTAAGAATTATTGTTGATCGTATCCTTAAATGTGTATGTCAGCGTAGTGTCCTGGATCCGCCCCTGATATTTATGTCATGTACGATTTGCTCGCGGCTGTAGGTATTACAACATAAAAATACATGTCGAATGCATTCTACTTGAAAACAGTTTTTACCTAGGCAAACAAAACACATGTTTGGTGGCACAAAGAGTAGCACTTAAAAGGATGAAGCTAGTAGACATATAAGTTGCTAGTTTGAAATATCTTACGCCAATTGCCAAGCGGGTTTCCTTAATGATGAATTAGAGTAAATATATTTCGAATATGTGGTCTATGTTTTTGCTAACCATTCTTCAAGAGGTAACATCACTGTAATAAACTAAAAAGGGCTTTTTTTTTTGGTGGAAGAAGAGGTAAAAGATAATAATATTGAAGGAAGTTATTTGGCGTATATTTACAAAAAATTATCAAAAAATATTCAAAAAATGGCGACACTGGAGCCATTCTCGCGGGACATTGTCGAATATAAGGTGCTCTGCGGCACGCAGTCTAACTGGTGCAAAAAATCTGGAAAGAAATTCACTTAATCTACATATTTATAGCTAGTAGAATATTGATAATCACACAAAAAAATGATTAAAGAGTATCTAAGTAAAAAACGTTAAATTTTCGACAAAAACGGGCAATCATTTGTTAATAAATAATATTTAAATCAGCTTATCGAAAATTACGTACGCATCCACTTCAAACTGTTATTCTAAAGATATTGTTAAAATTCGCATGAACGAATGAAAATTGTTGGAGTTATGCTGCGTGCCGTTTTCAAAAATCATGTTTCGAGAAAAATGCGTTTAAAGTTTTGAAATGTGTTATAGACATAAAAAAAATAAAAATCCGACTATTCAAATTATGTACCATCTATGTGCTATCCCAGGTCTATAAAGCTGCCCTTCTATATTTAAAGATTCTTCCGGATTATCTTTCCTCCTACAGTTTATATTAGAGCTTCAGCCTCTTTCGCTGTATCTGTTAAAGACATCGCGGCGTGCTTGATCTGCTTAGAATCGGCGTCTAGATAAAAACTGTATGATTGGACGTCAATATCCATCCTCAAAACTTTCATAATTCGGAGAAATTAGTCAGATCATCATTAAAAGTGCACACAGCAATATCAGTCGCTATATTCAAGACCTTTTTGTGACTTGAATAAGATTTTGGAGCCAATTTCTAAATAGTAGAATTAAAAGTTTCATTGCTATTTTGCTGTAGCTTCCCAAGCAATCGTTTAGCAATTCCTCCCGGTTCAGGTCCTCATAAATCGGTTTGATAACTTTAAAATCTTCCAGGAAGTGGCGGTTTATGATGGAAGGTGCCCATGTAATCCACTGGTTACGCCTTCTTCTAGTTACACCTTTCTCTCTCCTTCTGTCTGTCGAGAGAGAAAGAGAGAGACTCTTGAGCACGAGAAGTGCTTAAGACTCTGAGCATCTCTCGTGCTGCGGACTTCCGTCGGTTGATAAGTTATGAAATAACTTCGTCGCCAGATTTCATTTTACACATTTTCCTAAGAGCGATAACTACTTTGAAGCCTAAGCCTTGAGGATTTTGTTCATGAAACGTGAGGTCTGAATTACATGTATTACACTTCACGTGTTGCGAAATAACAGAGAAAACGACAAGAAAACGTATAAGTCTATTGCCGATTTCATAATTAATATCTAGATCTTCATCAGAAACTTTTAATTCCTTGGTAGAAGCCCTTCCGAATCGCCCTCAGCCTCAAATCTATTCAAGTCGTCTCGATGACATATGGCTTCGATACCGCGTTAGATACGATTTCTTTTGTATCTGTCCTGCCCTGGTGCACTTTACAGAAAACAATTTCTGCCACATATTCTAATAGGTGCAAGGAACTTTAAAGCTAATAAAAAAAATCGATTTTCGAAAAAATCGAAAAATTTACAGTGGTTCTACCTCTTAAACTAGCGTTTCAACCAAGTTCTATTACCAAATTTTGTAGCTGTTGTCTATTTTCACCTGATGTGAAAAGTGGAGAGTACTGCAAACATTTTTGTGACGAAATATTCAGTTATGAACAAAAGTAATGGTACCAATTTTATTGTTAGTAGTTCTCCACATTTTAACACATTTTCATTAATAATAGTTTATGTTCGGTCTCTTGCAATTTATTTGTACATCTTACAACGTATTTAAAGTGTATCCTCCATTAAAAATAAATTTCCAAGATTATAAACACACTGTATATCATATGTGTTGACACATAAACAAAAACACTTAATAACATTTTTGCATGCATAATTGAGACGATAAGTCACCGCAAGTATATTTTCCGAGTAAAATAGCTGATCAATTCTGTTGGCGAATTGACTACAGTTAAGTAATTGCTTTTACGTACGTTGTCGCATACGTGAAATTAAGGCCACAAGCGTGTGATACCGGTTAATATATGACAAATTGGTTACCAAAATGGCATGAGAACATTGAGCTGTACCTGTACCTATAAAGCGGTACCTGTATTTTATCTGATTATTATCGGTTTGTACTTATAATGTTTAACTGTATATATGACTAGATATTAATTTTATTTTTAACCGACTTCAAAAAAAGGCAGAGGTTCTCAATTCGTCTATATTTATATATTTTTTATGTATGTTCGGGTATAACTTTTATGTTTATGAATGTATTTTAATTATTATTTTTGTGTTGGGTTCAGTATAGTTCCAAGGTGGTCCCATCTTAATTTCATTGGCATTGGACCTTGGACTTCGAAGATACACAACGGAACTCCTCATTCAAGTAGCCGTCGCTTTTTCATTCGCAAAGTATCCTTAGCAGGTGTATTCATTATTTAACATTGTAAAATAATAAGTTTAAAAAAACCAACTTAAAAAAAGTAATAACAAAAAAGCAAGTAATAAATGTTTTCTACAACAATTTAATACTTACTTGTTGTTCCGTTTAATGTAACTAAGAAATTATTGTTTATTATGTAATTATTATTAATTGTTTTATATAATTTTGAAGTCAGTGCCATACAATATTAATAATGTGAATGCCGGCCCTCGGCAATTTTTAATGTAAACTCATTGTTATAGTAGCAAGCAGGGGCGTAGCGTGAGAAGGGAATCTAGGTATGTGATAAAAATGTTATACGGGGAAGAGGTATAATCAGATGTATGGTAGGCCATATGAAAATTGTAAAAATAAAACGCACTAACCTAAAATGATTATGCTGAGGTATATATCCTAATTTTTAAAATGCAGATCATTTCTTCGGTTTTTGTTTGTCCAGCGCAAACGTTTATCACTCTTTGTTCAAACGTTGGAGATGATATCATATCTTCTAACAAGGCACGTTCAATATTTATTAATGCTAAAGCTGACAGTTTTTCTTGCTTTTGAGGATTTCGCAGATAAGTCTTTATTCTCTTTAAATATGAAAATGATCTTTCCGCGGACTGCTTGTGGCAGGAATAGTCAAAATTAAACGACACAATTTTGATGACTCCGGGAAAACAGAGGATAATGGAAGGGACATAATATATTGGTGAAGCTCAAACGCAGTGCTCTTTTTCATATCGGGATCACTATAAATCACTGAAAGTTCACTTTTTAAACGATTTGCGTCAAAGAATGGTCCATATGTATCTACTAAAGAAGAAAAAAGTTCGTCAGGAAAACCTTTCACAAATGAAGTAAATTATTTGGAATCTAGATTTAAGAATTTCAGTTTGGAAATTTCACTAAACCGTTCACTAATGTTCAAAGTAATAACGTTCAAAATTTCATAAAACAATCGAGCGTAGGTGCTTTTATTTATCTTCTTCGGGAATTGAATCCAAACGCATTATTTTACTTGGTGGTTGATTTTCTAACACAAATCTGTCCATACGGTCCCAAATGTCACTAAACGCATTTCTCATTTTTTGAATATGTGATTTGAAATCGGCGATCTCTTTATTGCAGTAACTAATATCTGATATATTTGTCTGTAGAATTTTAAACAGACTCTTGGAATGTGGGAATATTGCAGAAAACACTGCTAAGAAAAAATTAAAATCAAAGTAGCGCAATAAAGTTAAAAGGCCTCTAGCACAAATAACGATTTCTGGATCCCATTCCTCATTTTCATTTTCCACAATTACCTGAAACAGCGCTTCCAAATCTTCCTTATGTTATGGCGACAGTCGCCAAGATGCGTTCACATAATTGCATAACTCAGTCCGGAAATAACGACAACACCCGCTCGAGGTTCCACTGTTGATTGCGTAAGATTACTGACCTTTTCGCCCATCTAACGCGTAGCTTGGATGTAACGTGGACCATCGTATTTCAGCACTGCAGCAAGTAACACGGGAGTCCAATAGTTTCGGGCGCCTTCACGGCCGATTTGAAATAAAAAAGTTGATGGTAGCTTTTAAAGTAGATAATGTATGTTTGCGGTCGGTTTAAAATAATTAAAAATTGTAATAATTGAATGAATCGATTGAACTTTTAAATAACACTAATTTGTCAATATTTTAAGGGATGCGACGCATCACTCGCATCCATGTACGCTACGCCCCTGGTAGGAAGGTATATATTTTTTCATATTTTACTTGGCACCGACTTTAAAATTATATAAAACAATTAATAATAATTACATAATAAACAATAATTTCTTAATTACATTAAACGGAACAATAAATAAGTATTAAATTGTTGTAGAAAACATTTACTTCTTGCTTTTTAGTTAAGTTACTTTTTTTTGAAGTCGATTTTTTTTTATTTAAAACTTATTATACACTCTAATATACCAGGTATGTAAATATGAAGCCGGAATTTGTCCATAGATAGCCTAGCCGTTGGTAGATCGTTTTTAATAGTGTTTAATATGTCGAATTCTGTGCGTAGAAACTACGATTTGCGGATAGCATTGATTTTCTGTTACCATTTGAGAACTGCTGCAGAATCGCGTCGAATGCTTGCCGAAGCCTACGGTGAGCATGCTCTTGGTGAATCACAGTGCTTTGAGTAGTTGAAACATTTCAAAAGTAGCCATTTTGACGTGAGAAATGAAACACGTGGAAGACTACCGAATATGTTTGACGATAGCGAATTGCAAGCATGGTTGGATGAGAATGATGCTCGAACGCAACAAGAACTCGTAGATGATTGAAAAACCACTTGCGAAATGTTTCTCTTCAGGTACAAAAGAAAGTCATTTCTCCATCGAATTGTGACTGGCGATGAAAAATGGATATATTTCGAGAATCCTAAGCGTAAAATATTATGGATAACTGCAGGCGAACCATCGACATCGACTGCAAGGCCAAATCGCTATGGACGGAATACAATGCTCTGGGTTTGGTGATTTCAGAAGGGTGTAATCTATTATGAGCTGCTAAAACCTGACCACACCGTTAATACTGAACGCTATCAACAACAAATGATCGATTTGAATCAAGCTTTGCGTAAAAATCCACCAAAATATCAACAAAGGCAACACAAAGTGATTCTGCTTCAACATAATGCGCCATCATACACAGCAAAACCGGCCAAGGAAATGATTGAGCGTGTTTAGTTTAGGAAATACTTTCGCATACGGTTTACTCACCAGACTTGGTTCCCTCCGATTACTAATTACTTGTATCGATGGGACATGCACTTGCTGAGCATGGCTTCACTTCTTACGAAAATGGCTCGATGATTGGTTTGCCTGAAAAAAGCAGGAATTTTTTGGCACGGAATCCACAAACTGTCGGAGATGGAAAGAATATATAGCTAGCAATGGGCAATATTGCGAATAAAATATTTTTTATCATTTTCATATCATTATCATACACAATAAACGTGTATTTTATATACAAAAAATTCCTGTTTCATATTTACATACCTGGTGTCTGTTTCACTGTATACATATGTATATACTTTGCAAAGCGATTTGTGCATAAAAAATAAATCACATAGAAATTTTAAATATGTTTGAATTTACAATTGAATCGAGAGTAAACTATGTTAATAAAGAGGAAGTGAATTGTTTATGAATCTAGGTTTCAGGTGATTTTTATGTATAACAATGTTCAACAAAGCGAGAATATAGAACCATGTCCGATTATTTTATTTCATCTATACAAATTATTTTGCAATAAATTTTTAAGCCAATGTTTCTAACCTTCTCTGGGTATTTTACATGAATGATTTTATTAGTCGTTTCTTCCCATATGTGGCTAGCATAAAGATTACAAAATAATAATACGAGGGGCAGTATTTATATTTTGAGCCTAATAGTAAAAAAATAAGTGGTAATACGGACGGAGCCAAGTCTGGTGAGTAAGCCGCATGCGAAAGTATTTCCCAATTAAACGCCTCAATCGTTTCCTTGACCAGTTTTACTGTGTGATGGCGCATCACCTTGAAGCAAAATCACTTTGTGTTGCCTTTCTTGATATTCTGGTCGTTTTTGACGCAAAGCTTGTTTGAAATCGACCATCTTACAATTCTCGAAATATATCCACTTTTCAATCGTCAGTCACAATTCGATGAATAAATGACTTCTTTTGTACCTGGTGAGCAGCATTTCGCAAATGGTTTTTCAGTTTTCCTGCTGTATTTCATTCAGTTCATATGGAACCCATTTTCCCATCTTCTGCTGGATCCTTCCCATGGCTTTCAAGCGTATAGAGACGGCTCCTCGTGTCACATTTAATTGATCCTTGAGTTCTTGTTGCGTTTGAGCGTCATTCTCATCCAACAATGCTTGTATTTCGCTATCTTCAAACTCTTTCGGTGGTCTTCCATGTTCTTCGTTTCTCAAGTCAAAATTACCACTTTTAATTTTTTTAAACCACTTAAAGCACTGTGATTTACCAAAAGCATTCTCACAGTGGGCTTGGACAAGCATGCGATGCGATTCTGCAGCAGTTTTCTTCAAATGGTAATAGAATATCAGTGCTGTCCGCAAATTGTAATTTCCAGACACAAAATTCGACATGTTCAAACGCTATTAAAAACGATGTATGAAATTTGTACTGTTGTGAGATAAAAACCTTTATCAGATGTCAAAACAAGAAAATGGCGCCAGTGACGCGATATGACGGGAACTACATTAGCAGCTAGGCCATCTATGGGCAAATTCCGGTTTCATTTTACGCACCTGGTATATTCATTAGCGATTGTGGAAAATCTGCCCGGACCCTTATATATACTTCATATTGATTATTTATTATGCCAATATTAAATTATACGTAGGGGGGTGTACAAATGAGATTATTTATTAGGCAATATTAAAGCTAACTTTTTGCACATCTCTGGATAAGATAAAAGGCGTCATCGAGAAATTTCAGTGACGCCTAGAGCGGCCAGGTATATTTCCAATTTTCCCATTTCTCTGCGGCAATTTTTACGGTCCCATTGGCCGACCTGCCAAGCATAACCCATGGGGCTATGCGCAAGCGCCCTTCCGGCAGGCAGTCACATTGCAGCTGGCCGCGCTTCCTAGGCCAACTTCGTTTTGCCGGTGCGGTAACACGCTCGATTCTGTTTTTGTTTTTGTTTGCGCCCGATTGCGAATTTCGAATGATATACGGGGTGTTGTGTTCGGAGGTGATAAGTTATTAGCGGTAATAGTGCTGTTAGTGCGGGTTTCGTAATTTCGAGTTTGTTTAGTGCCTAGTATAAGGGAGGGTGCCGATAGCGGCGATAGCACCCCGCGATAGACGTTGTCGAGGGGGGTGAAGGCGAGCAAGTTCGGCTTTGTGTTTTGTTGATAATACCCCGTTGTACGTAGTGGCTAGTAGAGGAAGCTGCATATTGCCTGTAATTGCTATTTTGGGCTCTAATTAGGTATGATTATTATTTATTAAGTGCTTGCGAAGTTAAAATTTTTTAATTAAAATTTTAACCACGTATTTCGCGTAACGAAGTAGTGGTATTCTACTACCGAGTTGCCTAATAATGATGTTTATCGCGACTGGTATTTCTCCTCTAGTGCCACAGGGGACTTTATGGCGATTTAATGGCAAAATTGTAGACATAAATAAATTACAAAAATTAAATGATAATTGCAGGTAAAATATTTATTTATATTAAACATATCACTTATATTCTTCAATTGAAGATTATACAAAAAATACTCCTGAAAATATCATTCCAAATCAAACTGTTGTATAAATGATCCAATTCACAAAATAATGCAATACAGAGTGTCTATTGCATGCTTTATTGATTTTCTCTATAACTTCACAGGTCCTATTAAATAATATACTAAAATCTTAATTATTCATATATAATTAACGTATTAATTGCAGGAATAATGTAAGGTTTAATGCAATTATTGGCCAATTGTAAGTTAATTGATAAATATATTATGTAATACCATGCATGCAAAAGAAGTTCAGCTGTCCAAAGGATTTCTCTTACGACTGTAAGCTATAAAAGGAATTCTTCAGGTAAACCACCGGGAAAATAAAACTGAAAAACTTACGTGATAACTGAAGTTTATTCTTAATTTAAATCTTATCAGTAAATCTTAATAATATTTGTAATTAAAGGTCATCATAACTGCATATCTGTAATTAATCTTCAATAATTATTGATACCACATGCATGTATTCACTTAATAATATACAGGGCGTTGCTCTCAGTTCTGCCAACTAATTCGAAAACGTTGTAGAATATTCAGAATTAATTAAAATGTGTATGCAGACACTTACGATTGGTGGTTAAATATTTGCCATCTCGGAGCTACGTGGTATAAACGAAAATAGAAATAAGAAAACAAATATTTAGTTGTCATCAAGGCTACTGTTAACCGTTATGCGAGGGTTGTTATTGTGTCACGTCAAATTTTTCTGTGTTTAAATGAAACCTGAGAATTTATATATGCTTATACCATTTTTATGTAGACTGAAAATGGATTGAGCTTCTACTAAGAAAAAATCTACTAAATGGGCTTTTTGTAGCTTTTAAAAATATTTACGTAACATTAACTTAACAATATCTTCCTTTCTTCGAATAACATTTTCCTCACGATTTCTTAAATATGTGAGGTATATATTTTTATAGTCATTTAAGACATACTAAGTATCGATTTACAAATTATATTGGTTTGCAGATTTTCCCCAATCAAAATACAAATATCTACATTGCAAATATATGAGTCAGTTCTAAATAAATAAACAGTTTTAAAACCTTAAAACGAACTTTTCCGCACGTAGAACATCTTTACCTCGAAATTGAGTGGCCGAAAAAAAATAAACCAACATATAAATGCAGAATATGTGTTTTATGCGACAGTTTTACTTTTTTCAAATAGTTCACCCTCGTGCTTTCTCATGACCCATGGACAGGGTGGGGTGTGTCCCATCCACCTCAAAATCAATAGACGTCGTCTGGTAGACGTTCCTAATCAGAATCAGTCGAAACCCGATCGATCCGACACGATTTAATTGAGTGATCGTGCTAACAAACATGTTTCTCAAATAGTCCACCATTGTGCTTTCTCATGACCCATGAACAGGATAGAGTGTGTTCTATCCACCTCAAAATCAATAGGTGTCGTCTGGGAGACGTCCCTAATCCGAGTCAGTCAAATTCCGATCGATCCATCATGACTTAGTTGAGTTATTGTGTTAACAAAAAAATTCTCAAATAGTCCACCGTCGTGCTTTCTCATGACCCATGGACAGGGTGGGGTGTGTCTAATCCACCTCAAAACCAATAGGTGTCGTCTAGGAGATGTTCCCGATCAGAATCAGTCAAAACCCGATCGATCCGACACGATTTAGTTGATTTATCGTATTAACAAAATAAATTTCTCAAATAGTCCACCATCGTGCTTTCTCATGACCCATGGACAGGGTGGGATGTGTCCTGTCCACCTCAAAATCAATAGGTGTCGTCTGGGTCACGTGCCCGATCAGGATTAGTCAAAACCCGATCGATCCGACACGATTTGGTTGAATTATCGTGCTAACAAAAAAAAATTCTCAAATAGACCCAAGGGAGGGGGTGGTGTGTACTATCCACCTCAAAATCAATAGATGTCGTCTGGGAGACGTCTCCGATCAAAATCAGTCAAAACCCAATCGATCCGACACGATTTAGTTGAGTTATCGTATTAACAAGAAATGCCGACAACGACGACACACACAGCAGAAAAAATTTTAGAAACCATTTTTTTTTTTTGGTTTTTAGGCCGAAAAACGAAAAATAAACCCAAAAAACTTTTTTCACTTTTTCTTTACACGATTATATTACTTTTCCGCTTATAGTGGAGTGCGGAGAAGTAAAAATGCGGAAAATTATGCTTTTTATAATTTACTATAATAAAAGACTGTTTACGAAAACCTTGGAATTTTTTATTCACAATTATGATATAGTCATTGTCATATAGCGTTTATTCAGATATTCATATATTGTTGTTCAAACAGATTGAAAGAATATCGAAGAATTTTAGTTGGATCATGAAGGAACTTAACGAAATTCAGAATACTTTCCGTGTCCTGATTCTAAAGAATAAGGAAATTTAGAATTAACTAGTAATTTGTATAAATATTAATCCTATATCATTCAATAGCATGTATTTATTTTAGAGGGTCGTGATCAATTTTTGTGCTTTTCGTCATCAGGAGAGTTAAATCTTCACAAACCGTTAAATTTATTGGGTAGATATATAAATATTTCAATATCAGAATAAAGCTAACATGTGGTAGTTATAAAAACTTGAAAGTATAACCATAATAATGGAATATAAACATAATGTGCAATAAACCATATGTAAAGTACTTTGAAATTATGATTTGTGCGATAGTTCTTTAATATTGATATTCACAATTCACAAGATTAATGCATAAATGTGTATAATAAAATAGTTTTCATGATAATATGCGGGATGATACTGGTTACATTATTTTGAAAATACGATGTACAATAAACGATGGAGATCGATATCATTTCCATGAAAACTATGAAATAACCGAAGAAACAATAACTACAAGTACTGTTCTTTTCATCGCTATTTGCCAAATAAAAACTCTCTTATCTTGCCGATAAACAGAACAGTCTACATGAGCCTAGCCATAAAAACATGCCACGGTATGTTTTGAGATTTTTTATTTGGCAAATAGCGATGAAAGAAACTATATATACCTATATACATTAAAAATATTGTTGAAAATTTAATCGTGTAGTTTTATCGACAATTTTTAATAAAGAAAAAAACCTCTATATATTGAAAACCGGCGAAATTTTGTTACAACTACTTACTTAGTATGTAACTACTTTTAATTTTTTTCGTTTAAGTTTTTTATATTCTAAATATTTGTACGCTGCTAATCTCAGATTCATCTTAAAAGAAAAAAATAAATAACTGGAGTTATGTATTTTACGTTATGTTTGTCAACAAATTTCAAATTACTAAATTGGTTTTCAAATTTGATTGTCATTATTATATTTTTTGTTAAAGAAATTGCACAGCGGTTTTAATAGAGCCAGTTCTCATTTTTTTAATCCGATATTCTATCCACACGTTTGCTAAGGTTTGGAAGGTAACAAGGACCTGCTCTATACTAACAAGTTGCAATCCATCTTACAAAAAAGTATCGCTCAATCAGAATTCCGTCAAATCTCGCAAAATGTTATTATGCACCCCACATGCTGTGCAACCCGTTTTATTAACCGACTTAAAAAATAGCGGAAGTTCTCAATTCGTCTATATATATATATATATATATATATATATATATATATATATATATATATATATATATATATATATATATATATATATATATATATATATATATATTTTTATGTTTATGAACCGATTTTAATTATTCTTTTTGCGTTGGGTTCAGCATAGCTCCAAGATGGTCCCATCTTAATTTCATTGATATCAGACCTTGGATCTCGAAGATACTCAACGGAACTTCTTATTTAAGTAGCCGTTGTTTTCTCATTCGCAAAACATTATTAGTAGGTCTCTCCATCACTTAGAATTGTAAAATAATAAGTTTAAATGAAAATCAAAAAAAGTAAAATAATTTAACTAAAAAGCAAAAAATAAATGTTTTCTACAAGTAAGTTCTTAATACTTATTATTTGTTGTTCCGTTTAATGTAATTAAGAAATTACTGTTTGTTATGTAACTCTTAATTGTTTTATATCATTTTGAAGTCGGTGCCATACAATATTAGTAATGCGAATGACGGCCTTCCGCAATTTTAAGTGTAAACTCGTTAGAGTAACAAGATATATATATTTTTTGTTATACGTGGCACCAACCTCACAATTATATAAATCAATTAATAATCATTACATAATAAACAATAATTTCATAATTACATTAAATGGAACAACAAATAAGTATTAAATTGTTGTAGAAAACATTTATTTCTTGTTTTTTAGTTGTTACTTTTTTTTTTCTGAAGTTGTTTCTTTTTTTAATTTATCTCCTAATCAACATGGATTCGTACCAAACGCTCCACAGTTTACCTACATAATCGCAAATCACATGGATACTAAAGATCAAGTAGATGTGGTATATAACTGTTATTTCGAAGGCCTCTGATAATGTGAATCAGAATATACTAATTTCAAAATGGACTATATGGATTCAGTAGTAATCTTCTTCATCATCACGAGGTCATCAGTCCTAAGACTGATTGGACGCTAACCTCCAGTTTCTCCTATCTTGTGCTAACCTACGCATTTCGTTAATTGTGCTACAACCCACATCTCTTACTATTTGCAGTAGTCTAATCTAGGCCTACCTCTGCCTTTCTTCACTCCTATTTCTGCCTCCAAAATATCGCGGACTATTCCCCCATGTATCAGCAAATGGCCTACCATTCTATCTCTTCTCTTCTTTATGTTTTTCCACATACTTCTTTTCTCGCCGACTTTCTCTAATACTTCTTCGTTTCTAACCCTATCAGTCCACGGTATTTTCATCATTCTTCGGTAACACCACATCTCAAGAGCTTCTAATTTCTTCCTACTTGCATCCCCTACCGTCCAGGTTTCGCAATCGTATAGTGCCGTGCTCCATACATACGTTTTCAAAAATCTCTTCCTTGTTTCTAAGTTTATTACCCCCGAGCATAAAAGTGTTTTCTTTTTGTTAAAAGCTACTCGACCTTGCGCTATTCTTTGTTTTATATCTTTATCGCTTCTTCCATCCCAATTTATTTTACTTCCTAAATAAGTGAAGTCTTTAACTTCCTCCAATCTTTCATTATTAATTTGCACTTTCGTTTTTGCTCTGCTCTCGCGCCCTCTGCACACTAACACTTTAGTTTTGTTTTTATTCACCTTCACTCCGTATTCCTCTGTCAACACTGCCTCAATTTTGTTCAACGCTAATTCTAATTCCTCTTTACTAGATGATAATACTGCTATATCATCCACGAATCTCAGCATTTTTAGTTTCTGTCCCTGTACTTTAATCCCGAAATCCACTCTATCTTTTACCACATTAATCGCCTCTTCGATGTACAGATTAAGAATTAGTGGTGATAGCGTACATCCTTGTCTTACTCCTTTCCTAATATCTACTTCCCTTCTTTCCCCTTCTACTTCTATAACAGCAGTTTGCTCTTTGTATAGATTGTGTACTACTCTCCTATCTCTATTCCCGCGCTCTTTAGTATCTTGAACATTTTTTCCCATCTTACATTATCAAAAGCTTTTTCTAAATCTACAAATCCTATATAAGCGTTCTTTCCTTTTTCTATTGTTTTCTCTAACATTACTCTTAGCGCCAGAATAGCTTCGCGAGTTCCCCGATTTCCCCTAAACCCGAATTGGTCTTCTCCTAGTATTTCCTCCACTCTATTTTCCATCCTCTTCTGCACTATTCTGGTTAAGATTTTTGATGCGTGGGAAGTTAGGCTAATCGTTCTAAAGTTCTCGCATTTGTCGGCTCCTCTCTTTTTCGGTATAGTGACGATAATGTTCCTCTTATAATCCTCCGGCATCTCGCCCGTTTCCTATATGTATTTTACCAGTTCAAACATCCTATTTACTACTTTCTATCCCGCACATTTCAAAATTTCCGCCTGTATTTTATCTACCCCCTTCGCTTTATTGTTCTTTAGCACCCTTAGTGCTATTTCAAATTCCTCTCTCAATATAGGTTTTCCTACAGTAATCTTCTTAACTTAGTAAAATCATATTTATTCAAACGTACATTATTTGTTTCATATAATCGCTTTAAATTCGAGACCTTACTAGAGCCCTCTCAGAAGCTCAAATTTGGGACCATCATTCGTTACCTTATCTAATTTATCTAATGCGTTTGTTGTATCATCTTCTTTTTGTCGATAACTTAAAAGTATTTTTAAGTATGAACTACTTAGGTGATTACTTGAATTTGCAAAAACTCGTCGACAATGGTATTTTGAGAATAAACTATCAATAAACCTAGATAAATGTAAAGTTTTCTCATTTACCTTAAAGAAGCAACCACTCATATATAAGTATACTCTTGGTGGTACAGATTTAATACTTTTTGAAAATGTTAAGGATCTTGGTATGTACTTTGATGATAAACTATCGTTCTCTGGTCTATAAATCATGGGGCTCTTAATGCATATAAAATCTTTGGTGTCGTGATTAGAAACACGACGTCCGTCGTTTAATAACATTGCTATCATAAAATCCTTATATTTTGCGTTCGTTCGAAATTAGAATGTTGTAGCCTTTTTCGGTATCCCCGGTATCTAATTGTAAGTCATGTGAACAATTTAAAAATGTTCAACGGTAGTTCTTAAATTATTTGTCATTTCGCATAGATTGTTCAGTAAGGGGTTACAATCATACTCTGCTTCTACAAAGATTTGACATACAGTCATTGAACTCTAGAAGGGTGTTTAACAGCCTCTCATTTTTACTTAAACTTCCACAATAGATGCACCCGTATTACTAAGCGTTTTTAGTATACGGATACCTGGACTAGGTTCTCAAGAGGAAAATATGTTTTATTGTCAGACTGCAAGAAGTAACATGTTGTTAAAATCGCCAGTGTTTGTAATTCACAAAATTTCAATGTAAAACCTACAACTTGTGATTTAGACGATTGTACTCATAATAGGTTAATATATTTAGGGAAACAACAACTTTTTATTGTCGTGTAAGTTATATGATTACTGAATGATTCTATTATTTATTTATGTTAAAGTTATTTAGAAGTCACAGTTTTTTAATTTATTTTTCAGTTATATACTATACATGTATACAGTGCTATTCAAAAGTCCCCTCCTCCCCTCTTATCTTTTTAACGATTATACATAAACTAGTGAAATTTGGTAACTGAATATTAAGGGTTGTAAACTTCTCTACTAGTGATGATAGATGACGTATGCGTCAAAGATGACGTCACAAGGTCATTGTGACCAATAATTTTAAATGGAACCTATGGCAAGCGACACCTCTTTTAAAAGGTATCGAAAAAACGTATTCAATGATACTAATATTGTTTGTATTTATGGTAGTTTTGATGGTTAAATCAGTAATCAGTAAACCTGGATAATAATTTTAATTACAGATTCAAGAATCAGTACCTACTTATAGTAATTGTTCGAAGTGCTCCATCTACTTCCTGACAGTAAAACATCCTATTGCGAAACTCTTCTCGTACTTTTTCACATGTGTCTGCGGAAATAGCCCTACATTCTGTAACAATACGTTGTTTTAAAACATCAGTATTGTCAGGCTGAGTGGCGTAAACCTTCGATTTAAGATACCCCACAGAAAAAAATCTAAAGGTGTGAGGTCCGGTGATCGAGGCGGCCATTCCATTGAACCTCGTCGTCTAATCCATGTACCAGGATATTCTTCATCCAAATACCGTCTTACTGCACCGTAATAGTGTGGAGGAGTACCATCCTGTTGGAATGTTATTTCCAAAATGTCGAATTCATCTTGATTATCTTCCAAAATTTCAAGGATTAACGGTTCTATTGCATTTTGCAACATCTGCAGATACACCTCACCGGTTAAGTTGGTATTTAAAAAACAGGCCCAATTCTCGGGATACTGAGTATGTGTTTCACGAAACATGTGAGGATTTGCGTCACTCCAATATCTCACGTTTTGTGTATTTACATTTCCATTTAGATAGAAAGTACTTTCGTCACTAAAACAAATTGTTTTGACATAGTCTGGCTGTTGGTTAATTTTAGTCTCCATATTTTCACAAAATTGCAGTCTTCGGTCTGGATCGTCGTCTGAGAGTTGATGAACCATTTTTAATTAGTCTGGGTGAAATTTGTTTTTTTTCAACACCCTGTGCACTGTACTTTGACTGACTTCACAGGTTGATGCAAATTGAGTTGTTGAAGAAGTAGGATTTACTATTACTTCTGTCAGTATATCAATTTTTTTCTCATCAGAAATTTGTGGTCTACCAGATCGTTTTGCATCATTAATACTACCCGTTGTTTTAAACTTACGAAGAAGCTCTCTCAAATAAGTCCTCGAAACTGGGCGATCGGGAAACCTTTCATTAAAAATGCGTTCTGCTGCATGAATATTTTCTCCAGTTTCACCAAGTATTAGGATCGCTGCTACTTTATCACCTAAAACACGTACCATTTCTCTTCTTGAAGCACTTAAACGTTCAGCTCACAACAGTTTAACAAATTATTGAATGTACAAATATTTTAAAATTACCACAAGGTACTAAAACAGTTAAACGTTCGATCAACAATACACAAATTATTAAATGTATAAAAACTTTGACAGCTAAAAAAACATCAAATTGGGGAGACTTGCAAAAACGTCAGATTATTTACTATCCAACTATCCAGTGGCGGAGCTTGAATTTTAAATTTTATTATTAACTGATTTAATTCATCACAGCTTTGCGGTTTTTGAAAGCCAGTTGTCAAAACTGCCGTAAACAGATACAATATTATTATCATTGAATAGGTTTTTTCGATACCTTTTAAAAGAGATGTCGCTTGCCATCGGGTTCCACTTAAAATTATTGGTCACAATGACCTTGTGACGTCATCTTTGACGCATACGTCATCTATCATCACTAGTAGAGAAGTTTACAACCCTTAATATTCAGTTACTAAATTTCACTAGTTTATGTATAATCATTCCAAAGATAAGAGGGGGGGAGGGGACTTTTGAATAGCACTGTATGTATTTATTTGTATTCTATATTTTTGTCCTGTAAATGGATATTTTCTGTTAGGCAATAAAGACATTATTATTATAATTATTATTGCGTACGAAAATCCTTATAATGGTTAAATAAGCGTTCAGCCATCATCCGACTCTGAGTTTTAAGTGGTTAACCGATATCAGTCATATTTTGAGTTGATGAATGTGTTTAAATAGCTATAATTTAATACATTATAACATATAGCATAATATAACATAATAGCCATTAATTTAATTTCGATTTTATGTAGTATTGAGGCATTTATAACATAAAGTAAATAAATATAACTTATTACATATACAAAGTAATTTCTTCACTTTTCTGTAAATTTAGTTATATTAAGAAGCCAAGGAGATGCAACATTAATGACCAATGTCACTTGTATTTGTTTAAATCATCTAAGAATATTATTTCTTCAAAATGCTGACTTGATGAAAATTCTATTTTTGATTCCTTTTTAGTTTATTAGTTTATTACACCTAAATACATGGTGAGTCATGGGAAACGGACGTTTTTAGAAAGAATAGTACACAGCTTGTGTCAGGCGTATGTAAGTGGGAGAAATGACAGTCAATACTCCTTGAGTTGCCATTTAGTATCCATCATGCCTTGTGGACAAGGGAACACCGCGTGTTTGTTTACGACGAGTTTGTAAAAAGTGGAGGTTCAGTGACAATAGTGCAACGTCTTTTCAGACGGCGTTTCAATATCGGCCGTCATGGTACCCTCCCTCAGCGGAATACCATTCTTAGATGGGTTAATTCATTGCGAACGACAGGGTCACTGTTTAAAAGGAAACTACCCGGCCCAGTTCGAACGGCCCGAACAGCTGAAAATGTGGATCGAGTAAGGGAAGCCATGAACCGAAGCCCCACTCGTTCTGCTAGACGACATTCTAGGGAACTGCAAATAAGTCAATCCACGATGCAAATAATTTTACACAAATACTTTGCATTTAATCCTGTTAATTCTGATCGCTGTGTGAACATGTTTGAAACTTTTTTCTTACCTGAACTTCGCAGGCTAAGAATGAATAGGGCAGAGGTGTGGTTTCAACAGGACGGGGCGGCCGCTCATACAGCAAGAGCTTCCCTGGCTGTTGTTCGAACTGCATTTGCTAATCGCCTCATTTCACGCTTCGGAGACCTTTCTTGGCCGCCGCGCTCGCCCGATCTTTCCATTTGTGATTTTTATCTTTGGGGATATTTAAAATCAAGGGTATATGAGCGTAAACCCCGTACATTATAGGACCTGAAGACAGCAATACGTGAAATTTAATATAAAACTTATTTTTTCCTAAAATTGCAAGAGTTATTCTTTGTTGAAAAACGTCCGTTTCCCGTGATTCACCCTGTACAATAAATTTAGGCAAATTGTGAAATAGGCAAAACAAACAAGCGCCGTCGGATCATTCTTCATCATAACAATGCGAGCTCTCACACATCTAGTCTAACAACCAAATATTTGAACACTCAAAAAATCAAATTAATGGGGCACCTGCCGTACAGTCATGACTTGGCACCCAATGACTTCTTTTTGTTCCCGAACGTCAAAGATAAATTGCGTGGACAACGATTTTCGTCGGCAGAAGAAGCCGTTGATGCAAAAGTGTATAGATCATGAAGGAGAATATTTTGAAAAACAATAAAGTAATTTTCAATGACAAATTAATGTTTTTTTATTATTATGCTCAAAATATAAATAGCCCGTCGTATTCAAATGGCGCTGCATTATAGGCAGTCTAGTTTGCCGAGTTAGGTGCCACGGGAAGCAATAAAACGATTACCTGCCCATTCGTTAATCCGCTTGAATTTTCATCTTTCTATTTTTAATGAATGGCGTGTACAGCTGGAATGTTACGCTCCTTTCACATGATCGAATGCCTTCACCTCCGTCACACAAATCCTGTTAACATGGATATCACGAATATCAGATAACAGATTCTGTTTTTTACGCACCTGTTTATGGTATAAAGTGTCTCTTACATGACATAATGTCCTCCTTATCCGTAGTACGTATTGTATTCAGATTACGTAAAAATACACCCAGTTAAGATGGCAGTTTCAAATTAGATATATCCAAGTATCAGTGTTCAATAATTAATACCGCTTAATTATACTGAATTTTACTTGATAAAGTTCCTACGAATTTTCCTATGAGACAACTTTATATTTTTTTTATATAAACAACTACCATGTCTTCATTCAATCTAACTCCACGCAATTCCTCTAGTTAATTTATAATATTAAAAATCTTGAAGTATATATAGGGTGTCTCAGTTGGAACTATAGGACTTGAATTGCTCTCTATTTATTTTCTGTCAAAAATAGGGCGTCAATATTTAACTACTATCATCTACAAACCATACGCCGTCAACATGCCGTGATTAACACTTCAACAACGAATAGTTTGTGTACAACTGCTTTATGAAAATGCGCGATCATTTACAATTGCATTATGAAGCATTCGAACAAAATTAGGACAAAGCGAAGTGCCTACATAGTTAACAGTTTGTAACTTAATCAAGAAATTTCAAGACGTCGTGCACAACAATTGAATCTGTCAAGAGCTACCATGCATCGGATTTTAAAGAAAGATCTGCATCTGTCAGCATACAAAATTCGATTGACATAACAATTAACAGTTGCAGACCATATACAGCATCGTACATTTATTAATTGGCTATTAGAAAAAAAAAGGTGTTGCTTATTTTTGAACAGAATTTTGTTCAGCGATGAAGCAAACAAAATTGTCGAATCTGGGATGATGTAAACCTATAAACTTCTTTGGTATTCACAAAAAATAAATGCATCTACAGAGATACATGGTTTGGTGAACATTTTGGAGTGGTGGAGTAATTGGACCATACTTCTTTGAAAATGAAGCTAGTAATGCTATCACAGTAAATGGGGAACGCTATCGTGACAAGTGAAACAATTTCTTTTTCCATCAAATTAATGATTTGGACTTCAACAACATGTTTCAGCAAGAGGGTGCAAAGTGTCATACAGCACGTGCAACCATAACTCTGTTGCACACCAAATTTCCTGATGATGTCATGTGTCATATTTCCTTATTCTTGATGGCGAAATGCTGACATCAATTAGCCTGTAAGATCATGTGATTTAACACCACTGGACTTTTTTCTTTAGGGTATGTCAAAGGAAAAATGTATGCCAGCCAACCAGCAACAACTAGTGACCTCAAAGCATATGCCTATATTTATTACACGGCTGTTTTCGTGTGTCACGAAATTTTTAGGTCAATGTACGAAATGTTTTTCGTTCGAATTTCGGCATTTTGACATAATCAGTGTAGTAAATCGACCCTTGCGAACAACGTGGTAACTTTTTTTTTATCCGAAGCCTCTAGCGATATGCTCCGGAGGTGCCTTCGATATGAGCAAGGGGGCGGCGCAATATTATTGCGATTCGATTACTCGTCTATATTTACTAAACGGCTGTTTTCGTGTGTGTGTCACGAAATTTTTAGGTCGATATACGAAATGCTTTTCGTTCGAATTTCGGTATTTTGACAAAATCAGTATAGTAAATCGACCCTTGCGAACAACGTGGTAACTTTTGTTTTTTGACTATCGAGGAAATAGAGCTAGTTTTACGATTTTATGTTGAAGGATAAAAAACCTGAGTTTGTAAAATTTTATTAGTTTTATTCAGAAATCATATCCTACAGTTCCAAATGATACACCCTATTAGATTTGGCCAGTTGTGATAAGTATACAAAATTTCGAAAAAATGTTTGTGACTGATACAAGAACTGCCTACTTGGATGCCTCATCAGTGGCAGTGCCGTGCATAACCAATTACGTTAATGAGAAATTTATATATGTATTATTATATTCATACAAAATGCAGGTGGTGAAACACGACGAAAAAATTAACCTGAATTGCTTGTACCTACTTTGATTCAAATATCTCATATCTACGCGCCGGAATATCGACTGCGGCAGAGTTATCCGAGTGCAACACCACTGATATGATGTTCACCGTGGGCAGCACTATTGACTATTTTTGGAAGATCTTGACAAGGCAATGGCAGAATTCTGTTATCTAAAACAATATTGCAACACTATTATGTTAACAGAGCGAGAATGTAATTGATTTTTAAATATATTTTGTTGCTTTCTTTTCATTTTAATTTTTCTTTCTGAGTAGAGTCAAGAATCCAAGTATTTCATAAGTTCACAAAGTCCTCGTGGATTGTATCTTTAAATTTGTTGCAAATATTAATTACCAAAAGTTTTATTAAGCATGTTGAGTAAATATATTTATTTTTTACATTGTATTTGACAATAACATAAGAGTAATTAAACAAGCATAAGACTAATTAAACAAATGTTCATGGATTATTTTGAAAGTTTCAATTAAAATTAATTCCATGTTTAATTTTTAGTCAATTGGTCTTAAAAATGCAAAAATATTAACTGTCTGGAAGTGTATGTGTGTGGATGAAATAATGTTTTTTTTAAGTCGTTATATTTTAAGCAAACATATACAAATTCATTTTTTCACCTACGAAGTGGTACTGGCGAACAATTGATTTAAAAAAGTACTCCTCAAATATCACTCAATTTATTAAAAATATTCATCAAAACCAGAATTCCGTTGATTTCCTTTTTTCCACATTCTTCTGAGTAACGTTTTCACAAAATCCTAGGGTGGCATCTCGTCTACCTTGTCTAAAATGTAACGACGTACGAAAATAAACCCAACTTAAGGTGTCACATTTTATTTACATAGAATTAAGGTTTAATGAAATACAGCCAACTGTTTTTATTACAACAGAAATGTTCTAGGACCACTTTTATCTTTATTACCACCCTGTATAATTCATACTTGTATAGAAGTAAAATTTACTTTTAGTGCAACAAAAAGTACTAAATAACATGCTAATAATAATAAACATAAATATCAGTAGCTAAGGAAACATGGATCATAATGGCTTTTCTTCTTCATAAGTAAATAATTACTGATACAATTATGGGAATCTATGTTTGTTTGAATAATTTACAAACAGTACACCGGAAATTGATCGGGCTTGAGGTCGAGAAAATGCATCTTTCCCATGCAGATATTATATCAATTAACCGTTGTAAACAGCTGTGTTAATGCAGTAACGTTCTGTGTGTTACAGTAAGAAGACAACATGGAGTTTTAGAATTTCCGGTTCGTCTTTTAATATTTTAACCTTTTTTGTTAAAAGCGGGGAAGTATAAAACGTTTCACTTTTCATGAAAGTGTACCATAGCATCGTTGCTATAAATATCATTAAGACATAATTTAGAACAAAGATAATTCATAGTGAGGCGGGTATTGTATAGTTATTAAATTTAATTTTCTCCAGTGGCGTCCGTTGTAGTGAACTAGATATATTAATAAATATGCAATTAAATTATGTAAATTTTAAATAATAATATATTGTGCAACAAGAATATAATACTTTTCCTATGACTGTGTTCAATATACAGTATATTCAGGATAATGTGCAACAAATGACAAATGAGAAACGAAATCTGACATACTGGTCAATATTATTGATTGTATATTAACGAACTATTCATTTCATCGCTATTTTCCAAATAAAAAACTCTCTTATCTTGCCGATAAACGGAATAGTCTACCTGAGCCTAGCCATAAAAACAAGCCACGGTATGTTTTGAGATTTTTTATTTGGCAAATAGCGATGATATAAACTAATGTATCTTGCGTATCAAAATTAGTAAACTGTCATAAATATAGTACAGAAAAACATTTATAATATAAAACATATTATATTTTTATTTAATAACCATATTTGAAGCTCAGATAGAGTACATAACATGAAACGATATTTTATTAGATGTATTGCTTAAAATTAATTGTAATTTATTGTGATATTGGAACAGTTTAACAAAATTAATTCCAGGAATTTCCTAGAATTTTTTATTTATTTCTCAGTAATTGTTATCTTTATCTTTGTAGAACGTGTTGGCTGTTCGCTTTCAGTCAGAATTAGTTATTGTCATTTTTTTTTTGTTTCGTGATATTTACACTGACAGTTTCCAACAAGATGACGATTTTATTAGAAACTCTTATTTATTTCCAAGTACTTACTGGTATTTTATTTTGAATGAAATCATCAATACAACCCTTTTGTCATGGTACTAGACTGACATGTCATTGTTTTGTTTGTTATCCTCGGAAGTAAAATCCAATCGGCGTGATGTCAGGGGGTAGTGGTGGCCATTGTTATAAAGTACTTCATGAACATATCTATTTTATTCGATATGTTCAGGAGTATTTAGTCAGTGTGGGACAATAAAAGACTTGTCAGCAGAAGTGTTCTTTAATCAAAAATACCGTAAACCGGGGTTACTTTAGTGCAGATTTTTCATATTTTCGACTGTATCCTTCTTAATTTTAGAGATATTCTAAAAATCTTGGATTAAACGAAAGCTCTACACCTAAGCCCAAGTAAATTGGAATATAAACGATTTAGTTAACCTCAATAAGAAGCAGAGGGCTTTTATGTTTGTATTAATGTTACCCCTCAATCGGGAGTAACTTTGAACAAAGGTATTTTCCCCATCAAAAACACTTGTTTAGGTGCTTATATCAATGTTACCCCGTTAAAATACCAGTCTAAGTGTAAAACTAAAAAGAGAAGAGAAGAAAAGAGAAAGTCCAGTTATATCTAATTTTTCTCAAACTTGGCTCCTGATTTTTTTTTTTTTTTTTAATTAAAAATCCTTCCCAAATCAGATTTTTCTTCTAATGTAGGTAGTAAGATTATCTTCAGTTGCTGTATTGCGGTTCATAGAATCCTTGACTGTTAGACCTGGTTGGCAGACTTGGACCATTGTGAGCTGATGGTTCTCATTGTCTGATGATTCAAAATTTGGCAGACTCACTTTCAGCATATGACAAGTCATCACTATTCAAGCTTGAGTTTGTGGAGGATTGAGAATCATAAGAGGCACACCTGGCTGCTTTCATTTTTTTTTGTCTTCATATTATTCCCTTTCTGATAATTCCCAGTTTTCTCTTTTCAGTAAAGGCTGGAATGACTGGAGAGTAGATCATCAGTCGTGATTTCTTTTCCAGGAGATATCATCAGTTTTTTTGCGTTATTTTTGTGCTACAGATTCACAACGAACAATGTTCAGGTGATTCACAAAGCTCCACAAGTTACTCCGTCAATCTACATGTACACAAACCTGTCTCAAAGTTACTCCGTCAACTTCACAAACTTCACTTACTAATTTGTAGAATATAGGAGAATTGACTTATAGGAATGATAAAAAACGAAAAATGTTCCTAGATAGTTTTGTGATTAGGAAATAACTTACTTAAAACGATGACTCTGAAAGTATTTACCTGTCAGAGGAGGTTTGGAAGAAGTTTTAAAGGCAGATCACATATACAGAAAAATGGCGCGAGGATTGCCAAGTTAGCCACGTGGAAAATATGCTGTGATTGCATTACACTCTACTAGTAACGCTTGAAATAATGGGACTAGTGGGAGGTCGCTGGCATCAAAACTAAGCCCGCCAGAATGATATGGATTCAAAAAACCTGACTTTATAAAGTAACCCCGTCAGTTCAAGGTACCTCGTTTTATGGTATACATTTTCTCTTGTTTAAGACTTGTATTAAATATACTTATTTTTATTAGTAGGATAATAAAATAGATCTAAGTAAAAAGCAACACCTTGACACATCTGCAGTAAGTGATACTTAATGAACCAACATAAATTTATAAATAAACAACATATGCATACGGAAGCTATTTCAAACAAATTTTGTTGCACTATGTGTAAAATGTAAATAGAAACATTTTTTATATGCCCGTTATCGTATATACCAAAATTAATGTAAAGGGTTTTTCAATAAGGACGTAAACGTAAATAAAATAAGTTGTATGGGATATCCACTCAATTTTTTTATTTGAAAGAATATTCTATGGCATTAGTATGGAATATAACGTCGTTTGAAATATTGCCGTAGCTTTAAATTGCTTGTGCAGAATGTCCATCGTGGCATGCGCTGTGTGGCACGTTGCGCCGTCCTGTTGGAACCACATGTCGATATCCATATCATCGAGTTTAGACCACAAGAAGTTGCTTATCATCGATCTGTAGTGCTCACCGTTGACGGTTATGGCAATGCCAGTTTCGTTTTGGAAGAAGTACGGACCGATGATTCGGCCAGACCAAAATTCGCACCAAACAGTGACTTTCTCAGGATGCATTTGGTGCTGGTGTATCTCGTGTGGATCGGTATCATCCCAAAACCGACAATTTTGTTTGCTCACATACCTTTTCATCCAAAAATGGGCCTCGTCGCTAAAGATGATTTTCTTGGCGAAATTTGGGTCAACTACCCAACTGCTCATCAACGCGATCACCGAACAGACCGTTGTCTATGGTCATTTGCCGTAAGTTCCTGAGTCAGTTGGATTTTATACAGGTGCAGAAGTTCCGATGCAATATATCACCAAGTTGATGTCGCAGAAAGGCCAAGTTCTTGTGAACGACGAGAAATTGACTTCCTCGGGTACACTCTCATGCACAGCAGCGACGTTTTCAGCAGACCTTGCGTTTCGGTAACGTACGGGTGTTGACTGACTATTTGTCAAACCGGTTGGCTCGAATTTGGCCACCAAACATCGAGTAGTCGACTTGGCGGGATGGTTGTGGCGAGGATAAAAATCACGTAATGCGCGGAATGTTTCTCGAACAGAGCACTTATTTTGAAAATAAAATGTGATAATTTGCACACATTGTTGAACGCCATAAGTTTCTATGGTTGTTTGTCATACGCTACTGAAAGATTCACAATAAATTTGACAGATGTTGCTTTAACAACATGCCCGCTATAACCTAACAAATTTCGAGCGTTCCTATTGAAAGACACTGTATTTGCAAAAAGGGAGCTAAGGGATTCAAAATATATACACATTGTGTTCCATCTTTATTTCGTTCAATGGAATAACATCTTTGGCAGTGGTTTTTAGTTGAATTTTGTTTTAATGTTTTCAAAAAATAAAGTCTATGTGTATAAGCAATTTCATAATATTCATGTTGTAAAAACAACGGTGAAAAATGATTCTGTTTTTTTTTGGGAAACAATTAAAAAAAAATTACAAAAAAGTCTTTCTCTTGTCTTTACGTAGTAGACCAATATATAAATTGGGAGGTAAAATATTAGTTTATTACAAAATATTTTAATTTATTTATTTTGTTTTTTAAGTCGTGTTTCGTTTGGGTGCCACAACAATCTCCGCTTTGTCTGTGCATTATGTATTATTTATGATGACATACAGACGTCTAGTAATCTAATAAAAACATCAATTATGCGCTAACGGACACGGTGTCATTTATATGCCCTTTAGTCGCGTTATTGATTTTATCCCCTCTACGAGTCAAGTGCATCGTCGGAACAATAGGAAGTGATATAACATACATAGCTCGTTCTGCTGCCTATAATAGTACTCAACAGTAAAATAAACGCTTTTATAACGTGTTTTATTAAGGCTGGTGTTTATTTATGATCATATGTTACAGCAACGATGTATAAAAATCATTTACAGCGCAACCTAGTTAGGATTGTTTTAGGAATATATACAGTGGCTCTCAAAACTATTCGTACCTTTGGCGATAATACCCATGGCGTTGTCTAATATTTTCCACTTTGCAAATTCTACATTATAGCGTACACTGGTTGTTATCGTACTTCCGTATTAGGACAATTCACATGCAAAAAATCGGAGACAATAAGTACACTATTGCAAAGTTAACTTTCATTTGTTTAAAAGACATGGATATTAAAAGTCATAAAACTGTTCGTAGGGCTACTCAGTCAACTTATTGGGCAATACCATCTACCGACGATTCTTAGAATTAATTTCTGGTTGGCTGGGAATCGCCAGAATGCTCGTGCAGAATGCCCATCGTGGCATGCGCTCTGTGGCACATAGCGCCGTCCTGTTGGAACCACATGTCGTCGGTATTCATATCATCCAGTTTAGGCCACAAGAAGCTGCTTATCATCGATCTGTAGCGCTTGCCGTTGACGGCTATGGCAATGCCAGTTTCGTTTTGAAAGAAGTACGAACCCATGATTCCGCCAGACAAAAATCTGCACCAAACAGTGATTTACTCGGGATCAATTTGGTGCTGGTGTATCTCGTGTGGATTAGTATCGTCCCAAATCCAACAATTTTGCTTGTTTACAACAAGATCTACTTCTGTCAACCGGGCAAAACATCAAACACTGCAATGAATATCTAGACATGAAAATATCAAACGACGGGACACTTGATGAAGCGATTTCGGAAAGAAACACCCAAGGAAGGAGAGCAATTACAATGTTGAACAGCATTCTATGTGATAAACAAATAACAAAAGAAAATAAAAGAAGAATATATAACTCAATAATTAAAAGTATAGTAACTTATAGTTGTGAAGTATGGCCAATAAAAGAAAGAACAGAAAGAATGATAAGAACCACAGAAATGGACTTCTAGAGGAGGTCAGCTGGAAAATCAAAGAGAGAAAGGGTAACAAATGAGGAAATAAGAAATATGATGGGAATAACATAGGACGTTGTAGATGATATAAGAACCAAACAACTCGTATGGTACGGACATGTTCAGCGAATGCAAAATGACAGAATACCCAAAAAAATTCTAAACTGGAAACCACAAGGAAGAAGAAGTCGAGGAAGACCACGAAAAAGCTGGAGAGAGGGCATTGATAATGAAGTTCGGGAGAGAGGTCTGGACGAGGACATGTGGAGAAACAGAGAGGAATGGAGATTAGGAATCGGAAGACGGCGAAGGACGTTATAAACCGATATATGTGTGTGTATGTATAACTTGACAAATTTGCACAGAACAATTTTGAAAAGATGAAATCTAAGACGAAAGCTTCCAATTCACGATCTCGATCTTTCACCATAATTTTTGATATCGTGGTACATTCATATAACACACATTTTCTCTGAAGATAGTTCCTTAAACCAACACATAAAAGAAAGTACCTAGGTACTTTTTTTTTCATTTCAAGTGACTGAAATCCGAATATATAAAAGACAATTGAAATATAATTGCCATCATCGCTAAAAAAACTTCTTAGAATACCGATTTGTAACCGTGCCATGTCTACCAGACGTAATTTTTTATTAGGTAGTCTACGGAACGTAGTACTTATTTCGAATGTGTAATTAGTATCATAAGTAGTGGGCGTGTGATACAAGAGGTTATTGTCCTTTTAATAAGTGTTTTTATATTGAAATTGCATAAACGACTAACCTAATATAGATAGACACATGAGCAGTAAACGATGTAAAAGGATATATCGTAGACCTGGGTTATCGCAGACAGCCAGGTTCCGGTTTTAAATAAATATGATGATTAAATTACAAAACTGAAAAACAACACTTTAATCATGTTGTTTTGATTTCCCATTGCGGCACATGCCATTGTTTATTACTTCTTTTTGTTTTCTAGGTTGCGCTTCCTCGATTTCGTAAATTTTATTCAGTCGCTTAACACGAAACTAGTTATCGGTATTTTTTTTTTTACAAAGCGTGTAGAAATCATGGTTGATGATGTGCAACTGCGAAATAAATACAGGGTTAGTCATATGTATGGAGACTGTCAAATAAGTTAAAAATCGTGTATGTCGTAAAATATACAAAAGCCGTTATAAACTCTTGGACAAAATGAACCGTTCAGTGAAACTTCATATTATTACATTTATTTTTATTGAAGATTTAGATCATAGTACCTACGTGACATTATAATTAAATGATTTCAACTAATGTTTAATAGGTTGGAATAGTTAGATTATTGGGGAAAAACATGAGTAAGTAACAGGAAGGAACAGTAATGTCGAATGCAATGAAAACGGTGTCGAAGAAAAACTTTAGAAGAAAAATTGGAGGTGAAAATAAATCGTAAGAAATTTAATTCAGTGACATGTAGATCTAGCTCTTATCGCAGCTTCCATTCGTCTGGGCATGTTATTGATCAAGCGGTGAATGGTTTACTGAGGACTATTCTCCCATTGGACAAGAATGGCCTGCTGGAATTCTCTAAGAGTCACAGGAACAGATACATGGTGTCTAACTGTTCGTTTTAGTGCATCCTATAGATGTTCTATGGGGTTCATATCCGGGCTTCTTGCTGGCCAGTCCATAATTGGAATAGCAAACTTCTCTTCTGACCTCTGGACGTCAACGAGTATGGCACTCGTTAACGTCCATCTGGTGAATTAAGAGCTACTCTTGTTTCGTCTGAAAGCAAAACTTGCTTTTAGTTTGCAATGCTCCAATTTACTGCTTATCAATAATAGAAAAGTGTGTATGTGCGTATAAAAAAGAATGAGGGCAACATTCAGCTATTCACTTAGACCAGGCTATTTATTGTGCATCTTGTGGGCGGTCCGATAGGGACTTGTTCCTATTCTTGATGAGCACTACGTGTTCTATTGCGAGACCCAGTATCGTAACTCTATGTTCACTAGTGATCAGCGCTGACATTCCTCGTTAACTAGAGTTACCTCTTTTACTGCTTCAGCTTGTGTTTCATTCACCTGATAACATTAAATTAAAAAAAAAATCACTAGCTTAGCTTAATTTATTGTCATTTACCAATTACTTTAAACGGCATTAAATGTACCATTAACAAACAAATTATTACAATAGTTTAACAGATGGAAAGTACCATTTTGTAATTGTTTTAATTTTATATTTTTACATAATTAATTTTGTAATCAGTAGTGACAGAGGCACTTAAATGCCAAATTTTATAGATATATGGATCTTTTTTATGAAAATTGTCTGACGTATTAAATATACCATTTTGAATTTTGAAAGCTGAATTTCAGATTCTTATCGGTGACCTAAAAAGTCCCAAAGTACCAAGTTTTGTGGACATCCAAAGTTTTGTTCAAAAATCCGTGCGCCATATTGGATCCGCCATTTTAAATTTTGGAAGTATTACTCCAAATTCGTTATCTGTTATCTCAGAGACTCACAAATACCAAGTTTACAGGAATTCCCAACATATTAAGTTGATTTCGTGTCACGTGCTTGATCTTTTTTGCTAGATATTATTATAAAATCTGTTTGAATGTACAATGTCTTTAAATATTACTTTTCAGCAAAAGTTTCAGCAAAATTTATAAAAAATATTAATGACTCCTGGATATCGACGGTTGTAAAATATGTAAGTCACATATATTATTCATTTGGAGCACTCTCGTCAATAGAACGATTAGACAAACATTGATGAAACAAACTGTATTTTCCAAGAAACAGGTGTAATATTTAAAATGTGGACGGTACTCCATTTTCCGTAAGGTATCGAATCGATTATTATTTCTAAGAAATATCGATAGTGGGAATTGTGAGTGTAAGCTAATATTGCAATCTCTATTTTATATTGTAAAAGGTGTACAGTGAATTCAATTTAAAATTAAATAATCGTTTAACAATACTATGAGAACCTTTACCGCCAAAGGGTAGTAAAGGTATACCTGTACCCTGTACCTGTACACTGTAAACAGTGTTGATTTTACTACTTACTGGTATAGTTTATTTCATCGCTATTTGCCAAATAAGAAATCCCAAACGGCTCTTATCTCATATCGTGGCTTGTTTTTATGGCTAGGCTGAGGTAGACTGTTCCGTTTATCGGCAAGATAAGAGAATTTTTTATTTGGCAAATAGCGTTGAAATGAATAGTACTGGTATAAGAATTGGTAGCAGTGAATTATCGTATACTATAAGAGCTTTATAACGTTCATTTCACGCCAAACTAGTGCGGTTTTATATATAGCGTGATGGCACCGAATAGAAATTACAACTAGAAGGTTCACTCTCCGTCCGCTAAGTTTCCCTCCTTACCCCGTTTCGTTGTCCAGCGAGAATTAGCTAACTAGCACGTGGCGCACTATAGTATCGTACGAAGTGTCCCCCATATACTACAGAAGGCTACCGTTCAACAGCTGCATGCCCGTCGTAAACGTAATATAAAAGTACCGCCGGAGAGTGAACCTTCTAGTTGTAATTTTGTTAATTTTTTGGAAATCCGAAATATGTCCAACTTATTTCTTAAAAAATCTGGCGAAAAATAACATTTTTTCTGATTTTATATCTAAACTATGACGACGATAATATAATCTTCTTAATAAAACTATGTATCTAGTATCTATCTACAAATCCAGACGTAGAAATTCCGTCTGCATATCTTGTAGCATCACCGCGTATTAATTTACTTTACCTTTTTTTTAACGATTCGCTTAACTCTAATTTACAATTTTAAATTTAATACCCTCTATACTAAAGGACTTTAAATAAGGACGCTTGATTTTTAAACGTAAATACTCGTAAAACAAGTTGTGTGTGAGATATCCATTCGATTTTTTTTATTTGAAAGAATATTTTATGGCATTAAGTATGGAACATAACGTTGTTCAAATGTGCCGCGACTTTGCCTGGTGGCATGTATTCGAGAGGTTCAATTTTCGATGACTTTGTTGCATAAATCTGGCTGAATTTGCTGGATGGCGTTCATTATGTTGACTTTGGGGGTATCAATTGTTTGCGGTTCATTCGCATAGACTTACGATTTAAGATAGCCCCAAAGGAAGTAGTCTGAAGGCGTGAAATCGCACGATCTCAGTGGCCAGGTCACGTCGCCGATGCGCGAGATAACCATGCCCTCAAATCGCTCGTGTAGAATGTTCATCCTAGCATGCGCTGTGTGGCACGTAGCGCCGTCCTATTGGAACCACATGTCGTCGGTATCCATATTATCTAGTTTACATCACAAGAAGCTGTTTAGCATCGATCTGTAGCGCTAACCGTTGACGGTTATGGTAATGCCAGTTTCGTTTTGGAAGAAGTACGGACCGATGATTTCGCCAGACCAAAATCCGCATCAAACAGTGACCTTCCCAAAGTATCGAGTATCGTCCCAAATCCGACAATTTTGCTTGTTCACATATCCATTCATCCAGAAATGGGCCTCCTCGCTGAAAATTCTTTTTTTTTTTGTGGCGAAATTTGGGTTAACTCCCAACTGCTCCAGGGCCCAATCAGCGAACACACGGCGTTATCTATGGTCGTTTACCTTAAGTTTCTGGGTCAGTTGGATTTTATACGTATGCAGACCCAAGTCCCGATGCAATATTCGTCAAGTTGACGTCGCAGAAAGGCCAAGTTCTTGTAAATGACGAAAAATTGACTACCTCGGGGTTTTCTGTACACTCTCACGCATAGCAGCGATATTTTTAACAGACCTTGCATATCGGTGACTTACGGGTGTTGGCTGATTATTTATCAAACCGGTTAACTCGGATTTGGCCACCAAACGTCGAATAATCGACTTGGCGGGACAGTTGTGGCAAGGATAACGTTTCTAGAACGGAGCACTGATTTTGAAAATAAAATTTAATGAGTTGAACACGTTGTTGAACGCTGTGCCTTTCATGGTTATTTGCCATACAGTACTAAACAATTTACAGCAAATTTGATAGGTGGTGCTTTAACAACGTGGCTGCTATAACCTAACAAATTTCAAGCGTCCCTATTGAAAGATCCTATATAAACAGGAAATCTCTAATATAGTGTGCAGTTGGATTCGACAAAGGAATACTTTTGTTTTGCTAAAAACACAGGGGGGTTGCAATAAGAGGTAAGAAAGACTCATCACGACCCAGTTGAGACAGTCTGAGGGGACTAAAATTTGTACATACATCGGTAAATGACCTTTTAAATAAGGTTGACGTGTTTCAAAGTTCAAAGTTTTGGTGAATGTAGTTGTATTAATTTATAATGACTAATAACGGCAGCAAAATTATATGCATTTTTCATTTACGGATTACAAGAATCATTTTGTAAACAAAACAGCGGTAGTTATTTTGATATTATACTTTGTTGAGCAAGAGAATGGTTACCCCTTATACACGTAGAAATATTAACATATTACGTGGAGCAAGTAGTCGTTTTCTCGCATTTCATCTTTAATTTAACCTACCAGCCGCGGTGTTAGCGAACATCTGCAGTTGCTGCATTTTTCAAAAACCACAACGTCTGCCTTAACTCGCACTTGTTGAGAGACGAAAGTGTTACGAAGCTATTACTAGATTAATGATTGCGATGTAATTAGCCACATCATCTTGGTTTCCGCCTCTGTAACTAGGAAATAAACAATTTTCTGAAACAGACACTTAAATGCCGCTTTTTAGACCGCCCGAGCGAATAGTTTACTACGTATACCGTTTTAAAAATGTTATAATCTAGTTGTCTGTTAATTAAGATTTTAATATCTGTAATTAACTGCAACGTAGGAACATTTTAATTGTATTAAGGTAGTTTCTCCGGAAACCTACTTTGCTATAGAATTTCATCAAATTTCGGGTACACATAAAGAATAAACTTCCCGAAGGGAATTGCTTATATGAAAATTTTTGCCCGTACAATAAAGGTAAAATATTCACCATCAAAGTTGGAACTTTTCACATGGTTTGAATGTACCAGTTCACTATAAGTTACACATTTTACATCATAACTATTTTATACATTTTTTTCCAAAAACAACCCATCTACACATTAATTTATTATGAATATGTAGTGATGCATTAAACTGGCGCATTAGCAAGGATAATGAGTGTGCCTCGATAGCTCAGCGGTCAGAGCAACCAACCGGAAATTGGGAGAGCCGGGTTCGATTCTCGGTCGAGGCAAAATGCACTTTTATCCTTGCTACCGCCAAAGTGGTGACTCCGACGTGATGTGATTCATTCCAGTATATGCAACCTCCCTTACATCTCAAATTCGCGGATTCGGTTCCTGTCCTATCCATCGCCCTACAGCCCGGGGGTTACCGAACAACGGTTCGTAAGAATGGCGAACGCGGTCACATTCCGTTAAATTGTATCGAGACAAACCATGTCTCTAGGGAGGGAGTACTGTAGTGACGCATTAAACTGGCGCATTAGCAAGGATAATGAGTGTGCCTCGATAGCTCAGCGGTCAGAGCAACTAACCGGAAATTGGGAGAGCCGGGTTCGATTCCCGGTCGAGGAAAAATGCACTTTTATCCTTGCTATCGCCAAAGTGGTGACCCCGACGTGATGTGATTCGTTCCAGTACATCCAACCTCCCTTACATCTCAAATTCGCGGATTCGATTCCCGTCCTATCCATCGCCCTATAGTCCGGGGGTTACCGAACAACGGTTCGTAAGAATGGCGAACGCGGTCACATTCTGTTAAATTGGATCGAGACAAACCATGTCTCTAGGGAGGGAGTACTGTAGTGACGCATTAAACTGGCGCATTAGCAAGGATAATGAGTGTGCCTCGATAGCTCAGCGGTCAGAGCAACCAACCGGAAATTGGGAGAGCCGGGTTCGATTCCCGGTCAAGGCAAATGCACTCTTTATCGTTGCTAACGCCAAAAATATTTTGAATAAAAAAAATCGGTTGTTGCCCGATTTGTTGAAAGGTAAACATTTTTAAAACGTGCCGGTCTAAGCTTTGCTCGATATATGTCTAGAACTTGTCATTTAGTGTTTGACAACGCAGCGGCATGCATTTTACCAGTAGCCACCATGTTATTAGTGCACATTCGTCACAAATAATATCTAAAATTGAATTTAGTCTTAAACGACTTTTCATTTTTATTTTTTCAAGTGAAGGAACGTTTTTACATTCACAACATCTTAAATTTTTGCCAAGCTCGCTCAATTCAACAATACTTTGTCCAGTGTTTAGGTTAGTTTATTAGTAAAGATAGTATTATTAAATAATATTCTATGGCTTTAAGTATGGAATATAATGTCGTTCAAATGTCTGCCGCAGTTTTGCTTGGAGGTATATTCTTGTATTCGATAGGCCCAATTTTCAATGACTTTGTCGTATAAATCTGGCTGAATTTGCCGGATGGTATTCGTTATGTTGATTTTGACGGCATCAGCTGTTTGCGGTTTATTCGCATAGACCTGCAATTTAAGTAGTCCTAAAGGAATAAGTCTAAAGGCGTTAAATCGCACGATCTCGGTGACCAGTTCATGTCGCCACTGCGTGAAATAACCATGCCCTCAAATCGCTTTTGCAGAATGTGCATCGTAGCATGAACTATGTGGTACGTAGCGCCGTCCTGTTGGAACTACATGTCTTCGGTATCATCCAGTTTAGGCCATAATAAGTTGCTTATCATCGATCTGTAGCGCTCGTTGGTGACAGGTATGGGCAACGCTAGTTTCGTTTTTGAAGAGGTACGGACCGATGATTCCCCTAGACCAAAATCTGCACCAAGCCGTGACTCTCTCGGGATGCATTTGGTTTTGGTGTATCTCGTGTGAATTGGTTTTGTCCCAACTCCATCAATTTTGCTTGTTCACATATCCATTGATACTAAAATGGGCCTCGTCACTAAAGATGATGTTTTTTGGAGAAATTTTGGTCAATTTTCAACTGCTGTAGAGTCGAATCAGCGAACACACGACGTTGTCTATGGTCATTTACCTTAAGATCCTAGGTCAGTTGGATTTTAACTGGATTGGACGAAAAACTGACTGCCTCGGGTTTTCCCGTACACTCTCACGCACAGCAGCGATGTTTTCAGTAGAACTTGCATTTCAATAACGTACATGTGTTGGCTGATTATACAAGCTGGTTGATTCAAATTTGGCTACCAAGCATCAAATAGTCGATTCGGCTGGTGGGACGGTTGTGACGAGGATAAAGATCACGTAATGCGCGGAACGTTTCTCGAACGGAGCACTGATTTTGAAAATTTCTACACGCTGTAACCTTCCATGGTGATTTGCCGTACACTACTGAACAAGCTACGAAAAATTTGACAGATGTTGCTTTAACAACATGGCCTCTTTAACATAAATATAATTAAATTTCGAGCGTCTCTATTGATAGACCTTGTGAAACCATTGGATTCGTGATTAAAACACGACATCATTTAATAATACTACTTCGAAATTAAAATATTGTAATTTTATTTGGTATCCCCGGTATCTAAGTCATATGAATCATCTTCCATTTCTGGTGGGCCGAAAGACAGGAATGAATTGCCCAGAAGATTGCTTTGCGGAAGTCGTCTGCAATACTGTTGAAAATATGCTGTGGTAAAACTTTACCACTTTTAATAGTATGAGAATTGTGTAAAATTTCAGTATTTCGGGTATAAAACTTAACACCAGCATAATTACAAATAAAAGTAAAGGTAAAATTTTACAATACTATATGTTCATGATGTCTCATTAACCATATTATGCCAAAATGCTGTTATGTGTAAGCAAAAATTATTAATTTCCGTTTGTCAAGATGACTGAAATGTTTGTTGAATTTTATGAATCTCTGGATGATTTCACCGAATAGATATTATGTATATATGAGGGGGTACCCAAAAGAAACCGAACTGATGTGGTGGGTAGACTTTTTGTAGTACCGCCTTCTGCCGCTGGAAGGGTATAGAGCTACTATTTCCGAGTCAATAAGCCAAGCGTAGGGGCCAGAAGAAGGATCCGTTCGGCTTGTGTGAACGTTTTAGTGATATTTGCTTTGTGTGTTCGTCGTTTTTTTGTTTTTTCGATGTGAGGGGAGTTGTTCATGGAGAGTTTGTTCCACAGTCAGACAGTTAACCAGGCTTTCTATCTGGATGTTTTGAAAATATTGCGTAACAGTTTGCGGTGGAAGAGACCTGATTTGCTGCAGTCGGGTGACTGGTATTCCACCACGATAATGCCCCTGCTTACACAGCCCTGTCTGTGCGGCAAATTTTGACCAATAATTTCCACAACTTCGTCAATAGTCCGTCGTCGATCTTCCAGGATGATTTCGCGGATTTGTTCAACATTTTCATCGGTTCGAGCCGTGAAAGGACGACCAGAGCGAGGTTTATTATCAATTGACATTTCATCTTTTTCGAAAAGGGGAAACCACTCAAACACTTGACTTTTCCCAATAACATTATCCCTGTAGGCCGTTTTTAACATTCCAAGAGTATCTGTGCTACTTTTTCCGAACAAGAAGCAAATGTTTACGGCGGGCGCTGTTCACGGGAATCAGTCATTGCAAAAACGACGACCACACAAAACAACTGTCACAAAAAAAATTCGCACAAGTCCAACGCAACCTTCTTTAGCGACGACCCCTGGCTTACTGACTCGGGAATCGTAGTTATATACGCTCCTGGAGGCAGAACGCGGTACTACAAGAACTCCGCCCACTACAACATCAGTTCGGTTTTTTTTTGGGTACTACCTCGTCCTGGGTACTACCACGTCCTGATCCGATAGGACTTGCACCTTGACGAAGTTTTAGTGCAAACTAGAGCGGGTGGGTCGGCTTGCACGTTTTAATGATTTAAGAAGCCATACCATTTGTTTAACCATAGTGGGAGGGTCCTTATTGAAAAACCAGACTAAGACAAGTCCCTGAAGGAGGGCAGCAGCTCTTTCAGTCGTCATGGTGGCAGAAACTGTGGGGATTGGTATGGTGCTATGACACACACGACTGCGATGTGGAAGGCAAGAGGAAACCACCACATTATAATCCTCAGAACAGCTAGCAGAAAGCTTATCCTAAATTAATGATGGCGTCTCCTGGGGCAAAAAACTCCGGAGGTAAAATAGTCCTCCGTTCGGATCTCCGGGTGAGGACTGTTCCGGGAGACGTGATCGAGTGCAATAATAGTAAGTGTAGCATTTCACGAGTCGGAGCGTGGAATGTCAGAAGCATGAGACAGGCAGGGAAGCTAGAAAATATGAAGGTAGAAATGGATAGGTTAGGATTAGATATAGTAGTTGTGAGATGCGCTGGCCGGAAGTAGGAGATTTTTGGAGCGGTGACTATAGGGTAATACACACAGGATCGGTAAATGGAAACGCGGGAGTAGGGATCGTTATGCGGAAGAACGCAGGACAGTGTGTAGATAGCTACCTACAATACAGCGAGAGAGTAACGATGGTTAGGTTAGATTCGAAGCCAGTGGAAACAGTAATAGTGCAAGTATACATGCCTACTTCTAGCCATAGTGAGGAAGAGTTAGAAGCCGTTTATTCGGACATAGAGCAGGTAATAGGATTTGTGAAGGGTCATGAAAATTTAATAATAGTAGGAGATTTTAACGCAGTCGTAGGTGAGGGGAAAGAAGGAGAATTTGTAGGTCCTTATGGATTAGGAAACAGAAACGAGAGAGGTAGCAGACTGATAGAATTCTGTGAGAAGCACAAAATGGTAGTCGCGAACACATTGTTCAAGAATCACGTTAGGAGGCGGTACACATGGAAAATGCCAGGAGGGATACGCAGGTATCAGATAGACTACATTCTGGTTAGGAAGAGATTTAGAAATCAAGTAAAAGACTGTAAGAGTTATCCAGGAGCAGATGTAGACAGCGACCACAACTTGGTAGTCATGAAAGCTAGATTAAAGTTCAAAAATCTGAAAACCCGGAAGGATAAGAAACGTATAAATGTAGACATATTGAGGGATCAGAATATGAAAGATAAGTTCCAGGAGAAAACAGATCAATTAATAAATAAAACGAGTAAGGACGAAATCAAGAACGCAGAAACTGAGTGGGAAGGTATCAAGAATAGTCTAGCTTCCGCGGCTATGGACGTTTTAGGACACGATAAAAGGGAAGCTAGGAAGCCCTGGATAACGGACGAAATCTTAAACTTAATGCAAAAGAGACGAGGCTACAAAAACAGACGAGACGAAGAAGGACTGAAAACTTATAAGTCAATAAAGTGGGAAATCATTAGAAAATGTAGAAAAGCGAAAGAACAATGGATAGAGGATAAATGCAAAGAAGTAGAAGATAAGTTGCAAGTAGGTAACACCGATGAGGCTTACAAAATAATTAAGAGGAACTTCAGGGATATAGGAACAATAAGTAGAAACGTTAGGAGTCAATCGGGGGACATACTGATCGGAAGAGAAGAGAAAGCGGATAGATGAAAGCAGTACTTAGGAAATTTATACGAGGGTCAGGAATTAGGAGAGATATTAGAGGAAGAATCTAGCATCGATAGGGAAGATGTAGGAAAACCTATATTGAGAGAGGAATTTGAAATAGCACTAAGGGGGATAAAGAATAATAGAGCGCCGGGTGTAGATAAAATACAGGCGGAAATTTTGAAATGTGCGGGACAGAAAGTAGTAAATAGGATGTTTGAACTGGTAAAATACATATATGAAACGGGCGAGATGCCGGAGGATTATAAGAGGAACACTATCGTTACTATACCGAAAAAGAGAGGAGCCGACAAATGCGAGAACTTTAGAACGATTAGCCTAACTTCCCATGCGTCAAAAATCTTAACTAGAATAGTGCAGAAGAGGATGGAAAATAGAGTGGAGGAAATACTAGGAGAAGACCAATTCGGGTTTAGGCGAAATAGGGGAACTCGCGAAGCTATTCTGGCGCTAAGAGTAATGTTAGAGAAAACAATAGAAAAAGGAAAGAATGCTTATATAGGATTTGTAGATTTAGAAAAAGCTTTTGATAACGTAAGATGGGAAAAAATGTTCGAGATACTAAAGAGCGCGGGAATGAAGTATAGAGATAGGAGAGTAGTACACAATCTATACAAAGAGCAAACTGCTGTTATAGAAGTAGAAGGGGAAAAAAGGGAAGTAGGTATTAGGAAAGGAGTAAGACAAGGATGTACGCTATCACCACTAATTTTTAATCTGTACATCGAAGAGGCGATTAATGTGGTAAAAGATAGAGTGGATTTCGGGATTAAAGTACAGGGACAGAAACTAAAAATGCTGAGATTCGCGGATGATATAGCAGTATTAGCATCTAGTAAGGAGGAATTAGAATCGGCATTGAACGAAATGGAGGCAGTGTTGACAGAGGAATACGGAATGAGGGTGAATAAAAACAAAACTAAAGTGTTAGTGTGCAGAGGGCGCGAGAGCAGAGCAAAAACGAAAGTACAAATTAATAATGAAAGATTGGAGGAAGTTAAAGACTTCACTTCTTTAGGAAGTAAAATAAATTGGGATGGAAGAAGCGATAAAGACAGAAAACAAAGAATAGCGCAGGGTCGAGTAGCTTTTAACAAACAGAAAGCACTTTTATGCTCGGGGGTAATAAACTTAGAAACAAGGAAGAGATTTTTGAAAACATATGTATGGAGCACGGCACTATACGTGATACGTGAAGAGATAGAATGGTAGGCCACTTGCTGAGACATGGGGGAATAGTCCGCGATATTTTGGAGGCAGAAATAGGAGTGAAGAAAAGCAGAGGTAGGCCTAGATTAGACTACTGCTCGCAAATAGTAAGGGATGTAGGTTGTAGCACAATTAACGAAGTGCGTAGATTAGCACAAGATAGGAGAAGCTGGAGGTTAGCGTCCAACCAGTCTTAGGACTGATGACCTAATGATGATGACTACCTCGTATACCTAATCTATCTGTGTTTCGCGACGATGAACGAAACAAAGTAATATAAATGTATATTTTGTACCATTTATTATGTATTGTCTGCTTATTATTTAATAATATTATATAAATTTTATCGAGAATATTAGCAAATTTTTATTTTCAGCGAGAACTAAATCCCAATAAGAATTATTAATAATTATTAAACCTTGAAGCAATGTACCTATTTACATATATAAATTAAATATTTTCAATTTTGTAGTAGCATATACATATACACCTATATTTCATTACTGCAAAAAGGAAGTTAACTTAAAAAAAAAAGAAAAATATAATAGTGTATTATATTTCAGGGGCGTTTTATTTCCTTTCATTTGTACAATATGGACAGTAGAAGGTGTAATATTGAAATAAAGTTTCACCTAAAGCTGGCGAAGTTTACACCAGACGACGTATTGATTTTACTCCATTACTGGTACTACAATTCACAGCAACGAATGGTAAAATTCATACAATAGCCTTATAGTGTTTGTTTCACACCAACCCTTGTATGTATCTCAGGGGCGTAGCGTACATGAATGCAAGTGATGCGTCGCACCCCTTAAGAAATTGGCAAATTATTGTTATTTAAAAGTTGAATCGATTTATTCAATTATTGCAAGTTTTTAATTATTTTAAACTGACCGCAAACTTACATTATTTACTTTAAACGCTAGCATCGACTTTTTTATTTCAAATCGGCCGTGAAGGCACCCGAAATTATTGGACTAACACGTTACTTGATGAAGTGCTGAAATGCGATGGCCCACGTTACATCCAAGCTACGTGTTACATGGGCGAAAAGATCAGTGATCTTACGCAGTCAACAGTGGAACCTTAAGTGGGTGTTGTTATTTCCGGACTCAGTTATGCGATTATGTGAACGGATCTTGGTGACTGTTGCCTAACATAAGGAAGATTTGGAAGCGCTGTTTCAAGTAATTGTGGAAAATGAAAATGAGAAATTGGGTCGAGAAACTGTTATTTGTGCTAGATGCCTTTTAACTTTATTGCGCGACTTTGATTTTAATTTTTCCTTAGTAGTGATTTCTGCAATATTCCCACATTCCGAGAGTCTGTTTAAAATTCTACAGACAAAAATATCAGATATTAGTTACTGCAATAGAAAGATCGCCGATTTCAAATCACATATTCAAAAAATGAGAAACGAGTTTATTGACACTAAGTAAAAGAATGCGTTTGAATTTAATTTCTGAAGAATATAAGAAAAGCACCTACGCACGATTGTTTTATGAAATTTTGGACGTTATTACTTTGAACATTAGTGAACGGTTTAGTGAAATTTCTAAACTGAAATTCTTACATCTAGATTCCACACAATTTACTTCATTCATGAAACGTTTTCCTGACGAACTTTTTTGTTCTTTAGTAGATACATATGGAACATTCTTTGACGCAAGTCATTTAAAAAGCGAACTTTCAGTGATTTATAGTGATCCCGATATGAAAAAGAGCACTGTGTTTGAGCTTCACCAATATATTATGTCCCTTCAATTATCTCCTGTTTTCCCGGAGTCATCAAAATTGTGTCGTTTAATTTTGACTATTCCTGCCACAAGCAGTTCCGCGGAGAGATCATTTTCATGTTTAAAGAGAATAAAGACTTATCTGCGAAATTCTCAAAAGCAAAAAAGACTGTCAGCCTTAGCATTAATAAATATTGAAAGTGCCTTGTTAGAAGATATGAGATCGTCTCCAGCATTTGAAGAAACAGTGATAGACGTTTTCACTGGACAAACAAAAACCGAAGAATTGATTTTGATTTTAAAAATTAGGATATTACCTCGACTTATCATTTTAGGTTAGCGTCTTTTTTTTATTTTGATCATTTTCATATGGCCTACCATACATCTGACTATATCTCTTCCCCTTATAACATTTTTATCACATCCCTAGATTCTATTCTCACGCTACGCCCCTGGTGTACCCCGCTTGATGTGAAATTGGTGTCAAATTCCACACAACAGTAAATGACTGGTGAATTGTTTGCAACAAATTGCTGTTGTAAGTGAGATATATCCGGATATAAACGTAAGAAGTCTACACACCCTGTAAACGATTCCAGTCTGTGAAATAAACCAACAATCAACTATATAGTTAAGAAACTGTCTTCGAAGAAATACATATCGTGTGTCACCACTTGATACACATTATCTTTTGTATATCACAAGACAGTGTTATATTAAGAAAACAAACTCATCATGTGACAGAATTAACTATAATTCAATATTATTATTTATTTATGTAAATTTAATAAACCTGATATCTCATTTGGATTAACTTCATTATATTTATATGTAGTTGAAACGTTTTAGTGATAACTTCCTTTCGGATAAATTAAGATTCGTTGAAATTAAACATGTGATAAAGAATTGGGCATTTTAATATTACAGGCGTGTATTTTGCTTTTAGAAAGACTTAATGTTTGTAAATACATGGAAATCGTTCAAGGTAAAATATGCAATTACAATATTGTACCGTTTGATTTACCTTAAAATGCACTGTTGGACTTCATGTTATTGTTATTCCACACACTTTGCGTTTGATGTATTTTTAAAATTTAGGCCGCCGTTAAGTAGAATACGGGGCAATAGTACTGTTATCAGAGTATTGTAGAGAAAAAAATACAGTGACTTGATAAAGTTTCACACAATATGCATAATTGTGTTACTTAATGATTTTTTAAACTCTGAAACACATCGGCCTTATTTTTTACAGAGATTGAGTGATGTATATTTTTTCATGTTTTATGTTTGAGTTGTGATATTACCATTATCGTTTTTTTTTTCTTTAATTGTAACCACCTACCTCTTTTGTTAAACAAATATAATTCCTTAAAGTTTTTTTAGTACGACATCCCATATTAAGGGTTTCCTATCTACTGTATATAAGATAGATGGTTTTAAATTTAAAATTGTAAAATAACCGGCCTGTCAATAGGGACGCTTAAAATTTATTATGTTACGGCGGCCATGCTGTGAAAGCAATATTTGTCAAATTGGTCATTCTATAGAACACCCCCTTCTGCCCTATCGAAAAACTAAACTTACACTCACACATTCTACATTCCATCACGAGTACAACGCACCTTATCATATCTTGCGCAAATGGCTTTATGTATTTTTTATAAATAAATTAAAATTGGAACATTTCTCCATGCGCACAGCTGATTTACTGTTTACTTAATCGTTTCTGTAGTTCACCAAAGTTCCCATGTTGCCACATCAACTTTTGTACAACTATCATAATATACAATATAGGCTACAAATTACTTGCTTACCTAAAGCGCAGACATCACTGTCTAATGCTATTACTAGTCCTTCGGTTAATTAGGTCACTCACAATAACTCCGTTAAGGTCACAAATCATTTATATACCAAATATATCCCTTGCCCTTCAACAACAGACGCCAAAATTTAATAAAAAAAAATCAAGATATTTAATTTTGCGGTCTATGTGCACACAATGTCACATCCTTTCAGCACACATAAAAATATTGCTTCAACCCTTAAAAACTACCCCTATATGTGAAATATTTTAAAAAATTTACATTTTTTTTAATGTACCCTTGCTAAATTAACATTCCTCAATACACCTGTTTACCCCACCCAGCACCTCTATTCGCTCCCACCTCCCGTTAGCTACATGGGTTATTATTAATTTGTGCAAAGTTTCGTTTGTGAAAAACTATTCCTATAGCAACCTACAACACGTCCATGAAAAAAAACGCGAGAATCCAGAAGGGGATGTTTCAACCCTTAAAAACTACCCCTATATTTTGAATATTTTAAAAAATTTACATTTTTCTTATGTACCTTTGCAAAATTAACATTCCTCAATACACCTGTTTACCCCACCCAGCACCCCTATTCGCTCCCACCTCCCGTTAGCTAGATGGGTTATTATTAATTTGCACAAAGTTTCGTTTGTGAAAAACTGTTCCTATAGCAACCTACAACACGTCCATGAAGAAGAAAACGCGAAAATCCAGAAGGGGGTGTTCTATAGAATTACCGTCAAATTTATTGTAAGTTCAGTAGTGTGTGGCAAATCATCATGAAAGGTTATAGCGTTCAATAATGTGTGCAGTGAGTCGACTATTCGACGTTTGGTTGCCAAATTAGAGTCTTGTTCGATTGTTGGCTGATTATTTGTCAAACCGGTTGGTTTGACAAATAATCAGCCAACACCCGTACGTCATTGAAACGCAAGGTCTACTGAAAATATCGCTGCTATGCGTGAGAGTGTACGGGAAAACCCGAGGTAGTCAATTTTTCGTCGTTCACAAGAATTTGTCCTTTTTGCGATTTCAACTTGGCGAATTTTACGGGTGCAGACTTGGATCTGCACCCGTATAAAATCTAACTGACCCAGTAATTTAAGGTAAACGACCATAGATAACACCGTGTGTCGCTGATTGGGCTCTGGATCAGTTGGAAGTTGACCCAAGTTTGGCCAAGAAAATCATCTTTAGCGACGAGACCATTTTTGAATGTATGGATATGTGAATAAGCAAAATTGTCGGATTTGGGACAATACCAATCCACACGAGATACACCAGCACCAAATGTATCCCGAGAAAGTCACTGTTTGGTGCGGATTTTGGTCTGGCGGAATCATCAGTCTGTACTTCTTCCAAAACTAAACTGGCATTGTCATAACTGTTAACGGCGAGCGCTACAGATCGATGATAAGCAACTCCTTATGCCCTAAACTGGATGATATGGATACGGATGACATGTGGTTCCAACAGGACGGCGCTACGTGCCACAGCGCGCATGCAGCATTCTGCATGAGCGATTTGAGGGCATGTTTATCTCGCGCATTGGCGCCGGCGACGTGAACTGGCCACCGAGATCGTGCGATTTAACACCTTTAGACTTTTTCCTTTGGGGCTATCTTAAATCGCAGGTCTATGTAAATAAACCGTAAACAATTGATGCCCTCAAAGTCAACATAACGAACAATAATGGACCTCCCGAATACGTGCTACCAAGCAAAACCGCGACATACATTGAACGACGTTATATTCCATACTTAATGCCATGAAACATTCTTTCAATCAAAAAAAAAATTAATGGATATCTCACACACAACTTGCTTTATTTACGTTTAAAAGTCGAGCCTCCTTATTGAAAGACCCTTTATAAATGTTTTGCAAATAGAAGTATATTTTCTCGGCAATCTGATAGACAATTTGACTACGTATTAGTCGTATCATATTAATTTTTTTTAATTTAAGCCGTGAATAAAATCAGTTCATGACTAAGAAAGGTAAATTAAAGTATAATGAATTTGTATCATAGTAATTATAATAAAGTATTAAGAAAATCGCATTCAATATGTAAAGTATAGAGGTCAGACGTCTAAAAATATTGCTATCGTTTCTGGTGTACCCCAATGGCCTGTATTTGGGCCCTTATTATTTAATATTTTTCTTAGTAATAGTACATTGCTGTTTAGAAAGTAAAACGTAAATTATTTACTTATAAAAATATATCTACAAATAATTTTCTTCTTCTGAGTCTTCCCTCAATGTGCAAAACTGCAATATCATGAGCTTCAGAGGAAAACAGGATATTATAACTTAAGATTATACGCTGAATATAAATGTTTTTAGAGACCTGGGTGTAATTTTGTATCCAAAAGTAAGATTTACAGATCAGTACAGCATAATAATAACACAATCCTGTAAATGTCTAGGATTTGTGTTACAATATTCAAAAGATTTTACTTCCAGTGACACGTTGAAACTCTTATTTAACGCTTATGTTAGAACTCGACTTGAGTATGCGTCTACCGTGTGGACTATTACTTATCTTAGATTTGGGATAAATTGTGTATATCCCGCATAAGGATATGAACAACACTAGATTCGGTCAACGTCATACCTTTAGAAAAGGGGAGAATAGTACGTTCTGCAGAAAGATGCATGCTGCATCTGTCAGCAAACGAAACTCAGTTGACACAATAATTAAAAGTTACAGAAAATTTTGTTCAGCGATGAAGCATATTTTCATCTTGACGGATACATCAGCAAACAAAATCAAATTTGGTGTGCTGAAAGTCTACATGTTGTTCGCGAAAAGGAAATGCATCCACAGAGATACACGGTTTAGTGCACATTATGGTGATGGAGTAATTGGATCATACTTCTTTGAAAACGAAGCTGATAACGCTATCACAGTAAATGGGAAACGCTATAGTGACATGTTAAATGATTTATTTTTCCACCAAAGTGATGATTTGGATGTGAACAATATCTGGATTCAGCAAAATGGTGCAATGTGTCATACAGCACGCGTAACCATAACTCTGTTGCATACCAAATTCCTGATCATGTGTCGCGGAATGCTGACATCAATTGACCTGCAAGATCATGTGATGTAACACCAGTGAACTTTTTTCTTCGGGGTTATGTCAAGGGAAAATGTGTACACTACCTAGCTAGCAACAATCAAAACCCTCAAACAAAACGTTCAACGTGTTATTCTGGAAATAGAGCTAGACTTTATCGTGTAGTTCCCATGTTATGGACAATTTTGCTAAACGAGTGACATCACGCCAGATGAGTCGAGGCGGCCATATGAATTATACTCTTTTCCATTTGTAGCCGTGTCATCTCCATTTTATGTAGAAGTTTAAAATACCTCAGTTTGTAAAATATTAGTTTTATTTACAAATCACATCATATAGTTCTAAATAAGACACTCAGACATGTTGACGTCGTATGGTTGTAGATGACAGTCGTTAAATGACAGCCCTCTCTTTGACAGAACACAAATTCAAATCCTATAGTTCCAACTGCTATATATCTATTTATTTCTATTTCATATTTTTGTCCTATAAATAGATTTTTCTGTTGTGCAATAAAGGCATTATTATTATTTTTATTACTCATGTAAATCTTTTATTAAATGATGGTCTGTACTACTAGTAGTTCAAAATAGGTCTGTAGCTGTATTTAACGTACGATTTATTCCTGTTTACATTGTCTCTAAGGTCAGACATTGATTTCTTATGAATAGATAAATTAATATAGCAATAAAATGTTATAAATATAAATATACTAAATCAATACGACCTAATGTATTAAATAATTATACAATACAGTAATCATGACCTAATAGATAGAAGGCATGGGCCTTAGATTAGCCACCGATCTTACAGTTCTAATTTTAACCCCTGCCAACATCTTCTCAATGTCATCTAAGCTTTGACCCTTCGTTTCCGGTACACAAAGAATTGTGAATAAAAGTGCCATCGACATAACGCATCCGAACATCCAAAAGGTGGAATGGATACCAAAAGTGTCAACGATAAACAGGAAAGTTTTGGTAACCGTGAAGCTGCAGATCCAAGCGGATGTTGTCGATATTGACGCAGCGTGTCCTCTTACTTTTGCAGGAAGTATCTCGCCCATCATCAGCCACGGAATAGGTCCAAAACCAAGGGAAAATCCTAATATGTATACCGTAAAACTAACTAGAGGTAGCCATCCATAGCATTGCAAGTCCATCGTCAGGTTACTTTTCACATAGAAATAAGTACCTAGAACGCCCAAAGATGATGCTGTGGAAACACTTGAGATGTACAGTAGGACTTTTCTACCCCATTTGTCTATTAATATTGCCGCTAAAAACGTAGACGCAAAATTAACCGCTCCTACAATTGTTGTACATATCCTTTCGTCCAAATTAGAACCGGAATCTTCGAATATTTTGGTCGTGTAAAATATTATGGCGCTAATGCCGCTCATTTGTTGGAAGAACATTAGTCCCAGTGCAATAAAAACGAGTTTTAACATATTTTTCGTCAGCAGAGTCTTCGTTTCGTTTCTATCCGAAGAATTCTTGTGACTACTTTGGATTTCCACAAATTCCTTGTTAGTGTCATAAGCTGGACCACGTAGCCACCTCAGGACCTTCCTTGACTCTTCATCTTTTCCTCGGAAGATTAAAAACCTTGGAGTTTCAGGAATCCACCAGATAATGAGCATGAATGGCGTAGTCATAATACCCCCGACAAGGGCTAATATTTTCCATTGATAGAACATTCCAAATGTGAAGCAAGTTAAAATACCAATGTTGCCGAAGGCGGCAGGTAAAAGGCCTAAAGTTCCCCGAACTTCTGGTTGTAGGGTTTCCACTAGGTATACCGGTAGGGTTAGAGACGCGACACCTACTCCAACGCCACTAATGATTCTACTAGAATACAGGTACATGTAATCTTTCGCGAAATAGTTTATAGACCACGAAGCTAGGAAGAGAAAATTCGTTAACAGAATCGTCCATTTTCTTCCCATATGGTCTATTAAGGTGCCACCGCAAATGCCTCCTAGCAATGCTCCAAGTGGCATGAAACTCGATATCCACGACATCTGTAACAAAAACAGATCCTTTTTAAGAAAATTATATATTTAGGATAGCATTATGGCCACCTAGTGCTACATTTTCCCTAACCATGTCTAGAAGAGCATTAATAACATATAAATACCGTCTAAGTGGTATACGTTTACTTTATATTTTTATGAAGAAATTGGTAAAAGCATCAATAACTAGGTATTATAGTGATACCTAGACCTACCAAGCAGTGAACATTTTTTGTAACTGTCGAAAAGTGGTCTCTGATAATTAATTCAACTTAAGTCGTAAGCTTAAAAGCCTCCGCACTGTCAGTGAGTCTTTAAAGGTCTATCTCACACCACTGACTCGGTTTAACCAGTTTAGTCTCAGTTCAGCCAGTTCAGTCTCAGTCCAGCTAGTTCAGTCTCAGGGACATATTAGCAATGTATATTCATGTACACTTGTTTACTTATTATAAGTTTAAATCAGTGATTTTCGGAGCGGTCAAGTGTACAAACGGGAAACGTGTAAAGACAGTTCTCATAATTTTGGTTAAAATTCCTAATTCTCCTTATTGAAACTAATGTTTCAATAAGGATAATTATAAAATTTAAGATAGTTTTGTCTATCAATTACCCACTACACTTATTACCAAGCGCAGATCGATACCTGTCGATTTTTTGTAAAGGGTCTTACAATAAGGACGCTCGAGTTTTAAACGTAAATAAAACAAGTTGTGTGTGGGATTGACTATTTTTTTTATTTGTCGACATTAAGCATGGAATATAATGTCATTCAAATATCCTCCGCGGCTTTACTTGTTGGCACGTATTCGGTGCATGGAGTTCCAATTTTCGATGACTTTGTCGCATAAATCTGAATTTAGTGGATGGCGTTCGTTATGTTGACTTAGAGGGCGTCAATTGTTTGCCGTTTATTCGTATAGACCTGGGAATTAAGATAGCCCCAAAGGAAGAAGTCTAAAGGCGTTCAATCGCGAAGGTCGCCGCTGCGCGGGATAACCATGCCTAATCGCTCGTGCAGAATTTCCATCGTGGCATATACTGTGTGGCACGTAACGCCGTTCTGTTGGAGCCACATGTTGCACATGGTATCCATATCATCTAGTTTAGGCCACAATAAGTTGCTTATCATCGATCTGCAGCGTTCGCCGTTGACGGTTATGACAATGCCTTAGTTTCGTTATGGAAGAAGTACGGATCGATGATTCCCCCAGACTAGAACTAGCGCCAAACAGTGAGATTCTCGGGATACATTTGGTGCTGGGGTATCTCGTGTGGATTTGGTATCATCTCAAATCTGGTGATTTTGCTTGTTCACATATGCATTCATCCAAAAATGGCCCTCGTCGCTAAGGATTATTTTTTTGGCGAAATTTGAATCAACTTTCAACTGCTCCAGAGCCCAATCAGTAAACTTACGACATTGTCTATACTCGTTATACTTTAAGTCCTGGGTCAGTTGGATATTATACGGATGCAGATCCAAGTTGGGACGCAAAATTCATCAAGTTGAAGTCGCAGAAAGGCTAAGTTCTTGCGAACGATAAGGAATTGACTGTCTCGGGTTTTCCCGTACACTTTCATGTACAGCAGCAATGTTTTCAGCAGGCCTTGTGTTTGAGTGACGTACGGGTATTGGCTGATTATTTATCAAACCACTTGACTTAAATTTTGCCACCAAACGTTAAATAGTCTACTAGGCGGGACGGTTGTGGCGAGGATAAATATCACGTAATGCGCGTAATGAACGGAGCACTGATTTTGAAAATAAAATTTGATGATTTGCACACGTTTTTGAACCCACCAGGGTGATGTGAATTATTCAGTAGTGTATGGTATATCACCCTGGTGGGTTCAAAAACGTGTAGAACCTAACAAATTTCGAACGCCCATATTGAAAGACCCCGTACATTTTCAATATATTTTCATCGATATTCAATGCTCTGCAAAGGTCTCAATTCTGAGTAAAGACTAGGGTATTTACTGCGCACCTCGTGGGTGGTTCGATATCGCAGTTTTGAGATTTGTTCATATTCTTGATGCGCTATACTTCGTCTAACGCAGGCTTTCACGTGATATTACGTAAACGGGTATTTAAAAAATTATTGTCATCAAAAGTCAATAAGAGACTTATTTAAGTATTTTACTAACTTTCATAGAGCTTCTTAAAAGGTTTAGGAAGGCTTTCAATTTATTTTTCTAATTAATTATGTTTTAAATCATGTGCTATTACACACTAAAAAGAAATCATGTGAATTTCTCAGATAATCAGGAATTATTTTAATACTTCGTATATATTCATGTGAGCTAATGTACTGCTTGATTTGCCACAGTCTTCTAAATTTCATAATCAAGTAGATATGTGAAGACGTCATGTTCAAGATAACAGCCCATTTCACCTGCGTGGATTAAATTTTGAATCACGCAATAGGTGTCTCAATTACGCGGCACTTCATATTATATAAAAAGAAGAAAAATGGTGAAAATAGCCTGGTGTTAGCCTCATATCCCTATTAATTATGCACACGTATACGTATTTAAATTTTATAACATTTGAATATTAATAAGTTATTTGATTGTAATTAATAATAATAATGTGAACTTCCTTATGCAGTAAAAATTAAAGACGCGATTGGAATTTATAGGATCCCTCGTAACATTAAATACAGATAATTATTTAAATGTGATATTAAAATATTTGTTCCCACTCAGTGCGTCCAGATGTCGGAGACTGTCTACAACAGTTTTACGACAGAATATTGATTTTCCTACGGTTGCTTAGAAAATAAGCAAAAGCACATTAAAAGCGCAACATTAAAATGGCATTTTACGCACGCTGTGCGCAAAACACCCTGGAGTAGTGATAGCGTTTTTTCTTAGCATCCATTCGACCCGTGTTCTTCTTCAAAAACAAACAATAACATATCTATTGTAAAAAATTTGATCAATCAGCACAAAGAAATGCCAGGAATTCATTTAGAAAATTGCAGTAATTTTACTATTAATTACAACTTCAAATAGATATTGTTTGTAACAAGATTATTATTGCCTATTATTAAATTATCATTAGCTGTTAATAATTATATTTATTGCTAATACTAATAACAGTAAGTAAATGTTTATTAAAATTAAATAACGAATGTGATTTAAGTGCAACCGTAGGAAAAGTATAGTGTAAAATACGTGTGAAAAGTATTTTCCACACTCGTGAGACTTGTTTACGCAGTGAGACAAACCGTCTCACTGCGTGCGAAAAATGTCTTTTTCGACACTTGTACAATATACTATTGCGTGATACCGGCATAGCTATTGTCTAGGAGTCTAGGTGTTATTAATATTATTTATGTTTGATTCTTTTTGTAAGTAAGTGAAAATTTCATTAGGATATAGCCGTTCAATATATAGGATCCGGCAGAGATGTCTGACGGTTCTCAAAAATCAGTGACTCATTTTTCAACTAAAATAATATTTTATTTTTTCAAAACATTTGTTATAAAATGCCATTTTGTTATCAAAACATTGAAAAACAAAAATTAGGACCGAAAAATTACGTCAAAGCGCTCCCGTAAGCGTGTAGAAAAATTGTCCATGCACTGCTGTACCACGTCGGCTGAAATAACTTCAATTTTCCTCGTTATTGCAGCAGAAAGTTCGGCAAGGGTACGCAGTTTCTCAATGACAACTCTTGCTTCGAGGTATCTCCACAAGAAATAATCGCAGGGCGACAGCTCTGGTCATCGTGGAGACCACATGATATCGTTCCGCAGAGAAATGTCGCCCAGGAAAATGCTGCCTCAAGAAAGCCATAGTCTCCCTGGAAGTGTGGCAAGTAGCCCCGTCTTGTTGAAAATAAACATCATCCATGTTTATGTTACACCATCTCAGTTCAGGAATAAGACTTTCGCGCAGCATCGTAACATAACGGTGTGTATTTATAGTCACCGTGCGTTCGTCTTCTCAACAAAAATAAGGACAGATAATGCCGAATCCGGCTACTGCACATCATACAGTAATTTATTGTATATGGGTGGATGTGGAGGTTGAAATGCAGAATTCGTCGTATCAGAGGAGTACAGCGCGAGAATTCTTCCACTGCTGCGCGAACTCTTTCCACTGTTTAGTTATTACCTGGAGTTATTACCAGCCCCCTGGCACTGCGGTAGTTCGCGTGTAAGTTATTATACAAGGGGCGTTAGTTGCCTTGCAGTACGAAATTGTCGGTAAATTTGAACATAAATGTTTTTAAAATTTTAATATATACGTAACGGATGATGTAAAATTAATAACAAAATGAATTTATAGGAAAAGTATCTGAGCCACAATGTATTACGTAACGATTATTATTCTTTACCGTATAGGTGAAATTGAATTAGATTAATTTGCGATTATAAAAAATATGTTTTCGTGTGTTCCTACAATAATTTTTTATTTACACGTAATATGTACCCATACGTATATAATCTGTTTGAAAAGTGCTGAAACCTATTCTATGAACATTTCTGTTACAAATAAGAGAAATCATTTCAAAATATTAATTCAGAGAGGCAAATAATATAAGTTTATAGTATATACTACAAATTATAATATTGTAAATTGGGAGTAGTCAACGTATTGTTGAAGGGTAAATGGAGCTATCTATTTCACTGCACTTTACCGAAAACTAGTGAAGTTAGAATTAAGATTTGCACAATCGAGCAAGTTTGTTCTTTTCGTAATTGCATGCGGGCACTATGCAACATCGTATCACACGACGCATTTTTTACTTTCTGCGGACCCTCCATTTTACACTATTATATTTATATGCTGTAAATTCATTACAACTTATGATTACGCGTTTGTTATGTTTACATGTACGCGAGGTTATGTTTACTGTTATTGTTGGTGAGGGACGTAAGAGAAAGGGGGAAACGACACTGCAAGAGCACTAGCACCCCTGGCGGCCGTTGTACAGGTAATTGCAAGCTCACACTGCGTAACATATAGGCAGTGCCAGCCCCCTGGTTATTACCATTCGCTGTAGTCCCGGAGGTCTTCCAGATCCCAAGGATCCAACTGTACGGCGGTTATTCACCCACTTCAAAATCGTGTTCCGAGTAGGGATACTTCCGTTCCTTCCAACAATGATTTCGGAATCTATTACGTAGCGATAACAGAATGACTGGTCTCTATAAACGGTTCGTGAACAAAAATACGATGTTCAAGCGTCCAATTAAACGGCATTCCTGCATGGCGACTTAAACGTCATGTCCTGACCTTCACATACCAACTATTCCGAAAACATTAGCCTTACCCTCTGAACTGTTATTCTCATTTCAAAAACATCATAACCTTCTACCGGACTTTTTATTTATTCCGAATTAAGTTCTCCTCTCCATTTTCCATATGAAGGGTACAGGGGAAAACCACAATAGTCATATTTCATGAATTTAACAGGAGAGGAATGTTAAACTTAATAACGTTATAATGTCTCTAAAAATTAACAGTCATGCAGTTGTATTTGTATGACTGACGGACAATGTGTACCAAAGAAAAATGTTACGGCTTGATTTATTTTTGTGTGCGAGTTTCATGAAAAATATTATTTACATGGTCGCACTACCATAAAACCCAGGAAAAAAACGAATAGCCCTTTGGACTTTGTTGATTCTTCCCCTTTATGGTCAACTACCAACAAATCAAAATAAAATAATAATACTGAAAAGGTGCAAAATAAATATGTAGTTTTTAATAGTAATACAAACAACAAAAACCAAACTTTAAAAGAACGGAGTTACTCATGTATCAAGTGTAAAAAATAAGCTTGTACTTTATCACCACAAAACTTCTTAAGATCTTGTAAATTGTCGAACTTCAATTTCTTTGTGGGAATCGGTCCTGCAATCAAAGCATTTTCTATAACTTCACAAATGAAAAAACTAATCATTAACTTACTATTATATGAATAATCTGGCAGAAAGAATTCACCTTCTCTAACTTGTTCCCTCTGACTGTTTTCTCTCCATCCACAAAGGATTGCTGAGTACCAAGGACCATAACGTGTCTCTATAATAAGCTAAACGAAGATGCTCTATCATAATTCTATATTCTCTGATTGGCTAGTTTTTAAAAGGAGCAATCTTTTTATAATTTGGAGAAAGATACGCAGTCCACTTCCTAGACATTGTAGAATCGGCGTTCACCATTGTAAAAGGAGATGGCTTTACTCTTGATTCCCTAAAAATATCCATCCATTCATTAGGTGTGTCAGCCCTACTTTTTGGTTAACTAAACCCATATTTTTATTGATGATTCGAATGATTCGGTTGTTGATGACTGGACTGGGCTTTTTCCCCTGTAATTGTTGGACTTTCCTGGTTCTTCCCTTGCACGGCTATTGTTCTAACGTAAGTTTTAAGCGATCTATTTTTTTTTTTCGGCGGGGGAAAATCTTAGAAAGACACTTCATCTCCTGATGAAGTCGTGTGGGATTCGCACCCACTAAAAAACCCCTCCTTTTTCTCACTTTTCCATTCCGGCACCGCTCTTCAGCATAACATCAGAATGATAAGTTGTCGGTCTGTCTCCTTTCTTCATTCCCCGTGTCGTTCTCGTTGTTGTCCCGTTCTTTCTTCTTCTTCTTTACATTCCATAATCTTTTCTATGGTGAATTTCACAGCACGCCAGTTTTCCTCTCTCCTGCAGATTATGTCAGCAAAGTTATTTACATTTAGGGCTTCTCCAGTCGTAACTTCGATTTCTTGTCTTACAGCCCGCCACGCATCACATTGAAAGATGGTATGCTCCGGTGTGTCTATTTCTGCTTCGCAGTGATTACATCCTAAATCTGTTGCCTTGCCGATGCGATCCGCAAGTGACTTGAAGAATCCATGGCCCGTTAGTATTTGTGTCATGTAGTAGTCTATGTTGCGATGGTTACATCACACCCATCTCATGACGTCGTGGATTAACAGCTTCGTCCACTGTGCAACATTTTGTGTTTCCTCCCATTCCTCCTGCCACTTGTCAAGAGTCATTTGCCGAGCTGCTATTTTGGCCTGTTGAGTCTGCCCATCCGGACGGTCATGTAGATATCGCCTTTCTTCTACCAGTAATTCAATTGGCGGGATGCCGGTTATTACTTGGATTGCTTTGGTAGATACGGTTCTATATGCAGATGCTATTCGCAATAACACTTTCCTTCGAGTTCTAATCATCATGTCTCTATACTTCCTTAGAGTCATTGCCCTGTACCAAATCGGCGTTCCAAACAGTAGGATTGACTGCATCGTTCCCCATAGCGCTTCTCGCTTACGAGCTTTTGGCCCGCCAATATTTGGCATAATAATAAGCGGTCTATTTGATTTTCCCCTGTCTTATATCATAGGTTCCACTATTAACTGACATATGGCACTACAATCATAAAATCGCGAGAAATAGACTTTTGTGGTTTTTCTTCTGTACCCTTCATATGCAAGAACTACACTAGTCATCTTAAAATTGTCTGTCTATCAGGGATACAAAAGCATGTGATTCTTACCATGTCAATCCCGCTGATTATGAAAACAATTCAAGCTATAGAACTCTAAAACTGACTAGTTATAGCTCGTCAATCTACGAATACATTACACTGACTGGTCTTTGTACGAGTCTTAATAATTTACTGTTTTCACTGCTTCATCTTCTCTTGAATTGGAGGGACGATTCATTTTTTCTACTCTAAGTGTACTGGACAGTGTTTCATTAAATTAAAAAAAATCACTAGCGTAACTGAATTTATTGCCTGTTACAAATCACCTTAAACATCGTTAAATGTATTGTTAACAAACAAATACAAAATGTTACTTTACGTTTGTCAACCAATTACAATTGTTTCATCAATAGTGACAGAGGATATCCCAGGCCACCCACATTAAATGTTATAAGGATAAGGATTTAAAACTTCGAAAATTATAAGAAATAATGAAAAGTTTTGTTAATTTTGTCTAGAAGTGTATATTACCCTTCCGCCAAATTATCAGCTGGTGATAAGTAAAATGCGATTTCCTCTTCACCGACAATCAAAGGAATAGACCCTGTGTATACATATACGTACTTGATTTGTGGTAATTCCGAATTCTTTCTCCAGTGAATATTGGGCTGGGGAGGTGTAGGCAGATGAATAGCCGATTACCATAGACACAAGCGACACTGTAACTGCAATTATTACCTATAACCGACCATAAAGCCATATGTTCATATTAAAATAGTTGCATGACTGCGTTTTTTTAAACACCTGTGAAACTGTGAATTTGGGTTTCGGTTTGGTCTCCAGGATTGTTGGGGAAACGTGGGCGTCGGCACGTACCTTCATGATGAATGATGATTGTAAGGGTTTCGTATTCGACTTGAAAGAGCAGAATCAATTTTCGGTGATAGTCTTTTACTGTCAGTAAAATAATCCTTGTTTGCTTAATAACCACTGTCCAGTTTTGATGATTTTTCTGCCTTAGACAATAGATATTTTAATTGTCGAACACTTATTGCGTACTAGATTTAAATATATGGTTTATTACAAGTGCTTGTTCCGTTTCCATATTATAGAGCTTCATGCCTTCTTCAGATGAGGTTAATACTATTTTATGTCACACACCTACCTACGTTGTCATTTTCTGACAGGGTTGACAAAGACAGTTGTCGCCTGTCGATCGAAAATGTTCATTGAAAACAAAATTATTTCACTCATCTCGTTTTCGCGTAACTAAAATAGATTCTGAAACAGAAATTAATATTTCAGGTCACATTTATAAGCTGAAATCATAAAGTTATATTTGGATTCTCCTCATACAAATAGCGAGATACAATTTCATTACAATTTATGAAATTGTTTCTCGCTATATTTCGTTACATAATAATTTTTATTTCACATCTTTACGGCAAATACTGCTTAAATACCTTCCAAATTCAAAGAAGACCCTGAATTGTTTTTCAAACGTCTTAAACGCCTAATTACACGGCCTAACAAAAAAATAACCAGGCAGCCCATAGTACCATATTCGTTACACCAGAAATTTTTTAACCTCAAGAATCATGGCTGATCAAACACAGAACATTAAATTGGGAATTCCCGGGAACTGGGTCTTTGTGGGTTTCTGTGGTTACATATAACGAATTTGGAGTAATATTTTCAAAATAAAACATGGAGAATATGATATAGCGAACGAATTTTTTACTAAAACTTGAGATGTCTACAAATCTTGGTATCTGTGTTTTTTTTTTGGTTTTTTAAAAGGAATAAAACACAATGCGCCTTTAGCGTTTCAATCTCTTTTAGATTTAGTTTTTTTTAGATTTGAAGTTCAACTTTAAAATTTCAAAATGGCGGATTCGATGTGGTAGACAAATTTTACAACCAATTTCCAGATGTCTACAAAACTTAGTATTTGGGTGTTTTGCAAGGGCATCGATAACGAATCTGTGTAACTCTACCGATATTGATGAACATATCTGAAACGCACGATTTATTCATATTTTTTTAAGGTAGCAAACTCCTTTGCCTTGAAAGGACAGGTGCACTGGATTTCATTTCATGTTCACTTCTCCTGGTACGATTTCCATTTTCATCATCCACAGAAGTCAGCCATCATATTCACATCCCATGTTCCCTGGAATGATGGTATGTAAGTAAATATGATGTTGCGACGGGGTAGGTAAAACCTTCCCCTTGGGCAAATACACTACCGCACTCCAGGCCGAGCTAGTTGGAATTACATACGGTGTTTTGGGGGCCGACCAAAATTGGACCCAGGAGAAGGTATGTATCTGCTCGGATAGCAGAGCGGCGTTGGCAGCCCTGAATTCAGCAACGACAAAGTCGAAGCTGGTCTATAATTGCTATGAAGTATTGAACCACTTGGTAGGGAAGGAACCGGTGGATATCTTATGGATACCTGGGCATAATGGCATTAAGGGAAATCTAATTGCAGATGACCTTGCCAGACTAGGGACCAGAGAAAACCTCTATGGACCAGAACCTGCAGTGGGAATAAGTCGGAATCTGATCAGAGACCGCATCAATGGCTGGGCAAGAGATCAGCACAATAAAAGTAACGAAGAGGAGTAACGGGTTGTCGAATAACCAAACTCTTCATCGAATACTCAGAGATTGAGAAATGGGCCCAAGAATTCATTAAATTGAACAGACACAAAGCCAGAACCCTGGTGGGAATCATAACGGGCCACCATAGTAGCCTGAATGCATATAAGCACAAGCTGAGGAGACTGATAGCCCGGCCTGCAGATACTGTAAAAAAGACGAGGAAACCTCGATTCATCTTCTTTACACCTGCCCCGCACTGGAGGAGTAGAGATATCTTATATTAGGGACCCCTGTTATCCTAGAAGAGGCGAGGCTTAAGGCGGGGGACGTGCCTAAATTGCTCCTTTTATGGGCTAGCATTTTTGGATAATGACCCGGATAAGAGGGGATCGCCAAGGACTCCCCATGCGATCAGTGGCTGATGAGGCCCAAACCTATATAATATAATAATAATACAGTTAGGTAAATATGATGTGGAATAAATGTGAAACAAATAAATAATGAAACAAATACAAATAGTAACAACAATAAACTCAAAAACCTGTATTATATATTAAATTCCTATTTCATATGTCGATAACTAGAAGTTCGATCCCATCCCAGTTTGATTTACTGTCTAGTTTCAGTGACTTTTAAATTCTCTGATCATCTCCACAGGTTATTTTGTTCTTAAGTATTGATAACGATTGACGAATTTCTGCTTCTGTAAATTTTACAATTCTGATGAAGGTTGAGTGATTGTCATGACTTGTTTTTATAGCCTGCACATACCTTGTCAGTGCAAAAGACACTGGAGTGGAAAAGATATCTAGCGAATCCATTTACAATTTTGTTTGGAGTATCAAATGGTTCTTCACCGAAGAGATCCGTTGAAATCAATACGCTCCCAACTTTTCTTACTTCGAACATAGGACTAAAAACTTTTGGGGTCACTCCTAAAGTTTTACTGAATGTATGCTAAGTAGTTAGTGTAAGCATCACCTATTTGTTTAATTTGTTTAGTGCTTTAATAATCCCTTGTAATCTCTTGAATTCAATAAGATCAGTTAGATGATGCTTTCAGTTTAATATTATGAATTATTTCAACAGTGTACTACGATAGATATTTACGCTTAAATGTTCGATATACAGAAACAAACTATCAAACTATTAAATTGGACTATGTAATCTTTAGCTGCGAAAAAAATAACTTGGAGGAACTGGATGGGTTTAGCTATTATGGGCATGATATACGAAAGGAGCAAAAATTATGTCAAGAAGACCTCAAATAATTGGTTCTGTTATGATATTGGCGGGTTTCAAAAAGGGTATAAAAAGCCAACTGGCATTTGTAAATGGCAGAATGAATGTGAGTGCTTATCAAAACCCTTTACTGTAGAAGATTACATGTTATCATTTTTAACCCTTACTGAAGATGATGGTGCTATATTCCAACAGCATAATGTACCTATTCAACCTGCAAGGTCCACAAAAAACTAGTTTTAACAGCATTGAATCAACCGTTTGCCATGCCCAGCATTAAGTCCTAATCATAACCCGATAGAAATTCCAGAGGCAACTTTAAACAATTTAATAAATAGTATGAATGTTTGCTTATTAAATGTAATGAAAAATAAAAGTAAATGGACCAAGTATTAATCCGAGTAAAATGTAAAGACCCCAGTGAGTATATAATTGTTCACAAACCCTAAACCCGTTTTTTCATAAATCTCTGTTATTCACCAATACATGAGTTCCTAAAACCTCGTAATATAAAACACTGATTTCACGTAATATATCGCTCCCATATATCCATAAAATTATTTTGAGTTTTACTCATGATGGTAGTCTAAATTAAGTATGAGTCTATATTTTTTCACTATACTGTATGTTGCTGCTTATCATGTAGAATGTTTTCCTTACGATTAGCCGTATGATTTTCTGGATACCGTAAATTATCTCATCACACTTTCGAGTATCTACCCGAGATTACTTGTACAGGGACTTTCAATAGGGACGCTCGATATTTGTTAGGTTATAGCGGCCACGTGGTTAAATCGTTCAGCAGTGTACGGCAAATCACCGTGGAATACAAATTATGAAAATTTATTTTCAAAATCACTACTCCGTTCGAGAAATGTTCCGCGCATTACTTGATTTTATCCTCGCCACGACCGTCCTGCCGAGTCGATTGTTCGACGTTTGGTGGCCTAATTCGAGTCAACCGGTTTGACAAATAATCAGAAAACACCCGTACGTCACCGAAACGCAAGACCTGTTGAAAATATAGCTGCTGTGCGTGATAATGTACGGGAAAACCCGAGGCAGTCAATTTCTCGTCGTTCACAAGTACTTGGCCTTTCTGCGACTTTAACTTGGCGAATTTTGCGTCGAAACTTGGGTCTGCACCCGTATAAAATCAAACTGACCCAGTAACTTCAGGTAAACGACCATAGACGATGCCGTGTGCTCACTGATTGGCCTCTGGAGTAGTTGGAATTTGATTCAAATTTCGCTAAAAAAAATCATCTTTAGCAACGAGGCCCATTTTTGGACGAATGGATATGTCAACAAGCAAAATTGTCGGATTTGGGACGATACCAATCCACACGAGATACACCAGCATCAAATACATCGCAAGAAAGTCACTGTTTGGTGCGGATTTTGGTCTGGCGGAATCATCGGTCCATACTTCTTCCAAAACGAAATTGGCATTGCCATAATCGTCAACGGCGAGCGCTACAGATCGATGATAAGCAACTTCTTGTGGCCTAAACTGAATGATATGGATACCGACGACATGTGGTTCCAGTAGTACGGCGCTACGTGCCACACAGCGCATGTCACGATATACATTCTGCACGAGCTATTTGAGGGTGTGGCCATCTCGCGCAGCAGTGACGTGAATTGGCCAGCAAGATTGTGCGATTTAACGCCTTTAGACTTCTTCCTTTGGAGCTATCTTAAAACTCAAGTCTATGCCCTCAAAATCAACGTATCGAACGCCATCCAGCAAATTCAGCCAGATTTATGTGACAAAGTCATTGAAAATTTTACCTCTCGTATACGTGCCACCAAGCAAAGCCGCGGGGGGCATTTGAACGACATTATATTCTATACTTAATGTTATAAAATATTCTTTCAAATTAAAACATGTGAGTGGATATCTTTACGTTTAAAAATCGGACATCCTTATTGAAAGACCCCTTAGGCTCATTTCACATTAACCCGGCAGTCCGGTAAACAACACTTGTACCCGATTGTTGAGTGAAAGATCGAATGAAATATTTCACATCAAGCCGTTAAATGTCGTTGTCGTGTACACGACACCCGGCAGTCGAGCAAAGGTCCAGGGAGCGCGGCAGCTTCCTGCAAATTGGATGGCTATCGTGTCGTGCAAAGGAATCGGCCTGGCTGAGAGGATACTGAGCAAATGTAACCTGTCATATCTACCCGACAGCGTTGTTGGCCGGCATTTGTTGAATGTACTCTACTAGTCGTATTTTTTTGAGTGCCATTGTGAATTTGACGATTTTATGTGTTTAATTTTTTAGTTTAAATGCTCATTCGAAAATAATTGAAAAACTTGTCCCCATCTTCTCTCAGTTCCTCATAAAGTACAAAGAATGTTCCCACCTTGTTTCTTCTCCTACTGATTGGATTAATCCACTGAATTATATTTCTTCTTCTTCATTCCCCGATACAATATCATCCACGCTAATAACCGATTACCCTCCATGTCTAGAAAGAGACTGAAGGAATAAACGGTTAAACAATGCCGGGCGTCTGTAGTTTGTATGTGAAAGACAGAACTCCGGCGTCGTTGCCGGGTAGAAAAACGGGTACACGACTGCTGGGCTAATGTGAAACGAGCCTTACATCTTCTAAATCAAGAGAATGGTTACTGCAATAAGCGTGTTTCAGGTTATATCATTGAGTAATTTCAGCTCAGTCCAATTTAGAAATTAACATTGTAGCTGTCGCATTTGGGTTTGTAACCGAACGGATCACTTACTCCTCGTGTTTATAATTAGTACTGCAATCGAGTTTATTTTTTGTTTATTCGAAGTGCAGCCATCGGGTGGCATTGCATTTGAGTCGTAATAAGCGGAGTTCATAACAAGGAAACAAGCCTATAATAACTACATACATGACATTATTATTTTGTAATTAACGACGAATCTATTCATCCAACTGATGCTATGATTAGGAATAATTATAACTTACAAGTTGAACTCGGCAAAAACTGTTTTTGTTTATGTTCATTCACGCGGAAGGCGGAAGTGTTTGTTAATTGGATTTTTAATCGTATGTTAAGCATCAGGTTTTTTATGGTATATATGTTAACGGTTGTGGTTCGTGAGGCGATGATTTAATAAACTGTTAATCACTTTCTGTTTTACTCGATATGGAAGTGGATGTACATGTAATTTTAATTTTTCTTGACGGTCACATAAATTAATGTCATTATCATGATAATGTTATATCTAATAACCAGTTTTGCGGGATGATTTTATAATGAGTGCTTCTTTGAATTTTAGAATTTAGAGCATATTTTTATATTATGCACGTTGAGGTTAGTTAATCAGTTATGGAAAACTAGAAAATTATTTACTAAAGATTGTCAATGATAATATCATATGCAGGATGCTCTTCAGTACCACATGAAAGATCAAAAATAGCTAGGAGTAGATTGAGCATCCACCAGCGACCATTGACACCTTTATTGGCAACGAATGTTACAATCTGGTTATACAGGGTCTCTCAATAAGGACGCTCGATTTTTAAACGTGAATGAAGCAAGTTCTGTATTACACAGCAAAATACAATAATTATTATATTTTGCTGTGTAATTTTTATCTTCTTTAATAAAAGTTTTAAAAAATCAATCCATTCATTTAACAACTCAGATTATCACTGTTTTACATAAACGTGTTAATAAATATGGTATCGTTGGAATGGTATTAGATAGACCATCACAAAATTATAATAACATACAGGGCGTCTCATTTAACATTTTGAAGTTGATGTCACGTGACCGGAAATGTGCAGGTGAAATAATGTCCTTTTATGTCAAAAATGGGCAACGCTTTTGGCTGTTTAACGTTGACAATTTTCAAAATTATTGCTCAAATAGATCTCGAGATATCGACTGGCTAAAATTTCGTGGGCCACCCTCTTTATTCATCGATATTCACTCTGTAAATGTTTCAATGCGATTGACTAAGGAGCACTCTATTTACTGCGCACCCCGTGGGCAGTCCGATATCGCAGTTTTAAGATTTATTCCTATTCTTGACGAGCTGTACCTAATGTTGCCGAGCTAATTCAGCTAATAACGCTGTTTATGAGGGTAAACGATGTTTTGTATAAGTTATAACGGACAACCAGGTGCTTATTAGTATTTTATTACTTCACATTACTTATTTTATTTCATTCGAATTATTACGAAATCGCAAAAGTGACGCCTCTGGTACACTCACGAGACGAAAGGTTCTTGTAATGTTATACCATTCATTTCATCGCTATTTGCCAAATAAAAAACTCTCTTATCTTGCCGATAAACGGAGCAGTCTACCTGAGCATAGGCATAAGAACAAGGAACCGGAAGTTTTTGAGATTTTTTATTTGACATATAGCGATAAAATAAACTATACCTGACATAAATTCGTATTTTCTTTGGATCATCAACAATTAATCTTTAATTTGAAATTTATATCCCATTTATCGTTTAATAATGATCAGTATCGGTGATAATGGTGACCGAAGATGATAATGATTATTAGAATTATATTAGATCATTATAATTATATACAGTGGTGGATAAAAATTAAGCAACATAGGGAAAATAAATGTTTATTCGATAAACAATAAGATAGAAAACATATTTTATTAATCTTCTTACAGATAAATAAAATATTTACATTGTATGTAACAATGTATAAATTAATACTAAAACGAAACGCTTATTCAAAAATAATAAGATACAACTGTGATTGGGTAGATTTTCTACCCAATCCTCACTTGTTCGTTGTTGTATTTGTTGCTTTTGTGTTTCTACATCACTTTCTACACTCTCCGGTTCATAATCAGTTTCAGCCCTATCGTCTTCTGAAATATCCGCAATTTCGCTCCATTCACTCTCTGAATAAGGAAAGGGCTCATTCTCCGAATCGCTGAGAGACGCGATAGCTAACATTTCATCTTTGGATTTCTAATCCTCAGTTTCTTTGGTTGGGATGGCCGTGGAGTGGCGTCATCCGCCATTTTTTTCGTTCGAATGTATCATATACGTATACACGGAACCACGTACCGGAAACACTTTTTCTAACCTTTAACAACGTACCCCTATCTTATCCAGTGCTCAACTGGAGTGTACATCAGTAGTATAGCTATGTCACTCCTGGCTCACCCTCGGATTTGTCCGTGGACATTTGATGCGAATGGCATGTGGTTATTGTTGATCTGAAGAACTCTTAGCGCAGGTATAAAACAGGTATGTACAGGTATAAAATAGGTCTGTACCGGTTTAAAACAGGTATGGTAAACTGTTTAATGACGTAATGTTTTTTCCTAACACCACCATATCTGTTTTAAACCGGTACAGACCTGTTTTATACCTGTCCACACCTGTTTTATACCTGCGCCAAGAGTTCCTCAGATCAACAATGATCACATGCCATCCGCATCAAATGTCCGCGGACAAATCCAAGGGTGAGCCAGGAGTGACATAGCCTTACTACTTTCATCTTTTAACACAACATTATAGGTATATCTAGACCTCAGCGACGACACATATGCGTCATGGGCACTGCTATAAAATGCCATGCGCCGACACCCCATTGGCATGGGCATCCAACGTGTTAAAAGACGTTGCTTTTCGAACTTGTCTATGTACAATAGCTCACACATTTTCCACTGTATTTAACTCCAGAAACTGAGCCGGCTATGGTAAAACTTGTACGTCATTGTCCCTAAACCAAATATTTATGCTCTTTGCTGTATGTTTTGGATCGTTGTCATGCTGAAAGATCCAAGATAATGGTGTTTCCCATTCGGCATGAGGTAACACAACATTCTGCAATATATCTCTATACTCTATACCCCAAAGCCTGAGAAACAGCCCCACACTATACATGACCTCCTCCATGTTTCACCGTTTTAATACAATATCGTGGATTAAATCTCTGACCAGGAAGACGTCGTACATAACACAGACCATCGCTTCCTATGAGATTAAACTTCGCCGAACAAGACAGCTTTCCATTTTTCAGTGTAGGCAGTCATGTGCGAATTTAAGTCGGGCCTTTATATTGTTCTTACTCAATAATTGTTTTTTGATAGGTCTTTGGGCATGCAAGCCTGCTTGTACTGGGCGTCTGCTGACAGTTCTCGAACACACCTTGAGTCCTAAATCTGCCCTAATTTGAGCCGCACTTGCAGATGGGTCCTGTTTACTTTTCCGAAAAATTCATATATCTTCTCTTGTCGTCATCTTCCAAGGCCGGCCAGAACGCGGTGAAGTTGCGACTGTTTATTTATATTAAATTGTTTACTAATATTTGCTTGTGTATGTATCCTGCTCATTCATTCTTACAATTGCTAATTTTACATCGTTAGAATAAGTTTTCCGCGACATAGCTGTAGGGCACTTGTTATTTATAGAGCTAGCACAATTATTTAATGTGCGTGTCTCACTTGCTTGTTAATATATCTTATCAGGGAATTCCCCGATTGGATTGTTATTGGTTGCCTAACTTTTGTCACCTTGTTGTCGGTTATTAACTACTTCATTTAATTCTGCTGTTTTTCTTATCTCAAGTTTTATCTATTTAAAGGGAATAAATTGGCATTAGGTTAGGATAATTTCTGTCTGGATATTACGTTTTACTTTTCCGCACTCAACTATACGCGGAAAAGTAATGTAATCGTGTTAAAAAAAAATTTCTAGCGTTTATTTTTCGTTTTTCGGCCTAAAAACAAAAAAAATGGTCTTTAAATAATTTTGTGTGTCGTTGTCGGCATTAATAAAATTTCTTGTTAACACGATAACTCAACTAAATCGTGTCAGATCGATCGGGTTGTGACTGATTTCGATCGGGGACGTCTCCCAGACTAGACCCATTGATTTTGAGATGGATAGAACACACTCTACCATGTTCATGGGTCATGAGAAATCACAATGGTAGACTATTTGAGACATTTTTTTTGTTAGCACGATCACTCAATTAAATTGTGTCGGATCGATCGGGTTTCGACTGATTCTGATTAGAGACATCTATCAGACGACATCTATTGATTTTGAGGTGGATAGGACACACCCTACCCTGTCCATGGGTCACGAGAATGCACAATGGTGGACTATTTGAAAAAAGTAAAGTCGCATAAAACATATATTCTGCATTTAAGTGTTGGTTTATTTCTTCTCGGCCACTTAAATTCGTGATAGAGATGTTCTACGCGCGTAAAAGTCTAAGTTTTAGCAGTTTTAAGGTTTTAAAACTGTTTATCTTTAAAATATGGAATATAATATAATAGTTGCTTGACTTCTGTACATATGTACATATGTCGATAAATTATTCATTAGTAAATATAAAATTATTTTTTAGTTCATGACGGATTGTTTTCCACTAGTTAGTATTTTTTTAGACTTCTCGTATTTTTACAATTCCAGTTTATTAAAAATAATATTTTGCCTATTTTTATGCCACCTTAATATACGTCAGGAGCATGAAATTAATCACACTTATACGCAGTCTGTGTGTTTACAAGCTATAGAAATACCGCTACGAATACTATAACAAAACGAAAAAAATCCAAACAAGTAACATAGCTGAGCCGAACGGGCAATATAGCTGGGGGCAAGGTAGATTTCAGGGCCGTATTTTTTAAAATACCAATACATAACAGCAATGCCCGAGCCCGTCGAACGACCGCATAACCGTTGATTGTATTTAAAATTCTTCCGTCGAATTAAAACGGCAATAAGAAATGCCGAAAAATTCCTTCCGCCTTATTTAAATGCAATAAAAAAAATATGACCTTCCCGACCAAATTATAATATACATCGCCTTATCTCCTCATTGTCGGCGATAACGCAAATATTCGAATACCTTTTAATTAATTCAACGTCCATACGCTGTTACTGTGTCCACTGGAAAATATTTATCATGTGAATCAATGGCGTTCCGCGTGTTTAAAGGAGTATTTACCTTGCTCATTTCGTTATATTGCACTATAATATTTTTCAGAGATAACGGCTAACGATAAGATAACGAAAATAGACCACATGAACGTTGAACGTTTTGCCGTTAGGACGCGATGTTTAAAAAACGGTGTAGTTTGTGAAGTGTTTAGTGCATAGTTTGTTTCTGTGGCGTATTATGGAATTTTGGGAAAATATGTTCAGCAAAAAGGTACGAAAAGTCACAGTTGCGTATATAATATTTGTGTGTAATATGAACGTAACTTAACGTCACTTAAAAACAGCTAATAAACAGAGATAAAAAATATAAATTACATGTCAATTTTGAATAGCGTGACTCAACTTAAAAATTACATTATTGGTATAAGTAAAAGTTACAGAATATTTCAAGATTATTTGCGTGTTTTAATAGTCAAATCCACGTGGGTTAATTTAAAGAATTAGGTTATGCGTTATTCCTCCTCTTGTTTACATACTTTGCAAATAGATTAAGTGAGATTTGCATCGTAGGCTATTGGAACTAAAAGTTAAACTTTCTTAACCCTCAAGCACTCGCGTTCTCCAGAGTCACTACAATACTCGCGTGGCGGAAAAGGGCCGCATTTAAAGGTTTTATTCATTATTATTTTTTAAGGTCTGTCTATTTTTTTCCGTGAACTATCAAAGAAGAAACTTCTCATAATATATTTATACATATTTTCAAAGGAACATAAGTGTTTCATTCAACATAATATTTGGAATTTGGACGAATGTTTCAATCATCAACATTACTTTTACAAAGTATCAGTCGTCTTAGGAACTAAAATTCAGCTTTTTGTTCATCATGAAAGCACAAACATAAGCGAAAATAACGATGAATACACAATTAAGCCTTCATAATTTATGAAAGTTCCAAAAAAAGCAACGCATAATTTTTATACTCAAAGAGAAGAGATTTCAGATTGTTCTATGAACTAGAATAAAGTAAAAGAAACAGAAGGTAAAAAAAAATATCATGTGCAGCACAGTACACGTGATAGAAGTGAATACGTCTTTAGAATAGAGAATGAGAGAGATTAATAGTGAGAGATTGAAAGAGAGAGAGAGAGAGAGAGAGAGAGAGAGAGAAAGGGAGAGGGATAATTTCAAAAGAAATATAACAATATAAAATTTGTGTAAAAAATATTCGGTTTATTCATTATCTACACTATCATCGGCTGGTGGTTCAATTGGTAATACTGATATGATTAGTTTGTGATAACTAAAATATGAAATATATGTTCGTGATTCGATATTTTCTAGATAACGTGTAAAAATTTAATCTATTGTTGTTCCGGATTTTGTTGTTGATTCTTTGGGGTTGTTATTTATAAGCAGACCAAATGTTTCTCGAAGAAAGTTAATCAACGTCAAAGAATCATTGGATCCGAAATTTACATTGAAATCTCCCCCGAGAATCAAAGGGATTTTGCCTTCGCTTCTTCCAAGTGCATTTGCACCTGTGTGGCTGTAAACCAGTAGGGAGCGGTGAATGAAATATATTATATCTTCTAGATTTTAACAAGTTAAACGGTTCAAGGATATTATCAAATAATCACAGAACACAGATGTAAATAACGCAAATAATTACAAAACACAATGATAAATATTCGGTACACACGCGTGCTGCTTCAGCTGTTAATATATAGCGTCTGAACGCGTACATCTATAACGCGCGCATGCGCGACAATAGGGAGACGCGGATAGCCTAAACTGATATATATGATGTATAGCTCTACTTCTCCTTCTCTCTACGTTATATCTTTTTTCTCTCTCGTGTAACGAAATCTTGAAAAGTTACATTTTTTCCAATTCACTCTCCATTCTCGTCAAATATCAGAACGCCGTCAAAGAAGTATTCACTTCAACTAGTATTCTGCTTCCTCGATTTCATTGATGAGGTATCGTTGACATATTAATGTACACTGACTATGAATTTTACAAACACAGTATTTGCACCTTTCACCGGTAACTTTGGTTTTACTGTTTTTGTGAGATTCACATAAGTAGCAGGTGATTGGCCCGATGCGGGTTGAAGTGTTAGGCTACTTGTTGGGGGTTACTCTGTATTTGGAAAGAAAAATTGACACATCCTTGGGTAGACACCAGAGTATAGCCCTTTGTATCAAATGTTGTTCCATCAAGCCATAGGCCAAGGCATTAAGATACTTTCTTCTGGTGCAAGGCTTGTCAATGTTATTATTCAGATATATTTTATAGGAGTTTATTCCAGCTATATCTAGCTCCCTAATGAATACGACTATAGACCAATGTCTTGTTTTACGCGAAGTAGAATATGTTGAAGAAGTTGAGCACATTTGACCGTATCCACGACTCCTTTAGTGGCGTTATAGTCAATAATCATGGAAGGTTTTCCAGTTTCAGGATCAAACTCTTCCTTGTCGTGCTCAGTTGGTAATAATAGCACAACTTTGTTCTTTTTGGCGACATGGCTCACTAATGAAAAGTTGCTTTGAAACCCAAAAAGGCTTGACCCAACAGGCCGTGATTTGTCTGCGAGAGATTTTGTGGGAATTTCCTTCTTGCTTTTCTTCAGGGTTCCCAAACACGTCAGTCCAATCTAATGCAAATATTCAGCAAGATCATAGCTGGTGTAATAGTTATCGGTAATTAGGTTCCTACTAGAATTCTCTATTTGTTCCATCAATCGTTTTACAGTATCTGTCGCCTTGTTGGGCATGCTGAATGGGCTCATTCAGTATGTCCGATTAACCTGCTTTCCACAATTAACTTCCAAGTTGAATGTGTAGAACGTTTTACTGTCACACACTGAATGCTACAAGCATTTTGTCCATTTTGGAACTGAACTGTGATCCACCTACTGACTAAATAATTGTGACACAGGCGCAATTTCATACCAAAATTCATCAGTGCGCACTTGGTAGAACAACTTTGAAGATTGGAAAAATGCATAGGCTTATTATTTGCCGTCAATTAGCCCTTAATTAATCGTGAAAGTTATAATTTAATCGTTTTTGAATTTTAAAATATTTTGAGTGTTCTGCTAACTTCTGTCAATTTTTTTGTATTAAAAGTAAGTATATAGGAATTTGCCGCTTTTTAACCGTAAACGAATGGTATAAACGAAATTTATAAACAAAATAATTTTTCAATATTGGTAAAATAACTCAAAACTGGAAGTAACGAAAGAAAATAGATAAACACGAAAGAAAATTGATAATTTACATCTTCACAAAAGACCAGGACTAATTAATTAAGATTAATAGCTGTTCTGCTAAGCTACGGGGAAAAGAATCCAAAAATCTGAAAAAAATTGCAAAATGTTACCCAGCGAATTCGAAGATGTCACGATTAATTAAAAAAAGTCGTAAATTTCTAAACGGAAACTGACCCCCGTAATCTTAAAATAAGATTAATGGCTGTTCTGCTAAGTTCCCAGGGGAAAAAATCCAAAAATCGGAATAAAAAATTGCAAAATTATCACGGCAAATCTCGCCACGATTAATGATAATTTGGCAAAATTATCATTAATCGTGGGTCAGTTTTCGTTCAGGAATTTACCGTTCCCTTAATTAATAGTGATATTTCTGAATTCGCCGTGATGATTTTGCAATTTTTTATCATGATTTATGGATTTTTTAAGTTCATAGAGAACAGCCATGAATCTCGATTGAAAAAACCTTATGGGGGTTAGCTTTCCTTCAGGAATTTACCATTCGCTTTCTGTGAATTAATCTTAACGTCTTCGAAATCGCCGTGGTAATTTTGCAATATTTTATTATGATTTATGAATTTCTTTCTGTGAACTTAGCAGAAAAGCCATGAATCTCGTTTGAAAAAGACTTATAGGGGTCAGTTTTCGTTCATAAATTTGCCATTCACGTTATTTTAATTAATCGTGATGTCTTCGAATTCGCCATGACAGTTTTGCAATATTTCATTACAATTTGTGATCTCTTTCCCCGGGAATTTAGCAGAGCAGCTATGATTCTCGTTTAAAATGGCTTTTATAGCTTAGTTTTCCTACAGAAATTTACCGTTCCCGTTCTCGTATTAATGGTGACGTCTTCGAATTTGTCGTGATAATTTTGCAATATTTATTCCGATTTTTGGATTTTTCCTCTGGGAACTTGTAGAACAGCCATTGATTTCGTTTTAAAATGTCTTATGGGGGTCAGTTTCTATTCAGGAATTTACCGTTTACCTTCTTTTAATTAATCATGACATTTTCAAATTCGCCGGGTCACGTTTTGCAATTTTTTTCAGATTTTTCGATTCTGTTCTCGGTAACTCAGCAGAACAGCTATTAATCTTAATTAATCCGTCAACTGGTCTTTTATGAAGATGTGAATTATCAATTTTCTTTCGTGTTTATATATTTTCTTTCGTTACTTCTAGTTTTGAGTTATTTTACTAATATAGAAAAATATTTTTTTTACAAATTTCGTTATTCTATTTGTTTACGGTTAAATAGCAGCAAATTTCTATATACTTACTTAAAAAAAATAAAATTTTGATAGATGTTCTGCTAACTTCACGTGAAGTTAGTACAACATCTACTGCTGAACAAACGTACTGATCGTCAAGAATAGGAACAAGTCTCTATCGGACCGTGCACGAGGTGCGCAGTAAATGCTGCCCTCACACTTTCTTCTATGCATACATAGAGAAATTTCACAGTAGTTCCTGACTAGCAGTATATTGTGTACACTCGATATTCTCTCTGAGAGGGTCTCAATGCGACTGGGTAAAGACCAGGCTATATACTGCGCACCTCGTGGACGATCCTATATCACAGTTTTGAGACTTGTTCCTATTCCTGATGAGCTGTACATTATAATATGTAAGAAGTTAGGCCACCTTTGTTTAAGATAACAGCCTATACATAGTTGCTGCAGCATCAGTCACAAACATAAACACTTGTAAACACTTGAGCTGCACATGTAAAGTGTATCATATTTAGAAAAGTTTCAGTTAATAGATCTCTTGATTTTTGCATGTATGCAGCTGCATCCTTTCGCATTACTAATACTTTCTAAGAATTGTGTTAATCTGGCCATACACAATTATTTTATCGTTGATTCTGTTTAATATCTTAGAAACCACTAAGCTGCTGCCACTAGCACTGTTACCTTCTAATGCACCAATTAAGAAAAATGCCACTGAATGTGCGCATGTGCCAGTTGCTTCCTCTATCAGGAAGTACACAACATTTTCGCCAACGTGGTTGCGAATGTTTTGCAATACGTCCGTTAACAGTATATCTAGTCAACACATCTGTTTCTTGGTGTAGTTGGATTAGGGAGTTTTTTGTTCATATATTTGTCTAGAAACTGGCGTAATGTGGCGTTCTTCAGCTTATACAACACAATCACTTGCCAAAAAGGCTACCCTGAGGTCATTCAAAAATATAATATCGTTATCGTGACCGCTAGATGAAGCATGGCTCTATACATCTCATGTTATTCACTACATGACTTAATAATTTTTCACATACATTACAAAATAGACAATTTCTTTTAATACGCAAACTCTTCTAGTCCGCAAGTAACTCCCGAGTCACTATCAATCCAGGTTTGCTGTAATTCTGACCCGGACCTTTTGTCCCGTGGCTTATTTGTTTTCACGTTATCGTATAAACAAAAATACGGAAATTCAAACGCACGAGATACGCAAGGCCGCGTAAACGATGGAAATAGCGATGATATGAAAACAAACCCATAACAGGCCTCTGTGTAACATGTGGTGGCAATGTCTTGCTATAGAAACGGACATGGGCGTGTATCGATTGTTAGTTCGACTCTGTTGTGGCTCGGCGGAATAGACGGTTTACTGATTACAGATTTATTTTTATTCATTGCATTTTGTATATATGTTATGCCCAAACATCGAAAACGCCCAATGAGCGAAAAAACGACCACAACGTGTTGCGGACGGTGCTGAAGGACCAAATACCGAAATAAAGTAATTTTTCGTGTTGTGGCCGTTCTTGTTGACCACGACCCGTTGTGGACAATGCACAAACGGCCACGACGCGTTCTGGATGATTTAGAAATCTTATAAACCGATCGTGATTTTAATATTTAACTAGATTAACACAAATAATAACTGAAAATTTTAAAACCTTTATTGTGTCGTTATTTCTACATGAAACTTTATTTATTAAAGAGGAACACTATAGAATAATAACCAACTGAATCGACGGTAGTTGAGAAGGGTATTCACTTGTTCTTGCAGGCACTATTATTGTGGCATTTAGAATTGCACGACACCTCATTGGCCCTGTAGTTGTACTTTTTTGTATTACAATAACGCTTACAATGGCACATGACAAATCCTTGTTTTGATCCAGACGAAAGAGCTGAAGCTTTTCTCAAATTCAATGAATAACTCGGAACATACGATGAGTTTATAAAGTTTTAATCAGCGAAGGTGAATTCATTACGACTATAAAGTCTTTCCAGCACGTCCCCTTTGGTTCCCAACTTATACAAGCTGGATTCATTAACGCTTAGAACTACAGCTAGAACACTTCTAGAGGCAAGCCGCCCTCTGTCGACATCCAGACTACGACATTTTGATAGATCTCACCAGGAGATAGTTTTTCACGGGAAAAAGCCAGCATTTTTTCAGCTTGCTTCTCCATTCCGGCTTTAGCATTTTCGCGTTGCTCTCTGATTGCATTACGTCGACAGCAAAGGCTGCATACGACTTTTCCTTCAATTTCAACACCGCACTTCATGTGTACATTTAAACTGCATGTTTTACATGGTTGGGTGATTCCAAAGTGTTTGCAAATGGAACATGCTATCGCACTGGATACTGCATTGATTATATTTTCTTCCTCTTCCTGGTCAGTTTTGAGTGTCATCCCTTCCAAGATTTTCTATAAATCTTCTTCCATTTCCAAAGTTTCATATGTTTCTCTTTCCAGAGAAGACTCTGCTAATCCAATTCTTTGCTTGTTACCAAACATGGTCTCGTAAGGACTTTTTTTTATTTCTTCATGCAGGGCACGATTTTTTTTGCTCTGAATAAACCTTAAGCCCTCTGACCATTGTTTGGTATTATTATCAAGAATCCATGCTACCAACATACCTCTGACGTCCTGATTGCATCGTTCCACCGATCCTTGGCTCTGTGAATAGCGGAGCTTACTGTGCACAAGTTTAAGGCCTGGCCACAGATCCTTTAACTGTTCTATTATTTTATTAGAAAATTCTCTTCTGTTGTCGCTTTGAAGTATAAATGGAGCACCGAAAATGCAAAAATGTCCACTACATTATATCCGACTTCTTCAGTTGTTTTTGTTTTGAGTGGTTTAAAAATTGTAAATTTTGTCAGATAGTCTTGGTAGTTCAATATGAAACGATAATATCGGTCGGGTTCGGTCTGCATATCGATCAAATCTACTTAACATCTGGAATTCATGTGGTTTGATAGGATTGGTGCAACAACTAACCCCTTCTTCTTGATGTTCTTCTTTCCCTGACATTTCTCGCAGAGAGACAAATAGATCTGTATATCTGCTCTAGTGACATTGCAGTATTCTTTTGTTAATTTCAGCCTCCATAACTAAAAACAAAAAAAAATGTCACTAGGTATAAATATTTTATAGAAATAGCGTTTAAGTAATGTATCTCTTGTTCGTTTGTGTCCAGTTGCCATGTGAGCAGCTTCAATAATGCCAAAAAGATCCTCCGTTTTACAGAAATATCGAAAAATTTCATCCTGTGTTCCTTTGGTCTTTTCAATTAACTTTTCATATTCCCCAATTGTTATGATATCGTACCGCTTCAGTCTTCTATATTTTTTGGTCGACAACGGCATTTTACTGTCTCTCAAACGTTTCGCTACTTTCACTTCTCGGACGGTCTCTTCATACCGTCTGTTCGTAAAATAATCACTTCGATCATTGCTGTTATCAACGATATTTTTAAGTTTTTCATTAAACGCCTCTCTCATATTGTTTTTAGCTAACAATACTAGCGACTTCGTTCAACAACATTCGAAGGAACTTCACTCGAAGGCAGTCGTAAACACACTGACAAGCCTAGAGGAGACAGATCGGTATATGAGCTTTATAGATCATCCAGAACGCGCCATGGATGTTTGAGCATTGTCCACAAAGGTCGTGGTCAACAAGAACGGCCACAACGCGAAAAATTATCTTATTTTGGTATTTGGTCGTTCAGCATCGTCCGCAACGCGTTGTGGCCGTTTTTGTCGCTCACTGAGCGTTTTCGATGTTTGAGCGTAACATATATATATATATATATATATATATATATATATATATATATATATATATACATGGTTATTCAGCTAACCCGTTCATTAAAAGTTGATGAACTTCCCATTGGGATTCATTTTTTAAAATTTGGAATCAGGGGTTAGTGAGGACGATCTATTCAACTAAAGTATTTTTGCTTTTCTGGCACTTCCGATTATACCGGAAGTAGCTATCAACTTCCTTATTTTAAATAGAACACCCAGCATATTATTACATTTTTGAATTACCCTGCTGATTTTAAGTGAACTTTCTTAACAATTCCCTATACCTATCTTCGGCAGTTTTTGAGATACTTTAATTTTTTTGAAAAAATTAGGATTTGTAGTATCCCATAGAAACTCAGTTCGGTTTTAGGAATGCACTCGGAACTAGAGAGGCGCTTTTTGCGCTGAACGTCCTATTACAGAAATGCCGAGATCAAAGAAAAGACATTTTTGCATGCTTCGTGGATTTTGAAAAGGCATTTGATAAAGTGCACATACCAAATTAATAGAGATTCTGAAAAAGACGGGAATAGATGATGGAGATATTCGTATCATTAAGAATTTGTACTGGAAACAAACCGCTAACGTTAAGATTGGAAATAGTCTTACTAACGAAATATTCATACAACGAGGAGTTAGACAAAGTTGTATTTTATCCCCAACTCTATTCAATTTATATTCTGATCTTTTATTTAAGACAGCACTTGAGGATCAACCACATGGAATAAAAATAAATGGTGAATTACTTAATGTAATTAGATATGCGGATGACACAGTAATCTTGGCGGACAACATCGAAGGTCTCCAAATACTGCTGAATCGAATCCACGAAGCAGGGGAAGGAATGGGCATCAAAATAAAAGAAAATAAAACCAAGTTTTTAGTCTGTAGTCGTAACCCTCACCCAGATACGAAACTAGAATTAAATGGAGTTGAGGTTGAAAGGGTCCACAAATTTACATACTTAGGAACTATCATAACAAACCAACTAGATCCAGACAAAGAAATAAAACGCAGAATTGCAATGGCCAAAACAACCTTTCTAAAGATGAAATCATTTCTTTACAACCACCATCTGAATATAGAAATTAGACAAAGGATGGTCAAGTGCTATGTTTGGCCTGTACTGTTGTATGGAGTGGAGGCGTGGACGCTTAAAATATCAACAACTAATCGCATAGAGGCGCTGGAAATGTGGATATATAGGCGAATGTTAAAAATACCGTGGATAGCACATATTACAAACGAGGAAGTGCTGAGGAAAGTCAACAAAGACAGGGAACTATTCAGGACTATCAAACGTAGAAAAATTACTTATTTGGGTCATATATCGAGAGGTGATCGATATCGTATTTTACAACTCATCCTCAAGGGAAAAATAGAAGGTCGACGGGGTGTAGGCCGAAAACAGATGTCTTGGCTGAGAAACATCCGAGCCTGGACAGACTTACGAAATGCAGGTCAATTTTTCCACATGGCAGAAGATCGAGAAGCCTTTGCTATGATGATCGCCAACGTCGGATAACTCTGGTATGGCACAAAGAAGAAGAAGTATCCCATTGGAAAGCTCGTCACTTATTCAAAACAAAAGTTATAGTAGCAAATTTTGGGCTGTAATTAGGCGGATTATTAAGCTTTCAGGTGATATGTAGTTTGATATTTTATTATTTATAGGGTGTCCAAAGAATTTAGTTCATTCTGACAAACTTCAACTGCTCAAAAGTTAATTTTCTTAAACGAAACACCCTGTATTTTATTGCTTTCTGTGATAGAATTAAGTTATATTTCAATCTGTATTTTCATATTATATTTCAATCAATATTATTCAATAATTTTCATAGTTATATTTCAATCAAACTACATTGAAAGCTTAATAGTCCGCCTAATTACAGCCCAAAGTTTGCTACTATAACTTTTGTTTTGAATAAGTGACGAGCTTTCCAATGGGATACTACAAAACCTAATTTTTTCAAAAAAATTAAAATATCTCAAAAACTGCTGAAGATAGGTATAGAGAATTGTTAAGAAAGTTCACTTAAAATCAGCAGGGTAATTCAAAAATGTAATAATATACTGGGTGTTCTATTTAAAATAAGGAAGTTGATAGCTACTTCCGGTATAATCGGAAGTGTCAGAAAAGCAAAAATACTTTAGTTGAATAGATCGTCCTCGCTAACCCCTGATTCCAAATTTAAAAAAATGAATTCCAATGGGAAGTTCATAAACTTTTAATGAACGGGTTAGCTGAATCACCCTGTATATATATATATATATATATATATATATATATATATATATATATATATATATACACAAAATAAAAAAATATACATATCAATTCGAGAAAAAGGAGCTGAAAGTGTTTAAAAACAAAACCAAAATATGTTTTACTTTTCGTGCGCACTGTATAATAATACAGTGGTGGTCCGTTTGGTGGTCCTTTATTCATTAAAATGTTGATTGAATAAAATATTTTCCTGCAATCAAGCAAATCTTTTCTATGTATTTGACAATTATTATCTGAAAACATATCTAAAATTAAGTACAAAATATGAATTAATTATAGTGAGAACACGTTCATAACGTTCATATCATGGGAAAACAAATGTATCGTAAATTGTTAAAATAGCTTTCATGTCTATAACTTGGTATCGTACGCGTCATTAATTATTCCCAAAATAAAACATGGTTGTAATTGTATAATTGTTGGGAGTACATTGCTCTTTTTATAGTTCTTTCGTACGTTCCTTCTCCGTTAATAGCCATAAACTGTTTTGTGTGTTAATTAACGCAGTATACAATCTAATTAGTGGACTCTTTAAGATACGACCTAATTTTGCGGACTAATTATTATACATTTTATTTAAGATATGACTCTCTGTCTATAGAAATCTATAGATAGATTCTATAAAGGAAAATATTCTGTAAAATGTATAAGCGTGTAAACAAGACTTTCTTCTTTAATGGACGTTTGAAGTATTAATATTGTTATATTATTTTTTATCGGTGCTATAAAAAGCATTTAATTTAAATCAGTCGAATCCCGCATAATCTGTCTGTATCGGCACTTCAAGGAAGTTATTTAAAAAGAAAAATGTACTTAGTGTACACTGATACAGACTTAATTGCATTTAATTTTTGTCTGTAAGGGCCCCTACATACGCTCCGGTTTTCACCCCGGCTTGCCTGCGTGAGCAAATACGCTCGGGTTTGCCTAACCTCTGAGTTGTCTCCACACTGCACAGACGTTTTTCAGTTGAGGTTTCAGTTTTTTGTTGTGAATAGCAAACTCAAGACCGCATCTCTTATTACTTATATTGTTGCGTACAAATTTTATCTCCAACATCATAAGAATCGGAGAAAACACGCAGCAAGTTCTCTTAAGCATTTTGGATGGCTTTTAAAGATACGACGTTTTTGTCATATCAATTTGCTAGTTGAATTAAAGACTACAAAGGCTGATTGGTTTAACTACCTTCGTATGGATTAAGAAACATACATACATATACAAGGATAGCTCCGGTACAACTCTATAAATTCCCTGAGAAAATATCTTGAATAATTTCTGGTGTCCATATTTTTACTTTAAATATAACAGGTATGAACTGAAAGCAATGACAACTCATCCAAAACTGTGGTGTTGGACTGGCGTGTCAACACACATGCCGGCTTGCCTGCACAGGCATGTTCGTTCAGGCCAAAATATCAGAACCGAACAGACATTGCACAGGCGGGGCTTATGGTCCGTGCAGGCTGCTTGAATGACCTATAATACACTCAGGCTTAACTGCACAAACCTAGCCCGCGCAGGCACGCCGGCGCCGGAGTGAAAACCGGAGCGTGTCTAGGGGCCTTAAGAGTGAGGCTGTCTTTTTATGTCATGCATGGTTGTTGATTTTGAACGTCCATAACTGTTGTTACTAGAATATTATATCAGTATGAACTTAGCAGAACAACTCTGAAGAATGGAAAAATACATAAGCTTATTATCTGTCGTTAATTAGCCGTTAATTAATCGTGAAAGTGATAACTTAAAACGTTTTTGATTAAAAAAAAAATTGAATGTTCTGCTAACTTGACACGAAGTTAGCAGAACATTTATGAAAAACAATTTTGTTGTTAAAGTAAGTATATAGGATTTTGCCGATTTTTAACCGTAAACAAATGGTATAAACGAAATTTGAAAAAAAATTAAGACAAATAATTATTTTTCAATATCAGTAATATAACTCAAAATTGGAAGTAACGAATGCAAATACATAAACACGAAAGAATTTTGACAATTTACATATCCATAAAAGACTAGAGGACGAATTAATTAAGCTTAATAACTGTTCTGCTATGCTACGGGGAACAAACTAAAAAATCTGAAAAAAAAAGTACAAAATGTAACACGGAGAATTCGAAGATGCCACGATTAATTAAAAGAACGCGAATGGTAAATTATTAAATGGAAACTGAATCCCCATAAGACATTTTCATACGAGATTAATGGCTGTTCTGCTAAGTTCCCGAGAAAAAAATCCAAAGATCGTAATAAGAAATTGCAAAATTATCACGGCGAATTCGGAAACGTCACGATTAATTAATTACGAGAACGGGAACGGAATATTCCTGGACGAGAACTGATCCCCATAAGACATTTTCATACGAAATTAATGGCTGTTCTGCTAAGTTTCCGAGGAAGAATTCAAAAATCGTAATAAAAAATGGCACAATCATCACGGCGAATTCGGAAAGGCGGAGCAAAACAGCCATAAATCTCATTTAAAAAAGACTTAAGATTCAGTTTTCGTTCAGGAATTTACCGTTTGCCTTCTTTTAATTAATCGTGACGTCTTCGAATTCCCCGTCACAATATTGCAATTTTTCATGTGATTTTCCCGGGAATTTAGCAAAACAGCTATGAATTTCATTTGAAAATAGCTTAACAGCTCAGTTTTCCTACAGAAATTTTCTGTTCTTTTTCTCGTAATTAATCGTGGAGTCTTCGAATTTAGCGTGATAATTTTTCAACTTTTTATTCCGAGTTTTGGATTTTTTTCCTGAAAACTTAGCAGAACAGTCATTAATCTCGTTTTAAAATGTCTTACGGGGGTCAGTTTCCATTCAGGAAGTTACCGTTTGCCTTCATTTAATTAATTGTGACATATTAGAATTTTCCGTGTCACATTTTGCATTTTTTTTCAGATTTTTTTATTTTGTTCCCTGTAACTTAGCAGAACAGCTATTAATATTAATTAATTTAAACATATTATGTTTACATGTCAATTAAAAATAATCAGACATAGTTTGTGCACTGATTTTCTTTGTGATCTACTACCCCCGATTTCAATCAACAATAAATCCTGAATTTATTTGTTATTTAGTACTGAATTTACTGCTTTAACTATATTTAGCTCTGGAAAAATGTATTGTAGCAAGTTACAAACGAGGTTGTCTTGTACTTATCTATTTACCTCATTTATATTATTGTAATTGTAATTGTTTATTATCTTGCTAGTAAATATATTATATTGTTATTATTTTGAATTTACTGCTTTAACTATATTTAGCTCTGGAAAAATGTATTGTAGCAAGTTACAAACGAGGTTGTCTTGTACTTATCTATTTACCTCATTTATATTATTGTAATTGTAATTGTTTATTATCTTGCTAGTAAATATATTATATTGTTATTATTGACTTAAAAGCACACTCTCAATAAAATTGCTGGAAAACGTTCATCCATTCTTGAGATTATTCCAGGAATTAAACTCTCACGATAGAGAAGAGAATTTACTCTAGCCCAGTTCACAATGTTTCTTCCATTAATACTGGTTTAGTATCTTCTTTGTTATGTGACAGGTCTGCAATATGAGACGAAAGTTCCAGCTTTTCAATGTTAGCACTCAGATTGTTAAAACTGCTTTAGGATGACAATTTGAGTAATTTCTGCTCTGTACAAATCCAATTTAATATGCTTACTTTCCATGGCAACATTTTCGAATTTCCTAATCTTCTCGCTTTCCATTTTTTACTTTTCCGCACTCCACTATAAGCGGAAATGTAATGTAACCGTGTAAAGAAAAAGTGAAGAAACTGATCTTTGTTTGGGTTTATTTTTCGTTTTTCGACCTAAAAACAAAGAAAAATGGTTTTTAAAATTTTTTTTGCTGTGTGACTGCCGTCGTTGTCGTCGGCATTTATTCTTGTTAGCACGATAACTCAACTAAAACATGTCGGATCGATCGGGTTTTGACTGATTCTGATCGGGGACGTCTCCCAGACGACAGCTATTGATTTTGAGGTGGATAGCACACACCACCCCCTCCCTTGAGTCTATTTGAGAAATTTTTTTTAGCACGTTAACTCAACTAAATCGTGTCGGATCGATCGGGTTTTGACTAATTCTGATCGGGGACGTCTCTCAGACGACACCTATTGATTTTAAGGTGGATAGGACACACTCCACCCTGTCCATGGGTCATAAGAAAGCACGATGGTGGATTAATTGAGAAATTTGTTTTGTTAATACGATAACTCAACTAAATCGTGTCGGATCGATCGGGTTTCGACTGATTCTGATTAGGGACGTCTACCAGACGACATCTATTGATTTTGAGGTGGATAGAATACACCCCACCCTGTCCATGGGTCGTGAGAAAGCGCAATGGTGGATTATTTGAGAAATTTGTTTTGTTAATACGATAACTCAACTAAATGGTGTCGGATCGATCGGGTTTCGACTGATTCTGATTAGGGACGTCTACCAGAAGACATCTATTGATTTTGAGGTGGATAGGACACACCCCACCCTGTTCATGGGTCATGAGAAAGCACGAGGGTGAACTATTTGAAAAAAGTAAAACTGTCGCATAAAATACATATTCTGCATTTATGGGTTGGTTTTTTTTTCTCGGCCACTCAATTTCGAGATAAAGATGTTCTGTGTGCGGAAAAGTCCGTTTTAAGGTTTTAAAACTGTTTATTTTTTCTAATGTTTTGAGTCAAAGGGCAATCTATATCTATAATATGTCTTTTGCTATTATTACTTACTAGATATTATTATGATTATTACTATGAACTATGAACTTAAAAAAAGATTTTTTCAGCAATATTGCTGGAAAACATTCCCCTACTTCTGAGATTATCTCAAGTACTACGTTTTTATGATAGAGTAGCAAATTAATTCTATCCCAGTTGGCCCTGTTTCGTTCACTAATATTGGTTCAGGAACTGATACTATTATTATTATTATCATTATAGACTTAAAGAGCATCTTATTATAAGCACGTACTGTTAATATTATTATTATTATTATTATAATTATTTACATGAGTAGTATATAGCTAGCTAGTACAAAACCACTGCAGCTAGTTTATTAACATTTTTTTTTCAAATATAACATTGACTTAGTTTTCCACAAAACACTATACACTGCACTCGACTCGCGTTTTTCCAGCAAAGTTGGCATCATCTGGAGGCGATTAAAATTCGAGTAAAAGTTTTAATCGACTCCAGATGATGCCAACTTTGTTGGTGAAACTCCCGTCAAGTGTAGTGTTTTGTGGAAAACTAAGTGAGTGTTATCTTGACACTAAAGATTCCGACCTACTCCAGTATTTTCAAATATGCTTACTCCTAAGGTAATAGGTGTATGAGAGATATTAATAGTTTTATTTTATTTACAGAAAGAAACGATAAAGAATCGTACAACGAAGACAGGGGCATCTTTAAAAAAGGACACTGAGAAGAAGCAGGTAGCGACTAGGTAAGTAATAGTTAAATATGTATATGTACGAGTATATTATGTTTACGACATATTTATGCGGCGTATATAAATTAAATTAAAATAAACAACGGATACAACGTTGTAAATATTTTGCAGTATATATGGTTTTATAAATTGTTTGAATTAATTAATGTGATAACCTAAATATATAACAGATACTTAATAAATAAGATAAAACGTTAAAAAATATTTTGAGTTATTCCAAGTATATGCAGTCAGCACGGATTACATTACTTCGCATTGTTGGTTGCCTATACAGTAAAACTTTTTAGAGAGCAGTAGCAATCTATTTTATAATCGTGTAGTTATAGTTGCCTGACTATTAGCCGTAGTAAGAACGCTAAGAACTATGCTAATTATTATTTCCGGTATTCACTTTATACCATTCAATTAGATATATTAATAAATGCCGTATTTTTAATGTTGCAATTAGTATGTTAAAATATTCTACATATTTTGTTTCACAATTAATTATCATTTTGTAGTTTATGGTGTTGGTTTCTTTTATAATACCTTTATTGTGACTGAGCCATTGCGCTCTTACGTAGGTATTATGATTTAAATCTTCGAAACAATTAAAGTAATAATGTGAAGTTTCACTAATAGGTTAATTTTGTCCAGGAGATTAATTAGGAATCTAATTACTTTTAAAAATATTTTTATTAACGGGGCGTAACTACCACATAATCTCATTAATAATGATCAATATGCGGATTTACTTATATACAGGGTCTTTCATACAACTTTCCCATTAATTAAAAAGGTTTTGAGGTTCCATTTTTCTTTATTTTGAGAATTTGAGACTACGTCTACGCGTTCTGATAATGCGAAGTATTGGCAACCGTGAACCACTTCTGGTTATACCAGAACTGGATCTTAACTTCCTTATTTCATATGGATAGTAATATTTTCTTATTTCACACCTTAATTCTGAACTATTTTCTATATATGTATGTAAAATTAACCATCTAAATTTTTAGAAAAAATTAAAATTAATAGAAATATTTAAGAAATTGTGTAGCTCAGACATTTTAGGTAAGTCATAAGGTAAATATAAAGAATAGGCTGTTTACGCAACAGAAATGAAACAGCGTGCACGGGGTGTTCAAAATTTAGGTACCAATTATACCTAACCTTTTCAAGTATTTGGAAACTTAATAATTGACAGTTCTTATAATTTTAGATCAGTGACTTTATCTATATTCTATTGCTTTATTTTCTTATAATTCACTGAAATAAGGAAAAATATAAAACGATAATGATTTTGTATATTAATACAAAAATAGTGATATTTTTAATTTATTTTATATTCATGGTGAATATGGGCAAATTGTGCAAAGAACTCAAGTAATAAATTCACAAAGCAAGTTATTGTTTGAGCTGTTGTACATTGATTACTGAATAGGAGTACATTCATAACAAAGTTGGTATTATGCCGTTTCAAATTGCTAGATTTGTAACGTTGTCGAATGCGGGGGTGTATATAAGATATTCATTCAGAAATACATAGGGACCTTAAAATGGGGGTCGAATATTTTCGCAAGTTGCCGAAGGATATATTGGAAAAGAGCAGGAAGGAAGTAAAATTGTTACTGCTAAAAGCAATTTAAGATAAACAAATAAAACAAGAGACAATTTAGGAAACATTGAATCCTTGTTTCAAGCTCCTCCTCATAAAAGGAGTAAATTTGGAAGCTTAATAATCTGCTTTCAAATTGTATAATTAATTAAGTACTTATGGTTTATCTTCAATCTTTCTAATCAATATTTTTGTCCATGTATGAGTAGACATACTAATACAAAATAGAGCCAAATACTATCCAAAAAGCAGTTTTTATGCACCAATGATTACACAGGCCAACAAGGATTTTGTGATTGGCCTTTTTTTGACTTTTTGACTTACTTTCATACCATGAACTACAGAAACACTGCTTTTTTGTTTACATCACACACCAGTATTTGTAAATGTACATTGTACAATAATTTGTAGTTTTAAAAATCGAAGTCCTATTAAATTAAATTTTGCCTCAATCTTTGCAGCGCCCCTGTGCTTATTCGCTTTGAAACGTACACATGTGTGAGGGTATTTGCCGAAACAGAGTTAGCTGGTGGAGATATTCCGGTTTTATACCATTCGGGTGTTTACATAGTCGCTGTAGTACGTTTTTAATATGTGTACGTTTACTCGTGACATCGCGTCGTGTTTTTATTTTGTTTTAAAAATGCCTAGAAGTTGTAAAAATACACCAATATACATATTTTGTTATAAACTTAACACCTGGTTCAAAAAGTGTTATTTATGCAAATTTGGTTGATGCACTAAAAGTTCTTTTGCCGCCACCTCATATTAAATTAGGATTAATGAAGCAATATATAAAAGCTATAGATAAAATGGGAATTGTTTTAAGTACTTATGTGGCAAATTTCCAGCTCTTTCTGAAGCAAAATTAAAGGATGGCATTTTCGTAGGACCACAAATAAGAAAACTAATGCAGGACCAACAGTTTAAAGAAATAATGACAGAAATTGAAATAGAATCTTGGATTGCAGTATGAGGAAATTGTCGACAAAATAGATAATTTTAAGCAACTTGGTTGTAATATGAGCATAAAAATTCATTTTCTGCATACTTATCTTGGCTACTTTCCAGAAAATCTTGGTGCTGTTAGTGAAGAACAAGGTGTAAGGTTCCATCACGACATAAAAGAGATGGAAAGGAGGTACCAGGGTCGATGGGATGTGGCCATGATGTCAGATTACTGCTGGATGCTAAAAGGAGAACATCCAACGAAAGATTACACGAGAGAAACTACAAAACGAAGTTTTTCGTTAAAAAGGGAGTGATCTTCAAAGATGAACAGAAATTAGAGACTCAAAACTATTTGTGTTGTTACTTTTTACTATGTTTTTTAATGTTTAATTAAATATAATGTTTCTTAAAATGTAATTCTTCCTTTAGCTTTTAAATTATTCAGTTCAAAAAACTTTACGTGAGGGGCAAAAACGGAATGTAGATATGAAATCACCGTAAATAACTCACTTATATTCACTTATCAAACCCAAATCAACTTTCAGAATGTCAAAATGTGTAGGGCTGTGTTATTTAACTCGCTAGTACAATAAAGTATCACTTTGCACATAGACGGCAGTATGTAAATTAACATTTTACAGACTGATTTAAAAAATATATAATTAACTCGCTTCAATCCTAAATTGCTTATGGCAAAAAAACGCCTATTGTACTATTTTTAGTCGTAAATGGAAAGTAATAGCACCGATTTCCTTTATGGACTTGTCGGACGACTTAAAACTGCAAAATCCCGTTTACAACAAACTCGTCTCAGTGTTGGTGTGTAAAAACTAGTACCCACACCTATGAAATACGCAGCATGAATACGCTTCAAGAGTTTTACGACAATGAAGTATCTTCGCAACCCGGTGAATGCTCGATCGTTAACGTTAAATTTCATTTCGATTTTGGTGGCATTAAACAGTTGATCTGCCGGAGTGGTTGGACTCGCAAATTGAAGTCGATGACCAGCCGGAGTGGTCTCAGGCCACTCCAAGGATGATGAGTGTGAATCAAGTGCAGATCATAGAAGGTCAATCGGTCTTTATGTGCAGCCAATCGTGAGGCGGGGCAACGGTTTGTTTTTGCATGGCTATCGAGATTGTAGGGTTTACATATATGATTGGGTTAAAGTATTACGGCCTGTAGAATATAGTCCGGGGCTATTTGGATACATTATCGAGGATATTGAGGAATATACAGTCCTCGATAGGAAATGGTCCATATTCTGCGGTGTGCACACTTTAAAATGCAGGGTGGGGCAGAATAACGAGCGATGTAAAAAACCGGGAATCGTGCCGTATCGGAGGTGGTAGGGACGCTATTGGCCATGTTTTCTGCATATTAGCATTTATTTGGTAACGATGGAGCGGCGGAACCCTCAACAACGCGCGTACGCTGTGAATAAGTTTTATCAAAATGGTAATTCTTACGTACGTGCGCGTCGTGTTTTTCGCAACCATTTCAACATCAATCGCAATCGACCGGTGCCGTCTGCCTGTGCCATTAAAAAGTGGTTTAGGAACTTTGAGGAGATTTCATCAACGACAAGAAAGAAGCCTGGAAGGCCAAAGTCAGTGCGCACCACCGAAAATATCGAGCGCGTAAGAATTGCTATCGAACGAAGCTCGAGTCGTTCAGCTCGCTGGCATAGCACTACACTTGGGATTTCAAACCGAACCATCAGACGGATTTTACACAAGGACCTACATATCCATCCATACAAAATTCAAATCGTACAAGTAGATAAGCTATGAGAGTATCAGACCAAAATCCCATGTATTTTCTTATGGAGGTCCATTCTGGTCATTTTTGTACCACACCGACGCCTAGCGTCGCGACGCCCCCCCTCCACACCGACGCCCCCCTCCGACGGCCCCGGTAGGCTCCAGCTGGCAAATCCAACAGAAGTTCCGCTCCGACGCCCCCCACCGACGCTCCAACAGGTAAATTTAACAGAAGATGGCATTGGTAGTAAATTCAGCTGGAGCCTACCGGGGCCGTCGGAGGGGGGCGTCGGTGTGGAGGGGGGCGTCGCGACGCTTGGCGTCGGTGTGGTACAAAAATGACCAGAATGGACCTCCATAAGAAAATACATGGGATTTTGGACTGATACTCTCATAGCTTATCTACTCGTACAGTTTCTTAAAGTAACCGATTATGTGAATCGAAAACGATTCTGCGAAGAGTTTTTAGATTTAATTAATCAAGATAAGGATATTGTAAACCATTTATGGATGAGTGACAAAGCCCATTTCCATTTGTCCGGTTACGTCAACAAGCAGAACTTTAGATATTGGAGTGACGTGAATCCTAGACAAATGCATCAGGAACCCCTTCACTCCACAAAAGTTACTGTATGGTGCGCTATGTCTTCATCAGGGCTTATAGGGCACTACTTTTTTTAAGATGCCCGTGGCAATGCTGTGACAGTAACCTCACAAAGCTACGTCGACATGTTGGAAAACGTTTTTGTACCGCAGGAGGAAACATTTTTCTAACACTACGGAGCAACCTCCCATACAGCGAGAGTAAACATGAATATTCTTAATGCGTTATTTCCAAATCATGTGATTTCTCGAAATGGGGACATCACCTGGCCTCTCCGGCACCTCACAACGTGCGACTTTTTCTTATAGGGTTATTTGAAGAGTAAAGTGTTTAAAGATAACCAAACACACAAACAATTCAAACCTTGAAAGAACGGATCCAGCAGGAAGTGGACCAAATTCCCCTGGCAATGCTGCGGAATGTAATGAACAATTTCAGATCACGAGTGGAAGAATGTGTACGCCTCAACGGACGTTATCCTCCCGGAGTTTTTTTTTTTTTTAAATAAAATCGTTAATGTTTTTTTATGTTCTTTAACAAAATAATAAATTTATTTGTAAATATTGATTTTCTTCTTTTTTACAGCCTTTTTAAAATCGCTAGTTATTCTGCCCCACCTTGTACTTTAATTAAAGTATATTGTATATAGTATTCAACCCACGTGCTATTTTCACTTAAAACAATAATGAAAATTTTACGAAGAACTTCAAAATCCAGTAAGTAAAGTCGCAGAACCGTCTCTCTCTAATTTTGATGAAACTTTGCATGGAGGAAGAATATGGAAAAATAATATATACATTTCCTTATATGTGGTGGTATTTTACTTAAGGGGACCAAAACGACGTCTGAAGGTTCCTTAAAACCACATTTTCGGCTTAAAGGCCTGTTTTCCTAGGGACGCGTTTTTTGCGCTACGACGTGGGCGACGTAATACGCTCAGCGTATTACGTCGCCCACTGCTCCCCACGAATTTAATACAACTGCTTTCCTACAGAACGCAAGAGGTTCCACGCTGACGTGATACGCTCTACGCGTTTGACCGACTGCTTCGAAAGGAGTCTATTGCGTTGCACGTTGCGTGAAATTATCTCATTGGTGGGAGCGGTTGCGATTTTTAGATGTACTGGAAGATGAAAGGAACAGTTTTATGAAGGTTCCTATTACATCCAATAATGAACCATCAACATCGACTAAATAAACTGATTTTGCTGATGGAAGGAGATGAGGAAGATGCTCCAACCGAGCAAACGTCTGAGCAACCATCTCGCCATGAATCATCTCTGCAAACACTTACTGAACAGACCCCACCATTCCTGGAAAGTCAAGGGTCTAACTGTGCTGTACTTCAATCCTCAAAATCCAAAGGGAGACAAGAAAATGTTGCTCTTAATGAATATTTGAATGAAAAAAAAAAAAAAAAGAAAACAGGGAACATTTTAATAGGTGCCTCGAAGAATTAGTGGAACCAGTACCCCAAGAAAGCGACAATGAAAATTACATATTTTTAAAACGGCGGAGGCTACTGTGAACAAAATTCGATCAGACCTCTCCACTTGGACGAAAATCTTGCAAATAATTACAGAAATGGAACTACTTAACCAGCGGTCGCGAGTTTCACGTATTTCCGAAGCATATAGTCAGTTCTCTTCTTCATCATCATCCATAATATGTTTCCGAATAAGCATTTCAATCATTTTCCTTCTTCTTCGGGTTTTTGATACATTTCAACACACTTCTAAAGACTAAACTAAAAGACTACTAAAGAAACTAAAGACTTCGCGCTCCTGTCGACGTGATTGGGACAAAACTGGTTTCTGTTGCTCAAAAAACGCGTCGCTAGGAAAACAGGCCTTAAATTCTCATGTGTAGCTCGTGAAGAATAGGAAAATGTCTCCAAACTTCGTAATCAGACCGTCCACGAGGTGCGCAGTAAATAGCCTGGTCTTTAGTCAGTCGCATTTAATCAGAAGTTTGCAAAGTGTATATCGATGAATATATATTGAATGTGAATGTACACAGAGTTCGATCTGACCGCGCGTAAGTAAATTGCATTCTTTTCCCTCCGAATGCTGTCTCACTCTTTCTTCTATGCATACCCAGAGGATCTCATACTTTCCTATTCTATTGATGAGTAGTCAAGTTCATTCCTTAACACATATTCTTTGGAAGTTGTATGTATAAAACAGAATAGGAGACACGTTAATGAGAACTTTTGTTGTTATTATACTGTGTAAAATGTGCTTTAAAATTTGACCACTTTTACACCAAGAAATGTACAGGGTTATCCACATAACATTCTACCTCCCTTAACTGCTTTATTTCTTGAAATAGAATAGAATGCTAAATACGAAAGTTGTAGGAAATTTTACTGGGATCTTAGACATGTACGTAGAAAAACAATCTCACGTTTCGGAGATCTAGTCCAAACTTATATTTTTTTAAATGGAATACCCTATTTATTTTTCGATTTTTGAAATCTACGTGCTTTTTCGGTTACAACAATATATACATGTTATATCCTTGCTCTAGTAGTTTGCACAGTATCGCCCTTTGAAATATCGAATATCAAACAGAATCGAGATCGCCATGGGAAATCTGAAACAATAATTACTAGAAACCACCGAGAGATGGCGCATGGTTTACGTTTTACAGTTTTACTACTATAGAATGTAACGATGTCTATGAGATGTGAAGCCTCGTTTGTCAAAGGCATACTCGCTAACAGTACACTGACGAAACCCAACATAAGGTCGAAACCGGTCTGTAGTTAGCGGTATCAGGAGATAGAGGACGCTTTTCATATTACTTGTAATTTTAGAGCAATCCAAATCATTTTTAGTTCTATGTTAGAACAAAAATACGGCAAATTTCGCCATGTAATTCAGCGCATTTCGACGGCATATAGCCGGGGGAATAGCTGTTTTGTCTTAATTTGTTTTATCCTTAGTGTTTAAGGAATTTGTAGATGGATTGGAGTATAAACAAAATTCCATCTCACGATAGTTTATAATAATTACATAAGTTAAGATTTGAAACATAAATTTGGTCTAGATCTCCGAAACGCGAGATTCGATTATTTTTCCAAATACATGTCTAAGATCACAGTAAAATTTCTTATAACTTTCGTATTAACCAGTTTTTTCTATTTCAAAAAATAAAACATTTAAGGGGGGTAGAATGTTATGTGGATAACCCTGTACATATAGACACACCACTTCGATGTGAAATTAACATCGCAAGGCCGTGATATAATTCTACTATTCGCTGGTGTGAGTTTTCCTACCATTAATGGAGTAAAATCAGCACACAGCTGGTGAAATCTTCAAATTTTGGTGTAAGCTTTATTTGAATTTTACACTTTTTACTGGGCTTAGTATTAGGGATGTCATCATACACTTGGCCGCCACCCCATCCCAGAGTACGAAAGACATTGTTGCAGTCATCTCTGTAGGAGAATACGATAGGTCACCCATCCATGCAGTGAACGGGGAGAAAAGTGCTGCACTTTTGTAACACCGCGTTGGGCAACTAACCTACGTGCCCATCATATTTTCTTAAAAAAAAAAATGTAATGGTTAGGTACGTAGCAAGACCGAGAAGTAATTCTTCAACTATAAAAACTGACTAGTTCTAAGGTCATAGAATATGCTAAAACCATTTAGACTTTATCGTGATAATATTATTGATAAAACAAATTTCAGCAAAGGCTGAATCTTTAAACAGGTATGTAACATTAAAAGTAAAATTTGCCCACCGTTAATGCTGGATCAGGTAAGTCTGCTACAGCCGAGATGCCATCGTATAGACTTGATCTTGTCGCATAGATTTGAATAGATGTAGGTACAAGAAATTCGGTTTAATTTTGCCGTCGTGTTTGAGCACTGGTTGTATCGTTTATTGTAACAGTACATATGTAAATTATTATAACGTACGCATATTTGCTTACATACAGTGCTGCCATTGATGAGACATCCAAGTGGGCTGTTCTGATGGTGACATATTATCTTACGAATACTCCTCTATTTTTTTTTTTTTTTTTTTAGTTGAAGGCATTTTGTTTTCTTTATTTTTGTTAAATGATAAGGAACTAGTATGAGTAATTTACTTTATTCTCAGAAAGACAGACTGTTATAAAGGGTGTTACAATAGTCAATAATTGGGATAGGTCGATAAGAGACAGATAGGAGTTAGTAAACATGGAGAGCGCTACATGATAAAAAACGCATATTTATTTTTAAAAGATTTTTATCAAAATGGTGAAATTTTTGTTACTACGATTCGAAAAATGCGACCAATTTTCGGTAGAAATAATGTTTCAAATTTATCAACTGTGAAAAGAATAACCGAAAAAGTCTAGAGTTTTGGTTCAGTTATTGATGTGAAATACACGACACGAGTTCGTAGTGGTCGTTCAGAACAAAACATCGCGAGAGTGTGGCCGAAAGTCCAAGGTCTCGATTCGTCATCGTGCATAAGAATTGGACATTACAACAGCCACTCTTCACCGTATTTTCAATAAAGATTTGCATCTCCATGCTTGCAAAATCCAACTGACACAACAACTTCTGACAACAGACCATGCACAGCGAAGAGAGTTCAATTGGATCATAAACAACAAGAAGTGAATGCCGATTTTGTGAACAAAATCATTTTCAGCGACGAGGCCCATTTTCACCTTGATGGCTTCGTTAATAGGCAAATTTACCGCATTTGGGGCTCAGAAAATCCACGAATGGAACATGAGAAACAAATACATCCCCAACGTGTCACTCTTTAGTGTATATTGTGGAATATACTGATGGAATCATGGGACCGTGTTTATTTTGAAAACGAGGTAGGTAATGCATTAACGGTAAATGGCGAACGTTATCGTAACATGATAACCCAGTTGTTTGTACCTCAATTGGAAGATATTGCTCTTGAAGATATGTGGTTTCAGCAGAACGGTGCCACTTGCCATACCATCTGTGAAGCATTGACGGTCTTACACGAGTATTTTCCTGATAGTGTCCTCTCCCGTTTTGGTGACCAGAATTAGCCGACACGATCTTGTGATTGGATTGACCACCTACGGACTGTTTTCCGTAGGATTTTCTGTTTTCTGTCTCGGGTTTACGCCAGCAGGCCCACGACCACCGAAGCAGTGAAAACCGAGAGTGAACGTGATATCAACGAAATATCGCCACATTTATGTAAATAGGCCAGGCGACAGGTAGTTCAATAAGGAAATAATTAGTGGAAAGCTGGAAACTGCTTTAATCGCTTTATTTGGACCCATATATTACTCTCCCAAGGTTTCCCCCTTGAGCGAAGTCGGCTTTGCCCCTTCTGGCCCTAAGAAGGTACCATTTTTCGGTTTCTTGCAAATATCTCCCAAACTATCAACTTTATCAACAAAATACCTATTATAAAAAATAATCTAGAGTACATTTTCTACTAAAAAGTTCTTTACCGTTTGTCTCTAAAGTGAACCGTTACGATGGCTACGACCATTCAAAGTGGAGCCCTTTTTGATTCTTGCGGAAAAGTTATCGGAATCATATGCCATATCAAAGTTTCTACATGTTATAAATACTTGTCAGCATTCCAGGTGTTTTTAATGCAGGTATCCATAAGAAAAAATGATCAGTAAGTACATTCAGTTCAGATTCATTATAGTGGTTGAAGATATAGATATCCTGGTCATCTTGGCGGCTCGTGTGCCACCCTCCACGAAAATGTATTTTATGAAACCCGGCAAAGGTTCAACCAAACAACAACTATTTTGCACAACAAGTTTCAATCTCCCGCCGTGTGTGCAAGAAAACATCCTCTTTTTGCATGCGTTTAGTGGGTGCGATACAACGTCTACGTTTTTCAGGCAGGGCAAAATGAAATTCGTAGCACTGCTGAAGAGTAATGAGGAACTGCAGACAGCTGTTAGAGTTTTCCGAGAGGTGAACGCAAACCCCGATGAAATTGACAAAGCGGGCCAGTTGGTTGTGGCTAGGCTTTATGACAACAAAACCACGGGAAACACCCTGAATGAGTTGCCGTTCCAACTGTTTGCAAAATCTCTAAGCAAATATCGATTTAATCTCGCAAGCCTACCTCCCACTGAATCAGCGGCACGTGAGCACTCTTTAAGAACATACCATCAAGTCCAAACATGGTATGGAAATGATACAAATCCATTGGATTGGGGCTGGAAGAATTCTCAATGTGGTTTGGCTCCCATACTTACGACGAGGGATCCGACGCCACAAACGCTTCTAAAGACAGTGTCCTGCAAATGTTCGAAAGGATGTAACGCAGCGTGTGGTTGCAGGAAAACGGGCCTCCGATGCTCCAGAATCTGCATGAATTGTATGGGACGATCATGTACAAATGCTGCCGAGGAAGATGATATGGATGATTGTGACGGAGACATCGATGTTAATCTTGAGCGCCCTGTGACGTCGAATAAATGTACCGATGCAGACGATGAAAGCGATGACGGAGAAATTGAGGCAGACAATCAAGACTGCCAGCCTTCATCAAAAAGGTTCAAACATCGGCTAACTTTGACATTTGAACAGTGAATTAGGCCTCCTGGGGACACCACTTACAAAAAAACTATTATTATAGTCATAATATTTTAGTCATCGTCTAATCTCGCTGTAACTGTAACTAAATAAAATTTGTTAATTCTATGTTCTTTGTTGTTTTAACTCACATAAAGTGAAGCTTTTAGAATGTGGGCAAATTGTCATCAGCCGCTAGTATTATTCAATATACAGCATTGTAATAAAATTTAGCACAATATTCATAATATCATTATTATATGATTTTTTGACATATCCTGAAACATTTCTACCTTATTTTTCAAATGATATTAGCAGACGTAAAAATTATGCTTTTTTCAAATTTTGTGTTTCAGCTGTGACGTTATCAAAGTCTTTTTCTACAAAAAATTAATTTTTTAGTTTATAAAGCTTTCCGAGTAGAACAGTGTCTAGCAGTTATAACAGTAGTAACAGTGGTTCCTTTTGGTAAAGTAACTAACATATTAGGGGTTTTCTATTTACCGTTTAGAAAATAGCAGTTTTTTTGGTTTTTTTTTATTTTGAGGAAAATGCAAATAAAGAAAATACGACTTTATCCTGGGAAGGAGCTAGAACAAAAACAGGAGGCCAGTTTTCCACGAAGACGGAAATATTACACGTTTCTCGATAGAGAAATGATTAAAACAGCAGTTTTAATTATCTCCTGATGATGCCATCTTGGAGGCGAAATGCTCACCGAGAAACGTGTAATCGTTCTGTGTTCGTGAAAAACTTTAAGAGACATGTATGATTGACAGAAATTTTAAAGTTGTTCGAAACATCCCCCAACTAACAATCTGGCTGGCATCCCTGTAAATACTTTGTATCATTACCAGGCTGACATTATCCATTTACATTCAAATTCATTGCTGAGATCCTCTAAACTATTTCGTCTATTAAAGTAGAATCAAATGTTAAATATGGCGGTCTTCGAAGTGCGTGTGGTGAAATGATAGTAGTAGTTATGTTGTTGGTATAGCTACATTTATTTAGAATAAACGAATAGCGAACAATCTAGTACGGAAAGTGGAGACAATGTTTCGAGGTGAGTTGCGGGAATTGACTGATTTGAAAAACTTATCCCAAAAGCCAAATGCCTGGTGCGATTATTACCAGACGCTACACTTGTCATAAGCCATTGACCTAATCTGCAAGGGTTTTAACAAATGGATGGCTATATCAATAAATAAAGTAGCTTATTGCCTGAGATAATCGCATTTTTACCCCTGAGACACAGATGTGGTGATTCCGAATACAATATAGCATAATACACAAGACTTGAAATCAATATAATCAAATACCATCACGGCTGTCAATAGGCGTGTGGAGTCACGTGTCCCCACATGAAAAATATTTGTAATGAAACTATGAATATTGTGCGAAATTTATCCCCACGCTGTATATAAAAAATATACATGACATTAATCACATAAGTGGGTCATGTTTCTCATCTCTAATTAAATAGTTTGAGGAATGTTTCATTAGAATTGTAATTAACTATAATTTGCATATGGAGTAAACAAAAAACACAGCTCGGAACATTTGCATGTCTAGCACCCACAATTGGACGCTAAAGACTCTCTCGCCCATCCCTAGGCTGTCACAGAGGCGGGTAGGATATCGATACAATGCATAGCGAAATACTAAAAATAGAAGCGTGCGCATATTTTGTACGTAGTTTTAAAACTTACGCGAATATAGATTTGCATTTGCGGTTATACGCTTTTGAACAATGTAGAAGGTAGATTACAGATTTTTTTTGTGCAATATATGTTTCCTAATATGGCTTTGAAATAATTACAATTACAATCTAAACGCCTTTTCTCTCCAATAGTTTCCATTTACAATAAACTCTATTCTAGGAAAAAGCGGATTTAATTTTTCAATCAGTCCTTTAGAAACTTTAAATGTAGACATACTCAAATATACGATGTTTCTCATTAAAAAAGCGCCCATTTTTAAGAGTACATACTCGTGTAATAATTATCTTGAACATAAGATTAGATAGGCCTACAAATTTTGACATTTTGAAAGTTGATTTGGGTTTGATAAAGTGATTATAAGTGAGTTATTTACGCTGATTTCATATCTACCTTCCGTTTTTGCCCCTCACGTAAGGTTTTTGATCAACTGAATGATCAGAATAAATTAAAAACTGAAGGAAAAATTACATTTTAATAAACATTATATTTAATAAACATTAAAAAACATAGTAAAAAGCAACAACACATAGTTTTGAGTCTCTAATTTCTTTTTTCTTTGAAAATCTCTCCCTTTTTAACAAAAAACTTCGTTTTGTAGTTTCTCTTGTGTAATCATTCGTTGGATGTTCTCTTTTCAGTATCCAGAAGTAATTTGCCATCATCGCTACATCCCATCGACCTCGGTACCTCCTTTCCATCACCTTTATGTCTTTTCACCTTACTCCTCACTAACAGCCCCAAGATTTTCTGGAAAGTAGTCCAGATAAGGATGCAGAAAATGAATTTTTATGCTCATATTACAACCAAAATGCTTAAACTTATTGACAATTTCCTCATACTGTAGATGTTTATAATTTCCAAAAATATGTTCTGTTACATTTTTAAAGCATATCCAAGATTACTTTTTAATTTCTGTCATTGTTTCTTCAAACTGTCGGTTCTACATTAATTTTCTTATTTGTGGCCCTATGAAAATGCCTTCCTTTAGTTTTGCTTCAGAAAGAGCTGGAAATTTGCCACATAAGTATTTAAAACAATTCCCATTTGAATCTATAGCGTTTACATATTGCTTCATTAATCCTAATTTAATATGAAGTGGCGCAAAAGAATTTTTTGCAGATCGATCATATTTGCAAACGTTTTTTGAACCAGGTTTTGAAACAGCTACAGATATAACAAAATAGTCAATAATGACCTTGATATGTTTTCTTTCCAGGGCTCCAACGCCTCAATCTAATGCCTCGATTTTTGGGTCCCTAAGGCGAGGACAGGGTGGTATAGCAACATCCACGCCGAGAAGTACTCCGACGGCTGTTAATCCAAATAACGTGGGTAAAACAAAGTTGAGAGACAAGCCGCCTGACAAAGAGAGGATACCGTGGTTTAGGAATACTAGTAATATTCTTAAAAGGGAACCGGTGAGTTAAAAATGTTTAGAATGTTATGTTAATGTGACAAACATTGTCAAATAGGAAATGAGGTTACTTAGATAATAGTCAGAATTGATTTCAGTATGGTAATTAATATTTTCAAAGATAGTAAACGGAGCCTAGAGATTTATTTTTAATAAAAATTTCATTGCCAACTCGTAAAGAAGTCGATTGCATTATTACCGGTGTTACAGTTGTCTAGGGTGTTAGGCAAATGGTTTTGTCAAAATGCCAAACGGGAATGGTGGATAGGTGGGGTCATTAGAAGTTATTTAGCTCTGACGACCTCGATCCCAAGTTTGACGGTTATTTCTTTTATGGTTTTTGAAAATTTCCCTAAAATCAGTCTTTTAGCATGTAGAACTATTTTTTTGATGGTTGTAACAGCTCAAGATAATTTTTATTATTTTCTGAAATGTATCATTGTTCCAACAAAATCATATAGGATGCTAATAGGAAATAGAGAAATAAGACATAATTATGAGTTACCAAGGCCTTCAGAATTGGTAGAGAGAATCGTAAAGTTGAACTTTTCCTTGCATTTACAAAAAAAAATGAAAAGCCATCAAAATATTCAAATTCTTTCAAAAACTTCTTTCTTTAATGCCATTTTTAACCGTACGCCATAACCCTATGCAACAAAAACTTAGCAATGGCAATTAACTCGTGTGCCAACGCGTTAACTACATGTGCTTCCCCGTTTTAGTCAATTCTAGGGACTCTCTTAGCTCGGAATAGTTTTGTTCTTTATTATCATCATCCTATATGATTTTTTTGTTACATTAAAGATACATTTCAGAAACTAAAAAGGAATATTTTGAACTGTTACAATCATAACAAAATTGTTATACATGCTAAAAGATTGATTTTAGGAAAAGTTTCAAGGGCAATAAAAATAATGTCAAAAACCGTGAGACTTATGGTCGAAGTCATTACGGCTAAATCACTTCTAACTAGCCCCACATGTTCAACACTGGCGTTTGGAAAATCATCTGCTAACACCCTGTATAATAATAATAATTTTGTGAATACTGAACATGCCTGTGAGTACTTACTAATAATTAAAAGATTACTTGACTTAATTTCAGCCCCACACAGAGTTATTTGAGTACTATTGGTAATTATTTAAATACCTATTACATTATGGCAAATAGTGATAATGCAGATAATTATTTTTATAGATTCATTAGTCGCCTTTTAAGAGTACAAAGTTACAATGCTGAAGTTATCAGTATCGAACGGCTAATGGTTTTTCATAAGATGTGTTCACGTTATTAGCAAAGAAAAATACTTTTTCTTCATTCCTTGTTTGCTTTCTGGCACTTAATTTAGTATAGAAATTCATCACTTTCTCCTGCTTCATAATGCGAAAAAGTTGCAACTTAAATAAATAAATGAATTAGAAAATAATACTACAGATATCAAAATTGTATTTGTTATAAATATTAATAATGCAAAGTTCTATATTAGAAATATTAAAACCATAGACGTACTAATTTTTTTAAAAAATGCGATAATTATTCTTGAAACACTCCGAAGTTGTAGCCATATCCACAACAAACACCTATTCATTTTATACCAATTTATAAACTGTCGTGAGATGGAGTTTTGCTTATAATCCAATCCATCTGTAAATTCCTTAAACATTAAGGATAAACAAATTAAGCCACACCAGCTATTCCCCCGGCTATATGCCGTCGATGGGCGCTGAATTACGTGGCGAAATTTGCCGTAGTTTGTTCTAACATAGAACTAAAAATACAATGATTTGGATTGCTCGAAAATCACAAGGAAGATGCAAAGCGTTCTCTATTTCCGAATACCGCTAACTACAGACCGGTTTCGACCTTATATTGGGTCTCGTCAGTGTAGTGTAAGCGAGTATGCCTTTGACAAACGAGGCTTCACATCTCATAGACACCGTTACGTTCTACAGTAATACAACTGTAGAACGTAAACCAAGCGCCATCTCTCGGTGGTTTCGCAAACAATCCAAATCGAAATAAAACTGTGTCACCTATAATGACTAGGAATCATTTATCACACAAAGTTTCCAGATGGTAAGTTTTATAAACTGTCGTGAGATGGAGTTTTGTTTATACTCCAATCCATCTGTAAATTCCTTACATATTAAAGATAAAAAAATTAAGTCACAACAGCTATTCCCCTGGCTATTCGTTTGTCAAAGGCATACTCTACACTACACTGACGAGACCCAAGATAAGGTCGAAACCGGTCTGCAATTAGCGGTATCCAGATATAGAGGACGTTTCGCATCTTCCTTGTGATTTTCCAGCAATCCAAATTATTGTATTTTTAGTTCTATGTTAGAACAAAGTACGTCAAATTTCGCCACGTAATTCAGCGCCCGTCGACGGCATATAGTCGGAGGAATAGCTGTTGTGGCTTAATTTGTTTATCCTTAATGTTTAAGGAATTTACAGAAGGATTGGAGTATAAACAAAACTCCATCTCACGATAGTTTATAAAACTTACCATCTGGAAACTTTGTGTTTTAAATTATATCAATTTGTTTGTCTATTTTTTTTTGCAATTTTTGTTTTATTTTCTGTAGAGTTTTCTATGTATTCTTTAGCGATGGTGATGCTTTTCCAGCTATATGCGCCTTGAAGGTGATTATATTCAATCCAGCAATAACTAACAATATAGCGAAAGTTATCCGAAAACAATAAGCAGTTATAATTGTACTCTTCAGGCAAGGGCAATTTAAGGAATACAGCCATTTTTGTAATTACTCCAAAAGTGTTATTTGCCAATAAGTTGATTAGCATTTCATTTAAACAACCGGGCAATATCAACCGTTCTTAACTTTGATAACTGATAAACGTTTATGCTCTATAATAGAATGTACTTATAAAAATTGTAAAACTAAAATCGCAAAAAATGCTTTAAACAATATTTTTTGTATTATAATATTACGATTTAGGCTGAGACTAATAAGTAACTTAATTCTATTACTAAATTCTACAGAATTTATAGTCTAAAAGTCGCCCATCGGAGTCTCCTAGGTTGCACTAACAATTTAAAGCACATTTTTGGTATGCACTAATGCAAGCATTGACATTACTTTTATCACTAATATTGCCGTGTTACTCTAATTCAAAAGGGATCTCCCTATCTAAGTCTTCTTAACACATTAGATTTGTGTTGTCTAGGAGCTAGGTTGTCTCGATATTCACTTGCTGCAGAAGTCCTTCTTCCTGGATTTTTCCAAAGGGTCTCTCCGGGTTTCCATACAAAATCTGCACTAGCGTCTTTGTTGGCATTGGGGCCTCTATTATGTTGCTAGGTGTTGGAAATAATTTTGGATTAATTATGCAACCCCCAGCTTTATTCGTTTTTGGAAATTAGGGATTGAAACCCCTAACTTAAAAATCGTTTTTCTACGAAACTATGATAGATTTTTGAATTAAACTAAAGCGATATGGAAGCTACTAATTAGAATTACATTACATATTTTTTTCATAATTTTCCAACCAACAATGAGACAGCAAGAAAAAATGAAAAAATTAGGGGTGGTTTTCCGTTGCTACTTCTCGAGGTACACCGACCAAAAAAATCACGTATAATCAATGAGTATTCAACTATAAAGCGTAACAATTACATAGATGTGCGATGGGTGGAACATATTTGAAATAATAAAAATTCTATGCAAGTAGGCACATTGTGTATTCTAGCCAATCCAATAAAAATCACTAAAATTAAAATAAAAACAGCATTTATCATAAAATACTAATAACTTTTATTTTCCGAGTAAAGATATTGAAATAATTCAATCTTCGTCACTATTGTCTTCCATAGTTATAGTAATATTTGTAACATCAAATATCTGTGTTAATATTTCAGTGGGCTTAATGATTTTTTATTGATAACGGCCACTAAATAAATACATATATATTGATAAATAAATTATTGATGCTACATGTGAGCAACAACCTATAGTTCTATTTCCATTAGCACAATCACAGGTGTATCTCTTTATGCCCCTATAGTTGTTCACATTTGGTTCGTATTCAATAAAACATTGATATGTCTTGCTATTGATATGTCGAGAACGACCTATCATCCTTATTAAATTGCCATTTTCTTTTAAGTATTCAACATTAAAATCATTGTTGTCACTGTCCAGCAGCTCAGCGAGGTAACATATCACTTGTGACATTTGATATGTTCCTGAAAGAGTATCTTAAGATCCTTTTCAGTTAATTGTGGAAAATCTATGAGGGAAGTGGAAGACAGTGTTCTAAAAGTTTTTTCTTTGAGGCGATTACATTTTTTTCCTTCAGTTAGTCTTGTAAAGTATTTTGTTCTGTTTCACGTTCTCTCATATAATCAATTATGGTGTCAGCAAGTTCCGAATCCGAGTTCAACCTTTTCCCAAACATATTGTGTAAAAATTCAGCAATATGGCACAGCCACATAACTACAGGCAATAACTTGTTACCCAATTAACGTTGCCACGCCTACAGTATTTTATTATAAATGCTGTTTTTGAAGTGATAACTTCTTATGGGAGGGTAAACCGCTTCGTTACGTAACGCGTTACAGCGCTAGTCTGTCTGGCTTCCCTTTCTCTCACCCATACGGCAACGGTAGGCAGGCTCCTCCTCTCTCACTCTAACCCACAGCGCTAGCCGTATTTCGGACAGACGCTTCCCCCTCTCTCGCACGATCTCGAGCTCTATTTCCTCCTCTCTGCGTGCTGTCGCTGTCTACATCTACGTGCATGTGCATGCGTTCGTCGCTGCTGCTGCGGGGCCGCCTCTATGATTTAGTAATTAGTAAATTTAGTAATTTTACAGCATATCATAGTAAAAACATAATTATACACGTTCTGATAAACATAATTAAAAAAAAATTATAAACTCCGTTAATTTTAACAGGAGATTTTAATGTTAATTTTGCTGCTGATCGAGCTAAAAATTTAGTATCGTTCCTACAATGAAAATTACAATTAAAAATGATTAATAAGCCAGAAGAAGCTACAACAAGTCATGGAACTGTACTTGATGCAGTCTTTGCAAGATTTTTAGATGACATACAATGTAAAAATTTCGTTGCTTATTATAGCTACCATAAGCCAATTGTTACTTTTATAGGATTAAATAATGATACTAATAATGTACATACACAAAATTCTAATGTACATATTCAAGAATTGTAACTAAGAATAAAATATATTTTATAATCAATAAAAGCTTTAATTAATAAATAACCTTTCCTTACATTATCATATTAATATACGTAAAATTTAAGTAATAACCTAAGCTTTTCTTAAGTTAAACAATTTCAATATCAAATAGTTCAACTTAGATTAGTTTAAATTATCACTTGTGTCGGGCGTCCCGTGACGCACACGTTTTTTTTTTATTTTAATTTTAGTGATTTTTATTGGATTGGCCAGAATACACTATGTGCCTGCATAGAATTTTTATTATTTCAAATATGTTCCACCCATCGCACCACATCTATGTAATCACTACTCATTATAGTTGAATACTTAGTGATTATACGTGATTATTTTTGGTCAATGCACCTCGAGAAATAGCCACGGAAAACCACCGTTAAATTCTTCAACTTTTTCTTGCTGCCTCATTGTTGATTGAAAGATTATGAAAAAATATGTAATGTAATTCTAATTAGTAGCTCCCAAGCCGCTTTAGTTTCATTCAAAAATCTATCATAGTTTCGTATAAAAACGATTTTGAAGTTAGGAGTTTCAACGCCTATTTTCCAAAAACGAATAAAGCTAGGGGTTTGATAATTGGCCCAAAAGTATTTCCAACAACTAGCAACATAATAAAGGTCCCAATGTCAACAAGGACGCTAGCGCAGAATTCATATGGAAACCCGGTGAGAGACTTTATAAGTTTCGCTGTCCACAAATTCGATTTTCAGATCCCTATATAGCTCGTCACTTTTAATATACCGGGTGCATCTACGATTTTTTTTAATACCTTATTTTGAAAAGTTTGTATAATTTTTATGGTGCTTTTTTATTCTTGACAAGCTGTACTTTCTCTTCTTCCAAATCCAATTCTACTTTTCCTAAAACATATTGAATATTTATTAAGCAATAAGAGGATGGGTGTACGTCCTACTGCCAAATATTGGTATATTGACATAATGATAGATGAATGTATTAAACATGTAACAAATAACAATAAACGTTGCTCAAAAGTTTTCGCAATTTTTTGAAAATAACAGTTTTTTGTTATTCGGGAAAAACGTTTTCCTCCTACACTCTAAGCAAATAAAGAATATTTAATTAATACGTATTTATTTTTAGTTTTATTAAATGATATATAATTAATTTATTATAATGGTTGATCATTTTCAATGACGTACAATTTCGAACAAAATCAGTTTCGAATTTTGTATAAAGTTTGGATTTTTATGTAAAACCTTTACATTTTTGGTGCGTTATTAATAAAAAATTGTATTTAAAAAAAATGTAACTCGTTTTACTAGCTCGGTGATATGCCACTGTGCAAAGTTTTTCTACTTCACTGCACTGCAGTTTTTGTACAGCACTGTGTTGTATTTCTTTTATAAAATAGAAAACTCTATATAAAAATTGATGTATCTAAACGTTGAGTATTATACATACATAGATGTTTAATGATATAATAAATAGTAGTATATAATAAATTATAGTTTCCACATCTTCGTATTTTTATTTTCATAAAACTCTTACACAAGGACCAGGAAAAGCCGTTTGTGCACCCATAATTTTTCGTTAATTAATGCCCATATGTTCGGATATATGGAAAATAACATGAATCATAACCTTATTTGTGATTTCTAATTTGTTTCTACACAAGAAATTCCAACAAAAGTTAAGAATTGGATAACTATACTCACATCTCAAAATTCAAACATAAAAATTAGGGTAGAGATCTTAGTTCGGACACTCGCATATGTGCAACATAACACTCCACTTTCATTTACACTAAATGAAATAGTTAAAAAAGAAATAGTTAACTTTTAACTAAAAGTTAATTATTTCTTAATGAAAATGTAAAATTTATTTAAGTTGCATGAAAAGAAACATTTATATGCGCAAGATTAACTTTTATAGTGAAAATATAACATCAATGAAAATGTGTAGTGCATAAATCCACCTTAAGTAATATTAAGGTTTTCCTATTGAAAACTAACTGACGTTAAAAACCACTATTTATTAACCAAATTATTTTCTTTATAGTTCAGTCCGTACTATTGTTAATATAAATGTCTTATGGAGGACACTTAGTAATGTAATACTGATAATAACTCATTATCTAAAAATAAAATCCTATTGATATCGTAATGGTGTTTATTAATATGCATTTACTTGTAGATAAAGTCTGCAGTTTTAAATGGTAACGGCGTCCAGAGGTCCGCAAATTCAGCAGATCTAAAGAAAAAGAGGCCTATTAGCATCCCCGCCCTGTCCTCGAATGTAACCGTCAGAAGGTAAGTCACATTATTTTTTAATCTACATTTTTTCAGCGTATTGTATCGGCACTTTTTGGGTTCGGTAAAATTTCGTGTGTAAGTGATTGACTTACTTAATTGAAAATGTTAGAAAAAATCTATAGTAAATAGATTTCATTGTTGAATAAATAGATCTAGACGTATCAACAAATCTAATGTCTTGAAAAGGTTATTATTATTTTTTTTTGTATATATTTTCTTGTTTGATATGCATTATTTCTACTGTCGGTTTATAATTATAACTAACAATGTACCTAATAAAATTATTCATTTCCGGTATTGGGTATAGGTTTAAATTCCAGTCCAGATCAAGGTGGTTATTTAGGGTAATTAAACGAAATGCTTTGGAAACTCTATACATAGCATACCGGGTGTCCAAAAAGTCTGGAAACGGTCAAATATCTCGAGAGATACACATTGGATTCAGAAAAGAAACAACATATCCTTAATAATTTTAAAAGCGCTATCCAACGACACCAATTGCCAGCCCCCATCCCCACCCTTTGGGATGGAGCGGGGGGAAACTTTAAAATATTAAATAGGTACCCCTATTTTTTATTGTAGAATCGGATTCTGCGGCAAGAAATACGTCAAGTTTGTCTGAAATGTTTTTTTCAATTCGTGATAGATGGCGCTGAAATCGCAAAAATATTTTTTTCGTAATTTCTAAAAAAACTACAGAAGAGTGAAAAATAATAAAGTGCAAGTTTGTAGCGACACGTTAAAATTGGCGCATTAGCAGGGATAATGAGTGTGCCTCGATAGCTCAGCGGTCAGAGCAACTAACCAGAAATTGGGAGAGCCGGGTTCGATTCCCGGTCGAGGCAAAATGCACTTTTATCCGTGCTAACGCCAAAGTGGTGACCCCGACGTGATGTGATTCATTCCAGTATATGCAACCTCCCTTACATCTCAAATTCGCGGATTCGATTCCCGTCCTATCCATCGCCCTACAGTCCGAGGGTTACCGAACAACGGTTCGTAAGAATGGCGAACGCGGTCACATTCTGTTCAATTGTATCGAGACAAACCATGTCTCTAGGGAGGGAGTACTGTAGTGACGCATTAAAAACTGGCGCATTAGCAAGGATAATGAGTGTGCCTCGATAGCTCAGCGGTCAGAGCAACTAACCGGAAATTGGGAGAGCCGGGTTCGATTCCCGGTCGAGGCAAAATGCACTTTTATCCGTGCTATCGCCAAAAGACTTCAAATGTTTTTTAGTTGTCTTAAAATTATTATAATAATTTATTATATTAATGCATTTTAATTATAAAATATTTTAAAAATTCGAATCGTATTTATGAATTTGTTTATTTATTTTTAAGCGTTATGTCATGGCTTCATGTCATCGCTTCATTATCAATTAGTTATCTAGTTTATTATTGTTATTTATTTAAGTTATCTACACAGACATTTCAGTGTAATGCATCTAGTCACACACCTACTAGTAATATGACAGAATTCTACGAACATATTCTATAAAAATGTTAACGTATATTAATTGAAATGATTCTCGTGATAATGTGTAAAATCTCGTATACAGTGTCTTCAAAAGGAAACTTTTTCAACAATTTACATAGTCTATATTTTGCAATACACATAATTTTAACAGCACTTTGTATTTATAGTAAACAGGATACAATATTTCTAATTAAAATATATTTATTAAAATATATTTACTTATTAAAATATATTTAATAAAATATATATTATACATGTTTCCTATTTTAATTAAAAGGCATTTATTTAATAAAAAAATGGTTGTGCTATAAATATATATTTATTTCATGTTATGAATCAGTTAATAAATTATTCAGTTTGTAAGATCATCCCCTGAGAATTATCCCCACAATAGATAAAATCTGTTGTTACAGATGTTAACTAAAATTTTATTTTGATGGCGAATAGAAAAATTTAAGAGCGTGAACGAGAATTTCTTCTCATTTAAAAACATTTTTGTGTTGATAAAAAGTAAATATCTTTGTATAATTTTAATTTAAGAATTATAGATACACCTAGACTTTTATGTTGACGACGCGACGGTTTAAGTTAAGGGTGATTATTTACAAATATTTAGAACACCTAATTATTTTATAAGAATTTATTTAATTATTTGCAAGGTGATCATTCCAATAATATTTAGAGAAATACTAGAAAACATTGTCGGATTTGCATAGAAATATGTGAAATATTGTGATATATTTCACATACTGACATTATGTGAAATATTTTACATTGTAATGATGGTTGTTTCTTATCAAATTAAAATATGTATCATTTAAACATCTAACTTACACACGAAGAAGATTTACAATTTCGTAACTATTCAACTGATATCTAAATTTAGACTATACTATCAAAATCAATGTCTTATTTTTTAATTATATTTATTTTAATATTCTATTAAATAAAATCTGTCGCATGATATACTTTTATACTTTATTGAACACTGCAAATATTTAGGCTATTTTAAATGTAAACAAAAAATAATTTAGCTTACATATAACGAAGAAAAATAGTTTTGGTTTAGGTTATCTTCAGGTATTATTAATCCAGCTCTCCATCCTGAGTGCTTCATCATTAATGTTACACTGAGGTAACTCCGTCGGAGGCTTCTTGACATATTTGAATCGATGTAGGTACGATAATTCAGTTTGGTTTGCTTTAGTGTGTGACCACCTATATATTACATAAACGTAGTAATACATATTAGGTAAATTATTATAACTTATACGTAGTTGCTGCTAGCTTTTATAATTAGGGAACACTGGAAAAATGGCTGGTTTGTCAAGATTTTATCCATGGAAAATGATTTTTATAAACACAAATTTATACAGGGTGGAGTATAGGGATCTGGTGCTTCTTGGTTGGCATATGCTAGCGACTCGTTTAGCTTATATTGCGAATATTAAGGGAGGTGATAACGTATCTGATACCATTTCACAACCATGAAATAGTGGACCAGGCAACATCGTGCGGTCGAAATTGAAACGTTTTTTAAAGAACGGTGAATCAGTTATTAGAACTTAGCGATAATTTCTCATATATTTTGTAATCCTTGGCCATGGTGCAGTTTCCAGTCGTAACACGAAGGGTTTCGAATTTTGTGGTTCTGAATTGAAGAAAAAGCCACTGGGTGCCGTTCGTACAGTGCGAACTTTTGAAATCATTCAAAATGTTAGAACTGTAGTTCATCAAAATCCACACTGTTTAGCCAGTAGATAATATATGCTAGTGCCTTGAAAATTTCAAATCTAAGCCTTTGTAAGATTTTGCACAGAGACTTGAACTTTCATCCATACAAAATGGTGGTTGTTCAATAGCTAGGTGAATGGATTTGTGAATGTAAATTTTGCTCAACAGATGCGTGAAATTTTTAATGAAAGAAATGCCCTGGACTTTCTATTTATGTCAGATGAGACTCATTTTGATTTATCTGGTTAGGTAAATAAACATGGTTTTCGGTATTAGGCATTTGACAATTGGAACGAACAATACCAGCGCTCTCTTCATAACTAGAGTAACTGTATGGTGCGCAGTAACATCATTCAGCATTATTGGCTTCTAGTTCTTTGAAATTGGTGCAGTTAATGCCGTTACAATAACATCGGACCGCTATATGCAAATGCTTCGTAACTTATTGGAGACACAACGCATACGTGGTATTGATCAGAATGCTGTATCATTCCAACAAGATGGTGTAAGTTCGCGCACGGCATGACCAACAATGGTTGTATTGCGTGAAATATTTTATGGACATTTAAGTTCCCAAGACGCCGATATTCCTTCCTGCTGCGCTCCTGGATCCTGTCCGTTCTCCCAATTTAAACTTTTGCGACTTCTGGTTATGGGATTACCTTAAAAATAAAGTGTCCAATCCGCGACCTGCCAATATTGAAGACTTGAAACGAATTCGTATTGAAATTGTGGTAATTCTTGAAGCAATGGTTGAGCAACAAATCTTCGGAGCTGACTAGATCAATGTTTTCAGAACCGTGGAACACATCTCACTGATGTCTATAAGACAAAATGAAATGGCATTTAATTTTTATCTTTAGACTTTTCTTTTGAAGTTTTTTAAGAAAAAAGTTCAAAAGGAAAGGCTATCTCATTTCAAAAGCCGTCAGGTTTCTATGCCCCGCCGTGTATGATTCTCCGTCCACGTATACCAATATTTAAAACATCTGTATTACAAGAATAAGAAGAGAAACTTCCTAAAAAACGCTTGTATTAATGATTCTAAATTTATAAAAAATGCATTACTGAATAAGCGCATTTCTTATTGCTAGTCGAACACTAATATATTAATATTAATAACTTGATATAGAGTTATATTTATTAAAAATAAATATATCGTTGAGGAATTTATTAAATTGTTTAAATGTTTCCAGATTAATATTTCAAAATACGATCTAATAGCTCTTATTTTATTATAATTTTGATAAAATGAAAGGAGTATACATTTATTTCGTGATAACAAAGCACGGAATATTTATTTTCACTAAATAATGTATTTGTTCATTAAAGCATAGATACATTTTGCATGTCGGATATTCAAATATTTTAAATACAAACTAAGGTATAAATATTTTTTCCGTGGCCAGTACTACGCCTCTCATATTCTACAATATCGTAAAAGGCCCGTACAAAATACTAGAACATTATGTGTAATGTATAATATTTCATTCTAGAAATATTCATCAAATAGCTGCAAACTAAAAAGGCTTGGCTCACTTAAACTATTAGAATAATTGAATTTCCACGAAACTGTGTCTTGACACGCATAAGAGTGCGTTTTACGTCATATATACTCATATTTCAAGTAGTGTAGTGAAGTAATTTTGAAGTGCCGTTTAACTCAATTGTAAAATACAATAATCATATTTTTGTTCTATTTGTTATCAATTAGATTTTCAAGAAACAAATCGCGATAATTGAAGCCATAATTTAACATTAACGGTTATTAAAAGTATCAATTAAAAGATATGATGACCAATCAGAGAAACTGTTTTCGAGAAATCGCTTTAGTTAACTTTGGGTCTTAACTACTATGGTTATAATAACCGATGATGTTCAATCATTGTATTAAATTATTGGATGTCATTCAATCATTGTATGCAATGAGGGTACACACATTCTCAATTTTCTGGAATATTTTTAATTTCCGAGTATATTTTGATAATATTAGTCGGAACATTCACGTAGTAATGTTTCATTTAATTCGAATTACAGAGCGAGAACCTTAATTGGAATAAATCTATAATTCAAATATGGAGGATTTCAATAAAAATTCTTAAAAGAGATCATTTTTTGATTTTGATTGTCTATGTTTAGGGAATAATGACCGGGCAAGTCGATGATAAAATTCATATCTTATATTCTCTAAAATCTCTGGGGTAATCTGTCTGTTCTCATTCCTTATTCTTTGGTACAGGACTTCATTATTCGCAGGTTTTGTTCTATTCACAGTTACACAAATACAGTTTGTGAAAGAGAGGTCTAGAGATTAGTGTAAAGCAATAGTCCACAGGACACGGAATATCAACATCAACTGCGCTAGCCGTGTTCGAATATTTATCAAAATCATTTTTTGATTTTGATTGTCTATGTTTAGGGAATAATGACCGGGCAAGTCGATGATAAAATTCATATCTTATATTCTCTAAAATCTCTGGGGTAATCTGTCTGATCTCATTCCTTATTCTTTGGTACAGGACTTCATTATTCGCAGGTTTTGTTCTAATGTGGTTACTCTAACCACAATTTCACACCAACTCTAATTCCGCTTTCCACATGCTAAGAAAAAAGCTGTCGCGATTAGTGAAAGAGAGGTCTAGAGATTAGTGTAAAGCAATAGGCCACAGGACGCGCAATATCAACATCAACTGCGCTAGCCGTGTTCGAATATTTACATTTATTTGTATTTAGGTATAAACATAAAAATATTTAGGTATTTTGTAATCAAATTTGAAGATCCAAACGTATCTAATTATATTTTGCGAAATCAATAAGACGGTGCACCAGTCCATTGTAGTCACCCGGTGGGTGAATTTAAATACAGTTTTCCTTGGTTGGATTGATAGACGGGGTCCAATAGAATGGCCGTCTAAATTATCTGATTTAGTTAAAGGGTACGTCAATACAATAAATAATATTAAACCTCAAATACTTTATAATGTTCTGCGAAATTATAGAATTCATCTGTGATATTGCCAGGGCGTCGGTGGATGTCAACTCTAACATTCCTTGATACAGGGTATCCAGAAAGAGTAGGGGTATTTGTAAGTTCAATAAAAGAAAATTCTAAAAAAAGTCAGAAAAATTTGTGTTTTAATTTTTAGACAAAGTTTTGGAAAATTAAGTGCCAAAGATTATGTTGTTCAAATGTTGACCCTCGCGCTGCTGGCATTCCTTTAACCGAAAACGGAAATTAGCCACCACGCGTCTACACATCTCTCTGGAAACGGCGGCCATTTCGGTGCGGATGTTGTGCTTCAATTGTAGTAGAGTTCGTGGTCTGTTTTCATAAACTTTCTCTTTAAGGTATCCCCATAAGAAATAATCAAGGGATATAAGATCGGAGCTTCTGGGAGGCCACTTGATGGTGCCTCGACGAGAGATCACTTTTTCCGGGAAAAGCTGATTGACAACCTTAAGTGATTGGTTTGAGGTATGGCAAGTGGCCCCATCTTGTTGAAACCATGTTTCCACATTATAACCTTTAAACTTCTGCAGTTGTGGAACCAAAAAGTTCCATAACATGTTGCAATACCGTTCATTGTTTACCGGAAGTGCTCGGCATCGTCGGTCTTCAAAAAAACAAGGCCCAATGATGCCTTCACCAGACATGGGCAGCCCATACAATAACTTTTGGACTATGTAGTGGTTCTTCATATTTCTGTCTTGGATATTCGTTGGCCCAGTAGCGGCAGTTCTGTTTGCTTACGTGACCATTTAAGTGAAAATTCGCTTCGTCACTAAACAGAATGTTTTCAAACATTGGAAAACGTTGAAGCATTTGATTTTCAAAATTCAGTCGGAGAGGATAGTCGGTAATGTTTAGTTTTTGAACGAACTGAATTTTGTAGGCTGTAAGCTGTAAATCTTGCTTCAGAATCTCGTGCAACGATGATTTGTTAATGTTAAATTCTTGACTACGTTTGCGAACTGATTGAGACGGATTTTCACGCATTGAAACTCACTTCTTCAATCGTTCGTTGGGTTCGAACAGAGCACGGGCGACATGGATTGTGAATTTTTATAGTCGAACTGGTATTTTCAAACATTCAAATCTATTTTCTGATGGTATCGTGCTTCGGTACGTTCCGTACATTATATTCTGCACGATATAAACGTTGAGCTGTGACTATCGAATCACAATTACGATAATAGGCGCGTACGCAAAAAGTGCGATGGTCTCTTCCTGGGTGCACTTCCATGGCTACTAAATTTTCAAAGAGTAGTGCAACAACATATCCTTACCGCGCCCCTCCCAACCGCGCCGTTACATGGACAGCGCAGATACAAATACCCCCTATCCTTTCTGGACACCCTGTATAAGTTTTGGGCAAGTTTTCCATTTATTAATAGTTCGATATTCAATATTAATAAGTCAATATTATAATAATTCAATAATAGTTAAATATTATATGGATTGCATTATTTTTTTTATTATAATTATCTTTATTACATTTTTTCGAAAATAGCTCAATTTAGATCTAGCCTGTGATACATGTGATTCCAATTTTACGTAGAATTCAAAAATTGCATAGGGGAATCAATAAAAGAATGCACTGCCAGATTACATATATTGTTTTAGATTACCCAGGTATACATGAAATTTATTTTAAAAAGTTCTTATCCGATGAAAATAAATTCGGCTCCGCAGTATCTTCGGAAAGTAAACCTGATTTTAAAGTAGTGCATTCTAACTGTGACCTGCTCACCGTATATACAGGGTGGGGCAGAAGAACCTGATGATTTTTGAAATGATATAACGTTGAAAATATAAAAGTATTTATTCGGCGTTATCTTTACTATCATTAGTTAAAGATTATTTCATTCCATGTTATTTCTTTAATAGAACATGATATGAGCTCCGTTACTGCTTACACATTGTTCTAGTCAACCTCGGATATTTCCTATTACTATGTGTATCGCGTGAAGAATCGGTGCAACCTCATCTCTGATTAGCTGATGTAAATCTTGAATATTGGAGTGTCGTTGAACATATACCTTGCCATTGGGGTAAGCTCATAACCAGTAATTACAAAACGTCAGATTCGGAAAAGTGAAGCACGTCTAACATAAGCAGAAGATTCTCCACACCTCGTCTGACACAATTTCAAGAAATTGGTCTGCAAAATTCACGTGATTAATCAAATCCGCATCGCTCATCTCCTGGCCGTCGGCCACCATTTTATAGCGATGAAAATTAAAATCCTTTCTACGGCGGCTTCAATTTCAAATTTGTAAGACACTGCCTTGTCTCCTAACTAAACAACGTATATTCTGTTGAATTGCTGTTCTCATATTTTCGATGGTCTCCGGAGTTCACTGTATACACACAGGACCCGGGGGTTTTGCTTTAAAGCAGGACCACTCTATCGAAAACTATACACCCCTAATTTTATGGTATTACGGCTAGGAACGAAATGGAATTTTCAAGTGGACAGGAAATTGTCGCTGAGTTTCGATAACTGATTCATCATTAAAAACAACTATTCTATCACGAACACACAATACTGCAGAGTCCGTAGCTCCATGTCGACTGAAGTGGAATTATGTGAGCTCTTTCCTCCCTCAAACCACTGAACGGAGACTCGGAAAAGAGGGTTCATTCTCCGGTGGAACTTTGATACTTCGCTTACAAAGGCATGCCGTCACGCAGCTGTTGAACGGCAGCCTTCTTGAGTATACGAGGGATACTTCGTATTACGATTACTTATTTCATCGTGGGCGTTTGTTACGAGGGCTAATAGAATATACCTTGGTAAATTAGATAAAGAGCCGTTTCTTAACGGAATTATTTTGTTGAAGTAAAATAGTGGCTATGACTTACTAACCTTTATTACATAAACTGTTGACATTTAATAAAGGTAAAACAGTACATAAACGACAAATTATATTATCCAAAAGAAGAAATATTAATATTGCGAATATATTAACAACAATATCGCATTATTTACTAACTAGACTGACAAGCTAATAAACAAATGTTCTCACAAATTTGTCAATATAGTTAGCTGGTTTTTGTTTTTTGTAATTTATTGTTTTTTACATCGCTATTTGCTAATTTTATAATATGATAAAGACGCACTCTAGTATAGAGGAACAAAAAATAATTTAATGGAAAACTTCTAAATGGATGTGTAAAAGGAACAGTTTTAAATATATCTTTTAGTTTCATCCGAGTTGAATCGAAACAAGCTAATTTGTTACCTTAGGTCCTAAAAACTAAACACTTAAGATAAATTGCTTCAATTCGTCCGTGTACCTACACCCTCTTGGAGCTTTATTTAAGAATTGCAACTGCGGCTTTAAAAGTTTACTGGATTCTTCAGAATAATTTTCTTTTAGATATTTGTAAATATCTTCCAATGTTATTTCGGTTTTAATTTTTTTTTTGGCACTAGATGACCCTGCAGCTCTCTTGAAAGTTCTTTTTCCTCCTTTAATAGCCTCTTCCTCGGAGAGTTTGCGAAAGTGACATTGTCGTCTGAGTGATCTTATCTAAAATAATTAATAGATGGTGGATATTCCATTCCTATTCTAACTTAAAAATAGCTCTCATATTCCTTAGATAATACAAAATATGTTTACCTTCAAACACTTTTTCTCCAATGTTTGTCATCACAGAAACTTCTTTGTAACTTTTCCTTACGCTCTCACTAGAAGTATTACAAGAAACATCTAAAATGTTTACCGAATTTTAAATGTCCCTTTGAAATGAACAAATTGGGTTGTATAAAATTGTCATACCAATATATATTTGTATATAAATATAAAAAAAACAAATTTGAAAAAATTTTGCTTACTATTATTTGTTAACAAATTTAATGAAACAACTGCACCATAATGCAAACGATTATTCGAATCATCTGTAATAAAACAGTCTCCAGGAAAATGTAAACTGCAAATTTTTATCCTACTATTACATTGATCCGGTGTAAGTATAGCATATCTATGGGTGCCAACAAGTCCTAATGATTTCTTCCAACTCTGACATCTAAAAACTACTTATGAATATCTATACGACATAAATTGAATGTATCTAATATGAGCTGTAACCTTATTAAATGCGTAATCAATTAACTTACTTAACTTCATCTTTTGGACACCGAAAAAATGAAACATTAGATCCTGTTTTACTGTTACAATTATCAGAACACAGCGTCATTTTTCAAACTATTCAAACGCAAATTAATAAAATTCACAATCTAAAATCCGACCGGTATAATACTTCGTCTGCGGGAATCGGTTCGGTATCGAGGCTGACGGTATACACGCGCCACGTGCTAGTTAGCTAATTCTCGCCGGACGACGGGACGTGGACGGGGTAAGGATGGAAACTTAGCGGGCGCAGCTTAGAGCGAACCTTCCTGTCATAATTTCTGTTCGGTGCTCAAACTGGACACGATCAGTTTACGCAGTCGCCGATAAACAACAATTAAGAATAGTCAGGTTTCTATGCCCCACCCTGTATAATAGTTAAAGTAACGGTTCTATGTCATATTAGTCTTATCTTCAGGAAAATATTTGTGTGTGCAAATTTAGGTCTACATATCAAATATACATACATACATTAAACGTTATTATTACTTTCTTAAAACACTGTCAAATCAAATTTGTCTACGGTCATTGCATATTCTAGATATTTATCATTGAAGTACTCCATATATGTACATACATTATGCGAGCTATGCTGGGCATGTGCGTATGCCATACTTTCAGTAGTGCAGACGGATAACATAAAAAATTAATACATTATTTATACTAATTTACTTACATATATGATTCATGGCAAGGAATTAAAGTAAAACAACCTTGAGGATAGAAAAACTTTCTTACAGGTGACTAATTATTATACGAATATTGTTAATGAATTATTGTATGGTGTTTATTGTATGTTTTTCCTCAAATGCTTTTAATCCTGTTATTTTACATCCTTATGTATATTCACATACTAACACCAAGATCAGCACATGGATTAGATTCCAAAGAAATAGTTGCATTAATCTCGTACCAATTCTTGAAAATTGTCAAAAAGGTGTATAGAGTAAGGCTAAAACGGTCAAAATGCTCACACTATTTCTTTTAAAATGTACCAAAATCCTTCGAATTTAGGAAATCCTTCGATTTGAGTGTTTTATATCTTTATTGATGCCGACCCATTTTATTCTATCAAAGGTTGTAAGTTATTTCAGATAAGTGTTCATCTCCAGAGTTGATGCTCTCTTATATAATTTTCGTTGCCGTTCTTAGGACTTGAAGCGATAAATCTCATTTCAAGTTTCTTTTTACAGCATTCTAAATTTCAGGGATCATAAGTTGATCCGCTCATTTCGTCAACGTGCCAGAGGTGTCACCTTTGTTGCTTTGTAATAATTCAAATGAAATAAAACAAGTAATGTTAAGTAATAAAATAATAATCAGCATCGTTATACATTATAATTTATACAACACTATAGAATACTTTACAGTATTAGGTATGTTTCTATAGTTGTTTCAGGGAGCGATGTTTGTCGTGGTGAAAAAAATATTTTCATATGAAGAGAACGACCGTTAATCTAGTGATGTAATAAATATGTATTAATTGTATTCTAAAAACTAGTTGCACAATTTTTAAAATACGATTAATACATACAGAGATCGATATTTTTTTTAATGGCAACCCCTTTTTGTTTTTCCTTTCCCCTTGAGTTTTTTCCAAGTTATGTCTTGAATTTTCAACGAATTTATTACATACATTACACAGGCCTACAAATTTTGACATTTTGAAAGTTGTTTTGGAGTTGATAAGTGATTATAAGTGAGATATTTACGCTGATTTCATATCTACCTTCCGTGTTTGCCTTTCACGTAAGGTTTTTGACCAACTGAATAATTAGAATAAATTAAAAGTTAAAGGTAAAATTACATTTTAATAAACATTATATTTAATGAACATTAAAAAACATAGTAAAAAACAACAACACATAGTTATGAGTCTCTAATTTCTTTTTTTCTTTGAAAATATCTCACTTTTTTTACAAAAAACTTCGTTTTGCAGTTTTTCTTGTGTAATCATTCACTGGATATCCTCCTTTCAGTATCCAGCAGTAATCTACCTTCATCGCTACATCCCATCGACCCTGGTACCTCCTTTCCATCTCCTTTATGTTTTGATGGAACCTTTCACCTTGCTCCTTACCTACAGCACCAAAATTTTCTGGAGAGTAGTCCAGATAAGCATGCAGTAAATTAATTTTTATGCTCATATTACAGCCAAGTTGTTTAAACCTCCCCAGCATTTTGTTGACAATTTCCTCACACTGTGGATATTTATAATTTCCTAAAAAAAAATCAATACATTTTTAAAGCATATTCAAGTTTCTTTTTCAATTTTTGTCATTGTTTCCTCAAACTGTTGGTCCTGCATTAATTTTCTTTTTTGTTGTCCTACGAAAATGCCTTCCTTTAATTTTGCTTCAGAAAGAGCTGAAAATTTGCCACATAAGTACTTTAATCCTAATTTAGTATGAAGTGGCGGCAGAAAAATATTTTGCGGATCAACCAAATTTACATAAATAACGTCTTTTGAACCAGGTGTTAAGTTTGTAACAAAATATATTTAGTGTATTGTTAGATACAACTTCTAGGCATTTTTAAAACAAAGTAAAAACACACGACGCGATGTCAGGAGTAAACGTACACACATTAAGAACGTACTACAACGACTATGTAAATACCCGAATAGTATAAAACCGAAATATCCCCACCAGCCAACTCTGTTTCGGGTAAATCTCCCACACTTGTGTGTACATTTCAAACCGATTAAACACAGAGGCGCCGCAAAGATTGAGGCAAAATTTAATTTTGTAGAACCTCGGTTTTAAAAACTACAAATTATTGTACAATGTACATTTATAAATACTGGTGCGTGATGGAAACAAAAAAGAAACAGTGTTCCTGTAGTTCATGGTATGTAACTAAGCCAAAAAGTTAAAAAAGTCTTATCACAAAATCTTTGTTGGCCTGTGTTATTTTACGAAAGAACTCTCTGCCAAAACCGAATAGTAGTCGATATATTCAGCGAAGTATCAGGACAAATCAGAAATTTTACCTATATTGTTACAAAAATGTGTTTCTTTTATTTATATATTTAATCCTTTCGCATATATAGAATACAAAAATAAAATTGTATTCCTCTCGAAATGAGCTTTCAAGCTATGTTTTCAATGAGCTTTCAAACGAGCTTTCGAGGACCTGGGATACATTTAGATTAAAGAAATGTTAAAAGTAGTCCTATATGATATATATGAATAACAAACTAAGAACACTTACTACTACTGGAAAAAGTAAAAATATTCATAACTAATGAAGGAGAAAATTTACGTGTTCCGGAAATTTTTGCAAATATGCCGAAATATGCACATCGAACTATCTAATGAAACTACACAACAAATATTAGTCTGTTATCTTGATAAACCTATATCTTATAGTACCTAAACCTGATAAACATCTTCTGACGTATGCAATCGTTATCTAAAATCTGCACTGCAATCAGATTTATACAGTCGGAACATCTCAATTGTTATAGGTGTAAAAATTAAATTTCCTTTCCTTTCTAAGACCATCTTAAACAGGTCGGTGTACGGCCTAGTAACAGTGTAATAAGGCACTATCTACTGCTGCCAATAAGAAGTGAATTATTCACGTGAAACTATTTTTGAAACCAGTCTCGATATGACGAGGATTGTCTCGCTTTATTGCTTTCGTAAATCTGATATGCACAACTTACGAGTTTGATCGAATTGTAGTCATTTGTATAGAAATTTAGAATACTAAATAAAAAATTGCCTGTCACAGTATTGGACAAAACTTCAGGTGACGTAATTAGTTACCTATGATTATACGTAATAACTAGGACGGATAAAATGGTCCGGGTGCGCATAATACGAGGAGCACTATTTGTATTTTGAGCCTAATAATAAAAAAACATTAATTTGTCATTGAAAATTACTTTATCGTTTTCCAAAATATTCTCCTCCATGATATATGTACTTTTGTATGCGTTCGAACCATTTGTCAAAGCATTTTTGCCATTCCGCTTGAGATATCTCCAAAACATGGTTTTTGAACGCATCAATGACTTCTTCTGTCGCCGAAAATCGTTGTCCACGCAATTTATGTTTGACGTTCGGGAAGAGAAAGAAGTCATTGAGTGCCAAATCAGGACTGTACGGCGAATGACCCATTAATTCGATTTTTTGAGTTTCCAAACATTCGGTGGTTGATGAGACGAGATGTGGGAGAACTCGCATTGTCATGATGAAGAATGATCCGACGGCGCTTGTTTGTTTTCCTTATTTCACCGAAGACTTCCGGCAAACAAATGGTTGTGTACCATTTAAAATTCACCGTTTTACGTTCCTCTAAAGACATTGTTGTCACATGACCAGTTTTTTCGAAAAACCAGGCGACCATTTCTTTCGAAGTGCTTCGAGCGCCAATAACTTTTATTGGATTTGGTTCATCTTGAAACACACATACAGTCGACTTCTGTTTACTTTTCGGTTTATACGCCAGATTTTATACGCATTCGGTTTATAGATCCATGATTCGCCACCGGTTACAATGTTATATACGTCTCTTGAATTACCGCCATTGTATTTGTTGAGCATTTGTTTGCACTAGTCGACACGAGTATCTTTTTGAGATTTTTTCAAATTATGTATTATCCAACGAAAACAAACCTTTTTTTACAGCTAAATAATGATGCAATATTTTATATACATATGCTAGTCGAACTAATGCCTACGGTTGCCTCAATCTCACAGTATGTCACATGACGATCTTGCATTATCAGTTTTTGCACAGCAATAATGTTTTCTGTCGCAACAACAGATTTTAGACGACCTTCACGACTTTTGTCGGTGAGCGAATGGCGGCCGCGCTTAAACTCGTTATACCAGCGTTTAATTACATTTTTTTCGTTAAGGTGCAATTTTTAAATCACTGTAAACAACAGAGATCGCGCTTATATGATAAAATGTTCTGAAGAAGGTTATGGTCAAGAGTGTCAAACTTTCGATTGAAAACGTCAGATGGCGTCTGACAACATTTAGTATTGCCAAGGCTCAAAATATAAATAGTACCCCTCGTAGTAGGTGCGTAGCATAAAATAAAATAAGCAATAACCGAGCTAACCACTTACGTCACTGCCTATGATGTCATGCGCACAGCTGCAGCCTTAGAACCTTCCTCCCTATTTAACCCTATTTAACTGTTGTTTATTGCCGTTATACTCGTGAACTTGTTTTATTATTGTTGTGTGTGAGCTTAATTGAAAATGAGTGAAACCGAACATTTTAGGCACGTGATGCTTGTTTATTTAAAAAAAGGCAAAAGAGCCGCTGAGCTTGCCGCAAATTGTGTTCTGTGTACGGCAAAAATGTTGTTTAAGATCGAACGTATCAAAATTGGTTCAGGAGATTTCGATCTGGCGATTTTCCCCCACGGACGCCCCAAAGTCAAACCGACCTAAAGAAGTCGTTCCCGAGCATTTACGAGCCTTAGTTGAGGCAAATCCTCACTAAACTATACGTGAGCTTGCAGAAGAAATCAAGACGTGAAAATCTAGTGTACAAAATCACCTTAAACAGCTTGGGTTTGTCAGTAGACTCGATGTTTGGGTTCCCCATGAACCCAGCGAATCCAATTTAATAGATCGAATCAACATCTGCGATATATTAAGGATTCGTCAACGTAGCGATCTTTTTGAGAAATACCGTTACTGGAGATGAAAAGTGTCTCATTTACGACAACGTCAGTCGAAATGGATCGTGGGGAAATTCCGGTGAACCTTCTCAATCCACACCAAAGGCAGGGCTTCACCCCAGGAAAATTTTGTTGTCCGTTTGGTGGGATTTCAAAGGAATCATTTAGTTTAAGCTACTCCCGAGGAAGGAAACAATAAATTCGGACGTTTACTGCGAACAACTACGAAATTTGATCCACGCCATACAGGAAAAGCACCCAGGACTTGTAAATCGTAAGAAGGTCGTCTTCCATCACGACAACGACCTCACACTTCTCTACAGATCCGAAGGAAATTGTTAGAGTTAGAGTGGGATGTTTGACCCCATCCACCGTATTCTCCAGATCTCGCGCTCTCGGTTTTTCATCTATTTCGCTCCATGGATAACAGTTTACGAAACTTAACATTTGCCAGTGACGAGGAAGTCAGAAATCATTTAGAAAGGTTTTTTTTTTGCGAGCAAACCGCATTTTTTTTTTAATGGTATTATGAAGCTTACTGAGAGATAGCAAAAATGCTATCCCATAAAAGAAGCAATTTAGGCACGTCCCCCGCCTTAAGCCTCATGTTAATAATAAATACTTATGAAAACACCGAACGAACTTTTTGACAATCCGATACTTTCCTTAAAATGCTATATCATACAATAATGCACACTTAATCGGCAGTGCCAATGTCCTCCGATAAAAATATACTCTTTAAAAAAATTAATCTAGTAAATGTATAAACAAGATAAACAGAAGGGAAATGGTAGATTAACATTATCTATAAAGTAAATACCAGAAAGATAATTTGATAGGTTTGAATTTGGTTCTATTTGATAATTATATTTTGTTAGAATAAATTTGTACTTGTTCTTTTTTCTATCTACCGAGGATACATTCATTTAATAACAACCAAAATCTTGTATAGCGTAAGTTTCTGTACTGTATATCTTCATATGTATAATGCGTGGGAAATTTTAAAAAAGCAGGAAAATAGTTTTCAATACTCAGAAACCTAAAAGAGCGAAATACGGCATATCTACATTAAAATGTATATACATATAATGTTTAGTTCATAAATAGTGACATAATTATTAAATATGGCGTTGTGGGATGATTTTCAAAATTAAATGGCAACAGTGTGTGAGTGAGTAACGCTTTGTTTGGAATCTGCTTCAGAGTTATTCAAGCGTTGCTTCTATTTTGACACCTATCGTTTGATTTTGGAGAAAGTCGATCAAATTTAATATTGACTTATCATCAATCTTTTCATCAAAAGCTGAGTGTCGTTTTTATTTGACCGATATCGCCTCAAAAATTACTTGGACGCTTTGTTACGTCTGAATTTTGTTTTGTTTGCATTAAGTATAAATTCTAGACTAATGGAAAACAATAAATTTAATTCACAATTAAAATGACAAAAGTAAATAGTAGGACCAGATATATTTAGAAAATAAATGCCCCAAATTTACACCTCCCTCTAGGCGACAGTAAAATCTCCTGTCATAAAAAGTATACAAATAACTTCTATAAAAATTATAAATGTCATAAAAATTACTATTCAAATAAAGGTTCTTTCAATAGGGATGCTCGAAATTTGTTAGGCTATAGCCGGCATGTTGTTAAAGCCACATCTGTCAAATTTATTCTGGACTGTTCAGTAGTATATGGCAAACCATCATGGAGGGTTACAGCGTTCAACAATGTGTGTAAGTTATCAAATTTTATTTTCAAAATCAGTGCTCCGTTCGAGAAACATTCCGCGCATTACGTGATTTTTGTCCTCGCCATAACCGTCCCGCCGAGTCGACTATTCGACGTTTGGTGGCCAAATTCGAGTCAACCGGTTTGATAAATAATCAGCCAACACCCGTACGTCACCGAAACCCACGGTCCGCTGAAAACGTCGGTGCTGTGCGTGAGAATGTACGGGAAAGCCGAGGCAGTCAATTCCTCGTCGTTCACAAGGTCTTGACATTTCTGCGACTTCAACTTCGCGAATCTTGCGTCAGGATTTGGGTCTGCACCCGTATAAAATCGAAATGACCCAGGAATTTAAGGTAAATGGCCATAGACAACGCCGTGTGTTCGCTGATTGGGCTCTGGGGCAATTGAAAGTTGACACAAATTTCGTCAAAAAAAATCATCTTTCGCGACGAGGCCCCTTTTTGTATGAATGGATATGTGAACAATCAAAATTGTCGGATTTGGGACGATACCAATCCACACGAGATACACTAGCACCAAATGCATCTCAATAAAGTCACTGTTTGGTGCGGATTTTGGTCTGACCGAATCATCCGTACTTCTTTCAAAACAAAACTGGCATTGCCATAACCATCAACGGCGAGCGCTATAGATCGATGATAAGCAACTTTTTGTGGCCTAAACTGGATGATATGGATACCGACGACATGTGGTTCTAACAGGGCGGCGCGCCGCTACGTGCCACACAGCGCATGCCACGTTGGACATTCTGCATAAGCGATTTGAGGGCATGGTTATCTCGCGCAGCGGTGACGTGAACTGGTCATCGAGATCGTGCAATTTAATGCCTTTAGACTTCTTCCTTTGGGGCTATCTTAAATCGAAGGTCTATTCGAATAAACCGCAAAAATTGATACCCTCAAAGTCAACATAACGAACACCATCCAGCAAATTCAGCCAGATTTGTGCGACAAATTCATCGAAAATTGGACCTTCCGAATACATGCCACCAAGCAAAACCGCGGCGGACATTTAAACGGCCATTATATTCCATGCTTAATGTCATAAAATATTCTTTCATATAAAACAAGAAATTGAGTGCATATCTCACACACAACTTGTTTTATTTATGTATAAAGATCAAGCATCCTTATTGAAAGGCACTATACTATTTGTGAAGTTAAGTGTATAAATACGATATGTTTCAAAATATATGGCATATTCATAAACATTACGCTTTCATAAACATAGGTACGCAAAAGAAAATAATAATTTGAGCATTCTTAGCCATACTTATTTTTGGCAAAGGATTATGTGGTCATCTTGAGTTTACTTTTTTGGAAATTAATTTTACGCTTCGCTTGCAAGTTAGCTTAAATTTAAAAATGCCGACAGTCATTTTAAAAATAATTGCTTCCTGTTGTTGCTCAGTTACTCAGCTAAAATATATTTTTTCCCTGTCATTCCAAGCATGTTTATACCTTATATATCTTTCTTACGGTCTATTTGTAGCCCCAGGAATTCGTGTCGTACAGAAAATCGCGCACGTATATTGAAAAATGTATTATACGGACTAACTCAGTTATTTATTATTTTATTACCAAGCGTTTACAAATCGATAGCGTATCGATAAAGAGGTATACCCCACAAATTTCATTCGGCATTTGTCCTGGATCAGCGTACCGTGTACGGCACTGATGAGAACTAATAAGTTCAAAACAGCTGTATGTCGTTCGGTTCCAATCCAGGACAAATGTCGAATCCTACTTGTGACGGGTTTTATTTTTTGAAACCTTATCTGATCGTGCAGAAACACGAGAAAGGGGTCGAGGATCGCTTTTAGGTATAATTCAATGCCTGGCGGGGCTTTAGCCCGAGGAGTAGTTGTTTCCTATAGCGATTATGTAATAGCCTTGCTATTCGGGAATTACTTTGATAACCGCTTGGCGGTTTAGTAGTTCCTTTCTCGATTTCCGACTTATATGTTACTGACATAGATCGTATCGATAAAGATGTATACCCCACAAATATCATTCGGCATTTGTCCTGGATCAGCGTACCGTGTACGGCACTGATGAGAACTACTAAGTTCGAAACAGCTGTATGTCGTTCGGTTCCAGTCCAGGACAAATGTCGAATCCTACCTGTGGCGTGTTTTATTTTTTGAAATACGGTATAAAGGAAATATAAAAACGACATACCACTGGAAGTTTTTAAACAAAATTATGTGTATGTTAAATAACTGTAATACGAGTATTCCACACACTATTGTGAAAAATGCTACCTTTCAGGAATTTTGGGACAAATATAGACCGAATTGGAAATTAACAAAGAAGACTGGGAACGCATTTGCCGCAAGTGAAGTACGAGGGGATACCCAAAAGAAACCGATTTTTTTTTATTTGCTTATTTAATTTTTATATAAAAAACCTTCAATCCCCTTCAACGTACTCTCCACTGGCACTAGGGCACTTGTTTAATCTTTTATTCCATTTACGAATTTCAAAACATTTTTGAAATTCGTCTCCTGTGATGCCCGACAGCGGCTCCGTGGTTTTTTGTTGACCTCAGTAATGTCCGCAAAACGCTTTCCTTTCATGTTTGTTTTTAATCGGGGAAATAAAAAAGTTGCAGGGGCAAGGTCGGGTGAATAGGGGGGATGGCGCAAAGGGGTCATGCCATTTTTTATCAAAAATTGGCGCACAGACAGGGCTGAGTGAGCAGGGGCGTTATTGTGGTGGAAAATCAGTCGCCTGACTGCCACAAATCAGGTGAACTGAGCTCTCAAGTCACTCCAGACAGCTCCACAACTTCGTCAATGGCCCATCGTCGTCTTCCAGGATGATTTCGCGAATTTTTTCAATATTTTCATCGGTTCGAGACGTGGAGGGACGACCAGAGCGATGTTGGTCATCAATTGACATTCCACCTCTATTTAAAAGGGAAAACTACTCAAACACTTGAGTTTTTCCAATAGCATCATCTTTGTAGGCTGGTTTTTAATATTTCAAGAGGTTCTATGCCAGTTTTTCCAAGCAAGAGGCAGAACTTAAATGCCACGCGCTGTTCATGAGAATCAAAAAACGACGAGCATACAAAACAATTTTCACTAAAAAATTCTCACAAGCCGAACGGAACCTTCTTTAGCGACGACGCTTGGCTTACTGACTCGGGAATGGTAGCTCTCTCTATACGCTCCTAGCCGCAGAACGCGGTACTACCAAAACTCCACCCACCGCAACATCAGTTCGGTTTCTTTTGGGTACCCCCTCGTATTTTGTAAAAATATCATACACAATGATATAGAAAAATGTCCAATTATGGATATCTGTACGAAACAACATAAAAATTATACTATATACAGTGGTGCGCACTTTAAAACCTAATCGTTTGTTTGTTTTGCGATTCGTTTGCTTTGCTTGTATCCGGTAAATACAATCCGTCACTTAATCAGTGCACTTAACAAAAAGCTCACAACAACAGCTCTATTCCTGGACATTGAGAAGGCCTTCGATACAGTTTGGCATGAGGGCCTAATAGCGAAAATGGAAAGATTTGGGATGCCTGAGTATTGGGTGTCACTGACGAGATCATATTTGGCCGATCGTAATATAGCAACGAGAGTGGGTAATAGCACATCGTCCTATCTGAACATCGAAGCAGGACTCCCACAGGGCACGCTGCTCTCGCCAGTCCTGTTTACCATGTATGTGGCCGATATTCCAAAATATCCCAATACGGAAATCATTCAGTATGCTGACGATACTGTAATATACAGCCATTCTCACCACACGCAGACAGCGTTACAAAAAATTAAATATCACATGTATAGAATAGAAAAGTATTTCAGCACGTGGAAGATTAAGATTAATGAGAATAAAACAGAGCAATTGACAATAACTAGGAAATTTAAGCAAACAAGGATAACTAACCCAGTAAAGGTAAACAATACTAACATAATGGAAACCAGAAAAACAAAATACCTGGGGGTTATCCTTGAAAGACAATTAAAGTTTAAGGCGCACGTGGCAGATAGGGTGGCAAAATATTATATGACAATGAATAACATCTATCCACTTATAAATAAAAATAGTAAATTAACAATCAAAAACAAAATATTAATATACAAAACCATACTAAGACCCATATTAACATATGCTTGCCCTATCTGGCACAATGTAGCCAGAACACACTATAAAAGACTACAGACAATACAAAACAAAACGTTAAGACTACTTACTAACTCAAACAGATACATTAACCTACAATTGCTACATGAACAAACAAACATACAATATATTAAACAATTTATTAAACAACTTACGAGTAAATTTTACAACACGCAGATAAATAGAGCAAACCTAACAAAACATATTAAAGACATAAACGTCGACGTACCTCACAATTACAAATACTTGCATGAAGACATAGACGTTTGACATTAAGACTTGACGGAAAATAACAGCATAGAAAATTATAGAACTAACAGCACAGAATAAGCATAGAAGAGTAATATACTATACACAAATGAAACAAATAAATGCATAAAGTGACATCTAGCCAAAGTAACAGTAAACAACACCTACATAGAACAAACAAAGAAATACAATAACACCAATAATTATCTGAAACAGGTTTTTCTCATTTTTCCTACGAAAGTACAAATAAAATTAACTACAAAAATCTAATAACAATAACAACGAACATTGCTTGAATATAGGATAATAAGAACAGCAAAATAACTCGTAATACAGGGAACGGGAATAGAAACAACACAAATAAATATGACAATCGAACGGCCAAAGTCTGAACATCGACGGGGCGGCGTCGTTGCCTAATTTTTATTTTAGGAAGACGCCGCTCGCTAAACAACATACATACACAAATATAAACAATGACTGTATATAACGATTGTCAACAAACTAAAGTCAGTAGAATAAAGACACTTTTAAAGTAAGGTAAATACAATCCAGATTATCAATGTAGAATCTATAGTGAACATGGTAATTAAGACTTGCGCAGAGTTTGGTATACATCAACTTGTCATGCAAGTTACTAACAGCTTAAATCTCTTATAAAAGCTGTCTTAAGACAAAATACTCAATACAGTTTTTCCGGATCATCTTTATAATTTATAGAAAACGCAGTTGGTTGAATTTTAAATTAGCAGTTAAATTTAAAAGTATTTCAATAACACTGGTCTGCAAAATATGTAGGTATAACTTTTTTTCTCTTTCTTATAATTCTGCGTGATTATTATAGATTTGAAGCTTCTGTATCGAAATATAGTAATAAGAATTATGTGATCACGTATACTTTTTTTGTAATCGATTTTTTAAATAAAACATTTATTTTACTTAAAATTATAATCATAAATGTAATGATTAGGACAATATTTACAACAAAAGTTATAATTAATTTCAAAACACTAAAAATCATTAAAACAATCTAACTAGTTCTATATAAATAGCATTTCCCTTTGCAGTTCTCTTCCTTTTCATATTTTCCATTGGAGTTTCGCGGCGAATCGATCAACAAAAATCTGCCAGCATTGCTTCTGACCATTTCCCGTTGCATCGTCTCTCTATGTACAATATATGCTAATGACACCTTTCTCCATGTTCATCTGCGCCAACTGCGATACTGCGCCAACATTTTCGGGAAAGAAATCTAAGTGAGAGTCCAAAAATTGAATTTTAAGGGACATGTTGCATTTCAGAGCTTTATAAAAGGAAATAAGTTGTCAGCTTTTTTATTGTCAAGAAAATTATGGCACACTCCTACAAAGATGGTCCATGCTCTATTCTTTGTTTTTGATTTATTTAGCTTGATTTTAAAACTTACGTCTTTCATAAGTTCTCGTATTTGCGGGCCTACAAAGATTCATTTTTTCAATTTTGCATCACTCATTTGGGAGAATTTGGTGTTAAGGTATTGAAAGCCTTCACCGTCATTGTTCATCGCTTTTATCAATTTTTTTTTTTATCAGACCCAGATTTGTATGCAGTGATGGTAGAAAATTTTTCATTTTGCATTAAAGTTTATTCATTTACATTTTTGACTCCAAGGGTCAAACTCGCTCTTTGTAGCCAGTTTTATACTGTGTAGTATTTATCTCTTGCGAGACTGCCCCATTCGTATAAAAAACAACAAAATTTGGTGTATCCTCCTTGCAGCCCTGTTAACGTTGCTTTAACTTTTAGATCAGCATAACTGTACTGTGAATATTTAATATTTTCTAGTAACAACTTCATATGTCCATAGTTTTCTTTCAATAAATTGATTGAATGAAAGATCGAAGATCGATGAAAGAATTGATTTATTCTTAGTTGAATCATCGTTTTGAAAATGACATAAAAGTGTCGAAACTGCAGTCACGATTTTTGTGTAAATATAGTGGTATAAAACTTAGTAGTTGTTTTACTCAATTCCGTTGGAGTTTTCTTTCATGTTTATTGCATCTGCGAGGGGGGCAGAAGGATATTTATTCCCATTATGAAGCAAAACAGATTTTAAACTGATTTTGGACGAATCAATGAAAAGTCGCCATCAATTCCTCCGCCATCTTTCAGGAAAACCCAGTTCTTGCAAAAGTCCTTCAGCATTATTACAAAACACCAAATCGCCCTCTTTGGTGAAGTAATTCATGAAGTTTTGTTGTCTGTTGCGATAATAAGAGACTCGTGTTTTTACGTAAAAAGTTCCATTGTTTCATCGATGATCCGAGAAGTTGACCCTTTGATTTTGAAAGTCCTAAATCTCGAACAAGATCATTCAAATCAGATTGAGTAAGAAAATAAAGTTTTGTTGATGGGCTTGAACATAAATGTCAATAAGTAAAGTAGTTACTCAATTGCGTATTTTGAGAATGAGCATATTCATCTTCCACCATTTCGTCGCTTCCATTTTATTCTATAGGTACGTACTACGAATGTAATATTATAAATAAATCATAACAATGTTCCTCATATGTGACTTTTCTTGCTGTGTAGTTGAAAACAAATATAAATTTTCGCTATATGTATAAATTTTATGCAAAACTTACCAAATAATCTGGGTTAAAACAGAAATAATTACTATACTACGTTTTAACGTACTGAGCGCAATGGAGTCACAGCGAGAACTGACTGCGCATGTGCATGCATTGATGTAAAACCAACGTCAGTCGATATCTTCCTTTACCTTTCTATCAGTTCAAATCGGTTTTGTGTGTACAGATACGATTTAAATTAATTGAAGTAGCGTTAATGCAAAAACGAAATAGAACAGATACTAAATTTTGCGAAATGAAAAAAAAATCATTTTAAAAAATATATACGTGATAACAAAAAATATAAAGCAGATGTACATTCAACACTTTGAAATCTTCATATTCATAATATATTTATTTAAAGGAGGATTTCGCTGTAGACCAGTGTAATTTGAGTTCAGTATTAACAAGAGCCGTGGTTAATAAGATTGCTACGAGGGTGAATCAAATATAAACGAGTCTTTTGGTCCTGGGCATGCAATAGTAACGCGGTTCCCCCTTCGTGGGGTGTTGGGTAGGGATGTCAGGAGGGAGGAGAGCAGGTGGGCGACCTCGCTCATTCCTTTCAGTACCCGCCGTGACAATGTCTGAGCAGGAGGTGCCTTCATCAATTGCGCAGCGTGTTATCATCAAGTTTCTCGCCACGGAAGGTGTAAAACCATGTGAAATCCTGACGAGATTGACTGCGCAGTTCAAGGAAGAGACACTGCCCCGAGCTAAAGTATTTGCATGACATAAACAGTTTGTGGAGGGTCGTGAGAAAGTTGAAAATAAGAGCCATGACCGCCGACCTCGCACCAGCATCACTAGCAACAACATCGTCCGCGTTCAACAACTTCTTGAGGGTGAAAGGCGTCTGACCACCAATGAGATTACATTTAAGGTTGGAATAAATTATGGAAGCACCTTTTTGATCATCACAGAGGAGCTAGGGTTTCGTAAGGTGTGCGCAAGGTGGGCCCCTCGCCTTCTGACAACTGAGCAGAAATTGCATCGTTTTCAGGTGTGTGAGCGTCTTCTAGCGAAATTTCGGGAAGAGGGAGACTCGTTTCTCACTCACGTTATCACCTGCGATGAAACATGGGTGCACCACTATACCCCTGAGTCGAAACAAGCGAGCAAGGAGTGGAGACGTCAAGGCGAGGTTAGGCCAGTGAAAGCCAAGTCAAGGCTGTCAGCAGGCAAGGTTTTGGCTACAGTTTCTTTTAACCAGCGTGGCTTGTTGCACCTCGACTTTTTGCATGATCACAGGACCATTAATGCGGCGTACAACTGCGACATTTTAAGCGAGGTTACTCTTGCATATCGCCGCAAATGACGTGACCTACCGATGAGAGAAGTGAAACTTCTCCATGACAATGCTCGTCCTCATACAGCAGCCCTAACCAGAAAAAAATTGGAGGAATTGGGCTGGGAGACACTTGAACACCCTCCCTGTAGCCCCGACCTACCGCCCTGCGATTTTCATCTCTTTGGTCCTCTCAAGGAGGTCATGGGAGGGCAAAGATTCAACGACGATGAAGAGGTTGAGGCCTACGTGCGCAATTGGCTGGAGACACAAAAAAACTTCATTCTACGAGCAGGTCATTACAAAATTACCTACACGCTGGGAAAATGTGTTTCCAGATCAGGAGATTATGTAGAAAAGTGAGCTGTTATTCTTTTTTTCTTTTCAAGTTCAAATAAAAAAAAGGCTCGTTTATATTTGATTCACCCTCGTAGGTACAAACAATCGATATTTCTAGGTTTCTCACAAGTATATCACATCATTTTCTGTTTCATTCTCTTAGGGGCTGAGGCGAAAATCCATATCTGCAAAGAAACTAATTCTATTTGCGTGTCCCGTCAGATAACGATCGCAACGGTTAATCCCTTACTATCATTAACTAATAGCATTTTTATGGTACTTATGCGCGTAACGTTTATTTTTAGCATCATATTGTTCTAAACCTATTTTAATGTCTTTATAAACATTCTTATCAGTGGGGTTTTTATTTGAACACATCACATATTAATATAATAAATAACATTGCGTTTTGATATAACTACGTGGAATAACTGGAATACGAACCGTGATTCAATGAAGTTTTAGGAAGGCGGCATATTACAGTCGTGGTTTGTGGGATGGAAACAAAATACTGCAGAAAAATCAGTAGTTGATATGAAAAATCTTATCGGATATTGTGACCACGATAGAACAATGCCATTGAAATTTTAGGAATATTTTTAGCAGGCATGTAGCTATAAAGGAAACTTGGTGTATTCGTTGAAAAAAAAAACGCATGAGTTTGCATTGTGTTTATAGAAATTTGAGTGTAATATCTTAATCGGGCGTGTCTAAAACAATGGCGGTTGATAATGAAAATACTACTGAAAACTATTAAATATAAAAATATTTTCTTTTGAATGACTATTTAAAAATAACTTAATGCTAGCAATTGTAAGACTAATTTTTGGATAATTCAATGAAGATTGGAATTCAGTATAACATAACTTTATTCGGCTTCTAACTAGTACAACTGTATATCAAGACTGCCTACGCTCCCCGCAATAACTCCGATTCAGCGCTCGGAATCGTTGTAGACCAAACATCCGCACGTTTAGATGCCAATAGATTCGACTCACCAAAATGTTGCTTACAGTTCGGCCATCCTGTATCAGTTGGCCTCCTCGCCTAGTTGCATCACTGGACTCAATCAGTCTTTAGCCCCTTCGGCTCACAAATTCCCCGGCCCAGTCGGCCTGCCTACTCCCGGTCGGCATACAAATTCTGCGGCCCTGTCGACCTTACCACAGCCCAGTCGGCATACAAATTCTGCGACCCTGTCGGCCTTACCACTGCCTAGTCGGCATACAAATTCTGCGGCCCTGTTGGCCTTACCACTTCCCAGTCGGCTTACAAATTCTGCGGCCCTGTCGGCCTTACCACTGCCCAGTCGGCATTCAAATGCCGCGGCCCTATTGGCCTTACCACTGCCCAGTCGGCATATAAATTCCGCGGCCCTGTCGGCCTTACCACTGCCCAGCAAATACATAGGTCTCTCCATCGAATATCTGCATCTCTTTTTGGATAACCTATGCGTTTTTCCCTTCTTTTGTTTCTGCTTTTTGCTTCTGCGTCTTGTATCGCTTGAGGAAGCACTTGAGGACGTTGAATTCGACGAACATGAAGAAGATGAAGTTGATGTACTGGCACTCAATTCTCTTCTCCGTTTTTTATTCTTCTTATTTGATGCCGTCTGCCTGATCTCTGACGTAGATGGTTCACCCGTAAGGGTATACCGCATTTCATCAACTGTCGCCATGACAAACTCACGAAGCCAAATGGGCACTAACTACTAGGTATAATCCCACTTCTGACTTGTAAGACTAATTTTTGGATAATTCAATGAAAATTGGAATTCACTATAACCTAACTTTATTCGGCTTCTAACTAGTACTCAAAGTAGTATATCAAAGACTGCCTGCGCTCCCCGCAATAACTCCGATTCAGCGCTCGGAATCGTTGTAGACCAAACATCCGCACGTTTAGATGCCAATAGATTTGGCTCACCAAAATATTGCTTACACAAAATATAGATACAGTGTGGAAAAAAGTATGGACTACCCCTAATAATTTGGTAGCCTTCAGGTTTTTATGGAAAACGATTGAACACGTCGATTTAGTTTTCCAGTTTCCCACATCATGTTATAATTCATTTGGTTTTTTATTGACATCTGTCAAAAATATGACGTTATCGACATTTTGTTTAAATGACAATATATAGCGTGTGATATATCACTTGAAAGCTCTTGTTTCACTCAGTCTGTTCCTAGATTTTTTTGCGATTCTGTCGTGCCGTTTCAAGATGGCGAAAATTATCTTAAATTAATTCCCAGTAAAAGAATAACTTTTTCTTGTTTTATCAGAAAAAAAGCTAACTATTGAACATAAGTTTTATTATCAATCAAACTAACAACGCGTAATATTAAATAAAACAGGAACACAACAAAGAACAATCAAATAAATAATAAACTAAAAATAATGTGTTGAGGATAAAACATATAAAACTTATTTCAGTAAATGCTGAAAGTGACGACCGTTGACAGCTTGACAGTGCCCAAGTTTAGAAATAAATTCTTCTTGAACATTTCGTATCATTTCTGGTGAAATTTTTCGTATTTCCGTTCATATGCGGCACTTTAGATCATCAATATCTCTTGGACTATTTAAAAATAATTTTGGATTTCAAATAACCCCACAAAAAGAAGTCCAAAGGGGCCATAGCAGGTGATCTGGCTGGCCACTCAATGGGAGATATTCCCGAACTTGTCTTACATAGTGGGGATAGGCTCCATATTGTTGCAGCCAAATTTCTGAATTGGGAAAATCAGGATTATTGTGGTCAGGATAAAGAGTGACTAAATTTGACAAAATTTCAAATTACAAGAAATTCAAGTAGGTTTCACCAGTAAGTTTTTCTTCAAAGAAAAATAGTCCTAACACTCTTATCTTTCAATATACCGGCCCATACATTAAGTTTCTGAGGTGATTGGCAATGAACTTCTTGAATCCAATGTGAATTTTCTTTGGACCTATATCGATAATATTGCCTATTTACAGTAGGTACCATTGGGGTGAAAGGTTGCTTCATCTGAGAATAAAATATTTGCGGCAAAGTTTACAAATTGGTTGCATGATTTCGCAGAATTGCAGTCTTCGGTCGAAATAATCCTAATTTAATTGTTGCACCAGGCAGACTTTGTACGGGTGGTACTTTTCTTTATGCCAAATTGTTTGCACAGACTTATTCCCACATCCTTTGCTAATTGCCGACTGGCACTATGCGGATTTTCTTCAACAATCAATAGGACGTCAAACTGAATATTTTCATCTACCTTCGGCCTTGCATTTTTAGGTAAATTTTCAACATGGCCGTGGATTTATTGGCCGGATTGTTTTCAGTAGAAAATAATCCATGAATCCCAAAAAACTGACGCCATGACCTTGCTTGCAGATGGAACTGTCTTCGCCTTCTCTCGATTCTCCCCTTTCAGTCCATTATTTTGACTATTTCTTCATCGTAGGTGTGAAGTAATGGACCCATGTTTCATCCATGGTTATGAGTCGACACAAAAAGTCTGCTTTATTTCTGTGAAACTTTACCAAACACTCGATTGAAACATCCTCACGACGCTGTTTTTATTCCATTGCGAGTAATCGCGGCACCCATCTTGCGCACAGCTTTTTCATGTTAAAATTTTCAGTCAATATGCAATGTACGGCACTTTTTGAAATGCCTATCATGTCTGCTAGCTCGCGCACTTTCAGTCGACGGTCATCCAATATCATTTTGTGGATTTTCTTCTCCATTTCTGGCGTGGTCACCTCATTGGGTCGATCACTGCGATGCTCGTCTTCGCAGATCTCCATGAGTTTACTTAACCACCAATTCGGTCGTAACCACCATATTATTCATGAATAATACCTGAATGTTATTCTATATAAACAGATTAATACACGTGGAATGATAAAGACGAGCTAGGCTAATTCTACTTGAATATTTTTCGTGTATGGAATAACTTAAATCCAATAATTAAACTTATTACTGATATTCTAAAATTCCAAAATTAGACACGAAATTTGATGACTAGGTAGAAAACTATGAATTAAGTTGTGCAAATACCAATTTTTGTATAAGGTCAAAAGTTTGTTATTTTATCACAATAATAATTTATTACAACTATTGGATTGTAAACTAAGTTCCCGCCGTTTTTTTTTTATTTTTTAAAACTTTATTTTTCAATGAAATATAACAACTATTAATCAATAATGTATTCTCCGTTGTTGTTTACGACTTCTTCCCAACGTTCAACCAGCTTTTCAATGCCTCGGCGGTAGAAATCGCCCGGTCTCATGTCGAAATATTCGTCCAACCAAGCCCTTAATTCCACATCATTGTTGAACGAAACTCCACGCATAGCGTTCGAAAGCGATCGAAAGAGATGGAAATCAGGTGGCGCCAAGTCGGGAGAATACGGAGGGTGTGGCAGCCAAGTGTTTGAATGGCTTCCTTGGTCATGTTGGCGATATGCGGGCGGGCGTTGTCATGTTGCAGAATAATGCCATGCTGCCGATTAGGTCTTTTCTCTTGAATAGCCGTGTTGAGGCGTTGCATTTGTTGAACGTAAAGATCCGCATTCACTGTTTGGTTTCGTTCAAGCGTTTCGTAATGAAGAATGCCTTCCCAGTCCCACCAAACGCATAACATCGTCTTTCGTGGATGAATATCTTGTTTTGCTCGCGGTGTGGCTTTTTCTTCCCGGCTACGCCATTCTTTGCGCTGCTTCATGTTGACGTAGAGGCACCATTTTTCATCACCAGTGACGATGCGATACAGGAATCTTTGCTGAAAAAACATTATTAGTGAAAAGGAGGCAAAAAAAGCGTGTGTAACCTTGTGCCCATGAGTTGATCGGTGACAAGCAAGCAAACCAGCAGAAATTGTCGATCTTTGATTTTTGTTGTTGTCATTTAAAGCATGTGGAACCCATGCGCCCAATTTCTGAACATTTCCCATCGAATGGAGATGCTTCGCTATAGCGGTGTGCGAGCATTCCATTTTCTCTGCCAATTCTCTGGTTGTTTGACGTGGATCTTCATGCAAAAGATTGTTTAATCGCTCTTCGTCGAACTCAACTGGCCGCCCGGAACGAGGTGCGTCTTTGAGGTCGAAATTGCCAGTTTTGAATTTGGCATACCAATCACGAGCGGTCCTTTCAGCTATGGCACCCTCTCCGTACACGGCGGCACAAATGTCGCGAGCAGCCTTTGCAGCCTTAGCACCTTGATTGAAGGAATAAAGAAGGAGGTGTCGAAAATGATGAGGCTCATTTTTGTCGACTTGACATTCCATTTTAATGATCTGAAAATTAACAAAAATTAATCCGAGAAAAAAACTAAACACAGATTCTAGTATAACGAAACATCCTCTTTCGAATAACACAAAACACTATGCCAAAATATTTCATTTTCAACGCGCAATCTTAAATATAAAAAAACGGCGGGAACTTAGTTTACAACCCATTAAAAACAATTGTGTTAGGTACTATTAGTTGTCATACATGGCTGCAAGTACATTTTAAGGTACATAAATTGAAATAAATAAATATATTCTGTCAAATACACCCACATATATCTTGGTGTTCAACCCGTTTTATCTCCTAATCAACATTGGTTCACTCAACACAATCGTATTTATCCAAACGTACAGTATTTGTTTCATATAATGACTTGATGCTTATGTAGCATCATCTTTTTGCTGATTACTTAAAATTATTTTTAAATATAACCCCAATTAGACGATCATTTAAGGTTTCAAAAAGTAATCGACCATGTTGTGTTGTGGTATTAGGAGAAGAAACTATCAACAACATTTATCAAAATTTATCATAGGTAATTGTGAAATTTGCTCCTATATCTTAAAGAAGCACGATACCCAAAATTGTCAATATATGACAATTGATGGTTGAGTTTTAACACGTTCTGAAAGTATTAAGGGTCTTGGTGTGTACTTTAATGATTAAATTATCGTTCTGTGTGTATATCAACTATGTGGCTCTTAATGCATATAAAACCATTGGTTTAATAATTAGAAGCACACCATTTAATAATGCTGCTACCTTAAAATCGTTCGCGTTAGTCCTTTCGAAATTAGAATATTGTAGCCTTATTTGGTATCTCCAATATCCAAGTCATATGAATCAACTTAATATTCAATGATGTTTCTTTCTTCACATATTTTTGTCATTTAGAGACAATTATTTGTTATATATAGACAATTATTTCTCAGTAATGGGTTATACTCTGCTTCTACAACAATTTCACATCCAGTTATGGAACTCTAGAAGAGTGCTTTCTAGCCTCTCATTTTTATTTAAACTGTTCCATAATAATACTTATATGTTATTATGATTATATTATTAAATGTTACTTGAAGTATTCCATCGTATATTAATTTTAAGTTCTTTAGAGTTTTTTTATTTTATAATTACATAAATATATACTATACACATATATATGTATTTCTTTGTATGTATTATATATTTTTGTCCTATAAATGTATTTTTTATATTGGGGAATAAAGACATATTATATATAATATTGAAATATATAATTTGTCTTTACCACTAATATAATATAGACACATAATAAAGGTATATTATTATAAAAAAACTACAGAAATAAGGAGATTATACTCCAACCCATCTGCAAATGCCTTATATAATAAGGACTAAACAAATTAGGTTAAAACAGCTATTCTCCTGGCTATATGCCAAACGCCGAGCGCTGAATTACATGACAAAATTTGCTGCATTTTGTCTAACAGAGTTAGCACTAAAATACAGTGACTGTTCCAAAACCGCAAGGAAGATGCAAAGTGTCACCTATCTCAGGATATCGTTAACTGCAGACCAGTTTCGACCTTTCTATCTTGGGTCTCGTCAGTGCAGTGTAGTATACCTTCGACAGATGAAGCTCACATCTAGTAGACGTTGCTACGTTCCACCGCAGTAGAACGTACCAAACGCCATCTCTTGGTAGTTTTGAGAACAACCTAAATCGGTGTAAAAACTTGAGATCATCAGTATAATGCAAAGTTTTACTCCGCAGAGGGTAGACAAAATACGGCAAATTTTGTCATGTGATTCAGCGCTCGGCGTTTGGCATATAGCCAGGAGAATAGCTGTTTTGACCTAATTTGTTTAGTCCTTATTATATAAGGCATTTGCAGATGGGTTGGAGTATAATCTTATTTCTGTAATTTGAATATTACCCTCTGCGGAGTAAAACTTTGCATTATACTGATATATTATTTTAATTATTAGTAAATATAGAAATAAATATTTAGCTATAACTACTTAAATCATTGCAAGGTCAAGATATTTATAATATATTACAAGTTAGTAAATAATTGCACAATGTAATAAAAAGCGCCAAACCCTCTTTAACAATACAATATGTTATTATGCGATTTGTTTCAATCATTGTAATTTCAACATGGATTTTAAGTAGATCGATTTATGATAGACGTAAGATTTTATTAATATTAGTGATTTTTTATATAAGAATTGTGTATCATAAATAAATACTCAATTTTTATTACAATATCTAATTACGAAAAAATAACACAACAAAACGAAGCGAAATTAATTTGTTAGTTATATTTGTCTCTTGTTCGGAAAACACATACATGAATTTTGCAGGATTGTGTTTTCATCCAGTTTTCATGTCTTCTTTTACAATGTGTCAATAGAAACTACATTAATACATATAAACTTCATTTTGTTTATAGCACCGCTTTTATTATAATTTAACGCTGCTATAGTTTCGAAACTATACTGTCTCTTCATATTAGATGTGGAATATGGTATACCCATGTTCCACATCATTTGTTCGCGTCTCTATGTGTAACCTTTCCCTCCGCGAAAGAATTCCGTATATTTAAACAGTTATAAGGCGATCACAAAACGACATCGTGGTATTTCAATTTTTGTTACCTCACCTGCTACTTCTAAATTAAAAAGCAACAATAGAAAATTTGAGTAAGGTCACTTCAATGAAAAATTTCGTGACAACTCCGTTGGTTTCCAATGACAATGAATACAAAATTTGCGATTTATAACAAACACCCATACTTTTACAATTGGAAAACCTTGCATAAGAGTATTATGAGTGTTTTGATAGAATTAGAATGCATTGTCATAGATACATAAACAATGTTATTTTAATATGAAACATTGTGAAGTGTTATGATATAAAACGAATTTTAATTTCTAATTGTAGTCACTCTAGTTAAAATTATCATTGATTTTATATTATTATATACATAATTTCTTTGATCCATAATGAACTGCAATAATGTTTCAGTTTCACCTGAAACTATGTCTATAATATAACAATTTTATAAATTCAGCTTTAAAAACGCTTCGCCCATACCACTATGCGATAATTTTCATATGCTGTTCGAGATTACAAATAATTCAACGTTTAGTTTGATTAACATTTCCAGACAGATTATGTGGCTGCCTGTAGTTTCTAAAGTGCTAGCTGATACTCGACCTGGGTTATGTTCTAACTGTTAGGTCGATAAACTATTATTGATTGTTGACTGTCAACAAAATGAGTAATATCTGGGCTGTTTATAGAAATAAAAATTGATTGTGCAGATAATTGTTGTGTATTATTATTTTTTTTTTTTTTAGAATATACGTGTACAGCGTTCTAATGTTTTTTATTGGAACGTTTCATTTCTTGTCATAATGGTTTAAAAATTAAAAGTGGTGATTAAACGTATTATAATAAAATTTTTATTACCGATAATTTATTTCTAATAAAAGAAGAAGTCTATCAATAAAATACTAAGAGAAAGTGCGAGAATTAATAATTATTCAATAGATAGTGAAAACTATCCATTCCGACGATGAATACTAGGATTTGTCTTCATCAATTGAAACATATTTTATGTCAAAATATAAACATGAAACATAAAAAGCTCTCTGGAAATATACTTTTTATAATTTTTTTTACAGTTAATAATAGGAACATAAAATAAACACAATAGACTGAAAAAGATATATGCTTATTTAAGAGCAATTATTTGAGAATTTTGCAAGTTTTCATGTTTCATATACCACTGACCGAGAGTTAAATATGCCGAAGAATACTCTGACCTCAAAAAGATTGGTGCTGGAGTGCCTCAGGGTAGTGTCTTTGGATCAGTCTTCTACCTGCTGTACACCAACGACACCCCGTAAAGAAACGGAGTAGCCATGGCAACAGGGGCGTAGCGTGAGAAAAGAATCTAGGGATGTGATAAAAATTTTATAAGGGGAACAAGTATAGTCAGATGTATGGTAGGCCATATGAAAATGGTAGAAATAAAAAAAAGACACTAACCTAAAATGATTATGTCGAGGTATATATCCTAATTTTTAAAATGAAGATCAATTCTTCGGTTTTTGTTTGTCCAGCGAAAACGTCTATCACTGTTTCTTGTTCAATGTTGGAGACGATCTCATATCTTCTAACAAAGCACTTTCAATATTTATTAATGCTAACTCTAACAGTCTTTCTTGCTTTTGAGAATTTCACAGATAAGTCTTTATTTTCTTTAAACATGAAAATGATCTTTCCGCAGAACTGCTTGTGGCAGGAATAGTCAAAATTAAACGACACAATTTTGATGACTCCGTGAAAACAGAAGATAATTAAAGGGATATAATATATTGGTGAAGTTCAAACACAGTGCTCGTTTTCATACCGGGATCACTATAAATCACTTTTTAAACGATTTGCGTTAAAGAATGTTCCATATGTATCTACTAAAGAAGAAAAAAGTTCGTCAGGAAAACCTTTTACGAATGAAGTAAAATTTGTGTGGAATCTAGATTTAAGAATTTCAGTTTAGAAATTTCACAAAACCGTTCACTAATGTTCAAAGTAATAGCGTCCAAAATTTCATAAAACAATCGTGCGTCGGTGCTTTCAATTCTTCTGGAATTGAATCCAAACACATTATTTTACTTTGTGGTTGATTTTCTAACACAAATCTGTCCATACGGTCCCAAATTTCCTTAAACTCGTTTCTCACTTTTTGAATATGTGATTTGAAATCGGCGATATTTTTACTGCAGTAACTAATATCTGATATTTTTGTCTGTAGAATTTTAGTCTGTAGAACAGACTCTCGGAATGTGGGAATATTGCAGATAACACTGCTAGGAAAAAATTAAATTCAAAGTCGCGCAATAAAGTTAAAAGGCCTCTAGCACAAATAACGGTTTCTCGATCCCATTCCTCATTTTCATTTTCCACAATTACCTGAAACAGCGCTTCCAAATCTTCCTTACGTCATGGCGACAGTCGCTAAGATGCGTTCATATAATCGCATACCTGAATCCGAAAATAACGACAACACCTACTCGAGGTTCCACTGTTGGCTGCGTAAAATCACTGACCTTTTCGGCCGGCTAACGCGTAGCTTGGATATAACGCGTACCATCGCATTTCAGCAGTGCAGCAAGTAACGCGGGAGTTTATTAATTTCGGGCGCCTTCACAGCCTATTTTGAAATAAAAAAGTTCATTATAGTGTTTAAAGTAAATAATGTATGTTTACGCTCAGTTTAGAATGATTAAAAATTTGTGATAATTGAATAAATCGATTGAACGTTTAAATAACACTAATTTGCCAATTTTTTAAGGGATGCGACGCATCACTCGCATCCATGTACGCTACGCCTCTGCATGGCAACATTCGCCGACGATACCGCTCTGCTTGCTACCGACCAAAGCATTCTAGTTAGCTACAAAAAAAAAACGTTAAACAGTAGTCAACAATGTCACCGACTGAACAGAGAACTAGTGCATCAAACAAAATGAGGTGATCTCGATTCACGTCAATTTCGCCAACAAGAAATAGGACTATACAATAGTGATAGTCAACCAGCATATAATCCCTTATGTCAGCCAAGCAAAATATCTAGGCATGACTTTAGATGCAAAGTTATGATGAAAAATATATGTGAAAAAACCCATTGGCAAAGTCGGACAAACGTATTGGCTCCTCGAACAGCATTATAAATTGTCAATATACAACTAACTGTTTCTCTACAAAGAAATTCTGAAGCCCGTGTGGACGTATGGCATCCAACTCTTCGGAAGCACCAAGAAATTTAACATTAAAGTCATTCATATGCTTTAGAACAACGTACTGCGCAGCATCGTAAATACGCTATGGTAGAGATGTTTCAAAACTTTATGTATAAGCTTTAACCTTCGTATGCGCAGAAACATAATTACGGCCGGTGCCTCTATTCTACGTCCTAAAAACATTAGCCGTGTTGTCACCACACTCACCACAGTTTATCTCGAGATCTCGTTGTAAACATATATCTGATCCAATTACGTTTTATTTTCTTTTGAGTTGTTTGTTGTATTTTAAAGATTTTACATTACTACAGTATTATATAATCGTCATAACTAAAACATGTAATTGAATTATTTTGTGAAATTTATATATAGGCACATGGTGGAGCACCAAGCCAATGTTTTCACAATAGACTTACATAATAGAATAGCCCCGCCTTTCGCGCATTTCGCGGCTCATAAGATTTTGAAACATCTCTACATTCGCAATGAACACATTCATCGCGACCTGAAGATACCTATGGTTGAGAATGAAATCAAGAGGCTTGCAAGCAAACATCAGAAGAGGCTAGAAAACTTTAAAAACATCGAAACTTCGAAACTAATATTAGTACTGGACAACAACGAACTTGTTCCACGGCTAAAGTGACTAAAATCGTTCTAATTAGTGTAGTGGCAGTGGAAGTGTTAAGAAATTCTAAGCCTATGCCTATCACACGAAAAAAGTGATTAATGTTATGTGGAGTGTGTCACTAGATCGATTCAATCTATTTAATAGATATGTGAGCACACGTGGCTCCACATACGCCTATTGACAGCCGTGTTGGTATTTGTATATATTAGTTTTGTTTTATAAAGATTATAAAGTAGAAACCCTTGTACATATGCTAGTACTCGGACCAGGACACATCTGTTTCTTAGGGGTAAAAATGCGATTATCTCAGGCAATAAATTTCTCCTTTTATTGTTTCTCCATCTGCTTTTTAGAACCCTTGCAGATTAGGCCAATGGTTTATGACACGTAAGGCGTCTGGTAATAATCGCACCAGGCTATCGGCTCTTGGGATAAGTTTTTCAAACAGTCAATTCCCGCAGCTTGCCCCGAAACGTTGTCTCTACTTTCGGTACTAGCTTGCTCGCTATTTAATTCATTCTAAATAAACGTAGCCGTAGCTACGTAGCTATAACTACTAGTATCATTTCGCTTCATGCATCTCGAAGATCGCCATAGATAGTGTAATTCAATCAATGCTCAACGTCCTGTGGGCTTTTTTCTAAAAAGAAAATATTTCATATCTAAATCGAATTCTCAAAATTACATCAAATACAGGTATGAAAATCCGGTTTGTCATTTTAAAGACGCGATTTTAGAATAAAAATGGATATACTTTCATCGGTTACAAATAAATTCAATTTGACAGTAACTTCAAATCTTCTATGTTTTGGATAATTTTATATTTGTTCCTTCCTATTCATATTCATTCCTGTCTCTTTTATGTTGGGTAGATAAATATTTGATTTGAAATTGTGGGTAGAAGTCGTTCAACACAATAATTCTTAACAAAAATAGTGTATGTTTTGCAAAATAAAATGTATGTAAATATATTAAATACTTGTATTTAATAAAAAACCAATTATATCTATATACTTTTGTTTTTCATAACTAGAGAGATTAGTGAATTAAACAGTAGCCAATTCCCATTATGTTTACAAGATCCGTTGATTACAGTATACATAATTAATATACAAACCGAATATAAATTTGGTCCGACAAACTAACTTACGATAATTTTATCAAACAAAAACATTTATTGTTTTAAAATGAGAGCACTTAAGTTTCTAATGCCACTTAAATAGTTAGGATATCTTAAGTGAGGCATTTTCTAACCGTCCATAAATTACACGGTACGCACTAAAGTTCTGAAATAAATTTATTATTTCTAAAATTACTAAGTTTCATGAAATTTCGTTAAACACATCGACTTGGTTTTTTAAAAATGCGCTTTTGCCTTTACCTGAATTCCCTTTAAGGATTTTTATTTTTTAACTTTGCTTAACTCCCGATTTAAAAAATATGCAATTTTAATACTTTCCTCCTTCGATAAGGAAACTTTGGACGCGTTACATAAGAAAAATGACATTGAAAAAGGCGACAATTTAATACTGAACCGGTGATAATGTAAACTACAAAATTAATTTTAAATCAAGTCTGATAAAAAAATTTGAGTAGCCACTCAAGATGATTACCACTAACTGACCAATATTATAATAAAATTTGAATCTATTTCGTTTTATTTCCAGGATAGTTCGGTCTTTTAGATCTTCCAAGTTATTTGGTATATTTAGGTGGGCCTTGCTCTACAAGTAGCCCCCAAAAAGTATTTAAGGGAAGTCAGATCCGATCATCTAGCCGGCCATCTGTCTGTCTTCTTTTACCAATCCACCTATTTGTCAAAATTCCAGTGAAGTATTCTCGTACTGTTACTGCACAGTGAAGCAGAACTTTATGTTGTGATACTAGATGTTACTATTTGACTAGTTTATATCTTCCTTTAGGGATACCAATAATGTAAGTATGAGGTCATCCCGAATGAATTGTAAATAATATTTTCAATATAAAGCAAAGCTTTACTATCAGAGGGTAACATTCAAACTACAGAAATAAGGAATTTATACTCCAACCCATCTGCAAATGCCTTATACAGAGTCCGGCAGGGACGTATGGAAGATTTGAACGGGGCGCCAAGCAAAGTGGGGAACCTAATGTTTTCGGAATAGGTAGTATCTACTGGTCACGAGATGCTATTTTAGTTGCCATGGACATGTTGTATTGAGCATCGTGTGTTTGTTTACAACACTTTCATTGAAACGGGTCGTTCTGTCATTCAAACACAGAGACGATTCCGAAATCATTTTAACGTTGGCTGTCACGGTCGTGTTTAGAAGTTTGAAACGATCATGAAGTGGGTGAATAGCTTTCAAAGAACTGGATCTTTGAGACCTGGAACTGCGCGAGGAGGTGATCGAACGGTAAGGGCCCCGGAAAATATTGAAAGGGTGCGTCAAGCAGTTGAAGCCAGCCCTCGTCGATCAGTCGTACGTCACACTCGGGCTCTACGGATGTCAGACCGCTCAGTTCGCCGAATTTTACACCTCGACTTGCATTTTCATCCGTATAAGATGATGGTTGTTCAAGAATTTCAGCAAAACGACTACGGCAGACGGATGAGGTTTGCAGAAGCGATGTTGCAAATCTTGACAGATGACATTGTTTTGATAATGAGTGACGAAGCCCACTTTCATTTGTCAGGGGTGGTTAATAAACAAAACTTCCGTTATTGGGCCTCTGAAAACCCGCAAGAGCTCCATGAACGACCTCTTCACAGCGAAAGGGTAACTGTTTGGTGTAGCATTAGTCGAAACTTCATTATTGATCCGTACTTTTTTCGTGAAAACGGTCGGACCGTCACTGTCAACACAGATCGTTACCTACAGATGTTGCGTGATTATTTTGAGAACTGAGAAGACGACCTATCAACCTGAATACTGTATGGTTTCAACAAGATGGGGCGACTTGCCATACATCAAGAGCAACAATGGGTTTTTTAAGGAACACATTCCCTGGACGTCTGATTTCATTGCGAGGAGATGTGGAGTGGCCCCCTCGATCACCGGACCTGTCACCATGTGATTACTTTTTTATAGGGCTATCTCAAAGCACGAGTGTACATAAACAAACCACGTACACTCGACGCCCTAAGTGAGACAATAACCCAAGAGATTCGAGCAGTTCCACGTGAAATGCTTCAGAGGAGTATGCAGAACTTCTCACAATGTCTTCAGGAGTGTTTCGACAAAAATGGACGGCACTTAACTGACGTTATTCTTCGTACTTAATAAAATTTTTTTTCTTACTCTTAACTGGTTTTGTAATGGCAACATCTAAGGTACACATTCAAAAAATTGAATTTGAGTTTAGGTAAAAAATGAGTGAGTTACAGTTTTTTCAAATCTTCCATACCTCCCTGCTGAACCCTGTATAATAAGGACTAAACAAATTAGGTCAAAACAGTTATTCTCCTGGCTATATGCCAAACGCCGAGCACTGAATTACATGACAAAATTTGTCGTATTTTTGTCTAACAGAGTTAGCACTAAAAATACAGTGATTGTTCTAAACCACCAAGAAAGATGCAAAGTGTCACCTATCTCGGGATATCGTTAACTGCAGACCGGTTTCGATCTTTCTATCTTGGGTCTCGTCAGTGCAGTGTAAACGAGTATACCTTCGACAGACAAAGCTCACATCTAGTAGACGTTGCTACGTTCCACCGCAGTAGAACGTACCAAATGCCATCTCTTGGTAGTTTCGAACAATCTAAATCGAAGTAAAAGCTTGAGATCGTCAATATAATGCAAAGTTTTACTATCAGAGGGTAACATTCATGTAGACAAATTTTATCATGTAATTCAGTGCTCGGCGTTTGGCATATAGCCAGGAGAAAAGCTGTTTTGACCTAATCTGTTTAGTCCTTATTATATAAGGCATTTGCAGATGGGTTGGAGTATAAACTCCTTATTTCTGTAATATTTTCGTCAAATTACAGTCAAAAAAGTAATAATTCGGTGGCCAACGATTCCGCCCATACATTTAGTTTTTGGGAATGTTGAGTTTGGGCCTCGTGCATTCAATGTGAATAATCATTCGCATAATCTATCAATTCGCGTAATCAATTTTGCCGATAAACGGTACTGTTATGGTAAAGGCCGCTTCGTCAGAAAGAAAATCTAAAAAGTCCAACATATCCTCGCAAACGTGAAATCTACAGCCAAAATAACCCTTCGCTGGTCCATGTACTAAAAGATATTACAACAAGAGCGCAAGATGTGTTTTAAATAAAGAGACAGACATGGTTTTCTGTGGCAAAGTATTGAAATAATTGAAATATTTATTGATTTATAATGAAGATATTTGGGAATTATATATAGAACAACTCATCCGGAAATAACGGCTTTGCATAAATGTGGCGGCATTTCGTCGATACAGCGTTCAATTTCAGCCTTCTATGCGTAGGTGGTCATGGGCTTGCTGGGGTAAATCTGAGACTTCAAAAAACACCACAGGAAAAACTCCATAGGTCTTTAAATTGTAAGATCGTGGCAGACAATTCTGGTCACCAGAACGATAAATTACATGATCAGGAAAAGACTCGTACAAGATCGTCAATGTTTCATGGGGAGCAGGCATCCTGTTGAAACCACATGTCTTCAAGTGCAATATCTTACAATTAAGGCACAAAGAACTGGGTTATCATGTCACGATAACGTTCGCCATTTACCGTTAATGCATTACTTGCCTGCTTTTTAAAGAAAAATGGTCCAATGATTCCTTCAGACCACAATGTACAACAAACAGTGGCACGTTGGGGATGCATTTATTTCTCATGAATCACTCGTGAATTTTTTGAGCCCCGAATGGGACAATTTTGCTTATTAACGAAACCATTAAGGTGAAGATGAGCCTCGTCGCTGAAGATGATTTTGGTGAACTCCCTTCGCTCTGTTCGTGGTCTGTTGGCAGAAGTTATTAAGTCAATTGAACTTTCTAAGCATAGAGATGCAAATCTTTAGTGAAAATACGGTGGAGTGGCTGTTGAAATGTTTAATTCTTGGACACGATTACGAAGAACCTGGACTCTCGGCCACGCTCTCGCGAACTGCCGCTGCCGTGATGTTTTGTTCTGAACAATCACTACGAGCTCGTGTTATGTGTTTCACATCAATAACTGAACCAGAATTTTCGAATTTTTCCATTATTCTTTTCACAGTTGATAAATTTGTAACATTATTTCTAACGAAAATTGGACGCATGTTAGGAATCATAGCAACCAAATTTTCACCATTTTGATAGTAATGTTTAAAAAAAGAACGCGTTGTTCTATCGTATAGCGCTCTATGTTTACAAATTCCTATCTGTTTCCTACCGACCTGTCACAATTATTGACCTATCGTATCATGGCAGCCAAAATGGCGCGCAATTCAAATCTTGAGCTCACATTGTAATACCATCTATTTGTATATTGCAAGGATGATTGTTCTTGTCGTATCTTTCCTATTTCGCGAAACTTTCTTTCAATTTTATTTACCGCTGATTGTATAGTTATGTTATGATCAATCTGGACATTTCCTATTAAATAAATAACAATTACTTCTTACTTTCTTCTACCTTTATCACGTTCAAGCATGATTCAAATTTCTGTTGGTTGTTTTTCTCTAGTTTTCCACTAGAAATTGAGATGATTAAATTATTAAGGAGAGCTGGCAAATATCATTTGTTATTGACAGTTATCAATAGCGTTTTGTTTTGAGCAGCTTCCTGATTATTTTTCATTAGAACTTTACAAACTTTCATTTAAATTTGATCGCCAACTCATTTTAAATCACAACGTACATCATATGTAAATACAGTGTGTCCAAAATTAATAAGAAAACGCTTCTAAAAAGCTATTTTATCGAATTTATTTCGAAGAATAGAATTAGATTGTATTTAACAAGTTTGTATTTTCATTCTCCGGACGTTGCAGGAATAAAATATTAAAATGGTAGATTTTTTAGTTCAACCAGTTAAGCTATATTGTAGCTTTTGAATTGAGCCAGTTGAGTTCCATTGAAAGAAAACATGTGAATGCAATAATGAGTCTTCCAACTACTAGAGATCTTTTGTTAATAATTTAAGAACATTATTGCATTTCGTAAAATGTATTCGTTATATTGATATTGAAAAACTGAAATAGCAGTTACTGTCCCCATCCCCTCGTAATAGGTAGAATGATACATAGGGTGTCTCATTTGGAACTATAGGATGTGATTTGTGAATAAACCCAATAATATTTGAAACTGAGGTTTCCTATTATTCAACATAAAATGGAGACGATCCGGCTATAAATGTAAAAGAATATTGTCTTTAAAATCCGATGGATGGTAGCTCTTGACAGATTCAATTGTTGCGCGTGACATGGAATTGATGTCTATGGATCCTCCTGTATATTTTCTCTTACTGCAGCAAATTTTCATTTGACCGACCACGATGAAGACGTATTGGTGTTGCCTTATCAATAACAGAATCCATCTCCTCAAATTTTTTTAATAAGTTACGAACTGTTAACTCTGTAAGTGCTTCATTTTGTCCTAATTTTGTATGAATTTTTCTTAATGCAACTGTAAATGATTGCTCATTTTCATAAAACGGTGGTACACAAACTATTCGTTGTTGAACTATTAATGGCGTCATGTTGACATCGTATGGTTTGTAGATGACAGTCGTTAAATATTGACGTCCTATCTTTGACAGAACACAAATGGCGCGCAATTCAAATCTTATAGTTCCAACTCATTGTAAGACACTATATTAATATCGAAAAAATGCAATAGTTGTCCCCATTCCCTCGTAATAGATAGTGTTGTACGTAAATGGCCCTATTTTTTTAAATGTACAAATCAATTCGATAACCTGATACCTAGACAATATAATATGTATTGTATAGTCTAGATTTACAAGAGAAACCGATATTTTGATGATTTTGCATTTGGATTCCAGATTGTAAGAATTATTTAACGCTAATGGAATCAATTAATGTTAACCCAAAAATCTGGGCTCTCAATTGAGATTTATTAGTTTATATGTTCTCAATAATTTAATACCCAATTCCGTATATTTTATTTAAACTTTATGTTAAGACATAATTGTGGTCTATTTTAATCCATCATGAGTGCTCTCATAGCCAACTGTCTACAGAAAATCTTAGTTTAAAAAACATCCTTATCCGTCTGTAATTCCTTTTCTGACAAATCGATCTTGGCTTGTTATATTCTGGTGCGAACGCAAAAGATGTGTGCCATTTTCTCCGGTTTTATTCTTTCAGACGTGTAACCTCGACGAGAGAGTGCACTAAAAAGAAAAAGCAGGCCATGCAGGCAGGCATTTATTTTTTGCCGTCTCGAACTCTCGAATGCCTTCGCAGGCATAAATAATGCCCGGCCGAGGTAAGAAATGAACAAGGCACCGCAACCAATCTGTTCTTTAAAAGGATAAAAGTGGGAGAGTTATTGGCGCGACGACAGGTCCGTATTTTATACGAAATTTGGGAATGGGGCAAGGCAGTTTGGGAATCTGTCTCTATTTTACTGGGGCAAGGCAAATTTGAGAACCGCGATTACTTTAATTGTTTCCGAAACGGTTATGTTTTAAAAAGGAGTGTATATACAGTATGATCAATAATGTATACGCCGTACAGCAGTTCTGCTATAAGGTTGAAATATCAACAAGTGGAGGCTGGCAGATTTTAGTTGTCAGTTCATTGACGTGAATTATGTAAGTATTAATAATTACGCGCGAAAGAAAACTTGCATCTATCGAAAAATATAGCATATTAGATTGTAATGAGTGTGGATCGTTAGCGTTAAATCGCAAAGAATAAAAATAAGTTATCTTTTTCGATCGTTAATATTTTTTTTGCGTTTAAGGACCGAAAAATATAGATCAGAGAAAAGACCAGGCATTCCATCCAAGACATGAAAAACCATCAAACGTGTTGTGTTTCAGAAATTCAATAATACTGGCCGTTCCTTGTCCAAGATTGTTGAAAGATTTTAAGTCTAGTGCGTAAGTGGATTGCGGAGAGTGATCACTTAGTATATATAGTCAAAATCGATTGCTAACCATGTGATATTTAACGACGAAAATAAGTTTAATCTGGATGAATCAGACTGTTTTAAATATTATTGGCACAATTTTTGCAAGAAAATACAAATATTGTACATTCCAGATCCGTAACAGTATCACCTCACAAAGATGGATCTGTTACGATATGAGCCGCATTTAAGCGATAGAAAAAACTTGTTATTATAAGAGGTGAAGAGATGTGAAAACATCCTTGGAACAATTTCCTTTTTTCCAATAATGTTCTAGCAGGACAATTTCCATACATCGTGCTGTGTTCATAATATGAAGTTTTAATGACTACTACTGATCTTATAAGTGACCACTTTTGAGTCAGGATCTAAACTCAATAGAAAATATTCAGGGAATAAAAAAGGGGACAAATAAAGAGTAAGAAAATAAATGGTAATAATTAAAAACAAACTACAATAATTATCACTGTTCCGGCCAGAAAAAAAATAGTACGTCTATGTGAACTATAAATCCTATGGAAGTTCTTGAAAATGATATTATTTTTACCGTAGCATACAATGTTTTCTATATGTAATAGAAGTAAGCAGAAAAAAATACATTTATGACGGTGTACCCAAAAGAAGTCGAACTGATGTTGTGGTGGGCGAAGTTTTTGTAGTACCGAATTCTGCCGTTAAGAGTGCATAAAGCTACCATCTCCGAGTCAGTAAGCCAAGCGTCGTCGTTAAAGAAGGTTCCGTTCGGCTTGTGTGAATTTTTTAGTGAGGGTTTTTTTTTTACTATACACCCAAAATTTAAAAAAACTATTAGAATAAATAACAAGTAATATTTGGTGAGTAGAATTCAATTTGGTATATTTGGTAGCCATTCCAAATTATTTTTTCGGTGTGAAACTAATAATGATTGAATTGATAGGTTTGAACTAATATTTTTGTAACTGAATATCATCAATCTTTATTTATTTCAACCTAGTTTAACAAATGGACGTCAAGGAATCCGAAAAAATTTGTTTAAATTAGAGATTTTAAACTAAAGCTAATTTATATCATGTTGATATGGTGATATATGATAGCAGAAATGTAAAAAATCAAAGTATAGATGCAGGGCGATACATCCAAATACTGATTTCTATTTGTACAGTTCATTTATGTATTTGTATTTTTTTTCTCCAACTGTAAACTCCTGCTGATGATTTAACACTACTACACACTGTTATGACCTACTAACTGCTAATGACTACACACTACTATGATCTTCATGAGAAATAAATCTCATACAATAATATCCTCCTTGGTTTAATGGTTCAATACTTAAAGACATTAAATAAAGTCTCAGTTGTGATACCTATATGTATGTAAATAACAGATATATAACTTATCTCAATCAGTTTAAATGCTTACGATCCTTATTCACCCCATCCGATAGTCAGTACATTTGCTCAGTTTGTTTTCAGACTGCATTTAATAAATCAACAACATACAATTCAGCAAAGTCAGGAGTTGTTCCCCCAACTTAGTATTCCAACTATAACGGAGGAAGACGTTGTAAGAGCTTTAAAAGAGTGTAAACACAAATTGAGAACAGGTACCGATGGAATAGGCGGGTAGCCTATTAGTTGAGGGTTTACGCTCCGGTATTTGCTTTCCCACTTTCTATTATTTATAATGTATTCCTTTAAATTGCAACATTTTCCATATTTCATGATATTCTTAGTTTTCATATACAATTTCAGATGTATAATAATTAGCATTATATCTAGATCTAAGTCACATATGTTCCAAGATCACAGCAACATTTTGGCAACTGAGATCATTGGTAATAGCTGGGGCTTGAAACTGGAGACCATGAAATGGATGTATGAGACAATTCTCAATCCCAGACTGACGTATGCAGCACTGGTCTGGCGGGAGGGAGTTTGTTTAAAGTCGGAAGCCAACCGACTTAACAAGCTAAGAGGATTGATTCTAAGAAGTATAACCGGAGCCCCAAGATCAATACCGATCGAGGCGATGGGGGATACCACCTCTTGATGTCACCCTGAAAGCGGAAGCCGTAAAGGCAATGCACAGGATGGGAAACATGAATAGGAAGATAAGGGACCTGAATAGACTCTTAAGAGAGCTAGCTGAGGAGGGACTCCTATGGATATCCTCTGACAGTATGGGTGTCCCGTATTTCTTCCCGTTTGAGAAGAAATATAAGAAAAGAAATCACCCTCACCTCAATAATTGCTATGAAGCATTGAACCAGTTGGCAGGGAAGGGACCGGTGGAACTTTTATGGATACCTGGGCATAATGGCATTAAGGGAAATCTAATTCCAGATGATCTTGCCAGACTAGGGACCAGAGAAAACCTCTATGGACCAGAACCTGCAGTGGGAATAAGTCGGAATCTGATCAGAGATCACATCAATGGCTGGGCAAGAGGCCAGCACAATAAAAGATGGAGAGGAGTAACGTGTTGGTGAATAACCAAACTCTTCATCGAATACTCAGAGATTGAGAAATTTACCCAAGAATTAATTAAATTGAACAGGCACAAAGCCAGAACCCTGGTGGGAATCATAACGGGTCACCATAGTAGTCTGGTCTGAATGCATATAGACAAGCTGAGGCTGACTGACATCCTGGCCTGCAGATACTGTAAAGAAGACGAGGAAACCACGATTCATCTTTTTTACACATGCCCCGCACTGGAGGAGAAGAGGTACCTTATATTAGGGACCCCTGTTATCCTAGAGGATGCTAGGCTCAAGGCGGGGGACGTGCCTAAATTGCTCCTTTTATGGGATATCATTTTTGGATAATGACCTGGATAAGAGGGGATCGCCAAGGGACTACCCATGCGATCAGGAGCTGATGAGGCCCAAAACCATATAACATAATGTAATGTAATATCTAGATTTGTAAACCTGGCAGGTTTACAATTCCTGGAAGTAACTTCAATCTTGGAAGTAACGCACTTTATACCTTCCACTCTGAACCAGGGTAGTTAAGCTGATGTTATTCCATCCAGACCTGTCAAAAATCTTCAATAACCTTGATCATGGACTTCTGTTATCTACGTAAATAATATAAATTCTTATAAACTTTAGATTCCCTTAATTCTGTACGTTCATACTTGAGCAATATGCTATTAAACAGTCTATATCGTGGTTTTACATCGTATTAAGTATATACAACATCAAGGGTCCTCCCAAGGATCAGTCCTCGGGGCTTATTTGTTCATTATATTTATAAGTGACATTTTTATCAATCTTCAAGTAGGTCTTCTTTTGTATGCGAACGACTTTAAATTGCTTGCAGCTATTGACTCTATAGGTGACTGTTACCGTTCATAGCTACATCTTTCTAAAATTAGTGTATGTTGTCAACATAATATAGTCTCATTAAATACTCGTATAGTAAAATTTAATGGAGTAGGTAATGGCGTTTACAGAGAATATTCCCAGGCATTATTTGTATCAAACAGTTAATAACAACGCAAACAAATACACGGAATTTAAAGATTTGGATGTTATCTTTGATGTAAAATTAAATTTTATTCTGCATATTAACGATGTCGTCGCAAGCTTTCAAGAACCTCGGCTGTATTATGAGAAACTCTACATACAGATTTTAGAGATATTTCAACGCTTACATTATTGTTCAATGCGTTGGTCACCATTGGTGTTTTTAACGTGGAACAAGTACAAAGAAGGTATGTCAAGTGTATTACTTTTGAAGAAGATGGTATATATTCGTTAGAATTACTAAACAAATTGAATTTTAAGAGTTTAGTTGCACACCTTGTCTATTTCTCAATACTGTTTCTACATAAAATATTATTAAACATGATAAATTGTCCTGATATATTAATATATATTTATTTTAACATTTCAATTCGCTCATACTGAATATTTTACTTAAGAATTCTATAAGAAATCACGACTATATTAGAATACTTACATTTTATGAATTATCAGCAAGATTTCGTCATATTTGATTGTTCAGTTGCTAATTTTAAGCAATTAATTATGGTATATCTCTCGTAAATATTCAATATTTATTTCTTCTTCACATATATTACCACTTATGTATAATTATGTTTCTTACTTTGGTAATTTGTAATTTTAGATATTTATATTTGTTATTTTTACCCAATACTTGGAGGTTGGTTTGTCTAGATGTATTATTAAATAAGTAAACAGTTTTAAATCCTTAAAACGGACTTCTCCGCACGTAGAACATCTCTATCTCGAAATCGATTCGCCGAGAAAAATAAACCAACACATAAATGCAGAATATGTGTTTTATGCGATAGTTTTAATTTTTTCAAATAGTCCACCATCGTGCCTTATCACTCATAGACAGAGGGGGGTGTATCCTATCCACCCCAAAATCAATAGATGTCCTCTGGTAGACGTCCCTAATCAGAATCAGTCGAAACCCGATCAATCCGACACGATTTAGTTGAGTTATCGTGCTGACAAGAATAAATGCCGACGACGACAACGACACACATAGGGCACACACACACACGACACCCACACACACGACACCCACACACACGACACCCACACACACGACACCCACACACACGACACACACACACACACGACACACACACACACGACACACACCTACACGACACACACCTACATGACACACACGCACACGACACATACACACGACACATACACACGACACATACACACGACACACGCACACGACGCATACACACGACACATACACACGACACATACATACGACAGCCACACACACGCGACACACCCACACATGACACACACACGCACCCACACACACACACACACACGCATGCACTCACGCACCCACACACACACACACAAAATGGTTTTAAAACTTTTTTTTTTGGCCAAAAAACGAAAAATAAACCCTAGAAGATAAAAAAAATTTACAATTTACATTACTTTTCCGCGTATAGTGGAGTGTGGAAAAGTAATAAATATACGACAATAAGATACTATCTAAACGCCTCATTTCTGAAATTATTATCTCCATTAACTCTTTTTGAGCATTTCAAAAATATTCAACTATAACAGTTATTAACAGTTACAATATAGCATCTTCTCTAGGCATTTACAATAATACAAATTACGTTTTCGTAGTAACTTACATATTGCTAAGTAGCACATTAAAATGTAATTATGATAAGTAATTGTATGATACTTACCTGTTATTAACATCCTTTATACCTCAACAGAGGTGTGAAAACTAATTTCTAACAATAGCTAATAATATTATAAATAGGGGTTGCTGTAAGACAAAGGATGAAAGCACATCCCCAATATAATACACAACTATGTATACACTACGAGTATATGTTACTTGATCTTTAGTACAAATATTCAGTAGTTTCTAATAATTTGATTCATAATTATCATGTGAAAATTGACATTTCATTTATTTTTTGTTTTCGTAAAAATATCCTTCTCTGTATAGTTGATAAAAATACGTGTCGAAAACCATACTCATATTCGTCATATTATGCTTTACCACGAGAAAGGATGGACGGCAGCACAGTCATTTCGTGATCTCAACGAACTTTTTGGCGAAGGAACAATCAGCGAAAGTCGATGTCGGGCATGGTTTGTCCGCTTTAGATGAGGTGATACCAGCTTGGAGAACAAACCAGGAAGAGGTCGACCATCGGAGTTCGACAATCAGGCACTTCTGACCGCCGTGGAAGAAGACGAAAGCATGATAACGCGAATACTGGCCGAAGACTTCAATGTCAGCCAATCCACCATTGTCCGTCGCTTCAAAAAGCTCGGAAACGTATGGAAATTGGCTGGATAGATCCCTTACGATCTCCCCGACACCAACAAGGCCGATCGACGAAAATACCGCGCAAATAGAACAAAATCGTCTTGCTGAGAACGGTAATGCACGTCCTCATATTGAGCGTCTTGTCGTCGAGTCCATCGCCAAAAAGGGATGGGATCTGCTCCCACGTCCGCCATACTCTTCGACCGAAGCTCCCACAGACTACCACGTCAATCGCTCGTTGAAAAACTGGCAGTCAAACAAAGTCTACAATTATTTGGACGAGTTTTGGTGGATGATCTCAAAGCGTGGATTGGCTCTAAAGGTGGTTATAGACCTGCGCGCCGCGCGTTCGTTCCTCGTCCAATGTTTGTTGAAACTATTTATTTTGAAGAACCTTCCGCGATCCAGAGGAAACCCACGAACATTTAGTAGACATTTTGCATTGTAGATAATCATGTCTCTATCGCGCGATAAAAATTACGCCATTTCGGTGATGAGTGGTGCTTTCTTGTTAATGGCAAGTTTGTGCAAAAAGAAAACGTTGGTGGCACACTAACCTGTTTAAAAAACGGAATGGTACCGAGATTAATATGGATTTGAACACTTTTCATCCGACAACTCCATTTTTACCGCTGAATGGACGCGCAACAAAAACAACGAGCCTCTCGCGCTCCCATCCAATTCTGTATTGCGAACACAAAGCGTTCGTCGAAAAAACCGACACGAGGCTGGATCGTGATGCGCCGTGTGCGTGCGGTTCGCGTGCAACTCGAAAACACCGTACTAATCTAGATAACTTGCTGCAAACGCGCGGCGCGCACACGGAGCGGTACGCATATGTATACCCACCTTAAGAACCGCGACTTCTTTGTCCGTGGAACCGACCATCTGCCAAGCAAATGGAAAGCAGTTATTGATGTTGAGGGCGAATATGCTCCAGAATAGTCACTTAAACATGATTCTGTTGAATTATTATGTTTATCTTTTCATAATAAATATTATTTAAGAATGTCTAAAAAATTATGAATTACTCTAATATATAATTAACTACTATAACTATACTTTAAAACATATACATTTCAAATGATAAGTTCTTAAATATATTTTAACGGTTTTCATATTACGATTGCGACTCTATTGGCATTGAGTTCTATTTATATACCAAAATAATTAAGATTTTTGACTAATGATGATTTTTTTTCGGCTTACGTTTTAATCGATTATTTAACAATTAAAGCGAATAATTTCAACACGTGCTTGATATTATGTATATGGTGTCATATCTTCATCATTAAAAGTCCATTAATGATTATAATTCAAGTTCCAACTATTATTTAATATTTAGTATTTAGTGCATAGTGATGTTTTCATAATTCCGGCACGTAGATGGTTATTTTTAAATTTCACCTTTTGGCGTGAAAAATTACTTATACGCAGATTTTAATTTTGTTTTCACATTTTTATTCTTTTTTAAATTCTTTACTCTTTATAAAGGTTTTATTATGTAATATTTTAGTATAATTAGGTCGACAACAGACAAAGCTGTCAATAGTTGAGCTAAAGGTCAATTTGACCTGATTGATTATTAGAACTGCCCACTTGGATGAACTGCCCAATATTGACGGTGCTGTATGTAAGCACCTACATAATGGTTATAATACTTTATATAACATGTATTGCTGCATTTATATACAATATGTAGATGGTCAATAACGATGGCGAAGCTAAACTGAATTGTTTGTACCTATATCGATTCAAATGTCTCGGCTACCGCGGAGTTACTGAGAATAATATTACTGATGCAGCACTCGCAATTTATATATTTATTTATTTACTAATATCAATATAGTACATAAAATGTGGCAAAGGACATAAATATCTTTCGATAACATAATTTTCTGTCTCAAACATCAGCCATCGTAATTCTCAATTGCGAATTTCTCATTAAGAAATTGACTGTTTATTCCTATTTACAGAATGAGGTATGACAATCGTGAATATGTTTAGCACTTTATTTCATAAAGTTCCAATACACAAAATGTCTTATTGTTAATGTAAATTATATGTCATTCTTTTTACTTTTCCGCACTCAACTATACTAGCGGAAAAGTAATGTAATCGTGTAAAGAAAAATGGAAAACAAATTTTTTGTCGTTTTTTTCGACCTAAAAACCACAAAAAAATGGTTTTTAAAAATGTTTGTCTGTGTGTGTGTCGTTGTCGTCGGCATTATAATTTATTGTTAGCACGATAACTCAAATAAATCGTGTCGGATCGATAGGGTTTTGACTGATTCTGATCGGGGACGTCTCCCAGATGACACCTATTGATTTTGAGGTGGATCGGACACACACCACCCTGTCCATGGGTCATGAGAAAGCACGATGGTGGACTATTTGAGACATTTTTTTTTGTTAATACGATAACTCAACTAAATCGTATAAGTAATAAACGATTTTTGTTTCTCTGATGATGACAATTAATGTCGAAACGTAAGATTTTCATAAATTTTTTATTTAGAAAACTTTTTATTTCATTAATATGCCGAAATGCCAAGAAATTAACACGAATAATAACACGAATAAGTAAATAATTACTAAATTGTGAATACATTAATCGAACTCAAATCCTCACCAAATTTTGACTATCCCACATTTTTTGGGGACGCTGAAAGCGAATCTGGTTTCAGTTTTTGGTGGTCGAACACAGTTTTCGAGAAAATGAATTTTCAACTTTTCCACCCGATATCACTTTCTTCTCAAATAACTTTCAGTTTACATTACGTAGATATTTAATGTTAATATAAGCGGATGCTAAAACACTTCCTTTATACATATCATGCATCAAAATCGTCATAAAGCTCATTATTCATAACGATTTTTTTAATTTATTTGCAATGTTTACAATTTTCGTAAAGCCGTCCATTTGCTATCCTGGCGCCCTCTATCTCCCGAAACGCTTGGGCAGCAAATGGACGGTTGCATGAAAATTGTAAACATTGCAAGTAAATTAGAAAATTGTAATGAATGATAAGTTTTTAAGTATGAAGGAAGTATTGTAGCATATAAAGTGAAAGTTATTTGATAGAGGAAAGTGGTCACGTGTGGAAAGTTGAAAATTTGTTTTCTCGAAAACTGTGTCGGACCGCCAAAAACTGAAGCTAGATTCGTTTTCAGCACCCCGAAAATAAGGGGATAGCGATTTGGCGAGAATTTGAGAGTTTTACTTTAAAGTAAATAATAAAGATTTATTTTTGTTCTGCTTTCCCTAGAAAATAAAGTAGACATGCTTTGACATTTAATACGAGCAATCCGAGTACGGTCCTGTTCAGTAATGTACCTCGACTGGTCCCCCACCACCGAGAAACGGTCGTTCGCTGATAGCACAATTTGAAATAACGAGTGAGCCGTGCAAGGTGGTCGCTTCGTTCGACGTGAGTTTCGTTTGTTTTCCTCCAATATTTCGTTGTTTATTTTGGTTTAGTGCGTGTGTTTCGTCGCACAGAAATCACGAAAATTATGGTGCGCGATTTGATGGGCCCGCTGGCTGATTTTCAGTTAGAAAACTGTGTTTGTGTGCCGCGGTAGACGTTTCTCTCAGTGGTAAAATACAAGTGAGTTAACCAACGTGTCTCCCGGCTAAGATCTCGTAGCCTACGTCGAAGTTTACAGTGCTATGCTACCTACCTACTTTCGTAAATAATACTACTTGTGCTTTGAAGCATGCCTTTTATTATAAAAATTGTGGTTTTCATTTGAAAACTAACACTGCGATGACACTGATTTAATCAATTTCAATTTACGATTACTATGTACTATTATCTATAGTCACATCTAAATACGTTTTTTTTTATTCATTATTCAATATTATACTACTAATTCACATATAAATGAATGATCGTGATTAAGCCTATCATAACCACAACGCAAGCATACCCAAGTGTACATATGTATACCCCTCGTTTGGTTTGTCGTAAATTTTTATTTTATGAATTTGTTTACCTGTTTTAGTATATTCTTTACTAGATAACTTTATAACCGACATTAAATTAAGCAAATTTGCACTTGCAATAGCGGATAGATGTACTTAAATGAGGTATTAATCTACAAAACAATATTTATCCGTAGATAAAAATTTGTTGTTCTATAGTTGGTAATATAATCGGGTACCTATAATCTGAATTTTATAAGTACATTTTATTGCATTCAGATGTTGTTTATATCTGATTTTCACTTATAATATACTTTGTGAGATACAATTGAAAGTCAACGTTACATGCAAATTATATAGCTACTACCTATATTAAATATTATAACATTAATTTTAGTTGATTGAATTCGTAAGTGCCATCGGCTGTACGGAATAGTTGCCGTTATTACACCGCACGTGACGGAAATCAAGATAAATTGAGACAAACACTACCGAAGGGATGGCTCAGTTCCGGAATACATGTACCCAAGATTTTAATCATTAGGATTTAATGACGATTGGAAAATTTATTAAAAAAAGTATTTTCTAGCGACATTTCAAAAAATGGGAACGAATATCCGTAAAAGCAGGAAACGCCAAATATATTGTTTAAATAAATAAAGATATCAAAGAGATAAACAACCAGAAACTTATCATTACAATATATTGCGCTGTCTGTTATTATTTAAACTTGGATTTCTTTGTACAGCCCCCAAGTTTGTATATTTTACAGTGATCTTAATTTGAAAATTGATCCGTTATGAAGGAACTTTTAGGTCTATGGGTAAAAGTTCAGGTCTGTGCGATCACTCTAGCACACATTTATTAAATTAATAATCTACTACCCGAAGAACAATGAGTTAAAATTTGAGATGCATTGGAGAAGATGGACATTTTTCACTCCTTTCTACATTACTTCATTGCATGAGATAATAGAAAGGATGAATATTTAAATACATAGTTGCTTATGTAGTAAAAGGGTAGGTATACCTACCTATTGTTATATTTTGATGTCGATTCAACGAAGGTTCATTTTAGGGCCATTCAAACCTTTGCTGGTGGAATTTCCAAAACTATGTACTTATGGCCCAAGACCTACAAATAACATTCATGGAAAACATTCAGTTCCCATATTTAGAGGTGTTTTCATCCCATCTAATAAACGGGCCAAATGCGCCGATGCCATAATGAAAACTATAAGTCATCCCATTCTCAAAAACCAACCATAGTCAAGTATTTTGACCCAAATTTAGTGGCAAATACAAGACTGGCAAGATATAATCTTGATGCATATACAGTTAGTAAAAAGAATCTGGGTATATCACACCACGTCCTTAAATTATTTTATTGCATTAAATAATAAGATAAGACTAAAGACAGGATAATAAAAACGTATAATTTTTTTGTTTTATAAAGGTTTAATAACGATCAACTCAAATATAATATTTATAAGTAAAACGATAATTTAAAAAAATATTAATGGTCTGTAGGGCCTCTCCTCTTATCACCTCTCATAAGCGGTTGTGTTCATCATTGAACGGTTGATAATTCTAGTGGCATGAGATTCAATATTTTCCTACTCATACAGTAATGCTTCTTTCAGTTGTGGCTTGCTTTTTATTCTTCCTTTTCTTCAATCTTAGGTTTAGTTCATCCAATAAATGTTCGATAGGATTCATATCCGGTGATTGGGGTGGCGTTTTTAGTTGTCTTGGTGCATTGTAGAGTAGCCACTATTCGACTTTTCGCCCTCGATGTTTTTAGCTATTGTGCTATTAAAAAACAAATGATGATCCAAGACGGTTGCGCACTTCACTTGATTTTAGATTGTCTTTTAATATACCTATATAAACGTATTAATTCATTATGTCTTCAATAATTTCAAACCATATACATGGTATTTTTTTACGAAAAAACGTTTGTAATGTCAACTGTTTGGAGTAACTTTCATTTTTACAGGAGAACATGTAAAGTTATCGTCATGATGGGAAAAATTAAGAACAAAACAGTTATTAGATGTTTGTCGTATATGACAATTGAGCACTTTGCTGAAACAAATAGGTTACAACTATAAACACATCCCTTTTGAAATGAAGTTTATGCAAAATTAGCTCCAAATTTTACTTTACAAATGTTAAACTTAGTCTTATGACATTTCCTTGAGTTCTATAGTATTTTTGGCAATGTGGCAATAGTGGTCGTCCTTGACGCATCAGGTGCATTATGACGTGCATTGCTTTTTGTTTTGTATGCACTATATAAGATGTATTGCTGCATTTGCCAATTCGTAAAATACTTCCAAAAATTTCCATCCATTGTTCATAAGTTATTGCTTTATTAGTCAGTAGAAAATCACTGAACTAATATTTAAACAACTTCCATCTAAATTAATTCGTCTCCTTCAAGCGTTATTTAAAGTGTAAAATAATATTCATTAGATCGAAATTATCAATCAGACCATCAACCAAATAAAATAAAACACATATTGGAGAAGTGACGTTACAGATCGTATACATCTGCACTACCCGTGGTGGAGAATTTATTAGTTTTTGTGGTACTTCAACAAATCTACCTATCTGACTATCAGCTTTTCACGGGCAATGCATGGGAGCCCTGGGGCGAAAACCTAAGGGCCCTGGGGCGAAGGCCTAAATGACCCCGCAGCGAAGGCGGACTGGGGCCCTGGGGCGGGAGCCCTTGAGCGATTCCTGCGGGCTGGTGCACCTGTAATTAACACCTGCGAGCGGCAACCCTTTGATGTAAGCCGATGAAGCGGCGCCTCAAATTTTTTTGTGAATTGAGTAAAAATTGTATGCCTTTACTTATCGTTTAAGTGAATAATTTTTAAACTTTTTATACATCTTTTTTTATTTTGTTATTTCAATAAGTTGTACCTAATTGATTTTTATTATGGTACTCCAACAAATCTACCTATCTGACTATGATCTTGGGTCAGACGGTCGTGGAAAAAGTTCGATTGTTAGATTATCACGCGCACACCCCTTTGCTCTCTTCTAAGTTATTATCACTCTAACGACCGCGACTGGCTACGGAGACTCCGTATCGCTCTCGCGACCGCTACCGGCTTCAAGCTGATGAGGCACGCCCCCAAACCCCTCTTCACGAGGGCGATGCATGGGAGCCCTAGGGCTAAGACCTAACGGGTCCTGAGACGAAGGCCTACATGGGGGCCCTGGGGCTAATGGGTCTTGGAGCGAGAGCCCTGGCCTGCGGCGCATCTGTAATTAACACCTGTCTGGCGGCATCCTTTGATTTCAATATGACGCGTGCCAGCGCCTCAAATTTTTGTGAATTAGGTAAAAACGCAAGTTTCAATTTTCCCCACGGTCTTCAAAAAGTTCCCAGGCCCAACCGCCCCCATACCTACTCTCTAGAAAATTTCAACTGACGATCAGAACACGTTACTCGGCGGCAGAACAATAAATGTGACCATTTCCGACGTAATCTCAGCGAATTTAATTAAACGCCTTCGCTGTTCAATTACCAACAAAGCGTATTTTACCCTCTCAACTGGCATCCGCTGTTGATGATGATGAGTTGATGAGTTATACGATAAATATGATTGGGCACAACTAACTCTGAGAGTGATCTAAACGTGTGCCGAAGTCTTCCTAAAATTACAGACTACGGTGGCCCGATGACGAGTTGATATAAAAATCCTTTATAGCATAAAGTTTATATGTGAAATATTATTATATTTTTTAAACAGTTTATAATTAATGTATTACAAAATTAACAGAAAATGAGTGTTTTATTCAACAAGATAATAGGAAATTGAAGTGCGCACGTGCCTTTGTAATCTCTGTATACTTTATTTTATTACCAACAGCCACTGCCGCAAACGACTATGAATTATTGTTTAACTCTTTATTACTGGATTTGCATATTGTATACCCATTTCAATCATTTTTTGTTGAATATTCCCCTCATTTATTAACCGAATTTTTATTTTTATTTTAATTCGGCACAATATATCCGTTAATACTAGTTGAGCACGTCCCAATTGTCCCATTTCATGTGTGACTCGACGGGTGGGTTTACCGATGCATAGCGCACGACTATATAAGCCGCTAAAGAAGGCTGAGTTCTGCGAAACTGCGAAGTTTTAAAGGCAACACATTATTTATATTATATCAATAGATGTACATTGTAAGCGCCTTCTTTTTAGAGCTTCTATAGAGTCGTACATGAAATGGAACAGTTGTGGTGGCGTGCTCTAAATACGAGGCGTCACCCGGGTATCTTCATATTTGAAATTTTGAAGATGAGACATACTCTAAGCAATTATACGAGGTCTGGTAAAGAAAAATGCGGTGAATGAATTTTTATAGAAGAAACTGCTGACGCGACATCTGCATGAAATAATGCGTTCGATAGCTTGATCCCTTGAGATAGTTGAGATTGAGATAGTCAAGTTTGAACAAGTTGTGATTTGTCAATTATATTTCAGATCCGGAAGAGTGAGCACGTGTTTACCGTATCTGTCACGCATGATGGATTTCGAACAATGCATTAACGTTTCTCATTAACAAAGTTTTGTTTTAAGTTACAAAAAAAAAAGTGCCAAAGAATCTCACGAAATGTTAAAATCAGTGTATGGTGATAATGTGGTGACTGTAGAGACTGTTTACAAGTGGTATGTGCGATTTAAAAGTGGAAATGAGTCAGTTGAAGACGATGAACGGTCGGGACGTCCTTTGACCTCAAAAACAGTCGAAAACAGACAAATGTGGAAAAAATTATTCGTTCAAATAGGTGATTGACTATTCGAGAGATTAGCGAAGAACTGAACATCTCATATGGGCCAATGGCTTACTTCTTCATCACCATAACGCGTCGTGCCACAAATCGCTTTTGATCCGCGAGTTTTTGGCCGAAAAAGAGATTCCTGTCTGTCCACATCCGCCTTACTCTTTGGATTTAGCACCATGTGACTTCTGGATCTTTCTAAAAATCAAATCCGTGCTAATAGAAACACGTTTTGACACCATTGCCGACTTTGAGAGGGCCACGACGGAGTAGCTGCAGGCCTTTCCGAAAGAAGCCTTCCAGAAATGCTTCCAATCATGGAAACAATGTTGCGATAATTGTATCGCTAGCCAAGAACAGTATTTTGAAGGAGATTAGTTCAAATTTGAAATAAGTTTATTACTTTGTTCGTAATAAAATTCATCACCGTATTGTTTGATCGTATATAAGCCAGCCCTCGTATATAAGTAATCATTGATCATCACATGAAATATCTCGTAACAGATACTGATAAATATACATATTACAGATAAACATGTATTGCTGCATTTGACTATTGGTAAATTTTTTCAGCAATACCTCACTATGCAATTGAATGTGACAAGTCAATTTAAACAGTCATATATGTGGCAATGTATTTTACAAAGTTTACATCAACGTAGTCGGCAATTACCGCGAAGGACAATTTGATTACACGTTTTGATTGACTTAACCCTTATTAAAATCACATCCAGTAGTAAAATAATGCGTAATTACTGGTACTACTTGCCTGATATGAGCAAATAAGTACGTGAAACGAACTAGCCAATGGTTATTTATACTTTTTGCAGCAGTGCTTACTTTGCCAACCGTTTTGCACGGATGAGAATATTGCAAAATAGCGATGAGTGACGCACAAGCACCTGCAGGGTTTCGTGTTTCTAAAAGGAAAAATTCTGTCGGTAAGGTCAAAATACGACACTTGTTTATAGAACATGTGTAGGTACATCGTCGGTTAATAGAGACCGCTTTGAAAGTGTCTCGTTAATAATGGCCAAATTGGTTGTTTAAGTTCAAAGGTTAAAAAAAATCAAGGTTTAATGTTCATTGTTGTTATCGCCATAATTATTGATAGCTAAAGAAAACGTGTCGACATTATACAAATGAAATTGCATTTGTATGTAGGCGTTTGCAAATCTTTTAAAGGTGTTGGGAAATGCTGGGAAAGGTAATTACGTTATTCCTTGGTATTTTTTCGTTGTAAGACCGACCACTTGTTCCTAACACGGAAATAGAGATCCTTATGTATGTCCGAATAGAAATTAAACGTGGGAATGTCATATTCCATCTTTTTTTAATTTCTTCTATACATAGGTTTAGACATTTTTTAGTTATATTATTACATCAAGGGCTAAATGAGCGTATTTCATATAAATAACTACCTAATGTCAGTAACTACCTACTCAATAACGCTGGGGGGCAGTCAATTTGTTGCCAGGAATTTAAGAGTCGATTTAGAGCACATTACTGCTCCTGATGCTGAACTGGCATAATTTTTTTGTTAATTGGCTCTAGTTTCTGAAATAAACATACATGATAAATGTTAATGTAAAGTAAGAAAAACAAAATAATATAAGCAATTTCTCTTGTTTTAATTTTTTATATATGAATTCTAACAAGAAAATAAAGAATAATTAATGCAGAACATATCAAGAAATTATAAAAAGTGTTTTTGTACGATTTTCTTTTATATTTTTGCTGTAAACAGTCCCTCTAACTCTTAACAGACTTCAAACAGTAATCGGCCGTCATGTGACTGTTCCATCTTCCTTGATACCTTTCTTCCATTATTCGGATATCCTGATGAAACCGTTCACCTTATTCCTCATTATTCGCTATGTGCCTGACATCAGCGCCACGTACACAACATTGTAGGCTGTCAGAAATTCTATTCTATTCGCTATGTGCCTGTCAGAAATTCTGCGAAGGAATAGTGAATTGTGAATCACTTTTCCTTCCACCTGCCGCTTTAGACTTAAATGAAATAAAGCCTCCAGGAGTAATACCAATAAACAACTTCTTTATAAACCCCGTTTTGTCCATTTATATCCATTTCTTGCATTGTTCTAATTTCCAAGCTTCCGTAGGAAATCAATAAAATTTGCATTTACTATTTCTTCCGGTATTATTGCAATTTACAACACAGTAACTATATGGTCCATTTCTGGATTCGTTTACGAATTAACTTTATTTTTATCTTTATTATTAATGCTATAAACACATACATATACGAGCATGACCTGACAGCCTTCTATTAACAGTCTATTTTAATGCAATTTGTATTCACTGCAAGTGCTGCCATTGACTTGTTTACCCCCACCCCATACTCTGCGCACAGCGAATAATCTCCTAAGTTAGGAGGAAATTTGTCTAAGTGACTGCAAAAAAAATTATTTAATACTCATATTAGCTCCCGATTTTTCAAAACATTTTAGCATCTTGTGTACTAGTTCTTGGTAGTTATTTGGCTTGTGATTGCTTAAAAACATGTAAACTACAGATACATAACTAAACCATGCATCAGATTCCATAACAGTCTAATTATATCTGTTAAAATTTGGATCTTTTATCAGTTTTCGAATTTGTGGGCCGTCAAAAATCCCTGCTTTTAAGTTTTCCACACTCAGCACTGGAAATGCTTGGCAAATGTATTTAAAACAGTCATCTGACTTGTGCAGTGCTTTTACAAACTGTTTCATTAAACACAGTTTGATTTGAGTTTGATTTTTCTCTCTTTATTGATGACTTGTAAATAATGCTGGCTTTTCCAAGGGTCATAGCGTCTCTCAAAGGCCAAACAGTGTGCTGTCAATGCTTTTATTTTGCACAACTATCCCATTAACAGAGGTGGCAGGGATATTTGATATATCCACTTTGCTATCCAAGAAGTATGGTGACCTTTTTAAATAGACAAACACATCACTGATGCTGAGAATAAGCATATTTTTCTAATACCAGCTTAATATTTTCATCCTGTTCTATACGTTTTTTGAATGACTGAATGGAATCGACGCAAATTTATTTCCATTGCCCAGTAATACACATTCCAAGCTCTTTAGAACCATCCACGAAAAACCGCCAATCATCTGGTAAATTTCAGGAGTCTCCATCATTTTAACAAACGTAGTTAATTTAGCTAAAATGAAGATATGATGTGAAATTAGGGTTATCGAACATTCAAGAATCGATCTTAAATGTGTGGCAACATATTTTTTTTTGTTTCCCGGTGTAATCAAAGACAAATTATTACACTGGGGAAATTTTTTTGTCATTCGCCGTTGCATGAGCTCTTTTTAGTTTAACTAATTTTAGTGATATTCTCATCGCTGATTTCAAATCTGACGATGAAATTGGTTTTTCGCTACATGCTGTGGTTTTCATACAATTTGATGTTGAATATAGAGCGTATCATATTACTTTAATGTATTAACCCTGTGATGCACCACCTATCTTATAACTTCTAACATTTATTTGTTGTGAAGGGTATTGTGACCTTCAAAATGCTTCGTTTATTTATTATCGTACTTTTTGTACTAACAGCCTTAAATGTAAAATAATTCATTCAAAAAAATTATCGGGACCCCACTTTTTTTCAAAACGAGCACCTGAGGCGTGGTCCTTCTTTAAGCAGATGTCCTCTCGGTTGTGGGCAAGTATTTCATACTTGCATGTTTGAAAGTGTATGTGTAGTATAGACATGCATACGTAGGTTGTGATTTGCGTATTTAGAACTGCATATAAATGCATTTTCAGATATGAGCATTTAGTTGATTTCGGTGTGTACAGTCTTGTACTATGATTGAAATAGCCTTTCTTCATGTGACTTTTTTTCCTACGTTTTTATAAGCGTCAAACTCTATCTTCTGTATAGTCACCTCAATGAGTTCCCAGAGATCATTGACGGTGTAGATGACGAGCAGGGAGAGCGTTTCCCTCAATACCTCTTGACGATGGAAGAATGATGCTGCCTTGCGCAACAGACGGGTCTTCATTGCTCTCATTCGTTTTTGCTACTGCCACACTTCCGTTCTCAGGGCTGCGTCGACGATAATTATCGCCTCCAATTACCCCCTCCTACATTTCCCACCAGTACCAAACCCAACCCTGCTTCTTCCAATACCTCCCTCCTGAAATTCTCGTATATATATATATATATATATATATATATATATATATATATATATATATATATATATATATATATATATATATATAAATTCCCCTCGTATATTGGTATACGTTCGTGGTTATATAAATTCAGATTAAATTAAAATCTACTTTTATACTTAAAATGTTGGCAGATATCTTCAGATTATATTATAAGCAACATTTTAATTCATTATATGTAAATCGGACCTTCCACGTCCACATGAACTGTTGGTAAATAACAAATTAACCTGCGCAAACAACATCGAACAAATTACAAACTTCAACGGTAGGATTTATCCATCAGTGTCACGGCAATCTAGATCCATGCTTTATTATCTTATAATATAACGTAACCATAGTTACTTGCACCCATATTTTCTTGTTTTGAGACAGTCTCGCAGCACACTACGTTTCATAAGCATTCGTCTGTTTTGTCGAAGGTCACCGGGGCATATTTTGACGAAAAGGAAGAGTCTTCTCTCAGGCATAAAGAATTTGCTCTTGGTACCGCTAGTCTTCGTTCTCATATTTATCCTTGAATAATAAATTGAGAAATACAACTCGGAATATGCATATTAATAACGGTTCTATCGAAAATAGGTGTTCTAAAGAATTCGGTATTTTCGTTGTAGCCGGAATTATATTTTTATTTGCGCTTTTTCAAGAAGTACTGGAATAGCACGCGGGGACGAATTACACAAATGACGGTTTGTGAACGCAAATCATTTATTGAATGCACAAGTAAATATAGAATTTACTGAAACGTTGTGGGCTCTATATCGAATATCATCTGATATCTGATCGAATGTTATCCGACACCTTTCAAAAAACGACCGCCAGACAGAATCAAATGGATCTGTAAGTAACGCTTGTTTTAAAAATCGATAACCGTTATAGCTGGCTATAGTTTCATGCGATCTAGGTATAACGTGTCTTAAATCACTCACTGAGTGGAAACCGTCAGTTGTTGGGGAACAAACGATAAAAGCTTTTAGATCTCAGCAAGTATTGTCAGACTCACAACATAACTTGAAAACATTGCATAACAATTTCAAAATTGCCCAAGTTTTTATTTTCTGCTGTTTATTTTTTCTTAGCATACCTAAAATAGCTCTTACTCTTACTGCTGCTTACAACCGTGATAAGTCAAATACATATATGGCTGCTTCGTGGGAGATCGTGCGATGTAACGTCTTTAGACTTCTTCCTTTGAGGCTATCTTAAATCGCAGGTCTATGCGAATAAACCGCAAACAATTGATGCCCTCAAAGTCAATATAACGAACGCCATCCAGCAAATTCAGCCAGATTTATGCGACAAAGTCATCGAGAATTGAACCTTCCGAATATGTGCCACCAAGCAAAGCGGCGGCAGATATTTGAACGACGTTATATTCTATACTTAATGCCATAGAATATTCTTTAAAGTTAAAAAAAATTGAGTGGATATCTCACGCACAACTTGTTTTATTTACATTTAAAAATCGAGCGTCCTTATTAAAATACCTTTTATAAACAAGAAACAAAAAAAAAGGAAATATATATTTGAATTTCTACTTACATTTGTATTATCCAGCTATCTAATTAAATATTCTGATCCTATCGTCTTAATGCAAATGAATAAATTCCGGGTTAATGAGAAATAAATCCACCTCATTAATATCTACCTTTGGATATCTAGTAATCATTCTTTTTACATTGAGACGACTTAGTTTTTACTAAAAATAAAAATTTTAAATTTAAACAGTTTTAATGTAGCGGTAACGGTGTGCCCAAAAATTTATTATTTAATTATTGGGTATATTCTTGGTAGCATTAATATATTTTGAATACGTGTATAATAAATAAGAATGACATAAAATATTATTTCACTCTGTACCTAACAAAATCTTCCAGCAACTCATTTAACATATTTTTTCAGGCATCTGTTATCAATTAATTTTAGTAAGCTGAGCCACGACTCTTAGTGTTTACTTCTTAGGACAGATGAACCGTTGGGGCATATGTTGAATTAATCAGAAATCACAAACCGGCATATTATTTCAGGTTCGCACAACTGTTAATAACTGCTGTGGGGGTTTAGTTTTAACTGAAAATAGGCATGTGGTTATAATCTTGATTATAACCAAATGTCGATAAAATGCATCGCTTCCTTTTGAGTTTGGAACTGAGAGACCTAAAATAACGATAACTGGCGTGTAAAAATAATATGCTAGTTAAACTACAGAAATAAGGAGTTTATACTCCAACCCATCTGGAAATGCCTTATATAATAAGGACTAAACAAATTAGGTCAAAACAGCTATTCTCCTGGCTATATGCCAAACGCCGAGCGCTGAATTACATGACAAAATTTGTCGTATTTTTGTCTAACAGAGTTAACACTCAAAATACAGTAATTGTTCCAAAACCATCAAGGAAGATGCTATCTTAATACTTTACACTGCACTGACGAGACCCAAGATAGAAAGGTCGAAACCGGTCTGCAGTTAACGATATCCTGAGATATGTGACACTTTGCATATTTCTTGGTGGTTTTGGAACAATCACTGTATTTTTAGTGCTAACTCTGTTAGACAAAAATACGACAAATTTTGTCATGTAATTCAGCGCTCGGCGTTTGGCATATAACCAGGAGAATAGCTGTTTTGTCCTAATTTGTTTAGTCCTTATTATATAAGGCATTTGCATATGGGTTCGAGTATAAACTCCTTATTTCTGTAGTTTGAATATTACCCTCTGGTAGTAAAACTTTGCGTTATATTGATAATATTTTAGTTAATACATAATATAAAAAATGAAGTTGCGGGCCCTTTTTGATAATTATTTTTAAATGTCAACAGGGTGTGAGCAACCTCATTTAGTTACTTCAATAACTACTACTTAATACTACTCAACGTTTTTAATTTGACATTTTTTTTATTTTTGAAAAATATAGATTAAACTTAATATTGGCACACCATCGAACTTCTGAAGTAGGACCTCCTTGTAAAAGTTAAGTGTCCCGTTGTTTCTGACAGAATAACTCAAAAAGTCACTTTAAACGATTTTACATTCGAATTTTATTTTGTGTTTACATTTAGAAATTAGCGTATTTTTGATTGATTCTAATATACACGTACTTTGGAATAAAAAGTTAATGCGATTCTAATTATTGGCGAGGCTGGAAGAAATCTACTTGCATCTGAGTTTTTTCAATGCAATATATTCCGATCGCTATCTCTAGAGCACATTTAGGACAGATACTGCAGAAGCTTTAGAGAACAGGTAATATCCAGGATAAAAAAATAACGACGCACAGGCATTGCAGAAAACCAACAAATATTGTCGCTGAAACAGTCGTGAATCCCATACAATCTACTGCTCGCCAATAATAGGAAAAAGTGTGAGATTTCTCTATGTATGCATAGAAGAAAGAGTGAGGGCAGCTTCCGGCTATTTACTTAGACCAGGCTATTTACCGCGCACCTCGTGGGCGGTCCGATATTGCAGTTTTGAGACTTGTTTCTATTCTTGACGAGCAGTACATATCAAATTGCAGCTGTTTGTGGGGGTATCCACAAAAACTGTGCAACGGGTTTTAAACAAACAAAAATAAAGTTTCCCTCACAAAGGACAAATGATTCCATAACTCACAGAAGATCAGACATCGATTTTGTGAAATGATGTCAGAATAAAATACCCGCGAAACTGAATATTAAAAAACAATATGTTTTACCGATGAATCTCGACGTTTTTCGTAAATGTTAATGGTAATGTGAATATCCTCGTATCTTTCGTGAGAGTCATACACATAATAATTTCCAGAAAAAGTCAGCGTGTAGATATGGATCTTGAGAATCATATACTTGTACCTGTATTTTTAAATCGAGATACACTGACATATTGCAGAATGCTATTGAGTCGCTAATTTTGAGGATTATATAGGAAAATCCTGAATTTCCAGATCTAGAAATAAGTTTTCAACGGGATGGTGCTCCTCCACACTATTATGACTGTGAGTACACGCAGTAAGAGTTTATCTCAATAAACAGTATATTAATAGGTGGATTGGGTGTCAGAGTACAATATAGTGGCCTGCTCGGTGTCCAGATTTAGCGCCCTTAGATTTATATTTATTATTACGCAACCCGCTAACATCGATGTTTTGAAGCAGATAATTACCGCAAAATATTGGTTAACTTCCGCGGAAACAGTCGAACGGGCAGGAGGAGTTTTTTGTCAGGATAAAGGAGGTGCACATTTTGAGTATTTTTACTTTTAAAGGCTTTAACTTCGAGAAAAATAGTCGCAGAGTAATTAAAAAAACAAAAGCAAATTGAAGCTCTAAGCCTCTAGTTTTCAGATCTTGATTTCAAAATTTGACCATCAGCAGTTTTTGAGTATGTAATCATAAGAGAACCATCGAAAAAAAATCAATAAAGTCAAAAGCTTGTCCTTCAAAAGATCCACGGACTTATACAATAACACAGTGGAAGATACACAGACCACAATAAATTTCTTTAGTGATTTCATCATAAAGCTTTTTTAGATAATTTTATCCCCTTTAATTTCAGTTGTCTAAAAGCCTTGCATGATTATTTTTCTCTGAGTTATCGTCGTTCAAAACAAGGAAGTCTGTTTTGAGTTTGGTAATTAATTACTCGGGAAATAACGATTGTACAGAAAATTCAAGTGGAGTTTGAAAAACTGCAAAATATTTTTGTCATAATTATTAGTTTGTGATAAAAAAATGGGTGCGAGAATGTTGATTGAAAAAGAGGTAAAAAATTGCGTATTTAGGGATATTCGATTAACTTGGCATAACTTTGCAAATAATGAATAGACTAACGATATTGACTGTTTCTTTTCAACCTTAAAGTATTCTAAAGAAACCCTGAAATTTTCAAAATGCTGCGATTGTATTTTCATTGTGTTTGGAATGATTGAATTTGTCGTTTTTCTGAAAATTAAAGTTTGAATTTTTCACTCATTTTTTGAGGTTGAAAATGTTTTTTTTAGCAATAATCCATATTTTTTATCAAAAATTGTTGATTATTGTAATAAAAAAACGAAGAACTGAATATACTGACTATTTTCTTTAACCGACAATAACTCTGCGAAAAATCATCGTACATGACTTTTAGACCGCTCAAATTAAAGAGGATAAGATAATTTAAAAAAGATATACGATGAAATCACACGAAAAAAAAAATACTGAAGTCTGTGGACCTCTTGAAATCTGCTTATTACTAAAAAACTGTTGATGGTAAAAAAAAATTAATTTCAAGAGATAAAGTATAGTGTACTATATATTGTGTTGTATTTATATTAATTTTATGGCTAAGATATATTCAAGTTGGTAATTACAGTGATGTAAAATTTGTGTACCAATTACGCAAAATAGTAAAGTTTTTGTCACATAGATTGTCAACAGTGTATGAACTTATGATGTCATTTTCACCTGATGTGAGTTAATTTCTTCGCTTTCTAAAATACTATACTATCCTCGATATAACCCATAGTCGCGTTATTATAACCCATAAAATATTCAATACGATAATATTGTTTTCAGCCTTACATCATACTGAATTGTAATAAAACCTCAAAACGATAATTAAGTATAACTTCCTGCTTCTATTGAAGACCTTCTTTGCTTAAAATGCACCATTAATTCCATTTTAGGAATTATTACAAAACAAAATTGATTGTTGTTTTTTTTTTCAATGCCTCGTCCATTTAAATTTATGAACAAATTACCATAGAATCTATTTAAATTCGATTTGACACACCACTGTAAATACAGCAAAAAATTATATTAATTTCGACAAAATAAAAAAATTGGCATTTAACCAATTTTCTTCGCCTCGCAAATGGCTAATCGCATTATAAACTGGAATATAGAGTGAGTGCAACGTTCTAGGCAGCGTGAGCGAGAAAAATATGGATTTAAACTAATAAATTAGTTTGATTAAATGCAGCAGCAGAACTTTCTATTATTAAATAATTAAATTTAAGTAGGTAAACGAATACGTTATGTATAGTTAAACATAATGAAGTGGTATTTAGAAACACGGTTTCTAATATATAAATAAACACGTTTTAGGAAATAGGAGTAGATACTTACAATTAGTTCATTCACGGAAATAATCATTCATCCAATTAAATAAAGATAAGCGATATAATGTAAATAAAAGATTTTGATGCAGTCATACTAGTATGGGAATAACTTCTAATCATAAGGTGTATTTATAATACAATCGGCGTTTATAAATATTTATATGAAACTCAGTAGAAACCCTGTAAGGTCTCATGTCACTTTAGTCTCATTACTTATTACTGTTTCATGTCCAAAGTTAGACGCAAAATTAATAAGCTTAGGTGTCATGCAAACGATGTTTTTTTTATAGGGTCTTTATATAGGAATGCTCGATTTTTAAACGTAAATAAAACAAGTTGATGTGAGATATCCACTCAATTTTTTTTTTTATTTGAAAGAATAGTTTATGGCATTAAGTATGGAATATAACGTCGTTGAAATGTCTCTCGTGCAGAATGTCCATCCTGGCATGGGCTGTGTGGCACGTTGCACCGTCCTGTTGGAACCAAATGTCGTCGGTATCCATATCATCCAGTTTAGGCCACAATAAGTTGCTTATCATCGATATGTAGCCCTCGCCGTTGACGGTTATGGTAATGCCAGTTTCATTTTGGAAGAATTACGGACCTATGATTTCGCCAGACCAAAATCCGCACCAAATAGTCAATTTCTCGGGATGCATTTGGTGCTGATGTATCTCGTGAGGATTGGTATCGTCCCAAATCTGACAATTTTGATTGTTCATATATCCATTCACCCAAAAATGAGCGTCGTCGCTAAAGGTGATTTTTTTGACGAAATTTGGGTCAACTTCCAACTTCTCTAGAGCCCAATCAACAAACACATGGCGTTGTCTATGGTCATTTACCTTAAGTTCCTGGGTCAGTTGGATATTATACGGGTACAGACCCAAGTCTTGACGCAAAATTCGCTAAGTTTAAGTCGCAGGAAGGCCAAGTTCTTGTGAACGACGAGAAATTGACTGCCTCGGGTTTTCCCGTACACTCTCACGTACAGCAGCGATGTTTTCAGCAGACCTTGCGTTTCGATGACGTATGAGTATTGGCTGATTATTTATCAAACTAGTTGACTCGGTTTGGTTGGTCACCAAACATCGAATAGTCGACTCGGCAGGACGGTTGTGGCGAGGATAAAAATCACGTAAATCACGCGGAACGTTTATCGAACGGAGCACTGATTTTGAAAATAAAACTTGATGATTTGCACACGTTGTTGAATGCTATATCCTTCCATGGTGATTTGCCATACACTGAATGGAACAATTTACGACAAATTTTACAGATGTTCCTTTAACAACATGGCCGCTATAACATAACAAATTTCGAGCGTCTCTGTTGAAAGACCCTATATATAAAATCTTCTATATGTATGCAATTCTAAATAATTTATCATTTGACTAGAAAACACTAAAATTAACTCGCACTTAATAATGTGTATGTGAGTTTAACCACAGTTAACCTAAAGCTGTAGTAATCCGAATATATTTATTATGATACCCTTAGTAGAAGGTGCATTTTAATGCACCTTTATATGAATATTTCGATAGCCACATTATATTCGTGGGCAGGGTATGTTGATTCTTATTCGAACGTAAACCATCGAATAAGAACTCATAGTCTAGTTTCTACTGTTTAATTAGATTTGAAAATCTTCATACAATTACGATATTGACCCTTTCATTTATATTTTGCGGAATTTTCGATCATTTATGTACCCTTTTCCTTATCGGCGCCTTTTGTACCTAAACCATGTATTTAAACAATTTGTAAATACATATGCGTGTCATAAACAATATTATCAACAAGAAACTTTAAAATTTTGATATTTTCTTTGTTCACTGTTTCGCAGTATACCCATCTCGTAAACGGTAGAGTTACTAAAGAAATAAAATTTAGAAGCAAATTGTAGAGGAATGTACAAAATAGTATGAAACCAATGTATTTGAAAAATTAGAAGTAAATAATAAGTTCTACGAACATAATGAAGGAACCTCAATCACCTACAGTTTGCTAGCTGAAAACATTTTGAACATAAGAATCATGTGAATATCTCCTAAAAATATGGACTAGATACGTGGATGATATCTTCAAGTTTTTTATACCATAGTAGAACGGATATACCTGGTAGAGTAGAGTGGGACAAGATGACGCATTTAAGCTTAAAAAAAATATAAGAATTAGATGTGATATTGAAATATGCCTTTTATTAACATACAATATAGATAGACGTTCCTAGTGTAGAACAAAATATATTTTACTCTTAAAATATAGGTAATGAATGTACGAAAGAAATTAATGTTTGATCCTGATCATTGACTACTGAAACAAATGTGTATGGGTACGTATATGTATAAATACGTATAGTACTGATTAGTACTGTAATTACATACATGGATATTGTTACTTAAGTACATAGAATATAAATTCTTAATCTCTAGTTTGATCAATTCTTAATCATTTGAATAAGAAACAACATAGCCTGCTGACGAATATTGTATTGCTATTGAAATATACATATGGGTGCATTAAAATACCTGTTGCGGTTAAGGGTATATAATAAATGTTTTGTATTAACAGCAAAAGAAAATCAACCTAAAATTTATCAAATGCAAACTCGGTTCACCATAATAATTCCTTTTAGTTAGTCTACAGTTTTATCCGTCGAGTACAGTATTGGGGGTATATTGAGTTTTTTAACATTTTAAAAAGACTATTATTAACATCTGCCTTTTCAAAAAGGCATATTTAAGCGCGCTGGAAAATGTTAACTGATACTGGAAAAATCGGCGATTGAGAATTGAGTCATCATCATCAACAATAAATTACCTAGAATAAAGCAAATTTACACGTTGTTTTTATTTGGACAAGTAATCAAATAAATAAGTCATCAAATGAATACTTTTAATGAATAATATCCGGTAAAATATATTTCCTCAAACACGTATATTAAATAAATTACAAAATCAGGTCCACTCATTGTAAATAATGTGTTACGTGTTACTGTCATATCATTGAACTCAAAATTTTCGCCACCTATTAATTCTTCAATATGACTGAAGAATTAATGGGTCGAATTAATAGTCGATTAATTCTTCAATATGATTGATGAATTAATCATGTTCAAAGTATCTTATAATTTTCCGAATTCTAAGAAATTATTTCCTACTTAATGATCCTCAAGTTAGTGAAGATTAGTAGCAGATTCAGATTGGTCGTGTCACGTTTTATATAGGGTTAGTCATGAGTAAGGACACGGTCACATATCTCTGGAACCGCTGATCAGACTTTAATGAAATTTGATATACAGAGGTAACAAAGGTCTGCAGACTCAAGAATACAGGCAATGTTGCCACATCTTTGCCTTTTTATCGGAAATTATGTCAGATTTACTGTTTTAAATGAAACGCCCTATATATTATATTTTATTCATAAAGAGCAGAAGATATTCTATACGACTAGTTAAAAAGAAAGGGACGGAGATGAAGTTAAAAAGAAATTTTCAGTTTTCGTTTCTTTTACTAATTTTTTCGTTTTTTATGTGATTTCTTGGCAACAAATTAGTTGTGGTTAGTTAAGTGAGTATTAAAATAAAAATGTTATTTTGAAAGCTTAGAAATCATGGTGAAATTAACTGAAACTGGACACATCGAAATTCTAACGAGGCTTGGTAATGGAGATCTGAAACGTTCTTATGGAAGCGTTTGCCATTTATTTGCTGCAGTTGACCCGAATAAATATCCTATTTTGAAGACTACTATGACAAAAATAGTTTCAAAATTTAGAAAACAGGGTACAAAATCTGGTTGTCCCAAGGCCGCAACCAATCAAAATGAGGCTTTAAATGTTTTACTTTCGTTTCAAGAAAATTCTCATACTTTGATTGCTCAGGCTGAATTAGACAATGGTGTAAGCCAGATCTGTGGTCAAAATATTGCATGAAACTAGCTTACAGGATATAAAAAGTACATCTTACACAAGAACTTTCTAAGGACCATCGGATACAATTACAAGACGTAAATCACAATCAATATTTTGTAATAGTATTTTGATTCCCTACGAGACAACGTTCTGCATAAATAGATCTGTAACTAAGCACAACCAACCATAGATAGTGATCTAATTAAAATCCCCATTGAATGTTAGAACATCATACCCAGTACCCAGAAAAAGTAAGCGCTCGATTGCGAATTGTTGGTTATAACGTTATTGGCCTATTTTTCCTTGAACAGACACTAACGGGCTGAGCAATATCTTTATTTGCTTGTTCCGACACTTGTTTCCCAATCGACAATCTTGTTGAAAATCATTTTCAACAAGATGGTATTCCTCCATATCACGTTATAACCGTTCGGAACTATTTGAATCAAGTATTTTCGAACCTTTGTATTGGAAGATGGGGACCTGTGGAATGGCTGCCAAGGTTACCGGATCTAAATCCGTTGGATTTTTTCATTTGGGGACATTAAAAACGGTAATATATAAGAATAAATCTAGAGGACTTGACGAATAAAATAAGGTTTGGGGTTCAAGATATGAAGCAAGAATGGCTTTTAAATGCCATGCCAGGATTTGAAGATAGATTGGGACATTGTCAAGCTCAAGTTACCATAAACCCGAAAATATAAATAAATACAAAAAAAAAACCAGAATTTTGTTTGCGTATCGTCCAGCATTTTTTCTGTTCCTTACAAATACAGTATAAATACAGGGTGTGTTTCATTTAAAATACTAAATCCAACAATTTCTGAAAAAAATAAAAGACGTGGCACCATTGCCTGTATCATTTTTGAGCCCGCAGTGCCTTGTTACTCCTGTAATACCATTAAAAACTAATAAATGATTTCAGAGATATACATATGGCCGTTTCCTTACTTATGACTGACTCTATATAAAAATTATATTACATTCTGCGAAAGAGAAAATGATTGACTGACAATGCCAAAAAAAACCTGGTGAAGAGCGGTTCGTACCGCTCTGCCCAACACTGATTTATCTTAGGCCCTTATCAAGTGTCAGGGATGGACGCGATAAGACAAGTCAAATATAATTGAAACCCACCACAAAAAAAAAAAAATAAAAAAACATATTTTGATAAACAAAATGATGTAGCACTTGACGACTACCGTCCCACATTTCATTAAATCACATATAATTGTCGCGTTATTAAGAAAACCACATTTTAAACATCGGATATATCCTCGTTATATACGATGTTTATAATCGACGTTATAAACTTTATTCGAAGAACATGACATCTGTCGAAGCCGACTGTAAAATTCCCATTAATATTCATCGAGCGATTCGGGTTTTGTATAGACTCCCCGTCTTCAGCTGGCGCCAATTTCATTATCGCTTTGACACCAAAGAACGCTCGTAAAGGTTTTTCGTGGTTTGTGTATCAAATTGTTCTAATCCGAGTCGAACTGAAATGGCCATGGGCGGTACACAAATCTAGTTTCGTTTCGAGAACAATGACCGTAAATAGTTTGACGTTTTAGTAGTTTATGTCGCGACCGCAATAACGATTTGCAACAGGCTAGATTTAAAAAGCAATAATACAACAAAAGGTTGTTATACATCTGCGGAATTTACTATACGAGGATGGGGTGAAAAATTTCCGACCTGTTGAAGAATTTTTTCTTAATTTTTTGTTATTTTATTTTTCAACATAAACGGTGCTATAATGCAATGATACCATATTTTAGAAGCATTTGCTGAGCCCTTCAAAATACCCATTTGCAGCATTGATGACTTCCTCGTTGCTCACAAATCTTTTATCTCCGAACCATGATTTAAGGTTAGGAAACAAACAATAGTCGCTGGAGGCTAAATCTTTTGAATACGCTGGGTGGGGGAACAATTCGAACTTCATTTCATTGATTTTAGCCATTGCAATGACTGACGAATGAGCAGGTGCATTGTCGTTGTGAAACAAGATCTTTTTCGCCAAATGAGGCCAGTTTCCCTTCATTTCGTCACTCAAACGATTTAATAACTGCGTATTTACCATGGATGGTTATTTGGGACTGGTTTATCTGCTCCAGTCCTTTGTTTTGACTGTTGTTGACTTGACTGTGGGTGTACCCAAGTTTCATCAACAGTTATAAATCGATGCAAGAATTCGCTGGGATTTCGCTTGTACAGTATCAAATTATCGGTCGAAAAGTCTTCCGGCGCAATTTTTGATCGATAGTTAGCAAACGTGGCATCCACCTAACACAAAGCGTCTCCATGCATAAATGTTGATTGAAAATATTGTGTACACGTTCAGTTCACATTCCAGTAGTCTCTATCTCACTCACTTTCAATATGCGATGCTTTACCACGATTTTATAAATTTTCATAAATCATTTCAGTAATTGTAACCCCAAGGGGGCATCTTGAGCGTGGTTCGCCATCAGTGCTCGTGCGACCTTTCTTAAGTTCAGAAACCTACTGTTGAATGTGATGGAGAAGAGTCCTTTAGTGTTGAATCCATTTCTTGTTTCATTTGAAGTGGTGTTAAGCGTTTCAAATAGATATATTTGATGGCCGCATACTTCTCCAATGTTTCCACTTTCACGGAAGAAAGCGAGGCGTCTTATTCAATAGGCTGTCAAACATAATACTAACAGAGCAATCGACCTGAAAGTTATTATACAAGCTAGTCAGGAATAGTACTGTGGAATACAATTCAAAAATTAGACCTGATTGCGCTATCTCTGGATCAGGCCGGAAACTTTTCACCCCACCCTCGTATAAACGAGATATCAAAAAATGTCAATGTAGGTATTTTTTTATACTTTATTTCATCAAACAATTATTTCATCTTATAGTACAAGGTGTACATATGTACATACGTGACAGTTTGACTGTCACTCCTGACTGCCTTTAGGGACAATCTTATTTAAACGATTTCATTTTTACAAAAAGCTGTTTTAGATTTAGACTCAAATCTCCCACGCGTCAAACTTGAACTTGTTGCCAACATTTCGTTAACCATCGGAGGTTACTTCTTATTCAGAATTGCAGTTTTATCTTAAATTTTCTATTTTGTAGATAAATTAAAAACACTCGGTGTAGCGTCAAATGGTCTTTTATTTAGCTTATTTAGCGTAGAATATCTTTTCATAATCGTTCCACCTCCATACTATTATCGCGCAGTAAGAGTTTATCTTAATGAACAGTATCTCAATCGGTAGAATGGACGCTGGTATACAATAGAGGGGCCTGCTCAGTGTCCAGATCTAATGTTCTTAGATTTCTTTTTATGGGGCTACTTAAAATCTAAGGTATATGCTAGCATCCCTTTAATATCGAGGTTTTGAAGCAGATAATTATTGAATAGTGTAAATTAATTTCCGCAGAAACATTTGAACTGATAAAGGAAGAGTTTCGTAACTGTATGTACAACATTCGAGAGAATATTGTACTGTCAGCAAGCGGGAAGTACACATTTTGAGCATTTATTTTATAAATTGTTTAAAGATATCTGGCACTACTTTTTTCTTTTATCATTTTGGTATTTGTAAATTAAATTCATTATTTTCCAGTAACATAGAATTTATCTTTAATGTAAACAAATAAAATTCAAATACTTATATAAAACCATCTAAATGACTTTGCGTATTTATTTTCTTTGTTAGAAGAACCTGAGTTATAATAATAATAATAATGCCCTTATTGCCCAATAGAAAAAATCCATTTATAGGATAAAAATATAGTATACAATATATAACTAAAATATAAATAAATAGAAAAAGTGGTAACCTCCAATATCTAACATAAATAAACAATGGAATATAAATGTACGTCTGGATAAATACGATTTTACTAAGTGAAAAAGGATACTACTGAATCCATATCATTCTAATTTTGAAATTAATATTATGAAATTATGATTCACCGTGTCAAAGGCCTTAAAAAATCAGTAAATACCTCATCTACCTAACCTTTATTATCTAAGTGATTTGCGATTATCTGGGTAAATTCTGATTATTTTAGCTTTTACAGGCAGGAAATACCTAACAATTTTGATGATACACCAATATTATATTTATTCGTTTTTATATTACATTACATTTACATCACGTTTACATATTACGTTTTTTCAAAAATCAGAAGACCGATGATTTAAAATAACATTTGGATAGATATTTGAAGCAACTTCCAAGTGAAGTGTTACGAGGGGTACTATTTATACTTTGAACATAATAATAAAAAACATTAATTTATCATTGAAAATTACATTATCGCTTTTCAAGATATTCTCCTTCATGATCTATACACTTTTGCATGCCTTCGAACCATTTGTCAAAGCATTTTTTCCATTCCGCTTGAGGTATCTCCAAAATATGGTTTATGAATGCATCAGTGGCTTCTGCCGAAGAAAATCGTTGTCCACGCAATTTATTTTTAATGTTCGGGAACAAAAAGAAGTAATTGGGTGCCAAATCAGGACTGTAGAAGAAATATCCGACGACGCTTGTTTGTTTTCCTTATTTCACCGAAGACTTCCGGTAAACAAATGGTTGTGTACCATTCAGTATTGATCGTTTTACGTTCATCTAAAGGCACTGTTGCCACATGACCAGTTTTTCCGAAAAAACAGGCGACGATTTGTTTCGAAGTGCTTCAAGTGCGAACAACTTTTGTTGGATTTGGTTCATCTTGAAACACCCATATAGTCGACTACTGTTTATTTTTCGGCTCGTACGCATGTATCCATGATTCGTCACCTGTTGCAATGTTATATGTATACGTTTTGTGAAGCACCGTCATTGTATTTCTTGAGCATTTGTTTGCATCAATCCACGCGAGCATCTTTTTGGGTTTTTTTTTTCACAGTATGTGGAATCCAACGAGAACAATTTTTTTTACAGCTAAATGATCCTGCAATATTTTATATATCGTAGACGAACTAATGCCTAAGGTTGCCCCAATCTCATAGTATGTCACATGACAGTCTTGCATTATAATTTTTTACACAGCATCAATGTTTTCTGACACAACAACTGATTTTGGACGACCTTCACGACTTTCGTCGGTGAGCGAATGGCGGCCACGATTAAACTCATTATACCAGCGTTTCACAGTGGCAAAGGATGGGGCTTTATCGCCAAAGTGGAAGTAAGTTGATCGATGCACTCTTGTCTTGATAATCCACGTCGAAAGTCGTAATAAATCATCGCACAAATTTTCAGGAGTTAGTTCCATTTTTTCGCCGAGATAGAATTTTTAAATCACTAAACAACACAAATCGCGCTTAAATGATAAATTGTCCTGAAGAAGGTTATTGTCAAAAATGTCGAACTTTCCATTGGAAACGTCAGGCGGCGTCTGACAACACTTAGTGTTGCCAAGGCTCAAAATATAAGTAGTGCCCCTCGGACTCGCACACATGCAATTTAAAAATAATTTTCGAAGTGGCATCTTTATCTCAGCTTTGATGATAATATCACTATTTATTAATATTACATAGTTTTACACTTTATGTATGCCAATTTTCGCCGTTTTGGGTCTCTGTTCCAAAATTAAAGGGGGTAGGGGGAGATTTCCCCCTACCCCCTAAAATGTGTACAGGGTGTAAAATAATTCAAACACTTTAGGCGAATGAAACTACCGCAATTGGTGCATTGTAGTATTTTGAAATCAAAATTTAACTTTGAAACTACCAATAGATGGCGTTTGGTACGTTCTACTGCGGTGGAACGTAGCAACGTCTACTAGATGTAAGCTTTATCTGTCGGAGGTATACTCGTTTACACTGCACTGACGAGACCCAAGATAGAAAGGTCGAAACTGGTCTGCAGTTAACGATATCGTGAGATAGGTGACACTTTGCATCTTTCTTGGTGGTTTTGGAACAATCACTGTATTTTTAGTGCTAACTCTGTTGGACAAAAATACGACAAATTTCGTCATGTAATTCAGCGCTCGGCGTTTGGTATATAGCCAGGAGAATAGCTGTTTTGACCTAATTTGTTTAGTCCTTATTATATAAGACATTTGCAGACGGGTTGGAGTATAAACTTCTTATTTCTGTAGTTTGAATGTTACTCTCTGATAGTAAAACTTTGCATTATATTGACAAAATTTAATATTCAAAGCTTCTTCTGCAACTAATATACACCTCATATACAATTGCCGTGGGTCTATTCGAATCGTTTATAGATAAAAAATATAAAATGAATTTTATCGGTCATTTCAAATGTGTGGCTAATAAATAAAAGATAATATTGAAAATAGATATCCGCTATCTATACAAGATCATAAATTATACACATCGTTTAAGAATTTATCCGACTCTAGAAAATATAAACTACAAATTTAACAAATTGGGATACTTCACATGCGACAAAAGCAATTTTATATGATAAGGGGCTTCTGATAAATAATTCTAAATAAATAACTATTTCTAAAAACATCACCAGATGTTGCTTACATAATCTCTCTGTAAAGCGAAAGAGATGCAAAAACTACTAGACTTATATAAAAATTAATCCACTTATTCTATGTAGGAATTATAAATTACATAACATTGCAACCATCTCTAATTATACCACGTTATATATTAAGGGGAGTTCACACAAGTCGTTATTTTTATAGTCAGCCTCACGAAGTCGAATGTTGTTTTTTTAATCAATTATTTCCGTACGTTTCTGTATAAATACCCGAAGACAAATGTTGTTTATATAATTGCGTGATGCATAGCAAAAATGACGCTTAACGCATATATAAAGCTGGCTTTAGTTACGTTTTACACACATGTGTTAATTTCATTTTTATTACGCTACTCTGTGAAGGACGTTATTTTACGACCTTTTTTGACCAATTTAGAACAATAAATTTCTATAACTAGACGGTCGTAAAGCAGTGGCATCATTTCTGTGAATTATTTTGTGGGGATTTACAATACTGTGAAAAGTAGGGGGTGTTGAGGATAGGCATATAAATTAGTGAAACAATTACGAGGGGGAACCCAAAAAAAAACGGGAATTTCGTCATAACTTCTTTATTTCTTAATATTTTTACACCAAATTTTGATCACCTTCAGAGTATTCTCCCTTGACTACAACGCAGCTCTGCAAACGATCCTTCCATTGTTCAAAACATTTTTTAAATTCACTTATCGGGATGTTCTTTAGGCCTTCCAGCAATTGTTTTACCTCCTCCACAGTGGCAAAACGCTTTCCTCTCGTCCCTTTTGAGTCTGGAGAACAAAAAGAAATCACAGGGAGCTAGATCCGGTGAGTAGGGGGGTGGACAATTGGTGTTATGCCGTTATTGGTCAAAAGCAGCTTTACGGAGAGAGCGGTGTGGGCCGGCGCGTTGTCATGATGGAAGAACCAGTAGCTTGTGCGCCAAAGATCTGCCCTTTTCTTCCGGATACTCTCCCTCGATCTTTTCAAAACCTCCAAGTAGAACTTCTAGTTAACAGTTTGACCCGGGGGAACGAACTCCGCGTGTACAACACCTCTGTGTGGCATGTAGTGCCGTCCTGTTGGAACCACATGTCGTTGGTCCATATCATCTAGTTTAGGTCACAAGAGTTGCTTATCATCGATCTGTAGCGCTCGCCGTTGACGGTTATGACAATGCCAGTTTTGTTTAAGAAGAAGTACGGAGCGATGATTCCGTCAGATAAAAAGAAACTGACTTTCTCGGAATGCATTTGGTGCTGATGTATCTCGTGTCGATTAGTAACGTCCCAAATCCGACAATTTTGGTTGTTCACGTATCCATTCATCCAAAAATGGGCATCGACGCCAAAGACGTTTTTTTATTTTGGTCAACTTCCATCTGCTCCAGAGCCCAATCAGCAAACACACGGCATTGTCTATGGTCGTTTACCTTAAGGCCAAGTTCTTGTGAACGACGAGAAATTGACTGCCTGGGGGTTTCCCGTACATTCTCACGCACAGCAGACCTGGCGTTTCGGTGACATACGGATGTTAGCTGATTATTTATTGAATCGGTTGATTGGAATTTGGCTATTAAACGTCGATTAATCGACCGGCGGGCGGGACGGTTGTGGCGAAGATAAAAATCACGTAATGCGCGGAACGTTTCTCGAACGGAGCACTGATTTTGAAAAGTACAATTTGATAATATGCTCACGTTGTTGAACACTATAACCTTCTATGGTGATTTGCCATATACTACTGAACAATTCACAACAAATTTGACAGATGTTGTTTTAACAACGTAGCCGCTATAACCTAACAAATTGCGAGCGTCCCTATTAAAAGATCCTATATAACCATATTCTACAATTTTATGTTTAACAGCCTCTTATAATTGGTAAGAAACTAATAAAAATAAAAACATGGAATTATTTTTTGTTTAAAAGAGTGGACTTATATTTTTTAATGTAACCATATTTTACAATTTTATGTTAACACCCTCTTATAAATGATAAAGAAACTCATTAAAACTTTAAGGAATTATTGTTTGTTTAGCCGATTAGCCTTACTTCATTTTTATTAAAGACGGCCGAACGATTAGTTGACAGGTACCTTCGGGATACTGTCCTAATAGAGAGGCCGCTTCAAGGGAGCCAGCATGCTTATCAAGCTGGTAAATCAACAGAAACAGCTCTAGATAATGTTGTGTCATCGATACGGTCACAACTGGACTCCGGAGGATACGTTGTCGACACCTTCCTTGATATTGAAGGAGCCTTCAACTTTACATACAGGGAGGTGATTAGCGGAGCACTAGGCAGATGCTACACCCCCAGAATAATCGCTGAATGGATAGACCATATGTTGGGAAACAGACAGCTTACTGCCAATAAAGGCAAGACTACCATCGAGGGCCGGGTCGACTCGGGCTGTCCACAGAGAGGGGTATTGTCCCCCCTTCTATGGTGCCTAGTAGTAGATGAGCTGCTTGAAAGGCTAAAGGATTACCAAGTAATTGGCTATGCCGATGATTTAGTAATAATAACGAAGGGCCCTTTCCTGGAGCCGATTCTCGATATAATGCAGGGAGCTTTAAACAAGGTTGGAAATTGGTGCAGGGAGAGGGGACTCTCGGTCAATCCCTCTAAAACTGAGGTGATGGTGTTCACCAAAAAATATAAGTGGAACAAAACATGTCCGCTGAAACTTGGTGGCCAAGAACTAAGCTATAATAGCGAAGTGAAATACTTAGGAGTAATCCTGGACGGGAAACTGTCATGGGGAAAACATCTAAGTCACATATGTTCCAAGATCACAGCAACACTTTGGCAACTGAGAAGAGCCATGGTAATAGTTGGGGCGTGAAACCGGAAACCATGAAATGGATGTATGAGGCAATTCTCAAACCCAGACTGACGTATGCACCACTGGTCTGGTGGGAGAGAGCCTGTTTAAAGTCGGAAGCCAACCGACTTAACAAGTTAAGAGGATTGATTCTTAGAAGTATAACCGGAGCCCCAAGATCAACACCGATCGAGGCGATGGGGATATTGACGGGGATACCACCTCTTGATGTCATCCTGAAAGCGGAAACAGCAAAGGCAATGCACAGGGTGGGAAACATAAATAGGAAGGTAAGGTACCTGAATAGACTCTCAAGAGAGCTAGCTGAGGAGGGACTCCTATGGATGCCCTCTGACAGTACGGGTATCCACTTCCTGTTTGACAAGAAATATAAGATCACCCTCACCAGCAAGACCGACTGGATGGAGGGTCGAGCTGGATTGCCGCTCAATGGAGACATCTGGTACACGGATTGAGCCAAGAGTGGGAACAGAGCGGGTGCGGGAGTGTATAGGCGACGCGACGAGATAGGTAAAGCCTTCCCCTTGGGCAAATACACTACCGCACTCCAGGCCGAGCTAGTTGGAATTACATGCGGTGTTCTGGAGGCCGACCAAAATCGGACCCAGGAGGAGGTATGTATCTTCTCGGATAGCAGGGCGGCGTTGGCAGCCCTGGATTCAGCAACGACAAAGTCGAAGTTAGTCTATAATTGCTATGAAGCATTGAACCACTTGGCAAGGAAGGGACCGGTGGAACTCTTATGGATACCTCGGCATAATGGCATTAAGGGAAATCTAATTGCAGATGACCTTGCCAGACTAGGGGCCAGTGAAAACCTCTATGGACCAGAACCTGCAGTGGGAATAAGTCGGAAATCGATCACAGATCGCATCAATGACTGGGCAAGAGACCAGCACAATAAAAGATGGAGAGGAGTAACGGGTTGTCGAATAACCAAACTCTTCATCGAATACTCAGAGATTGAGAAATGGTCCCAAGAATTTATTAAATTGAACAGGCACAAAGCCAGAACCCTGGTGGGAATCATAACGGGCCACCATAGTTGCCTGAATGCATATAAGCACAAGCTGAGGCTGACTGATAGCCCGGCCTGCAGATACTGTAAAGAAGACAAGGAAACCTCGATTCATCTTCTTTACACCTGTCCCGCACTGGAGGAGAAGAGGTATCTTATATTAGGGACCCCTGTTATTCTAGAGGAGGCGAGGCTTAAGGCGGGGGACGTGCCTAAATTGCTCCTTTTATGGGATAGCATTTTTGGATAATGACCCGGATAAGAGGGGATTGCCAAGGGATTACCCATGCGATCAGTGGCTGATGAGGCCCAAACCTATATAATATAATAATAATAATAATACTGTTTGTTTTAAAGAGTAAACTTCTCTCTCACAGTTAATGTCTAAAAAAGAATTAGGTTGGGTTATTAACATATAAGTCGCAAATCGAGAAAGGAACTACCAAACCGCCAAGCGGTTATCAAAGTAGTTTCTGAATTTTTCCGAGTTGGGTTATCCAAAAAATCACTTAATAACAAAACTATGAATACCGTGTCAAACTTTATCACTACGTTGTATATTAGAATATAATTTATTAAAGCTGCCACAGTATTATTTACAGAATTATTGTCAAGTACGGCCGGTTACGTATTCAGGTGTGTAATTTTCATTTGACAGATGCGCCGTTAACTGAAAACACATTTCCCGGTCTCCTGTTGCTGCAGTTGATTTATGTTGCTCATAAATTATTTAAAAGAATACCGCAACTTTGATATAAGTATACCGTTTTTTAATCTCTTTACGCGACATCGAATATATAAATGACTTACATTATTAATTTACCCATATATTTCATCGGCAAATTGCGTTTGAGTTTATTTACTGTAGTGCAAGAAACAGAGCCATTATTAATTGTAATTTAACTGAAAAAGCAATTTTATACCATACGACCTTCCAACTTCGCGCTATCAATAATAAAATAAAATTTTCATTCATGAGTATGGATTTTATAAATAGCTCGGCAGTTCATTATATCAAATACATTCTTTGTTTACTGTTTTAAATTTTAAATTAGATTTTTAACTATTCGATAAATCATGGACGGATTACATTCGGTTCAGTTGTTATCTATCCCAAATAAATTGCTAAAAAATATAGATAAGTGACATATATAAATTTGTTTTCATTTTGCGTACGAGAGGGTACCAAAAAAACGACGATTGCTTATTTAATTTCTCTTAATTTAAGATATCTTGAAAACATTAATCTCCTTCGAAATGCTATCAAATGCTACTTAGATGATATGCACTTGTGCCAACGGTTTTTGTACTGTTCGAAACATTTTTTATGTCCTTCTGAACTAATGCTGTTAGGTGCCACTAGTTATATTTTTCCTTAGGCCTATCCTACATTGGAAGCGGAGTCGATCTGACCACCAGACCCGACCCGGCCAGACCAAACCAGTCCAGACTCGGCGCTCCTACATTGCAGCTAGTTTTTAGCCAGGAGCGGAAGAACCAGTACTGTGTCAACTCTCGACGAGGAAAGTTGTCTATTACAGTTGAAAAACTTCCCTACTTCCTTTCCTACTTTCTCTACCTCCTCCCACAGTTTTGACCTCAAATCGCGGTTGTGGTACTGTTTGTCCCTCTGGTCCCACAATACTACTCGCTCACGCACTAATTCAATTAACATTCCTTTGTCTACCATTATGGCACAATTCAACACAAAAACCAAGTTCAACAGATGATGTTAAAACGCACCACCTCGACCAAAGCTTCCATGCAACTGGAAGAAAAAACAAACCTGTTTGATTGTTGTCAGACCAGTTCAGACCCGACTCCCCTTCCCGGAACGAGCACTGGCTCCAGTGTAGGAGGGAGGACGGTGCGTCATGTGTTTGTTTTCTTTAGACCCGACCAGATCCGCTCAGACCGTCTGGTCGGGAGAAATTCCGCTTCCAATGTAGGACCGGCCTTAGCCCCTTCTACGTCCTGAAAACGATTTCCTGTTTTTTTTCATTCTTTTGAATAGAAAAAGTCGCAGGGGGCCAAGTCGGGCGAATAAGGGGGGTGCGAAACCGTTGTCATGCCGTTTTTTTTTCAAAAATTGGTTGATTTTCAACGCTGTGTGGACAGGCGTGTTGTCATGATGAAAAAACCATTCGCGCGATCTCCAAATTCAGGTCGTTTTTTTCTCACTGTCCGCGTAATCGCTTTAATACTTTCAGATAATAATTTTGGTTCACTGAGGAGGAAATTCCACATCAATGACTAGTTTGATGTCGTAAACCATCATGGATTTCACATTTCACTTGCTTTTTTTTTTGGTTTGGTCGATGAAGGTGTCTTTTACTGGCTGGAGTGCTGTTTTATTTTGAAGTAACATCAAGATTCATCTCTTGTAATAACCTTCGACAAAAAATTTTAGTTAGTCATCTTAGACGGTTCTCTCTGGTCATCGGAAAGCAGTCGTGGAACAAACTTGGCCGCAACATGTCCCATGTTTATATCTCCAGTTAGAATTCTTTGGCATGAACTACAGGACATTTTAGTTATTTTCTCCAATTCGTCGATTGTTCTACGACGATCAAACATGTTGGCATCGCTCATTGCTTGAACTTTTTCGGCTGTTGTGGATGTTTCAATAACATTTGACCACATCTGAACCGGGCAAACCACTCGAAAAATTCTTGCCTGACTTAGAGCTTCTTTTCCATATAAGCTTCCCGAAGCATTGAAACTGCATCTGCCGCTGTTTTCTTTAAACAGGAAACAGAACTTGATGTTGGCGCGTTGCTCTTGCAAGTTTGCCGTGGCAAAAAGTATTGGGAATTAAGAACAAAATCACTCTGCCCGCTGCGATGGTTTCACATGAACGGAACTTGACGGGACAACTGAACCGGTGGAGTGCCTAGTAAACGTACTTAATGGGGCTAAACTCCACTGTCAACCCATTTGTCTATAAAAAAATAGTTCTCGTTTTTTGGTCACCCCTCGTATGCCCATCAGCGTTTATCTTGACGTACTCAGTATTTTTTATATATGTCAGATGCTTTTATTTAATAACGTTATTAACAGAACTTAAAAAATATAAAGATCCCTATAGGTTAAATGCTACCCTTGTTGGGCTTACAGAAAAAAAAGAACCATGATTTGTGTCATTACTGGTGGAATAGAAAATTATAAATTGTTATCGATTAAATCCAAGTGTTGTCATCGCAGTACCTACAAATAAGAATCTAGGATAACATCGTTGTTGTTTTCTTTATAAAAAAAAATGTGTGCAGTCGTATAGAATTATAGAATGCGTTCTAAAAGTATATAACTAAATTAATATTTTTCCTGTGGCGTTTTCAAAAAGACATGTTTATTAGTGCATTCAATTTTCCAACTTATAATTAGAACAGTTGCATTTATTTCTACCACATCCACAAATTTTTTGGTAGTACTTTGTCCTCCCTTTTTTACAGCACACGTCGAAAATTAATTTAAAGACAAATCGGAAATATTTCATTTCATTTAATTTTCTTAGTGATTACTCTCTCATTATAGACAATGTAATTAAAGTAATGTTAAGGAGAAACATAAAATAATTTTGTTCCATACCTTTTTCAACATGTATTCAATCATATCAAACCTCGATTGTCCCTATTTAAATCTCGAGTTTTGAAAAAAGAATCATAAAGAAAATAACTAGACATTGCCATAATGATTTAAATAATTAAAGAAATTTAATTGAATACAATAGTTATTAAATTGCATACTCTTAAATTATTACGAATGCAATTATTTGAGATTTTTTATATTAAAATATTACAATAATTGACTTATTGGGCAAAGTCGTTGGAATTATTGGGTACTTTATAATAAAAGGTGGTCCAACCAAGACGCACGATATTAATTGTAAATAAAACAGTAAGTTTTCAGAGAACTATCTTAATATTTTTTATTATGATAGAAGGATCTATGACAATTATGTGTGAAACAAAATATCGGCCAAATGCTCGCCACGGCTTCGGTGGCATACCTCTATCCGATGGTCCATATTTTCAATGACTCTGAGACATAATTGAGGTTCAATGTCGTTAATGTGCCGAATTATCTCATCCTTTAGCTCTTGAATTGTTCTTGGCTTATTGATGTACACTTTTTCTTTTAAATATTCCCAAAGAAAAAAGTCCAACGGTGTCAAATTACATGATCGTGACGGCCAATTAACATCGCCACGACGTAAGATAACACGGCCATTGAATTTCTCGCGCAAAAGTGCCATTGTTTCGTTGGCTGTGTGGCAAGTGGCACCATCCTGTTAGAACCACATATCGTCCAGGTCCATATCCTCAATTTCTGGCCACAAGAAGTCCGTTATCACCTCGCGATAGCGAACACCATTCACGGTAACTGCTTGGCCGACCTCATTTTCGAAGAAGTACGGCCCGATGACGCCGCCAGCCCATAAACCGCACCAAACAGTCACTCTTTGTGGATGCATCGGCTTCTCAACTTCAACAATCACTCGTGGATTCTCATTTGCCCAAATGCGGCAATTCTGCTTGTTAACGAATCCACTGAGGTGAAAGTGTGCCTCGTCGCTGAAGATGATTTTCTTTGTAAAGTCACCATTCACTTATGTCTGTTCAACCAACCATTCGGCGTATTGACGACGCTTGAAATGGTCAGTAGGCTTCAGCTCTTGAGTCAATTGAACCTTGTAAGCGTGTAAATTCAAATCTTTATTCAAAATTCGCATCAGTGATGTTCGTGAGATGTTCAATTGTTGGGCACGACGACGAGTCGAGGTTGACGGCTCTTCTGCTACACTATCGCGAACAACAGCAATGTTTTCCGCAGAACGAACTGGGCGAGCATGCACAGGTGTTTTCACATTTCCTACAGACCCGGTTTGCTGAAATTTGCGCACAATTCTCCCGATTGTGGACACATTTGGTCGATTATGCTGACCAAAAAAGTCACGAAGTGCACGAAATGCATTTTGATTTGAACGCCCATTTTCGTAAAAGGCTTCAACAATCTTAACGCGCTGCTCAATTGTGTACCTCTCCATGGTTGAATTTGTCAAACACTGAAACAAAGAAATGTCAAATTAAGTTGGGCAAAAAACTCGACGTTAAGGTGTGACCCACAATTAACATCGTGCATTATGGTTGGACCACCCTTTAAAACAATTCATCCTCCCAGCGCAGCGACATAATACTGCACATGGGCGGGAATACTTGCAGTAAAAATTTCTTTACATTTTAGGATCCCATCACGCTAAACGCAAGCACGAACAAGTGCAATTTTATACGTGATAAAGAAATAATTTACATGCAGCAACTTTACATGCTATATACATCTTTATATACAAAAAAAGCACTTATTTATACACGATCTATAAACTTTTTTATACACATACATACGCGGGGTATGTATTGGGAAAAATCTGCGGTTTATGGACTGGAATCTTTATTTGTTGACGTTATGTTTAACATATATAATAAAATGTGCTTTGAAGCAATAAACGTTAAGTGTTGAGTAAACTTTGTCGCCGCTATATAAAAAGTGCCTTCAAAAATTAAAACCGATCCCAAAAAGTGCCTAATTAAATTAAGTACGATGAAGAGTATCAAAGCTATATTCCGCAGAGGCCAGAATCAGAAGATCGAAGGCCAGAATTTGCCGGACAATCTGTCGAGAACCTCGTCCGTCACCAATTTAGATGTCGAACAAAAGGTCAACAATAAAGGCGCCAAACCGAGGAAGAGCGCATCCAGAGACAGGATAGATAAGCTGGGAGAGCCGAAGAAGAATGATAAGAAAGGTGAGTGTAACAGAATCACAAGTCGCCTCAGTTTTATTCAAGCGCAGTGACGCTATAAAAAATTAGCATGAAACGTCAAGGTCAGCTTAAATTGTTTTTTAAACTGTACAGATGTAAGTTAGTACTATGCTTGCATTTATTGGAACACAGGACTGTAATTAAAAAATTAAAGCGATTGCGATCTAATATAAAATGACATTGTAAAATATCTATAAAGAAAATTTTGATGAAAATAAATTGAAACACAGGCAACAGTTACAAAATATATTAAAAATATATACACTACTGGAAAAAATTAAGGGAACAAAAGAATTTCCTAAATTTTGTAGTGATTTTTGAAACGCTGTATCTCAGTGAATATTGGTCGTATGGAGACTAAAAACAAATATTTTGAAGCTTTGAGTTTCTAGTTTTGAGATCTTTTGACAATAAATTTTTATAAGCTACAGTTATTGCATAATCATAAGAAATATCGCGAGATCAAAATTTTCCAAATTCTTTTTTTTTATTTTTTTGTCCACTGACTTGGGAAAATGTTTCTTAGTTAAACCAATGCATTAGTTAGTTAGCTTATTTATGCAGCTTTAATTTGATTTTTTTTTCTACGTCGATTTTTCGCCGAGGTATCTGACTTTAAATGAAAATGATCTTCTTGTCTTTGATCGTCGCTATCCCAGCAACTAAAAATCGTACAGTAAATCAAAAGGTGGTTTTAAAAACTTGAATAACAGCTTACAAGGACCTACTATGATTTTTAGGGAAAAAAAATTTCATTCTGTTGGAATATTACATTCAACAATAATTATTTTAGGTTTAAAAATAGTCTTCATGCGGTGCCTGAAATTAAACATAAACATTAGGTCAGCATTTATGAGTTCGGGTAACTCAATATCGAATGTTTAACTGTCCAAATGTCGTTGAAATAAAAATAGTCTATTTAGCAAGTTAGTCTGAAAGATTATACGTTAGAATACACATCTTAATTTCTTTGTACGTAATTTAGTTGTTATACAGGGTATCAATAAACTCGTATTGTCCTCAAATTGTATCTTTAATTATTTGTTCTTCCAAGTACTTCGAACACATCCTTCACATTAATTTGAAAAAACTGAAAAAAATTAAATTTTACGGTTTTTTAGAAAATCTACGGCTTAATTACAAATTTTGATAAAACGTATAAGTGTAATTTTTACAGCTCAATGTACCGATCATAACTGAAAGGAAATTTACAAACTGATCCATCGTACCGTTTTTCTGTTCCAAATGATCAAGGCTTTAAAAAGAATTAAAGGAACGTTTATTGCTTCTAAGCACTCTGTAATCATTATCAAATTTAAAACATTTTTTTTACTTTTCTCACAATTTTACATAAGATATCGTTTAAATTTAAGGAAAACAATTTTTGTTCAAAACATTTTCAAATAAAATTTTTCAAAAATATTATTATTTTCCTTTCTTTTGGAAAAGTTACTGGACATTTGAGGCAACAATATCTAGTCATTTCTGACATTGTTCGGCCTTTGCATTCCATAATTTTATGCTAATGTGCACTTAATTGCATTAAATTCAAAGTTGATACCCCGAACTAAATTTCGGCCTCGAATTTCACACATGTCAGAAACAACTAGTTCCCTCAAATGTCCAAACAACTTTTCCAAAAGAAAAAAAAAAAGAAAAAAATGTTTGAAATTTTTTTTTAAGATTTTTTGAAAAAAATAATTTTTTTTCTTTAAATTTAAACATCTTATGTAAAATTGTGGGAAAAGTAAAAAAAACTTTTTATTTTGATAATGATTTCGGAGTGTTTAGAAGCAATAAACGTGTTTCCTTAATCCTTTTCAAAACTTTGATTTCGAACAGATAAACGGTTCGATGGATCAACTTGTAAATTTAAAGAGTTATTGTGAGTACATTGAACTGTTTTACGCTCAACATTAGTCGTTTTATCAACATTTGTAAATAAGCCGTAAATTTTTTAAAAAACCGTAAAACATAATTTTTATCAGTTTTTCAAATTCATGTGAAAAATGAAAGAAAATTTTTTCTAACCATCATGGAAAACCTTGTAGGGTGTTATTTAAGTTTTTGAAGCCACCCTTTGATTTACTGTATGATATTAGTTGCTGGGATATCGATGATCAAAGGCAAAAGGATACTTCTTCATTTAAAGTCAGATATCTCAGCGAAAAATCGACGTAGAGAGAATAAAAAAAATCTATTTGAAGCTGAATAAAAAAGCTATCCAATGCATTGATTTAACTAAGAAATATTTTCCAAAGTCAGTGGACCGAGAATTAAAACGAAAAAATTGAAAAATTTTTGTCTGGTATTTCTTATGATTGTGCAATAACTTTAGCTTACAAATATTTTTTTTCAAAAGATCTCAAAACTAGAAACTTAAAACTTCAAAATTATTTTTCTTTAATGTCCATACGACCATTTTTCACTGAGATACAGCGTTTCAAAAATCACTAAAAAATTTTGAAAACTTTTGTTTCCTTAGTTTTTTCCAGTAGTGTATTTTAAATATTCAACCATAGGAATTTCATAATGCATAACATATGTATAATAATAATACATATATCATAAAAGTAATAATCCAAAATTAGACAAAGTAAAGTGCCTACCAGATTATCTCTATTTTTCTTTTTTTTCAAAAATCGATTGCAAGGGTATTCTTTAGAGTTACATATCGCATAATTTATTAAATATGGTTTTCAAAGGAAATGCAAATAGAGAAAAAGAAACAGAAAATCATGGGTATGAGAAAGGAGGCATGCTTTTTATTGTATTACTTTTAGGACATACTCTACAGGGTACATCACAGTGAGTGGGTGAAACTAAAAATAATATAAAATTGAAAATGTGTCAATACATGTTTTCGCAGGTATTCTATTTGTTGAAAATAATGACACTTATAATAATAATAGTAACTTTATTGTTATTATAAAGATATGCACCTATAGCAGGAGCTTATTAATATACATATGCAGTCTGCTGTATATAACAAAAACAAAAGAATAAATACAAATAGGGCAGCTAACAGTAACAATAGATATGCTATTAGGATATGTAACCATTTTTAAAGCGAAATTGGCAAAAACAATTATGCAAATGTATAATAAACTAATAATTATAATAAAAAATGTAATAAAAAATCGTAAGAACAAAAAAGAGTTATTCATTTATTAGAAGAGCCTTAAGCTTAGGAATTTTCATGAGAAGTTATCTGAGTGCTTTCAAATTTTCATACGATACATTTCCTAGAGTATCAGTGAAGGAGACCTTTCCAGGAAAGCTGCACTACGCCTTGACAGAAAGCAAAGAATAGTAAAAAATTGCGTTTGGTAGTTGGAAAGTATTGCTCAAAGAACGAATTTCTGTTAAATTAACCTTATGGTAGTTTATAAATTTAATTCATTCATTTTTTGACTGTCCAGTGCTTTCTGTCATGAGGCCATGTGCAGCTTTTCTGGCATGTTTTCCATCACTGACTGGTACTGTAATAAATATGAAAATGTCAAAGCAGTCTTCAAAGTAAAAATCTTCTCATATACATTCTTAGGTTTAACGCTTTTCTAATGAATGAATAATTCTTTCTTTTTCTTATAATCATATATTATATATTACCAAAATTATTTTTGCCAATTTCGTCTTTATTGTTACTATTTATTAGTTGCTCTATGTTATTATTTGTATTTTTTAAATGTTGTCTTTAAAATGGTTGTATTTATATTCTAATAGTATCTTTATTATTACTATTGGCTGCTTTAGTTTATTATTTGCTTTTTTTTTGTTATATGAGGATGGGGTAAAAAGTTCCGGTCTGCTAAAGAAAAATGTTTTTTTTATTTTTTTTTTTGTTATTTTATTTTTCAACATTATCCATCAAGTCTAATACATTTATCATAACGGTGTCATATGCAGTGATACCATTTCTTTAGAAGGGTTTGTCGAGCCCTTCAAAATATGCATTTACAGTATTGATGACTTCCTCGTTACTCACAAATCTTTTACCTCTGAGCCATGTTTTGAGGTTAGGAAACAAATAATAGTAGCTGGAGGCTAAATCTGGTGAATACGCTGGATAGGGAAACCTTCAATTCGTTGATTTTAGCCATTGCAATGACTGACGAATGACGAGGTGCATTGTCGGCGTGAAATAAGATCTCTTTCTTCGCCAAATGAGGTAATTTTTGCCTTCATTTCGTCACTCAAACGATTTAATAACTCTTAATTTAATAATGGTTCTTTAGGATTGATTTACCTGCTCCAGTCCATTGTTTTGACTGTTGTTTACTTCCAGAAGTGTAATGGTGAACCCAAGTTTCATCAACAGTTATAAATCGACGCAAAAATTCTCTGGGATTTCGCTAGTACAATGCCAAATTCTCAATCGAAAAGGCTTCCGGTGCAATTTTTGATTGATAGCAAACGCGGCACCCACCCAGCGCAGAGCCTCTCCATACACAAATGTTGATGTAAAATATTGCGTACACATTCAGTTTACATCCCAGTAGTCTCAGCTAATTTACTTTCAATATACTGTTCTCTACCACGATTTTATGAATTTTCTCGATAATTTCGGCAGTTGTAATCTCAACGGGGCGTCCTGAGCGTGGTTCACCATCAGTGATCGTGCGATTCAGAGACCCATTGTTTGGCTGTTGAATATGATGGAGAAGAGCCCTTCAATGTTAAATCCATTTCTTCTCCAATTCTTCCATTTTCACGTAAGCAAGCGAGGCGTCTTATTCAATAGGCTGTCAAACATTTACTAACAGAGTAATCGACCTGAAAGTTATTATACGAGCTAGTCAGGGATAGTATTGGAGAATACGAGTGAAAAATTAGACCTCATGGCATTATCTCTGCCTCAAGCCGTAAACTTTTCACCCCACCCTCGTATATAGCAGTCTCTATATACATGCAGTCTGCTATATTATAGCAGATTGCATGTATGTATTTAAACACCTTGCTATAAGATGTATATCTCTTGTGATTCGTGACATATTTGCGTTAAATAAACGTATCTGCGCAATAAAATGAACATAAATAAGCCATGTCCATTTTGTATTTGAAATAAAGTTGAGAATATATAGATAAGGATTAACTCAGTGGAAATAGAGAATATCTTGAATTTTCTAAATGATCTATGTTATTCTGCAAGTGCAATCTTACTTCCTTTCAGCATGTGCATCACATTGTTCAAATACATTTACAGCACTAATTTCAGTGAAAAATCATTAAACCTGCAGAACCCAGTTATATTTTTTGTCAATAGGATCAGAATTATATGATTAAAAAATGGGTACCTATAGTTAGTTATACATGTTCAAAATTTATTAAAATTTAATACATATTTAAATATTAGAAACAATATGACACTTCCGGTTATACTACAAGTTGGCGTTAAAAGCCTTATCTTAAATGGTACACCATGTTTTTTTATGCTATTTTCGAATTGTATTCACTATTTTAGGGTAAGTAACTTTCAATCAATATCAGTCATTATCTCCAAAACTCGTAATTTATGAGATATCTCGTCTAATGAAATTCTTTGAGAAAATTATGAATAAATAGAATACGAGGTCTGATCAAAAATACGGTGAACGAATTTTTATAGCAAAAACTGCTGATCTGTGAGAAATATTGCGTCCGCTAGCCTGATCCTTTGAGATAGTCAGTATCAAGTTTGAACAAGTTGTGACTTGTCAATTGGCTTCCAGAACCTGAAGAGCGAGGACGTGTTTACCGTGTCTGTCGCGCATCATGGATTTCGAACAACGCATTAAGTTTTGTGTTAAGTTGCAAAAAATTGCCAAAGAATCTCATGAAATGTTAAAATTAATATATGGTGATAATGTGGTAACTCTGGAGACCGTTTACAAGTGATATGAACGATTTAAAAGCGGAAATGAGTCAAAAGACGAGCAACGGTCGGGACGTCCTTCGACTTCAAGGACAGACCAAAACATTGCAAAAGTGGAAAAAATGACATCGTTCAAACAGGAGATTGACTATTCGAGAGATTAGCGAAGAACTGAACATCTCGTACGAGCCAGTGGCTTCCTCCTTCTTCACGACAACGCGTCGTGCCACAGGTTGCTTCTGATTCGCGAGTTTTTGGGTGAAAAAAAGATACCTGTCTGTCCACATCCGCTTCATTCTCCGGATTTAGCACCATGCGACTTCTGGCTCTTTGCACAAACCAAAACCATCTCTTTTGACATCATTCTCGACATTGAGAGGGCCACGACGGAACAGTGGTAGGCCCTTCCGAAAGAAGCTTTCCAGATGTGCTTCCAATCAAGGAAACAACGTTGAGATAATTGCATCGCTAGCCAATGATAGTACTTTTAAGGAGATTAGTTCAAATTTGAAGCAAGCTTATTACTTTGTTCCATAATAAAATTAATCACCGTATATTTTGATCAGCCCTCGTAGATGAATATTATTTTTCCCCCGTGAAATATGAAATGTGCTATGAAATATAGGGGTTGAGCTTATGTATGTAAACACTACAAATGCTTCCAAGTATATAGAACGTCCAGATACGTAGGTTAAACTGTAACTAATTGGATTAAAAAAAAATTATTAATTTAATTTCTATAACTTATTTCAGGCCAAAACATACTGTATTCTATTCGCTTCCTTTTTGATCGTCACATATATTATTTTCGTCAAATCAAATCGTCATCGTCAAATGACAGAAAATTTCAGTTTCATATTCGTAATTTCCACAAAACGGCTAATATAGCCCGGTCAAATTAGCCCAAAAAATAGGGGTACCCTTGCATTAATTCACAACAAGCTGAAAATTTGCAGGCACGTGAGGGATACCACTCTAATGAAATCCTGAAAAGTCCCCATTGATCCCGTGTGTGCAAAAGATTGTATTCAAGGTCAAAGGTCGCAAAATGGGTTTTTTGGATTTTTTGGCCAAACGGTTAGTTTTACGATAAAAATAGTTCAGACTAAAATTGTAGATCGGGTAATTATCTACTAAAATTGTCCTTATAAATTTTTCTCTAAGATTTATCATTTCTGAGAAAAAGCCATTCGAAAGTTAGCTGGAGCTATATTCTCCATAAAATGCACACGTTTCCACGCCACCTATGAGGTAGTGTACGAGGCGCGTTTTTTTTAACGTGGTTTTCCCGGTAGGCATACTCCACTGTCTGTTTCAGTGGTAAATCAGGTCTTATTGAGCTTCTTCTTCATTTCTTCTTCCATAATTATCTTCTTCTTCTTCTTCTTTTTCCTCTGCATCCTCCTGAGTCGATGTAAATTGTTATAGCAGCGATACATCATATGTTTCGTCGTTGATGTTGGTATCTTCTTCTGTTGAAAGTTCAACGTTTGAACACGACTGACCTTGACAACTAATGCATGTTGTTGAACAAAATAAGCCCACTTTTTTGCAGCTGAATTTTGAACTACACCCCTTCTTGCAATTGCAAAAAATGGTGTTAAGGAGCTTCTCTGGTGGAGACGGAAGTAGGGTATTGATTGGCTCCAGTACATTGTCAATTAGCTTCCAGCCCCATTCTTCTGGATCCAGTGCATTGCCAAGCCACACTTGAACCTGGTAATACACTCGATAGAAATGTTGCTGAGCAGAAGCTGAGGTTGGAGGAAGACAAGTTAATTGCACACGTTTTTTATTACGTGATTGTTTAGCAAAGGATAAGTAACGATACATATCAATGCAGGTGATTTTTGCTGGAGCTCCATACATTGAAAGAAGAAAGCGAATTCCGTGAACGATTAGAGTTCCTGGCGTAGAATTTAAATCTTCGAACACTTGGGCACATCTCACTAAATCCTGTTTTTTGAATAATTTCAAAATTGATGTTTTTCCCCTCCTGAATAATACTGATGTAGTATCACAGCCAGTGAAAGCATGTAAAAATAATAGATGGCGTTTACATTTAGGGAAAGCCGATAAACTCTCATTTGAAAAAAATTCTGAAGATTCTTGAGTCCTGCCAGGTTTCAAAAAATAAATAATTTTGTCACTTGAAGTTCGAGCAGTAATTAATACCAACAGATCAATGTCTTCACCAACAACAACATTTATATTTGCTGGATTAAATTGATTGATTGCAGTTTCAACAATAAGTACATCAGCGTCATTGTCAGCTTGCTTAACTAAAATATTCTCAGTAGTAAATTTATCTTTTAGCATTATAATGAGCCGAGACTTATTTTGAACATTCGATAAAAATTGTTGTTGGCTAGTTGGAACTGTCAGAGACAGCGTAGTTATGCATATTATGAAGAATACAGCTTCAGCTAACTTTCGAATGGCTTTTTCTCAGAAATGGTAAATCTTAGAGAAAAAAGTATAAGGACAATTTTGGTAGATAATTACCTGATCTACAATTTTAGTCTGAGCTATTTTTATCGTAAAACTAACCATTTGGCCAAAAAATTCAAAAAACCCATTTTTCGACCTTTGACCTTGAATAAAATTTTTTGCACACACGGGATCAATGGGGACTTTTCAGGATTTCATTAGAGTGGTATCCCTTACGTGCGTGTAAATTTTCAGCTTGTTGTGAATTAATGCAAGGGTTAATGTCTATTTTGACCGGGGTAATATACTACTCACCATAATGTACCCTGTATAAATAGTCTATTGTAGGTGTATAATCTATTGCAAAATACGACTTTTTTTTGCTTGAATAAAAAATAAATGCATTAAAAATGTTGATATTTTTAATTTAGTACAAATTAATTTTTTCAATTTAAGAGTACTTGTCCATTGTATTTAATTTCGCGTTCCATGCATATTTAATTACTTACAAAATTATTCAAATTTTCATAAAATTAACGTGTGCAATAAACTTCTCAATAAAATAATGAATTTAATAACTACTTTATTTAAAGAATTATTCTTTAAAAACAGCTAGTAAATTAAATTTATTGTATCTGTTTTTTAAGAAACCACAGAACTGCTGTCCCAAATAACAATTTAATAGAAAATACCTAAATGTTCCCCAAGGCTTCATGAAAAAATGTCTGCTTACTATTGAAAAAAAAAATATAAGCAATTAAATTTAGCATTCATAATAAAAGTTAAATGGATAGCTTTATTGTTACATACATACAAAAATGTACTATGAATTCTTATTAAAGTCCATTTTGATCATTGAAAATGTTGTGTAGTAAGGGGAAATATAATTTAAGTTGGTTAATATTTATTCCTACTCAAGTTGTGAAATGACTTGTATGTAAGCTCTATCGGTATTTCAAGGTGTAACCAAAAACAACAACAAATTGGAATCAAGTGACAGTCCTTATCCCTCCATCGATTCTCTACAAGAGGAGGAATTCCTGCAACTGCGGAGGCAGCTACAAGAGATGGCACAGGAGAAAAGCAACTTGGCCCTACAGTTAGGCGAACAGAAGGGACAGCTGAATATTTTACAAAAAGAGATACAAAAATTGAAGGTAGGCACAAGATTTTCCACGTTATCTACGAGAGTAGTAATTTTTCATATAGTCTTTTCAGGACGAGTCAAATCTGCAGTTGGAGCATCTGACGGAAGAGAACACCGCCTTGAGGAATCGACTGAGGGACGTGGCGCATTCGCCACTTTCTGACAACGAGAAGCAGCAGTTACTGTACGAGTCCCACAGGCATCACAGTTCGGCCCCCGCGTCAATAGCCACAAATGTAAGTGTAATAGATGTACCTCATCATCAGGGGCGTAGCGTACATGAATACGAGTGATGCGTCGCATTCCTTAAAAAATTGACAAATTAGTGTTATTTAAAAGTTTAATCGATTTATTCAATTATTACAACTTTTAATTATTTTACACCGACCGAAAACATACATTATTTACTTTAAACGCTACCGTCAACTTTTTTATTTCAAATCGGCCGTGAAGGCGCCCGAAATTATTGGACTCCCGCGTTACTTGCTGCGTGCTGAAATGCGATGGACCACGTTACTTCCAAGCTACGCGTTAGATGGGCGAAAACGTCAGTAATCTTACGCAGTTAACAGTGGAACCTCGAGTGGGTGTTGTCGTTATTTCCGGACTCAGTTATGCGATTATATGAACGCATCTTGGCGACTGTCGCCATAATATAAGGAGGATTTGGAAGCACTGTTTCAAGTAATTGTGGAAAATGAAAACGAGGAATGGGATCGAGAAACCGTTATTTGTGCTAGATGCCTTTTAACTTTATTGCGCGACTTTGATTTTAATTTTTTCTTAGCAGTGTTTTCTGCAATATTCCCACATTCCGAGAGCCTGTTTAAAATTCTATAGACAAAAATATCAGATATTAGTTACTGCAATGAAAAGATCGCCGATTTCAAATAACATATTCAAAAAATGAGAAACGAGTTTAGTGACATTTGGGACCGTATGAACAGATTTGTGTTAGAAAATCAACCACCAAGTAAAAGAATGCGCTTGGATATAATTCCTGAAGAAGATAAGAAAAGCACCTACGCACGATTCTTTTATGAAATTTTGGACGTTATTACTTTGAACATTAGTGAGCGGTTTAGTGAAATTTCTAAACTGAAATTCTTAAATTTAGACCCACGCAATTTACTTCAATCGTGAAACGTTTTCCTGTTGAACCTTTTTCTTTGGTAGATACATATGGAACATTCTTTGACGCAAATCGTTTAAAAAGTGAACTTTCAGTGATTTATAGTTATCCCGATATGAAAAAGAGCACTGTGTTTGAGCTTCACCAATATATTATGTCCCTTCAATTATCTTCTGTTTTCCCGGAGTCATCAAAATTGTGTCGTTTAATTTTGACTATTCCAAGCAAGAAATATCCCGCGGAAAGATCATTTTCATGTTTAAAGAGATTAAAGACTTATCTGCGAAATTCTCAAAAGCAAGAAATACTGTCAACTTTAGCATTAATAAATATTGAAAGTGTCTTGTTAGAAGATATGAGATCGTCTCCAACATTTGAAAAAGCAGTGATAGGCGTTTTCACTGGACAAACAAAAACAGAAGAATTGATCTTCATTTTAAATATTAGGATATATACCTCGGCATAATCATTTTAGGTTAGTGTTTATTTTTTATTTTTACCATTTTCATATGACCTACCATACATCTGACTATACCTCTTCCCCTTATAAAATTTTTATCACATCCGTAGATTCTTTTCTCACGCTACGCTCCTGCTTATCATGTATATGTTTTATTTCTCAAAAGTTTAATTCTATTGTAATCATCCAAAATTTAAATATTAGTCCGTTCCACAGCTGGCCGATGAAGGAAATGGGGGAGATATTACGGCGTGTCCCACCCCGGACTGGGATAAGCATTCTTCGAGCAATGTCAGCGAAGTGTCGGTGGCCTGTTTGCAGGACAAAATTAACCAAATGCAAGAAACTCACTACAGGTATGTTGACCGATTTTCATTTCAATATATAGGAATTTCTAGAAATTTAAGCCAATTTTCTAAAAAGACATTGATTTATGTATAAGGTAAACCTTTTCTTGATTTTTTCTTTAATTCTAACGTCATCATAGTAATTGTTTGCACCGCCTCGTTTTTAATAGTAAGGTACCCCTATATCAAGGATTTCCTCTGTACTACTCGTATTTATAAGTTCAAATAAGAAGCTAGGATTGAAAAGTTTTGAATAGGAAACCCCTAGAATTACATACCGTTGTAACCATAAGAAGGCATATTTTTTTAATAATAAAGGGTTGCAGTTTAAAAAAATATGTGCTGACGTCACAGTTACAATGCAGTCAAAAAAATATATTTGTCAGTTAGTCTTTTTTAAAAAATAACGTTTACGTGTTTTACTAAATTTCAACAGTAATCTACTCAATGATATGAATATATTTGGGATACTTACTAAATTAAGATGGTTATACCAACAATTCATGATTATATCAACAATTACATGCAAAAAATTTTCTTTTTTTATTTTAAATTCTAAAGATAGATAAGTAGACAATATTTCAATATATACATACATAATATACAGGCTATCTCCTAAAAAACGCCGCAAGCCATAACTCCGTTATTTATAATCTGATTTTAAAAAACAAAAAATCAATTGAAATGGCTCTAAATACACTCTAGAGTGCGCATACCGCAGTTTTTAAACTTTTTTTTGTTTTGAAAAGCGATAGTCAACTTTTTTTTTTCAAATGGCAATATAATTTTTTTTATTTACTATTGTGCAGATTTCTTTTCTGAATCCAACGATGTATAACAAATGGACTTTTGTGAAATATTTGTCACAGAAAAATGGTGAAAATATTCGCCGATACCGCAATAGGCGATTTTAAGCGACCGGGCGCTTAATTGATGACAAACGTATTTTGACTAATGATCTGTACCGTGGAAAACAAATCGAGTAAATGTCATTTCAACTTCCGCGTCCCAGTTTGTTTACATTATTTTGCTTTTGTGTGTCATAGTGTCATTACAGTAAGTTATTTTTTGCGAAATAAGTCAACAGTGCAGTATGGATAATAATCAAATATTGACGGATATGATTCAGGTATACTTTCAGTGTAATCAGAATCGTGGTGCAGCAGTCCGCTTTTATAGAGAGCGGTTTCCTCATAGAGAAGTTTCAGAACCACGTAAGTTTGGAAGGCTTGAAGAAAATTTAAGGAACTATGGGGCATTTAAGAAACCGAAACGAGAAGAACGCGAATTTAATGAAAATACGGAGCTCAATGTTCTTCTTAATTTTGAAGAAAACCCAAGAACCTCCATTCGGGAAATTTCAAATAATATTGGAGCTTCAAAACGAACTGTGAATTTAATATCGAAAAAGCACAAATTTAAGCCAACATACCTCAAAAAGTACAGGCATTAGAGGAAAACCATAGAGAACGAAGACAACAATTTTGCTATTTGTATTTAAATTCAGTGCGACGAGACCCACTTTTCCACACTAAGATTATTTCGTCAGACGAATGTACATTTAGTGTCAATGGTATTTTTAATAGAAATATCTGCCGACATCCGAGCCAAGAAAACCCAAGGATTATCGTCGAAACTAATTTTCGGCGAAGGTTTAGTATTAATGTGTGGTGTGACGTTTTGGGTAATAGATTGATTGGACCATTTTTCATAGACGGCACCCTAAATCAAGAAAAATATTATCAAATATTGATAGAACAACTTCAGAATTTTTTAGATTAACTACCTATTGTAGAACTCAATAGAATTTATTTCCAGCAAGATGGGGCTACACCTCATAATGCCAGAATGAATACTAATTAGTTAAACACCACATTTAATGAAAGGTGGATAGGAACTTATGGACCGATTCGACGGCCTGCCCGTTCTCCAGATCTTATTCCACTTGATTTTTGGTTGTGGGGTTATCTTCAAGATCATGTCTATTTAACCCGATCAGAAAATGAAGAAATTCTGAGGCAAAGAATTATACGTGCGTGTCGCGAAATACCCCCAATTTTATATTGGATGCGACCAATGCAGTATTCAGAAGATGCCAGGTATGTCTTGATTGTGCCGGTAACCAATTTTAGTAGCACTTGTAGGTTTGTAACTTTATTTGATTTGCTAATTTGTTTCTTTAGTTGTTTCGAGTTTGCACTTCGTTTAATGTATTTGGTGTTTAATTCTGTTTAACTTTGTTTAATGTAGTTTCGTGTTTATCTTTGCATGTATTTAATCAATTTGTTTTTAATTGATCTTCATGTAATGTTTCTTTTAGAATTAAATTCTAATTCTGCTCTGGGTTTTCTTCGCGTTGTTGTATTTTTGTTTTTGTTTTCCACGGCACAGATGATTAGTCAAAATACGTCTGTCATCAATTAAGCGACCGGGCGCCTATTGCGGTATCGGCGAATATTTTCACCATTTTTCTGTGACAAATGTTTCACAAATGTCCATTTTTTATACATCGTTGGGTTCAGAAAAGAAATCTGCACAATAGTAAATAAAAAAAACTATATTGCCATTTCAAAAAAAAAAGTTGACTATCGCTTTAAAAAAAAAAGTTTAAAAACACTGCTGTATGCTCACTCTAGAGTGTATTTAGAGCCATTTCATTTGATTTTTTGTTTTTTAAAATCAGATTATAAATAACGGAGTTATGACTTGCGGCGTTTTTTAAGAGACATATCCTGTATATGCACAACCCATAAAGCTTTAATTGTCTGATGATTTTCTTGTTAAAAATACATTGATTTTAATAGCTACAAGTGTATCGATATTAAGTGAAAAAGAAGTCGAAAGTACTCGTTATTCCTTCCTTTATTCATCTACTTTTCTATTAATTGTTCTATTTTAAAATTAATTGTTCATTTGTATATGACTTAAAAAGATTAATTAACAATGTTTCTACACCGATTTGTACACTCTACAGGTGTAGATTAAAATTGCTTTGCTCTAGGTGTTTTTACTATTTGTTTCTTACTTTGTACCTATTGTATTATTATCCACCTCGAATTAAAGCAAGTTTGGAAAGCTTCTATCAAACACTTTGATATGCAAAAGGAAATATATGTACGTACAGTGTTGCGAAGACATAGATGTATTACATTGTTTAAAAAATGATTCATTGGAATCTTTTGAAATTTGTAGGACTATTTAGGAGATATTTCCAAATATTTCTTTATTTTTATTCAATTTTCAAATGTACGACTTGCTTGGACTTGAACAAAATAATCTGAGGAATAATTTTCAGTTTAATTTTCATAAAAATCGCAAACAATTTTTGCTGTTCAGAAGAATACAAAATTTAATTACCTTTAAAAGTAGTATTATTAACCTGCCAGTTTCATTGTGTGATAATATTACCAGAAGCTTCATTTCATTTTAAATTAAGTAGAATAAGTTGTGCAAATTGTAATAATTCGTATATCCCCTATTCTCAAGATATAATTACAGAAAATACCATCAATTCAAGTTAGCCTTGTATTCCACAAATAAACGAGGATAAGGATTTAGTGTTAGAGAATACAAATTGAATTTCAGGTAGTTTTAGTGGACCATCTTTGAAATATCAAATTATAACGTTTTCATATAAAGGGTCTTTTAATAAGGACGCTCGATTTTTAAACGTAAATGAAACAAGCTGTGTGTGAGATCCACTCAATTTCTTTAATTTGAAAGAATATTTTATGGCATTAAATATGGAATATAACGTCGTTCAAATGTCCGCCACGGCCATGTTTAGTGGCACGCATTCGAGAGGTCCTGGATGGCGTTCGTTATGTTGACTTTGAGGGCATCAATTGTTTGCAGTTTATTCGCATAGACCTGCGATTTAAAATAGCCCCAAAGGAAGAAGTCTAAAGGCGTTAAATCGCACGATCTCGGTGGCCAGTTCACGTCGCCGCCGCGCAAGATAACCATGCCCTCGAGTCGCTCGTGCAGAGTGTCCATCGTGGTATGTGCTGTGTGGCACGTAGCGCCGTCCTGTTGGAACAACATGTCGTCGGTATCCGTATCATCCAGTTTAAGCCACAAGAAGTTGCTTATCATGGATCTGTAGCACTCGCCGTTGACGGTTATGGCAATGTCAGTTTCGTTTTGGAAGAAGTACGGACCGAAGATTCCGCCTGACCAAAATCCGTACCAAACGGTAACTTTCTCGGGATGCATTTGGTGCTGTGTATCTTGTGTGGATTGGTATCTTCCCAAATCCGATAGTTTTGCTTGTTCACATGTCCATTCATCCAAAAATGGACCTCGTCGCTAAAGATGATTTTTTTTGGCGATATTTGGGTCAACTTCCAACTGCTCCAGAGCCCAATCAGCGAACACACGGCGTTGTCTATGGTCGTTTACCTTAAGTTCCTGGGTCAGTTAGAGTTTATACGGGTGCAGACCCAAGTCCCGACGCTAAATTCGCCATGTTGAAGTCACAGAAAGGTCAAGTTCTTGCGAACGACGAGAAATTGACTGCCTTGGGTTTCCTGTACACTCTCAGCAACGATGGTCTCAACAGACCTTGCGTTTCGGTGACGTACGGGTGTTGGCTGATTATTTATCAAACGGTTGACTCGAATTTGGCCACCAAACGTCGAATAATCGACTTGGCGGGACGGTTGTGGCGAGGATAAAAATCACGTAATGCGCAGAACGTTTCTCGAACGGAGCACTGATTTTGAAAATAGAATTTAATGATTTTCACACGTTGTTGAACGCTATAACGTTCCATGGTGATTTGCCATACTAGTGAATAATTAACAACAAATTTGACAGATGTAGCTTTAACAATATGGCCACTATATCTTAACAAATTTCGAGCGTCCCTATTGAAAGACCCTATAGTTCATTAATCCGCCATAATTATTATGAAAGTGAAATATATTTAGAAGGAAGGTGTGGAATCATAGTGCTATTTTGTTCAAACTTCCTTATAACCCAATAAAATGTATTAGGTATATTTCGACTCAGTCCACCATAAGATTTTGATATATGCCAAAGTATTTTGGTGTTAGTTACCAAAACCTTCATACCAAAAACATAAGAAAAAGGTTTTTCATTAATTTTTTAATCAACCAAAGGCACCGGGAAAAATACTGGTAGAATATAATTCAAACCTATGGCCAAGGAAATGAAATTATGTGTAGAATTAAATTACGTTTATTTCTACATATATGTACAATTATATATGCAATGAACGGATAAATACAACTCCAGAATTGCATTTATTTCTAAATAACTGACAATTGTTAATATCTGCGTCTACATAATCTACAAGTTTTTATTCAGGACCATAACATACAAATAAGAACAAAAACAAATAAAATTATTAATGCATATTGAGTTTCACATTAAAATTAAAACAGGAAGAAAAAGAGGCAGCAACAAATGATCATATACATATTACATCTATATTTTTTTTTTATTATATAAGTAGGACCAAAATTGGAATAAATTAAAAAGGTGTAAATTTATATCACGTCTTATGAATGACTAAACATGTAACATAAAAATGCCATTTTAATTTCATTTAAATATAGTTATAGTTATAATGAAAAATAAAGATGGGGGAATAGAGAAACATAGTTTAGGGTGTTTTAATCGCGTAGACAAACACTTTAAAAGGTGATGTCTTGTATAATTTTAAGAGATTCATATAAATATGTGTCCTAAACTTAAATATTTCGGTAAGGTGTTGTAAAATTTTATTTTTTTTGCTTTTTTTTTAATTTTCTTAAACAACTTTAAGGATAACAAATTCCAAATTAATATGTATAATACCTTTAACAACATTCATGGAAATACTTTCTTAACGTTTACAGTAATGTACAAGGTCCTAATTTTTTGGGGTCATAACCCTTTTACACCCCTTAATTTTTTTGTTATGACGACATTGTCTGAGTTTAAAAATAAAGTCTAATTCAATGTTTTGTTCTTAAATTTTTCATTCTGTAGAAATTTGTCATTACCTTTTACGGCTTAGAAGTTACATAGTAAAAAATAAATGTATTCATTATTTTATGGATAATTTAATACGTTTAACACTTTTAACAGTCCCAATGAATCATCGATACGAGCATTTGAAATTATCTACAACCTAGAAAAAGATTACGATCATTTTTAGGTGCCCCCAAATAAAGAAATCGCCGAAATCGGATGTATTCATATCGGGAGATCTGGGTGGCTAAGTTTGTGGACCTGTACGCCCGATTCATCGATTAGCATAATTTTGATTTAAATATTGAATGCCATTAAACTTTTATCACTTATCAAGGCCTACTTTGTTATTTTAATGAGAACTATTATTATATATTCTTATTATTTGACTATATCACTTGTATTAAATTGTTCTTCAGGTTACAATAATTTTAGTTTTAAGTAGTACCTTGTGGATTACTTAAAAAGTTAATTAACAATGGTTCATGGGCCCTGTTAAATGCATTAAATTATCGTTAAAACAATGCATTCATTTATATTTTGCAAAATAAATTTTAAACCGTAAAAGATAATGAGAACCTTCAAGAAAGTGAAAACTTTTAAGAACAAAATGTTACATTAGATTTTATTCTCAAACTTAGTCAGTGTCGTCGTGGCAAGAAATTTGAAGGGTTTAAAAGCGCCATGACCCAAAAACAAAAAATAGTACCTTGTACATTATAATATCAAGAGTGAATAACGTTGTTTCATGAGTACTATTAAGTATATTATAAGTGCTAAGTTTTAATTAATTATCCTTAAAATTGTTGCAGAAAGATGAAAAGAACTAAAAAAATAAATACCCTCTAAAATTCGTCCATGTCAAAAACCTATACATTTATATTATATAATACATGTTTATTTAAGCTTTTTGTCTTAAAACCATATAAGTAATCATATCTTAAAATGTGCCTATGTACTTAAGTAACACCCTATGTATAATAGTTTGTTACTGCTTATTTTTCTTAAAGAAATTAAAAATATTAAATATTATAGATATTAAATTCAATATACAAGGGGGTACCCAATAGAAACCGAGCTGATATTGTGGTGGTCGGAGTTATTGCAGTACCGCGTTCTGCCGCTAGGAGCGTATAAAAATACCATTCCCGAGTCAGTATGCCAAGCGTCGTCGCTATAGAAAGTTCCGTTCGGCTTGTGTGAATTATTTAGCGAGAGTTGTTTTGTGTGCTCGTCGTTTTTTGATTCTGGTGAATAGCACGCGGCCGTAAAGTTTTGCTTCTTGTTCGGAGAAACTAGCACAGAAACTCTTGCAATGTTAAAAACGGCCTATAAGGATGATGCTATTGGGGAAACTGAAGTGTTTGAGTAGTTTTCCCGTTTCAAATGTGGTGAAATGTCAATTGATGACAAGCTTCGCTCTGGTCGTCCTTCCACGGCTCGAACCGATGAAAATGTTGAAAAAATTCGCGAAATCATTCTGGCAGATCGACCACGAACCATCGACGAAGTTGTGGAAATTTTTGGTCAAAAATTGGCACACAGGCAGGACTGTGTGAGCAGGGACGTTATCGTGGTGGAAAAACCAGTCATCCTACTGCCACAAATCAGGCCTCTTCTCTTCCGTCGCAAAATATTCGACAATCTTTTCAAAACTTCCAGGTAGAAAGCCTGGTTAACTGTCTGACCCTGTGGAATAAACTCTAAATGAACAACTCCTCACATCGAAAAAACAAAAAAAAAAAAACGACGAACACATGAAACAACTCCCACTAAAAAATTCACAAAAGCCGAGCGCAACCTTCTTTAGCGACGACGCTCGGCTTACTGACTCGGTAATGTAGCTCTATACGCTCCTATCGGCAGAACGCGGCGCTACAAGAACTCCGCCCATCACATCAGTTCGGTTTCTTTTGGGTACCTCCTCGTATGCTAATAAATATAAATTTGTTTGTTTGTTAATTTGAAAGTGATCATAAACTAAGTTCCAATAATACCCGAATAAACCATTTGAAATGTTTGTTGATGTTAAACTTTGAGAATGATTAGTTTAAGATTTCCCATATTTTCTGTTCATATTTAATTCTGATCTGTGATAAATAAATAGATTATAATTTCCAGTGTAAAGTTGTGACATATATTTTTTTTCTTCTCTCACACAAATGTCATATATTGACAAGTAATAATGTGCCTGTCGTTGCATTTCATTTTCATATTGGAAGATTTTTATAATTTAAATATACGTGTTTTTTTCGGTAAAATTTCTGAAATTTGCTATTAGCATGTGTATCGTAAGTTTTCGTTGTTACTTGTTACACTTGTGACTAACTTAATTAAATGATAAACGTACATAATGTCTGCAGTCTCGCAATCCATATTTACCATTTCCAGTACCAATGAGGAGCTACAAGCGACCCTGCAAGAACTGACCGATCTTCAGCGTCAACTTACCGAGCTGCAGCAGGAAAACGAACGTTTGAACGAAGAAAAAACGCTGATGTTTGACAGCCTTTGCAGGCAAACCGAAAGACTGAACGATTCTCGCTCCGAGGTGGAATCCCTGAAGCAGTTGCTCTACCGCGAGAAGGACGAGACTGGCCAATATGAGTCTGCAGTTGAACGCGAACAAAAGCTCCTGGATCTGTTAAAATCTGCCCAGGAAGAAAGGGAGGCGCTGCTGGTTAAAATAGAACAAATCAATAATGAAATACAAGAAACCAGGGCTGGAATTATAGAGAAGGACGAGAGGATTATGCAATTATCCGAAAGGGTGAGAACTTTGGAAAGCACCCTGGATGCGAAGCATGCCGAGCATAAACTTCTCGACCAGGAACTGGCTCAAGCTAAAGACCAGTGCAGTGGTAGGCAGATCGAAATTAACCGACTGACTGACTTGTTAGATAATGCAAGAACAAAGGTACGCTATCGCAATGGAAATTTAAAGTTAACAGTTATTGTAATCCCTACAATAACGGATTTCGCATTATAAAAATTGTTTAAATATTTTTGTTTTGTTTTAGATTACAGAACTGGAGCAAGACAGGGCACTCGGTGATAAATCGGAGTTAGATGAATTACTAGATAACGCGAGAAAAGAAAAAGACGCTCTTGAATCAGAGGTCGCCCATTTAAAAGAACAACTAGCTATAAGTAAAAACGAAATAGAGAAATTGAAAGAACAAATATCAGTACTACAGGAAGAATGTAAGGTAAGGGTTTGTTTGTTAATTAGTACCGTACCATATATTTTATAACTATATTGCTATTATTAAGAGGTTTTAAATTTAGACAATTTTCGTAGGAGAAATAATAAGAAATTTCTTAACCGAGCAATGATTATTTAAATTGGTGTTCTTTTGTGTTGAGGTTTTTTGTTTTATGCTAATTTGAGTTATTAAATTAATTTTTGAAAAGGGAACTTGTGTTATGATAGTTTATAAAAGCGTCAAATCAAACAAAATAGTCCTATGATAGTTTTATGTTTAATAAAAAATGAAGCATCTTATAAAGGTGATATACTTGTGATTTCTTTTATGGTAGAATTTATATATTCATATACATGGTGATTTTTTAACATCTACGTGTACTGTTTGTCCCTTTTTTTATACACAGTCAGTAAGTCAAAGTGCTCCGTGGCTTGGTTCTATGGGACAGAAAAGAATAAACTCTTGTCTAAGGCAGTTAGATAGAGATATAACATATCCATACTTGAACCACTTGGCAGGGAAGGGACCGGTGGAACTCTTATGGATACCTGGGTATAATGGCATTAAGGGAAATCTAATTGCAGATGACCTTGCCAGACTAGGGACCAGGGAAAACCTCTATGGACCAGAACCTGCAGTGCGAATAAGTCGGAATCTGATCAGAGACCGCATCAGTGGCTGGGCAAGAGACCAGCACAGTAAAAGATGGAGAGGAGTAACGGGTTATCGAATAACCAAACTCTTCATCTAATACTCAGAGATTGAGAAATGGGCCCAAGAATTCATTAAATTGAAGAGACACAAAGCCAGAACACAGGTGGGAATCATAACGGGCCACCATAGTAGCCTGAATGCATATAAGCACAAGCTGAGGCTGACTGACAACCCGGCCTGCAGATACTGTAAAGAAGACGAGGAAACCTCGATTCATCTTCTTTACACCTGCCCCGCACTGGAGGAGAAGAGGTATCTTATATTAGGGACCCCTGTTATCCTAGAGGAGGCGAGGTTTAAGGCGGGGGACGTGCCTAAATTGCTTCTTCTATGGGATAGCATTTTTGGATAATGACCCAGATAAGAGGGGATCGCCAAGGGACTACCCATGTGATCAGTGGCTGATGAGGCCCAAACCTATATAATATAATAATAATAATATCTGTACTTGCCAAGCTTTAGACATTGTTTTACCAGCTAAAGGATATTAGCTTAGAGACTTTTTTTTATCATACGTCAGTTATGTTTCATCTCTCCTCTTATTCATAGGAAACGATGCGATTAAAATAGAATAAACAATTTTCACAAGTCGTAAATACACCTGCAGGTGAAGATGCACGTGCGAGATCATGAAATAATGTAGAATCTAACCATCTTTATCATTACTGGTGTCTATTTTATTCCTCACACATATAGGTTATATATGTATAGGCTTGCCAGATTTTTGAAATGTTCAACCGGGACACCGGAGTGCTCCTCAGCGTCGCGGGTATTCGAGGGTACACACCCTTGGCGGGTTTTTAAAGTGTTTTAGAGGGTAGTTTATTCTCAATGTTATGAATAAATAGTTACTGATTAGGAACCTAAACCAGGGGTCATGCATAAATGACACAAGCATATATAACGGCTAGCGCCGAGGTGGGCGAGCCCAATGTTATTGCACACGAGATGCCTTTCGCATCGCGCATGATCGCGATCGGCGAGACAAGACGATATGACAATATTATTTATTAGCAGACCATCACTCTTCTATAGTTTTCACTTTTCATACAGTACAGTGAAATAAATGACAAAGTAATTATCCTAAATAATCCTTCGCAGTTAATTATTTTTAGACTTTTTTGGTCATCTATAATCAAATTTAATTTTTACCGGGACGTGAAGTAAACCGGCCGGGACACCGCGATTTTGTCTGAAAACCGGGACGTCTGGCAAGCATAGCTATATACTCGTATGTAAGAACGGCTGCATGCACAGGCGATTTCTTTGTTTAGAACCGTCCGAAATATCCAATCTTAACAATTTATCTGTATACTTTACTCTCCCCATTAGATATTGGTACATTATCCCCGTTTTGTAGGTTGGTTGTTAAACTTCCAGAAAACAGTTCCAAATTGCCAAATCCAGACTAATTGAAACATCCCCAAACGCGATTTTTATATGGCATTTATTTATAGTGTGTTGAATTGAGTGATCTTTTAGCAAAGTAAAAACACATTTTCAGGGAATCTATGCCCAAAATGAAGCCTCGTCGCTAATAATGACATTGCCTAAATCTTCTGCTTATGCTTTTCAACAGTCACATTAATTACTGGATAAAGGATTCAATTGTGTGCTTCGCTTCTGCACTTTGTTTGCTATTGTCTTTGTATTTGTATTGTTGAACAATACAAATTATTATTGAATTATATTAAAACCAATCTGGTTTTTGCTTGGAATTGCCTCTGGAATTGGCAAACGGCCTGCTCTTCCCTTTTTGGTGTCTACTGTAAATCACAACCAAAATCACAATTTTTTTTATCTGATATTCTCAACCTACATGCGGATAAACTGTTTAGATGTCTTGGAGTTTTGCAGCAGCTGTAATTAATAATCGCGGCACGTATGGGTGACTCCAAGATTTAATAGTGTGATCATGTTCATAATTTCAGTTAAATACGCTCTATTCTATAAGAATAAATCTATAGCAGTATCTAAAGGAGTACTTTTTAAAATGTTTGCATTTTATGCTGATCTATGATATCTTTCCTATATAGTCGCACCAAATTTCATTGAAATACAGTGGAACCTCGCTTAACGAGCATAATTTGTTCCCGAAACTTACCCGTAATGCGAAACACTCATTAAGCGAAACAATTTTTTTCCATAGAAATCAACGTAAAATAGGATGATGCGTTCCATTCCGAAAAAAAATACTAAAAGAAATTTATAATGTAATTTATTATTTATAATACATCCTTGCTTACAAGAAAGTCGTCTAGAGACATTTGTTTTTGTCTATGCTTCAAAATTTGGCGAAAATGAGGCACAGCATTATCGTTAAATAAATTGGTAGCGCGCATATATTTAGCGGTAGCTACTGATTTATTAGGATGATGCTTCTTAACGTATGATGCAACAGTTTCCCATGCTTTCAGCATCTCCCTTATTTTACTGGAAGGTTGTTGCTCTGCTAAGGCTGTTATCTCCTCCTGCGCTGACGAAATATTCTCCACAACTTCCCGCTGTGACAGAATGCAGCTCCATAATTTCTTCGGTGGTCAGTTCCTGGCTATGCTCTTCCACTAGTTCATCGATTTCATTGCTATGCACCTCTAGCCCCATAATCTTGACCGGAGACACAATCTCGTCGATTACAGGCTCCGCAGACACTTTCTCAAACCCCTCGGAGTCGCGTTCGACAACGCTCTCCGGTCAAAGCTTCTTCCATGCAGAAACAAGGGTTCTCTTGGTGACCCCTTCCCATGCCTTGTCGATCATCTTGAGGCAGGCAACGATATGAAAGTAGTCTTTCCAAAATTCTCTGTGAGATTGGTTCCTTCAGTTACTTCAAAACAACGCTCGAAGAGAGCTTTACTGTAGAGTTTTTTAAATTTTGAAATGACCTGCTGGTCCACGGGCTGCAGTAAAGGAGAGGTTTTGGGAGGCAGGAACTGGATCTTGATGAATTTAAATTCTTCAATGAGGTCATCTTCTAGGCCTGGAGAATATGCAGGAGCGTTGTCCATAACAAGCAAGGCATGGAGTGGCAAATTCATCTCGGGCGTATATTTTTTTACAGACGGACTAAACACTTCATCGATCCATTCTGTAAAAAGGTAACGTGTCACCCACGCCTTGTCGTTGGACCTCCACATGACATTTAGCCTGTTCTTCTGGACTTTATACTTCTTGAAGGCTCGTAGATTGCCTGAATGATAAACGAGCAGCAGTTTAATTTTCAAATCGCCACTTGCATTTGCACAAAACAGCGTGAGACTGTAATACTCAAACTTCTCCTCTGCTGTAATATAAGTTCGTTTCAGCATATTTTTCCAGAAGAGACCCGTCTCATCACAATTAAAAACCCGATGTGGCAGATAACCCTCAGAATTTACAAGCTTCTTGAAAACGCCGATGAAGTTCTCGGCTGTCTTTATGTCTGAGCTTGCTGGTTCTTCGTGCCTCACAACGCTGTGAATGGCGGTTCTTCTCTTAAACTTTTCGAACCACCCACGGCTTGCCTTAAATGCCTCTTCTTCGTCCGTTAATGATCCTGGCGTCTTTTTAATGAGGTCGGTAAAAATTAGTTTCGCCTTCTCACAAATTATGTTTTCGTTAATAGTGTCGCCTTACAATTGCTTCTCGTTGATCCATATGAGAAATAATCTTTCAACATCGTGGAGAATACGTGGCCGTTGCGTAGAAATTCTTGTAACACCCTTTGAAGCATCAATCTCCTTAATCTTATCCTTGTTTTTGAGGATTTTGAGGATTGTGCGTGCTAGGTCAGCCACGCTCATACCTCGTTCTCGCTTCTCAATGATTTGGCTTTTGACTTCTAGGGTGATTTTTCTTCTCTTACCTCTGTCTTCTTGCGGCATTTTCTTTGGGGACAAACGTGTATGCATGTTTAAACTTTGCACTTAAAGAAATACACAATAATGTGACTGAATACAACTTTCACAAGCGACAGTAAGATGCTAGCTGAACGAGCGCTAAACACAGACTGAAACACAGGTTACAAAACCTATTTGTTTATCGCAAGGTTTACCGGCAAAACGAGGGCGGGAGAAATGCATGGAGGATGTTTCTTCTTATAATATTTCTACCCCCATGGAAGTCACAAGTACTTTTACAGCAGGCGGCAACACGATGTCTCCCTCCCTCGTCACTCGTTCTGCGAAACATCGTTTGTTAAGGGAGTCATTCTTTTATGCTCGTTATGCGAATCACTCATGGGAGGTGCTCGTTAAGCGAGGTTCCACTATATCTAGCAATCACAGATTATTTTTCTCTGTTTGACAATAAAAAGTAGTTATTAAATTCCCAAAGGATGTATTTTTTATTGTATCTGTATAATTAATTCATATTATTAGGTAATAAGAAATAATGCGAGGACTACACAGTCGGACCTAGAATACAAGTGCGAGAAACTAGTGAAGGAGAAAAGTACTCTGAATGACCAGTTGCAAGAGTTTCAGGAAGCGGTAAATGAATTGCAGGTAATTTTATCCAACCCCTCCTTTTTTAACATCAGTCAGTCAACGATCTATTTCTAGGTTCAGAGTCAATGCCAATTGGAGGACAAAAGGCAGCTATCAGCAGTTCTATCGGAAACACAAAGAAACCTCAGTGAAGCAGAACAAAAGAATTTAATTTTGGAGAATGAGTTGCAAGAACTGAAGAAACTACGAGCAGAAGAGGTAAATATGTCTGTGTATGAATTTGGTTTATATTTTCTTCGTCTCAATTTATTGGAAGTCATATATTATAAATAAACTATCATAAAAAGATTAAAAGCATTAAAGAGATATCTGGATATGGTCCAGATAAGATATAAAATTATCTCATCCTTCAAGCTATTTTATCAGTTACTCATATTCATTTACTTTGGTGTGTAATATTCTCACATGTTTTATTATTGCAAATATTTTAAACAAAGTTTCGAACAGTTGAATCATAGTGAGGGAGTTTTTTATTTCATTAATAATCATTTGTAGAACGAAGAGTGGGAAAAGTTCCAAAATGACCTCCTAACGTCAGTACGTGTGGCCAATGATTTTAAAACAGAGGCTCAACAAGAACTCCAACGTATGATACTAGAAAATAAGTCGTACAGGGAACGAGAAAGACAACTCAGATCAGAGATCGACAAACTAAAAGGTAGGATTTGCTGTTTTTGGACTTTAAATGTTAATGTATCCTGTTTACGCATAGAACTTGTTTATCGAACTGGGGACACAAAAATAACATTTCATTTCGCAATTGAAAACAGTGCTTACATGTCGCTTAAACTATTACCTCTCAGTATAAAAGTCTGTCTTAAATCTCTTATAGATTTGCTTTGTGTGTTGTGATCGTACCAGCGAAAGCTGAAGTCGTCTGACACGTATTTCTGTTTCCATAAAAAAACAGGTGACTTTTCCGGGGCAAATTCGTCAACGTCAAAACTAGATAACAAAGAAAACGTTCCTAAGAAAGAAATGGACGGTTTATTAAAATTCACGCGGAAAAGCAGAGATAAACCGAGGCGCAGCAAAGATACCACAGACACCCTCTCCAGCGGGTCGAAAGGGGACAAAAACAAAGACAAAAAACCCGACGTATTACCAAAAATGGTGAAGAGGCGCGAGAAAAAACCTTCCCCGTCAAAACGAAACAAAGCGATGTCGGTAGAAGAAGAACTGCTTATGAAATCCTTAAACGATTGGTACGAAAACATTGACAAAAACACGCCGGAAGACAAACTGACGGAAGAGGAGAAGGTAGTCAGGAAACTCAAAACACTGTATGAAGACGAAGGAATTAAAGAGAAACCGGTTGCTCACAAGCCAAAGGATCAGCTGGCCATAAGTAAACCGCTATTAGATTCGGTGTTCTTGAATCCTAAGCTAGAAAAAATAGCCAGAAATCCCAATGTGCCTACTATCGAGGAAATAGGAAAATCCGAAGTTATAAACTATGGCAACGAGAGCCCGGTATTAAGACGTTTACCTGATAATGTGGATAGGGCGGAGAGAACGAAGAGCAGCGATTTTGGACCGTTTGAGAAAGAAAAACGAAAATCGATTATGAGCCGTAGTAAGAGCCTTGACGATCTATATGTTCTGGATGGGAGAGGCGAAACAACCGCTCTGTACAGGAGCAATGAAACTGAGGACCTCAGGGATCAAATCGATCTTAAACGAGTTGAGCGAGAATCGAGTATATTACCCAGCGATTCAGTCTCCAATCCAAGGTACTCCGACTTCGCCCTTCTCATTAACTCCGAGGAAATCCATAGGGACACCAGGGAAACACCTCGGACTCCTAAAGTGACGAGGAAGAGTTCAGTCAATCACGAAACTCTGGAAACGATCGTGGCATCTATTCCAAAAGGCATTCCAGAAACGCAACTGACTGGCGAGCAAAAATTAGCATTAAAATTAAAGAAAGCGTTAGACGACGCTGAAAGAAAGAACACTCTAAAGAAACAAAGGAGGAAGAAGAAGGTGGTCATAAGCTCCCCTCTGGCGGAGTCGGTGAGGAGAAATCCGAGGCTTAGGGATATCCTACTAGATCCCCGTATAAAATCCATTGAAAAGAGAAGAAATTCGGAAACCGTAACGGAAAATCCGCCTCCCCTATTCAACGAGACTATGAGGCAAAGCAAAAGCTATCAAGACATTACTTTCACTTTCAAAGCTGATCCCGGCAGAAGGACTGTTAGTGGGTGTTCGAACGAAAGTGCCGAAGACAGTCGCATATCTGTGGGTGAATCTGTTTCCATATCAGAAGATGCTTTTTCAGATGAAGAAGTAAACTCAGAAACAGGCATCAAAAGATTTAAAAACATCAGAAACTCTCTAGAACTCCCATTTCTAAGCCATGCCAAGGAAGAGTCAGAGTTAAAAAGTACCGAAAACGAAGACTACGATTCGTTGACCTACAATGAAACGTTGAAAAAACCACAAGACGTGAAGATAAACAAAAGCGAAAACTCTGGAAGCAGTGATGCACATGTTCAGAAGATCTTGATTGTGAACGTTAGCAGACACACACGTGAGGACAGACATAAGGATATAAGTCAGGATATTGATTTGTTGTACAACGAAACTTTAAAGAAAAATCGCCAATCTGAAGCAGATGCAACTGACAGAATTGCTGAAAATACATCAAGTGATCCAGATTCTGATCTGATATATAATGAAACTCAAAACAAAAAAACAGAATTGTATGTAAATAAAGATGTTAATCTGGATCAAGGACCTGTTGAAAGTGGAGCGAGGCGTGATAAAAAGATAAGAGATTTACATAACCTATCTAAACAGCGACAACCACTTGAAATGGGGAACGATTTCGAGGAAGCGATTATAAACAATGAAAGTGTATGTAAGAATATAAGTGGTGAATCTGGGAGCGGTGTAGATTGGGAGGGTGGAAACCAGGAAGTAATTCATGCGGAAACATTAAATGAAATGGTGAGGGTACCTAATAGGGAAATCCACGAGGAAAAAGAAAATTCGCAGATCCAAATTGTAGAAGAAATTGATTTGGTTAGAAACGCAGATTACCACCTAGAGGACATAAAAACGACGACATACGAAGATCTATCCACTCAAATTGAGGACGAAGACATCGCTTGGTCTTTAGAAATGTGTGATATTCATAATAAAATCAATGATAATTTCTCAAAAGTTCTCATTGACGTTTCTACGGATATCGTAGACCATAACGCGAGCACCGAAGAAAACGATGAATATAATTATCAGTCGATTTTGAAGGAGAATAAATTCGGGGTTACGTCACCGCTTAATATCAGACTAGTGTACAAGGACGTCGTTCAGGAAATTAAACATAAATTTCCGCACGAAGATATAAAAGAAGACACTAATGAAGATGAGGACGAAAATGATGGGGTAGAACAATCGGACACTTTCTTTGATGAATTTTTTGGAGTCAAATCTAAACGAGAGCATGTGATAACTAACATTTCTGATGACGCAACTAACAGTGTAGACGAAATTGACAAAGAAATGGAAGAAATATTCGAAAAATACTTACATACTCCCCTCTCGAAGGTCATTACGCGAATTGAAGAAAATGAAGATACACTAAATAAAAATGACGATCAAGTCAGGTCCTCCCCTACAACCAGTTCTTCAGTGGATCAAATTGAACAAGTGGAATTTAATGATGATAATCGGCATTCCTTGGAATCATCTAACCTTGCTCAAGGTCATACTGAAGAGCCATACAAAGTGTATTTAAAAGGAGATGAACCCAAACGAGATAATCATGAACTTCCAAATAAAGAAAATGTGGTAGAAGATAGTGGAAGTAATGATCAATCTCTTGAGGAAATTATGTTGATTATAGATGATACTCCGAGGAATTTAGAGCAAAGAGCCAGTGATACTGAAGTGGGAGGTGCTGAATTAATAGAAATTCAAGATAATAATTCGTTGGAAGTAGTTTCGATAATTGATAAAAACAATGTTGATTTGAAACATGAAACTATTGAAAATAGTGAAATATTGGATGATGGTACAATTCAAATAGAAGACATTAGAGGTGTGCCAGATAATATATCACAAATGCCGGAGGATCATAGCAATGATGTATTATCAACTGATAAGGCATTATCTGATGGTTTGAGTAAGGAAGTAATATTAAGTGATAAATTGGAAAAACTACCTGATATTGTTGAGAGTATCAACAAAAATATTACATATGATAATATTAAGGAGTCGAAGTTTAATGAGGATAAAGCTGATAATAGATTAACTCTAGAAGAATTGAAGCTTCTTAGAACGGTACAGAAGAAAAGATTTTCTAGGCCTCTCTCCGATTTTTGTGAAAAAGATCTTTCGTTAATCCAAGAAATATCTGCACGTTACCTCCCAGAAAACGTGTCCCAAGAAACGTCTCATATTTGCGAATCAAAAGTGATAGATTATGAGCCAAATGTGAAAGAAAGCACATTGTCCATAGTATATGTTGTGGATAATTTGGATAACAACAAAGAGTTGATGAGCAACATCCAAAAAGATGTGGAAATTGTACAAGTCAATAGGAGTGAAAAAGAAAAAAATGATGTGAGAAAACCAGATCAAGAAGACAATGCCACAGCTAGAGAAGAACAAATTAAAGTTGATCTTCATGAGAAAATTGATAATCCCCCTATCAAGAATAAAAGAAAAAATGTTGAACCTATTAGCAAAGGAAATACTGAACACAATAACGATAATGATTTAAATACAATTTTGGCGAGAATGTTGGTACCTTCAAAACGGCACACCAAACGAAGGACTCGCACAAATGATGAACATCTAGTAAAGGAATATCTTGAGGAAACTCCACACGTTAATAAAAGTGATGCAATAGAAATTGTTGATCTAAAGACAGAAACTAACAGTAAAGATGTCGTTGATCATCATGAGCAAGAAGAAAAAGAGGAAATACCACTTGTTAGCGACAAACTAATAGATGAAAGAGAGGAAAGTAACTTTGAGCTACATGACCAAGGTTCAAGTCAAGTTTTGGTAACGATTCCCTCGCCAGTTTTGCCAACTGAAAATGATGGTATGGAATTTGACAATGAGGAAGTTGTAACATCAAAACCCAATGTTGTGATTGATAGAGAATTTGATGCATCTGAAATTTTGAATGAACCATACATGTCGATAGAACAAAGATATTCAACTTCTACAGTGGAGAAACTAATAGATGAAAGAGAGGAAAGTAACATTGTGCTGCATGACCAAGATTCAAGTAATGTCTTGGTGACGATTCCATCATCAGTTTTGCCAACAGAAATTGATGGAATAGAATTTCACAATGAAGAAGTTGCAACATCGAAACCCAATGATGAGATTGATAGAGAAGGAGTTGATGCATCTGAAATTTTGAATGAACCATACATGTCGATAGAACAAAGATATTCAACTTCTACAGTGGAGAAACTAATAGATGAAAGAGAGGAAAGTAACATTGTGCTGCATGACCAAGATTCAAGTAATGTCTTGGTGACGATTCCATCATCAGTTTTGCCAACAGAAATTGATGGAATAGAATTTGACAATGAAGAAGTTGCAACATCGAAACCCAATGATGAGATTGATAGAGAAGGAGTTGATGCATCTGAAATTTTGAATGAATCATACATGTCGATAGAACAAAGATATTCAACTTCTACAGTGGAGAAACTAATAGATGAAAGAGAGGAAAGTAACATTGTGCTGCATGGCCAAGATTCAAGTAATGTCTTGGTGACGATTCCATCATCAGTTTTGCCAACAGAAATTGATGGAATAGAATTTGACAATGAAGAAGTTGCAACATCGAAACCCAATGATGAGATTGATAGAGAAGGAGTTGATGTATCTGAAATTTTGAATGAACCAGACATGTCGATAGAACAAAGAGATCCAACTTTTGGAGTGGAGGAAAGAAAAAGTTCATACCTGGATGTGTTTCTGACGAAGCCAGTAATCCTAGATTATAGTCCAACGATGAGCAACAGTACCAAAGTTTATGATGTAGCACCTATGGAATATTGGCAACAATCTGTTCAAGATGAAATCTTCATAGAAACCCAAGAGCCTACAATTAATTTAAATAGAAAATCAAGTATTTCAGTTGAATTGGGTGCGTGTCAAATTGAAGAGGAAGAAAATGACTTGGTTATTTCTGAAAGAAATATTCATGAAATTTCATTGTTAAAGGACGGTAAACTAGATTCAACAGAGGACAAAGAGCATACCACTGATGCCCCCAAAAATGGTGAAAAAGAAATTACAATAAAGGTAATGGAGCAATATAAGACTGATAATAGAGATTTGAATAAAGTTATACAACCAAATAATTCTGCAACAAAAGATATTCTATTGAAAAGCAATGCAGACAAATGTATTACTGATACTAAAGTTCGTTCAGTAGAATCTTCAAGGATTCTAAGCTTTAAGGAGAGATCTGGAACAAGAATACCATTTATGAGAGATTACAAGGGCGTAAAAGATAGGTTACAATATTTCTCCAGGAACGCCGATTCGCCACCACCCTCAGGTAGACAGTCTCTTAGGACCTACTCGGGCAGATCAGGCTTAGACCATAGGAAAGTGAAAAGCTGGGCGGAACATTTCGAGAAACGTTCCCTAGACACCCCCTCCTACGAGCCAGTCTACGCAAATTTCAGCTCGCTTATGTCGTCTAGAAATACGCCAATGACTACAGCAAAGATTGAGAAGAAACCTCTGCCAGTCCCTAGGTTGAAAAATCAAGTTAGCCAGTTAGACGTCACAAATTATGACAACCCCGAATCCCCCGTCAAACATGACGTAAGTTCAAAGGAAACAAAAATGAACGATCCTGAAAATTTTAGTGAACAAGTTGCTAAAGACATTATTCAAGAGGTCGCCGCGAACGTATTCCAAGAGGTTGGCTGTACCACAAACTTAGAAGTGAGACCGGATGCGTCCGGCAACCATGAGGTGCCTAAACTGTTTCTAGGAGCTGCTAAGTTGGTTGAAGACGATACTACCGGCAGGATTGGACATCCGATAGTGATAAAGAAATCTGAAAAGTTTTTGGATGTGCCTACGGAAGATTGCGTAAAAACAATGGATGATGATGGCCAGATTAATTTTGCTTATGGGGTAAATAAGAATTTGTTCAGATAGAGTTTAGTTCTACTTCAGAGTTGAGAAAAGTAAATTGTACCATTTAACATTTTTAGCAAACTGTTATGATAGCACAGTATAATCAATCAAATCAATCTTTCTCTTATATTTAAATTTGTGAATTTAAAACTTTCACAACACAACATGACATTATAATGCAAAAATTTTTTTCGGTTATTACGCAACATTAAGTTTAAAATACTGATTGTGTTTGGTACAAATGACGTTTGCGAAGATCAGTTGGTAATGTAATTCTTATTTCAATAATCATGTTCCGGGTAATTTTTCTTTTAATATTTATTAAGCCTTGTAGTTTCAAGACTAATGTGTAACACTTTATTAAGTAACTGTTATACTGACTGTTTCGTGAGAGGAAAAGCAAGAGAGAGTAATTACTTAGTGTAATAATTTAAACAGAGCAATTAAACAGTGATTTGTGTTAACATAGTTTAACTGTTATTAAAGACAAACATTCAATATTTTTTATGCCATTTGTCCTTGCCATTGAATAAATAGATAAAGACAAGTTAACATGCCTAGTTGATTGGACCAGTACAGCACACAAAATTACTTATAAATAATATACAAATATATTAATGAAATGTTTATGAACGAAATTCATGGTTTGATTAAAATTTAAATTAGAATTAGCCCTACCTATTTGATTTATCTCATATACTGTCATTATTATATTTTATATAAAGCATAATGTACAGGGTTATCCACATAACATTCTGCCCCCCTTAACTGTTGTATTTTTTGAAATAGAAAAAAATGGTAAATACAAAAGTAGGAAATTTTGTATTTATAAGATGTATTTATAAAAACAATCGAATCTCGCGTTTCGGAGATCTAGACCAAACTTTTTTTTTTTTAATAGAATACCCTGTTTATTTTTCGATTTTTGAAATCTACGCGCTTTTCCGGTCACAACAATATATACATGTTATATCTTTGCTCTAGTAGTTTGCACAGTATCGCCCTTTGAAATATCGAATTATACCAGTTCATCGACAAGGTCGTACTTCAATCAATATTTGGTGTGGTATTTTTCGAAACTCAATTATTGGTCCAGTATTTTTTGAAGGCGATTTAACTGGACAAAAATATTTAGATCTTTTAAGAGGAGAGATTTCTGATTTAATAATCCAATTAAAAATGCCGAATATTGTTTGGCAAGAAGACGGTGCTCCAGTACATAAATGAAATATTGTCAAGCGACATTTAGATAATACTTTTATGGAGTGGATAGGTTTAAATGAAACTATTTTATGGCCGGCTAGAAGTCTTGACCTGACCCCACTGGATTTCTTTCTGTGGGGCACTTTGAAAGATTGGGTATATACGGAAAGGTCAAATAACATAGAAGAACTTAGAGAGAAAATATGTCGGGAGATCAGAGACATGAACTAGACTGGTATCTTGGCTTACAAACGAAATTCGTTAACAAGGTATGCTCTCTGTATTGCACAAAATGGAGGTATTATAGAACACCTTCTATAATTTATAATTATAGTTTTTAATAAAATGTTACGTTCCATCCAGAAATATGCTTTTTAATATAATTATGATAACATCAAAAATAAAATCTAATTTAAACTATCAAACTTTGTTTATAACGATTCTCATAATTATTGTTTCAAATTTTCCATGGTGACCTTGATTTTGTTTGATATTCGAAATTTCAAGGGGCGATACTGTGCAAACTACTATAGCAAAGATATAATATGTATATATTGTTGTAATCGGAAGAGCACGTAGATTTCAAACATCGAAAAATAAATAGAGTATACCATTTAAAAAAATATGTCTGACATCGCAGTAAAATTTCCAACAACTTTCATATTTACCATTTTTTTCTATTTCAAAAAATAAAGCAGTTAAGGGGAAAGAATGTTATGTGGATAACCCTGTACTATCATTATAATTCAGTCAATATCACGGTTCACATGAAATACAGGATGTCCCAGAATATTCTTTTCTCTCAGGTAATATCTCCATTATTTGGAAAATATAGAAGCATGACTAAAAAGCAATATTTACACTGTTTCAATTATCTTAAAAAAATATAGTAGATTTATTATTATTACATTACCCTATAATCAGAAACAATATTTTAATGCCGCTGTACATGCATATTTCGACGCCAGTGCCTATCATCTTCAGCAGGATTTTCTACAGTATATTAAAATACAATTTGTGATTAATGGGAATAAGAATAAGAAGATAAACACAAATTAATATCCCTACTTGATGAGAACAATACAAGACATTAAATTACTTTTACTGTTAATGGAATTTCATGGTTTAAAAATGAAATTCATGATTGATAAAAATTTAAATTAGAATTAGTCCTACATATCTGATTTATCTTATATACTATCATTTTTATATTTTATATAAATTATAATATACTATCATTATAATTCAGTCAATTTTACGGTTCACATGAAATACAGAATGTCCCAGATTTTTCTTTTCTCTCAAGCAATATCTCCATTATTTGGAAAATATAGAAACATGACTAAAAATCAATACAAGACACTTACACTGTTTCAATTATCTTAAAAAAATATAGATTTATAATTATTACATTACCCTATAATGAGAAACAATATTTTAATGTCGCTGTACATGCATATTTCGACTGCAGTGTTATCATCTTCGGCAGGATTTTTTACAGTGTATTAAAATATAATTTATGATTAATGGGAATATAATAAGCAAAATATTAAATAAAAACCAGTTGGCATCCAAAATAATTTGCGACTTACATTTTATACTTCTTTGTGCTTAAAGCCTTTAAACAGCCACTTTTATCCTATTACTTTTTTCAAATTATATCCCTCTTTTGCCGAAATTATGATTGTAATTAGATTTATTTATACAGGGTGTTATTGCTCGTGACCCTCTGTTTTTTCGCTGAAATTAATATTTTAATTAGTTTTATTTATGCAATATGTTTATATACAGGGTATCCAAACTATATTAATAACATAAAATATATCATTGCTGAAAACATTTTCTTTGATTACTGTCAGCAATACTTATACCTTATTATGATCGTCATAATTAATTTTAAAAAATAAATTTGTACAAAACACCTTGTATACATAAGACATACATGGTATCAATGTATTTCTACCTCTGTTAGGTTTTTTTAATTTTTTACTTTTAATATGATATAATATTTGTAAAGATTGGGAGCAATTTATTGCTCACAAAGTAAATGTTTATTATATAAATATTTAAATTAAACAAATATCACTGTGTCTATAGTGAAAACGAAATTCATATAAGTGAAAAAAATGTATAGTGTAATTTGAAAAAAAAAGTTGCATTGCTTTAAAGCGAATTTTAGAGTACTCTGTACAAAATAATCTATGTTAATGTGAAACATATAGATGTTTCTTCATTTTCTTGACCATAAATATAAATTATAATTTACTTGGTTTCTTTCTTGTGTTTTTGATCAAGTGTATTAATAAGTATTTTTTTTTCTCACATTTCGATTCTATATAATAATGATCTTCAGAGAACTACAGTGGTAGATATTTTAGAATATTTTACAATTTCAAGAATGTAAATAACTATAAACATTTGTAAAATAGATGAAACATTGCCTCAACGCATCAAAATGCCTTCTAAATTTAACATCAGATAAAGTCACATTCTTCATCCACCAACATGATTTCATCAATCAAGTCGCATTTTATTCAACCCACAAACTTTTCTATTTATTCGCCTTAATAATGGGCGTTCCATGATTTTTTTATGATCCTGGTACTTTATACACTCTGTATATAAAACTCTATGCAAAACATTTCAATACGTGCTGCTTTTCACCAGCATAAGGGTTATAAAAATGGTAAATGGTACAGTTTTTTCCTTACATCAGTTTTCAGAAAAACAAGTAAATAAAAGTATCTTTTTCTATATAGGCTGAGAGTTCATTTTCAACAATTGCAGTAGCTGGCAAGGTTGAACAATTAGACATAACCAAGAACTCTAACTACGACATTGAGGAAATAGATAATAGCAACAATCAGTCCAAATTAAATTTATTTCATATAGAAACTCCGAGTTACGACGAATCTTACCTGAGTCTCTTTAAACAGCCAGAAGATAAACTCTATGACGATATCACCGGTCAAAAGAAGCCTCAAAAAGGGTTTTTCAACATCGCCTATTTGGGAGAAGTAAGCGACAACGACAGTTTTGAAGATATGTTGAGAAACAAAGGTCTGAATAATCCAAATTCAGGAGTGCCTAAATCTAAACCGAAGATAATTGATTTTGTACCGTTAGATGATGCCACGAAGCCTGTATTTAAAAAAAATAATTTGAACATTCCAGATTATGACACACTGGAACGAGAAAAAACATTTCAGATGTTAAATTCGGCGCCTTCAAAAGTGAAAGTGAGGCAATTTTCAAAAGTCGATGGCAGTAAAACTTCCTTGTCGAGCGGCAGTAGCTTTTCGGCCGCGAAAAAAGTGTTTGAAGCACTCTTGGAAGCAAATTCCGAAAAGAAAGACGGAAAACCTAAACTGTCAAAAAAGAAGGACTCTGTGTACGAGACGAAGGAAAAAATTGATATGAGACGTAGTAGCAGTAGCTCTGCAGGGTTGGGAAACAAACAGAAAATGGAAGAAAAAATTGAAAAATGATATAAAGTATATTATTTAGTTTTAGTTGTCTACGAAACTGTATTTCATGGATTTTAATTCATGCCTGTATATTGTAGATTGTTTTTGTACAGTTGTCTTTTTTTATAAAAATAAAATATTTATTTTATATATTGTACTCGTAATAGATCCTTAAAAAACACAATAATAGTCAGGTGTAATCTACACAACATAGATAATTTATAATAATTTATTGCGTATATCGATACAGCTATTAAACTAAAAATTATTAAAAGACAGAAAACAATATAATTGAAGTGAAATGACGTGAGTAAACAAAAGGATTTTTAAAAGGTAATTTATTGGTTTCTAAATTAATTAAAAGTGACATTGTCTAGCACTGTATCGTGTATTGGGGAATTGGGCTTAAAGTTTGTCTATTGTTTACTATACCATACACTGTGTTGTTCTATGTATGTTTTGTTTCATGTAGTTATTGAAAATCCGGATCCCCACTTAACACTATGCTTTTTAGCAGCCGCGGAGACTGTTCCAATTAGACCTACAAGTTTTCCAGGGGACGACATACAGCTGCGAAGGAAAAACGTCGCTTTGAGCCGTCAAAATAGCAGGCAGTCTGTGAAGTCGCTCATAGAAAGTATAGAGAGTCAGGGAAAGCCAGTTTTACAGAAAACAAGTAAGTTGACCGGAATTATGATTTATGAAATATTAATACTTTAACATTATAAACTAACTTTCGCACTGTATTGCACAATGTCACTTTCTTCGCACCGTATCGCTGACTATCGCGGTCCAGATTCAGCTAACTTGGCTGGACGACACAATTCTTATATATGCAGTAGGACGTCTCTCTAGACGTTTCTAGGTAGAGAACTTTGGCGAATATTCTAGTATAGAACGCACTGGAAGTCAACTCCACACGCTCTTGATGGTTTCGAATATTCCCGGCGTTCGGGATCGCTCGAGGCGTTCGTGACACTAATATAAAGATTGTCATTGTTAAAAAATGTTGTACATTAAAGAAAAATAAATTTCCTATTGTTTCATCAGTAGCCATGATTTTATTATTTGGTTTTTTAATTAAAAGGTAATTTTTTGTCATTTTGACAATTTTACAGAAAACAAGTATTTCAACAGGAATTATAATTTATGAAATATTAATGACGTGTACCACCTGCTGATTTGGCTCATACATAAGTATTGATTACAACAACAAAATAATAGATGTAGAGGTGGTTACTATTAAAAAAATCGCTAAAAATATTGCAAATTAAACTAAAATAATTTTTGTATTATTTCATCAGTGCTATAATTATTTGATTTTTTTTTATTATTTAAAAGGCTTATATGTTTTTATAATTTTGCAGTTTTACAGAAAACAAGTAAGTCAACAAGAATTATAATTCATAAAATATTGATGATATATTTTATCTGCATACTTATATACAAAAATATGTTTTATTACAAAAATATAATAGAAATAAAGGTGGCTATTATTAAAAAAAAAAGTCACAAAATATTGCAAATTAAAGTAAAATAACTTTTTTTACAATTTCATCATTTTAGGATTAGCCATGATTTTATTTGTTTCTATTTTTATTTATTTAAAAGATTTGTATGTTTTTGTCATTTTAGTTGTAAAAGAAAGATTATTTGAAAAGAGAAAGTGAATTTGGGTAGAGCCAAGCTATTTTTATTTTTTATAATTAAATCATACATTGTATGCGTACAAGAATAATATAGGGTCTTCCAATAGGGATGCTCGAAATTTGCTAAGTTATAGCGGCCATGTTGTTAAAGCAACATCTGTCAAATTTATTGTGAATTGTTCAGTAGTGTATGACAAATCACTATGGAACGTTATAGCGTTCAACAACTTGTGCAAATCATCAAATTTTATTTTCAAAATCAGTGCTCCATTCGAGAAATGTTCCGCGCATTACATGATTTTTATCCTCGCCACAACCGTCCCGCCGAGTCGACTATTCGACGTTTGGTGGCCAAATTTGAGTCAACCGGTTTGATAAATAATCAGCCAACATCCGTACGTCACCGAAACACCAGGTCTGCTAAAAGCATCGCTGCTGTGCGTAAGAGTATACAAGAAAACCTGAGGCAGTCAATTTCTCGTCATTCATAAGAACTTGGCCTTTCTGCGACTTTAACTTGGCGAATTTTGTGTCAAGACTTGGGTCTGTACCCGTATAATATCCAACTGACCCAGGAACTTAAGGTAAACGACCATAGACAACGCCGTGTGTTTGTTGATTGGGCTCTAGAGCAGTTGGAAATTGACCTAAATTTCTTTAAAAAAATCATCTTTAGCTACGAGGCCCATTTTTAGATGAATGGATATGTGAACAAGCAAAATTGTTGGATTTGGGACGATACCAACCACACGAGATACACCAGCATCCGGTACTCCTTCCGTAAGGTAGGACCGTAAAGGTCCGTACTCCTTCTAAAACGAAACTGGCATTGTCATAACCGTCAACGGCGAGCGCTACAGATCGAGATGAGCAACTTCTTGTGGCCTAAACTGGATGATATGAATACCGAGGACATGTGGTTCCAACAGAACGGCGCTATGTGCCACACAGCGCACGTTACGATGGATATTCTGCACGAGCGATTTGAGGGCATAGTTATCTCGCACATCGGCGACGTGAACTGACCACCGAGGTCGTGCGATTTAACGCCTTTAGACTTCGTGCTTTGGGACTATCTTAAATCGCAGGTCTATGCGAATAAACCTCAAAATGATGTCCTCAAAGTCAACATAACAAACGCCATCCAGCAAATTCGGCCAACTTCATGCGATAAAGTCGTCGAAAATTGGACCCCCCGAATACGTACGACCAAGCAAAGCAGCGGCGGATATTTGAACGACGTTATATTCCATACTTAATGCTATAAAATGTTCTTTCAAATAAAAAAAAAAATAAGTGGATATCTCACACATAACTTGTTTTATTTATGTTTATAAATCGAGCGTCCTTATTAATAGACCCATTATAACACATTGCAATACAAAGTAGTGCTAAGACCGTCGCTATGCACAAGTTTTTCTTAAATTATAATGTAGTATATTTTAATTTGCATATAATAAATTTAGGCGCACATCAGATTTTTTATAAAGGTGTTTATATGTTCAGCAAATATAGTGTCTCATCAATTATTATTCCAATTTTATTTTTTTTTTAAGTTTGATTTTCAATTTTTAGACAAATTCTGTTTCACTAATCCTCTTTGAGACCTCGGACAAAATAAGATTGCTGTTTTATCAGAATTTAATTTTAGCTTTTGTTGTATATATTCACCTATAATCATTGTCATTATTCATTATTTATATTTTTAGCAGCAACTTTATAACCTGTGGTGGGATTATTTAAGATATATTTGCATGTCATCACCATAACATTTTTTTTATTATATAAATCTACCGCATAATATATTGAATACAAAAGTGGGTCCAATATGGAACCTTCTGGAACAGCTAAGTGTACAATAGTAGACAATGATGTACCGAAGTTAGTTCATATACACCATGTTTGATTCAGGAATTAGTTTTTAAGGCACTCTAGTTTGTTGTTTCTAAATCGATAATAAGGTAACTTAACTAAGGTAACACAGAATAGTGTCAAAATATTTACTAAAACCGAGCTAGTGCCATTGCAAGAAGTATCCAAACCTCAATACTATTGTTAGACATATTTATTAATGCCTTAATAGTACTGTACTTAGGTAGTATACCAAAACCGGACTAATTTATAGGGGATATTTCACATTTCATGAAACAACCTATAAATGTGTAATTTTTTTTCAAACGTTTACTAATTACTGGAAAGCTTTAATAGTGAAGTCTAAGATATTTATGTACTGGAAGAGTTTTTATTTTTGAAATAGGGCAAATTATGTCTTATCCCCGAGCGATAGAATTGTCCATCTCCAAGCGAAAACCAGTTCAAATAGTCTGTGATATGTGGCAGGGTAATAGCTCACATACAAACTTAGCCTGATAAGAAATTAGTTGTATTGGTTTGGCTATAAGGACACAACAGTGGAACGATATAGACAAACAGAATTATTTGAGAATTGTGACTGAGAGAATGATTCACTTTTCAGCCCTAAACCCAGTTTCACGTAGCAGCTCCAACTCGTCCATAAATTCCCTATCTTCTGATATTAGAAGTCCCTCGAGTCCATCAATATTGCCGACCCCGTCACCAGGTTCACCACTCAGGACGCCCTCTGACTGGAGTGAGCTGAACAGCAACGTCTCTTCTACACAAATGAAAACCCCACTGAAGGAGCAGCAACCTAACAAACTAAATCGTGACTGGAGTAAGAGTGTTATTGCTGGTAGGTGTTGATGTTAAATTTTCGTGTTAATAATTAGTTCATCAGTTATAATTAAGTAATGTAATTTTATATACCTGCACACACATGTTAATCTCTAGATAACGTGTGTGCACATGTTATATAAAGACATGTGTAACATGTTTAGGTAACATGTGTAAGATTAAGATAATTTATTATCTTGTTTCAGAATCTGTTCCAAAGACTGAAATTGTGAAATCGAAACCTGAGGATGGCTACAGGGAATCAATTTTACAAAAAGGAATTGACTTTTCCAGAAGGAATAGTTACTCTGACCTAAGTAAGTGATTTGTTATTTTTGTCTTTAATGCAGATAGGAGGCCAGTTTTTTACTAACACCGACAGATTCGGAACTCAATTGGTATCATTAGACGATTAAAACTCAGTTGATAAAATCTCTTTAATCATCTCCTGATGATGCCAACTTAGTTAGTTAAATACGCGCAATATTTTGGTGGAAAATTGGCGTGTTTTTGTTACTGTATTGAAAGTTTTTCAGTAATTGTTTTTAATGTTAACAAAAAGTGGATTCTGTGTTGATATCTGTAACATTTATTTGTTTTTTATCACTTGGTTTCATAGTAGTAAAGTTTTCAATATAACCTTGAAGTTCTTAGTTTTAAAATGAACATGCCCTCTATTAACCAAAAACATAATTAACTCATTAACATAATTAATTTAGTATTTCGTATATTTCAAGAAAACGTATGAAGTGTCTCATTACTTATTTATCATATGGTACATACCTTGTTCAGGTATTGATACTTTTATTTTGTTGAATGTCTTATTTTTTGTATTTTTTAAAAAATCTTTATAATTTTTTAACAAATATAAATTTTATGTTACTGTTTTGTTATGATACATTTTATGACATATTTTTTTTTGTTTTTTTTTAATACGTTTTATTTCAATTATGCAAACCATTTCAAAATTTTTGTCGGCAATTTCACAAGAAATTAAATTTTCCTAAAAATTAACGTAAATTAAGAATACATACAGGCTGATGCAAATTAAATGGTCAGATGGCTGAAAACCATAAGAGATAGAAAGCCATTTAAATGGAGATAAAGATGTGCAATTGCACTTGTGAAATTTTTATAATATAAGGAAATGTGAAGTATTTTTTTTTTTTTAACAATAATAATAATAAACGAAACAGTTGCAGCGACGCATTAAATTGGCGCATTAGCAGGGATAATGAGTGTGCCTCGATAGCTCAGCGGTCAGAGCAACCAACCGGAAATTGGGAGAGCCGGGTTCGATACCCGGTCAAGGCAAAATGCACTTTTATCCTTGCTATCGCCAAAGTGGTGACCCCGACGTGATGTGATTCGTTCCAGTACATCCAACCTCCCTTACATCTCAAATTCGCGAATTCGATTCCCGTCCTATCCATCGCCCTACAGCCCGGGGGTTAGCGAACAACGGTTCGTAAGAATGGCGAACGCGGTCACATTCCGTTGAATTGTATCGAGACAAACCATGTCTCTAGGGAGGGAGTACTGTAGCGACGCATTAAATTAGCGCATTAGCAGGGATAATGAGTGTACCTCGATAGCGGTCAGAGCAACCAACCGGAAATTGGGAGAGCCGGGTTCGATACCCGGTCAAGGCAAAATGCACTTTTATCCTTGCTATCGCCAAAGTGGTGACCCCGACGTGATGTGATTCGTTCCAGTACATCCAACCTCCCTTACATCTCAAATTCGCGGATTCGATTCCCGTCCTATCCATCGCCCTACAGCCCGGGGGTTACCGAACAACGGTTCGTAAGAATGGCGAACGCGGTCACATTCCGTTGAATTGTATCGAGACAAACCATGTCTCTAGGGAGGGAGTACTGTAGCGACGCATTAAATTAGCGCATTAGCAGGGATAATGAGTGTACCTCGATAGCTCAGCGGTCAGAGCAACCAACCGGAAATTGGGAGAGTCGGGTTCGATTCCCGGTCAAGGCAAAATGCACTTTTATCCTTGCTATCGCCAAAGTGGTGACCCCGACGTGATGTGATTCGTTCCAGTACATCCAACCTCCCTTACATCTGAAATTCGCGGATTCGATTCCCGTCCTATCCATCGCCCTACAGTCCGGGGGTTACCGAACAACGGTTCGTAAGAATGGCGAACGCGGTCACATTCCGTTGAATTGTATCGAGACAAACCATGTTTCTAGGGAGGGAGTACTGTAGCGACGCATTAAATTAGCGCATTAGCAGGGATAATGAGTGTGCCTCGATAGCTCAGCGGTCAGAGCAACCAACCGGAAATTGGGAGAGCCGGGTTCGATACCCGGTCAAGGCAAAATGCACTTTTATCCTTGCTATCGCCAAAGTGGTGACCCCGACGTGATGTGATTCGTTCCAGTACATCCAACCTCCCTTACATCTCAAATTCGCGGATTCGATTCCCGTCCTATCCATCGCCCTACAGTCCGGGGGTTACCGAACAACGGTTCGTAAGAATGGCGAACGCGGTCACATTCCGTTGAATTGTATCGAGACAAACCATGTCTCTAGGGAGGGAGTACTGTAGCGACGCATTAAATTAGCGCATTAGCAGGGATAATGAGTGTACCTCGATAGCTCAGCGGTCAGAGCAACCAACCGGAAATTGGGAGAGCCGGGTTCGATACCCGGTCACGGCAAAATGCACTTTTATCCTTGCTATCGCCAAACAGTGAATGTTCTATATATCATTTTAGATATTATTGAACATATTAAAAAATGACAGTAATTTCTTAGAATGCTTTACATTGCTCTAAGTGCATGTGATATAATTTTTTTGAAAATTAAATTATATGAAACCTAAACACGAAAATAAGTTTTTAAGAAATTAAATACTATTTCTTTTATTTTCACAGGTGAGCGAAAGGATCCTTTGAACGGCCTCGTCAAGAATGGTGGATCAAAACGCAATGCCCTCTTAAAGTGGTGTCAAAATAAAACTGTTGGATATAGAAATATCGACATTACGAACTTCAGCAGTTCCTGGAATGACGGTCTCGCCCTGTGCGCCCTTCTGCATACTTACTTACCCAACAAAATACCCTACGATAGCTTAACTCCGCAGGAGAAGAGAAGGAATTTTTCCCTGGCGTTCTCAGCGGCAGAAAGCGTGGGAATTCCTACGACGTTGGTGAGTGCCATTATTATATGCCCTTGCACTGTTTTCTTAATAATGGGGTTGGTTCGTATCTGTTAGCAGTTGGTTCAATTATAAAGCAAGCTCGAATTTGGCTGATTATACGAGGATGGAGTGAAAAGTTTTCGGCCTGATGAAAAATTAAAAAAAAAAATTTGTATTTTATTTTTCAATCTCCATCAAGTCTAATACATTTTTCATAACGATGCTATAATGCAGTGATACCATTTTTTTTACAACGATTTGTCAAGCTCTTCAAAATACGCATTTACAGAATTAATGTCTTCTTCGTTGCTCACAAGTATTTTACCTCGGAGCCATGTTTTGAGGTTAGGAAACAGGTGATAGTCAGTGAGGACTAAATCTAGTGAATATGCTGGATGTGGGAACAATTTTAACATTAATTCATTGATTTTAGCCATTGCGATGTCTGACGAGTGAGCAGGTGCATTGTCATGGTGAAGCAAGGTCTTTTTCTTCGCCAAATAGGTCATTTTTTCTTTATTTTGTCACTCAAGTGATTTAATAATTGCATAGTATTCACCATTGATGGTTCTTTGGGTTTGGTTCACTTGCTCCAGTCAATTGTTTCGACTGTTGTTGACTTTCAAGAGTATAACGTGGACCCAAGTTTCATCAACAGTTATAAATCGAGACAAAAATTCGCTGGGGTTTCGCATGTACAATGTCAAATTCTCGGTCAAAATAGTCTTCCTGCACAATTTTTGATCGATAGTTGGCAAAGGCGGCACCCACCTAGCACAGAGCCTCTTCCTTCCCGTTTCTTGCTTGATTTTAAGTGATGTTAAGCCTTTCAGATAGAAGTATTTGATGACCGCACGCTCCAATTTTTCTATTTTCATGTAAGCAAGCGAGGCGTCTTATTCGATATTCTGTCAAACATATGCCAACAGCAATCAACCTGAAAGTTATTATACAAGCTAGTCAGAGATAGTGCTGTAGCATACAAGTCAAAAATTACACCTGTTAGCGCTATCTCCGGCTCAGGCTGGAAACTTTTTCGTTTTAAGTAATTGTGCATAATTATATACAGTGTAGTGATAAAGTTTCTTTCAATATTTATAATTTTGTTATATCAAAATGTGTTTAAATTTTGATTAACCTTATTTTTTAACATTTGGCTGACCTACAAATTTGATTTCTTGATTTCTTTCTTTAGTATTTACTTTTTTAATAAAATTTAATTATTCAAAGTTTTCCAAGTTACACTATACAGGTCCAACAAGGTTACACTATATCGCGGTAGCTAAAAACTTAAACACGTTAACCTTGTTTTCTAAGATCACATTGACTGACATACATATTTAATTCTTTTGCAGATTTTATATTTGGGTGACATCATAGTATTTCTTTTTTTAATAAAATTTATTTCTCTAAAGTTTTCCAAGTATAAGGGCACCATATACGGGGTTTCCTATTTACCGTTTATAACAGGGTGTTTTTTGAGAAAATACAAATAAAAAAATATGATTTTATTTTCGACAGAAATTTTAAAATTGTTTTTGAACGATTTTAAAATTTCCTCCATTCAGTGGCGAAGCGTCCATTAAGGCTGTAAAGCTAGCTAAATTGAACATCATTCCTCGCGTACTCCCCTCTCCCCTCACTGCACCGCGGATCTCAATAAAGTCTGTTAAGACCAAGAAGACGGAGAGTTAGCCCAGACAGCGCATACGCATTGCTAGTTATCGGCATGCCGACTCGAAGAATGATATGCAATCCTGCCAGCCTCACAGCCTTAATGGACGCTTCACCACTGCCCCCATTAACAATCTGATATTGCCCAACATTTGCCTAAACACTTTGTATTGAAAGTTTAATAATTTACAAGCTGATTTTAAGTAACGCGACAGTAAAAGATCCAAGGGGATAAAATCAGGTGAACGTGGTGGTCATTCAATTAATTCTAATCAACATGAAAATAAAAATGAACTCTCTTTTGTTGTTATTTTCTCTGGTGCTCTGAGAGTATTAGACGGGCTTTCATACCAAGCTGCATTTTGTTGTTTAGCTGGTATATGGCGTTTGCTAATTTTCTACATGTAAGCTTATGCCATCTTGGTAAAAAGTCCCATCTAATATTGTCAGAGCGCCGGGCATAATAGTTTCTAAGTAGATAAATCGCTATATGCAGTTCTGGGATGGCCTGGTATCACCTGAGAATCAACTAGATGGCATGAATTCACTTTTGTTAAGAAAAAGAGAGGTTTACAATTTAAAAATGACCATGATATTGATGACGTCCCAGCTCAAACATACACTTAGGTGCAAAATTAAGTCAATAAAAGATAACTTCGATTTTTTCCATATTAGTAAATGTCGACATTTGTCCCGGATTGGAACCGAACGACACCGTTCCAATCCGGTACAAATGTCGAATCCTACCTGTGGCGGGTTTTATTTTTTGAAACCAAATCTGATCGTGCAGAAACACGATAAACGGGTCGAGGATCGCTTTTAGGTATAATTCAATGCCTGGCGGGGCTTTAGCCCGAGGAGTAGTTGTTTCCTATAGTGATTATGTAATAGCCTTGCTATTCGGGAACTACTTTGATAACCGCTTGGCGGTTTGGTAGTTCCTTTCTCGATTTCCGACTTATATGTTACTGAAATGTTACACTGTTAATAAAAAAGCCTAATATTGGTGTAAACTACAGTTATTGATGCTTCCACAAATAAATACAGTATGGGCTGAAAACTTATTTTCATACAAAATAACATTCACAACAACTCAATTTTGCAGCACTTTGACGAGTGTATTAAATATGAACTTTAATATCTAGTTCAAAGTCCTTTTGGCTTTTATCAGATGTGACGAAAATTAATCGCTACACCAGAGATGGTCGCTGTTGGACCTGGAAAAGGCAGGAAGAATCACAGCAAGCGATAGATTTTATTCAAACCGTGAAACTCAGTGGGGGCATCCTCAAGGTGTGTTACAGCTTATGGAGTTGGGACACATACACAAAATAATGGTAATATGAACAAAGAAATGTACCGGGACATTTTGAATGAGCATTTGATTGAAACTGTTTAAAATATGCCACATCCAGATAATGAAATATAATTCCAACATGACAACGATCCAAAACACATCTAAATTAGTAAAAGAATGGCTGTGTTTCCGTGTAGTGGACTGTATAATATAATATAATAATTTATTTATTTAATTTAACATCAATCTCACAATTACATGATTATATATAGATGTTATGAAAATTTGAATAAGAATTGGATGCAAATAAATAAATAAGATGATCCCCAGAAGTATCACTAAGATACTTGTACGGGTACAAAAAATAAAGAATATAAATACAACCAAATCATAAATATAAATCAAGAATGCCACGTAATTGAATACAAAATAACATAATATAATAACAACACAACATAAGAGAGTTGGATGTATTCTAATGTAGTGTCACCCATAGATTAATTTTAGTATTTGGCTGTTTCTATCTTAAAATTTAATTAATATAGGTATATGATTTAGATATTAGATAAATAAGTATACACGCATAAAAACAACATAAACATACATATATAAATATAGATAAAATATAAATAAATGTATGGATAAAATATAACTAAATGTACAAATAAAATTATAAATAAATTAGTAAGTAGTAAAATCAACCGAGGAGAGGTACGTACGAATTATTATTTTTTTATTTAAAATTGTTATTACACTTTATTTTATTTAATTAACGACAATAAAAATATTCATGAGTAATTTAAATCTTGAGGCAGTGAGTCATTTTATTTTACTGTGTATATAGAATTGACTTGATAATTACATGTAATTGTTTTGATCAACTAAAACGTGGAACATATTTATGTCATAAATCAATGTTATTAATGCTCCACGTTTCACTTAAAACAATACACTCAAATTCGTTTGTAAATTGACTTAAAAATACCTCCAATTCCTCAAAAATTTTATTGAATACTTCTGATATTGAGATGTGCTATTTTGAAATTTTCATTATCTATATTAACATTTAATATCTCATTAGCTTCACTAATATTTTCTAGTACCTCTGTGATGATTTTTTTTTGTTTGGTTATCTCTAATAAAGGGGTTCATTTGTAATCCCGCAAAATTTAATCTTAGTATTATTTTAAGATTTGTATAATATACTTGGTACGTGTGTTGACAAGAAGTACACAAAATTATTAATTACAAATAATGTTATATATTCATATACACACCTGTACATAAACATTAACACGCATACATTCACCTAAATTAATAAATTAATTGAATCTTCACATGCATTTTAAGTATAATTTAATATTGGATTAAAACAAACTATATTAGATAATAATTATTCAAATTAAATACTTCCTTTGACAAAATATATAGGCTATAATTACACTGAGACAGATTTAAAATACACAAGGCAGACAAATTTAAATAGGATTTAACATCATCATCATCATTAGGTCATCAGTCCTAAGACTGGTTGGACGCTAACCTCCAGCTTCTCCTATCTTGTGCTAACCTACGCATTTCGCTAATTGTGCTACAACCTACATCCCTTACTATTTGCGAGCAGTAGTCTAATCTAGGCCTACCTCTGCCTTTCTTCACTCCTATTTCTGCCCCCAAAATATCGCGGACTATTCCCCCATGTCTCAGCAAGTGGCCTACCATTCTATCTCTTCTCTTCTTTAAGTTTTTCCACATACTCCTTTTCTCGCCGACTTTCTCCAATACTTCTTTGTTTCTAACCCTATCAGTCCATGGTATTTTCATCATTCTTCGGTAACACCACATCTCAAAAGCTTCTAATTTCTTCCTACTTGCTTCCCTTATCGTCCACGTTTCGCAACCATATAGTGCCGTGCTCTATACATACGTTTTCAAAAATCTCTTTCTTGTTTCTAAGTTTATTACCCCCGAGCATAAAAGTGCTTTGTTTGTGTTAAAAGCTACTCGACCCTGCGCTATTCTTTGTTTTATGTCTTTATCGCTTCTTCCATCCCAATTTATTTTACTTCCTAAATAAGTGAAGTCTTTAACTTCCTCCAATCTTTCATTATTAATTTGTACTTTCGTTTTTGCTCTGCTCTCGCGCCCTCTGCACACTAACACTTTAGTTTTGTTTTTATTCACCCTCATTCCGTATTCCTCTGTCAACACTGCCTCCATTTCGTTCAATGCTGATTCTAGTTCCTCCTTACTAGATGCTAATACTGCTATATCATCCGCGAATCTCAGCATTTTTAGTTTCTGTCCCTGTACTTTAATCCCGAAATCTACTCTATCTTTTACCACATTAATCGCCTCTTCGATGGCTCTAGGATTTAACAAATTAACAATATATATTATTTATTGGAACTGAACCAGAACGAGTTTTTATTTTACACTCTTTTATTTGTCTGGCAGTTTTTTTCGTTCCTCTTTTTCCCTTCACGTTATCTGTTGGAATGCCGGTTGTTTTAATCGGTGTGTTATCTAGGACTTCTTCCTGATTTTGAATTTCTTGCCTTAAGCCAGATGTTGGGATAGTTGGAGTCTGAAGCGCTAATCGATTTTAATTGATATGTAATTTCGCTATCTTCAAAATCGTGTAACTGATTTGGTGTGTATATTTTGTTGTTTAGATGCAATCTATTCTTTTTAATGTAGCAGACATTATTTTCGTCCTGCTTTGCAAAGCGAAGATGTTTCCTTAATATTTTGTTTTCTTCTCGTTGTTTAGGCGTCAAATCGCTTGCTATCGAGATGTTTGTAACTTTAAGTTTTTGTGTGTTTTTGATGATTGCAGCTTTTTTTAGATAAGATACAAATTCAACCTTGACAGGGCAGCCTTCTTCTTTTACTAGCGAGTACAAATTTTTTAAATCTGCCAAATTTATATCAACATCAACCAACTTTTTTAATTCGTTACAAATATATTCTGGAGAAATTTGCTGGGTATAAGTCAGACCAAATATTACAATATTATTTTTTCTTCCTATTCTGTCAATTTCTTCAAGTTTCTCTTCAATTCTTATATTATTCTTTTCCACTATATTTAATCTTCTGTTTAACTCGTCTACTTTTAATAAAATTTTAACTTCTACAGCTTCTACTATGGTTTTTAATTCTTGCCTAGTTTTTCTTATTTCATGCAAAATTAATTCATTTGTAACCTTTTGATCTTCCATTATCTTGTGCTAAATAATGAAGTGTATGGCAAGCTTTATATTGGCTTCTATTTAAAAGTACTTATAAGAAGTGATAAGAATGTTTTGATTGTTTTGATAAGGTAACATATATTGCTATGGTTTTTAGCGGAATTCTATGTTTAAGTTATGTTTTTCCCCAGTGCAGATTTCATCAAGGGATGTTCTATTTCCTTATACAGCAATATTATAGCATATATTTAATATATTTGGTTTTGATACATACAAATACTTAAATTTGTATGGAGCAAGTAACACTATAACTTCATTTCACTAAGGCGTACCACACAATGAATTGCTATAAATGAATAAATGAGTATAAGTAAAAATAAAAGTATAAATGAATTGCTGGTTACGTTTTACGATTTTATTTTTTGAATTATTCTAATACATATCAAATGAATTGTTATGATAGAAAACGTGACGTATCCTCCTTGATGCATGGAGGTGAACTGGCTTTCTTCGTCGGTCGGGCCTCGACCACGACTCGGTCGCTGAGTCTGCAAAATTTTGTATTTGAGTGAGCAGTCCAAAGCCCTAATATTAACCCTACTGAATATTTATGATCTTATCTTAAAAATAGACTTGTCAATATCTATGATTCACCCTCTCAAAATCTTCATGTTCTATGGAAGCGTTTGCAGAAACAATGGGAGAAAATTCTACCAGGGTATTGTGAAAGCTTGTCGAAACTATGAGACAACGATTGATTGCTGTTAAAAAGGCAAAAGGGCTTTAGGTTAAATATTAAGGTTCATATTAAATACACTCGACAAAGCACTGTTTTGTATGAAAATAGGTTTTCAGCCCATATTGTACTCATTTTTTGAAGCATCAATAAATGTAGTTTCCACCAATATTAGGCTTTTTTATTAACAGCGGAACATTTATTTAACACGGAAAAAATCGAAGTTATTTTTCAATTTTGCACCTAAGTGTATAATCTCAAAAAAAAATTTTTTTACATTAATCAGCTCTTTAAAAAACGTTTAGGGTTTTTCAAAAAAAAAAGTTTAATAACAAAAATATGGAAATTATGCGAAACATTATCACCACCCTGTATCGGGAAATAGTAAATTCTTGGAGCTGTACAAAATATATGGTAAATCTTTCCTTTACCCTGTTTCAGAATATCAACGATATGATACAATTGGAACGTCCAGACTGGCAACAGGTCATGTGTTACGTCACAGCCATTTATAAGCATTTTGAAACTTAAAATATTTATAAAGGATTGCATTTATTTTCTGTGATAACAGTTTAATTCGTTTTCATCCGTATTCCTAGAAAGAGAAGTCGATGCAACTCGTGTAATTTTTATTGTATAGAAATTTTTTTAGTCGAAAATTTGACGTTTAACTGTATACCTTATCGGTTAAAAGTATGTTAACGAGTATGCCTAATTTGAGGGGGTGGACAACGCCAAGGTAAAATTTCGTGCTGTAGAATTGAATTCCATTTTATTGCTATAACATGTTTTTTGCCAAAGAAAACAATTTTAATATGTTGTACGTTAATAGGGATTTTTGATAAATGTTTTACATATAAAGAATATAATATTTAAAAGTATTTTATATGGATATTTACTCATGTTTGTATATCTAGTCAAGTGTTAGTAAATAATATCGATGTATATTTAGTATACAGGGTGTACTGCTGAACTGGAAACAAAATCGTATGAACCCGATAAAAATTGGACAAATTCGATTACTATAGGTTGTGTAAATCTTGGAATTGACTTTTATTATGTTTAAGATTCGTTTAAACACTCGTAATGAGAATTACGCAACTACCAATTAAGGTACACTTTGTAGACATTTTTTTTTTTTCAGAATGTAAACCTAGGCAATAAGTTTGTAAGGATTTTTTTGGGTTATTTAAATTGAAATGTGCTTAGGCTGAGTGTAATTACTTCAGGTTTACCATTTTGTTAAATGATTACTTTGTGAAAACTTTATAGGGTGTACCTTCACTACAATAAAAACTTTATCTTCGTAAAATTTTTACTTATCAATTAAGTATGGTTGTGTAAATAAATGAGGAAGAAACTAGTAATCAGAATAATATTTTTTTTTATTTTCGAGTTATAAAATTTAATTAACGAAAACACCCTGTATAGTTTGAAAAAGAGGAAGACTGTTATAATTAAGTAATTACTTACATAATTTATTATATTATAGATATATTTAAGAATTCTAAAAAAAATTAATAACATTACTTATTAATTCAAAAAGGAGGACACAGCGAATTGCTCTAGATATGCTTGCTTCAATGGACTTTAATAAATTTATAGTCATTTCGCTGTCATACTTGTACTGTACTATTTTAGAAAATAGGATACATGTGTGTATCCCTTAATTTAATTTTTTTTTCTTCATGCTATTAGTATAAATGCATATATCAGTGTTTTTCATAGTTTTAGAAAGTTGCCAATTTCCTTTTGTTGTTATATTAAAGTTATTATTTTGTAATATTTGTTTGTGGAAAATAAATAACAAAAATCAGAGTCGTAGGTTCGATAACATTTATTTACAATTTCCTTACAAAAAAAAAAAAAAAAAAAAAACCAAAAAATATAAGAATATAATCAGTAAGCCCCAGATTTGACTGCCCACATAACATAAATAACAGAGGTAGACACACAATGAAGAGCAGATTACATATAAAGAGTACTCACATATTAATTGACCTTTCATTACATGGACATTTATCAACAAATGAGTACAGTAGAACTTCAGCAATTCGGACACCCCGTAAACCGGACACTCCAGTCAATTGGACACCCATTACAGTTCGGACACTTTCAGATTTTTACCTCTGTAATCCGGACACTGGCCACAAAGCTCAGTTGGTGTCAGATGGAGATGATATTTCGCTGGCCGATCTAAAAAAAAAGACTCCTACTTGAAGAAGCTACGAAAATGGATGACTTGAAAAAATGTTAAGAGTTATAGATCCGAAAACTAATGAAAAAATTAACTGACTAATAAAGAAATTACAAACTGGGCGACAGGAAGGGACAAAGTAGCTGCTGATAATGTTGGCGACGAAGAAGTAATTGAAGTGATACAATCAAACACAAATGATGAAGAAGAAGAGGATGTTATTGAAATTCCGACAAAAATCAAACATTCAGAAGCAGTACAGTATTTTTCAAAATGTGTGCAAAAGGCTGAAGAAAACAAATCGCATTATCAAGAAGTCCTTTTAATAAAAAAAAAAAAACCCTAGAACTAGCAAGAAAGCTTCACAACGAGAACATTACTCAAAAAAAAAAAAAATTAGTTACTTTGACTTGAAATATAGGGTGTCCAGAGAGGGTAGGGGGTATTTGTAGATTCAATAAAAAAAACGAAGTCAGAAAAAATAAATTTTTTTGTTAATTTTTAGACAAGGTTTTGGAAATTAAGTACTAAAGATTATGTTCTCCAAATGTTGACCCTCGCGCTGCTGGCACTCCTCTAACCGTAAACGGAAATTAGCCACCACGCGTCTACACATCTCTCTGGAAACAGCGGCCATTTCGGTGCGAATGTTGTGCTTTAATTGCACTAAAGTTCGTGGTTTGTTTACATACACTTTCTCTTTAAGGTATCCCCATAAGAAATAGTCAAGAGCTGTAAGATCAGAAAATGGATTCGAATGTTTGAGAATACCGGTTCGACTGTAAAAATTCGCAATCCAGGTCGCCCGTGCTGTGTTCGAACCCCACAAGCGACTGAAGAAGTGAGAGTTTGCGAATTGATTGAGAAGGATTTTCACGCACTGAAACTCTCACTTCTTTTTCAAAAAAATTTATTTTCTCCGACTTCTAGTTTTTTTTTATTGAATCTACAAATACCCCCTACCCTTTCTGGACACCCTTTATATTCCTTTTCGCCAGTTTCATACGTATGTACATATGTGTGTCCGTACATTTAGAATATGTGGATTTGTAGAACGTTTGAGTTAATGTTGGAATAAATAAATTTGACTTCATAAATGTTAATCAAGGATATTCATCGAACTTCGGTAATCCGGACAATTCACCAATCCCGACGAATACCTAAACTATATCTGTCTGGATTACTGAAGTTCTACTGTACTTGTAATTGTATTTCTAAAAATGTGTAGTCAAGTCTGGGACAGGGCAAGTCATCACGTCACCGTATTGTCAATACAATCTGGACAACAGTAATTCTTCAAGGTAATATCACCACATACCTAACACCATTTACGCGTATGATCACATGAGTATATTATTAGCAGCTGCTTTAAATGTTCAACAGTCAACGAGCGATGTCAGTAAATATCCATTTATAATGTGAAAATGACTATTCTACATCAACAGAGCATACTGGAAATATGAATGTTATATTTGGGAATTATTTTATCACTAATTATTTACAAGAGTATTTGCCCCAAAACACGTTTATTAGCCCGATTGTACAGAGTAGCCGCTCAAAGCTGACTAATACAATCTTAAAAGTATTTCATATACAGAAACATAATCTGCTGTTTTAAGCTTTATTATTTGTTATACTTTGACTGGCATCATAGGAGACAAGGACAGAGAACCATGTGAAAGAAACAACATGAATAATGTGAGTTTTCATATTGATTTCTGGATTAAAGATATCAACTTTCTGCTGTAAAATATCTACTATAACTGGTATAGTAGAAAATCCTGGGCTATACAAAACAGCAGTAATCTTTTTCTCCAACTGAAAAATATATTGCCGAAGGTCCCAGACAACAGATCCACTATAGAAAATTCATCTGTCATGTGTTTTTTTCCAACTTATCAATGGCTTTTGGTATGCGCAAAAAAATTGCCACGCCTAATATTGTTGAATAGATCTGATAAAGTTTGTTGTGTATTCGCAATAGCATCATTTGGATCCAACTGTTGAAATACCCTGGTGATATTCTCAAAACTGCAGTAACAATATGAAGCTGCCTCGATCCACGTTCCCCACTGGGTTATTACAGGCGCTGGAGGTAACTGTGTGTGGAGAAGCATTTCTGTGAATGATGCCACCCTTTCTGGGGTTTTTAAAAACACTTGTTTGACATTCGCTATCAGGCGACCGACATTCGGATGACGGCCGCGGATTGTCTCTGCTACGCGATAGAGACACGTTACATATAACATATCGTAATTATACGTTCCGTTCAAAAATCGACAAGCCGTTTTCACGTATGGCGCAGCATCCTTAAGAAAAGTAGACCCACGTTTTTGTTTTCATCATGTTTAGCACTTCATACTTCTTTTAACGTCTCATCAACTAATTTTGCAACGGTTTCAGCATTCGTAATACGTTGCCGCTATATCGCTCATTTCTCCTATAACTACAGGCAGCACTTGCAAGTCGCAGGCATTTGTGATTTCATTGACAGGCTTTTAGTCAGAGGACAAATATTTATTCTCAACTTCTGCATAAACAGTAGATTTGATAGTGGCAGCAGCTTGTGGTAGATAATTTTTTCGAATTGTCGATTCTGTGGGCATGTTTCTTTGCCAAATTCCTCATTTAAACATTTTTTTATAGTCTTTAAAACTACGATTGTCTAGTTGACCCACAGCACTACTCTGCTTTGCACTGCACTGTTCAGTAACCGTAGTTTTATGTTTTTCGGAATACCAATGTCTAACAACATCTGGCTTGCGGGTACACGCTATGTATGTATCACAATGGGAACACTATAATTCACTATCGTTATCTAACACCAACCCCGGAAATTCCATTTTCCAACGTTGTAGCAAGGGATGATTTTGGTAGAGACATTTTAAAATACTTATTGCCAAATTCTCATGCACTATAACTATTTGTATGTAACACCGTATGCAAATCAAAATACGACAGTCCCGAGTTATGTACAAACACACACCACTCTCAAATATATTACAGTAACTGATCGAACGGCATCGCGTCATCGGTCATCCCCGCAGATATTTCTTTTGTCCTGCTCTTGCATACCTTTACTATTAGCACATAGCTCAATGCACCTCCGATAGTACTATCAATATTTCTAGTGAATATTTCTAGCAGATAGCAGACGGTCAACGAATAAATTTTATTATAAAATTGTTGGTTGATGTCCTACTAATTTATACAAGCAGTTCATTTACGTTATAAAACAATGAGCCATAATGTGGACAAGTTACTGACATTGTCTACAAGCTACTGATAGGATTGTGATATTTCTTTGCGGTGTTTGTATTTCTAATAGATATTTCAGAACATCTGTAAGTCCAGAACAGAAATATCCGGAACAAAAATGTTCGCGCTCAAATCCGGGGTTTAGTAATGAGACACCCTAAAATAAAATTTCCAGGATATAAAAGTTTGTTCTTAGACTGAAAGCAGTTACTTCCTCTATTGAAAAATCAATGTAACTAACTTTAAAATTAATTCAGTGTTATCTATATTTCAAGTAATCCTCTCGAAAGTGTCTTGTTACATTTTTTGTCAATGGTACATTGAGGTGTATTCTGATTAACCCTTTCACTGACGCAGTACTAACATAGAACAACAAAATACTAATAAGTGATATTTACATCTAATCTGATGTACGTCTGCCATATATGGCATTAAGTGCCACTGCACACTTGCGGTTTATTACCGTCCGGGCCCGTTGCGACGCCGGAATTGCGGTTTAAATTAATTTATTTTTATTTGCGGTTCCGCTGCGGCACCGTGTGCTATATCAAAACAAATCAGTGTTCCTTTTAATTCCAAGGATGGAAGTATTGAAGAAGAAACGTGCTATTTTTGCATTTTTAATATACAAATATTTTATTTCAAAAAGTAACCGACGCTATTGGGTACATCCGTTTACCGATTTAAGGCTTACTAGAGGCAGATTTGCCACATCGTTTTCGGATTTAAGAGAAAATCCAGATAATTTTGTTAATTACTTCCGAATGAGTGTTACATCGTTTGATGAGTTGGCAGCGAATGTATCTGATAGGATAAGATCCCAAGACACCAGGCTGAGAGTCGCCATAACTCCACTAGAAATGTTAGCCATTACGATTAGGTAAGTAAAAACCAAGATATGTTAATATTGGATATAATGTAATATTTGTTAAAACTTATAAAGAAATTAATATTTTACTTTCGTTTTATAAAACTACAAAAACTACAATGGTTTTTTTCTGGTTCTATATAATAACCAACTACATGTTGTATATATCAAAATCCTCATCTGGTTCCGTTTGGGATTCAGATTGTGATGACAATGTTGGGGAGGATTCAACTGTGTGAACATGAAGTGTCGAAACTGGCGGCCGTACTTGCAGTTGTGGTAGCACCGGTGAAGCAGGATATAGAGGTTGAGGGCGATAAGCAAATACGTGAGAGTGTGAGACAATGGAAGGAGGTGGATGCTGTTGATAGGGCATCTCATACATGGATGGGGTAGTTTGCGTGGTCACTCTCATTCTTTTTATTGTGTTCAGCACCTCACATCGAAATTCCAGCTTTTGATCCTCAGTAAATGATGCAATTGAAGGCAAAATACTTTCAAAAAATTATCTGTCTGGATTTGTCTCTACCATAGGGGAAGGCGTCTGTAACGGGGTCTTTAAATATTCGATTAAGGACTCTTCGATGTTCCTTTTCGATGTTTTCCTCTTTTTTGGACCCTGCTCATAATCGGAAGGTCGCCGACTTGGGGCCTGGATCACCTTCTGCTGCTATTTCGATGGATTCTTGCTCCGCCTGCGCCTCAAGACTTGAGTGAGTTTTAGCTGTGATAGCAGTTTCTTGTAGGAAGGATAATTGCTGAGCATATCACTAACTGAGTTTCCCACAAAACACTATACACTATACTCGACGCGCGTTTCGCCAACAGAGTTGGCATCATCTGGAGATGATTAAAACTAATCTTATTCTAACAATGTATCCTATTTATACCTAAATTACTGACTATAGCTCAGTGAATCCTGACCGTCACGGTTGCGGCTCACCGAACTATAACCGTCACGGTTGTGGCTCACTGAACTACGACCGTCACGGCTGCGGCCCATCAACCACGACCGCCACGGCCGCGGCTCAGTGAGTCGTGAGTAACTAGCCAATAAAGCGGGCTATGTGGAATAGGCCCTCTGTCACTATTCATACTATTTTTACATTTTTCTATTTCTAAACTTTCAAATGCATCTAACTGTCTTGCATTTGTTACATTCCTAATTAATCTTAAGTTGCTAACATCTATCTTATGGTTGTTCTCGAAGGCATGTTGGGCAACACTAGACTTATCTATTCTACCATATTTGAGATGCGCCACGTGCTCTTTGAACCTGGTTTGAATAGATCGTCTGGTCTGTCCAACGTACCTTTTACTACAGTCGTTACAGCTGATTTCGTAAATCCCCGACTTATCATTTGTGTTAATTTACTCTTTTGGATTGCCTAAAAGTTCTTTTAATTTATTTTTTGACGAATGAACTACCGTCATTCCTATATCTTTAAAAATCTTACTAATACCGCGAGTGAATCGAGGCTCGTAAGGAATCATCATCATTAGGTCATCAGTCCTAAGACTGGTTGGACGCTAACCTCCAGCTTCTCCTATCTTGTGCTAACCTCGTAAGGAATAGATACATATTTTTCTGGACTTTCTCTTTCAGTTTGAAAGGTCGAGGAATTTCGAAGTGTTTCTTTATACCTACGTTTCCTGATCATTTTTTCAACTGTATCAATAGAATATCCATTACACTCAGCTATATCCTTGATTAACGCTTTTTCTTTTTCAAACCTCTCTTTATTGAGAGGGAAGCTTAGAAAGCGATGGACTAGAAAATTGAGGCTCGCCATTTTGTGTTGAACACGATGGTGGGAATCATTAGAGATATATCTGAGAGTACTAGTGCCTTTTCTGTATATATCGAATTCCAACTTATTTACGCTATTTCTAATAACTAATACATCTAAAAATGGTAGTTGCTCATTAGTTTCAACTTCGTATGTGAATTTTACTGACGCGAAACGGTTATTTAATTTGGAAACGAAATTATCAATGTTCATAACTTTTGTGTCAAATACTGCGAACACGTCATCCACATACCTAAGTCAAACCCTAGGGAAGTAATCCATTTCTTGCTTTGCTTCTGTTTCAAATCTATTCATGAAGAGATTGGCAATGAAAGGCGACAATGGGTTACCCATGGCTGTCCCTTCATGTTGTTCAAAGAAACTGTTATTAAATTGGAAACAATTCTGCTTCATGCAAATTTTAGTGAGTTCAGTATATTCTTTTACTAGATCTGGACTAAGATTACTTGATTCCAGTATATCCCTAAGGTAGTCCAAGGTTTGTGGTATCGGAACACTTGGAAATAATGAGCATACATTAAAGGGAATCAAAATTTCATTAATTAAATCATTGGAATTTATTATTGAGAAACTGGATGATGTATTAGGTAAACTTTCGAATTCCTTTGTTATTCGAAATAATATCGAAATTCTCTTCCGAAGCCATCGTTTGTGCGGGAGTTTACCGTAGGTGTGCACCAGGCGACAAACACAAGGGTACTGTGGAGCCGGAAATGCGGTCGCCGTGCCGTTGCGGTTCCGTAGGGAAGAACGGCTGAAAACGACCGCTGAATGCCCGCACGGCGACGTTGCGGCGCCGGACACAAATGTGCAGCTCCTGACGTATTTTTAGTACTTCAAGCCGCAATTCCGGCGCCGCAACGGGCCCGGACGGTAACAAACCGCAAGTGTGCAGCGACACTAAATCTCTAAAACCTGATGCAAAAGTCTACAAATGACCCAAAATAAATTATTACTACTGAAAGGCGCGAACAGATACACAAACACTTCACGACAACATACCCATTATATCAATAAAACAAAATATAAAATGCACACCATAAACACAAATACTTACATGACTAAATAACGAGACTACCTACTACTATACTATACTATTGGTATACTGTACCAGTTTGTTCATCCGAAACCCAATCCTACCCCTTCCCGGCTCTATCCTATACCCACAAACAGAGCTACATAAAAATAGAACTATACTAAATATCCTGTAGAAAAACAAAGCAACTAAATAGGTTAAAAAACGTCAAATAATAATTAAACGAGTAGTCAAATTCAGTTTTCCACAGGTTTTTATCATTTCCTGTAAAACGAAATAAAACGTCCATACCTTTATATGTAAGCGATCAAAACGTGTGTTTTTAAAGCTATATGTATAATTAAAGAAATATTTTGAACAAAACTTAACAGAATCATGCACCTAAATAATAAAACACATACACACAGGAGGTCAGGAACATCGCCTGGGCGAACTAGTTTCGTCGCAATAGATCGTAACGCTGCTCGTCGCCAATAAAACTAGGTATATTATGTAATACCCATTAGAGATGTTTCAAAACCCCATGAGCTGCGAAATGCGCGAGAGGCGGGGCTATCCCCATTATTCTGCTATGAAAGTATGTTGTGAAAACATTGGCTCGGCTCACGACCTTAGCACTTATACTGTACATTTACATAAATTTCACAAAATAATTCACTTACATGTTTTAGTTATGACGATTATATAACATTGTAGTAATGTATCTTTAAAATGTGTTTAAAATGCAACAAACAACTCAAAAGAAAATAAAACGTAATTGGATCAGATATCTGTTTACAACGAGAGCTCCAGATAAACCGTGGTGACAACACGGCTAATGTTTTCAGGACGTAGAATCGAGGCACCGGCCGTAATTATGTTTCTGCGCATATGAAGGTCAAAGCTCATAAGGTTTTGAAACATCTCTACCACATACTTAGGGTAAAACTCAATATATCGAAGAATAGAAAACAAAATGGTTTTAAACGAAATGAATGAATGATTAACCCTTTCTCGAGGGAGCATCTTTAACCATAGTGATCTGACTGGCCAGGTACGACCACAGTTTGTGTTTCCTGTTCTGTATCAGAATTAACTGATTAATTAAATAGTAGACATTCCTTTATGTTTCTTTTTTCTGTAAAAACCAGTCACCTCTTTCCGTAGCTTCAACTCACACAAAAGATGCGTTGAATATACAAGTAAGATACAACTATGCCCTCACGAGCCTTCATCCCGTGAGGTGAGCCGTACTGGGTATGATTGATATATGCCCTTAGTAGACGTAATGAGCCGAGGATAATTGCCTTTCGCATTTTCCGGCCAAGTCATCTGCCGAATGTCGCACAGTGATCCAGGCTCCAAAAGTCCAAAAATCGATTTCACGTTCTAAGCTTCGCAATTACTTTGATAAATAAGGAATTTTATGCACCTGTCCAAACATGCTGCAGTTCATACCTCCGAGCAGGGCGCCTCACCAAACATGACAGTAGTGGACCACCGGGAACTCTAACAATTAGTGAAGGTGACTATGTGTCTTTTGAAATTTTTTACTTAATTTTATCCAAAAGTATGAACCCAAAAGAAGGTAAGTCATTTTTTGAATGTTGAGTTTACATTCCTGCCGGGGGACATAATTTTTTGTTTGTACTTAAAGGACATCTGAATGAATACATTCATTCAAAGGAGAATGTCGGAGAAGGCCGAAGTACATATTAAAAGTTTGCATGAATATATAGCTTATTTCATCGCTATTTGCCAAATAATAGCAAATACGTCAAAATAGCAAATCTCAACACATACCGTGGCTTGTTTTATGGCTAGGCTCAGGTAGACTGTTCCGTTTATAGGCAAGATAAGAGAATTTTTTATTTGACAAATAGCGATGAAATGAATAATAACTATCGCAACCGAAATGAAAAAGCAATCACCAGGTATGTAAACACAACATTTAAAAAATAACTTACTTTCTTCTGGGTTCCTACTTTTGGATAACATCAAGTAAAAAAATTACAAAAGATCACATAGTCACCTTCACTCATTTTTAGAGTTCCCGGTGGTCCACTACTGTCGTGTTTGGTGAGGCGCCCTGCTCGGAGGTGTGACCTGCGTCACGTTTGGATAGGTGCCTAAAATTCCTCATTTATCAAAGTAACATACGTAACCATACCTTTGCGAAGCTTAGAAGGCGAAATAGATTTTTGGACTTTTGGTCAGCTTTTCGGGGATCTTGGACCACTGTATGTCGGCATGTAGGTAATGTTTTTAGCTCCGAAATCAGTATTGCCTTATTCCACCTAGAAAGCCTATTATCAGTACTATGAACTTATCGTATAACCTGGATAAAGCCGGCGTAGTTTGAAGAGCAGATCTTGATATTTAGTACACTTTCCTCCTCTTTCAAGGCAATGTTGCTCTCAGCTGATGTCGAGAACTCAATGATAAAAATCGTCTTGAGTTAGTAATCGAGGAGTACTACAGTAGGCTGATTAGCTTGTATTTACTTAACGGTAGGAAATGAGTAGTTCCAATAACATAGGCACTTCTCGTTTCGCACCACCGGACTGGAGGCATTCAGGGAGAGGAAGGTGGCCCCATATATATATATAATTATATAGTGTTACCAATAGACTGTTATATTTATTTTTAGTCGGCATTCTTAGAAAATATATAACATAAGGTTAAATAAAACAAAGAACAATTGCCATTAATAAGAAAATGCTGACTGTACATCCACCGAGTCTATATATAGGTGAATGTACAGCGGGAACCAAGTTTAGATTAGTTTTATATTTGTATAATTAAACTATCTAATAAAGTGCTACTGAAATATTTCGGCGTTGAAGTTTATTTTTGGTGATCAAATCAGGGAAGAAAGTTAACTGGCGCAGCCGGTAGGATTGTCATCACAGGCTCGCTGACATTGTGCGAAACTGGTGGGCTTCAGATCCTTTAGAAGACAACGGTCCTACATCTCAACGTTCAACTCCGCTCAGATCGACCAGGAAAAAACCAAGTAAGTCCGAGTATTTCCTAGCACTGTCCGTACCTTTCTGTCTTCGAACAAAGTTTAAGATAGTCGCGGTACAACCCTAGTAATAATCATTGAAATAATTATCCTTTGACTAGGTATAATTTGTGATTCAGCTAGGTAGGAATTTCGTTTTATCTGACATTGATAGGACTTAATTTATTAGATTAAGAACAAATCACAAGAAACAATTTTGCAATTTTTTACATTACATTACGCAACAATTTTAGTATTAATTTTCTTTTTTAATGAGTAGACCTTACCCAACTACTCCGCCCAGACAATTAAGTAGAGTTAGAGAATTAGATTTAGAACACGAACAAATCGACATGGCTCAATTAGACCTTCAAAAAGTTAAAAATCTTGTTGAATTTATTCCAAATTTTGATGGAGATGAGTTAATGTTACAGAACTTTTTTGATGCTGTAGAAAATTTATTAGAAGCCAATCCTACTAATGAACCTTTTCACATTAAAATTATGTTAAGTGCAATAAAAAATAAAATTAAAGGTAAAGCTCACATTTTACTTTCTAGTCGTCCCGATATCGTGACATGGCCACAAATGAAAAATTTATTTATTCAAAATTTTAGTGATAATAGAAATATTTTAACTTTAGAACAAGAACTTCAATATATACGATATAATCCGAAAGAAACTCTTCTAAATTTTGGTAATCGATTAATTGAATTAAAATCTAAATTAATTACTAAAATACAATTATCGAATATTTCTCCCGAAGAAAAACGTGGTCATATTAGCCTATACGAACGACAAATATTTAATAGATATAAGATGAATTTACCGGATAATTATGAGACAATTTTACGAAATAACCCAACGATTTCATCACTTGAGACTGCCATCTCGTTCATAGACGAGCAAGTAAAATATGACGAATTTAAAAGATTATCGTTAGGCTTGCAACAACGCCCCGCTCAAAAAATTCAACCTGTGTACAAATCTTTCCAAAATTATCAATCAAATCAACCTTTTCAAAATTTCTAACAAAATTATAATAAAAATTTTGGTAATCGATCCCAAAATTTTCACTCAAATCAATACTCCCAAAATTTCAATACTCAAAGGAATCCTAATCAATATAGGTCACAACAATTTCCCTCGCAACCTATACAGGTTCAGCATAAACCAATTAAGCAAAATTTCAACACAAATGCGCAAGTTTCTGGTAAACCCCAAACTTCATATAAACCTACACCAATGTCCGGTGTCTCTACTATCAAACGCCCTCAAATGCGACCTCAATCACATATTACAACTCGACCAAATTTCCGTACATTCGACCAAACCCCACAACATTTTGTCTCCGAAGAACTATATAACCACGAAGACGAGCAACCAGAGGAGAACACTGTATTTCCTCAATATGACGTTAATGAACCTATTTCTGACGAAACTACATACCAATATAACGAATGGAATCTTCATTCCGAAATTCCAGACGACGAGATCCCCCAAGAAGAAACATTGACTGAAAATTTTCGGAATACAGTAACTGCAACAAATCAGACATAGACCATAATGCTTTTCTAGCTGCCCCACTTGCTTATATTCAAATTAACGACCCGCCAATGAAATTATTAATTGATTCTGGTTCTTCTAAATCCTTAATACGTCCTGATATAATTGAAAAATATTTTCCCGAAACAATTTTTAAAGAAAATTCCACAATTAAAACATGCCTAGGTCAAAAACAAATCCAGTTCTGTGCAGAAATTCCTGCATTTCCGGAACTAAATTCTAATGAGAAAATAAAAATTATTCTATTCGATTTCCATAATTACTTCGACGGTTTAATAGGCTTAGACGTTATTACTAAATTTCATATTATTTGTGATTTTTCAAACCAGGTATGCTATGGAGATAATTTTCAAATTCCCCTTTATTTTCGAGACCCCCATGATACTGCTAAACGCATCACAATCAATGCTTTTGAAATTCTTCACACCATTATTCCAATTAATATCCCAACAGGAGACGTTTACATTCCTGAACAAAATTCTGGAAATCTTAAAATCCCTTCCATTGTGACAACAGCTGAAAATAACCAAGCTTTAGTCGAAATTCATAACCTCTCAAATGAAACTGAAACTATTTATCTTGAAGACCCTACTACTGCTTATCCTCTGCAGTATTTTGAAACAAAATCCGCTTTTCAATCTCCCTTACAATCTAACACAGCTCAAATTAAGCGCAGCGATATTTCTAAATTTATTCGTACCGATCATCTTAATGTCGAAGAACGACAACAATTAATTTCCCTTTGTAAAAATTTCAAAGATGTGTTTTTACTTCCTAACCAATCTCTTTCATTCACAAATGATGTAAAGCATAAAATTCGCCTTTCAGATGATACCCCTATCTATACTCGTTCATATCGATTTCCGCATGTCCATAAACAAGAAATACATGACTAAATCCGTAAAATGTTAAATGAAAAAATAATTAGACCCTCTTGTAGTCCCTGGAGTAGCCCTGTATGGCTTGTACCGAAAAAACCTGATGCTAGTGGAAAGCAAAAATGGCGATTAGTCATTGACTATCGCAATTTAAACAAAAAGACAATCGACGACCGTTACCCACTCCCCAATATTACAGACATTCTAGACAAACTTGGACGATGTAATTATTTCACTACTCTTGACTTAGCACAAGGCTTTCACCAAATTGAAATGGATCCAAATTCTATCGAAAAAACAGCTTTCACAGTTGAAAATGGTCACTACGAATACCTTCGTATGCCTTTTGGACTTAAAAATGCACCCGCGACATTTCAACGCGTAATGGATAACGTACTCAAAGACCTTCAGCATAAAATTTGTCTAGTCTATATGGATGACGTTATCATATTTTCTACATCCCTTCAGGAACATATTCAAAATTTAAAATTAGTTTTTGAAGCTTTTCGAACATACTCTCTCAAAATTTCTCTTGACAAATCTGAATTCTTAAAAAAGGAAACTGCTTTCTTAGGACACGTTATTACTACAGAAGGCATTAAACCAAATCCTGACAAAATTAAAGCCATTAAGCGATTCCCCATTCCAAAAACTGCAAAAGAAATTAAATCATTTTTAGGACTTGTTGGATACTACCGTAAATTCATTGATAATTTTGCAAAACTCACAAAACCTTTAACTAAGTGTCTAAAGAAAAATGAAAAAATTATTCACACCCCTGAATTTGTTGACTCTTTTGAAAAATGTAAGAATATACTTACCAATGAACCTTTATTAGTATACCCAGACTTTACAAAAACTTTTGAACTTACAACTGACGCAAGTAATTTCGCAATTGGAGCCGTTCTCTCCCAAGACAAAAAACCAATCGCTTACGCATCTCGAACTTTAAATCCCGCGGAAGTTAATTATAGTACAATTGAAAAAGAACTTTTGGCAATTGTCTATGCAGTAAAATATTTCAGACCCTACCTCTTTGGTCAAAAATTTATAATATATACAGATCATAAACCCCTCCAATGGCTTTTTTCATTAAAAGACCCACAGTCACGCCTTGTACGTTGGCGATTGAAATTAGAAGAATACGATTACGAAATTCGTTACAAAAAAGGTAAAACCAACTTGAACGCAGACGCACTTTCTAGAATCAAAATTGACGAAACGCATGCCCTTGACGATGAACTTTCCATGATCAATAACCCTAGTACGGAAAATCAAGACGATCTATCTGATTTTCTTGTAAACTTAGACAATCTTCCCAATATAGACTCTGAAAATAATCCAGATCCTGAACTAATACTTGACAACCTTCCAAGCCCAGACCCTGAACGTCTTGAGAATTTTCTTAATGACCTATCGGACGATACACAACACACAGCACACGAAAATCCTGTTTGTGCACCACCTATTACAGAGAAACCTGTCAACTCTTTTAATCGGCAAATTATCATTACTGAATCAAACACTCTTGCCGCACGCTTCTTACCCTCGCTAGAAAAACCTTTCAACAAAACCCGACACATTCTAACATTTCATACTAGTATATCAGATGATGAAATTTTTCTTCATCTTAAAAATTATATCAACACCACAGACAACAGTTGCCTCTATTTTCATAGCGAAGCTATAAAAGAAAAAACACTCCGTGTACTGAGAAATAAATTTAGCCCCCTTACTAAAATTGTAATCTCAAATTCCTACGTCACTGATCTATTAGAAGATCGTGAAAAGATTAAAGAAATAAAATTTTGGCATGAAACAAAAACTACACACCGAGGTATAAATGAAACGATCAAACGCATTTCAACAAAATTCTATTGGCCTAATATATCTAACGATATTAATCGTTATATAAATCTCTGCGACGTTTGTCAACGCGCAAAATATGATCGAAATCCTCAACACATTAAATTTCAACATACTCCAACACCTACTAAACCTTTGGATGTCTTACATATCGACCTTTTTCATATCCAATCAGAAATTTATCTTACTGTTTTAGACCCATTTTCTAAATATGGACAAGCGATTAAACTTCCTTCAAAAAACGCAATTGATATTGTCCAAGCTCTTATTCAATTTACTTCCTATTTAGGAACGCCTTCCCAAATTATTGCCGACGCTGGCAAAGAATTCAACAATCTTCTTCTCAAAGAATATTGTCAATTGTACGGCATAGAACTTCACATAACCTCCATTAGAAACTCCAACAGTAATAGTCCTGTTGAACGTTTCCATTCCACTCTTCTTGACTCCCTTCGAACTTTAAAAATCGACCACCCTAATAAGCCATTAAGTTATCTCGTAACTTTAGCCGTTTCTTGTTATAATAACTCAGTACACTCAGTTACAAAACTGACTCCTTTCAATGTTATATTTTCCCATCTTGACAAAGACAATTCACCCACGTTAAGTGAGGCCAAAATTACTCAAGACTACATTGACTCAACGAAAAATATTGCAAAACAACTCTTTCAAACGGTACAAAGTCGTATCGAACATCAAAAAGCTCAAGTACTTTCTAGGCGTAACAAAAATTTAGATGACCCCCAACCTGTAGGTATATCATCTCAAGAATACCTAAATATAAAAACTCCACGTGACCCTAAAATAAAACCAATATTTAAACGTGTCTCAATTCATAAAGACAAAGGTCCCACTGTCGACACATCTGCCGGAACTTTTCATAAAAACAAAATAAAAAAGAAAAAACAACTAAAACCCTCCTCCTTGTTACAGGATGAAGACAATGACTCTGACATTCCTCTATCTACTCTACGCATGCGCATCACTGCAAGTAAAACCAGTCCGGAATCCTCTCCTTCCGATAATACTAGGTCCAGTTAAAATAATTTCCCACTATCACTCTTTTCTCCATGTAATTAACCTTCACGCTGTAGAAAACCAACTTCTAAACATTTTTACTAATTTAATAACAATTAAAGAAGACGCTGTAAAACATGACTCATATATCAAGTGGTTACAAGCCGAGTTTATTTTAAATAAAACATTTGATAAATTTGAAACAATTCATTCTAATAATAAAAGATTCAAACGAGGTCTAATTAATCCTGTTGGATCACTGTATAACTCCCTCTTTGGTTTAATGGATAACGATGACAGAGAGAAAATTAATGTTAATATCAAAATTTTATATGATAATCAACATTCAATCGTATCTCAAATAGAGACAAAGACAACCATACTTAAAAATTTAATCAACAATCTTGAAGATACAATAAAAATCATAGACGCAAATAATAATCGCACTACTATAAAACTTAATAATATAATTATTCAAGAACATATACAAGACATAATTAACAATATTAATTTTCTTCAAAATTATCTTTCTAATATCGAGAACGCTCTATTGTTCGCCCACCTAAATTTAGTACATTCAAATATTATAACTACTAACGATATCAAAGAAATTTTTGTAAATCTTAAACTCTTATATAAAACGAACGAAATTCCTATGTTTCATATTCATTATTATTTAAGCCTTTTTAAAATAAAAACTTTTATAAAAAATTCAAAGCTATATATCGAAATTTTAGTACCAATTCTAAAAGAAAAAACTTATTCTTTGTTCAAACTTATCCCACTACCCTATAAAAGCCTGACAGTTCTACCCCCTAAATCCTTCCTGATACTCGGTACTGAAAATGAACATGCATGGATTGACCAAGAACTGCCGCTTCTGGATGACATTTACCTGTCTGACAACATTATGGACACTAGTAGTCACTGCATTATCGACATGATCCAACGACAGCCTAACATTGCCTGTAACGCTGTGCCAGCACGCCAAACACGAAACCTTATCCAGACACTACCTAATGGACAAATTCTGATGATTCCCACATTACCCATTGAAATAAAAGAAAAATGTACCGACCTAGAAGTTCAAATATTGAAGGAAACATCACTTATCACCCCAAATGTCAACTGCACTCTTTGGATTGACCAAGAAGAAGTCTACACATCTCCAACTTCACTCCCAACTTCAACTACCTATTTTCTACCAGAGCCACTTATGACATCAAATTATTCTTCATTCTCTTTAGACAACGTACCCACCACTGAATTAAAGGAACTTCACCAACAACTTCGTGATCTTAAACATATTAATCTACAAGCTCCCGATTTGGACCTAATCGATCACCCTTGGATCGTAATACTGTGTATCAGTATTTTTACAATACTACTGATAATAGGCCTCCCGTACATCTATAATCGATGCAGAACCAGAAGCCCCATCAAAATTAACTTATCAACCCACAAGGACCCTTCTCCGGCTATGCCTCCGTCTATGGTGGGAGGAATTATATAGTGTTACCAATAGACTGTTATATTTATTTTTAGTCGGCATTCTTAGAAAATATATAACATAAGGTTAAATAAAACAAAGAACAATTGCCATTAATAAGAAAATGCTGACTGTACATCCACCGAGTCTATATATAGGTGAATGTACAGCGGGAACCAAGTTTAGATTAGTTTTATATTTGTATAATTAAACTATCTAATAAAGTGCTACTGAAATATTTCGGCGTTGAAGTTTATTTTTGGTGATCAAATCAGGGAAGAAAGTTAACTATATATATATATATATATATATATATATATATATATATATATATATATATATATATATATATATATATATATATAGTTACTTAGAAGATAGGGAGATCCTCATCAGGGACGGGGATGGTAGAGAGGAGACCAGGGTGGTCACGTGCGGTGTTCCGCAGGGCTCACAAACACAATGTTTGATGGTGTGTTCAGGATCAGGGTCCCTACGGAAGTAACGATAGTGGGATATGCGGACGATCTGGCCGTCCTGGTGGTAGGTAGGAGAGCGCACGATATCAGAGAAGAAGCAAACCTGGCGATCGACAAGATCAAGAGGTGGGTGGAGGGCAAAAACCTCAGTTTGGCCGTAGAAAAGACGGAGGCTATCCTCCTTACGAGGAGGAGAAAGTCACCAGCAATTGAGTTCCGGGTCGGTGGGGTTAGAGTGGAGCCGGGAAGAATGCTGAATATCTCGGGGTGTAGCTAGATCCAGGCATGCACTTCAGGTTACACCTCGAGAAGACGATGGTGAAGGTTGAGAGGACGGTGTCGGCTATGGGACGCCTGATGCCCAACATAAAGGGTCCCAAGGCTGGAAAACGGAGGGTGCTGGCGGGAGCGGAGCAGTCCATCCTATTGTATGCCGCTCCCGTATGGGGGAATGTTTTGGGAAAGGAGAAGTGGAGGAAGAGTGTGGTGAGTATCAAGAGAAGAGCGGCGTTTCGAGTGGTGAGTGCATATAGGACGGTGTCTGGTGCTGCGGCGTTAGTGATAGCCTGTATGCCTCCGATCAACCTTCTTGCGAGGGAGAGAGAGAGGTATATCGGTTGTCTGAGAGGAGGGATGCAAGGGAGAGGATGTGGACGAGATGGCAGGAGAGGTGGGATGCGGAGACGCGTGCGGTATTGACGAGGTCTCTCATCCCAGCTGTCCAGCCTTGGGTCGAGAGACAGCACGGAGAGGTAGGATACTATCTTACGCAGGTGTCGTCGGGCCACGGATGCTTTGGCGAGTACCTGCGTGGGATAGAGAAGGTGGATGGAGATGAGTGTGTCTACTGCGGAGAAAGGGATTATCCCGAGCACACCATAATCGGGTGCTCGAGGTGGTCGAATGAGAGGGAAGAGTATACGAGTAGAGTGGGTCGGCTTGAAAGTGTAAGGGAATTGGTGAATGGGATGGTTAGAAGTGCGAATGAGTGGGCATGTGCGGAAAGAATGGTAGTGAAGATAATGAAGAGGAAGGAAGAGGAAGAGAGGGAGCTGGACCCGAACCTCTAATTGTCTTTGACGGAGGGGGGATGTAGGGCAATGGAATAGAAATTAATAACATCCTAAGAACGATTGACCCCTACCTCGACGAGAAGCGAGAGCGGTTCCGAGGTAGGTGGGACACAGATTTGGGGGGCCACTTGTCCGGCTCGCGTAAGTACCGGCTACGTCCCCCTCAAAAAAAAAAAAAAAAAAAAAAAAAAACACCGGACTCAATATCCCCTGGAGCGTACAACAGCACTGGTGTCTTGTCTAGTCTGCTAGACGAGTCTAATAACCATAACACGACTCCAATAAACTAGCATTTTAAATACATCATCTTGGCAGGATAGTAATAACCCTTCAGTCTCTGACATCAACCCGGCTGACCTTAAGTTAGCCTCTAGGACAAGTTCTTAAAGAAAGGTTTTTATACAAAACTCATGCATTGACTTGTCCCTGTGAAGCTGTAGTAGCCTTGCGTTCTCTGAAGTCTTGATTTGGAGTTTTATTGAGCGTGATCTAATTTGGTGACTGAGTTTTGAACTTCCCGCTCAATATTGTTATTATTAATAGCTTTAAATACAAAATGACAACATATTTGTTTTATTGTCAGTTGTACATTATCAGCGCACTAACGTGTGTATAAAAATACAAGAAAATAATTGGAGATTGAAAGCAAACGTGGATCCTGAACTGTAGTATCTTCTCCATATGTGTTTAACTATTAATTTTGTTATATTTTAGGTAATAACTCAAACTAGACACAACCATTTGAATAGTTTTAGTCCTGGTTATACAATAGCCAAGGGATTACATATTTGGCAGATTCTCAATAAGGCACCTCGAAGTATCATTGACTAGAAGATGCAAAAAAAAAAGAAAGAAAACGAGACAAAAAGTAAAATGTTGGCGTTAATTTTTTTCTTGGCCATCGAAAGTAATTGTCTCTGTAATTTTAGAAGGTCTGGATTATTGGATGCGTTACTTTCAATTTTATCGTTATCTTCTTAACAACCCAGGAAGTTAAGGTAAACGACCATAGACAACGCCGTGTGTTCGCTGATTGGGAGTAATTAGAACTTGACCCAAATTTCGCCCAAAAAAATCATTTTTAGTGACTAGGCCCATTTTTTGATACATGAATACGCGAACAAGCAAAATTGATGAATTTGGGACGATACCAATGCACATGAGATCCGCCAGCACCAAATGCATCCCGAAATAGTCACTGTTTGGTGCGGATTTTGGATTGGCAAAATCATCGATCTGTACTTTTTCCAGAACGAAACTGGCATTGCCATAACGATCAACGGCGAGTGCTGCAGATCGATGATAAGCAACTTCTTATGGTCTAAACTGGATTATATGGATACCGACGACATGTGGTTGCAACAGGACGGCGCTAATGCCACACATCACATGCCACGATGGATATTGTGCATGAGCGATTTGAGGGCATGGCTATCTCGCACAGCGGCGACGTGTACTGGCCACCGAGATCGTGCAATTTAACGCTTTTAGACTTTTTCCTTTGAGGCTATCTTAAACCGTAGGCGTATGCGAATAAACCGCAAGGAATTGATACCCTCAAAGTCAACATCACCAACGCCATCCAGAAAATTCAGCCAGATCTATACGACAAAGTCATTGAAAATTATGCCTCCGGAACACATACCACCAAGCAAAGCCATGATGGACATTTGAACGACGTTACATTTCATACATAATGCCATAACATGTTCTTTCAAACAAAAAAATATGTGAGTGAATATCTCACACATAACTTGTATTAATTACGTTTAAATATCGAGCGTCCTTATTGAAATACCCTTTACTTAATTAGCATAACAGAACTTTCTGTGAAAATACACATAAGACGTTGCTGTAGCATAAAACCAAATGTCAAGAGAATATTCGTGGAATTTGAAACCCGTTATCCTGTTGAGGCCACATGATTCATTAATGGATATATTTCTCACCTCATTCTGCAGTAACTGCCTTATTCGATTCCTTCGGTTTCAAAAGATTATAGGAATTTTTTGTAGGTATATGATATGGGCTTTATTTGTTGTTCCGGGTAGCAATCGCAACATGAAAGGTATTATTTATTAATGGAATTGTGTTTTTCTTGTAAACGCATAAAAAAATGTAATTCATAAAAACGGTGTCTGATGATTGCCACTCAAAATCATCAAACAAACCGGAAGCGGCTTGAAAGATATTGATCGAGGCGGTATTGAAGGCGAATTCTAAGAAAAAATGGACAAATAGATACAAAATGAAACCGAAAAGTCAAACGCAGATTATCAAAACCACGCTTATTATTTTCTGTGAAAGAAACCCAATCGAGTATAGCAAAGGAATTTTGTCGAAAATACGAAAATCTCAAAATCGACTTAAATTATTTCAGAACCAGTAGATTTAGGGAAAATTAGAAGGCGCCGTTGAATTTGTCTGTCTTTGTTAAGTTCATATGAATTTTGTAGGATTTTTTATCGTAAAAATGATTTTTTGTAGAAGAAAATTGAAGGACCACAGCAAGGGAATATTGTCAAAAATATGAAAGTCTCAAAATCGACCCAAGTTACTAAAGAACGTCTGCATTTAGGAGGAATTAGAAATACAGACGTTCTCTAGTAACTTGGGTCGATTTTGAGACTTACGTATACGTATACGTATATACGTATTTTTGACAATATTCCCTTGTTGTAGTCCATCAATTTTCTTCTACAAAAAAATCATTTTTACGATAACAAATTTAGGGGGAATTTGAAGACTATTAAATTAGTATTGGCCTGTCTTTTTAAACTTCCTAAGCCTTTTTTAGGATTTTTTTTCTCGACTAAAGCAGTGGACTAAAGCATGGAAATTTTGTCGAAAATATAAAAATTTTAAAATCGACAAATGGTTAAAGAACCTCTGAATTCAGGGGAAATCTGAAGGCGTCATTGAATTTATTGATCTTTTATGAGTTGATAATTTTTTTTTTTTTTGGATTTTTTGCTTTAGGTAAAATGAATGTGGATGAAAATCGATGGACTATATATAACAAGAGAATTTTGTCGAAAATATAATAGTCTCTAAATCGCCCTAAATTATTAGACAACCTCTGGACTTAGGAGAAATCCAAAGATTTTTGCCCTTGAATTTGCCTTTTTTTTTAAGTTCATAAGAAAATTTTCGGATTTTCTTCCACAATTCCCTTGCTATATACATATAGTTCATCGATTTTCGTCCACAAAAAAGCATTTTCGGAAGCGAAAATGCTTTTTTATGAACGAAAATCGATGAACTATATGTATATAGCAAGGGAATTTTGTCGAAAATATGAAAGTATTTAAATCAATATGGATTATTTACTAGAGAACCATTGAATTTAGGGCAAATCTGAAAACGTCTTTTCTAATTTCACGTGAATGTGTTCACATATATTCTTGCGAAAATGCTTTTTTGTAGAATAAAACCGTTACGACACGCTTATTATTTTCTGTGAAACAAAGCCGATGGACTATAGTAAAGGACTTGCCAGACTAGGGACCAGGGAAAACCTCTATGGACCAGAACCTGTGGTGGGAATAAGTCGGAATCTGATCAGAGACCGCATCAATGGCTGGGCAAGAGACCAGCACAATAAAAGATGGAGAGGAGTAACGGGTTGTCGAGTAACCAAACTCTTCATCCAATACTCAGAGATTGAGAAATGGGCCCAAGAATTCATTAAATTGAACAGTCACAAAGCCAGAACCCTGGTGAGAATCATAACGGGCCACCATAGTAGCCTGAATGCATATAAGCACAAGCTAAGGCTGACTGATAGCCCGGCCTGCAGATACTGTAAAGAAGACGAGGAAACCTCGATTCATCTTCTTTACACCTGCCCCGCACTGGAGGAGAAGAGGTATCTTATATTAGGGACCCCTGTTATCCTGAGGAGGCGAGGCTTAAGGCGGGGGACGTGCCTAAATTGCTCCTTTTATGGGCTACCATTTTTGGATAATCACCCGGATCGCCAAGGGACTACCCATGCGATCAGTGGCTGATGAGGCTCAAATCTATACAATATAATAATAATAATAATAGCAAATGAATTTTGTCGAAAATATGGAAATCTCAAAATCAACGCAAATTGCTAGAGAACCTCTGGATTTAAGGGAAATCTGAGGCGCTGTTGAATTTGTCTATCTTTTCATATGAATATTTAAGGATGTTTTCTCACGAAAATACTTTTGCGTGGAAGAAAACCGATGGACGTGGCTTAGTAAAATATTTAATAAGTAAAATATTTATTATTAAATAAACTTTTAATAATAAAAACGTTATCCACGTTTTTACTTGAGTTCTTTCTTAAACGTTTCATTTTATGCACAATACATTATTCCAGGTATTCTATACATCTGCATCAATTTTGTCAATGGTAAGTTCTTAATAACATTTTCTGCATTACAGTAGGTAATCATGATTACTTGGGATTTAATTATATATGTTGTGGATACTGATTTATGTGTGTATTATTTTAGAACAGTGAAAGGCATGGACATGGATACCATAGAATTTAAAATAAGCATTCATAATTAGATAATTTTTAAAAGGCAAAAAAATTTAAATCAACATTTGTGAGGAAGAGGTAGTATGACATTAAAGATCTACCAAATTAGTTGTGAAATATTTATAAACGATTTTTTTCATCACCAAAAGAAATTTAGGACCAATTATTGCTTTGTTCAAAATTTTGTGAAAGACTTGAAGAAAATTTGAAAATATTTGTATGAATATGTATGAAATTCGAATAAAAATTCAAATAGACATATCTTCAGTCTGATTCGTTAATCGAACTGAACATTTCATCATTTAAACATATTTTGTATAATCGTTAGAGTTCTGGTATACACCGAAAATAAATAGACAAGGATGATAAAAAGATCCTAACTTGAATATAAAAAAGCAGAATTTCTTTCCTAAAATTGTAATCCATTAATAAAATATTGTATTTTGTATGCAATTTAATCAACACCTACGGTTTGTCTAAAATGTGTAAAGAGCTTTGGCTCATAGGTATATTTTATATAAAATCCAGACATTTTAGCATTTGCCATGATTTCTGAGAATACCTTGTCTCAAAATGATATGAATTTATTATTATTACATCAGTTCATTGTAATGTATGTATTTTGTTGTAATCATTTGCAATATTTTTTTTTTGCAGCGGTTATCTACAACTCTAATTCAATCACTGTTAGCTGAAGTAAAATTGGTATTACTTGTAATAAATATCTTTATTGGTGCTAAAGAATACACTTGAAGATAGAAATGAAACATTTTTGTTTATCACAGTTGCCTTATATTTTACCTAAAACTGGCATTTACCTAATTAATAAACAACTCCCCACAAATAAAATACATCGAAACAAACACATAATTTTAATCTATCTGCAACTGTCGGAAACTACCCTCAACACCTAGAGCTTCTTTAAAATAAAGGAGGTTCTCAATCTTCTCGGGTATTTTCTCAGTTATCTTCACGTTTTCTTGTTCAATGAGCCATTCCTCGTTGTCATTTAATACATTCTGCCAATCATTCATAAGTTCCCCCATGCTCTTGCATTTACCACCATAATCTGAAGGAAGGATATCTGCGCCCAGATGGTCACAAAGACTTTGGGAAGACTTGTGACTGATTATCTGGAAAAATATACATTAAATAATAATTGTTCTTGTTAGTAGTTTTTGTATTCGTTGGCGTAGTTTTCTTATACTGCTATGTATATCGACAAAAATTGTGATTTTATATTACTACTAACCCAAAACGATACCAACAGCACATATAACTACACATAGAACCAATTTTGCAGCAGACTCAAGATGAAAACCAAACAACTACGGAAATGTGGAACAGATGCAAAGAAGTCCTGAAAACGGCAGCAGAAGAAGTAGTGGGAACAACAACAATAAAACAGATAGCCGACTGGTTCGACGGAGAATGCCGTGAAGCAACCGCCAAAAAGAACGAAGCATACAAAACCATGCTGCAGCGTAGGACAAGGGCGGTGGTAGACAAATACAAGAATCTCAGAAGGGAAGAGAAACGCGTACATAAGCGAAAGAAACGGGAGACAGAAAACCAACTATTAGATCAGCTTGAAAGCTCCTGAAACTAGAATGACATCAGGAGATTCTATCAGGAACTAAACGCATCAAGAAAGGTTTTCAAGCCAAGAACTAATATATGTAGAGAAAAAGAAGGAAACCTAATAAACAATAAAAAATATATTCTATTCAGATGGGCAGAGCGTTTTCAAGAGATGCTGGCAGGTGAACCAACTGAACTTTTAGACTTCGAGTTCCTGAACCAAGAACAAATAAAATCCCCAAAAATGGATGAAGTGGCAGCGGCCATAAAGAAGCTGAATAATAACAAGTCCCCTGACAGTGATAACATCCGAACAGAACTCTTCAAACACGGTGGTAAAAAATTAGTTGAGTACATGTATAACATCACCTGTAAAATCTGTGAAGAGGAACACATGCCAGCAGAATGGAGTTTAGGACTCATATGCCCACTGCATAAAAGAGGAAATCAGTTAGATTGCCAAAACTATAGGGGAATAACTCTCCTCAATACGTCATACAAGATTCTGTCTAACATCCTAAATGAAAGACTGAAACCATTCGCCGAAGCCCACATCGGGGAATATCAGTCAGGGTGCAGACCAGGCCGTTCAACCACAGACCAAATATTCACTCTGCGACAAATTCTATAGAAGTCTAGAGAATTTAACATTTATATGCACCACCTTTTCATAGATTTTAAAGCGGCGTATGATAACATCATTAGGCCGAAACTCTACGAAGCCATGAACGACCTCGGAATACAAAAGAAGCTAATATGTCTGACTAAAATGACCATGGTTGACACCACGTCCTCATATTAAAATTCAGAGCGACATATCGGAAGCATTCGAGATACACAAAGGGCTGCGACAGGGAGATGCGCTGGAGTGTCAGCTATTTAATATAGAAAATCATTAGAGACGCTATTCTTGAGACTAGGGGAACAATGTTCACTAAGCCAGTTCAGACATTGGCATATGCAGACGATGTCGACATAATAACAAGAACGGTAAGAAAGTCTGCGGAAACTTTCTTAGACCTAGCAACGGCAGCGGGGGTCATGGGACTACAGGCAAACGACGAAAAGACAAAATACATGTCAACTACTTTGCAGACAAGAGCTGGTAACGCAGAACAAAACTTAGTAACTACTAATCACAACTTTGAAGCAGTCAGGGAATTCACCTATCTAGGTAATCAAGTCGATCCAAACAATAACATCTCGAGGGAAATTAAACGGCGCATAGTAACGGCAAACAGATGTTATTATGGCCTTTCCAGGCATTTCTCCAATAAGCGACTGTCACAAACAACAAAGCTGAGAATATACAAGACCCTAGTAATCCCTGTACTGCTATATGAATCAGAAGCGTGGACCATCACAAAGGCCGACGAAACCTCCCTGCTTTGTCTCGAGCGGAAAATACTGCGAAAAATTTTCGGGGCCGTATGCAAAAATGGGTCATGGAGGCGCAGGTATAATTTTGAGCTATATAACCTGTATAAAAGATGAAGAGAAGAGATATTGTCACAGCGGCCAAACTAAACATACTGCGTTGGGCAGGACATGTGGCCCGAGCCAGTGAAGCAAACCCCATTAAAGAAGTGCTTAACATAGAACCTGTAGGAAGCAAGAAGAGAGGTAGGCCAAAGCTTAGATGGGCCGATGGTGTAATACAGGATGCCAGAAGTATCGGCGCCCCCAACTGGAGAGCAGGAGCACAAAATTATCAGGAATGGCGGAGGATGCTTGAGCAGGTCAAGACTCTTGCACGGCTGTAGCACCAATAATGATGATGATGATAACCCAAAACGTTTTTAAAAATCCTGCTGTACACCCTAAATATTACCGTTAGATTTAATGTAGCACAGGATCCTACATTAAATTTGATAATACAACAAACATCAGGTTTAACAGGATAGTAGTATGTTAAAGTGAAGGAAACTAACGAAATCAGCTAGAATTTGTAAGTCGAATATTTATTTATGTGAAATTATATCCAGAAATACGAAAATGTTTGAATGTTTTGTTAATAGTAACATATAAGTCGGAAATCGAGAAAGGAACCACCAAGCCGCCAAGCGGCTTTCAAAGTAGTTCCCGAATAGCAAAGCTATTACATAATCGCTCTAGGAAACAACTACTCCTCGGGCTAAAGCCCCGCCAGGCATTGAATTATACCCAGAAGCGATCCTCGACCCCTTTCTCGTGTTTCTGCACGATCAAATAAGGTTTCAAAAAATAAAACCCGCCACAGGTAGGATTCGACATTTGTCCCGGATCGGAACCGAACGACATATAGCTGTTTCGAATTTGTTAGTTCTCATCAGTGTCGTACACGGTACGCCGATTCAAGACAAATGCCGAATGAACTTTATGGCGTATACATCTTTATCGATACGATCTCTAAAATAAAAGTTCTCGCATTTGTCGGCTCCTCTCTTTTTCGGTATAGCAACGATAGTGTTCCTCTTATAATCTCCGGCATCTCGCCCGTTTCGTATATGTATTTTACCAGTTCAAACATCCTATTTACTACTTTCTGTTCCACACATTTCAATATTTCCGCCTGTATTTTATCTACACCCGGCGCTTTATCGTTCTTTAGCCCCCTTAGTGCTATTTCAAATTCCTCTCTCAATAGAGGTTTTCCTACATCTTTCCTATCGATACTAGATTTTTCCTCTAATATCTCTCCTAATTCCTGACCCTTGTATAAATTTCCTAAGTACTGCTTCCATCTAAGCGCTTAATTAATATACTTTTTAATTTTATACGATATAAAATTATAATAAATATAGGAAACGGTAGGCATTCAGACAATCCCCGAAGATTGTCCGACACGGAACTAATAAAAGTGCAGCACTTTGCTCCACGCCCACCATATGGAGATGGTTGTAGTAATGTTATTAGGGAACTTTGACGGCACGAGGTTAGTTTAGAACATTTCCCTAAGCATGAGTGTGTTTGTTCTCAGCTCTCTATATAATCACCCCCTTCGTAGCTGGAGGCTCTCGGGAAAGGAAGTTGATTTCTGTATGTCTAAACAGTTTTTATATGAACCTCAGTGGTCGCTGTACATCGCAGAAGTTGTGACTAAATTACTATAATTGTATTATTAAAACTTACCGCATTTCTGACTTTATGATGTAGAAGCGGCTTCACAACAGTCCACAGTTTGTCCATCACTGGCGTCGAATTCACAATGTGTATTTCCTTCACGCGAATCACATAAGCTTCTTTCAGGATCGTTATCAACGGTTTGAAGATGGGCGACATGAATTTCACCAGGTGATGCACGCTGACATTCACGCTGTCGAAAATGCATATTTCACCTCCCACGGGATTCGGGTCCGTTAGAATTACGTCATCTAAGATGTAAGACAAATATAGTTTACAAATTTATAACAAAATAAAATGGTATGTTGTCAACGCCTCTTAGAATATTCATTGGAATGCGTTTGCACTGGATAGTTGCTAAGGGATTCAAAGTAATGTGAATTCAGAAGTTTTTGTATTTAGAACTTCTTCACGTCCTCCTCTAGGTAAATGACCTGAATAAGGCGAGCTTGAAATTTGCTTCAAACTCTGACCTTGAGCTTTAAGTATGACATTTATATCAACTCCTGCCTTAACCTTAGTTCTGATCTTGACGCCTACAATTATATTGATCTTTAGTTTTAGTTTTAACTTTTCAAATAAACTCCAAACTTAATCTGAGGTCAATAATTTATAATGAAATACAGTGATTAACCGAAGGGGATAATAAAATATAGGGTTAATAAGCAGTATCGTCTTACCGCTTCATTTTCCAAGAATGTGACTTTTAAAGAAGATATTTTTAAGGGATTTTTAAGAGGAGCACTTGAGGAAGGGCGACACTTTTAAAATGGAACATCCTGTATTTTTTAGATATTCGTATTGGCGCAAATTTATACTGTACCCTTTCCATAATTAATTATTTCCTTTGGAACTGTAGAAATAATAACTGTTAAATAATAAATACATCAGTTATATAGAGTGTCTCAGTTGGAACTATAGGACTTGAATTGCGCGCCATTTGTGTTCTGCCGGAGATAGGTCATCAATATTTAACAACTGCTATCTACAAACCATGCGACATCAACGTGCCATGATTAACAGTTCAACAACGAATATTTTCTGTACAACTATTTTATGAAAGTGAGCGGTCATTTACAGTTGCATTAAGAAAAAAATCGCAAAAAATTAAGACGAAACGATCCTCAAAGGAAGAAGTCCAGTAGTGTTAAATCACATGATCTTGCAGGCCAATTGATGTCAGTATTCCGCGAGACAACATGATAAGGAAATTTGGTATGCAACAGAGTTATGGTTTCACGTGCTGCATGACACGATGCATCGTCTTGCTGAAAACTATATGTTTGCTCAAATCCAAATAATCAATTTGGTGGAAAAATAAATCGTTTAACATGTTACTATAGTGTTCCCCATTTACTGTTGTATCATTATTTTCAAAGAAGCATGGTTCAATTAGTCCACAACTCCAAAATACACACCAAACCGTGCATCTCTGAGGATGCATTTCTTTTTCGTGAACAGTATGTCGATTTTAAGCACCCCAAGTTCTACAATTTTGTTAGCTGACGTATCCATCAAGCTGAAATTGTGCTTCATCGCAGAAAATTTTGTTGTAAAAATCAGCATCACCTTCCTTCTTTTCTAACATCCAATTAACAAATGTACGAAGTTGTAAATGGTCTGTAACTTTTAATTGTTGTGTCGACTAAATCGTGTATGCTAACTCATGCTAAACTTTCCTTAAAATTCGATGTGCGGTGGTGCTTGACAGATTCAGTTGTTATGTGCGACGTCGAATTGATGTGTTTAGATACCTCCGTACACTTTCTGTCACTGCAGTAATATTGTCATCTGATCGACCACGACGAGGACATATTGGTGTTGCCCTATCAATGACAGAACAAGTTTCTTTAAATTTCTTGATTAAGTTACGAATTGTTAACTCTGTAGACGCTTCATATTGTCATGATATTGTGCCAATTTTTCTTGATATAACTGTAAATAATAGCTAATTTTCATAAAACAGTTGTACACAAACTACTCATTATTGAACTGTTAATCGGCACATTGACGTTGTATGATTTGTAGATGCCAGTCGTCAAGTACTGATACGCTATCTTTGACAGAATACAAATGGCGCGCAATTCAAATACTATAGTTCCAATTGAGACTCTATATAGTAATTGTAGAAATGGAGAGGTCGCTGGACACTTGGTGAAATATTTTTGACTATTAAATGAAAGAAAACACGCTAAGTTTCACAAAAATTGCGAACTATTGTTTCAGCTTTTATGCCATTCTCAAGGAAAATACAGGGCTTCGTCTTTTATGCCATTCTCAAAGAGTTATTACCCTTTAAGAATGACATAAAAGCCAAAACAGTTGTTAGAAATATAATTTGCAATTTTTGTTAAAGCTACCAAGTGTTTTCTCTCGTTTACTATATTATAATGTTTAATATAAATTTAATGTTTAAAATTATCTGAAATCATTTTACAGCTCAACAACACTAAAATCCATTCTGATTCTAGAAGAAAAACTCCGTAAGGTTTAATACCGACGACCTTCCCGGCTATTGAATGGATTTCATTGTTTAAATTAATAAGTTGAAAATATTGATCTTCTGGCGATATCCAAATTAAAATATCAGTTCGAACATTAAAAACAGTATTATGACATTAGAAGCATTAGTCATATGTAAAAAAAAAGTAAATTTACTGTGTCACGCCTATTAAAAATATCGTGACTATCATGTATACTAAGGGAATGTTTTATAACGCGTAAAAATGTCTTAATTGCATAACAGTTTCATTTAAAACAAAGCAGCCATGTGACAGTTCTGACTAACCTTGCATATAACAGACGATAAAACTATTTGAAGATAGTTTTTACTTCCTTATTTAAACTTATAACGAATGGAATGAATACATTGAATACACAGTTTTAATTTTATTGGGACAATGTGATTCCCAATTCCCAAGAAAAATATAATCTAATGCTGTAACATTGGATGGAAGAAGATATCCACTAATTAAGTCACATTATAAATTCAAATTTGTGCATCTGGTTTTCAATTATTATTATATATATATATATATATATATATATATATATATATATATATATATATATATATATATATATATATATATATATATATATATATATATATATATATAAAATTATGTTGAAGCGAAGGCAGCCAAATTATATTCACTGAAAATAAATTGAATATTTTTTAATACGTCAGGTTATATAATTAGTTATACAGTATCTTCCTGAAGTTTGGAATGAAATTCATCAATCTAAAATGAAAGTTTCGTACAGAAAATCCTTTTAATTTTGTTCAGTTTCATTGTTTCCATTATTTATTAACCAACATTTTTGTGTTGGAGTTGGCATAAGAAGAGCTTTAAAGCGAGGTATCATATGGGGTATCATATTTGAAATTTTATCTACACTTGGGTTATTAAGGCTAAGGGGGTTGACGGTAAGAAATCAACAACAACCCATAGATGTGTTGTCTTGAAAACAAATAAACAGTTTAAAACGGACTTTTCCACACGTAGAACACGTTTTCTATATCGAAATTGAGTGGCCGAGAAAAAATAAATCAACACATAAATTCAGAATGTGTTTTATGCGACAGTTTTATTTTTTAAATTTTTTTCAAATAGTCCACCATCGTGCTTTCTCATGACCCATGGACAGGAGGGGGTGTGTCCTATCCACCTCAATATCAATAGGTGTCGTCTGGGAGACGTCCTCGATCAGAAACAGTCAAAACCCGATCGATCCAACACGATTTAGTTGAGTTATCGTGCTAACAAAATAATTCCTCAAATAGTAAACCATCGTGCTTTCTCATGACCCATGGACAGGGTGGGGTGTATGCTATCCACCTCAAAATCAATAGGTGTCATATGGAAGACGTCCCCGATAAGAATCAGTCAAAACCCGATCGATCCGACTCCATTTAGTTGAGTTATCTCTATCGTGCTAACAAGAATAAATGCCGACGACAACGACGATAACGACATACACACAAAGTGGTTTTAAAACCATTTATTTTTGGTTTTTAGGCCGAAACACGAAAAATAAACCCTAGAAAACAAAAATTTTTTTTACACGATTACATTACTTTTCCGCGTATGGTGGAGTGCGGAAAAGTAAAGTTAACTTGTACGACGAATTCTTCATTAAAAAAAAAAAAAAGGAATAATTTTAGGAATTTTGTTTTAAGCTTTAGAGACATACTATATACATGCCAGTAATAAAACGGTATGAATAAACGCAAGAAAATGTTGTATATAATTTGAGCAATTTTCAAACACGGCAATTCAATTTGGAAGGAAATATAATTCTATATATAATACTTAGAATATGAAACATTATATAACATATTGGAACTTACACCTTTTGTAAAACATATAACATAAATTGAACTAGATAGCAAGAATCCTAAATTCATATTCGTAGAAATACGAGAATTGACAAACAAAATGATTAGATTATTGTTATCATAAGAGAAAAACACTGATAATCTATGTTCCATTACCTGTTTAAATATAAAAATAATGGAAACGCATCATTTTGTCTATTGTCTCTAACACAATACATGAGGAGTTTCTCATCGTCTTTCATCTACCACCTTATTCAGTCTGATCTAACAAGTGACTGTTCTGGAATTATCACTATCATCAATAACCAAAATATTTGTTGTTATTTGTTTAATTAATTTTTAACTCTATGCTATGTAGACTCCTAGACAAAATTAACAAATTAGAATGGTATTATCGGTAAAATACACGAATAAATAACAGAAAGGAAGAATAATGTTAAATGCAATGAAAATGGTGTTAATCAAGATTTTTTGAAAAAAAAAAAATTGGAAGTGAAATTAAATTGTAAGAATTTGAATTCAGTACCGTGTAAATCCTCCTCTAACTCTTGACATTAGTTTGAGCATGCTATTGATCAAGCGGTGAATGTTTTTGCGAGAAATATTTTCATTTTCGATACGAACAACTTGCCCGAGTTCCCTAATATTCATAAAGGCGAATGTGACGCCTAACTGATCATTTCAGTGCATTCCATAGATGCTCTATGGGGTTCATATCGGGGTTTATAGATGGCCAGCCTGTAGTTGGAATATTCACAAATCGAAGGTAGTCCAGTATCTCTTTAGCAATATGGGACCGAGCGTTACCTTGAATAAAAATGAAATAGTCCCAACAAATGGGCCAAATGGTCACATCTTCAACGATGTTTTCTACGTAGAAATGTGCATTCATGGGTCTCCTCCGTATAGGAATTAAATCCGTGCTATCATCGAAACAAATTCCTCCCCAGAACATTATCGATCCATAAGAACTAAGGATCCGGAGATATATTGCAGGCAGCAAACCTCTCTCTCGACCTACCTCGGAGTCGTTGATGTCCATATGGTGAATTAAGACTTACTTTTGTTTCGTCTAAAAACAAAACTCACTTCTAGTCCTCAATGATCTTTACTTGTTGTCTTGCAAAACGCAGTCTAGCAACTAACATAGTCTATATTCTCTAGTGAGCATTGGTGCAATAGATGATCTTTTACTATTCAATCCTGTTTCACTGGGCCTTCTCCTGAATGTTTGTTGAAAAATTGCTACATTTCGAGCTGTTGCGAGGGCTCAGCTTAGCTCTAAAGTTGCTCCTTAACGCGAAATGAATAAAATATTGCTCATCTCTTGCATCTGTGCATTCTTATGACTGCTGGAATTCTACAGTAACTTTCAAGTTCATTAAAACGTTCAACTGTTCAACTAATTGCTGATTGTTTAACTCCTAACAAATTAGCCACTTTTCGATGGCTACGTTCCTCGTGAACCAGAGTTAGGCCGGCCACAAATTGAGCGCAGGGCAGGCGCAGCAGAGGGGCAACAGAGGCAGAGGAGAATCTGTGAATCACAGGTTCTTATGGAGAGGCGCATATCGAACCCAGCGCAGGTGCAGCCAGGACAGAGGCTCTGTTCTCCCTCCAACCTGTTGTGTTTGCAACACACTTTCCTACGTCCTATGACGTTCAGCGCGTATTCGTTTCCTCGAATATTCTCCATTATGGAACTCCAAAATGGAAAATCTCTTGTCTTTAGTACAAAATAATCCGGTGTTGTACCATACCAGTCACCCGGATTATATACGGACGAAAAATAAAGACCAGATACGGGAGGAAATCGCCAGAGAATTAAAAATGGCCCTCCCTTTCGTTTTTTTAATAATACTGACGACAAACAATATTGTACATTGTTTTCTTCATCGGTTTCGATGTCGAGCAAAAGTAACGCAGCGTCCACGTCCATCCGAACTAAGCATGTGCTCAATTTGCTGTGACGGCTCTGAATCTGAAACTAGGTCCTACGTCTCTCCTCTGTCCAGTTTTCCTCTGTCTCTGTTGCCCCTCTGCTACGTCCGCCCTGCGCTCAATTTGTGGCAGGCCTTAGGGCTGTCATTGCTTCACCTTCTCTTATGTTGTGATTGTGTGGACGATTCATTTGTTCTGCTCTAAGTGTACTGGACTAAGTGTTTCATTCACTAGGTGACATTAAATTAAAAAAAAAAAAAAATACTTTTCATTACAGCTGAGCCCTATTGCTCCATTAACCATTTTTTATGTCAGAGGACCCTACGGCCGTTTAACAATTATCTGTTACAGGAAAGACACACGACTTCCCTCTCACACACAAACCTGAAACCAAATCCTGTGATCCTTTCCTAATAGAGAGGAACCTCTCAGAGTAACAAGACTCACTCCCCTGACGGCGATTTAAGTGACGCGGTTCGTTTGCATTGTCGTGGAAGATCGCCTGATATGACCAAACTCCAGGGCATCGTGCTGGTCGCGGCGCCCACGACAAAACACCCCCCGGGGGGTTGACGCTGGTGAAGCGATAGGGCAAGACAAGGCGACCAAAGGTTAAGAAAAAGCCGAGAAGAAGTCTCTGCCAGCGGGACTTCAGGACGTCAAGAACAAAGGCGTCAGGTCGAGGGGAGCGAACCGCTGCCAGTCGCGTGTGTCTTGTTTGCGGGCGGCACTTGCCTCTCGCGTAGAGACCCGCTAATGCGGAAGTAATGCTCGGCCTACCTTCGTACGACGGCCCCGGTCTACACGATCGGCGACTAAAGAGCGGTAATATCGTTCGACTTGCCGACAAAACCCATCAAGGCCATTACGCCTGCTAGTTACTATTAGTTTTTGTACATCCTGCGTAAATTTTTTCATTTCTATTTAAACAACTACAGACAAGAAGACGACAGTGGTATGTAAAGAAGAGAAATTCCATATGCATTATGTATATTCAAATAAATTTAACAATATAGTATAAGGACAGGGAATACGTTTATACTACATTTTATATAAACAAATCATATTAAACATGGTGTCAGGCAGTATTTGAACAAGGAAATGAATTTTCGTTAACAACATAACATTTTTGAACTTTATTAATACATTTAGAATATATTAATCATAGTTATATTTTCAACTTCACTTGCGCGAAGAGGAGCAATTAAAATACAAATATATATAAATGAGTAACTGTTTACTTACATAACATGAAAAATAGCTTGAACACATGTTGTACGTCAAAAATTGCAGGATCAGGATCTGCCACTTTAAACATCAGCAGCCTCTTACCCGTTTTAGTTAATTTAGGCCCTATTACTACATTTCTACAAACAATAGAGAAAATAAATAAGAGAAAAGGAAAATAAAGAAATACTTACGTAGACTCCATAGCTTTTAGTATATCCGTCGTACGTGGAGATCTGTTCGAATAATATTCTGGATATAGATTTTTTATAATAAAGTGGTATTCCAGCTTCTTCTTTGCCCTTTCTAGAATATGTTTGCTGTTCCTTAGGAAATTTCTCATAAAATTCTTTTCTAAAAAATTCAATATATTATAACTAAATTATATAAATACTATTTCTTGCTGTTGATTTTGATTTAGTCGAAATGAAAAAGTTTAAATAAGAATACATAATAAATTAATTTGGGAAAAACTTTCGGACGCGTCAAATTTTATCTTTAGTTGCACATTTTTTAAAATGTTGATACATACACGGTGATTCATGTAGGAGGTATACGTTCTTATATATCAATATTCTTTCAATGGCAACGTACTTTTTTATTACGGTGTGTGGAGGAGCACAGTTTTTACATACGCTATCATAATAATTTCATTAGAGTGAGTATAGGTTAGATAAAAAAATTAAGAAAAACGATTGTGCAATTTCAAAATCCTAACCTTAATGATAATAATTATTTAAAAAATCAACTAAAACAAATGTTCAAATTGTGCATCGTTCGCTGCCTGGCAGTAGCCAACACGATTAATAAATTCTTTTTCAACATTGTCAATAACTTTAGAAGGTATACGTTGTACTTGGTGACGAATTCTTGCCTTTAAATCTTCTAAGTTCTCCCGCCTACGAACGTATACTATTGATTTTTAAGTATTTCCATAAAAAAATACTGCAGGGTGTCAAATCTGGCGATCTAGCTGGCCACTCAATAATCCTCTGTCTTCTCTCTATCTAACGATTTGGGAATATCTCATCTAAATAATCGCGGACAGGTATTGCATAAAGGGAAGGTGCACCATCTTGTTCAAAGAATAAATCATTTCTCAGAAGATTAGCGTTCTCTACATCTGGATATAAACTTATTAGTGCAGGAACAAGGTAGTCTCGAAATAAACGCAAATATATTGCACTAGTTCACACATTCATTTTCTGAGGACTTTGAGTGTAATACTCCATCATCCATCGAACATTCTTGGTATCCTAGTAAGGGCAGCTTTGACTATTGACATGGTCATTAAAAAAAAGGTTGCCTCCTCAGAAAAAGTAATGCTTTCTTACGAAATTATTATCATTATTGCATAGATCGCAGAATTGATTTCGCCTATCAAAGTCATCTTCAAAAACAGCTCATGGACAAGGAAGCCCTTATAAGGATGGTGCTTGGCTTTTTTCAGAACTTTGCGTTTACCTACTGTAAACGCTGTGTTGACTTAAGTGTTGACTGATGATTTTCTTGCATTACCAACAAAATATTAAGCTTTGGTGTGGTTCAATCAGTTGACAACACGTCAGCTAATCAGGATGAGATTCAACTCATTTGAACTATTTCTCTTTGGATGTGTACCCTGTCTCCCAATCCCATCAAGCGATACAGTTCTATTCTTTCTCGTTTTGCAACTTCAACTTGGCGAATTTTACGTCAGGACTTGGGTCTGCATCCGTATAAAATCCAACTGACCAGTACCTTAAGTTAAACGATCATAGACGACGCCATGTGTTCACTGATTGGACTCTGGAGCAGTTAGAAGTTGACCTAAATTTCGACAAGAAAATCATATTTACTGACGAGGCCCATTATTGGATGAATGGATATATGAACAAGCAATATTGTCGGATTTAGGATAATACTAATTCACACGAGACACGCCAGCACCAAGTGCATCCCGTACTTCTTCCATAACAAAACTGTCATTGCCATAACCGTTAACGGCGAGCGCCACAGATCGATGATAAGAAACTTGTTGTGGCGTAAACTGGATGATATGGACACTGACGACATGTGGTTCCAATAGGACGGCGCTACGTGTCACACAGCACATTCCATTATGGACACTGTGCGCGAGCGATTTGAGAGCATGGTTATCTCGCGCCAAGGATTGTATAGGGAATAGGATTGCTCGATCTCTATCTTTCAATGTAGACAGCGCCCCACTCCTTTAAAACATGCTTTGACGTCATCGCGGACTATAACTGTTAAAACGTTATTAAACGTATTCAGAAGTGCTGTGTAAATTCAGGCAATTTGGATAATATTTAATATTTTTCGTGCATTTGAGTGGTGAAGTGATATTAAAGGGAACGTTATTGTTTGCGTAAGTATTGATTTAAGTTTGAGTAAATAGCAGAATGTTATTAATAGTGCTTAATAGATTAACAATATATCTGTTATTTGACTTATATCTAAGGTATAATTAAGGTATAATAGCTTTTATATAGGTACTTTTCAGTAATAAAAATATGGAGGTAGGTATATGGGTAGAATAGATAGGTACCTTAAATACATTTAAATATTTAATTAATTAGATGATTTATTTGTTCTGTGTAGGTAAATGATATGTACAAGTATGATATACTGATATAGGTACAGCATTGCAGTTTTAAGAACAAATACAGCCCATAAAACATTTTGTTTCTCATGAGTATACACTTGCTTCTAATTTTAATAGCAGTTTCAAAAAGGCTGTACATAATTCAAATTACAATACTCTACCTAATGTAGAACTAATATATATTTTAATTATACCTATACCATTTCAAAATCTAATTAAAATAGATTAAAACAGAAGGAAATGTCAATAAAACCATATGAATATTATTACCCGTAGTCCGCGGTGACGTACTATCTCCACTACCGCGGACGAAGAATTCGGCCGATCCAGCTATCCTACTCCCTATACAATCCTTGATCTCGCGCAGCAGGGACGTGAACTGGCCACAGAGATCGTGCGATTTATCGCCTTTAAATTTCTTCCTTTCGGGCTATCTTAAATAGCAGGTCTATGCTAGTAGACCGCAAACAATTGATGCCCTCAAAGTCAACACAATGACGCCATCCAGCACACTTAGCCAGATTTATGTGACAACGTCATCGAAAATTGAGCCTCCCGAATACGTAGCACCAGGCAAAGTCGCGGTGAACATTTGAATGACGTTATATTCCGTACTTAATGTCATAAAATATTCTTTCAAATAAAAAAATTTAGTGGATGTTTCACACACAACTTGTTTTATTTACGGCTAATAATCGAACGTCGTTATTGAAAGACCCTTTACTATTTCATTTCATACATTTCCTTCAAATTTAATACGTCTCACACCTCCGTGGATCGTTATATTACAAACGAGATAATCTACCCTAAAATAGCGTGATCTTGGTCCTAAAGAAATTTTATTTGGAAGAACGCTTAGATACATTGAATTTATTTTCCCTTCAACGGCTGATCAGTGGTGGAATTCGCCCTAAAATTAAGCGAAAAGGGAGAACTCGTGAAATTTTCTTAACAAACTGTAACTTTCTAAATGAGAGTTAGTAGTTTTCGAGAAATTAAGCTTGAAACAACATAATTTAATTAAGTAATTTTACTAAGGTAAGATAATTTGTGAAGTTTATTTTAGAATTACTGTTTTTATACTATCGATGGCTTGTAGTTGTTTTAGAGATACTTATTATTTTTGTATGAGATGTGAAAAGTGAATGTGCTAATATATTTCACTAAATGGCTACACCGGTCATCGAGAATATTAGAATTAGATATATAAAACACCGAAAACGGCACATATCAGAACAGTGTTGTAAAGTGTGCTGTTACTGATAATTATGAATAGTGTTGTCAACAAAAAAAAAAAAAAAATAAATAAATAAATAAATAAATAAACAGCTTTAAAACCTTAAAACGGACTTTTCCGCACGTAGAACATCTCTATCCCGAAATTGAGTGTCCGAGAAAAAAAAAACAATACATAAATGCAGAATATGTGTTTTAGGCGACACATATATGCATATTTTTTTCAAATAGTCCACCATCATGCTTTCTCATGACCTATGAACAGGGTGAGGTGTGTCCTATCCACCTCAAAATCAATTGATGTCGTCTAGCAGACGTCCATAATCAGAAGCAGTCGAAACCCGATCGATCCGACACGATTTAATTGAGTGATCGTGCTAACAAAAACAATTTCTCAAATAGTCCACCATTGTGCATTCTCATAACCGATTAACATGGTAGAGTGGTTTCTACCCACATCAGAATCAATAGCTGTCGTTTGGGAGACGTCTCCGATCAGAATCAGTCAAAACCCGATCGATTCGACACGATTTAGTTGAGCTATCGTGCTAACGACAACGACAACGACACACACACACACACAATTGTTTAAAAAACATTTTTTATTTTTGGTTTTTAGGCCGAAAAACGCAAAATAAACGCTAGACGTTTTTTTATACGATTACATTACTTTTCCGCGTATAGTGGAGTGGAGAAGTTAAAATGTTTGATTATATATTTGCTATATTAAGGACAAACAACGGAACGGTATTCAAAAAAAACATTTATAATAACACTAACATCGTAATGTCATTCTGTAATGCAGTAATTTTTTTTTACTCATTGAGAATACATTAACAAAAATGGAGACTTGTAAGCTGCATGAATATGACGTAATCCCAAATCCAGTAAAGGTAAAACTTGCCAATGTGGTAACCGTACAATAACGTTTTTATTAATTTGAATTAGTAGTTTATTTAATATAATTAATGCATTTAATTTAGTTTATTTAATATAATTCTTGGAAATTATTTGCTCAAATGTAATAAGTTAATACACTGTGCAAACATAGTCATTGTCATGGCCAAGTTTATTAAAACTAATAGATATTACATGTCTGAAAAATAGGTTAAATTTGGATAATTTCGCTGGAGAATTTCGTTAGATAGGTAGTTAAGTGATATTTTATATTTGCCATTCTTATTAATCTTCTAATTATAGCACATTAATTTTATCAAGGCTGTACCCAATTATTATATAATGAATTTAATAATTGGGTATACTTTTAGTTACTTTACTACTACATAAAAACAAGGTAAAAATATAAAATTAATTAGAGATTACAAATTTGAATAATATTATTATTGGGGTTATTTACTTCCAGAATTTGAAATATTTGCAAACATTTTTTCTATATACAGGGTCTCTCAATAGGGACGCTCGACATTTGTTAGATTATAGCGGCCATGTTCTTAAAGCTACATCTGTCAAGTTTATTGTGAATTATTCAGTAGTGTATGACAAATCAGGTTATAGCGTTCACAAACGTGAGCAAATCATCAGATGTTATTTGATGGTTTAATTAAAAGCAGTGCTCCATCAAGAAATGTTACATGAGCATTACGTGATATTTATCCTCGCCATAATCGTCCCGCCGCGCGCCGAGTCGATTATTCGACGTCTGGTGGCAAAATTCGAGTCAAGCGGTTTGATAAATAATCAGCCAACACCCGTACGTCACCCAAAGACAAGGTCTGCTGAAAATATTGCTGCTGTGTGTGAGAGTGTACGGGAAAACCCGAGGCAGTCAATTTCCTGTCGTTCACAAGAACATTTCTGCGACATCAACTTATCGAATTTTGCGTTGGATCCTGGGGTCTGCTCCCATATACAATTCAACTGACCTAGGAGCCTAAGGTATACGACTATAGAGAACGCTGTGTGTTCGCTGATTGGATTCTGGAGCAGTTGGATGTTTACCCCAATTTCGACAAAAAAATCGTCTTCAGCGACGAGGCCCATTTTTGGATGAATGGATATGTGAATAAGCAAATTTGTCGGATTTGGGACGATACTAATCCACACGAGATCCACAGGATCAAGTGTATTTCGAGAAAGTCACTGCTTGGTGCGAATTTTGGTCTGGCGGAATCATCGATCCATACTTCTTCCAAAACGAAACTGGCATTGCAATAACCGTCAACGGCGAGCGCTACAGATCGATGATAACCAACTTCTTGTAGCCTAAACTGGATGATATGGTTCCAACAGAACGGCGCTACGTGCCACACAGCGCATGCCACGATGGACATTATGCACGAGGGATTTGAGGGTATGGAAATCTCGTGCAGTGGTGACGTAAACTGGCCACCGAGATCGTGCGATTTAACGCCTTTAGACTTCTTCGTTTGAGGATATCTTAAATCGTAGGTCTATGCAAACAATTGATGCCCACAAAGTCAACACAACGAACGCCATCCAGAAAATTAATCCAGATCTATACGACAAAGTCATCGAAAATTGGACTTCCCGAATGCGTGCCATCAAGCAAATCTGCGGCGCACATTTGACCGTTGTAATATTCCATGTTTAATGCCATAAAATACTCTTTCAAGAAAAAAAATAAGTGGATATCTTATACAAAACATGTTTTATTTACGTTTAAAAGTCGAGCGTCCTTATTGAAAGACCCTATATAACTATGGAAAAAAGAAGAACCGTAGCATCATAATATGTACGACTTCTGTTTTGTTACTTTATCAATATAAATTTATATTTCAAAAAAAAATGTACCCTGTTGATGTTTAGTAGCCTAATACATTTCTACAATACGCAGTGGAGTATAGAAGTACTGTCAATAGTTAGGAGCCCTTCCCCAAACTCGATGTTGTCCCTATCTTCTTTTCAGAAGATTAACATATAACCTATCATATAAGTTCAATAGTTCAATATGGGAATACATCGTCCTCTTAGATGCAAATAACTGATGAATTGTCAACAAAAATTGAGGTCAATGAAAGAAAGAGGAAAGACAACAAAACGGTATAAGAAATTTAATTCATTATATAATTTCCTTCATGTTAGTGTTACTGTTAGTGTTAGTGTTACTAATACTGTTATTAAATCAGCACTCAAATAATTTTAATATCCGGTATTTTGGCAAGTGATCGACCTTGCATATAATCATAATGTATAATTCCATTTGAATAACATTGGTATATTCATGACACATGCTTGCAGAATAAGATTGTAGCACTAGATTTATTCCAATGATGGACAATTAACAAAATTATGGACTATTACAATAAGTCGTATTTTATTTATTGTTAGCAATAAATAAAATACAATGTTGTATACAAAACACTTGAATATTATTCATGCGCAATAAATACAAACTTATAAGTCTCTTAAAAAGAACAACAATTTATAATGTCGATGGAAATTTTCATTTTACATAATTTGGGACATCGGAACCTGGGATAGACGTTTTTATTAATAACATGTTTTATATGAATAATGAAGTTGTCGACGTAAATTAATATGGTTTAGTTGTTTTTAATATTAAATTGTACTGGACTACTAATATTGTTCTACAGAAAACTTATTTTCAATGTGTTTGTTTTGTCCACGTGGCTCGCACATTTAATGAGTATATTGTAAAGCATTTAATATATCCCACACAATATAAACTATAGTAGAATTATTTTATGAAGAGCAAGTCGGCAATAAACCGTGCGACAAAAAGCAATATATAGCTTACTATAGCGTACCTTCTCCCACGCGAATGCAGTAAAAGAACTTTACGCGCGCAAATGATTTATAGGTCTGTGTCTCTTATTCAGTCAGATATGCATCTGTCTTTGTCGCACGATTTATTGCCGACTTGGTCTTCAAACAATAATTCTACTATACTTAATATACTCTCTAGTTATCAACGAAATGAATTTTTCGTTAAATCTGTTTCCGTTATATACGACACACAATATACAAATCATCGACATACAAATTTTGGTTATAGCATTTTGTTAACATTCCTCAACTATATGACTAAGGCAGAAATAAGAAACTTACATTTCTTGCGAGATTGTTTTGATTTACAAATACAATACCTACGCAGAAATGTGTACATGTCAAAAACATAATATACTTTCAATATTGCAAAAGTACATGATTTTGAACACATCGAGATACAAAATAATCCAATAAGATTAGACACCACATTGGTGAGAAAAGGAATCCACGGCAAATTCTCACTCTACTAGACGAAGAAGGCGTCAATCAACCAGAGCTCGCTGAATTGGATAAATACAGAAGATCTGTACCTAAAATGTGAAGGTTTCATGATAAAAATCCAAGATGGAGTGATATTCAGAAGTAATTACGAGGTACAGTGGAACCTCGCTTAACGAGCACCTCCCATAACGAGTGATTCGCATAACGAGCATAAAAGAATGACTCCCTTAACGAGCAATGTTTCACAGAACGAGTGACGAGGGAGGGAGGCATCGTGTTGCCGCCGGCTGTAAAAGCGCTTGTGACTTCTATGGGGGTAGAAATATTATAAGGAAAAACCACCTCCATGCGTCTCTCCTGCCCGCCGTTTTGCCGGTAAACCATGCGATAAACAAATAGGTTCTGTAACCTGTGTTTCAGTCTGTGCTTAGCGCTCGTTCAGCTAGCATCTTACTGTCGCTTGTGAAAGTTGTATTCAATCACATTGTTGTGTATTTTTTTAAGTGCAAAGTTTAAACATGCGTACACGTTTGTCCTCAAAAAATTTCGCAAAATCACAAAAGTAAGAGAAGAAAAATCACCGTAAAAGTCAAAAGCCAAATCATTGAGAAGCGAGAACGACGTGTGAGCGTGGCTGACCTAGCACGCACATGCACGCACGTTTCTCTACATCAACGATTTGCACTATCCTCAAAAACAAAGATAAGATTAAGGAGATTGATGCTTCAAAGGGTGTTACAAGAATTTCTAAACAACGGCCACGTATTCTCCGCGATGTGGGAAGATTGTTTCTCATAGGGATCAACCAGAAGCAATTGCAAAGCGACACTATTAACGAAAACATAATTTGTGAGAGGGCGAAACAAATTTTTGCCGACCTCACTAAAGAGACGCCAGTTTCATCAACAGACAAAGAAAAAGCATTCAAGGCAGGCCGTGTGTGGTTTGAAAAGTTTAAAAGAAGAACCGGCATCCACACCGTTATGAGTCACGGAGAAGCAGTAAGCTCAGACATAAAGGCAGCCGAGAACTTCATCGGCGTATTCAAGAAGCTTGTGAACTCTGAGGGTTATCTGCCACAGAAATTATTTAAGTATAGAAGATATAGAGTCCAGAAGAATAGGCTAAATGTCATGTGGAGGTCCAACGACAAGGCTTGGGTGACACGTTACCTTGTTACAGAATGGATCAATGGAGTGTTTGGTCCGTCTGTAAAAAAATATATGCTCGAGATGAATTTGCCACTCCGTGCCTTGCTTGTTATGGACAACGCTCCTGCACATCCTCCAGACCCCGAAGATGACCTCCTTGAAGAATTTAAATTCATCAATATCCAGTTCCTGTCTTCCGACACTACTCCTTTATTGCAGCCCATGGACCAGCAGGTCATTTAAAATTTTAAAAACCCTTATACTAAAGCTCTCCTCGAGCGTTATTTTGAGGTAACTGAAGGAACCAATCTCACTCTCAGAGAGTTTTGGAAAGTCCACTTCACATCGTTGTCTGCCTCAAGATGATCGACAAGGCATGGGAAGGGGTCAATAAAAGAACCCTTATTTCGGCATGGAAGAAACTCTGACCAGACAGCGTTGTCGAACGCGACTCCTAGGGGTTTCAGCAAATGTCTGCGGAGCCTTTAATCGACGAGATTGTGTCTCTGGCCAAGATTATGGGGCTAGAGGTGGATAGCAACGACATCGATGAACTAGTGGAAGAGCATAGCCAGGAACTGACCACCGAAGAGCTTATTCTGTATCACAACAAGAAGTTGTGGAGAAGGTTTCGTCAGCGGAGGAGGAGATAACAGCCTCAGCAGAGCAACAACCTTCCAGTGAAATAAGAGAGATGCTGAAAACATGGAAAACTGTTGCATAGTACGTTGAGAAGCATCACCCAAATAAGGCAGTAGCTATGCGCGCTACAAATTTGCTTAACGATAATGCTGTATCTCATTTTCGCCAAATTTTGAAGACGAGGCAAAAACAAATGTCTCTAGACAATTTTCTTGCAAACAACAATGTATTATAAATAATAAATTGCATTATTATAAATTTCTTTGAGTATTTTTTTCGGAATGGAACGCATTATCCTATTTTACATTGATTCCTATGGAAAAAATTGTTTCGCTTAACGAGTGTTTCGCATTACGAGTATGATTCAGGAACAAATTATGCTCGTTAAGCGAGAATCCACTGTATATATTAAAAAATCGACGAATGACAAATGCTGACAATCGACTATATGATTGGGGGATGTTCGGCCCTGCCAGATCCAACATACCTGAAAAAACACAACCATGTGGCAAAAGTTGTTACAATAAATAAGAGCACAAGATCTGAATTTTAAATAAAATGCAGTTTTCTGCAGCAAAGTGTTGAAATATTTATTGATTTCCAATGTAGATATTTGGGAACTATGTAACACATCTGGTAAATGACCACCACGACTTTGGTGGCATACGAATACTCTTCTGGAGAAATTTCCAATAACGGATTTACATAAATGTGGCGGTATTTCGTCAATACAGCATTCAATTTCGACCTTCAACACATAGGTGATCATAAGCTTGTTAGCGTAAACCTGAAGCTTCAGATAATCCCATAGAAATAGATCCATGAACGGTTGTTAAATCGCAAGATCGTGGCGGCCAATTCTGGTCACCAAAACAGGAATAGACACGACCACGAAAAGATACGTGCAAGATCGTCCTTGTTTCATAGGTGGTATGGTAACTGGCACCGTCCTGCTGAAACTACATGTCTTCAAGAGCAATATCTTCCAATTGAGGTTATCATGTTACGACAACTTTCTCCATTTACCGTTAATGGATTTCTCGTTTTCAAGAAATGTTTCCTTCAGACCAAAATGCACACAAACTAGTGACACGTTGGGGATGAATTGTTTCTCGTAAAACATTCGTGGATATTCTGAGACCCAAGTGTGGCAGTTTTGTCTATTAACGAAGCCATCAAGGTGAAAATGATCCTCGTCGCTGAAGATGATTTGTTCACAAAATCGGCATTCACTTCTTGTTGTTCAATTATCCAATTGGTGAACTCTCTTCTCTTCGCTGTGCATCATCTCTTGGTAGAAGTTGTTGAGTCAATTGGACTTTGTAAGCATAGAGATACACATTTTTAGTGAGAATACGGTGAAGAGCGGCTCTTCAAATGTCCAATTCTTGTGCACGATGACGAATCGAGGTCCCTGGACTCTCGGCCACACTCTCGCAAACAGCCGTCATATTTTGTTCTTAACGACCACTACGAGCTCGTGTCGTGTGTTTCACATATCAAAAACTGAATCAGTACTTTAGAATATTTCGATCATTTTATCCCAGTTGGTAAATCTTTAACATTATTTCTACCGAAAATTGGACTCACTTTACGAATTGTAGCAACCAAACTTTCTCACCATTTTGACAGTAATTGTGTAGCGCTCCGTGTTCACTAACTCTTATGTGTCTCCAATTGACCTGTCACAATGATTGACCTATCGAATCATGACAGCCAAAATGTTACGCAATTCATATCTTGCGCTCTAGTTGTAACACCCATTATAAATACCAGTTCCAGATAGTCACCTCTTATATTAGAACAGGCGAATAATCACCTGTAGAATAGTGGTCTACAATTCTACCTCCTCATTAACAAAAAGGAACAGCTGAAAAGACACATTATTACTATAGCTTACCCATTGGCTTAAAATATTAGAAAACTGGAAACCGAGAAGATTAGGGAATATGAAAATATCGCAATAAACGATAGGCACATTTATGGCTAGAATACATGGATGACTATTGGTGTAAATTATATCAATAGTCATCTCGGCAATTCATGTTTAAATGACAGTATATTTGGTAAATCGACAGATATAATTTAATATTTTTAAAACAAATTATAATATTATCTGTTTTTTTTACAAATTTTAACATTACAACATATAAGTAATGCAAATACCTGTTTATCTAAACAAAGACGGCTATGCAAACGATACCAATATCGGTAATGGACCACCAGAGTAGGCCTCAAATATGTTGGTATTCAACCAAAGCAGCGATGTGGAAATGATAGGAGCATTCTGCAAGACGATGTTTTCAACATGACACTTTTTGACACAGGTGATCTGCAATAGCACCCTTCTTCGATGCATGTTTGACAGACCCTACGCAATAAACATGAAAAGCAAAAATAAGAGCGACAAGGCAGGATTCAACTAATGTATTCACAGATGGCTTTAAGAAAGAAGGAACAGGAGTATACTCAAGAGGGCTGTATATTAAATGGAAGTGGTCTTTGGATTGTGCTCTACAGCTCTACAGCTGATTCGTTCACGATGGAGAACATCACGGTTAATGTTAGGATAGAGGCGGCGTTTATTTATATGCAAATATTTTCAAAAAATAACTTATTTAAGTAATTTTTTTCATCATAACCTTTACCACAATAATTACTAAATTATGACTACATATTTAAATTTAAATGTTTTTTATTCAATGTACTGAATATACTAAACAACCAGTCAGAAGTGTAGTAAACACGCAACGAGTGTATGTTACCCTATTTGTTAGGGATCTTAATATCCCTTTACGTGTGTTACATCGCCATTCAAGTGGTGGTAAATTATCCTCTTTAACTATCACCATATTGATTTCAATATTGGCAAACGAGTGAAACCATTTACAATTTGTATAATGGATCTTTGCGCGTGTATCAATTTAGTGCCGACGCACGGATCACATGCTACACCACTCGCAATTGTTACTAACGTAACATTACCACAACACAAGTACCAGCACGTATGCCTAGCGGCGACGTATGTTTCGATCAACTACGTACGGCATAGACAGTTAATAATTTGCCGAACAAAATGCAATTATGAAGACACGTTTTAACTTTATTGTATAATTTGATTCATTGGCGTCTCAATGTTTCTGTAAAATTTATTTCATTTTTATTTCGTTTATTTTCATTTTTGTTGAATTTATTTCATTTATTTTGATGGAAATATCACTTCCATTGGATGTTTTTGTGGAGAACCTTTTCATTACTCTGTCATAAGTTGACTGATTTGTATTATACTAACTGTTATCCTAAAATGTGTTGTCGGCACGACACTATTTAAAAATGTTAGTTGATTGATTCATACGATTGTTACCTGTGACGCACACGCAAAGAATAATTGTACAAACCATATATCTAGTTGAGGTCTATTTATAAATTCAGTAGATCATATTTCCCAAAAAAAATTTACGCATTTTTTGAGTGTTGCTAAAGAGTCAATCTATTATCAGGACAATGAGAAATATCAACTTCTGGAAATGCAGTCCTAATAAGTGATCTACTAGGAAATGACATTTTTTAGTTTATGTTTAAATGTTATTTACTGAATATAGTGAATGAACTAAACAACCAATCAGGAGTAGTAAATACTCAGCGACTTTATATTACCCTATATGATTACAGCCACTGATTACAGTTTAAATAAAAATGATTGCAGTTTATACTTAGCTTATTATATACACCACTGATGAAGCATCCAAATAAGTGGCCAGCATTATAATTAATTTTAACACTTTTATTTTTATTGGCATATATATAAATTTAAAACTACCATCCTCCTAACAGGAAATGAACTCACGTCGCGTCGTTTCAAAAATGTAATTTACTTCGTAGAATAATTTTCAATTTTTCTGCCAACACTCAATTGAAAAGATATAGGAATTCCTCGGGAAATCTCCGGATACGAATATCCCTTCGGGATTCTTATTGGGTGATACTGAAAACGTATTTATTGATATCTATTCTCGTACGAAGAGAACGGATTCATGTGTTTAAAGGTTAATTTTATTTTTAGTAGATACTAGTGATGGTCATTGTCAACGAATTTAGATAACATACAATACTAGATATGCAATGTAATTGTCTCGTATTTTATTAGTTGGTTTACCTTTGTAAGGAGTGAGAAATTCCTAATGGTTCAATTAAATATTAAATAGCTAAAGTCGGAAATTCATTTTAATTTGGCAGACGACTTGTATTCAACTTTGGTTTTATAATTAAGGATAATAGCTTTTAAATAATATTGTTAAGTTTTTAATTAGTTTAAAAGCCAAATTATGAACTATAATTATAATAAATTAGCGTTTCTACTAACGCAACTAAAACGGGGTTTCCCGTCGTGAATTTTAAGCTGACAAGTGTGATGTTACTACAAATATACCGATTTCTGTTTCCATATGAACATAAATATGATATAAGACATAATAAAAAAATGCTTTTTTTATAATATCTGCATTATAAGATTTGCATTATACGGGTGACTAAAAAGTTCTATCAATTTTGGTTTTGAGCATTTATGGCATTATGATTATGGTTTTTTGTCATTTCTGTTATTTTTATTAAATTTTCCATAAAATTTTGGTCTAGAAAGTGTTTTACTTGTTTGTTTGGTTTCAGTTGCGTGTATGTTATGGCTCTTGAAGATGAACGCACCACTGTCATTGAGTTGCACAAGACTGGAATGAAGACAGCTGACATTGTTCGCATGACCGGTTTCAATCAGAGGACCGTTTACAGAATCGTGAAACGTTTCAAAGAGACTGAAGGAACTGCAGAGCGTTCTCGGAGCTGTCGCCTAATCTCGGTTACTACCTCAGAGAACATCAACAAGCTCCGTTGTCGAATTCGCCGCAATCCGGAGGTTTCCATACGCAATGTGGCAAGAGACCTCTATTTAAAACAACAGAGTGTTCGAAATATCGTTATAAAGAAGCCGAAGCTGCGCAGTTACAGGATCGCCCGCGTCCACTTCCTCAATGACACAATGAAGATGAAATGTTTGGAGAAATGCCACCGAATGATTCGCCTGGTCGACGCTGGTCGCTTGTCGAAGATGCTCTTCACCGACGAGAAGATTTTCACCGTGCAATCGCTTCACAACCATCAAAATTGTGGTCAGCTGCTCAAGAAAGGTCAGTAGAAGACTGCGACTGTAAGTACGATTGGCCACTGCCATTTCCCTGTCTCAGTGACGGTCTGGGTCGGGATTTGCGCCACGGGAAAGACGCCACTGGTCTTCATCGAGCGATACGTGAAAATAAACGCCGTCAGCTATCAACAACGAGTTCTACGAGACGTATTTACTTGAGCCGTGGGCATTGGAGCATTTCGACCAAGAAAGATTCACCCTTCAACTTCAACTTCAACTTCAGGACTGGGCGCCGACACATTCAGTCAAGTCAACTATCTCCGTCTGTGAAAACTTGTTTCCGGGACTTTGGAGCAAAGATGTTTGGCCGCCGAACTCGCCCGACTTGAACCCGATGGACTTTTCGGTGTGGTCCATTTTTGAGCAAAAAGTCTCGGGAACACGATACGCCACCGTGGATGCGTTGAAAGAGGCATTGATGCACCTTTGGGACCAAATTACGATAGAAGAATGTGCGACATAGTCACCAATTTTCCAAAGCGAGTACAAAAATGTATTGAAGCCCAAGGAGGCAATTTTTAACATTTGTTAATTTTTTTATATATTATTGTTGTTCTAATAAAACGTTGTTATTAATTTAGTTGAATAACTTTGTTGTTTATGCAGTATTTTTATACTGTTGAAATATCACAAAAAATTGACAAAACTTTTTGGTCACCCTTATATAAATGTTTCTTAATGGAAGTGAAACTATTAATTTCTAATTCATTTGCAAGGCGCTACAGGATTTTCTTGTTGTATATTACAGTGTACGGTGTACTTCAAATAAATATCACATATCAACGTCTGCATGCATTAAAAATTAAAAAAAATATCATAATGATTCAAGAATCCTTAATTTTTATTGAAATATCAAAATGATAATTACTAGAAGAATGCGATGGGCATTCAGTTGTCCCATGTGGAGCTAGTGAAAGTTCAGCACTTTATTTCGTGGCCTCTGTATGGACGAGTAACATATCGTATCGTTTATAGTGATAGCAATAATGCCATTTGTACTGTGGTCCGGAGTGTTGGATTTAGCTCAGTATTGGGGGTGTCATTGTATACTTGAATTCGAGTCTTGCCAATAAGAGAGATTTTTGCACTTCTTTCTAACCTTATATATAAGGTTAGCCTGGGGTTATAGTGGCAGAAGGTCGATTTATGTGTGTGCAAAAGAAACTCATGTTATTGACAGAAAAATTTACGTAAATTTTTTGTTAATTTTTCAATTAAAGATCAATGAAGTGGAGCATTCAGTACATTATTTAAAATATGATTAAATTGTAGATGGCTTGGCTAGTTTCTTGACTGGTGATGTGGAGTATTTCGTTACGTATTTCTACTTTAGTCGTCTAGATGCAAAACCCGACAAGTCCAGACAAACATAATATGGGATAATTAATAAAAACTTGTAACATTTTTATTCAATTGAATGCAGTGACAAAATTTCGTAAAATGGGTTATTATTGTTTTTAAATGATAACAAATCATAGTTTAGAAATCAGAAGCATCCATATGACTCTCAAAATTGGGAAATAAAATGGAAATATTGATTTTTGCACCTAATTCTGTTTGAAATGTTCCAAAAAAATGTGTGTAACTTTTGAAAATAAATTTTATTTCTCATTATTATCGAATAATACAAAATACATTTTCAAATACCAAAATTAATTGATTCATCTTCGCATTTACCCTCTTCTTCAACTGTTTGTCCTAAATCTGAATCATTTTGGAAAGCTTCTCGAAAAAAAATTAAGGCATTTTCTCCCATTCCTTCCCATAGTGTTTCTGTAATAGTTTCGTTATACTTTTTTCTTGTCTTTATTAATCAGAACTCCAATTTTCAATTCCTTTTGCCCCATTTGCGAGTTGTTCTTCCTCTTTTACATAAGCTTTTGAATGTTCTCATAATATTTTCATTCATGTAAAATGCTTCGCCTTTTACAAGAGGTGTGTTAATTAAAGTTAAGTAATTATTTCTTCTTAACAATGATTATCCTTTTTGAAGGTTGAAATTTAAAGTGTCAATATCCTGGTTGTTTTAAAACATTTTGAGTTTCACGTCTCCAATCCCTGATTACAAAGTCTTCTCCAATTTCGTGAACAGTAGCAAATATTTTGATCATACTGATGTACTCTTTTGGATTAACAACTTCCATTTTCTTCTTACAGATTTTTTCAATTTGACCAAAAACGCGATCAAGGAGAAAAGAAGAATACACAACAACCGGAAAGAGGAACTCTATTTTCTCTACATGTGGAGGAGCTTGAAATTTTAACCAATAATTCAAAATACCAATGATAGTAAGAATTGTTGTTTTGTGCCCCACATCCATTACACACATGTTATTCAACTGACAAAATCTACAAATTAAGCTGCATCACGTGATGAAATATTTAGCTCGTATTGGTTCATTGAAAATGTCTGTCTTTGCATCTAAGACCGCAAAGGATATGTCGGGTTTTGCATCTGATATGAAATTTTAAACTCAAATTACTTTTGAATTGTTGGCATTTGTTGTAAAAATTCCCTTGGACTATGTCGGCATTTACATTTTTAATCTATTGCCATAACAATCTCATTTTTGAGGAAAGGGTGACTTGTCGGGTTTTGCATCTAGGCGACTGACTTTGTGATTCTGCCAGTGATTCTGCCACCATGATCTTCTGACATTCCCAACGACTTTCACTCGCTACGTTCTTTTATTTCAAACACTTAAAATTGCTTTCCAGTGTAATAACTTCACTTTTTTTAGTTTTACTAAGAATGTCGATTAAAACTTTTAGTTTTAATCATATCCCAATTAGTTTTTATAAACCAGTTTCATAATCCACCTTAAAATACTTCTTTAAGGTGTAAAATAAACCAAACAGTCATAGTAGTTTGTAATGAACTTTAACGTGGCAGTGATATTCTCCTCCTCGAAACGTCCTTTTGACGTTTCGTGCTCTTGAGACCATCATCAATTGCGTTATTCGAAATACGAACCTTTTGCTTTTTTAAATGATTGTGAATAACATTTTTATTCTGAATTCACCTATATATTACAGATAGAGTTTAAAATGTTTTCATGAAGATGGTTCGACGAACACGAAACATCGGAGAACGAAAATGTCATTGTCATTTTAAAATTTTAGTACAAAGTTTAATGAGGCTGTTTCGTTTGTTTTTCCATATTTTTTTATGATAACGTAAAACATGATAAAACAAATTTCAAAAACAATACTTTTTTTCGAAGTAATTCAAAACCGAAAAATAATTTTTAAGTTTGGATAAGACCCACTGGGATAATATTCTAAGTAGGTAACTTTTTCCTCGTTTAAGGGAATTCATGTCTCCTACCATTTTCAAGATGCCCATACTATGCATTCTTATCTTGGACACAGTATGTACGCCTTTTCCTAATTCCCAATTCAGAACATTATCTTGAAAATAAATAAATTTATGAGTTTGATTTATATTAAACAAACTTTAAATGTTACGTGCTCTCAAAATTTCAAAGTTTAAAAATATAATAAGAATAAATATTAAAGAAAATGCTATTAGCTCATAACCAATACTGAATTAATGTAAGGAAATTTATAAAACACCTATTTAGAAAGATTGTTTTTGGAAAAATTCATCGATATTTTAATTTGCATCGAAACTATACATGTGTAGCACGTGGGAACTGGCTGACAAAGAAAATTTAATCCTCCAAATTATATCCGTGTTTTATTTCTATTTCCATTTTTTGTTTGACTTCAATTCGAACATAAATCTTAGCTTCCAGTCTCATAATATCCCAATTATTTTAATTACCGGTTAAAGTTAATCAATCAGGCAATCTTTGAATCAAATAGTCACTCACATATAGACGCTCATTGATATCAAACAAAATGAACACGACTGCGTGTGCGAAACAAGTTATATCAACTTAATGATTCTAAGGAACAATTTAAAAATTTTCCGTATGAATTATTTAAATATCTTAAGTGCTGACATTAGAAATAGGATGTCTTACACGCTTAAATGCCTGTCCCAAGTACGATTCTGTTGATTTATTCATTTAACTCGCAGTATATTTTATTTATTTTTACTTTTTGTAGTATCATTCAGATAATTTGGTAGTGACGGAAAGACACTATCGCTTCCATAACCATCTTATGATAATATTATTGATTTGATTATTGAGGTTTTCGAAATCTTAATAACTACTAGGTGTATGTAAAAAAGAAATGTTTTGAGGGTAACTTCAATAGAAAAAAATTGCATGAAATACACCTTATAATGGTTTCTGGTGCGCGAATAAACACCTTTAGTAAGTTGACGTATATAAACTCCTGACCAAAATTAACAACGCATCAATGAAACTTCACGTAATTATTTTAATTTTTTAAATTAAGATTTAAAACGTATTAACTACGTGATATTATAATTAAATCATTTCAACTAATGTTCGATAAATTAGGATAGTATTATCTGGGAAAAAACATGAATAAATAACAGAAAGGAACAATAATGTCAAATCGGCAATCAAAACGGTGTTAATGAAAAACTTCATAAAAAAATATCATGTGCAGCACAGTACACGTGATAGAAGTGAATACTTCTTTAGAATAGAGAATGAGAGAGATTAAGAGTGAGAGATTGAAAGAGAGAGAGAGAGAGAGAGAGAGAGAAAGAGAGAGAAAGGGAGAGGGGTAATTTCAAAAGAAATATAACAATGTAAAATTTGTGTAAAAAATATTCGGTTTATTCATTATCTACACTATTATCAGCTGGTGGTTCAATTGGTAATACTGATATGATTGGTTTGTGATAACTAAAATATGAAATATATGTTCGTGATTCGATATTTTCTATATAACGTGTAAAAATTGCATCTATTGTTATTCCGGATTTTGTTGTTGATTCTTTGGGATTGTTATTTATAAGCAGACCAAATGTTTCTCGAAGAAAGTTAATCAACGTCAAAGAATCATTGGATCCGAAATTTACATTGAAATCTCCCCCGAGAATCAAAGTGATTTTGTCTTCGCCTCTTCCAAGTGCATTTGCACCTGTGTGGCTGTAAACCAGTAGGGAGCGGTGAATGAAATATATTATATCTTCTAGATTTTGGTTCGGTGAGATATAGATGGCTGCGATGACGATATTTTTTCATCCACTCCCGTGTGGCGTCAGTGGCATCAGAGTTGTACGTACTCGCGCGCATGCGCGTCATACTATATTTTCTTCTATTGCCTAGTATTCAATGAATACGTGGCTCTCTCTTACTCGTACGACGCTTCCTAAACTGTTCCCCCTTCAAGCAACTTAGACCTTGGACTTAGCGTATGAGTGGGCGTTAAAGATGAAGGACTGCACAAAAGGGAGACGCGAATAGCTTAAACTGATATATATGATGTATAGCTCACTTTCTCTTTCTCTCTATGTTATATATCTGTGTACTCTGTCTTGTAACGAAGCCTGTGTTTTAGGTATAGCAAATGTATAGCTCTCTTTCTCCTTCTCTCTACGTTATATCTCTTTTCTCTCTCGCGTAACGAAATCTCGAAACGTTACATTTTTTCCAATTCACTCTCCATTCTCGTCAAATATCAGAACGCCGCCAAAGTATTCACTTCAAAAATTCAATATGAAATTAAATCGTAAGAATTTGAATTCAGTAGCGTGTAGATCCTCCTCTAACTCTTATCACTGTTTTCCTTCGTCTGGGCGTGCTATTGATCAAGTGATGAATCGTTTCCTGTCGTTCGAACAAGAACGACTTGATCGAATTCCCTAAGAGTCACAGAGGCAGCACCTGTGGCATATGTGGCACTTAACTGATCGCTTTAGTGCATCTCATAGATGCTCTATGGAGATCATATTTGGGCTTCATGGTTGCCAGTCTATAGTTGGAATATTTACAAATCTAAAGTAGTCCAGTACCCCCATCAAGTGCCTTTGCAGATACTCCATAAATAACTGCAATTTGAAAAGTAGATTGTGTGGGATTCACGTTGGTTTTATGCAATGCCTGCACGATCAGTTCCTGTTCTCTGAATCTTCTGCAGTTTCTGTTTTAAACATATCGCAGAGACAGAGCGATTGGAATATCTCTCACTGAATATTCTATCATCTATATCAGGTATATAAATATGAAACAGGATTTTATTGTATAGAGAATATACGTAAATTGTATGAAAATGATAAAAAATATTTTCTCCCTTACAATTTGTGGATTCCATGCCAACAAAATTTTTGCTCTTTTGAGGCAAATCAGTCATCGAGCCATTTTCGTAAGAAGTGAAGCCCTGCTCAGTCTGGTGAGCAATGTGGTTGGGAAATACTTTCGCATGCGAAAGTATTTCCCAACTAAACTACTTAACCGTTTCCATGACCAGTCTTGCTATGTCATGGCGCATCATCATGAAACAAAATCGCTTTGTGTTTCCTTTTTTGATATTGTGGTCGTTTTCACGTTAATTTTTATTCAAATCGATCATTTCTCGTGGGTAGCGTTCAGTATTAATGGTTTAGTCAGGTTTTAGCAGGTCATAATAGTTCACACCCTTCTGATCGCACCAAATACAGAGCATTGTCTTCCGTCCATAGCGATTTGGCCTAGGAGTCGACGCATCGATGGTTCGCCTAAGTTACCCATGACCTCTTACGCTTAGGATTCTTGAGATATATTCACTTTTCGTCGCCAGTCACAATTCGATGGAGAAATGACTTTATTTTGTAAATGGCGAGCAGCATTTCGCAAATGATTTCCTGCTATCTTTCATTCAGTTTATGTGGAACCCATTTTCCCATCTTTTGGATCTCTTCCATGGCTTCAAATATATGGCTTCGCATTTTATTGATCCACGAGTTATTGTTGCGTTTGAGTGTCTATCTCATCCAACAATGCTTGCAATCCGCTATCTTCAAACTTTTTCGGTGATCTTCCACGTTCTTCGTTTCTCACGTCAAAATTGCCACTTTTGAATATTTAAAATCACTCAGAGCACTATGACTTACTAATAGTATGCTCACCGTAGGCTTCGACAAGCATTCGATGCGATTCTGCAGCAGTTTTCTTCAAATCGTAACAGCTCAAGTCAATGCTTTCCGGAAATTCTAGTTTCAAGGCACAAAATTTGATTTGTTCAACGCTACTACCTATAAATATCTATACTACTATCTATAAATATCTGCATTAAAGGTCAATAAATATTCCAATACTTTGCTACAGAAAACCATATTTTATTTAAAATTCACATCTTACGCTCTTATTATAACACATTTTATCATGGCTGCCTATATTTTGTATCTAAATTTAGTCATAATTAAGTCATTGAATATATTATTATTCAAGAATAAACTGACACTACGTCTATGTATATAATTTGGTATTTTTATTCTAGGAAAATAGTTAGTGTATTATATTTCAGAAAATTATATTAATGTACATTGAAATATTAATGCGACGTCATGCGATGGACTTTTAATGTAAATGCCGAAAACATATTTACTTTCCGAATTCTGGCACAGGAAGTAATCGAATTAAAACGTCTAAGCAAAAACTTATTAAAATTCTCATTTAAAGCTACTAAAAATAACTCTACGGAAAGGCAGCTAAAAAGAAATTATAAAGTTAATAAAGAAAACGTGGTATCAAATTGCTTTAGTGACAGTGTAAAATATAAAGTTATTACTTTAAAACCGACACTTTTTAAAATAACAAAGGCAAGTAGGGCTTCTAATTCGTAATTATCCTTGCGATGAACTACAAATCGATATACAGGGTCTTTCAATAGGGACGCTAGAAATTTATTAGGTTATAGCGGCCATGTTGTCAAAAGCCAAATCTATTGTGAATTAATCAGAAATGTATGGCAAATTACCATGGATGGATACAGCGTTCAACAATGTGTGCAAATTATCAAATTTTATTTTCAAAATCAGTGGTCCGTTCGAGAAACGTTGCGCGCATTAAGTGATTTTTATCCTAGCCACAACCATCCCGCCGAAGCTACTATTCGACATTTGGTGGCCAAATTCGAGTCAACCGGTTTTATAGATAATCAGCCAATACACATACGTCACCGAAACTCAAGGTTTGCTGAAGAAATCGATGCTGTATGTGAGAGTGTACGGGAAAACCCGAGGCAGTGAACGACGAGAAATTTCTCGTCGTTCACAAGAACTTGACTTTTGGCGAATTTTTCGTCGAGATTTGAGTCTGCACCCGCATAAAATTCAACTGAACCAGGAACCTAAGGTAAACGACCATAGATAACGCCGTGTGTTCGTTGATTGGGCTCTGGAGCAGTTGGAAGTTAATCCAAATTTTGCCAAAAAAATCATCTTTAGCGACGAGGCCCATTCTTGGATGAATGGATATGTGAACAAGCAAAATTGTCAGATTTGGGGTGATATTAATCCAGACGAGATACACCAGCACCAAGGAATCCTGAGAAAGTCACTGTTTGTGTGGATTTTGGTCTGACGGGATCATCGGTTCGTACTTCTCCCAAAACGAAACTAGAATTGTCATAACCGTCAACGGTGAACGCTATAGATCGATGATAAGCAACTTATTGTGGCCTAAACTGGATGATATAGATATCGACGACATGTTGTTTCAATAGGACAGCGCTACGTGCCACACAGTGCATGCTACGGTGGACATTCTGCACAAGCTATTTGAGGGCATGTTTCTTTCGCGCAGGGGCGACGTGAGCTGTCCATCGAGATTACGCGATTTAACGTCTTTAAACTCCTTCCTTTGCGGCTATCTTAAATCGCAGGTCTATGCGAATAGACCGCAAACAGTTGTTGTCCTCAAAGTCAATATAGCGAACTCCATCCAGTAAATTCAGCCAGATTTATGCGACAAAGTCATCAAAAACTGCATCTCCCGAATACGTGCCACCAAGCAAAACCGCGGCGGACATATGAACGACGTTATATTTTATACTTAATGCCATAAAATATTCTTTCAAGTAAAAAAAAAGAGTGAATATCTCACACACAACTTGTTTTATTGACGTTTAAAAACCGAGCATCCTTATTGAAAGGTCAATAGGGATAGGTCATCCTATACTTTTTCAACCTGTAGATTTACTTATGTCAGTATAATAATTTGGTGTATTTATCATCCTGTATGACTGAAAGTTTAATTGGCTTACTTTTTTGAGTTCTTTCTTAAAGTACTTCAAGAAAATATATCGACGTCGAATACACTCTCAGATAACTCTAAATCCAGTCTAAGGGAATGCACGGCAACAGCTCGTTCAAAGGCTTCCTTCTGATATAATAGTTTTCTTGAAAGTCGATAACCCAGATCTATAAAGCCCACCCACGCTTAATAGTATGTCTGGGGACTCCTGTCTTTTACGATTACCCAGAATGATATAAGGGCGTATAAAAGGAGAAACATCTTTTGAAGAGGATTTCAATATGTGAAGAGGTCGAAGAGTTAATATTTCATAAAGGATATGCTTTATATTACAACGTAATAAAAGAAGCCCCTGAGGTCAAGGCGCATATTTGAGATTGAACTCGAATAAAATAGAACCGTCTACGGTACAATAATCTCAGTCATTATTACAGGTTACGTATTTTTTTCTTTTCTATTATTAAAATGATTAAATATCAAATAAACAATTTTAAAGCCTTAAAACTGACTTTTCCGCACGTACAACATCTCTATCTCGAAATTGAGTGGCCGAGAAAAAATAAATCAACACATCAATGCAGAATATGTGTTTTATGCGACAGTTTTATTTTTTTCAAATAGTCCACCATCGTGCTTTCTCATGACTCATGGACAGAGTGGGGTGTATCCTATCCACCTCAAAATCAATAGATGTCGTCTGGTAGACGTCCCTAATGAGAATCAGTTGAAACCCTGTCGATCCGACACGATTTAATTGAGTGATTGTGCTAACAAAAAAAAATTCTCAAATATTCCACCATTGTGCTTTCTCATAACCCATGAACATGATAGAGTATGTTTTATCCACCTCAAAATCAATAGGTGTTGTCTGGGAGACGTCTGCGATCAAAACCAGTCAAAACCCGATCAATCCGTCACGATTTAGTTGAGTTATCGTGCTAACAAGAAATTTTATTAATGCCGACAACGACCACCGCACGCACACACAAAATGGTTTGAAAACCTTTTTTTTTTTGTTTTTAGGCCAAGAAACGAAAAATGATCCCTAGAAAAAATTTTTTTTACACGATTACATTACTTTACCGCGTATAGTGGAGTGCGGAAAAGTAAAATGATATATCGAAGAAGTACCTATGTTTAAACGTCCCGTACTCGGGTTAGAGTACGAGGTATTTTTCAATTTTTCGTAACATTATTGAAGTAATTAGGCTTCTAAGATTTTACTTAAATTATTTTTATTTCACTTAATAATTTGTGAAAATAACCAGGTACATTTTAAATTAATTTTCAGAGGGAAATTAGAGCTTTAAAATGTTCAATACAAAATTATCGAGATTATTATTGAATATTAGAATCTGTTGAAAATATTTTGTATATTGCATGATGAGCTTATAATGCGTGCGCAACGTCTAAGCCCGCTTTAAACGGCAGTCTGTTGCCAAGGGCGAGAACGTTTACAACCCTCGAACAATACAAGACGTTGCCTCGTTATTTGTTGATATTAAGCAATAAACAAGGTCCTTCGATTCAAAGTGTGTTATTATTCCAAGAATAAAAACCAACAGAATCTTTGCGTAAAAGTGCATCGAGGCTTTAAACTCTGGACACTTGATGAATGTTCGGATATATGTAACATAAACGAAGTGAGCGACGCATTTATTTTCGATAAGAATTGATCGCCCTTATATATTAAAGTCTTACAGGGAAACAGAGTCGTGGAAATATGACTAAGTATTTACAAACATTAAAAATAATACCGAATTTGGGAGATCGCGTACGGTAGTAAGGTAGGTATAGCAAGTAACGCCATGTGTTTAATAATGCCCAAACTACAGAAAGATAACGATAAGATCTATGTCTGTAATAGTATTCTATTATTATTATTATCAATTCTACTATTATTATCAATTATGTAATAGACTTGCTATTCGGGAACCTCTTGATAACCGCTTTGCGGTTTAGTGGTTCCTTTCTCGATTCCCGACTTGTAAGTTACAGACATAGATCTTATCGATTTAGATGAAATCCCCACGGATTTGTTTCGGCATTTGTCCTGAATCGGTGTACCGTATACGGCATTGATGAGAACTAATAAGTTCGAAACAGCGTCTGTTGTTCGGATTCCATCCGGAACAAATGTTGAATCCTACCCGTGGCGGGGTCCCTTTTCAAAAAAGCTCTGGTCGTGCAGAAACACGAGAAAGAGGATTTATGTTAGGTATAATTCAATGCATAGCGGGGCTTTAGCCCGATGAGTAGTTGTTTCTTACAGCGATTATGTAATAGCCTTGCTATTCGGGAACCACTTGATAACCGCTTTACGGTTTGGTGGTTCCTTTCTCGATTCCCGACTTGTAAGTTACCGTTTAAATAGTATTCATAGAACAAAAAGATTTTAAGTTAAGTGGGCGTTATTTGCCCCGGGAACTTTATATCGCTTGCTAGATATTTCCGTCACACCGAAGGTTTAAGGAGTCTGTATTCTCTCTACAGGCAACCATGACTTTGCTTTAAAACGAATGCCTCTGAGGTAGTCAAGGAATTTAAAATCGATCCGAGAAGAGACAGTTAGCAATTATTCCGAGAAGAACCAGTTCGAAGTTAGTACGGGAAGAGGTAGCCAGGGAGACTAGAAGATTAGAAGACCAGAAGAACCGAAGATTAGAAGAACCGAAGATCAGAGAAACAGAAGATCAGAAGATAAGAATATTCGAAAATCAGAAGACCAGCAAACTAACAGTTTCAAAGAAATAAATCCGTTAGTATTTTATTAATGGCGTAACTTGTATCTACATCTAAACTAAAAACAAATGATGAGGTAGGTATTCAAAATGCAATTTTGAATACCTACAATTGGATGTGATGATAGAAGTAATGCCCCATAAGATGATATGATCATTTAGCAAATTGTTTAGTATTACATCGCCATTGATGTTCTGTCAAAGATAGGGCGTATTTAACGACTGTCATCTACAAACCATACAACATCAACATGCCGCAATTAACAGTTGAAAAACGAATAGTTTATGGACAACTGTTTTATGAAAGTCAGGAATCATATACAGCTACATTAAGAAAAATTCACATAAAATCAATACAAAATGAAGCGCCTATAGAGTTAACGGTTCGTAACTTAATCCAAGAAATTTGAAGAGACGTATTCATTCTGTTATTGATAAGGCAACACACATACGTCCTCGTCGTGGTCGGTCAGATGAAAATATTGTTGCAGTGAGAGAGTGTATGCGGGAGTATCTAAACATATCAATTCGACGTCGTGTCCAACAATTGAATCTGTCAAAAGCCACCACGCATCGAACTTAAGAAGAAATCTGCATATGTCAGCATAGAAAATTCAGTTGATATAACAAATAAAAGTTACAGACTATTTACAACGTCATACATTCGTTAACTGAATGTTAGGAAAGAAAGAAGGTAATGCTGCATGTTGAAAAAATCGACATCATCTTCTTTCTTTTCTAACACACAATTAACAAATGTACGATGTTGTAAATGGTCTGAATCTTTTAATTGTTGTATCAACGGAACTTTAAAATTCTATAGTTCCAACTGAGACACTCTATAGAAAATATGAGAAACAAGAAAGCAGGCATACAAAATATGGCGACCAGTGAACTTCTTTGATTCATTAATGAGTTAAATTTATCGTTCCCTTAGAGATAAAATATAGAATTTTATAAAGTCTAACGTTGGATATCTATAAGGTCGTTTATAGTTCTTAATAACAAGAGTATCCAGTGCTAGAATCCCGAAAATCGCCACTTAATGTAATAATATTATACCCAACAACCTCAAGAAAACTTTAACCTTAAGAATTCTAGTCTCAATGTTTGCACTAGGATGCTTGGTAAATTTATTTTAAATTCTGCACTTAGATTTTACCCATTGGATATATACAGGATCTTTCAATAGCGACGCTCGAAATTTGTTAGGTTATAGCAGCATGTTATTAAAGCAACAGCTGTCAAATTTGTTGGGAATTGTTCAGTAGTGTATTGCAAATCATCATGGAAGGTTATAGCGTTCAAAAACATGTGGAGATCATCAAATTTTATTTTCAAAGTCAGTATTTCGAACGTTTCTCGAACAGAGCATTCGAGGAACGTTCCGTGCATTACGTGATTTTTATGTTCACTACAATCGTCCCGTTGAGTCGACTATTCGAAGTCTGGTGGCCAACTTCTAATCAACCGGTTTTATAAATAATCAGCCAACACCCGTACATCACCGAAACGCAAAACATGCTGAAAACATCGCTGCTGTACGTGAGAGTGTACGGGAAAACCTGAGGCATTCAATTTTCGTCGTTTACGTTCAATCGTTCAACTTGGCGAATTTTGCGTCGAGACTTGGGTTTACACCGGTATGAAATTCAACTGACTCGCGAACATAAGATAGACGTCGTGTGTTCGCTGAGTGAGTCTGGAGCAGTTGGAAGTTGATCCATATTTCACCAAAAGAATTATATTTAGCGACGAGGGTTATTTTTAGATGATGTGAACAAATGTGAACAAAGAAAATTGTCGGATATGGAATGATACCGATCCACATGAGATACACCAGCACCAGATACATCCCAATAAAGTCACCGTTTGGTGCAGATTTTGGTCTGGCGGAATCCTTGGCCGTACTTCTTCCAAATCTAAATTGGCATTGCCATAACTGTCAACGGCGAGCACTACAGATCGATGATGAGCAACTTTTTGTGGCCTAAACTGGATGATATGGACACCGACGATATGTGGTTCCAAGAGGACGGCGCTATGTGCCACACAGCGTATGCTACGATGGACAATCTGCATGAGCGATTTGAGGGCATGATTATCTCGCGCAGCGGTGACGTGTACTGGCCACTGATATCGTTCGATTTAACGCCTTTAGATTTCTTCCCTTGGGGCTATTTTAAATCGGTCTATGCGACTAAGCCTCAAGTAATTGATGATCTCAAAGTCAGCGTAACGAACGCCATCCAACAAATTCAGCCAGATTTATGCGACAAACTCATCGAAAATTGTATCTTCCGAGTGCGTGCCCCTAAGCAATACTACGACGAACATTAGGACAACTTTATATTCCATACTTAATGCCAAAAAATATTCTCTTAAATAAAAGAAAAATTGAGTTGATATCTCGCACATAATTTATTTTATTTACATTTAAAAATCGGGCATCCTTATTGAAAGACCCTTTACAAAATAGTAAAATGTTCAACTTACCACAATTTTTTGGAAAATGGGGTTGACACTCTATCCAGGCGTGTAGTAGGGTATCGTTATGTAATAACTTATCGTCATCCTCTTCGTTAATTTCTTGTCTTATGTGCTCCAATTGGCTTTTGGAAGGTTGTTCCATGATGCTGTGTATATTATGTTTGTGTACCTTTAAGTAATGTAATTAAATGTTAGTATAATTCAAAATAATTATTATATATAAAGTATTATTTATTATTAGTATTACAAATAATACGAGCAGACGTCAAACATTTACTAATTTTAGTTACAAAAAAGTGTATTAATAGATGTATCAAGCGAGGGTTGAACCCTTTGCTCTGCCCCTGACCCATTTATAAATCAAAATAATGATTTATCTTTACTGTAGGATTATGAACTTGTACTCGTATGTATAGACTAACGTTACAGACTTGCAAGTCTATATCTGTTTAAGCTTGTCTACAATAGACACTTCAGTTCGGATGAGTCACATATCAGTATTAATATAGAGTGTGTTGAACAAGGAGCAGTAATTGAATGAGTAGATGAACGGTTATCTGTCATATTTGACTCTAGATCTTTAAGGATCTCAGGAACAAATGAATTTTCTCCATCGATATTATTTGATATTGATGAAGCGTTCAGGCATGCTTGTCCGTTACACTGGCTACATACAGTAGAGCATTGCAACTCCACTTTTCTACATTCACAGTTTACGCCACAATTTACGCTTCTCTTGCAATTGTAGAAGGTCGTACTTAATAGTTCTTATGGTGCTGGGGACAATAATGTTGTTGTTGGATATAGGATCTCATTTTCTAAAACTTACTCCCTTTCTTCATGTTGTAAATCTTTTCCTAACGAAGCTTGAATCTGGTAGCGGACTGGATAGACATGCTGTTAAACTGTTAGGTGTAGGTGAACAAGATCACAACTGCACTGATCTGTTGAGCCTTGTTGATATAATAAATTGCATGTACCGATAATTATCCAATACTGCACTTTAATTTTGGAACATTGTACTTTGATTTGTATAATGTTAAAGGAAAACCTATTCCATTTTCAACCAATACGTGTCGTGGGCAGTCTTATTTTTGGAATAGTTGATCCGGAATACTTTTCATGATTGATTGCATAATTTTCTCTATGTATAAATAATAGTAATATTAATAATTATGATAATAATAACAATAATATTAAGCCAGTTACCCCTTTCCATTGCTCCGACTCAAACCGAAGGTATGCTGGTGATATCAGTAATCATTCCTTACGTCCGTTTGGCTAATGATTACTGGGACCAGTCGTGTGCCCTAAACAGGCGTAGCGAGGTCCTAGCGGCTGACTAGGACTTCTGCCGAATTTCGTAATGTCGGTATGCTCTTTCATTCTGAAAGCAGTGTATCTCTCGCTTCACCGAGGGCTCCTATAATCAGTACCTTAAGTTTAACAGAATGGTTAGGATAGAGCCTACGGAGTTCGAATATTAAATCTCGATGTAATGTCCGTTTCTCCTCCTCTTTCAAAATAATGTTACCGTCGCTGGGTGCCGAGAACTCAATGGCAAACATTGTCCTGAGTTGTTGGTCGAGAAGGACTACGTTAGGCTTGTTGGCTTGTATTTGCCTGACGGTGGGAAACGAATAGTTCCAATATATCAGTAGTTCCAGTAAACTTCTCGTTTCCCACAATGCAGTCAATATCTCCCAGAGCATAATACAGCACTGGTGTCTTCTCTAGCTGATGCGAGTACCTTAAATGATAATAAAGTACCCGTAACGCTGCGTTGTGTCTGTGGATATAGGCCGCGACTGCACATACCGGGCAAACCGACAGTAAATGCATCAATGTCTCCAGCGCCCTGAAGCTGACATCAGGGACCTCCATACCCATGACACGACTCCGATAGATGGGTGTGTTAAATACACCCTCTTGGCAAAGCCATGATAAATCCCTCGGTCCCAGAATTTTGCTCGGTTGACCTTAAGAAAGAAAAGATCAGCCTTTCGGATAAGCCCAAGGCTTTCATATTTCTAAAAAAGATCCCGTGCATGGGCTTATCCTTGTGAAACAAGAGCAGTGCTCTTAAGAGCAGTGCTCTTAAGTGCTTTGCAGCCTTTACTTGGGCTTTTAACCGAGCGGGTTCCAACACGGTGACAGAGTTGTGATTGACCCGTTCGATATCGAAGACGAGACCGAGTCCATCGACTGTCCTGTGCGCTGCCTTAAATAAAAATGCTCCTATTCCTACATGTTCGTGATCTCGGACCCTGCATAGAAGGGGAAGGCGAACTCCAGGTTCCATCTAGAACCATCCTGTTATGGAGACACGCCAAACACAATAGTCCACGGCCTCCACGATGTCGTGAGATATATAACCGTGGAAAAGATGTAATCTCCTATTGGGATGCATCCTTTTCCGGGTTATAACGTCGAGTTGTTGTAGCTCCTCCTGTGTCTATTTGACTACTCCGAAGGAGTAGACAAGGATAGGCACAGGAAACATTTTAGTTGCAGACAACTTGTTTTTCCTGAGACAGTTCTCAATATCAGATCTGTCGTAGGCGGTGCTTAGGTACTTAGGTGCGTAGGTAATACTTGCCGCGGAGAGCATTTTTACGTCACCTACCTCTTGGGTGGAGCGTTGCGCAACACCCAAGTAGGTGAATGACTCTCAGGCATCTAAGTGGTGTAAGATGCTTCTGTCTACGAGCTGCGCATTCTCTGCGTATTCCCGGGTCCGTCCTCTTTTGAGATGAACCAGTGCACATTTGTCCAACTCGAACTCTATCCGGATGGCCTGCGTGTACTCCTGCACCATTCTTAAGGACTGACGTAATTCGGTTTCTCCAGAGGCATACAGTTTTAAGTCAGTTTTAGGTCGTAATTTAGTACAGTAAATTATACATGTAGTTTAGCATTCTACATAACATTACTATATCTAGCGCGAGAATGGTTGCTCGTATCAAAAATTAATTACGTAGATCAAATTTGTAGAGAAGTTTATGATGATCTACATGTTTTAGAATATAATCTCTAAAGTCATATGATATAGGAAACGAGATATTAAAAAAATTATTTTTGTGACCTTTGACCTTTAATATCTTGACTCGTAGACACGAAATTATATGAGAATTTTGAGCAAGAAAGTCAAAACAAAGGTTTATGCAAATATTTAGCTCTCTGATTTTCATTCTGGGGTTGAATATCTATTTGACTGGATTATAAATTAAAAGTAGGCAACACATTACACAAAACTCTAAAATCTAAAAATCCAAAATTGAAATCTAAAATCAAACTTTGTGTTAGCCTAATAATTTATCAATGCTTTCTCATAAATGTCAAGTGAATCGTTAGTCTTTTTTAAAACGAAAAAATGAAACAATAGTTAATAATTTTCTGTCAAATAGAAAAAGCCTTAATCCGAACCTCGATTAGCCTTGTTCATAATATAGGGTGTCTCAGTTGGAACTATAGGATTTGATTTGTGATGTCGTTCCTTTAGCAAAATTATCCATAATACGGACACATAAATATAGCTCTATTTCTCGAATAACACGTTGAATGTTTGCTTTAAAGTCATTTATTGTTGCTGACTGGGTGGCGTACACTTTTCCCTTGACATAACCCCAAAGAAAAATGTCCAATGGTGTTAAGTCACATGATCTTACAGGCTAATTGATGTCAGCATTCTGCGAGACATGATCAGGAAACTTGGTATACAACAGATTTATGGTTGCACGTACTATGTGACACGTTGCACCCTATTGTTGAAACCGATCAATAAAATTGTTCAAATCCAAATCATCAATTTGGTGGAAAAATTGTTTAACATGTAGTTTAACATTCCGTTCCCCATTTCCTGTGATAGCATTACGAGAGTTATTTTCAAATGAGTAGAGTCCAATTACTCAAAATGCGCACCAAATCGTGCATCTCTGTAGATGAATTATTGTTTTTATGAATATCATGTCGATTTTCGGCACCCCAAAATCGACAATTCTGTTTGTTGACGTATTCGTTGAGAAGAAAATTTGGTGTGAATTTTTCTTAACGGAACTGTAAATGATCGCTCACTTTCATAAAACAGTTGTACACAAACTATTCGTTGTTGAATTGATAATGCACCATGTTGACGTCGTATGGTTTGTAGATTACAGTCGTTAAGTATTGATGTCTTATCTTTAACAGAGCATAAATGGTGCTCAATTTAAATCTTATAGTTCCAACTGAGACACCCTATATTTCAGAAGGATCAAAGGCGCAATTTTAACAAAAGCCTCTCTTATCCTATTATCCAGTTCTTGTTTATGCGGTGGGCATTTTATAGTTCTTGTTTTGTCTGAGACCCCCATAAACAGGTATGAAGTAAAGTGGCCTTGGAAACGATATTTCTTTAAAGTAGCACACTATCCGTCACATGATACCTTCCACGAAATTACATTGCGAATTATGGTATTAATTCATAGACGTTCGAATAATTAATTATCGTCTTGGGCACGCACTGACGCACAATATTAATTTTTTTATTTATTTTATTTTGTAAACGATTTAAATTAAATGTGAAATAAAATTAAATTTTCAGTCTAAATTTCTGTATCAAAGTCCATAGTTTCTTTAGGTGGTTCTAAACTTGAAATATCTTAACTATAGATTTATCTGAAATGTTGTACCATATATTTACATTTCAGAAGTGCGTCATAAACACTATAAATACATTATATTTATTTTATTACACACTAGACTTGTTCTATTGAATAAATTATTGATTCGGCAAACTTTCGTATGGTCTGTTAATGGATGATTTAATTGCGAATTAAAATAAACACTTTTAAAACCTTAAAACTTTTCACGTAGAACATCTCTATCTCGAAACTGAGTGGTCGAGAAAAACTAAACCAACACATAATTACAGAATATGTGTTTTATGCGACAGTTTCACTTTTTTCAATTTTTCTCAAATAGTCCACCATCATGCTTTCTCATGACCCATGGACAGAGTGGGGTGTAGCCTATCTACCTCAAAATCAATAGATATCGTCTGATAGACGTCCATAATCAGAATCAGTCGAAACCCGATCGATCCGATACGATTTAGTTGAATGATCGTGCTAACAAAAACAATTTCTCAAATAGTCCACCATTGTGCTTTCTCATGACCCATGAACATGGTAGAGTGTGTTCTATCCAGCCCAAAATCAATAGGTGTCCTCTGAGAGACATTCCCGATCAGAATCAGTCAAAACCCGATCGATTCGACACGATTTAGTTGAGTTATCGTGTTAACAAAACAAATTTCTCAAATAGTCCACCATCGTGCTTTTACATGACCCATGGACAGGGTCGGGTGTGTCCTATCCACTTCAAAATCAATAGGTTTCGTCTGGGAGACGTCCCCGATCAGAATGAGTCACAACTGAGTTAAAGTTGAGTTATCATGCTAACAAGAATACATTCTGACAACGACAACGATAAGAACGACAACGACGACAATGACACACATACACACAAAATGGTTTAAAACCCGTTTTTTTTTTGGTTTTTAGACCGAAAAACGTAAAATAAACCTTAGAAAAAAATATCTTTTACACGATTACTTTACTATTTCGCGTATAGTAGAGCGCGCAAAAGTAATAAACACTCTTAAAACCTTAAAATGGACTTTTCCGCACATAGAACATCTCTATCTCGAAATTGAGTGGCCGAGAAAAAATAAACCAAAATATAAATGCAGAATACGTGTCTTATGCGACAATTTTACTTTTTTAAAATAGTCCACCATCGTGCTTCCTCATGATTCATGGACAGGGTGGGGTGTGCACCTCAAAATCAATAGATGTCGTCTGATGGACGGCCCTAATTAGAATCAGTCGAAACCCGATCGATCCGACACGATTTAATTAAGTGATCGTGCTAACAAAGAAAAAAATTCTCAAATAGTCCACCATTTTGCTTTCTCATGAACCATGTATATTGTAGAAAGCACAAAAAAATGGTTTTTGAAAAAGTTTTGCTGTCATTGTCCTTGTCGTCGGCATTTATTCTTGTTAGCACGATAACTCAACTAAATCGTGTTGGATGGATCGAGTATTGCCTGATTCTAATCGGGGACGTCTCCCAGACGACACCTATTGATTTTGAGATGGATAGAATACACTCTACCATGTTCATGGGTCATGAGAGAGTACAATGGTGGACTATTTGAGAAATTTTTTTTTGTTAGCACGATCATTCAATTAAATCATGTCGGATCGATCGGGTTTCGACTGATTTTGATTAGGAACGTCTACCAGACGATCTATTGATTTTGCGGTGGATAGAACACACCCCTTTCTGTCCATGGGTCATGATATAGAACGATGGTGGACTATTTAAAGAAAGTAAATCTGTCGCGTAAAACACATATTTTGAATTTATGTGCTAGTTTATTTTTTCTCGGCCACTCAATTTCGAGATAGAGATGTTCTACGTGAGGAGAAGTCCGTTTTAAGGTTTTAAAACTGTTTATTTTATTTTCAAAATCAGCAGAGCAAAGTTGTGTATAGTGTTGGTAAATTTATTAGAAAACTGTCGATAGTACTTCTTGATGCAAGTACCTTAACATTTGTCTGAATATGGGTCGATGTAGTTCAGACTCGGTGGCACCAGTCGAGAAATAAATAAAATGAAAATCTGAACAACGTTTTCATACAACTCCAGGTAAAAGGTAAATATTGACAAATCAAGGATTCTGAAGTTGCTTTCTTCTTTAAAAACAAATGACAAACCAAGTAAATCTAGAATGCTTATCAAATAAGAACTTGGGACCTTTTGCAGAGAGGCGCCATATAATAGACTGGAGAATGTAAGTAATTTACCTTACACATTTGATCTCAGTAATTCATGTGGTGTTAAAAATTTGCATGTAACTGGATTCTTGTAGCCTGGCGCAATATTGCGTATAGCGGGAGCCTCTAGAAGGGACGAGTTAGCGAGATTAACCCTTGATAATATTATAAGATATTAGTTCTGTTATAATTGTGAACACACCAGAAATCAAAACAAAATCACATGTACTTCTATTACTATTGAGATATACGTGTTATGATGATGACTTTATGCTACTTTTAAGAAAAAACATATTGGATTCAGACCTTTCTGCGATCACCGTCGTTTATTTGTTAATTCATGTTATATGGCTAGAAAAAATACCAAACAAATAATTGACGTAAACAAAATTGGTGAAGTACCGTGTGAAATCGCCAAATGCAATAGTGTAATAGGTATTGTATTTAGAAGGATACCGGCAGAACTATTGGTCGATGTAAGCGATGATAAATGGAAGAAATAAATAAAACAGGAGACAATTTTGAAAATATTCAATTTCTGCTTCTCCGCAAAATTACTGTACATTAGAAGTAAACTTAGTTATAGTGTACTTTGCTATATTTTCCCTTGCATACGTCAACAATACAAATTTCAAACTGTACACATAGTATAAATAATTTACATAATTAAGGGCTTTGCACAATATTCTCTAATATTTAACATTTCTATCTATCTGTTGTTCATATAAAAAACTGAGATAAATTGATTTCAGCAGTTCGTAAAGTTAAATAATAACAGTTTAGCACAACAATGCTTATATTAGTCGATTTTAGGTATTAGATTTTACACACTAGTGTGATAATATCTCTCGCTTATCAACAATATCAGCAATGTATAAATAAACATTTTATGCACTATAGCATAAAGTAATATGCATTTTAATATTCATTCCTTATTTACTTTTTATTTATTTTATCATGGGTAGCTTTGCATTTGAACAGATTAATGGTTCGTTATGTCATAAACATACTCTATATTTTATTTCGGAGGATAATTTTGTTGAAAAGTTAAAAAAGTTTTTAATAATAAATATGTTATGCCATTGTAACATTTACATGGCATACATGTTTACAGTGTCAATCTTATAAAGGCAATTAATCAAACATGTTATTAAACGAAACAAACGAAACTAAAGAGTAACAATTCTGCTCGGTCTCAATCATACCTTTCCACAGGTCAACATTATAAACAAGAATATTAGCGTTTTCATATTAGAGAGAGAATTCTATTTTTGACTTAAGTTTTAACTTTTTAACTTTTTAAATGTCGGCGAATTGCCCCTAAATGTTAGAAAAAGTTATATTTGATTGATTATACTGAATTCTGTAAACTTACAGTAAGTAAATCTATCATATAATGTCACTTATAGTACATAATAAGTTAGAAGTTTACTGAACTTGGTTACGTGAAAAACCATTAGAGGATTAAATATAAATTAATATTTAATGTTTCTTAAACTATTATTATTAAATTTATTATATATACTAACTAAATGTAGGAAGTAATTATATATATTGTTAACTTACCATTTTAGTTATAATATTAAACAGCAGAAACAAAAAACACTACTCTTCTTTTAATGAAAAATTTTATTTCAAAGCAAATGTTTAAGTGTATGAACAATTTTGGCAATATGAACTCAAATCTTAACGACTGAATACTAATCTAAGAAGGACGAACTGGTTTTTATATATGCGTTAGCTTTTTAACCTTGAATAGATATAACTTTATAATAAGTGTCATACGAGCATTATTTTTGATTAAGTAGTTATTACTAGAATCTTTATATAACAAGATAAAATTAAAATTATTGTAAAAAAGTAGAAAAGCAGTAAATAAAAAAAAAATAACGAAAATATATTCTAAGATATACAAATGGGTAAGAACTTCTTTTGTACTATCAATATAGAGATAACTGTTACAAAAAAATAGAACGTATTGGTACATCGGACTTCGGCAGAATATTCGTCGGTGTAAATACGATGATATAAAACCCTGAAACTCTATGAGAGTTGGAAATCGACGCAAAATGTCGAAGCATATATTGGAAACTCTATTCAAAGTAAAATGTTCATTTCTAAAAAAAAGGGCGAAACAAATAAAATAGAAGATAGTTTAGACACTATTCAATCTCTGTTCTTCCTCAAACGGGTTCTACAACGTTATAATAAACCCGGGAGCTTTACAGTTTGCTTTGCAATATTTTCCCTTGTAGACTTCAAACTGTACATATTGTACGAGCCCAAAAGCACATGAGCTTGCCCGTACTGACTTTTTAGTTAAATGAGCTCTAAACGTTTTAACACAAGAATACTATTATGATAATTGTCATTCCTAATGTCAAATAGGATCAATTTGGGTAATTCTTATAATAATAAACAAGAACATCGCCTTCGAAAATATAATTTGTGTTTAAATGTCTGATTTGAGTAAATCTCACCACCTAAGTTGAAGTGTAAACATTGGCGTCACACCAATATTTTGTATGAAACTAGATCACGATACCTCTGCCCATTGTGTTTTGTGTCTTATAAAAGACCTTGTTGACAGTTAGAGTTGAAATGTTAGGAGCGTGGAAATGCATTATCGCAAAATTTACGTAAAGTTTTGATAAAACTGCACCATTAGGGCAAAAGTCCCTACCAGATTGCAAAATAATTAGAATTATGTAATAGCTTTGCTATTCGGGAACTACTTTGATAACCGCTTGGCGGTTTGGTGGTTCCTTTCTCGATTTCCGACTTATATGTTACTGACAGAGATCGTATCGATAATGATGTATACCCCATAGAGTTCATTCGGCATTTGTCCTGGATCGGCGTACCGTGTACGGCATTGATGAGAACTAATAAGTTCGAAACAGCTGTATGTCGCTCGGTTCCGACCCGGGGCAGATGTCGAATCCTACCTGTGGCGGGTTTTATTTTTGAAATTCTCGTTATTAGGCAAAAGAAAAACCCCTACTCACTCAAAAACAGAAGGAAACCGCTTATTATGGACCACAATACATAAAAACTAGACTTTGGAGCAGTGGAGGTCGGTTATTTGGAACGACGAATTCGAACGAAGACCAAGGCTTACAACAAACACTGTCTTCGGCAAAAAGTGAAATTTCCCGCTTCAATTATTGTGTGGGGATGTATGTCCGCCAATGGCGTTGGTAGGCTTCACTTTGTTGAAGGCACCCTAAACGCAGAAAAATACATAGTCATTTTAAATCAGTGAATTCTTCCATCAATCGAGTCTCTGCAATTAGATAACCGGGAATTTCTCTTCCAACAAGATGGCGCGGCTTGTCATACAGCCAAACGTGTGAAAATGATATTTCCGTTCTAAGTTGGCCCTCGAGTAGTCTCGATCTTTCTCCGATCGAGAAGTTATGGCATCGAATGAAAAAAGAATTACGTAATCGTCCGGCTAAAACACTGCAGTCATTGCGACATCGTCTCTAAGAAATATGGGACTCTTTTTCTTTAGAAGACTACCAGAGCCTTGTAAACACCATTCCCAGGCGTATACATTCTGTTTTGAAAAATTGAGATGACGTAACACAGTGGTAATTGACTTTACAACTCAGTGTAAACTGAGGTACTGAAAATTTGAGATTTAACTACATACTTCATGTTTTTATGCTTTCTTTTGTCACTAGTTTTCTTGTTATTGCAAATAAATGTGTAGAGTTCTATTTCTCAAGTACAAATAAAATCTGTTGTATTTATTAGCGTAGTTTATTCCTACCTTACCATTTGTATTGCGTGGACGTGAAAATGTCTAACGGGCGAACTCATGTCTCATGTGATTTCGGGCTCGTATATATAATTTACATGCTTAGAGTCTTTGTACAACATTCTCTAGTATTTAATATTGTCATCTAAGTATTGTTAATTTATAAGAAAATTTAGCTAAGTCTTATTTCTTCTGGTAAAGTAAAAGCAGTTTAACAAAACACTGATTAAATTAGTTGATTTTAGGTACCGATAATTTTACACACTAGTGTAATAATAACTCTCACTTACGCAATATCAGCAATGTGGAAATCAGCACTTTATTGACTGTGGTATAAAACAATATTTAGTTTGCAACATATAAGTCATGAACCGAGAAGGAAACTACCAAGCCGCCAAGCGGTTATCAAGTAGTTCCCGAATAGTAAAACTATTACATAGTCGCTATAGGAAACAACTACTCCTCGGGCTAAAGCCCCGCCAGGCATTTAATTATATACCTAAAAGCGATCCTCTACCCCTTTCTTGCAAGGGGTCGAGGATTCTGCATGATCAGATAAGGTTTCAAAACATAAAACCCGCCATGGGTAGGATTCGACATCTGTCGCGGATAGGAGCCGAACGACAGACAGCTGTTTTGAACTTATTAGTTCTCATCAGTACTGCACACTGTACGCTGATCCAGGACAAGTCCCGAATGAAATCCGTGGAATTAAATCTCAATTCCCTACTTATATGTTACTGATATAGATCGTATTGCTGTAGATGTATATCCCACGAATTTCATTTGGCATTTGTCCTGGATCGGCGTATCGTGAGCAGAACTGATGAGAAATAATAAGTTCGAAATAGCTGTCTGTCATTCGGTTCCCTCAAACGCTCGGATATACGAAATATTTCGGCAAATTTAATTCAAATCTCCACAACAGAATATTAATCACAGAAGGACGAACTTGTTTTTATATATGCGTTAGCTTTTTAACCTTGAATAGATATAACTATACAACAGGTATCTTACGAGCAAAAAATTAGTTTTGGGTAGTAGTAGTAGGGTTATTAGAATAAAAAAATGTAGAAATTGTGAAAAAAGTAGTAACTCAATATTGTAAATACAAAAAAATAACAAGAATACTCGAACATATACTAATAAGTAAGAACTACTGTTGTACTATTATTATAGAAAAACTACCACAAAAAATAAAGTGTATAATAACGTAAACAGTCGTCAATTTATTGTATACGTGGATGTGTATGTTCTTAAAAAAATATATATAAAACACTCCAGAAAATACGACACACATACAAGAAATACGACTTGTTTGCTTTATTAGAGCATGAAGACAGTATTACTAGTATTGCAAAATTAAGAAAACTTCTTCTCTCCTTGTATTCTGTTATATTTTTTTAATGTCATATCTCGATGATGAATCATTAACATATTTCAGGCTGTAATTATTAGCACTATATAGAATTATATACACAGCAAGAAGATTATTATATTTGCAGGAAAAAATCCAGTAAGGTCTAAAAAAAAGTTTTGAGACATGATTCCATTGTCTAAGATGTCCAAAACTATTTGATAATAATATGCAAAATATTTTTAAATAAAAGCTAAAATTAAATTCGTATCCCTTTTCTTTTTAACCAATTTGTTCCTTAATATTAAAGGAATAAAGAATTTTTTAAATAAAAAGTTTGACAAAATAGCCGTAACTTAATTAGAATATCCGTAATTATTTTGGCAAAAATTAATAATTCACTATTTACTAGAAACATAATTGCGAGTAGTATGATAATTAACATTTAATTTCCGAATATGTTCTACGAAATAGCTTGTATCGAACATTTTTCGGGAAATAGTCGATAAAGATAGGTTTTTATTGATATTCAAATTTTGTTAATTTAAATTAAAAATTATGTAAAATTATTTGATTTACAAACTACTGAAGTGGAGAGATATCCACACCACACTATCTGCAAATGCCTTATACAATAAGGACTAAACAAAATTAAGCCAAAACAGCTATTCTCCTGGCTATATGTCATCGACGACTGCTGAATTATATGGTGAAATTTGTCGTATTTTGTCTAACAGAGTTAGCAGTAAAACACAGTGATTTAGATTGTTCGAAAACCACAAGGAAGATACAAAGTGTCACCTATCTCAGGATACCACTAACTTCAGACCGGTTTCGACCTTATCTTGGGTTTCGTCAGTAAGTGAGTATACGAGTATGAATTTTTGACAAACGAGGTTCGCATCTTGTAGACGCCGATAAGTTCTACCACAATAGAGCGTAATAAGCGCCATCTCTCGACAGTTTCGAAAACAATCCAATTTTAGTGCTTCTCTCGAGGGTTTTCTATGGAACCAGAAACTGAAATTTCATTACATGTCCATGTAAATGGAAATGTGCCTAGTTAGTGAATAGGATGTTATAAAAGTTTTCGAATAATTCTTACCTAAAAGCGCATCAATTTGGATAATATTTAACCCACAAAGCTTGCGCCAGTTGTAAGAATGAAAGTTCAAATCCTTCGCCAGAATGGAGCTGTAGACGGTGGTTTTCGAAATTACATATTAAAAAGACGGCTGTATGTTTTCGTATGCAAAAGCCGGACGTTCAGCCCCGGATCTAGGGGGTGACAAACCGCGGAAATTTAAGGGGACACTAAATTCATATATTTAAAAAAACCTTATTTCACTAAAATGCCTAGCATCCAGAGCGTTTCGTACTATCGAGTATTCATTTGAGGCTAATATTCATTTTGGGCTAATATTCTTCGAGATGTTAATAGAATTTACGTCGAAATACAGAAAGAGAACATAATAATTTCGCGTTCCGTGGCACTAATGCAAGATCTTACAAGAAATGAGAGAAAAACCAATAGAATATTGGATGGAAAAAGCTGCACTTGTATCGGAAAAGTTGGGAATTGCGCCAGTTCTCAAAAGTAAACGAATTTATAGAAGGAAAAGGGAACACAATTAAATCTGCGAGGACGAATCAAGAAAACTAGATCCGACTCAGATTTTTTTCAAAGATATGAAAGTTGTATTTGACAAAGTTTTAAAAGAAATAGGAACAAGGGTTGAAAGCGCGAAGAACTTAAATGAAAATTTCGTCTTCCTTAATGGGCATGCGTTTGTTAATATGTCTACTGAAGATCTGGAAAATAGTGGAGCAGATCTGGCTCGACCATATTCCAGAGACTTAAACGCAGTTGATTTCTGCCATGAACTCGCCGTATTTAAAAATCGAACTCCACTTGCAATCAGAATCAACGAAAAGACAAGTGAATTCGACCTGTTGGAACATAAAATGTGCAAGCGTGACTTGCTAGAAGCTTTTTCCAATATTGGTATAGCTTTAACAATATACTGCACATTACTGATTAGCAAACTAAAATTAATTAAAACCTACTTGCGTTCAATAATGAGTCAAGAACGTCTACCTGGCCTCGAGGTCATAGTAATTGAAAATAAAACTGCCTATGAGACGAATTTTGATGAGGTAATAGATTCTTTCGCGAAAAGAAAATATCGACAAATCCCACCCTGTATATTTGTTTTGTCAGTTTTATAAAATGTCAAGATTTTTCCCCGGCTCGGAAAAATCGTAGATCAGGGGCTGATTATACGTGTCACTGCTGCATGAACACGTTTTTAACACTTCTTGCTCTTCGGGTTGACACGTTAGTTTTTTAATTAATGGTAGTGCCTTCTTTCCCTTTAAAATTTAGCGACCCACGATTTGATTAACTTTGGGCTGAAGGAGCCTGATTAATGTATTGCGCTCGATACATACTACGAACTGTTATGAGAAAACGATGGCTTGTAAGAGCTTCTCACACACATGGCACGTTCCTCACCGGTAAGATAATCAGTTGAAACTGAATTTCCAAGACGTGGTGTCTAACAAACACATGCGCGCGCAACTTCACCGCTATCATTTTCCGAGATGCTCAACAAACAAAAGAGGAAAACATTCAGGACACTGTGTATTGTAAACATTGGTTTATCTTTAATTGGTGTTAGTGAATTTATATTTGAACATTTTTTTAATTTGTTTAGTTCTATCTGAGCTTTTTATTTTGTCTCATTTATTTCTCTATGAAACTTGTCCCAAGATTCAATAGAAAACAGCAAAACAGTATCGTCTGTATAGGTTAAGAGATTATTTGGAATTTTCTCATCAAGGACATTATATTTATATGAGTGGAAGGGAATAGGTCCCAATATTGTTCCTTGTGGTATGCCTAATATTACTAGTGCTTGTTTGATACATTCTGACTACACAGATACCATCTGATACACCTCGTTAAGGTAATCTTTAATTAACGCACTACCTGATCCACGAATTCCATACCATTTAAATTTTTCCAATAAGATAGTGTGACTTATGGCATCGAATACGTTCGTCAAGTTTAAAAAAAGTTTTGTACCTCCATTTCATGATTTATGTACTTCACTAGCTATTATATACTTTTTGCCAAGGTAACTTAATAATGCTATGCGTTACTAGATGATTTCGCCGAATATATATCATTTATATGTACAGGGTGAGCGAGACTCGAAGTCTCAGCTCGATTATAAGAAAAACAAAAACGATAGAAGAAATATGAAAAGATCTTCTTAAATGGGATTGAGTAAGGTCCATTTTAAGCCGAGTTTGCATATTCTTTCATATTTAGAAACTGAAGTAATGACGTCATCGAACTTTTTTCCCAGAAACATACCTACATTTTGGCATATCTTTTGTAAAGGAAAAAATCTTTTTCCGTTAAAAAATTATAAGCCAATTAGTAAAACAAGTATTACCAAAAATTCGCAATCGTCGTGATTTAAGTAGCCTTTGCAAACAAATAGAGAAGTCGCATCTATCAATAATTAATTTAATGGTTGACAAATATTGTTTTGTTGTCATTTGACTTTGAAAAATGTTCACGCACAATGAATAAGTCGATATGTTATTAGTTTATGGGGAATCTCAAAAGAACCCTAGAACAGCAGTTAAGTTATATGCCCAGAGATACTTCGAACGTGTTATTCCAAGCTTAAAAATATTTGGAAGATTAGAACGCAATTTATGTGCAAATAACGAGGCCTATTCTTCTCGAAAGAGAAGAAAAATTGTTAAAAGGGGCAGTTCTGATAATACTGTTGCCACTGTATTGTAGTATTTTGAAGACCATCCAAAACTCGATAAAATAGTTATCACGATTATAAAATTCATAAATTAGAACACTTGTCAGATCAACACTAACAACGAAGAATCGATTATGTTGTCTAAGTGATGGTAAATTTGAAGATCAATGACAATAGGTTTTTTCAGCTATGTTATGGACGGACGAAAGCCGTTGTGTTAGTAACGGTAACTTAGTAAAATCCACACTTTGTCAATCCGATTGAAAACCAAGGACACCTGGGAATTAACATTTGGTATGGTATTATTAATCGGCATTTGATTGGTCCATATTTTTACGAAGGAATTTTAAATAACAAGCGATATTTGCAATTTCTTCAAGAACAACTTCGTTTGGTTCTCGAAAATGTGCCATTACAGCTGCGAGCAAACATGTATTTCCGGCATGACGGAGCTCCACCACATAAAGCAATAATTGTCTAACAATATTTAAATGAAACTTACGGAGAAAATTGAATAGGTATAAATAGATCGATATAGTGGGCGCCTAAATCACTGGACTTGACCCTACTAGATTTCATCTTGTGAGGAACTTTGAAAAACATAGTTTACAGAATACCGTCTTTACGTTAATTTGGTACATTTAAAAGAAAAAATCAGAAATGCTTGCGATGAACTATCTAGAGAAATGTTTCGTAATGCTTCAGTGAGAGATGTAAGGCGGAGATTGGATAAGTGTTTAGAAGTAGGAGGTGGTCACATTGAAAATTTGTTGTACCTAGTGATTGCCTACATACTTTGTTTCTTTCTGTGTGTCGATGATATCATTGCTTCAGTTTCTAAATATGGAAAAATATGTAAATTCGACTTAAAATGGACCTTACTCAATCCCATTTAAGAACTTCTTTTCAGATTTTTTCTATCGTTTTTCCTTTTCTTATAATAGAGCTGAAACATCGAGTTTCGCTTACTCTGTACTTAACCTATTTATGTTTTATGATGATAAACCACCATTCTGTATTTACTGTCTACTAATTATTTAATAACGATATAATATAAATTTTACCAAGGATATTACCAAATTTTTAATTTTAGCTAAAACTACATAAATCCCAATAATAAAAATTATTAACAATTATTAAAACCTGATGCAATTTATCATTTCTGAATAATCACCTTACGCCCAAATGGCTTGTCTGTCCTGAGAAGCGAACATAGTCATTGTCATGGCCAAGTTTATTAGAAATAATAGATATTAAATGTCTGAAAAATATGTTAAAAATTGACAAATTGGCTGAAAGATTTCATTGAGTATGTAGTTAACTGATATTTTATATTTGCCACTCTTATTGAGTACTTACTAACAATAATACATTAATCTTATCAATAATGTACCCAATCATTAACCCTAGAGATACCAAGGGGGGGGTTAAAATGTAAATGTATTTTTACATTTCAGATTATTATACTAAATATTTGTCTTAACAATCTGAATAAATTAGTAGTTGTCAATTTGGAACTATCCTATTAGATGCCGTGAAGATTATATTAGAATTTGGTTCACTTATGATTTGAACTGAAAATATTTTTCACTTGAATAAATAATATCCCCCGTTGGTCCAGCGGCCTATAATAAATTTTTCGACGTTTGTATCAATGAAACGTGGGCAACATTATATTGTATGATGGCCAGCGCCAGAAAAAACAGTATTATTTAATATTCGACTTGTGGGGACTGGTCTCTTAGCCGTAGAGTTCATTACGAGCATCTGGTGTGAAGTTACTAGTCTTGTAGTAGTATTTCTGTGTGATTATGTTGAACGTGCTTTGTGTTGTCTGTCCTGTGTTAAAATGAAGAGAGGTTTATCGGAAAATGAATTAGAAGAGGAACTAGCTAACATTAGATTTTGAGATACGATAGGACTTTACCGATAGTAATTTCGATGTGAGTGAAACTGAAGATGGTATTGAGACGATTAACGATAATGAAGATGTCGAAAAGCAGAATGAACCTAATATGGCAGATGAAGATAATTTGACAGATAAAGATAGTATCCCACACGTGTATAAGTCAAGGTCTGAAAAATATTTCCTAGCGCATCCACCACGAAGCGTAAGACGAGCAGGACCGAACATTTTTCGTGATCGACCAGGATAACATTTTGGACTCTCTCCTAAAATTTATTACACCTGAAATATTACAAGTCATCGTTTTACACTCGAATGAAGAGGCCAGAGTTATAAACGTAACAATGACGGACGAGACTGAGATCTGTGACAAAGAAATTTGGAAGGTCTTCTTACATCACTCCAATGAATCGAAACGGGTTCATTGAGCTTATAAAAATATTGAGATTTGATGATAAAAACAACAGGTCTGTTAGGAGGTTTACTGATAAGTTTGCACAAATACATGAGATTTTTTATTTACTCAGTTCAATATTTTTAAAATATTATACCCCTAGCATGAACGTAGTGATTGATGTAATGTTCTCATTATTTCGCGGTAGATGTCCCTTCGAAGTATTTATGAAAGAGAAGCCAGGAGAATATGGCATTCTTATACAAATGCTACGAGACTGTTCTAGTTGTTACATTCTAGGCATGGAAGCGTATGCAGGAAAGACTGAAGGAATCACATCTACTTCTAGGGGACCAACAGGAATAGTAAAAAGAAATATTGGTGGAACTAGTAAGGAAGCCAGGGCGCAATTTAACCGCTGACCGATATTATACTTCTATCGAACTCGCAGAAGATCTGTACAAGAACTTTGGCATTACCTTGGCTGGTACACTCCAACAAAATCGTAAGCACATACCAGATGTACTTAAAAAACCTGAAGGAAGTCGTCTTCATTCAAACAAGTTTGCATTCTGCGACCCAAATTCTGGAAACCCACCTGTAACTCTTTTATCTTATGTTACTCGGGAGAAACCGACAAGAGTACCTTTGTTGTTATCAAGTCAACATTCTGATGATGCTATGAGTGGCGAAAGCAATAAAAACAAGTCAGATATAAACCCTTTTCATAATGAAACAAAAGGTGGTGTCGACGAATAGACCAAATGGCACTAAAATATACCACAAAGCGGTCGACTATAAGGTGGCCTCTCTCAGTTTTTTATACGTTGTTCATCAATACTTATACACTTTTTTTGCTAAACTTCCCGCAATGGAATGAAAAAGAAAATAATCGCCGCCGTCAATTTCTGCAGGAATTAGGACTTGCTCTTACACGTCCACTGGTAGAGAAAGGAGCTACCAACGTGAATAGATTACAAAATAGGGTTGTTCTTGCAATGGAAAATATTTTGGAAAGAAAACTTGACCTAGCTATACATTTAAAATCTCTTTATTTGTTAATGACTATATATATATTACAGGATAAAATCTGAGCACATTGGTGTTAATATTTTTTTTTACTCTAGTGCCTAGAGTTGTATATGTCTTGCGACAACACAGTCATCTGCGCCCTTACGCCTCGAATATTATGCTTTTTTGGACGACCTCTTCTCCCTAAAATAAATAGGGAAGGTAAGAGGCCGCCCGGCCGATTTCGTGACCTTTTTTTTTTGACTCCGTTTCTCCGTTTTTGACTCCGCTCCCTAAATTTTACAGGGAGTTATTTAGTTCTATTAACCTAAGTTATATATATATATATATATATATATATATATATATATATATATATATATATATATATATATATATATATATATATTCATTTTTGCTTTATTGCTTCTGTAATACGTTAATGTTTGTTCTTTTTTGCGGAAAAATTCTATAAAAAACCTGCTTCAATTAATGACCTAGCTCTATACCCGATACTTCAACTCAAACTGGAAAAGGACGTTGCCAATCTTACTGCAAACTGGCAAACTCCAAAAAAGAGTAAACAAACAAATTAGCGAAAACAACGATCGTCTGCAACAAATACGTATGTGGCAAATATAGTAAGAAATCAAACATCTGTTTGTTATATTTAGATGACAACATGTTTAGTGGTGACGATTAAATGTCGTTGTAACTCTTTTAGTTTTTTAAAGAGTTGAAATAACTATATTTTTTTAACAAACATTTTTAAATAATTTTTTAGGTGTGGATTTATTATCCCCCTTTGGTCCTTAATGCTTCCAAAAACAGCTTGGTCCTCCTAGGGTTCCTAGTAATTCATTCAGTTACATTCTTAATTTTGAATGTAATTGAAATAAAGTTTACACCAAAAAATAGTAAAGTTTACACAAGATGTCGTATTGATATTATTTCATTACTGATAAGAAAATTCACATCTGAGAATGGCAAAATTCACGGCCTTTTGATGTTCACTTCACCCCAGATGGTATGAAATTAGTGTAAAGTTTTTAGACATTCTAAACAGTATAACATCCTGTTCTTTAAGTAAAATAGAAATCGTTACTTGGAACACGCCCTTGAAACATATTATAGTAGATTTCCGTTTAATGAAAAAATGCTAATGCAAACAAGAAAATGTCTACTGCTGAATTGGTGAAATTAATAATTAACATTAAATGAAAAACCTCGGCCCGTCTGAAAGTATTAATACTGTTGACACAAGGCAAAGATCTCATTAAATATTGGTACCTTACACCCTACACCGTAATTATAATATATATTAAAAAAGTGCAATTTCAAATTCAGCACAGAAAGTGATAGAGATATTGATTAGATGACGTCACGACGTCTGGACGCCTCAACAGGCTATTCAACAGGCGTCAGTTTATTTTCCACTTTCACTGAGAGCAGTCGTGTGTGCAAAAGCTAATATATAACTACGTGAACATCGCATAACTGATGTCGAATTTTTTTTAAATGCAAAAAATTTTCTTTACCAAAAAATCACTAAGACCTTGATGATATTGTGCAGGATTTAGACCTAGTAAGTACTGAATTACATACTAACGATAAGAACAAAATAACTTCTAAAGTTTTGTTTATTTATTTTGTGTACAAATTAACATATAGGAACTGGTATAAATATAAAGTTTTGATATGTAGCAATTGTATGTATATTATTTTATTACTCTAAAATTGCTAGATGTCAATTGGGTGTCGTTTGAGAGAAGTTCGAAAGTAATATTCTTCCAGAAACGTGATAAAATATAATTATAATTGATGAAAAGGAGGAAATAAGAATATGCTCTATATTAAATTAAAAATGCAAATAGGAAAGTTACAAGTTAAAGAGTACAGTTTGGGTATCACAAAAAAAAAGCAGAAGAGTTATATTGGCTAGTTGATGTGGAAGTTTTAGATAAAATTTACTCTTGGCGAAAAAATCACTAAAAGCAGATGCTATTTTATTACTAATGATAGCAGTTATGTCAGAAAATGCATATTAATTACAAAAGAAAAAAGAAAAACAGCTATGAAAGTTTTATTTACTTTTTGTATAGTATGAAATATATGAATTTTCAATTTAAATTCTTATTATATTAATTCTTAGTAGTTATATTAATTTTTGCATGATTTTTTATTATTTTTAAATTTGTCAGTAATATCGTTTGGATAATATTTTAAACGACATAATAAAAATGACGATGAAAGGTAATTTCTATTTATATGTGTATTTTGAGACCATGCCCTTATAATAATTTTTATAATTATTTATAAGATTTTTTTTAAATACAAAATATTTTCTTCACAAAAGAATCACTAATAATATTGTGTAGTATTTAGATCTAGTAAGCTCTGAATTAAATACTAACTATAAGAAAAATATAACTTCTAAAGTTTTGTTTATTTATTTGGTGTGCATGTTGAGATATAGGGACTGGTATAAATATAAAGTTTTGATATGTGGGTATTGTACATTTTTTATTTATATAAAAAATGTACAATACTGATAAAATTACTCTTGGCAAAGAAAATCGCTAAAAACAAAAACTATTTTAGTATTGATGATAGCAGTTATGTCAGAAAATACATATTAATTACAAAAGAAAATAAATAGTTTTAAAACCTTAAAACGGACTTTTCCGCACGTAGAACATCTTTCTCGGCCACTCGAAATTGAGTGGCCGAGAAAAAATAAACCAACACATAAATGCAGAATATCTGTTTTATGCGACAGTTTTACTTTTTTCAAATAGTCCACCCTTGTGCTTTCTCATGACCCATGAACAGGGTGGGGTGCGCCCTATCCACCTCAATGTCAATAGATGTCGTCTGGTTGACGTCCCTAATCAGAATTAGTCGAAACGCGATCGATCTGACACGATTTAATTGAGTAATCGTGCTAAAAAAAAAAATTCTCAAATAGTCCACTATTGTGCTGTCTCAAAACCCATGAACATGGTAGAGTGTATTCTATCCACCTCAAAATCAATAGGTGTCGTCTGGGAGACGTCTCCGATCAGAATCAGTCAAAACCCGATCGATCCGTCATGATTTAGTTGAGTCATCGTGTTAAGTCCACCCTCGTGCTTTCTCGTGACCCATGAACAGGGTGGGGTGTATCCTATCCACCCCAAAGTTAATAGATGTCGTCTGGTAGACGTCCTTAATCAGAATCAGTCGAAATTCTATCGATCCGACACGATTTAATTGAGTGATCGTGCTAACAAAAAAAATTCTCAAATAGTCCACCATTGTGTTTTCTCATGACCCATGAACATGGTAGCGTATGTTCTATCCACCTCAAAATCAATAGGTGTCATCTGGGAGACATCCCCGATCAGAATCAGTCATAACCCGATCGATACGACATGATTTAGTTAAGTTATCGTGCTAACAAGAAATTTTAACGCCGACGACAATGACGACAACGACAATGACGACAACGACACACATAGACAAAATTTTTCAATTTTTCTTTACGCGATTACATTACTTTTCCGCTAGTATAGTTGAGTGCGGAAAAGTAAAAAGAAAAACAGGTATGAATGTTTTATTTACTTTTTGTATAATATGAAATATATGGATTTTGAATTTAAATTCTTATTGTATTAATTTTTAGTAGCTGTACTTATATTAACTTTTGCATAATTTTGTATTATTTTTAAATTTGCCAAAATATCAATTAGGGAATATTTTAAACGAAATAAGAAAAATGACGATGAAAGGTAATTATTTTTTATATATGTATTCTGAAACTTTATAATGTACTTGATATGCAAATTGGGATCAAAAATATTCAAATAACGCAATTGTTGATGTCCGGCGACGTATGTATTTATTTATTTATTTACTTAGTATACAGTTACCCAACAGAAATTAGACATTTCCAATTATAGGACAGGAACACAGCAGAAATGTTACAGATACAATTAATTTAAGCTCTAAATATACACGATTACAATTAATATTGAAATTAGTTACATGCCCAATACAATAGTTATATAATAGTTATATAATAAAACAATATAACGAACATAAAATATAACGAAATTTTGATCGATATTTTTGATTTCGATCGATTTTGATTTGATTGATTGATATTTTTGAAAAAATATTTATTTGATCTTGCACTAGTGAATAGTTTGAATACATTTGGTAGATTAGGGACGATTGAAGTAAATTGATACGTGCCGTTTGGAAGTAAACTGTTTTTGGCAATCGCGATGTAGTTCTGGGTACATTTAATTCAGTCTGTTCCAATACTGAGGGGTTATGGGAAGAAGTAAAAAATTATATCAGTTTTTAAAAAAGGAGACGAGTAAAACATGATAATGACTAATTATCAACCCATTGTTATACTGAATAAATTCGACAAATGTTGTTACGTGAATAAATATTACTAGCTACCTTCACAGTTTTTATAAAGGATCACCTACAATTACTAATTTACTCTGCTTAACTGAATATTTGTTATGCTCTACTGATACTGGTAAGTAAGTTGATATAATCTACACAGACTTTTCTACAGACTTTGACAGATCAAAATGTACAAAAATTAGATACTTTCGGATTTTTTATCGAGTTAATAAATAATTTCTCCTCTTATCTTAAAAATAGAGTACCTACAATATTTATTATACGGTGGTAATCATTTGCTGAAATCTTACCAACATCAGGTATTCCACAGGGGTCTAATTTAGGACCGCTTTCATTTAATACTTTTATTAATGAAATCGTGGCTGACACTACTCTAAGTTGTCTTTTATATGCACGATTTAAAATTATATTGCAATATGTCATGTTTTGAAAGCTATAATTTTACAACAAAACGTAGATTAAGTTAATTTTTGGTACATAAATAATCAATTGTGTCTTAATATCGCCAAATGTTGCATTTTGTCCATAACAATCAAACAGAATACGAAAGTTTATGATTATTGACTGAGAACAATATTCCTTGTAGACAGAAAACATTCATTGATTAGGTATAATAAAAAATTTACATTCGTATCGCACTTTACTAAATATACTAAAAAAAATGATCAATCTCTTAGATATCTTATTAGGAATACCCTACATTTTTCATATCTTTCTACTTTTTTTTTAATATAATATTCTCGATACTTTTAAAACATTGCGCATTTAAATTATTATAGATGGGGCATATCCTCCTATTGGGTTTTCCTAGTCTGATCTTTATTCAAGACTCTTGTTAGCGGCTATCCAAGATCGCCTTAGAGCAGCCTATTTAATCTTCCTTTACGAATTGATTTATAAAACTATTGACTGCTCATTTGTTTCAACTACCTACATCTAGGACAAATGTAAACAAAATTTCTCCACGTTATAATATTATGTATTCAATTTATAATGAATTTCATGATCGCATAAATATTTTCTATTACAGCTTTGTTTCCATAAAATCATGTATTTTATAGTTCTTTTTTATATGAAGTGGCTCATGTGCATTACGAAATATATAATAAAACCAACGTTTAAGTGAAAAAATTTAAAGGGCAGAACATTTTTATTAGCGATATAATCATTGTACCTAAATATAACTTGCTACATAAAAGGGCTGGAAAGTTACAAAATGTTTATTGCCTCGGAACTTGGAACTAAGTTTTCACAGTTATGTACTTATCTTACTTTCTGCATATTTTATGTCTATTAAAAACAATTATATGTAGAATACCTAAAAACCGTTATGAATAATTTACAAGAATTATTCATTTGGATCCAATACAATATACAGTAAAATATATATGCTTCAGATATTCTTAAAGTCAGACTGTCTGATTTCGCATGGTATTAAAAGATATTTGAAAAAAGATGTACCAAGTGTAAATATTGAAATGTCTGAATCACTGTTTACGTGAACGATCTACTATTGATAATAATACCTGATAATAGTCTAGCTAATAAAGTCGCTGCAGCGCCATAACTAAGTACTACAAGCTTGTCAATAATAGGAACAAGTCTCAAAACTGCGATATCGGTCCGCCCACGAGGTGCGCAGCAAATAGCCTGATCATTACTCGGCACATTGAGTCGTATTTGCAGAGTGAATATCTAGTGTATAGTGAGTGAAAAGTCCATAAGTCCACAAAATCCTGTTCTGTTTTTTATATAATCCTATTCCTTACAATTATTTCTAAATAAATATAGAAATCCCAACTTAATATTATGAAATAAATAATAAACAATAGTATATTTTTCCTTTTGTGTAAATTACAAAAGCATATGATGCATTGTTGCTCAGCCGAGATGAAATAGTTTTGAATATGAATGTGCACAGAGTTCAATCTGGCCGCGCGTAAAGTGCATCCTTTTCTCTCCTAATGCTGCCTTACTCTTTCTTCTATGCATACATAGAAAATCTGACACTTTCTCCTGTTCTTGAGAAGACATCAAAATGTCTCAAAATATATGATTCGCCTTCAATTTCTGCTGCACCTTCAACTTCTTTTTGAAAATAACTTTATCTAACTCAGTGATTAATATAAGTAACTTTAGACCTTCTGAAATATTTTGCCTATTAAAATAGATCCTATATTATATCCTCATAAAAAATAAAGGGGACCAAATCAGGTGAAAGTAATGGCCATTTAGTTTCGGCGTCGCGGCTGCAAGGGAAATTACTGTCAATAAATATCCGGACATCAGTATTAAAATGAGGAGCAGCTCCACCTTGTGGAAACTAAATTCCTTATTGCCATCCTTTCATTAGCTATCCTCTTATTTTTGAAGGAACTGCTAAATCTCGAATAATTTTGAAACGTAGAAATTTCAAATATTAATCAGCAGTCAAGTTTCTTTAAAAAGAGTAGGTAACTTGACTTCCTATCATTCGAGCCTATACAGTTACTTTAATTTGATGTGATATTTGAATTCAAAAAGAATTAGCTTGAGACCAATACCTGCAGTTTTTATGATGTACTGTTTCACTCAAGAGAAAGTATCGTTCATCAGAAATAAAAAACAACGCACTTCAAAATGATGGGATATTTACAAACTACTGACGTGGGGAGATATCTCCACACCATCTGCAAATGCCTTATATAATAAGGACTAAACAAGTTAGGCTAAAACAGTTATTCTCCTGGCTATATGCCATTGACGAGCGCCGAATTAAATGGCAATTATGTATTATGGCATGGTATTTTGTCTAACAGAGTTAGCACTAAAATAGAGTGATTTAGATTGTTCAAAAACCACAAGGAAGATGCAAAGCGGCCTCTATCTCAGGATACCACTAACTGCAGACCGGTTTCGATCTTACCATGGGTATCGTCAGTGCAGTGTAAGTGAGTATACCTTTGACAAACGAGGCTCGCATCTTGTAGACGCCGGTAAGTTCTATCACAATAGAGCGTAATGGTAGAACTTACCGGCGTCTATAAGATGCGAGCTTGTTTTTCAAAAGTATTCTCACTTACACAGCACTGACGAGACCTAAGATAAGGTCGAAACCGGTCTGCAGTTAGTGGTATCCTAAGATAGAGGATGCTTTGCATCTTCTGTGTGGTTTTTGAGCTATCTAAATCACTGTATTTTAGTGCAGACTATGTTAGACAAAGTACGGCAAATTTCGCCATTTAATTCAGAGCTCGTCGATGGCATATAGCCAGGAGAATAGCTGTTTGGGCCTCATTTATTTAGTCCTTATTGTATAAAGCATTTTCAGATGGTGTGGAGATATCTCCTCACGTCAGTAGTTTGTAAGAATTGCCATCTGCCAAGTAAAACTTTGCATTGTATTGATGGGATCTTGGTCACAACTCAAGATGATATCGAGAAATTATATGTGGTGATCTGAATCATTCTCATTTGACTCTATACCAAGTGTACTTTATAATAGTGGCACCTTTCTTGGCAAAGTAAATTTGGTAATAACGGAATACGGGAATTACGGAATAATTAACCAGTTTAGTTATCTGACACCTTCAGTAAGTAGTTGATTTAGAGTATGTCATGTTACTTTTGTTCACGAGCAAAAATGTTTCATTAGCTATTTATTTATCATTTAAAGTCATAAACTGATTTTATTTACATTTTAAAATTTGAATATAAAATTAATATTGTCCAAAACTAATATTTAGTCAAAATACCCCTATCAGATCACTAATAGGAGACATTTTTTTATAGCTATAAAATATCTTTATTTTTCAGTTAACCATATTGACTAATTCTAATTTGCTTTGTTTTCTAAGCGGTAAATAAAAATACCAGATGATACCGTTGTACTCAGAGAACTGCAAGAAAATTTGAAAAAACAAAATTCATGATAAAGTTATTCAATGCCTTTTTAAAAATAAGGTTCAGAATTAGAAAGAACTGGATAACAAAATTATGGATATTGTATGACACTTTATTACAACAAATAATAAAATTCTTAATATTACTATTTAACATTTCCATTTTTGTATGTTACATAAACGATTTATCTAATAAGTACATTAAATAAACAGCTTTAAAACTTTACGCACGTAGAACATCTCTATCTCGAAATTTAGTAACCGAGAAAAAATAAACACATAAATGCAGAATATGTGTTTTATGTCAGTTTTACTTTTTTCAAATAGTTCACCCTCGTGCTTTCTCATGATCCATGAACAGGGTGGGGTGTGTCCTATCCACCTCAAAATCAATAGATGTCGTCTGGTAGACGTCCCTAATCAGAATCAGTCGAAACCCGATTGATCCGATACGATTTAATTGAGTGATTGTACTAACAAACAAATTTCTCAAATAGTCCACCATTGTGCTTTCTCATGACCCATGAACATGGTAGAGTATGTTCTATCCACCTCAAAATCAATAGGTGTCGTCTGGGAGATGTCCCCGATCCGAATCAGTCAAAACCCGATCGATCCAACATGACTTAGTTGAGTTATTCTTTTGTTAACATAAAAGAATTTCTCAAATAGTCCACCATCGTGCTTTCTCATGACCCATGGACAGCGTGGGGTGTGTTCTATCCATCTCAGATTCAATAGGTATCGTCTGGGAGACGTCCCCGATCAGAATTAGTCAAAACCCGATCGATCCGACACGATTTAGTTGAGTTATTGTGCTAACAAAAAAAATTTCTCAAATAAACCCAAGGAAGGGGGTGGCGTGTGCTATCCACCTCAAAATCAACAAATGTCGTCTGGAAGACGTCCCCGATCAGAATCAATCAAAACTCGATCGATCCGATACTATTTAGTTGAGTTATATCGTGCTAACAAGAATAAATGCCGACGACAACGACGACACACACACAGCAACACATTTTTAAAAACCTTTTTTTTTTGGTTTTTAGGCCGAAAAACGAAAAATAAACCCAAAAAAAAATATTTTTATTCACTTTTTCTTTATAGGATTACATTACCTTTCCGCTTATAGTGGAGTGCGGAAAAATAAAACTGCCCACATAATGATTCCTCATAGTCGCCAACTATTATAAATTATTGTTGATAGACCTGCAATAAATCGCACTTTGGATTACGATGATGAAAATGCGTGAGCTGAAGGTTAATAAATCCGATACTAATGTTGACATTACCGATAACGATAACAATACAATTATGGGAATAAAATGCGAAAACATGGGTTTGGTACCCACTATATGTTAGATAACGGGTAAAATAAGAAAACGTGATGTGAGAGTATGTACTAGTGACAGTCATTTTAACTACTTTTATGTTTTATACAAGGTATCTCATTTCGAAACAACCGCAATAACTGTTGAAATAAATTTCTTATGGGAAAATGTAGTAATTTGTGGATTTTGGTTTTCAAAGGGACATATAATGACTAATCCCTCCTCCCGCAAATAACTAATCGCTTTAAAATTCAGATGGGATCATAAGTCGAGTGATATGTCATTTGAAAGATATCTTGGTCATCATAATGGCGGTGGTTTGCTTTGCTTGTTAGCGAAGTTGTAATCGGGATCGAGACTTTTTAAACACAGTTTAATAATCTGATATGTAAATCCGGGGAGGAGCTGGAATTTCCAACGCAGCCACGAAAATAAATCGGTTTTCCAGGACCACTGAAAGATTATATAAATTTGTCATACAAGAAAGATCTAATGTTTCGGTGTTCGCAAATGCTGGTCTACTGTTTTTAAAATGTAAATGGCAACTGAATTTCATTTGTCTATTTTTAAGGGTAAGATGTGAGAAAGAAAATGATGTAAGTAATGAAGAAATTCTATGTTAAGATTAGCCTTTTACTTATATGAGCTAAATAAGGATGACAATGATCGTCGCACACATCGTATCTGCTGTTTTGTATTTAAAAAAATATAAAATAGTAAACAGTTTTAAAATCTTAAAACGGACTTTTCCGCACGTAGAACATCTCGAAATTGAGTGGCCGAGAAAAAATAAACTATCACATAAATGCAGAATAGGTGTTTTATGCGACAGTTTTACTTTTTTCAATTTTTCTCAAATAGTCCACCACCGTGCTTTCTCATGACCCATGAACAGGGTGAGGTGTGTCCACCTCAAAATCAATAGATGTCATCTGATAGACGTCCCTAATCAGAATCAGTCAAAAAACTAAAAAAAAATTGATCCGACACGATTCAGTTGAGTTCTCGTGCTGAATAACAATAAACTTTATTAATGCCGACGACAACGACTACAACGATGACAACGACAACGACAACGACAACAACACCGACACACTCACACACACACACACACACACACACACACACACACACACACACACACACACACACACACAAAATTATTTAAAAAGCATTTTTTTTTTTTGAATTTCAGGTCGATGAACGAAAAATAAGCGCTATAAAAAAATTTTTTTTAGACTATTAAATTACTTTTCCGCGTATAGTGGAGTGCGGAAAAATAGTATTATAAAGAACATCATGATCATCCTCTACTGGGACAAGAAGAGATGATTTCATAATTTCCAGTCAGGAGGGAGTAACCCAAAATAAAGTACTGAGGAGAAATTTATACGATTAGGAAAATTATATTTAAACAGGTTTTTTATTTGGATGAAACAAAATATGCAAAAAGTCATAAAATGACTTATTTGCTTTTATTTGATGTAATATACATTAATTCTATGAGGATAGCAGTGGCGGCTGGTCAGGGGTGGCAGGGTGGGCAGTGCCCACCTAGCTATTTCCGAGAAGAAGAGGAACACACAGTTCCAAGTTTGTTATTTATCGTTTATAGAAATTAGTGAAGATATAATTATGTAATATGTAATTAATTAAATTCATTATATATTACATAACAACAATAATACAATGAAAAGTTCTGATTATATACTAATACTAACAGCGCAACCGTGGTGGAAAATTTCAGTGTAAGTGCAGCAATTCACTCTTCTAACCGTGGAACTAATAGTTACCGTGGTTATGCCTAGCGTGATGGGTGCCTAACCGGATGAGCAGCCACGCCTTTTGCCTTTCTGGCTTTGTACATACGAGACAACGCAACTGCCTCGCACAAATAAAAAATTATATTTATTGCTTTTATAAATAAATACAAGTAAATAAGCGTCTACCAATATTAGTTTTAAAATTAATATTGATATTATTGATATATGTATACTTTCAACATTTCTTGAAAGTTTAAATTATTTCACAATAATATAGATACATGGGAATGTGGAATATAAAATTAAATAAACAGTAAACACATGAATATAATTAATTAATTAATAGAATTACGAATGACTTCAAGACATAAAAACAAAATTATACACGTGTAAACTACATGAAACAATTTGAAACACGGGCACAGCTTCCTCGAGTCTCGAGTAAGCTGTGACACGGGTGGGCTAGACCACCCTGCTGAAGAAGCCTCGGCGAAGCGAGGAAGGAATCGAGAATCTCCGATCAGTCCGATCTCCGTATTTCCGAGTTCAGTTTTCAGGGACGTTGTAGAACGTTGTTTATCCCAGCGAGGTCTGTACTCGGTAGACACTGTATTTGTTATATTATTAAGTAAAATTATTTTGGTTATTAATGTATTAGAAAATGTGTAAATATAAAAATTGTGTAGCATTCATAAGAGTCTGTACTAGTTTTATATCCAATTTTAGTGCTATACATTTTCAACTATACTTGTACAGTGACTAACAGAGTGATGAGTGAAAGTTTTTGTTACTATATTTTACTTCATTATTTTGCACTATATAACCTACTAATAGTTAGTTGTTGCCCACCCATGACAAATCACCACGAGCCGCCACTGGGGGATACTTAAAAGGTTTGGTTCATAATACACAGCGAAGATGGACATCAATTCATCAATCATGAGAATAAACTGTAATGATTATTATAATTATTGTATTTTGCTGTGTAATTATTTATCTTCTTTAATAAAAGTTTTAAAAAATCAATCCATTCATTTAACAGCTTAGATTATCACTATTTTACATAAACATGCTAATAAATATGGTATCGTTGGATTGGTATTAGGCAGACCATCACAAAATTGTAATAACATATAGGATGTCTTATTTAAAATTTTGAAATTGATGTCACGTGACCGGAAATGTGCAGGTGAAATAAAGTCCTTTTATGACAAAAATGGGCGATTTCGACTGTTAAAATCGCCAATTTTCAACATTATTGCTCAAATAAGTTTCGATATCGACTGGCCAAAACTTCGTGGGCCACACCGTATAGTTGCCTATGGGCGAAAAAAAAAAATCATAATCCGGCCCTGTTTATGTACAGAGTTATTTCATTATTTCAAGACATGGTATCTACATATCATTTAAAGCACAACTATATTTAGGGTTCACCATATTAATGTACGTACAATGTCTACCGCGAAAGGGTAAAGATTGAATCTTTACTCGGGTTAATTGTCTCCACTTGGATAACTCAAAGCAAGGGGGTACGTGACATAAAACCACAATTACATACAGTGTTTCTCATCCAAGGCTTTTTGGACTGAGGTGTCTGAATACAACCTACACCAACAAGCCCTTTGTTAATTGCGAGATTGCGATTGAGCTTGGAGATTAATGTGTCCTCGCAGGAACGACTGAATTCCGTTTATTCCAATTATTATTCTGCATACGGCAGAATTGTATTTAAATCTACCTACGTTAGATTTAAATACGATTACCTAAGAAAGAAGGGAGACATAATATAGTGTATATTATGGGAGAATTCCGCTCAACATAGCTCGGAGTTCTGGTTAAGTTCTGTTAGTGTCATCTCTATGACTATACCATAATATATAATATATCTATGGTAGGAAAGAGTTTTAGTATAGATATTGCAGTTATTTGTACATTATTTGTTTCATATAATAACTTTAAATCTTCTTCTCTTCTTGGTTTCCTCTGAAGTACCTCAAGGCTCAAATTTAGGACCATTATTCCTTATCTTATTTATTAATGTTTTGTCTTTAATGCTTATATCGCATCGTCTTCTTTTCGCCGATGACTTAAAAATATTTTTAAACATAACCTACTTAGATTGCAATAAACTCATCGACTTTGTTGTATCGTGGTGTTCGGAGTATAAACCATCAATAAGCATAGATAAATGTAAAGTTGGCTCTTATACCTTAAAGAAGCAACTATTAATATACCATCATGATGTTGGTGGTACACTTTTAACACGTTCTGAAAATATTAAATATGTTGGTGTGTACTTTGATGAAAAACTATCGTTGTCTGGATATATCAACCATGCGACTTCTGGTTTCGTGATTAGAAATATGACATTGTTTAATAACATTGCTAAATCAAGATGGTTTGTATTCTGTGTTAGTTTATCTGAAAGTAAAATTATTGTAACGTTATTTGGAATCCCCGGTATCTCATCATCGCCCGATCATATGAATCAACTGCGTTTCTTAAAGAATTTCTTGTTTCACTTATTGTTAGACAATTATTATCCAGTAAAGAGTAATGACCATACTCTGCTTCTACAAAGATTTGACATCTAGTCATTAAACTCTAGAAGGGTGCTTTAAGAGTCTTTTATTTTTATTTAAACTGTTGCATACTAGTATAGATGTATTCGCATTTACTCAGTTTAGTACATGTTTAGTATTCGCATACCTAGATCAGGCTCTCGAAAAGAAAGTATGTTTTAATTTTAATTGAACGTCCAGCACTTGTGATTTTAACAATTTTGCTCATAATGGGTTACTGTTTTTAGGAAATTAACAAGGGTTTAGGTCCATCCAAGTTATATGTTCATGAAGTTATGTATGTTATATATTTTAGTGTATATTTATATTTATTTATAGTAATTATAGGTTACCTTTCTGTTAGTCATATACTGTACACATTATATGTTTTTATTTGTTTTTGTCGTATAAATGGATCTTTTGTTCTATTGGGCAATATTTGGGCAATTTTGGGCAATTTTGGGAAATTGGGAAATTTTGTTCTATTAGGCAATGATTATTACTATTATATTTGACACGATCGTTACTTTGATGTAAAATGTTGATCTCAACATCATACTTGTGTCTCGGACTTCTGCTTGCATTTCTCGTTATTTGTTCTTATTAAAAATATTATGACTATACTAGTCATAATCACGTACACGCAAATCGTATGATCGTAAAAGTTTGGGAGCGTTTCAATTCATTTGAAGTCCAGAAATAAATGAGCGTCTTCAACATTTTTCATAAAAATGCAATAACTCGCTTCAAACAAAACTTTATTAATTGAAATAGAAACCATTCGAATCAACACATTTCTGTTAATGATTATGTATTCGGGTTGTATAAAATTCTGAAGTTCTGGAGGCGATGAAGTCGTTGAAGGCATTTTTGGCATCATCGTGTTTGGTGAACCATTTCTCACGCAGAAAGTTGTCGAGATGCTTGAAAAAGTGGCAGGTGTTCGGAGAAAGGTCCTGTAAGTATTGTTGGTGGTCGATAGTTTCATAGTCCAACTCGTGCAGCAATTGTGGCTCAAATCGTCGGAAGACCACCAAACTATAATCTTCTGTTGGTGCAGTATCGGTTTTGGAAAGTGTTGTGGAGCTGGATCGTGGTCCAACCACTAAACCGAACGTCACCGATTGTCACAGAGAGTCCACTTTTTGTCACACGTCACGATTCGATACATTCTAGACCCTAAACTTCATTAATGTTTCACTTACCTCTGCTGCATTACGGCCGAGTTTCTTCATAAACGAAAATCTGACGCTTATTCGTTTCTGATTGGCAATAATAATTAACAACATGGTTAGAAAGAGCACAAAATCAGCTTTCTAAAGGTGCGTCCAAATATGCAACAACTAAGCGTAACGTAACGTCGACGCGTAACTTACTATCGTGACACAATATCGCAACAGGACACATACTCTTCATTCGCAATAGGACATCGACGTGTAACAGCCAATCGTAACACCACGCCGTTGCATCCATCGTAGTCGTTGTAGCCGCGTCATGGAAGAGGGATGCGTAACGCCACCGCGGTACAAGCCTTTCATCTCATCATGAGGTCATCAGTCCTAAGACTGGTTGGACGCTAATCTCCAGCTTCTCGTATCTTGTGCTAACCTACGCATTTCGCTAATTGTGCTACAACCTACATCCCTTACTATTTGCGAGCAGTAGTCTAATCTAGGTCTACCTCTGCCTTTCTTCACTCCTATTTCTGCCTCCAAAATATCACGGACTATTCCCCCATGTATCAGCAAGTGGCCTACCATTTTATCTCTTCTCTTCTTTATATTTTTCCACATAGTTCTTTTCTCGCCGACTTTCTCTAATATTTCTTCGTTTCTAACCCTATCAGTCCACGGTATTTCCATCATTCTTCGGTAACACCACATCTCAAAAGCTTCTAATTTCTTCCTACTTGCTTTCCCTACCGTCCAGGTTTCGCAACCGTATAGTGCCGTGCTCCATACATATGTTTTCAAAAATCTCTTCCTTGTTTCTAAGTTTATTACCCCCGAGCATAAAAGTGCTTTCTTTTTGTTAAAAGCTACTCGACCCTGCGCTATTCTTTGTTTTATGTCTTTATCGCTTCTTCCATCCCAATTTATTTTACTTCCTAAATATGTGAAGTCTTTAACTTCCTCCAATCTTTCATCATTAATTTATACTTTCATTTTTGCTCTGCTCTCGCGCCCTCTGCACACTAACACTTTAGTTTTGTTTTTATTCACCCTCATTCCGTATTCCTCTGCCAACACTGCCTCCATTTCGTTCAATGCTGATTCTAATTCCTCCTTACTAGATGCTAATACTGCTATATCATGCGCGAATCTCAGCATTTTTAGTTTCTGTCCCTGTACTTTAATCCCGAAATCCACTCTATCTTTTACCACATTAATCGCCTCTTCGATGTACAGATTAAAAATTAGTGGTGATGTCTTACTCCTTTCCTAATACCTATTTCCCTGTTTTCCCCTTCTACTTCTATAACAGCAGTTTGCTCTTTGTATAGATTGTGTACTACTCTCCTATCTCTATACTTCATTCCCGCGCTCTTTAGTATCTCGAACATTTTTTCCATTACGAACATTCCAATTTTACATTATCAAAAGCTTTTTCTAAATCTACAAATCCTATATAAGCGCTCTTTCCTTTTTCTAGTGTTTTCTCTAACATTACTCTTAGCGCCAGAATAGCTTCGCGTATTCCCCTATTTCGCCTAAACCCGAATTGGTCTTCGCCTAGTATTTCCTTCGTTCTATTTTCCATCCTCTTCTGCACTATTCTGATTAAGATGTTTGTCACGTGGGAAGTTAGGCTAATCGTTCTAAAGTTCTCGCATTTGTCGGCTCCTCTCTTTTTCGGTATAGTAACGATAATGTTCCTCTTATAATCCTCCGGCATCTCGTCCGTTTTATATTTGTATTTTACCAGTTCGAACATCTTATTTACTACTTTCTGTCCCGCACATTTCAAAATTTCCGCCTGTATTTTATCTACATCTTCCCAATCGATGCTAGATTCTTCCTCTAATATCTCTCCTAATTCCTGACCCTCGTATAAATTTCCTAAGTACTGCTTCCATCTATCTGCTTTCTCCTCTCTTCCGATCAGTATGTCCCCCGATTGACTCCTAACGTTTCTACTTATTGGTCCTATATCCCTGAAGTTCCTCTTAAATATTTTGTAAGCCTCATCGGTCTTACCTACTTGGAGCTTATCTTCTACTTCTTTGCATTTATCCTCTATCCATTGTTCTTTCGCTTTTCTACACTTTCTAATGATTTCCCATTTTATTGACTTATAAGTTTTCAGTCCTTCCTCGTCTCGTCTGTTTTTGGAGCCTCGTCTCTTTTGTATTAAGTTTAAGATTTCATCCGTTATCGAGGGCTTCCTAGCTTCCCTTCTCTCGTGTCCTAAAACGTCCGTAGCCGCGGAATCTAGACTATTCTTGATACCCTCCCACTCAGTTTCCGCGTTCTTGATTTCGCCATTACTCGCTTTATTTATTAATTGATCTGTATTCTCCTGGAACTTATCTTTCATATTCTGATCCCTCAATATGTCTACATTTATACGTTTCTTATCCTTCCTGGTTTTCAGATTTTTGAATTTTAATCTAGCTTTCATGACTACCAAGTTGTGGTCGCTGTCTACATCTGCTCCTGGATAACTCTTACAGTCTTTTACTTGATTTCTAAATCTCTTCTTAACCTTTCATCTGTCGCTGAAAAACCGACAAGCTACGGAATGCTCTGATGTTGCACGACGACGTTATGATGTTACGCTGCATGTCTTTTAAATATATCACGGGGCAGTGTTACATTACACTTCGTTATTGCATGTTTGGATGCATCTTAATGAAATAAACCCGGATTTGACTGAGAACATTTCAGATTCGGACTTATACGTATTCTGAAATATCTATTAGAAATACAAACAACGTAAAGAAATATCACAATTTTATAATAAATTATACAATAAAATATTTCATGTCAGCAGCCTGTTCACACTCTGGCTCATATTTTTGTAATGTAAATTAACTGCTTGTATCAATTAATTGGACGTCAACCAACAATTTTATATTAAACAACAACAATAAATGTATTCATTGACCGCCTGCTGCCTGCTGCTCTATTTGTTTCACTAGAAATATTGAAAGTATTGTCAGAGGTGCATTGCGCTATGTGCTAATAGTAAAAGTATGCGAGGGCGGGGCAAAATAAATATCTGCGGGGATGACCGATAACGCGATGCCGCGCGATCAGTTAGGTGTGTGTTTGTACACAAGTCGGGACTGTCGTAGTATTTTGATTTGCGTATGGTATGACATACAAATAGTTACAGTGTATGACAATTTGATAATAAGTATTTTAAAATGTCTCGACCAAAACCATCCCTTGCCACAATACAGCGTTGGATAACGGAATATTCGCGGTTGGTGTTAAATGACGGTAATAAATTCCGGTTTTCTCATTGTGATGCACGTATGCTACAAAGCGGATGTTGTTAGACATTGGTGTTCCGAAACACATCAAGCCGCGGTTACTAGACAGAACAGTGCTTGTGAAAGACACACCACGTCTTATAGCGAATTGGTTAAAATCATGGTTGGCTTAACATCCCGTGGACCCAACTCGACAATCATAGTTTTAAAGAATTTATAGAGGAATGTTGATATAGGGAATTTGGCAAAGTAAACGTGTCTACAGGATCAACGATTTGAAAAAATTATCTACCGCAAGCTGCTATCACTGTCAAATCTACGGTTTATGCAGAAGTTGAGGATACATATTTATCGGTTTCTTTCGATGAAACTACAAATACCTGCGGCTTACAAGTGGCGAATGTAGTTATAGGAGACATGAGCGATATATCGGCAACGCAATTACATGTGATAGCATCAAAAATATTGACAAAGACGAAAGCTGAAACTGTTGCAAAATGAGTTGATGAAACGTTAAAAGAAGTATGGGGTACTAAAAATGAGGAAAATAAGAACACGGCAAGAACATGGCTCTAATTTTTCTTACGGATGCTACGCCTTACATGAAAGCGGCTTGTCAACTTTTGAACGGGACATATAATTACGATATGTTACATGTAACGTGCCTAGTGTATGGACTTCATCGCGTAGCAGAGACAATCCGTGTCCGTTATCCGAATGTCTATCGTCTAATAGCGAATGTCAAACCAGTACTTTAAAAGCCCCACAAAGAGTTACAATATTTACAGAAATGCTTCCCTCACACACAATTACCTCCAGTGCATGTAATAACCCGGTGGGAAACGTGGATCGAGGCAGCTTCATATTATTACTGAATTTTTGAGAATATCCCAGGGTATTTCAACACTTGAATCCAAATGCTGCTATTGCTATTGCGAATGCACAATAGACTTTAGCGGATTCAACAACTATTCAACCAGATATTCAACAATATTTGGCGTATATACATGGCAATTCTTTGTGCATACAAATACCCATTGAAAAGTTGGATAAAAACCACAGACAGATGAATTATCAATAGTGGATGTTATAAATGTTGTATAGAGCAGCTTCTAAGGATATACTCACGTGATGATATGCGTAAATAGTATTTGGTGTGTGGTAATGTTACTTTGAAGAACTACTGTGTTGGCCAGACTACTATGTTTGACAATACGGTGGCACTTTGATGACTTGCCCTGCCCCCGAATCTGACTACGCGCTATTTTTAAAAATGCGTTTTAAAAAATAAAATTTGAAAACGCTCATTTATTTCCAGACAGCTCAATATAAAGTGTAATAAACTTCACGCCATGAAAGAGAGATAATTTATTAATCAACTTTTGTATTCTTCTAAAAAGCAAAAAAAAAAACATATTCTTACGTATAGAAAGTAATAAATTTTTCTTTCTGCCTCTAGATATAGTTATATGATATTCTATCTACAATAGTAAACATTTGTATTTGTTTTTCATTACCGGTTTATATTTTTGCAGGCAAGATAGAAAATATAGAGCAGTCTCGCTCAGTTCTTTCGCTTCCAGATACAATGGTGGACTGTGGTTCAGGTGAAGGAGGCAACAGATTTGTTTGTCCCAACGACAGGCAGTTAGCGCTGAGAGCAAAGTAAGTACATTTCATTATTTGTAGCTAATTTAAATAACGAATGTTATATCTCGCTTGTAAGTTAATTTAAGTCGTATACTTGCTATAATATAATTAGTGTACACTAATAAATTATATGGTAATTATTTACTTTATGGACACTATCAAATATTAATTTTTATATATCCACTTAAACATAAACAGGATACCACTTAAAAGGAATTATTGCCGTCTAATTGACTCTCAGTTGAAAACATCAGGCCGTCGCGAAACTGTATACCGCGATTTCATCCTTATTAAGAATCATCAGTGCAAGTATACCGGACTATGGCTGGTGTTTTGAGAATATTAGATAGGTCCTGTACCAAGTTGGCATAAGCATACATGTAGAATTTAGCAAACGCCATCTATGTTCTAAGCCAAAAGTCGCCTAACGCAGGCTTTCACGTACACCAAGTGAGGGGGTAATAACTTAAAAGGAATTGTCGCCATCTAATTCAACCATTCTTATTAAAATACTTGACAACCTGACGTTAGCACGTCACTGTTGGATTTATTTAAATCATACCCTACAAATAGATATCATGTAGCATACAATGTAGCAACTTCAGGTGTACTCCAGGGATAAAACTTAGGACCACTCTTATTTTTACTATATATAAATATTATCACTTAATTTATTACGTGTAGCCATCTCTTGCACACTGATGACTTAAAAATATATAAGTAGTAACGAACTTGGATGATTACAAGGCCATACAAAATTAAATCAATGAAAGAGCTTACACAAGAGTAGCTCTGAAAGCTATTCAAAGAATAATTTCAAAGTTCTTGCAATTTATATCTACTAATTTATATCTACTGGAGTATATTTGGAAAGAAGAATAAATCAGAGGCTGTTACTTCATACTTTCAGTATTCAGCCGTTAAAATGTCGGAGAATTGCATGGTTTTTAAAATGTTTTTATATACTCAAGTTGATGTTCCTACTCTCCTCATAGATACATATATATTTTCACGGACCTATGTTTAATACTAGGCAAGATAATATATTTATCTGTTCAACACGCAGAACTAATATCTTAAAAAACCATTAGTTTTTGTCCAAATTTAATAATATAGGGTGTGTCAGTTGGAACTATAGGATTTAAATTGTCCGTCATCTGTATTTTGTCAAAGATAGGGCATCGATATTTAACGACTGTTGTCTACAAACCATACGATGTTAACATGTCGAGATTAACAGTTCAACAACGAATAGTCTATGTACAACTCTTTTATGAAAGTTAGCGATCATTTACAGATGCATTAAGAAAAATTGGCACAAAATTAGGACAAATGAAGCTTACGAACTGTAGTCGTAAGCGAGTTAACTTAATCAATAAATTTGAAGAGACGGGGTTCTGTTATTGATAAGGCAACTCCAATACGTCCTCGTCGTGGTCGGTTACATTACGACGTCGAACAACAACCGAATCTGTCAAGAGCCACCACGCATTGGATTTTAAAGAAAGATCTGCATCTGTCAGCATATCAAATTCAGTGGAAAACAATTAACAACATACAATTATAAGTTACAGACCATTTACGAATACGATTTTTGTGACCTTTGACTTTTAATTCTATTCGCTGACACGAGATTAAATGAGACTTTTGAGTAAGTCTTTAGAACGTCAAAACAAAGATCTATGCAAATATTTAGCTCTCTGACTCTTGTTCCGAGGTTTACCCATTATTCCATCTTATATGACTACTATATGCTATGGTCACTTGACATCTGGAGAGAGCATTCAACAGACGCCATTTGGACAGCATTTAGTAAATACACAGTCGGGTGTAGGATAGAGTGGTATTTTCTAAAACCATATTGATATTCTGGAATAAGATTATGTTTCTCGAGGAACTGTATGGATGGATGATATGAGACTGTAGTTAACCATTCTTTTGAATGCCTTTGAAAGGCAATACATTATTCATATCATTAGGCAATTAGTCATATCGGACGGTAACTACCAGTAGAAAGGAAACACTTGCCATCTTTATAAATGAGTACCACAACTGCTTCCATCCATTGTTCTAGATATATGCCTTGCTTCAATATTTTGTTGTACATTTATAATATTTCTTCGTTCCTAATCGGTGTTTGTATTATGTTATTCATCTCATCATAAGAGTAAAACAGTTTTGACATCGACTACATTACTTTCAGATTAGCAGTTGAGCGAGGTCAAAAATATAAGCCCTTAACCAATTTTAAAAATTTCAGAAATTTGAAGATGTAAGTTTCAAGCCCGTTTTGAAATGCGACTGAAGATAAAACACTGGCTTAAAATTCTACATCCCACATGTTAAAAAGCAGTCGTGATTAGTGAAAGGAAGAGATTAATCTAAAGCAATAGTCGATAGGACACGAAATATCAACATTAACTGCACTAGCCGTATTTGACCTAAGCCTAACAATTTATTGACCCGACTTAGTGCCGTTCTGTCATAGGGGACATGATATTTTTTATTTTTTATTGGATTGTCTTACAATTTAAGTTTTAGGTCTCCAGCTGTAGGGTTACTACCCTGTTAGTATTATGCCAGAAACTGTCCTAAAACCCTCTACATTAGTCTTATACCTAAAATGTATTAAAGTTTAGAATTATAGTGATGTAAAACTTTACCAATTATGGGCGAAATTTTAAAATACGAAATATTGAAATTATTCGCCATTTTCACCAGTCATTTCAATTATTGGTATGGTTTCCGAGTATATTCTTTTTAATTCGGCATAATTCAACATCGTAAATATGTCATTTATGAATAGGTTTTGTTTACAATACTGCGGCAATGTGCTTTCTCGATTCCTTGAATTTCCGGATAACATATTTTGGAATAAATGTGAATACCATTAGGAATATGTATGTGAATATTAATGAAGGTGACTCTCTGCGTGTATTGTTGATTTCTGAATTTACGGAACAAACGTTCATTCATATATAGTTTCCTCCTTCATCAAGGATTCTTTGTCAGGATAATCAAGAATAATGTAGTTTCGTAGCAATTTGATACTCTACTATACGATTATAATATGCAGAACCTTCTTCCTCAGCTTTTTCATTAACAGGTATTGTTACTTAAATATTTACGTCATATATGTCCAGAGCCGGACTATTGTACGTAGGTTGAATGGTTGTTTACATAGGGCTACAGATTTTGACATTTTGAAAGTTGATTTGGGTTTGATAAGTAATTATAAGTAAGTTATTTACGCTGATTTGATATCTACCTCTCGTTCTTGCCCCTCACGTAAGGTTTTTAATCAACTGACTAATCAGAATAAATTAAAAATTACAGGAAAAATTACATTTTAATAAACATTATATTTAATAAACATTAAAAGACATAGAAAAAAGCAACAACATAAATAGTATTGAGTCTCTAATTTATTTTTTCTTTGGAAATTTCTCTCTTTTTAACAAAAAACTTGTATTCAGGGTATCAAAATACATTGGAGTAGGGTACATTAGTCTTCCGCACATGGTATTTTTGTGGGGTTATGTTATCATAGAAATAAGTTTTCTTATTTTTTTAGTAACATATAAGTCGGAAATCGAGCAAGGAACTACCAAAACCGCCAAGTAGTTATCAAGTAATCCCCGAATAGCAAGGCTATTACATAATCGTTATAGAAAACAACTACCCTCGGGCTAAAACCCCGCCAGGCATTGAATTATACCTAAAGACGACCCTCGACCCTTTTCTCGTGTTTCTGCACGATCAGACAAGGTTTAAAAAAATAAAACCCGCTACGAGTAAGTGGCGCCACGGGACTTATATGTTACTGACATAGATCATATCGATATAGATGTATACCGCATGAGTTTTAGTCGGCATTTGTCCTGGATCGGCGTACTGTGTACGGCACTGATGAGAACTAATGAGTTCGAAACAGCTGTATGCCGTTCGGTTCTCATCCGAGACAAATGTCGAATCCTACTCGTAGCGGGTTTTATTTTTTGAAAAATAATTTTTTTAGGGTAATAATTTGAAACATTTGAGATGTGAATTGTATGAATCTCAATGCAGTACATGGTTTACAATCTATTTGATACCCTTACATTGGAAAAAACTTAGTTACATCCCCCGTGGTGAAAATATATAAAAGCCTTTACCCCCTATGTGTGGTCAACTAAAATTAAAAATTTATACCTTTCAGGATTATCTTTAATCCTCCATATCTGGGTTAAACAATGTTTTCCAGTTAAGGTATCCTCCTTGTAAAGTTTATTAATTTAATTGCTAATTTCTGAATTTGGGAGTGAAGTCATTTGTATAATCTGGAAGAACTAATTCAAGTATAATAAGAGCGAAATATACATAAAAAGACGGGCGGAATATCTTGTAAAACCAGTTCCACTCTGTTCACATCGGTAAGCTGCAACATTCATTTAAGATGAATTAATATTTTAATAATAGTTAAAGCAAATGGAGCTTACATTAAATTTACACAATAACGGGCACATTTATTAGAATGAAAGATATGCTAACAATATCAAATGTACGAATATTTCTATACAACAGAAATGAATTACCACATTATGGAAATTTCATAAAAATGATACACAACGATATACACATAAAGACTGCTACAAAATGATAATGTATGGTATTTAAATATGGAGGCCATTGGTTTTAACAGTCCATTTAAACTAAACTAAAATGTCTTTTTACTATTAGAATGGTGAATACAACGCATAAAAATTGCCCCCTTCAATGCCATAAATATCGTAAGGAAATAATAAAAGATAAATGTAATTTATTCACTAAATTATTGTGAAAGTTATACAAACATTATTATGCAGATATTCGCATTGGCATTGTAAAGATTTGACTTAAATTGAAAATGATCTTGAAAGTAGTTTTTATTTCTTTAAATAAGTAAAAACTCATTAAAGCTTACAGAGATATAATACGCATAAAGCTGAATAATACGTTTTCGTAAGGTTTAATAATATTATAACAGTAATGCTTACTAATATTTACTGAGTTAATAATTAAAGTATGATGACGTGGTACCACTAAAATGGACGGCTAGTGGTACCGTCTAGCTAGCCTAGCTAGCCGCCTAACTTCGAGCAGCTTATATATCAGCGGACTCACGGAAACTACATAACCTTAGAGGAGGTTTGTGTAGAAGACATACCATCCCTCAAATATGATGTAAAAGCGTAAGTACCTTGTCTGTTATTTGTTATATGTTAGGCGAGTAAAAGACTCCTACCCCACTACAAGGATGATATGCCTACTATCCCGATGAGGTTCTTACTCCAATGCAAGGTTCGTTAAAATTTCCAGGTTGGGAGTAGTTCGTCTTCTGTCGCTGGTTATAGGCCTTGTTATCAAAAATAGACCAACGTTAAATAAGGGTATGAAAAGAATTAAACATATTTAGTATGAGATTTGAAGTGGTCGCTATATATTTTCCTTTCTTAATTAGCATTTAGTTTTAAATTAATTTTAAATATCAGTTATTTATTAATATATATTTAACTATTAATAATAATTATAAATTATTATCAATGAGTTAAAATATTTATCAATTAGTAAACCAATATTTGAAGTAGAGGTAGGTAGTATAATTAAATCAAAATATTTAAAATAAAAAATGAAATATATTTTTAAAATATGAAGTTAAATTCGTTACGTGTCTAAATTATACTGTCAACGGCACATGTTGAGTAAATAATAACAAACAACGATAACAAAGGTCTACGAGAATTGCTAACATATAACAATTTACAAATAATCTGTTTTATTGAGGTAAGAATGAAAAGACGGTGATGCATATGCATATATAGGGTGTCTCAATTGGCACTATAGGATATGAATTGCACGCCATTTGTGCTCTGTCAAGGGTAGGGCGTCAATATTTAACTACTGTCATGTACAAACGATACAACGGTCAATATGTCAATATGCCGCGATTGACACTTCAACAACGAATAATTTGTGTACAACTGTTTTATGAAAGTGAGCGATCATTTATTATTGCATTAAGAAAAAGTCGCGCAAATTTAGGACAACATGAAGCACATACAGAGGAAACAGTTGGTGATTTAATAAAGAAATTTGAAGAGACGGGTTCTGTTTTGACAAAGCAACTGTAATACGTCCTCGTCGTGATCGGCCAGATAAAAATAGGCCGTGAATAGCTCTACGAAAGTCGGAGATATAACGTCCGCGCTATATCTCGGCTCTACCAGTCGGATGAACTCTGATCGTTCTTCTTTTGCAGCACTTTTAGAGATGATTGCCACAACACACAAACAATATTCACATTACTTCTTAAACAGCGAAAACTAAATCCAGAAGAAAAATTAAAGCTAAAACAATTAAATTATTATGACTGTCGGATGTTTAATATTTATGCTTAAATCTACAAAAGCTTTCACCTTAATTATTTTACCGATCAACTATAGCCCATAGTAATTTTCAATGATTTTATTCTGAAAAACAATTAATTTACAATATTTACATCTAAATATTAAATAAAAATAATTCTAAGTCTTAATACAGTAAAACCTTCCAATGCCGACCATCCTCGGGGAATCATATGTTAGTCGCTAAATGAGGGTGGTCGTTTAAAAGAGAACAGAGGAAAATAAATACATTTCATATTGTTTATTTATTAATAATTTTAATTGCATAATTAATTGTAGTAACTTATTAAAGAAAAAAATACGCTAAATTTAACTAAATACACAATATAGGTGTATATACATAATTGTAATTGAAAATTATGGTCATATACATAGTATGTATGTATGTACTAATATACAGATATTAAAATTATGTGCATATGTATTACTTTTTAAAATAATCTGAAATTAATGACTGCTTCATATTATTTGGTTTATTTGTATAAAATTTAGACTAACATTTTATTAATAGCTGGGATACATTTGTAACCGTGTTAAAATTATTCACATTAACTTTTCTAAGTCTCTGATACTTGCACAGGCTTCAGATAGGTTTCATATATTTGATACTTGAACAATTTTTAGGTTCCTCAATATCATTCTCAGTTTCAGAATCGGAAGTAGATTGACTCGTTTGTCGTACCTCTTCAATACTGCCGATGATAGTCAATTCTGCACTTTCTATTTCCACATCGCTATCAATTGATATAAATTCTTTCAAACTAACAAATGTGTCATTTAAGGCAGGAAGTTGTTGTGCTAGCGGAACATTATCTTCTTCTTCGAAATCCTCCACATCTATATTTGTAAATCCGACTTAAGAAAAGTATTTCTTTATTGTCATCGTGGACAAAGTTCGGCAGGCCACCGAAATCCATATTAAGGCATTGGTTAAGGTAATGTTTCTCTAGAGGTAAGGTTTCTGTAGAGCATCTTAAAATTCTGAATAATGCCTTGGTCCAAAGGTTGGCAATGTGAAGTAGCGTTTGGTGGAAGAAATATAAGTTTGCCATTTTCCAATGTAATTTTGGGTATAAGATGTTGTATTATCCAGGAACAATAGCACTTTCCCATTCTTCTTTTGCATCTTGGCATCAAATTCTTGAAGCCACATCGTCATGATGTCTGCTGTTCTCCATGCTTTTTTGCTGGAGACCCATTGAAGATGTAGCTTTTCGACCTTTAAACATTGAGTTTTTTCTATTTGATTTTACCTATGATAAGTGGTTCCTCTTTTTCATCTTCCACATTTGCACAGCATAAAATTGTAATTCGTTGTTTTGCAGTTTTCTTCCGGAACACTTTTCATTTTTCAAGGCATATGTTTTGTTGGCACTGCATGATAGTAGATACCCGTCTCGTCTGCATTAAACACATCCTGTGAGACATAATCTTTTAAAATGACCATCAACTTCTCTTTCCAAGTTCTGACATCTTCGATATTCACATCGGCAGATTCACAACATATTCTCTTGAAGGTAATATAATGTCGACGTCGAAATATTTCTAACCATCCATTTTATGCTTTCAAGTCACTTAGCCCTAGGCTTTGCGCAACTTCAAGGGTTTTCGCTTGAATTATGGGCCTAGATATTGGTAAGCGCTTGTTTCGAGCCGTTTTGGATTTTAAAGAAAAATCTGCATCTGTTCATGCCGACAGATGCAGATCTTTCTGTAAAATCCGATGTGTGGTGGCTCTTGACAAATTCTTCTTTGTGCACGACGTCGAATTCATGTGTTTGGATACTCCCGTACACTTACTCTGACTGCAGCAACATTTTCATCGAACCCACCACGATGACGACGTACTGGTGTTACAACTGTCACTTAATGCAGCTGTAAATAATTGCTCACGTTAATAAAATAGTTGTATACAAACTACTCGTTGTTGATGTGTTAGTCACGGTATGTTGACGTATTTGTAAATGAATGTCGTTAAATATTGACGTCCTATCTTTGAAAAAAACACAAATGGCGCCCAATTGGAGTTCTGTAGTTCCAACTGAGACACTCTATATTACCATATCATCTGAAATTTAGTTAATTGACATAAGCCAGCAAAAATTTATTCAACATAATGTTTTAGAAATTTTAAATTATATTGGTAAAATATTTTATTGAAAAATAATACCTAATTTGAGTTAATGTAAATAACAATTTTAAGAAACAAAACTTTTATATGAGTAACTAAATAAAACTGGCACCATTACTTAATACGTATGTTAGTTTATTCGAATACAAGTACATTCTGTAAACAATAAACCATTTTTGTTGACGCGATGTTACTTTATTAAAAATAAAAAACTGAAAACTAAAAAAGTAATTCCTAACGAAAAAATAATTCTTCAAAGTAGCACAAAATAACAATTCTAAATAAAAAAATATGATTTTAAAGTAAATATTTACCACATTCAAATAGCCTTTATAAAACTCAAATAGAGCTCCTTGTTTAACTGAGCAGAATCCTAGTAATCATAAAATGCTTGACGCAAATTGCATAACATAGCAAGGGTAACAGCGTGACAGCAATTTGCATCATTTTTTCATTTTAAAACTATTTCATTTTAAAATATTTATTCTGTTGACTTTAAATGTTGTTGTATGACAATACAATACTTAGGTTTTTTATGTATATATAATACATTACAATTTTAACCTGTACACATGATAACGTATGTACGAGCCTAGTTGAACCTTCTTTAACAGCTGCACTTCATCATTGAATTAAAATGGGGAGGGGGGGAGTACACTAGTGCCGCTTGTAGAGTGGCATATCCTGTGGACCTCCTAAAAAAATTCCATTTCATAGTTTTTTGTTTAAATGCCCTGTTCTCATTATACAGGGTCTCTTTGGCTATACAATTATGAGAATTTTTTATAATTTTTTTGTTAGTTATTATCTTTTTAATACTTATTCGTTGTTACCTTTGCAGGAAAAGTCCTACAAACCTGCTTAAAAATGGGCAATTTTCAAAATGTAATCGAAGTGCTGCACATTGTTAGGTCTGTCCTCTTTAAAAGCGTATCTTTTTTATTTAACTAGTCCCACAATTTGGAGTACCGCACATTGTACGGTATCTGCGTAATTTAAAATATAAGGCAAATAGGAATTGTTGTAAAAAATTGCCTTTAGTTTAATTTAAAAGTTTAAATCGATAGAACGTCGACGGTTTTGTAAAATAATAATATCTACACAGAAAATATTCAGACGTTCCTTCCAAGTTACTGTCAAACTCTTTAAATCCCTTCATTCAATTTCGGTTGGAATCAATTCAAAGAAATTCATTTTCCTTATCAAATAAACTTTCCTTTCAAAAATAAATCGTATCCTTTAATAATTTATTGTGAATATTCACGCCCAAAAATGAAGGTTTAATGTACCATATTATACAGTAAAGGCATTTTCATATGTAAGGCAATACAGTGCGAGAATGCCTCTCGCATTATAAATTTTGTAATTTGTTAGAAACAATATCCTTTATAATTCATAACAATCTTGACGTTATAAAAAATATAGATTTTGAAAGCTTAAATAACCAGTTTTTCTAAAAAGTATGAAATAAGCTGTATAATTATTTCGTTTTTAAATGTATCATATAATAAAAATAGATAAATATAAAATCTCGCTGAATTTAATAGTACAACTATTATCTGTACATATATTGGGTATCTTATATGGGAATAAATGAAATTATTGTGAAGAGCGTGTCTTAGATTTGAAGAGCAAAGGTAACTAAAGTCTTTAACATAAAAAAAGAACTGGAAAAATTGTGGTGCACTAAGAATAGTTAAGAATAAGAATAATTAAAATTAATTCCAACAAATTAAAATATATTAACTACATAATTTTATCTAAAGTATATTTAGGGGGCTAATTAAACTATATAAATAAAACCCAGTGAGAGATTATGCGGCGGAAGGTCGGGATGGGCCAACTAGTTCAATCAATCTGTCTGAGCCCCTATGTTAAATGGTCACTAATTGTAAACAGCAAAAAAAATTTTGATCATACAGAAAATAAAATTTCAAGAAATTTACAGTTTTTTTGCTCTCAAAATGGCGGCCGCTTACATAACCTAGAAATTCGCAAAAGTAAAAAAAAACGGTTTTTTTTACTTTTTAAATTTTATTTTCTATATGCTCAATTTTTTTTTCTGTTTACAATTAGTGACCGGGTCATTCCCTATTGATTGGACTAAACACATATATAGGATGGACCACAATGAGCTTGCGGTAGCAATATCGTTCCCATTGTAGATCTGACAGTACTCACAATAATAAACTGTTTCTCTGGATATGACAATCATAAGATATTTAAGTGGGCGGATTGGAATACTATCTAATAATATCATAATTTTGAGGCGAATTACAATATTATATAATACTATCAATTACTAGTACAATAATATGACACACTTAAGTCATATATTACTTACCAAATTCGTGTCATTCAAAAATGCGTTTCAAAACTCAAATTTTCAATAATCTTATTGCTATAGTTCTGGATGCGTGAATATGAATTAGCATATTACCTTACCTTCTTTAAAATGATTTTCACTAAAGTACAGGAAAGTCGACACTTTATAGTTTAACTTATTGATGAATTTTGATTGACATTCGTGTATGCCTAACATATTTACGTCATTAATCAGGTTATTAGTTACCGATCGACTTATTTTCAGTTTTAAACATGAACTATCTAAAATTATTAAATTCTCTTCATACTCGAAATATTTGAATCGTTATAGGTACGAGCAATTCAGTTCAACTTTGTTTTGTGTATGAGCTGTCTTCGTAGTTGTATAAACGGTAACCGCGTCTTTAAAAACAATTTCTTTTTTCCTTTGGAAATTGGTGGAATGTAAAGGAAATTAGCACAAAGGAAAAAATTATATGGTGTATTATTTCCGTGATAATTTATAGCTGGATTATTGTACATATAGGTATTGCAGTCAGAAAATGTAAAAAATAAGTAATCAGTTTAGATCTAGAGTTTTAAACTAACTAATAAAACAAAAGCCAACAATGTCCCAAAAAAGTGTTCTGAAAAAATTAGATCTAGAATTTTTAACTAACTAATACAGCAAAAGCTAATAGCGTCCCCGTCTATGCAGGTGCGGATCAACTACAAGAGTGAGGATAGTTAATAAACGGTGTTAACGTCGTCGAGATTTCGAGGACCAAACCAAACTAATCAAATTTTTGTTCAAAATAAAAATTGATAACACAGACCAACAAAGGTTTTGTGATCGGACTTCTTTTTACTTTTTCGCTTGAACTACAGAAACACTGTTTCTTTGTTTCCATCACGCACCAGTATTTGAAAATGTATATTGTATAATAATTTGTAGTTTTTTTCTATAAAATATAATTATCATGTCTCAATCTTTGCGGTGCCCTTGTGTTTAATCGGTTTGGAATGTACACACAAGCGTGAATGATTTACCGAAATAGAGTTGGCTGGTGGGGATATTCCGGGTTTATACCGTTCGAGTATTTATATAGTCGCTGTAGTACGTTTTTAATGCGTGTAAGCTTACTCGTAACATCGCGTCGTGTGTTTTTCCTTTGTTTAAAAAATGCCTAGAACTTGTAAAAATTCCAGCTCTTTCTGAACCAAAATTGATGGAAGGCATTTTCGTAGAACCACAAATAATAAAATTAATGCAGGACCAACAGTTTCAAGAAACAACGACAGAAATTGAAAAAAATCTTGGATATACTTTAAAAATATAACAGAAAATGTTTTACGAAATTATAAACATCCGCAGTAAGAGGAAATTGTCAACAAAATTCTGAATAAATTTAAGCAAGGTGGTGGTAATATGAGCATAATAATTCACTTTCTGCATGCTCATCTGAACTAATTTCCAGAAAATCTTGGTGATGTTAGTGAGGAGCAAGGTGAAAGGTTCCATCAAGACATAAAGGAGATGGAAAGGAGGTACCAGGTTCCAGTTGATGGGATGTGGCGATGGTGAAACGCGAAAAGAGAACATCCACCGAATAATTATACAAGAAAAACTACAAATGTTTTTTGTTAAAAATGGAGGGATATTCAAAGAAAAAAGGAAATTAGAGACACAAAACTATCTGTGTTGTTGCTTTGTATAATGTTTTTTAATGTTTATTAAATATAATGTTTGTTAAAATGTAATTTCTCCTGTAGTTTTTAATATATTCTGATTATTCAGTTGATCAAAAACCTTACGTAAAAACGGAAGGTAGATAGTTATGAAATCAGCGTAAGCAACTCACTTATAATCACTTACCAAACACGAATCAACTTTCAAAATGTCAAAATTTGTAGGCCTGTGTAATCAAAGAAGTAGAGATAATAATTTTCAGCAACAAGTTGCAATTGGTACGGTCCATTGTCTAAGTCTCTGTTATATCTTGGGATAGTCAGTTTCTGAGTATATATTTCGGTAAAAAACTAATAACAAACAAACGTCGCATTTTTATGAAATTAAGATTCATAAATAGGCTCCATTCATGTCTTTGCAATTAGTGAACAGTGGAACAAAATTAAACTTTCACTACATGCTAAAATATTGCAGAAGTATTAAGGAACTACATTATGATTATGTGCTGACTACATGACACGATTTGTGATAAAATGGTGTTAATTATTGAGGACTTTACAAATTCCCTTATAACATTTAATATGCACATTATAGTGTACAATGGGGTTTGACTATCAGACTGTCGATAACCACAAAAAAAAAGTAAAATTATGTGTTTTTGTAGCTGAAATTGAGATGGTCTGCAAATACAAATATCTCGGAGTTACATTCATCATAACGGTCATCCTCATTTTTTAGACAAATGGCAGATATAAGCAAGGCCAAGCGGAAGAAAACTCTAGGAGCAGTATTATCAGTAATCGTGAAATCCAAAATAAACACTTGGACTTCCCGTATGCAGCTGTTTAATTCTTTAGATCTAAATTTTATTACTCATAGAGCCCCTATCTGGACAATCCGATATCTCGACTTACTTGAGCTAAGACTCTTATCCTTACGAATAAATATTCTAGTTTTTCTACTTTTTTAGTCAAACTTGAATGAGGTGTAGTGAAAATTTTTCTAGCAACGTTTAAGTTAGTTTTTATTTATAACACAAAGTTTATAGATGGTAGTTTTATATACTGTCATGAGATGGAGTTTTATTTATACTCACGACAGTTTATAAAACTACCATCTGGAGACTTTATGTTATAAATGATTCCTAGTCATTATAGATGACTAAATGATAAATGATGAAGTTTTATTTCGATTTTGATTGTCTCCGAAACTACCAAGAGATGTCGCATGGTTTACGTTCTACAGTTCTACTATTGTAGAACGTAACGATGTTTATAAATGTAGAGCCTCGTTCGTATGTCAAAGGCATAGTCGCTTACACTACACTGACGAGACCCAGGATAAGATCGAAACCGGTCTGTAGTTAGGAGTATCAATCCAAATCATTGTATTTTTAGTTCTATGTTAGAACAAGATATGGCAAATTTCGCCATGTAATTCAGCGCCCTTCGACGGCATATAACCGAGGGAATAGCTGTTTTGACTTAATTTGTTTTACCTTTAATGTTTAAGGAATTTACAGATGGATTGGAGTATAAACAAAACTCCATCTCACGACAGCTTAAGTTAGTTGTTAATTGGTTATTGAAATTCTTATCAATAAATACTAGTAGATATCCTAGCTATGTTATAATAGGTTAAAAGATGTATACAATAATTCTGATCTCAATGTTAAACAGGTCGCTTCCTCTTTTGTAGCCTACGAATGTTAAGCACCACGAGAATATACCTCTTTGGTAAGTCTGAAGGCAAATAAAAGCCTTCTATGCAATAAATATAAGTTTATTGTTTAAATCGACTGTAACAAATAGATAGACCCTTTGTATGTTTTACTAAATATGGCAGTAATCTTGAAATCCACTTTTTCCTGTATCTGATTTATGACCCTAATAAAAGTCCTGAAGTTAAAAACATTTTGTTTACTTATACATAACCTTAATAAGTCCTAAAGTAAAATTGATGTGTGGTTTTATTGCACAGTTACTAAAACGTCGCTCTTATATTTTAAATGATTAATAACTGGAATGTTATTAATCATTTAAAATTTTCCCTATTTTTTTTCTTTACTTTTATTTTACACAGGGTGATTCAGCTAACTCGTTCATTAAAAGTTTATGAACTTCCCATTGGAATTCATTTTTTAAAATTTGGAATCAGGGGTTAGCGAGGACGATCTATTCAACTAAAGTATTTTTGCTTTTCTGACACTTCCGATTATACCGGAAGTAGCTATCAACTTCCTTATTTTAAATAGAATACCCAGTATATTATTACATTTTTGAATTACCCTACTGATTTTAAGTGAACTTTCTTAACAATTCCCTATACCTATCTCCAGCAGTTTTTGAAATATTTTAATTTTTTTGAAAAAATTAGGTTTTGTAGTATCCCATTGGAATGCTCGTCACTTATTCAAAACAAAAGTTATAGTATCAAATTTTGGGCTGTCATTAGGCGGACTATTAAGCTTTCAGATGATATGTAGTTTGATATTTTATTATTTACAGGGTGTCCAAAAAATTTAGTTCATTCTGACAAACTTCAACTGCTCAAAAGTCAATTTTCTTAAATGAAACACCCTGTATCTTATTGCTTTCTGTGATGGAGAATTAAGTTATATTTCAATCTGTATTAGGAATCCCTATACATATTTGCTACCGTTTTCTTGTTATCGAGGTATTTTTTATTCGATACTATAGTTTTCCATTTTATTAATTTACTTCTGACCAGCGGGCCATGAAAATTAAAACAACGTAACATTTATATTAATTTTTTATCATAAACAATGGTACAAAATTATTGAACAAAAAAAAATCATCATGAATAAAAAGCATATTTTAAACGATTTGAAACTTACATTAACCTAAACAATAAAATATAATAACAATAATAACTAAATGTTAACATTTGGGTCTTATTGGTGTAACAACTGTTCTATGTGCCGTCCGTTGTGTTCTAAGCACAATAAAACTCGTTTATTAATCTCAACGGTCGTAGATTTCAATACCATTCCTTCATCTAGTTCGGTGAAGGCAGTTCTCGATGTAATAAGTCATCTCTGGTATTGACGGGCGTTGAGTAGACTTTACTCTTGATATGGCCCCATAAAAAAATCAAGGGGTGTTAGATCGGGTGATCTGGGAGGCCATAGAGCCGGACCATTACGCCCAAACCAGCGATCTTCAAACATATTTGTTAACTCATGGTAAACTTCATGGGTTGAGTGGGCTGGAGCACCATCCATTTGGTACCAACACGTATTTAAAATATTTAGTGGCAAATTTTCCAAAAAATTTTAATACTCTTGTGCGAATGGAAAAAAACACTCTAGCGCATTATTTTTGATTTATAGGCAAGATATGCATTTTTTGTAAAAAAAAGTGTAAGACAGTATGAAGTTTTTTGCTGTCCACCTTTTTATGTAATTGAACTTTTTTAAAAAATGCATAGTGTTGCATATAAATCAAAAATAATGCTCTAGAGTGTTTTTTTCATTTGCACAAGAGTATTACAAAAAAAAAAGAAAACGGTTTTCGCCCTCTAGTGGCAAAATCGTACGACTTTAAAAAAACAAAACAAAATGTGTCGAAAATTTTTATATCTACAATTTTGATCTCTTTATATTTTTCTCTCCAATGCATAGTTTTGGCTTTAAATCGAAGAACAGCTCAAAAATACTTCAGCGCGCTATAGCAGCGCAACTAAGCAGAATTTCGAAAAAATGAAAAGAACAAAAATTATGGAGAATCACAAAATCTACAACACTAAATCAGGTCATGTTTTCCCAAAAATGCATGGTTTTTACAAAAACGCAAAATACCGAAAAAACGGCCAAAAACGCGTATATATATATATATATATATATATATATATATATATATATATATATATATATATGTCTACATCTAAAAAACAACCCTTTTTTATATATATATATATATATATATATATATATATATATATATATATATATATATATATGTCTACATCTAAAAAACAACCCTTTTTTATCATGCACTAGATGAAAAATATGTTGACACAATCCTAACACAACTTTCTGTATAGGTCGCTTAGCTGTAGGAAAAAATTCCCAAAATCAGTGATTTTTTGTCTAATTTGAAGGGACTAGTAGTTCGTTTTTAAATTAATTCGGTAAAATCAACGTTAGTTCATTTAAGACGAATTACGGCTAATATGGCAACAGAACTTTCATGTATTGTGTGTGAGATTCAGTTCTCCCTGGAATTTCAAATGCAACTGTGTTTGGATGCTTATACAATAAAACGGTCAACATCAAAGGGGTTTACGTCAGTCTATCTATCTAGTATGAAAGGGCTAATTCCAAACGACAAGTTGATTCAGTTGCAATATCCTTTTGACGTGGTGTAGTTACGTCAAAAGTAGAATGCTATGTAGGACGTTGCGGCTGCCGAATTCGATAGGCGCATATACACTGTGGAAATGAATCTGGAACACCTGAAAAATCTCGCAAAATATTTTTTTCTTGCAAACACGTTTCGAAGGAGTCAAAAGGTATTTTAAATTTTGTCTGCTTGTCTATAGTCTTTTGAATTTCTTTAGTTCTATGTACAGAGGCGTACGTTTGCATGGTTATAGGGGGCGCATTTTTTCAAATGGAAACCCTATTTTTTGTTCGATACAGTGAAAGCACACATTTTTTTGAGTATAACTATACAAATTTTATTAAGTCGCATAAATAATGTTTCGAGGAATATGCAAATAAAATTTTAATTGTAAAAATTTATTTATTTATAATCAAAATAAATACATTAACTATTTGACATTATCCTAGTCTCAAAATAAACTAATTTTGTAAATACCAGAAATGCCGGTATGGAATTGCCGGTATTTCCGGCCCGATATTGCCTGTTTTCTCCCGGATTTGTTTCCTAAAATATTGACATAGGTTTTGGTTTATATATGACCTCATAAAAAATTAAGGGCTGTAAAATCTGGAGAACGACCCTTTGTAACTAGCTCCACCTATCTTTCCTACGCGTCATTGTGGAAATATTTTATCCAGGTAAGTGCGAACAAAAAGAGTGCAATGAGGAGAGGCACCGTCCTGTTGATACCGAAGTTTGTTATCAAGTATTGATTTGCATTTAGGTATAAAGCTGTCAGTGTTGGAATCAATTGCAAATACGTTGCGTCTGTCAAGTTATCATAAAAAAATACGGACCCAAAATTCTGTTTTTGATTATACCTACCCTAACGTTAATTTTTTTTTTTTTTTTGGAGATTGAGTCTGTGACTTCTGTGTCCATTGTGGATTCTGTGAGGTTCAATACCTACAGTTCCGTCTATTTTCAGTTATATTAAGAAAAATGTGGCTTCATCCGAAAAAATAATATTTTTTGTCACATTGTCATTATTACAATATAATTGCATTTCCTCGCAGAATTGCACCCCACGATCAAAATCAAGGATGATAATCCTTGGAAACCGTATAAGGGTGAAATTTATGTTTATGTAAAATATAACTGTAGCATGACTCAAATTCATATCCAAGCTAAGTTGAATTGAACTGGAATGTAGATTTTCACCAAGTCTTACTATAATGTCAAGTTGTGTATCTGCATTAATTGCTTGGCAACTAACTCTAGATAAATCGCTCTAAGACTTACATGTTTTCTTCTGAATTATTTTATACAAAAAACCAAAGATGCATGTCTCTTCCTTATTTTACATTAAGCAATTTTAGAGTAGAAAACATGCATTCTGATTTTCTTGAATTCACTGATTTTCAAATTTGATTCAAAATAACAAAATAATTCAATTTCGCGAGGACAAGATATTCACACAATAAAATTGTATTTGTAGTAGACAGGACATTTCTATTGTTATATATCAGTTTTATATTTCCAAAACATTTTTTATATTATATGATTGATATGTTTTGAGAAATTTAAAGAATGCATGTGTAAGCCTGAATTTTCTGCTACCTTGATTATCTGTAGTCGATTACCATTAATATTTATATCAACTAAATCATTAACCTTATTACAAGCTGTCGCCCTACCAAAAAGCCTGAGAGGGGTTCATTGTGAGAAAAACCTGTTCAGTGAGCAAAAACTGTTATACATTGAGAAAAATAATTGATTGGATCTCCATTGAGATCTTAAATGATTCTCACACATCAATTGGTTCTCATACAAGTGGTAGTAATCTCATGTTGTTGGAAACAATAGTAGATCTGCGTATTATTAGCATAAAAGTGTGAAGTACCGGGTAGGGCACTCCAGATGCCCCGGTATTGAAGGGCAATAAAAAATTAACGGATATGTAGAAAAAACGTTTTTATATAGAGTAGTTTTCCCATTTCGTTACACTATGTTCTAAAAATAATAACAAGATGCCCGTTAATGTCAATATATATTCTTCGACTAGAGCACCTAATATAGGCTGCAGGAATGTTTCCAACATATTCCTGCAGCCTCAAGAAAATATGGACCAATCACTCCATACTAACTAACGGCACACCAATCTGTCACCTTGGGAGAATGGAGAGGCCTTTCATGAAACTGTCGCGGCTTATCTGTGGCCCAGTATCGAAAGATTTGTTCGTCTACTGCTCCACTAAGGCGAAAATGTGCCTACCGCTTATGAATGTTGATGTGGTTGGGACCTGTTCAAGCATTTGCTCGCACAAGAATCTGAGGTTTGCGTCATCTGCCATAATCAACTTTTGTGCTAACATTATATTGTAAGAATGATAATGCAAGTCATAATGAACAATTCTCCTCAATCTTCAATTTGACATCCCCAAAGCAATGGAGTGTTTCCGAGCAGAACGTATTGGCGATTTCTCTATCGCTTGTTTCATACGCTCAATATTTTCAGGTGTTCTTACAGGTCCTTGTCTTCGAGATGTTCTTCGAGGTCGTATGCTTGTTTTCGCATCGGGAACAGAACGCGTGCGAGGAATGTTGAAAACGTCGGTGAAAAGCTCTTTGCATAGCGATCATCAATCTTTTGTATTCGTAATAGGCCGCCCGCACAACAAAGCCACGGCGTACACCTGACCAAATGATCATGGGAACTGAAACGCAATGAGTGCCTGGACAGGATGAGACCATCCCCACCTCTCTATTTTCACCACAGCCTGTACAGTCAGCCTTGAAAACCAGGAAATCTGGAGCACCCCACCCTGTATAATATAATAATGAATCGAAAAAAGTTGCAATGTATAGAGTAAATAATAGTGAATCCAATATATACTCTTGAGGTACAGCAGATACTACTTGACGACAAACAGACAATTCATCTCTTAGCTTAACTTTTTGAAATCTACCATCTAAATAATTTTGCAGTAAAGATACTGAATTTCGGTCAATACCCTTATAATGTAACATTGCCAAATGTATTCGATTGTTAATTCTATCGAAGGCACTCTGCAAGTTACGACTTGTCAGAAGGTAGTCTAGGAAGTCTCTATTTAGTTGCACATGAGACGCTGATCAGTATGGTGCAGTTTGTGATCTATTTAATTTTGTGCTTTTTAACCACCATAATGTCATAAAACGGGGATAATAGTGAAGAAGATAGTGGAGATAAGGATGAAAATCGGCATATAGATCATTTTAGTGGACACCAGCTCCAAACAGAAGCTACTGTAACAATTCATTACAGAAATGGTACTGCACCATAATTCGTTTCTTATTTTTTCGTACCTACCAGTATATCAGTTTGGTTTCATAGATACAAGTATGCATAAGGGTTCTACTACCATAAAGAAAAATCTAAATAAACAGTTTTAAAACCCTAAAGAGACTTTTCCGCACGTAGAACATCTTTATCTCGAAATTGAGTGACAGGGAAAAAATAAACCAACACATAAATGTATATGTCGCATATGTGTTTTATGCGACAGTTTAACTTTTTTTAAATAGTCCATCATAGTGCTTTCTCATGACCCATGGACAGGGTGGGGTGTGTCCTATCCACCTCAAAATTCATAGATGTCGTCTGGTAGATATCCCTAATCAGAATCAATCGAAGCCCGATCGATCCGACATGATTTAATTGAGTAATCGTGCTAACAAAAAAAATCTCAAATAGTCCACCATTGTGCTTTCTCATAACCCATGTACATGGCAATGAGTTCTATCCACCTCAAAATCCATTAGTATCGTCTGTGAGACATCCCCGATCAGAATCAGTCGGAACTTGATCGATCCGATACAATTTAGTTTAGTTATCATGCTAAGTTTAAAATGCCGACGACGACACACACACACACACGACAATCATTTTTTATAACCATTTTTTTGTTTTTACACCGAAAAACGAAAAATAAAACAAAAACTAATTTTTTTTCACTGGTTCTTTACATGATTACATTATTTCAAAAAATAAAACCAGCCACAGGTAGGATTCGACATTTGTCCCGGATCGGAACCGAACGACATACAGCTGTTTCGAACTTGTTAGTTCTCATCAGTGCCGCATACGGTACGCCGATTCAGGACAAATGCCGAATGAACTTTATGGCATATACCTCTTTATCGATACGATCTCTGTCAGTAACTTATAAGTCGGAAATCGAGAAAGGAACCACGTTCGGTTCCGATCCGGGACAAATGTCGAATCCTACCTGTGGCTGGTTTTATTTTTTGAAACCTTATCTGATCGTGCAGAAACACGAGAAAGGGGTCGAGGATCGCTTCTGGGTATAATTCAATGCCTGCCGGGGCTTTAGCCCGAGGAGTAGTTGTTTCCTAGAGCGATTATGTAATAGCTTTGCTATTCGGGAACTACTCTGATAGCCGCTTGGCGGCTTGGTGGTTCCTTTCTCGATTTCCGACTTATAAGTTACTGACGATTACATTACTTTTCCGGAGTGCGGAAGAGTAAAAGATATGATTAAAATTATGGGGTAAATAAGTATATAAAAGTAATTTAGTTATTCAGTATAGTTATTTATAACACGTTCTGTAGGATTACGTCCAGAAATAATTTTTCCTCTTTGGAATGTCTCCTATTAGATATACAGTTAATGAACTTTTTCCAAGCATTAATCTATTCGGGGCCTTATATCGAGTAATTCTATATCAAAGAGATAGCATATTGGGAATTTGCCGTTCCGGTGTTGGTAATTGAATGCAGAAATTAAATTGGGGTAATTTCCCAGCGCCCCACAAGATCTATTTGAATCTAATATTATCGATGATTGTACGTTGAACAGATTTATTAGAAAGTGGACCGAACATTGACACGTTGTAAATGTATCATTATTTTATAACTAGATGCAAAAAATGTAAAAGATGTCATGTGTATACTGTTTGAAGAACTTCATGAACAGTTAATTGTTATATTGTTTCCAAATTTAGAGATATCGTCTCTAAATTTGTCATCTCAAGTAGCGATAATAGTTATAGTGATTTAATGTAAAGTTAATAAATATAATTCATACAAAACATAGTAACATAGAAACATAGTTTAAGGATTACTTAAATATTATTCAAACTATAATACCGTGAGAGAGATATTTATAGGGTGTTCAAAATTTAATGACTACAAGGAACTAAAGGAAATAGTTTAGAAGTATTTGATTAAAAAAAATAAAGAAAAAAGAACAAAGCTAACGCAGTTCTTCCAAGAATGTTCAGTAAACAAACCGTGTCTATATACAAAGCACAAGAATCCATTAACATGGACAGGTTGCAGTGACGGCACAGTTCTTTCGAAAGTTGTCCTATGGAGGATACTTTGGATGATTCAAAAGTTGAATTGATGCACCATCAGAAAAGGGCGACAGCATGACTTATGTATCGCGAAAACGAAAACCGTCTGGGGTATATTGGTTGATGATATGTGTTTTGGGTAAGACCTTGACAATGATCTCTTTGATCTTAAAAGTAGTGGAAGTTGACGCTAATAATGACGAGGAATCTGAAAATGAGAATCGTCAAAATTCTAAGACAAGAGCACAACAGTGCTTCGTGTATAGCGATAGAGAGACTCAGTGAGAGTAAAATCTCTTAACGGCTACGAGTAGGTGAAACATTAAGAAAGATCATCTTGGAGAAGCAACACGCTCAATTTGCTTAAACACAATTGATATTTAGAATGGATCATGGTAAATAGGCGTCTAACATAAATGAGTATGACGTGGTGCGAAACAATATACCAGATGGTTGACAGTAGAGGTCTAATACAGGGTGGGGCACTCCAGATTCCCTAGTTTTGAAGGATGACTGTACAGGCTGTAGTGAAGATAGAGAGGTGGGAATAGTCTCGTTTTGTCCGGCCACTCACTCCGTTTCAGATTCCACGATGGTTTGGTCAGGTGTACACCGTGGTTTTGTTGTGCGGATCTATTACGAAAACAAAAGATCGGTGATCGCTATGCAGAGAGATTTTCGCCGACGTTTCAACATTCCTTGCACGCGTACTGTTCCTGATGCAAAAACAATTTATTCCTGGATTGAAAATTTGGAAGAAACAGGAAGCACATGACCTCGAAGAACATTTCGAAGACAAAGAACGGTAAGAACATCCGAAAATGTTGAGCGCGTAAGACAAGCGATAGAGCAATCGCCAATACGTTCTGCTCAGAAACGCTCCATTGCTTTGGAGATGTCAAATCGAAGTTTGAGGAGAATTCTTCATTATGACTTGTATTATCGTCCTTACAAGATAATGTTAGCACAAGTGTTGAGTATGGCAGATCATGCAAATCGCATATTCTTGTGCCAGCAAATGCTTGACCAGGTCCCAGCCACATCAATATTCATAAGCAGAGATGAGGCATATTTCTACCTCAATGGAGCAGCAAACAAACAAAACTTTCAATTCTGGGCTATAAATAACCTCCAAAAGCTTCACTAAATGCCTCTCCGATCCCCCAAAGTGACAGTTTGGTATGCCATTAGTGAGTATCCAGTGACTGGTTCATATTTTCTTGAGGTGGAAGGCGTGACTATCACCGTTACGGCTGCTCGGCATGTGACTGTTGGAAATATTCCTGCAGCCTAGATTAGATAGTCTAACCGAAGAAGAGCACCTGGGTGTCCTTTGATTCCAGCAAGATGGAGCTACAGCCCAGACTGCACGAATGTTGATGGCTGTTTTGAGGGAAATGTTCCCTTAACGTCTGGTCTCTCTAAGGGGGAATATTGGTGGCCTGCGCGCTCACCAGATCTCAGCATTTCCGATTTTTACTTTAGGGATACTTAAAGGAAAAAGTTTTTAAACATCGCCCTTACACCCTAGAAGAATTGAAATATAGAATTACAGAAGAAACTAACGCCATAGCCATAACAGTTTGCCGTTTGGCTGTGGAGAACTTTAGAGAACGCTTCCGACAATGTATTGCCCTTAGCGGACATCATGTTGGTGATATTATTTTTAAAACCTAATGTAATGAAATGGGGAAAGCTACTCTATATAATTTTTTTCTGTATCTAATTCCATTAATTTTTTATTACCCTTCAAAGCCGGGGAATCTGAAGTGCCCCACCCTGAACAAATGGTACGGTACTACAAGTTTAAACACTGATAGCTATCTTTAAACCTGAGCATTGTCTAAACCACACACGTTAAATACTGAATGTACCGTATCTTGTCTGACATACTTTACATCATTAAATCTGAAAACACCGAAAAATGAATATAATTTTATTGCAGATTTGTTATCAGAAACTGACAAAAGTTTTTTAAATTGTAATTCCACGTTTTACTTTTGGATTGCTGCCAATAATTAAATTTCAGCAGTACGTCAATTTTTTAAACGTATATCCAGTCTGTTTGTATCATCTATCGAAATAAAATAATACTCCGAATATGAAAAGAAGAATTAAACATTTCCCACAATTTTAATCTATCTACTAATGACATGATATAGAAATATATCTTTTCCTCCTTTGTTATACAATATGACCTTATTCTTAAAGAAAAATTAGTACATTGGTCTGGGTTTTTACTGATATAAAAGCAAAAGTTCCACTGAACAATTTTTTTTTTTAATCTACTAACATATCTAGGAGACTTATGCTAACACTTAACTACAACTACTTAATTAAATCTAGACAGTAGGATCATAGGCTTTAATTCCTTTAACCGGTTTGTTGATGAGCTATCTCGTGAGTACATTGGGGTAAGTTTTAATTCTTTCACTGTAATTTACACTGAATTTTGTGATATTTCTTTTATTATGGACAGTTTTAGATTGCTATTAGCAGTACCCCACAGTTGAATTCTATACATATAGCTGGGCTTTCGATTCTACACATGTAGGATAGCAGTTGGTTATTAGTGGATAACTGAGATTTTCTTCCTATCATTCAATGTAATTCCTATATTGTAACACGAGTTGTTTCCATTTGCCAGGTTATTTTCTATCCAGATGCATCCCCAAATATTTGACATTATTTATATGTTCAAGCTGTTGGTCGTTGAAGGACACAGCGGGACAATTTCCCTTCCATATAATAAATGTAATATGTATTGATGTAGTTTCATTTCATTTTATTCGCCTCTGTTTAAACCATATATGTATTTTATTTAACAGATTTTGTAAATTTCTCGAGACAATTTTAGGAGTCGGATGCGAAGATACTACCGCACTGTCATCTATATATACTGCAACTGTCGTTAATCTGATAATAGTTATGTCAGCTGTACACAAAAGATACATAAGTGACCCCAGTACATTACCTTGTGGTACACCGGAAAGAATAGAATACGTATTAGTGTATTCATTGTGATGTTCAATCACAATGTGTCTATCTATCAAATAGATTCTTCGTAGCATGTACACGTTATCTATAAATCATCATTATGAGGTCATCAGTCCTAAGACTGATTGGACGCTAACTTCCAGCTTCACCTATCTTGTGCTAACCTACGCATTTCGCTAATTGTGCTACAACCTACATCCCTTACTATTTGCGAGCAGTAGTCTAATCTAGGCCTACCGCTGCTTTTCATCACTCCTATTTCTGCCTCCAAAATATCGCGGACTATTCCCCCATGTCTCAGCAAGTGGCCTACCATTCTATCTCTTCTCTTCTTTATGTTTTTCCACATACTTCTTTTCTCGCCGACTTTCTCTAATACTTCTTCGTTTCTAACCCTATCAGTCCACGGTATTTTCATCATTCTTCGGTAACACCACATCTCAAAAGCTTCTAACCTCTTCCTATTTGCTTTCCCTACCGTCCAGGTCCATACATACGTTTTCAAAAATCTCTTCGTTGTTTCTAAGTTTATTACCCCCGAGCATAAAAATGCATTGTTTTTGTTAAAAGCTACTCGACCCTGCGCTATTCTTTGTTTTATGTCTTTATCGCTTCTTCCATCCCAATTTATTTTACTTCCTAAATAAGTGAAGTCTTTAACTTCCTCCAATCTTTCATTATTAATTTGTACTTTCGTTTTTGTTCTGCTCTCGCGCCCTCTGCCCACTAACACTTTAGTTTTGTTTTTATTTACCCTCATTCCGTATTCCTCTGTCAACACTGCCTCCATTTCGTTCAACGCTGATTCTATTTCCTCCTTACTAGATGCTAATACTGCTATATCATCCGCGAATCTCAGCATTTTCAGTTTCTGTCCCTGTACTTTAATCCCGAAATCCACTCTATCTTTTACCACATTAATCGCCTCTTCGATGTACAGATTAAAAATTAGTGGTGATAGCGTACATCCTTGTCTTACTCGTTTCCTAATACCTACTTCCCTTCTTTCCCCTTCTACTTCTATAACAGCAGTTTTCTCTTTGTATAGATGGTGTACTACTCTCCTATCTCTATACTTCATTCCCGCGCTTTTTAGTATCTCGAACATTTTACCCATCTTACGTTATCAAAAGCTTTTTCTAAATCTATAAATCCTATATAAGCGTTCTTTCCTTTTTCTATTGTGTTCTCTAACATTACTCTTAGCGCTAGAATAGCTTCGCGAGTTCCCCTATTTCGCCTAAACCCGAATTGGTCTTTTCCTAGTATTTCCTCCGCTCTATTTTCCATCCATTTATCTATAAATATAAAATGTATTTTGTACGACTCATTTGTATGTAAATTAATGTACATGAAATTATTTTTAATTCCTGAACAATGCCTATTTAAATACACTGCTAAATTTTTTTTTCTGGAAACTGTCATGTGATGGATATTTTAAATAAGAACTTTAACAATGAACGACAAGTATATTAACGAATTCGAGAGAATAATTATTCATATGTATATTGAAATAAAAAGTAAAGTAAGGCGCTAATTTCTATGGTAATATGTTTGTATATAAGAACTGACAACATTAAAGAAGGTATCTACAAAATATCACAGATCAAACGTGTATCACAGGAATGTAGGTCTTGAATATCTGATGAGCATACCATAAAGGATGTAAACTATTACATCATTATATTCATCTAGGGTGGAAACTACTTATAGAGTGTCTTGCCATTAATTTAGAGATTTATTAGAAACGCTCATTTGTTTCGCCCTCATCTCATCTTACAAGAAACCGCATTGAAAATTTGTCAGAGTTCGGTAGCTTGTTACACTATGAAAAAGAAAATAATTTCAAAATGCTCAAGATAATCCCACGTAAACTGCATGCCATATCGTCCTAGAAACAACATGAGCCATACTACATACAACTATTTTGAAGTATCTCTTCACGAAAAACATCAACCCTATAAATTGATATTTTCCCAAGAACAGAAATAATGGAGAATATTCTAGATCATGAAATTTATTTCTGCGAGAAAATGTTGAACAAACAGAGACATAAAGTAACGCTATTGCTTTCATTGTTTATTTTAGAGAACGTTAGATAAGAGTTTTATTATAAACTAGGTTATTAGTGTTAGTAGTTATTACTAAAGCGTCTATTCTGGCGTAGCAGAGTCGAACTTAGGCCACTATTGTCACACAGCGATAATTCATAGAAAATACATCATAATACAATAATGAACATCAATGAATATTCGATTAACAGAAAAACGGGAAAAATATATAAATAAAAAAGAACTTGTCCTTTGTATAAATAAAGAAGCCAACACATGTCTCAATTTGTCTCGGTTTCTCACTCACATAGAGACAGATGCCAATAATGAAAGTGTATCACTAGGCACCTTTATAAGTTTTCTGCAGTAAAACCTTGACGTCTGTCACTTAACAGTATTTTGTGAATGAACGAAAAAATCCTTTCAACGTCAACTGTCACTAAAGTACTGTCATGTTTATACATATGTACGAGAAGTTAACTATATTTTAGGAAAGTAAGAGATAACTCATGATGTTATTCATCATGACCATTTAGAAGTGAATACATGTGTTCCAAATGAATTGTTCGTAAACACATTTTTCAGTTTTTTTTAATGACAATACTAACTACACGTGTGTTATTGTTTGGTTTTTGCTTAACAACATCTAATACGATGAATTATTCTTGTAACGATAAGTCATATGCTTCTAGTTTCTTTATTGGAGTAATTGAGATGAAATAGTTATTATTTATGTAAGGGACATCAACTCGTATGCTTTGTAGTTGCAGCAAGTTCTGCAATGTGTGTATGGATGGCATTGCTTTCGTTGGGATCAAACCTAAAGATAATACGTTTTAGTTCCTCAAAATATTTATTATAATAGTAATCGACAGCTTCTAATTAAGTAACCAAGTGCCTCATCTTGTAACAACTTATGCAGGAGGTAAAGGTATATCTGGAAGAGCTTTTCTAAACATGTCTTTCACTATTATTCGCTATTGCCTCGTTGAATAAAAGGTAAATGGCAGCTATTGTTTCTGTTATTCGGTTAAGTGCATGAAGTGTACATGTAAGATGTTATCATATTTGAAAAAATTTCAGTTAACAAATCTAATTTATTATATACGCGTTTACATGTAAAGATTTAAGTATGTCGACAGCTATACAATATTTCTTGTAAACAATATTAGGATAAGTGTATTTTCTTGTATAGCCATTTTTGACTTAAGTATCAAGTTGAAAGAAAGATTGTAGTATATTATTACAGCTGACCATATGTTATAGCAAAACAGGGATTATTTGTCAATCGATCGGACCGGCCCGCTCGGATTCTGATTCTTTCTCCCGTCGGATTTGCATCCTTAATATAAATTCTTTACAAAGTATTTCGGCCAAAAAGTCTAAATCGCTAGGTCCAAATTAATTAACTTAATTAATTAACGAAATTACGTACGAATTTCCATCTCTGGAATTGGTTCACCATCCTACAATGCTTTGCTTTTTCCTTTTGAGAACGTATCAACAAACTATTACTGTTCGCTATTCCTAATACACTTTTCCACCAACCCAAATAATGAGTTTCTAAAGGTCCGCCCAGACATGCAACAATGAAGCGCAACGTAACGCCGACGCGTAACTTACCATCGTGACACGATATGAAAGTAGGATACATACTTTTTTTTACCCGCAATAGGACATCGACGCGTTACAGTTTCGTAATGCCACGCCGTTCGATCCCTCAGTTCTTGTTGAAAGCTTGTAAAGGTGCGGTCTAGTGTACACACCAATATTATGGACATTGCTGCCGCAGTCTACATACTAATGCACTAGGTAGTAAATAAGAAGAAACGGCCAAAGGCAATGGTAGTATACAGAGTTGTATAATACACACTCCATGTTTGAAACTAAAGTAGTACTATCACGCAGTGTTGTTACGCAGTCCCGTCCAGACATGGAACGGAGATGCGTAACGCAACCGCGGTATATGCCTTTGATGTGACGCTGAAAAACCGACAAGCTACGGAACGCTCCAATGTTGCGCGACGGTATTACAATGTTACGCTGTGTGGTCTTTAAATATGTCACGCGGTGGCGTTACGTTACACTTCGTTGTTGTATGTCTGGACGCACTTTAAGAAATTATCATATCGACGTGTACTATCGCTAGCAATAAATAATTTTTAGTTACAAATCAAACGCTTTTTATAACAACTACAAATGAGTCTGTACTTCCTTATTGTGAACAGGTATTTTAAAATTTAAGTTACAATATATGACAGCTGTGAGACGGGAATTTGTGTTCATAAACAATTAAGGTGCAGCTTTTCATAATCACCTAAATAAGATAAATTAGCTCACAGATCATCGAATGCCCTCTAATGATTGGTATGATTTTAATTTTCAGTAACGATAATGTTAACCTGCCAAATGCTTGGTTGTAAAATTAACAATAAATAATGTCCGTGAGGGAGTTAATCGCATGTGACATATCAATATAACAATATTACCTTTTAATTGCCGATTTTGTGGTATCCAAAATAACAGGAGTAATAAATTCCATTGAACACACAACACCGCATGCTACTCACTTTTAGAGCTCCAGTATACTAGCATAATCTGTTGTAAATTCTCAAAACTTAAACGTTGACGCTTATCACTGCAAATTTATTTATAGAAAGAACTTTTAACGTCTACAGAGATAACGACAGCGAATTTAAAATATATGAAGGTTTTCGAGGAGGCACGTATATGTTGGGTTTAGAAAAGGCTACCTCTTTCCCTATGAGGAGGTCCACAATACTATACAGTACGCGAAATCCGGAACTATGCTGTAAAATTGTATAATTTAGTTTTCACACATTCAGTAGTGCCCTGTTGAACTCAAAAAAGAACTGGCGCAGGTCAAATATAGTATCATCAGCGCCAGTAGGTGTACCCCCAATGTTCTTTATTGACAAATAAATTCTTGAAAATGGCTGTGGATGTACATGAAATCTTGAGTAGCTCAAACATCGAACACCTACTCAGCGTATGCGATAAGGAGTATTCAGTTTGTTGATCACATTTTCTGCATAACCAAAATGCACATAACAGTAGCTTGCCGCCTCTAACTACAGGATCTTTCACTAGGGCCGCTTGAAATTTATTAGGTTATAGCGGCCATGTTGTTAAAGCAACATCTGTCTGTTTTAAATTGTCCAGTAGTATATGGTAAATCACTATGGAAGGTTACAGCGTTCAACAACGTGCGTAAAACAACAGCCGTCCCGCTGAGTAGACAATTCGATGTTTGGTGACCAAATTCGAGCCAACCGGTTTAATAAATAATCAACCAACATCAGTACATCACCGAAACGCAAGGTTTGCTGAAAACATCGCTGCTATTGGTGAAAATGCACGGGAATACCCGAAGCGATCAATATCTCGTCGTTCACAGGAGCTTGACCTTTCTGCGACTTTGACATGGCGTGTTTTGCGCCGGGACTTGGGTCTGCATCCATATAAAATCCAACTGACCCAGGAACTTAATGTAAACGACTATAGACAACGCCGTGCGCCGTGTGTTCTTTGATTGCGCTCTGGAGCAGTTGGAAGTTGACCCAAATTTCACCAAAACAATCATCTTTAGCGACGAGGCCCATTTCTGGATGAATGTATATGTGAACAAGCAAAATTATCGGAATTGGAACGATATCGATCGTACGAGATACACCAGCACCAAATGCATCCCGAGAAAGTCATTGTTTGGTGCGGATTTGGTCTGATGGAATCATAGGTTCGTACTTCTTCCAAGACGAAAGTGGCATTGCCATATCCGTCAACGGTGAGCCCTATAGATCGATGATAAGCAACTTCTTGTGGCCTAAACTGGATGACATGGATACCGACAACATGTGGTTTAAACTGGACGGCGCTACATGCCACACAGCGCGTGCCACGATGGACATTCTTCAGAAGTAATGTGAGTTCATGGTCATCTTGCGAAGCGATGACGTTAACTGGCCACCAAGATCGTGCGATTTAACGCATTTAGTCTTATTCCTTTGACATTTGAACGGCGTTGTATTCCTTATTTAATGCCATAAAATATTCTTTCAAACGAAAGAATATTGAGTGGATATCTCACACACAACTTTTATTTACATTTAAAAATCGAGGGTCCTTATTGAAAGAACCTTTCATATCCCAATGATCTTCAACAGATTGTGGTGGTAATGGCATATTGGGCAATTCATCTTGAAATAAGTTTCTTTTGTTTGTTTAATTCACATGTCGATTGTGGGATCTCTAACATTTTCTGAACTATGATGCGATAGCATCCGTTAGATGCAATAAACCGACCTAGTTGTATGTATCTTTCAAGCGTACTACATATGCTTTCATATAGAAAGCTGCATCGGTCATAGAGAATAACACACGTCCTTTATTGTTTTCCAAATCGTCGCTCCTTATTCTTAGCCCACTACCCATAAATACAGTTATTGTCTGTGAATTTGTAGCATGTAACATAATTCTCACCACTGTTTTGTATTGTTTGACACAAATTCTAATAGGCTTCCATGATTATTATTACAGTGAAAAAACAGTAATTAATTATCCTGGAGTAGGTTGGAACTTTTGGTGTGAAGATAAAACTGAGTTTTCAACAAAACACCAAAACACTATACACTACACTCGACGCGCGTTTCGCCAAAAAAGTTGACATCATCTGGAGATGATTAAAACTATTTTTTACCAGTTCTAATCATCTCCAGATGATGCCAACTTTGTTGGCGAAACGCGCGGCGAGTGTAGTGTATAGCGTTTTGGTGTTTTGTGGAAAACTCAGTTAGTGTTAGTAATTAATTATTAATAACTTGAATTTTAAAAATACGCCACTAGTATCTACATGTCAATCTGTTATTGTTTGACACAAATTCAAATAGGCTCGTATGATTATTACTATAATAAAAAATCACTAATGATTATTAACTTGAATTTTTAAAATACGCCACTGACTTCAACATGTCAACCGCGTACAAGAGTCGTACCGAAACTGAAAAGAGTCGCGGATATGTATTGATGGTTGTTGTGCGAGTGTGCGTGAACCCCAAATTTGTGATGAACTATTATGGTTGACATCTAGCGGAGTTCAGTTCAACTAGTACTTACTAATAAACAAAAATTACCGATGAGACCATTTTGATTTATAAAGACACCTAGATGAAACAAGAAATATAATCAACGTACTTACCTATTAACCGAATAGAGGGTTTCTGAGTTTTATGATTTCTCGTTAATATATTGTCACGAACGCCTCGAACGATCCCGAACGTCGCGCCGGGAACATTCGAAACATCAAGAGCGTGTGGAGTTGACTTCCAGTGCGTTCTATACTAGAAGGTTCGTTAAAGTTCTTTATCTAGAAACGTCTGGAAAGATGTCCCACTGCCTACATAAGAATTGTGTCGTCAGGCCAGCAGTTAGTTGAATCTGGACCGCGATAGTGAGCGATACGATGCGAAGAAAGTGACATTGTGTGCGAAAGTTAGTTTATAAAGTTAAAGTGGAAAGAAAGTTAGTTAGTTGGGCTTGTAAATAGTTGATTTGCAAATAAGTGTTCGAAATAATGAACTTTCTAGTAAATTCGTTACAATATATTTTTGTTTGTACTGAAAATTATAATTTAGTTATATATCTTATTTTAAAATCGACGAACTTATACAAGTAAGAAATTGTATTGACGGAGAATTAAAACTTGTTCAGTCACAGTAAATCGATTCTTTCAAATAATCAAAACTGCAACCATGAGAATAATGTGAAAAGTACGGTTATATATGTTATATCTAAGTGAGTTCGGTGATACGTTGTCATATCATACAAGGGCTTAGTCGGACCTGGAAATGGTCAATGCTATACTGCTCATTTAACGGGTGAACATACGCATGAAGTGAAATTTTACTGCAAAACATATACAGAAAGAAATATTTTTAATGAAGGCAATTTTATTAGGATTACCGAGTTCTTGCGCATCTTAGATATTTCGCCCGTTAGATAGTTATATAGTTTTCCCTTTAGACATTTTTACGTCCACGCAGTACAAACGGTACGGTAGGAGTAAATTACGCTAATAAATACAACATACTTTATTTGTACTTGAAAAATATATGAACTGTACACATTTATTCGCAATAACAAGAAAACTAGTGACAAAAGAGAGCATAAAAACATGAAGTAGGTAGTTAAATCTCACATTTTCAGTATCTAGTTTATATTGAGTTGTAAAGTCAAATGCCACCGTGTTCTGTCACCTCTATTTTTTAAAACAGCATTTATATGCCTAGGCATGGTGTCTACAAGACTCTCACAGTCTTCTGAAGCAAAAAAGTCCCATATCTCTTGGAGACGATGTCGCAATGACTGAAATGTTTTAGCCGGACGATTACGCAATTCTTTTCATTCGATGCCATAATTTCTCGATCGGAGAAAGATCAGGACTACTCGAGGGCCCACATCCAGGATTTCACACGTTTGGCTGTATGGCAAGCCGCGCCATCTTGCTGGAAAAGAAATTTCCGATTAGCTAATTGCAGAGACTCGATTGATGTAAGAAGGCACTGATTTAAAATGACTATGTATTTTTTTGCGTTTACGGTGCCTTCAGCAAAGTGAAACCTACCAACGCCATTGGCGAACATACATCCCCGCACCATAATTGAAGCGGGAAATTTCACTTTTGCCGAAGACAGTTTTTGTTGTAAGCCTCAGTTTTGCTTCGAATGACCCTACTCCTCGAATCTCCTACACAAAGCTCTAATTTTGATTCGTCGCTCCAAATAACCGACCTCCACTGCCCCAAAGCCCAGTTTTTATGTATTTTGGTCCATAGTAAGCGGTTTTCTTCTGTTTTCAAGTGAGTAAGGGTTCTTATTTTGCCTAATAACGATAAGAGTTATATGCATTGAAGTATAAACAAAAATTACCTTATAAAAATTGAATCCAATTTCCTTCAGTGACCTCGTACAAGTTGGTTTAGAATACTGCCTGTCTGTCGCTTCATTCCATAAAATTGTTAGAGCACTACAATTGGCACAACGGTTTTTCTTTATGATGCGTCCCAAAATTCTTAATTCTGCAGCAGTCACTGCGGTTTGTATACCACCACGTGCTTTTCCAACTGTGGAACTGTAATTTTATACAAACGTACAATATCTCTAACAGTATAACGGGACAATTCTAATTCTTTTGCAATCTGGTAGGCACTTCTATCCTGATGCTGCGGTTTTATCAAAATTTTCCGTAAATCTTGCGATAATGTTTTTCCATTCGCCATTTCGACTTTAATTGCCACCAAGGTCGTTTACAAGACACAAGACACCATCGGCAGAAGTATCGTGATCTAGTTTCATACAAAATAATGGTTTTATGCCAATGTTTATGCTTCGACTTCGGTGGCGAGATTTACTCAAATCAGACTTTTAAGCACAAATTATATTTTCGAAGGCGATGTTTCTGTTTATTATTATAAGAATTACTCAAATTGATTCTACTTGGCATTAGGAATGAGAATTATCATAATAGTCTTCTTGTGTTAAAACGTTTATAGCTCATTTAATTAAAAAGTTAGTACGGGCGAACTCATATGATTTTGGGCTCGTAAACCCTACATTCAACATGCCTGTAGAGAATAGGCGACAAGTTTATCTCTTCCGGTTACGGGCATATCTCTTCCGGTTTTAAAGATTTTTTAATTGTGTTCACTTCACTATACATACAATGAATTTATCTTCAATTTAAAAAAAATTGTTTATTGGTCATTAATAATTTCCAAGAAAATTCATCCCGAAAATCGACTATTTTTTCATGTTCTCTCATTTCATAGGTACATAGATGTAGACCCTTAAAGCAAAATTTGTCTAAATTTTATTTTTATTTTTTAAAGAAAAAATGTCTTAATACTATTCTATAAGGTAAAATATCTATATGATAAACATATATGTATAGGGGAGGTGCACCTAAGAGTACGCACTTAACTTTTGTTTTTTAATGAAAAATAGATTTTAGTAAAAAACGAATATATTCTATCAAATATACATAGGTGAATATATATTCTAAGAAATACTCAAACTAAAAAAAATTCTAAACTTACAAAGACATTTTGAGAGTATTATAGAAAAAAGTGTAATACGTACTCTTAGAAACACATTTAATCTAAGACTAGGCATTAGTGAATCTAAGAGTACGCACAAAAAATAATAAGCTAATAAAGCAAAGATGTTCTGTTATTTTCTAAAGTTGCTATTTGTGTAACTTTCGCGTCATTTTCATAGGGCATGTTGATTTTTTTTCTTTTTCGGTGATTCTTTATTTGTTTCATGTAAAACTTTCCTTCTAATATTCGTAGATTGGCCTCGGTTCGAATTTTGTAGTAAATTATCTTTGTATGTAGATGTAGAGTTTGTCTAGAGTAGATGATAAAATTTCAGACATTTTTGATTTCGCTCTTCGGCTTTGAACATGTTTTGCTTCGGGAAGGGGTATTATCATTTTTAGCGCTATAGATACTTTTTTACTTCCATCAAATTTCTCCGTTGTAACCTCTTCTAGTTGACGATCGTTAGGCCTGCTTGTTAATGATTGTGGCTGAGCCTTTTAGGGTGTTGTTTCTTCTCTCTGAATATGGAGCTTGCTTGTTGATGGTTGTGGTTGAATGGTTTCAGGTATGGTGTGTTCTTTCTCTTGTGGTTGAGTTTTTTTTGGTGTTGTTTGTTCTCTCTGAACTTGGACTTGTAGATCGACAGGTTGGCTTGTGGATGGTACAGTGTCTTTTAATATTTGTTCTTTTGTGCGAATGTGAATATCGGAAATTTTGCTTGTTGATGGCTGTGACTGGTTGTTTTTGAATGTTGGTGTTTGCTTTTTAGTTGGAACTTGGTGATCGAGATGTTCGTTTATTAATGGATACATTTGATTGGTTGATGTTGTTTCTTCGATGTTTTTTTGCGATCAGATGTGAGAGTGGCAGATTGTCATCGCTATCTGGTTACTCTCGACGATTTGTTATCTTAGCGGGCGCAAAATCTTCATCTCCGAAGACATCGGGATTGTATGGAAATAACCCAGTTGCTTCAAAAGATTTTACTGATACTTGTATGGTGGCAACTTTAGAATAGGCCGAATGGAATAAAGCTGCCATCTGTTTAAGGGTGATGGCTCTTCCTGCATTAGCTACCATCCACTTATCGCATTCTGATGAAAATGCAGATTTCAATTGTGCAAAAAAGTCTTTATATAGCGGCTGCATTTTGTGACTAGCGTGGGGTGGTAATGACAGCAGCGTGATAGAGTGGTCTCGGCAAAACATTACTGCTTGTAATGAGCAATGGGAAATATGATTATCTAAAATTAGGAAAACTGGATCATCTGCAGTTGATTTTACATGACTTTGAAAATTACGCAGCCATTCTATGAACAATTCTGTGTTCATGTACCCGGATTCTGAAATTAACTTTAACGTGCCCGGTGGAGCACCATAGAACAGCTCCTCCTTCATTCTTTTTCGAGGAAAAATAAGGCCTGGAGGAACCCAGATACCCCCGATGCACTAACACATCAAACGGCTGTGATAAGTTGGCCTCTTTCAGCTGACACCACTTTAGCAAACCACTTTTTGCCTTTAGATGCGAAAATCTTTGGCAGTTTATTCGGTACGGTGGACATCCCCGTTTCATCCATATTAAAAATCCGATGCGGTCTGGCTTTGGTCTTCTCGTAACACTGCTTCAAATTGTTAAAAAATCGCTGACACTGGACCTGATTAAATCCTATCGTCCGATCCAACCTGCATTTTTCTGAGTTACTTAATGATAGTCCATCTAGCAGCGTAAAGTTTTGTCCAGTGTCTGCCTGCAAGTTTTTTTTTCTTTATTGAACCGATGCTCTATACAATTTAATTCAGCAAACTGGAATGCTAAGGAAATAACGCCTTTCATTCTTAATCCGTAAAATCGGTTATCCAGATCTCTGACGTGATTTGCCAATTTCAACTCCATTTCTTTGGTAAATACATTACTAAACCTTCCCAAAGAAGTAGGGATGGTACCCTATAAAAACATATAAATATCACGGATATTGAAAAAAAAAGAATCATTAACTTAACGCTTTTAATCGTTTTCTCAAGGAACATTCGTTAATGCCTAATGATTGTGCCACAGAACGCTTGCTTTCTCCACGTTCAATTCTTGTTCTTGCTTCATTTAATAAATTTTCATTAAACTTTAGTTGTCGATCAGTTTTTCGCTCGTATTTCCCCATCATTGTAATTGCTCAACCTAAAATTTCATAAAATAACTTTGATCTTATGAACATAGACCTAAGAGTACGCAGTAGGTAAGAATACGCGCGCGTACTCTTTGGGTGCGTATTCTTTGATACTAAGACACGTTATGCCTTTTTGTAATTTATCTAACACGTATGCAATCTCAATTAAGAAATAAATATTTGATCGCATAGCCTAATGAATGTACTTAATAACTAACTACTGGCAAATTAAAATTCTATGATTTTGACTACACAATACGTTATAATAATATACTAAGATAAAAAAGTTTTAATAATATGCATAAAATATATTATCTTACCATTACTAATGCACAAAACCATAAATTCAACGAATGACCTAACCTGAAACCAAGAAGACTAGAGAGTAAGGAGACATAGCTCCTCGAAAAATCAGTGGTGGGGGTTGCACGAAAAACGTCGGCAATATGGCAGGCTCGCGTAGAAGCGCGCGGGATCTGCGCATGCCGTTTATCCTCGTCTATCGCGGTTTCTCTCTCACACTATCAAAATGTCGGGTTCCATTGAGCCACGATCAGGGCTTTTGCAGGAACAATTCTCAACGCAACAGTATCTCGACGCTTTTGACATATTCAACAGAAAAACTGGAAACGCTCGAAACACAGCAAACAAAAATAACCTCAAGTAACCTCGCTCGATTCTACGCAATGACCGCCATGATGAAGCACCCCACGTGATCACACTGTGGACGCTTTTCGTGCTACCCCCACCACTCGAGTTATGTATCCTGTTCTCTAGTCTTCTTGCCTGAAACACACTTTCTCACAGCACGCCCAGCTGACACTAAACAGGTAATTATGCCAGTATTGCCACACAGAAAATTTTAACGTGCGTACGCTTAGGGACTGCGTACTCTTAGGCGCACCTCCCCTACAACTCAAAGATTCACCTTGTATAAAAGGAAATCCCTTCATCAGTTTTCCAGATTTCACACGTGTATTATGATAACTCATCCAAGAATAGTAATAAATTGTCGATCACATTACATTTTAAATTACGTTTGTGGGTGAAGTAAAAGTTTCAGCTGTAGGCGGTTCTATATCTAAACTGTTTATATCTAAGCATTCGTCCCGTACTAACGAACTGGAGTCAAACGAAAATAAATTACTCTCTCCTGCCTATCCGCCTACAGCAGTAACAAATAAAGTGAAAAGTAAATATTTCCTTATAAAAAAAAAAGGGACGCTTCACAGGTTTCTAATATAAGGGCAGATTTCAAAAACAACGTTAGCAAGTGGCATGTTGTTGAAATGAAATGTATGTGATATTAAAATGTGTTTTTTTTTTACTTATTAAGTCGGAAAAAAATATTTAACATGTAGCAGGAAATACTTGTAAACGCATCCGATAAATTTCGTTATGAAATAAACAGTTATATTAACTTTTCTTTATCTTCGCCCGTTTTAGAGATTACCAGCCATACACGTCACGCCTTGCTGTGCCGTTTATTAAATTTAAACAAATACTAATATTTTCGTTACAACAATATTCAATTTATTTTGGATCATTATGTATTTTTATTCGTTTTATCGAGAAAAGTCTGACAATTCAAGTTTTCGATTGAATGTTATTTATTGAAGTGCATTTGGATACACAATATCTTTTGTTTTTCCTTCTGGTGCGTACACAGTTAAACCATATGGTTTTCCGGCGCTTGAGCAGGCCACATACAGCTGTCCATGTGAGAAGGACGGATTTTCCAAATTCAGTCCACACACTTGTAGCGATTGTCCTTGTGCTTTGTTGATGGTCATTGCAAAGGCGAGTCGCACAGGAAACTGCAAACGTTTGAATTCGAATGGCATATCTGTTGGAATCTTTGGGATGCGTGGCAACAGTACATCTTCGCCTCTAAATTTTCCGTTTAAAATTGTAGCTTCGATAATGTTGTTCATGAAAATTTTCACCGAAGGCCTGGTACCATTGCAGAGTCGTGGTGGATTGATGTTTCGTAGAAGAACGATGGGCACGCGAATTTTCAATGTTAGAACGTGCGGTGGCATGCCTGGAAAATCAAGTGAATTTAAGAACTCAGTTGGATAATTGACAACTTTGTCTTGATTCATTACAGTATCGATGGACTTGTACGTTGTCGTGTCGCCTGGAATTCCGTTTTGAATGCTGAAATTGATTGTACTGACATCGTTGTTTTTGTTTGCTAATATAGCCCGTGCACTGAGCCACTCATCATTTCTGTAATTTTGTGCTATATTGGGGAAAACTTTGTCAATTAACTCGTCGGTGGTTGTTGTGATTTTACAGAAATTTGTTGGCAATGTGATGCATTGTGTTGATTCATCGATTGCCATTTTCCCATTCCCAATGTCCAACAATTGTTTTGCGAAACGATCAGGGAATGCATCATTTTGTAGTTGTACACGCATATTGGTTTATGTACGTGTCGAAACATAGTCTTACTAACTCAGAAATCACCCACGAAATTAAAGGCAGGAGAATTGCATCGGAAATGCTTTTAAAATGAGTTTTTAGTTTTTATACGATTGGAATTTCACAATCAACACCACTTGTTACATCTTGTTACGTCATGCACGATCTAAAACGCCGCTATTTATAGTTGATGCAACACCAAAAACATGCGAACTGCCGCTAAACAATATGAAATTCACACATTCGATGAATCGACGCGCGCGCCATCTATCGAAACATAATTTTACTAACTCAGAAACCTTCGCGGGCATGCGTCCAACCGTTCCCCAAAGTTTCATCGCAATCGCGATGAACGGTTTAGGAAGGCATAAGAGACATACAGACAAACATTCACTTTTATATATAGATAGATCATGAATATTTGGATGAGTATTTGTTTTGATTTAAATAATATCATTTTATTGAAACTACAAAATATAGGCAATATGTTCAAAATAATAAAATTTGCTTTAAACGTAGTTAGAGATAGTTCTAAGGCAAATGCTTCATATAGAATAAGGCAAAAATATGGTTAAAGTTGTGACTCATCCTAAGACTATTAACATAAATGTATACTTATATCCATCCTCTATATTTGAATATGCTTTATACATTTTTTTCTCCTAGCTGATTCTCCTTAAATTTCTCTGTTCAACTGTATAGCAAAATGGCATTGATTTTGAAAATGGCGGCTGGAAACTATTTATTTATCTATTTATTTATAAACAAAGTATCCCAAGAGAAGTTTTTTTTTTTAATTATAACTTCTTTCATATTTTCTTATAATATACAGAATACTTTATGATTTTCTAGGCCGCCTGAGATTTGTTATATTGTGCGGTTCCAATATTCCTTAGCACATATTAATTTTTGGAACTGTTCTGGACTGAGACCTAAAAGAACGAAACTCTATACGTACATTAAAGTGTAAAAATAATATTGTATTAATAATATTTTAAAAAATGATTGTTAGATGGCAACAGTACGCGAGTAACAACTTATTTGGAGTCTAATTTCTATCTATCTGTTCAAAAGTTGTTACTTTTCCGCACTCCACTATACTAGCGGAAAAGTAATGTAATCGTGTAAAGAGAAAGTGAAAAAACAAAATTCTTTTGAGTTTATTTTTCATTTTTTGACCTAAAAACAAAAAAAAATGGTTCTTAAAAAATTTTTGCTGTGTGTGTGTGTGTCGTCGTTGTGGTCGGCATTAAAATTTATTGTTAACACGATCACTCAACTGAATCATGTCGGATCGATCGGGTTTTGACTGATCCTGATCGGGGACGTCTTCCAGATTACACCTATTGATTTTGAGGTGGATAGCACACACCACGCCCTCCCTTGGGTCTATTTGAGACATTTCTTTTGTTAGCACGATAACTCAACTAAATCGTGTCGGATCGATCGGGTTTTGACTGATCCTGATCGGGGACGTCTCCCTGATGATACCCATTGATTTTGAGGTGGATAAAACACACCTCACCCTGTCCATGGGTCATGAGAAAGCACGACAGTGGACTATTTGAAAAAATTTTTTCTTAACACGATAACTCAACTAAATCATGTCGGATCGATCGGGTTTTGACTGATTCTGATCGGGGACGTCCTCCAGACGACACCTATTGATTTTGAGGTGGATAGAACAGACTCTACCATGTGCATGGGTCATGAGAAAGCACAATGGTGGATTACTTGAGAATTTTTTTTGTTAGCACGGTCACTCAATTAAATCGTGTCGGATCGATCGAGTTTCAACTGATTCTGATAAGGGACGTCTACCAGACGACATCCATTGATTTTGAGATGGATAGGACACACCCTACCCTGTTCAGTGGTCATGAGAAAGCACGAGGGTGGACTATTTGGAAAAAGTAAAACTGTCACATAAAACAGATATTCTGCATTTATGTGTTGGTTTATTTTTTCTCGGTCACTCAATTTCGAGATACAGATGTTCTATGTGCGAAACAGTTCGTTTTAAGGTTTTAAAACTGTTTGTTTTTATATTGACATATCTTTTGTTACGTTGAAAAAGTTAATGCGATTCTAATTGAATCGCTAATTGCAGAAAGGGGACAAGTCACATTTTCCCATATTTTGAAGAAGTTAATAAAACTGTTTAACTTGCTTGAAAATAAGAAAAATTAACCATCGTTATCGACAGCATATTGCTTATGACATTTATTATATATCAGTATAATGTGTACTAGACTTTCGTTCCTATTGTTAGTTTAAATGTCAAATTTGACATATGGACATGTCACCTTTATGCAGTAAAAAGATATTATTACTGGAAAGAAACTCCAAAAAAAATTATTTCATATGTTTTCACTCTGTAATACAAAAAAAAGTAAAATAATTATATTTATTCGTCGTCATAATTCTTATCTTTAGTTGGCCAAGCAGTAACTTCTTGCTAATATTCTGAATCAGGTATGAATTTTACGGTTTGCATTATATAAGCCATCTTCTTTTTATTTGTGGGTATCTTCTCCAAATAAGCTTTTTTTGTGGGAAGGGTTAATTGCTGTGAGGTATTTCCAAGTCGAAACGTGTCTGTTACCAGGAAATTTATAAATTCTCGGTAGATAACTTCTTCAGCAGAAGAAATAGTTAGATGATGGTATGACGAAATAGAAAATGACATATTTTGACTCCGTGGGAAACTTTTCCATAGGATTCGTTACTTAGATAAGTACCTTTATAAGATGAAGACCACCAGCTCTTATAATCATACACTAATTCCTTGGAAACAGTCACAATTTGGCATTTTTCTGCATTTTTTGATGCTTTGGAAATGAATTCGCTATATTCTCAGAGAGTCGGTAGAGTCTTTTGCATTTGTTAAGTGCTCTCTTGATTAGACCAATATCACGATCACATGGCATGAAGGAATGCCCTCTCATAGGAAAATATATTTCTATTTCTTCAAATCTTTGAAATTCTATCAAGCTCATTAAAAATCAAATCACCACAAAAAATCAATCATCTTACTTTGACCACAACAATTGTCACAGAAAATGTGAATTTTTTTTATATTTTGTTCAACGGCGTGATGTAATGTCTAATGTCTAATAAAAGCACATACATCATTTGCCTCTTTTCCGGCTTCCCCTTCGTGGTATACGTAACAAATCATCTGTTTAGATTTTAAATAATGTATTCCGAATGTGCACAGTGTAAGCTGCCGTAGTTAATATAGGTCCTGTACGGAAATTTGAGGTAATGAAACATTAGCCATGTAATCAATATAAATTGCTAGAGTGTTATTGCTTTCCTCACATAGTTGCTTTATTGAATCCAAAATTGCATAGAATTTTTCACTACCAGGCTTATGGACGAGAAGTTCAGTAACAGCAACCCATTTGGCATTTTCATTTAACGTTTTGCTATTAATTTTAGCATTTAGCTCCTCGCTGGTGCTGCATATATTTATTACAGGACGACCAAACTGGTACACTTAGCTGGCACAACCCTTCCAGAATAATTGGTATGTTGTTTACCACGCAGTTTAGCCCTTTTTATTATGTTTCTTTTATATTTTTCTGCATTTACTACACCTTTTTTCGTTTTTGTTGATGTTCAACCTCATTTTCAGAGCTGGAACTCATTTTAGAGAATGCCAGTATGCTACTTATTCGAATAATAGAATCAAAGTGTTTATAAAAGTATATTGTATGATGTTTTGCGTGTTTACTGTAGAAAGGCGATATCTCTTGGATATACCCCGTTTCTATAGTAAACTGAAACATTCTACAGCAAACATGCGTATGGGCGAGTAAAATAGGAATATGCAAAAATTTCATGTTGGTATAAAATTGGACATGTCCCCTTTCTGAAATTAACGATTCAATTATTGACGAGATTGGAAGGAATATACATGTAGCTGAAAGAATTTTCAATGGAGGATATCCCGATGTCCCTGACTTGAGCGTATGCTTACGACAGCTACTGCCGAAGCTTCCAACAGTTGGTACTATTCAGGATGAAACTGGATGCTCAGGCATTGCAGAAAACCAAAAATTAATATTTTTGGTGAAACAGTCGTGAATCCCACATAATGTACATCTCACGTTGTAGCTATTTGGAGAGAATGTGTGGTTACTGTGTCAAGGGTTTTACACACACACAAATTTCTCCCCTATTAATTGTAAATGGTTCAACAGCTCACAGATGATGATCCTGATGAGAATATAAGGGACTGGAATGATGTGAATCCTCATATCTTTCGTGAGAGCCACACACAGTTTCCAGAAAAAGTCAACGTGTGGGCAGGAATCTTGGGAAATCACATAGCCAATTGGACCTGTTTTTAAATCGAAATTTAACAGCAGAGGTGTTAAACCATATTGCAGAATGCTGGACCTCTAATTTTGGACATTTTTGTAGAAAATCCTGATGAATTTCAAGACCTAGGAATTACTTTTCAACAGGATCCACACCATTATGGCCCAGTAAGAGTTTATTTGAATGAATCCCAATAGTTGAACTGAACACCACGGTACAATATTGTGGCTTACCGGATTTCTAGATCTATTGCCCGTAGATTTCATTTTATAGGAGTATTTAATATAATTACTAAGCTACTTCAGATTCACGTTATACAAACCCGTTAACATTGGAGTATTGAGGCAAAGAATTGCTGAAAAATATAGGTTCATTTACGCAGAAAATTGAATGACTTAGAGAATAATTAACAATACAACAGGATGATGCATCGAATGATGGCGATGGCACAGGATGCATATAGGATGCACAGAACAATGGCGCCGCAACGCCATCGTTGATTAATTATTATATCACTATTTCACAGGCCAACAAATATTTTGTGATCGGACTTGTTTTGACTTTTTGGCTTAGTTACATACTACAGAACTACAGAAACACTGTATTTTTTGTTTACATCACGCACCAGTATTTGTAAATGTACATTGTATAATAATTTGGAGTTTTTAAAACTGAGGTTTTATAAAATTAAATTTTGCCTCAATTTTTGTGGTGTCCCTGTATTTAATCGGTTTTAAACATACACATAAGTGTGGGGATTTATGAAATCATAGTTAGCCCATGGGGATATTCCGGTTTTATACTATTCGGGTATTTACATAGTCGTTGTAGTACGTTTTCAATGTGTGTACGTTTACTCGTGACATCGCGTGGTGTGTTTTTATGTTGTTTTAAAAATTCCCAGAAGTTGTAAAAATACAATAAATATATTTTGTTATAAACTTTATACCTGGTTCAAAAAACGTTATTTATGTAAATTTGGTTGATCCGCAAAAAAATTCTTTTGCCGCCATTTCATATTAAAATAGGACTAATGAAGCAATACGTAAAAACTATAGATAAAAGTGTGAATTGGTTTAAGTACTTATGTGACAAATTTCCAACTCTTTCTGAAGCAAAATTAAAGAAATGCATTTTCATAGGACCACAAATAAGAAAATTAATGCAAGACCAACAGTTTGAAGAAACTGTTGACAGAAATTGAAAACAAATCTTGGATATGCTTTAGAAATGTAACAGAAATTTTTTAGGAAATTATAAATATCCGCAGTATGAGAAAATTGTCAACAAAATGATGGATAAGTTTAAGCAACTTGGTTGTAATATGAGCATAAAAATTGATTCTCTTCATGCTCATCTGGACTACTGCCCATAAAATCTTGGTGCTTAGTTAATGAAGAAGTTAGTTAGTGAAGAGCAAGGTGAAAGGTTCCATCATGACATAAAGGAGATAGAAAGGAGGTTCCATGATCGATGGGATGTCGCGATGATGGCAGATTACTGCTGGATGCTGAAAAGGGAACATCCAACGAATGATTACACAAGAGAAGCAACAAAAGAAAGTTTTTTGTTAAAAAGGGATAGATTTTCAAAGAAAAGAAGAAACTAGGGACTTAAAACTATTTGTGTTGCTGCTTTTTCATTTTTCTTAATGTTTTTTAAATCTAATGTTTATTGAAATGTAATTTATTCTTCGGCTTTTAATTTATTCTGATTATTCGGTTGATCAAAAACCTTACGTAAGAAGCAAAAACGAAAGGCAGATATGAAATCAGCGTAAGTAACTCATTTATAATCATTTATTAAACCCAAATCAACTTTCAAAATGTTAAAATTTGTAAGTCTGTCTTATTAACTAAAACATTTTTATACTTTAGTATACGTGTGCCGATTTTCGTTCTCTTAAGTCTTTCAGTTCCAAAGTTCATTGGAAGGAAAGGACTTTAGACGCGCGCTGTATGTATACCTCATCAATTCAATCATTAATCGAAATAGTTTAAAATTTTAGCTAGTGCTCTTTGTAACTTCACACATAGCAACTGCCAACTCCTCGCGGTTGCCTAGGTGACGACACATTGTACACCAAATTGATTAGTTTCGTTATTTAATCCTCATACCTTACAAATTGCGAAAATTATTGCTGGCAGATAAACGCCATTAATACGAATTAATGATTAAAGCGAGCGTAATTCCACAATTAAATAGTTACTTAATATTAATCATCAAACATGGATATTATACAACCTTTTTTAACTCCTGGAGCGATCGGCGTTCTGCTCAGTGGGCAATAAGGCGTAGGGCATATTCTGCCATATGAATAGTATGACAATAGAATGACGTATTTATTCTATGTATGTATGTGTGTTCATTTCTAAATAGTAGATATTGTAACAATATGGATTCCACAACTCTTATAATTACTTTCTAAATTATGTTCACATTTATCAATAGAACGGATGTACATATTTTCTAGTCTATTTTAACAAAAGTGATATACTTGACCCAAACCACCCACAGAGAGAAGGGGTGAAAGAAGGGTGGGTTCTGTAATTTAGTCGTTCTTTTCTTTACAAATACATGTTACAAAAGCGACCCATTTAAAACCGGAGGTCAGAGTTTGTAGAATTCCATTTATAAGGGTTAATGAAGACCATATGGGGCAAGCTAGCCTATATATTGGTTCGCGGACGCCGGAGCCAGGGCAGAACTAAGGGCCAAGAGCCCAGGAACGAATTAATTGACACAAAGGAATGGCTCAATTAGGTAGTTTTTGTAATTGTAAGTAATATTTTGGAAAATAACGAAGTTCGGACTTGTCTTATCAGACTGTGGTTTTGTGGGGTTCCACTGGTCAGATCGATGGAATTGATAGGACAGGTAGCTGCTATATATACATATATATGTAATTGCGGACGGCCCCTCACGTGCGAACTTCACGGGGAATATGTATACTAAGATCTAAGTACACGTGGATGTACACGAAATAAATAATTATATTCAGTATCAGTTCAGTTCAACACCAAATAAGTAACTTTTAATTATCGACAATAAAATATAACATTATAATCAATACAAATTGAATTGTATAAGAAATACTAGTTGTAAGCAATCGATGGTCATAGTCTATCAGCAGCCACGATTATAAACGGGAAAGTCACCGACGGGCAGGGGTAAGCTCAACTATGGTTGGCCAGAGGGAATATGTAACAATCCCAAGGCGCTTACGTTCTGCCCGTAAGGGACATTTTTGCTAACAAAAATAAGTAATTTTCGCCCACTACAGAAAAAGTACCAACATTATAGATTTCCGAACAGCCAAATTAAAAGTGAGTTTTTTCTTCTGCTCGACCGCGATTAACTACTGATTACGACTCAGCGTTCTCTGATTAATTTTCCCAACGTAGAGAATTGTTTATTTATTTTTCCCTGTGTAAACTCAAAATTAATAAGCCTTGTTAAATTTGTTTGTATTTAGGAATACTTGTGTCTAACATTATAATCGAATAGAGGACGGGAAAATTAATCAGGAACTGTTAGAACTAGTGACCGTTCGTTTGCGGGAGTTCGCGACTGTAATTAGTGAGCCTAATAGATTCCCCCCCGTTGTTGTGATATCGGCGTTCTGTTTACTGCCAACCACCAAGAGCATACCTCCTAGACTAGAAAGACCGGAGAAGGTAAGTCATGTTTATACATTTCACTATTAAATTATGCTCGAACCCACATTAACCACCACTAATGTAATCAGTCCCTTTCGATCAATGGTTACCGTTTGCCAATCTGATTAAGTACCTGAAGGTCTCGTGAAGGTCGCCGTCAGGAAGACTCTTTACGATACTTCCGCCTGGTACAATATCAAGAGATATCTCCTACTTTACTAAAGTATAGCTGATATAACTTCTCGTACTATTCTTTGGTGAGAAAGACCTTGAAGCGACTTTTTAGTTGCATAAACTACTGTTGAGTGATAGACGTCGAGGCTTTACTGCAGAATTTTTTTTTTTTTTTTGGGAGGAGTGGAAATGTTCAAAAGACACCCTTTACATCGTACCATACTAGGGTAGTGTGAGATTTATACCCACTAAAATCCCTCCCGCTCGCCTAACAACTGCTCTGGAAATGACACCATGTGTCTTACATCAGAGAAGTTGATGTCCTAAAAGTCTTTCTCATCTTCCCTCTTCTCTGCTACCTGCAAATTCCTCCAACTAAGCCTTCCTCTAAACCTATTTAATGACCCACAAGACCCTGTAGCCTTCGCTCGTCCAACTCCTTCTCCTTCATGATCTTCCTCGCTCCACCATGAAGCTTATCCCATTTCCTTCTAGAGCTTAACATAATTCTGCTAAGATTGTCTGCAGACAAATCCTCCTCCACCTCCTGCTGAACCTCCTGTCCAACTCGATGCCATCTCAGGCAGTGAAAAAAGATTTGTTCCGCCGAGTCTCAATCTCCACAGTAAACGCAGAAGTCGTCCGCCGTCTTCTCTATCCTTTTTGAATACACCCTGAAAGACCCGTGCCCTGTGAGTACCTGCGATAGGAAATAGTCTGTTCTTCGAAAACCACAATTCCACCATCCCACAACGTCTGGAATTAGACTTCGGGTACATTGCCCCACTTCCACGTTTGCATCCCACTCCCTCTGCTACAATTCCAGGGTCACTGCTCTCTCAGCTCCCCTTGCAACCTCCATCCGACCGTCCTCCCTACCATGTAATCTCGCCTTTAACTCGGCCAGCAAATGAATCGGAATAATCCCAGCCACCACCTGCACGACCTTGGTGGACACCGTGCGATAGGCGCTGGCCACTCTAACTGTCATTTTCCTATGAGCTCCCAACAACTTGACCTTGTACTTCTCTATTTTAAGGACGTCCACCCACACGGGGGCCCCATACAATAGGATAGAGTGAACCACTCCACAGAGCACCCCTCTCTTCCCGCTCGACGGTCTCCCCATATTATTCGACATCAGCCTCGCCCAAGTCGCCACTCTCTCCTCAGCTTTCTTCACCACTCGACTTACATGCTCTCCAAACGTACCCCCAGAGCCCAAGGTTATCCCCAGGTATTTCACCGCTGTTGACGGTTCTATCTCCACCTCGTCAAAACCTTATCCTTGACCTGTATCTGGGCCCTATCAGGATAAAACAGCAGAAAACATAGAAAAGTATCTTGTGATGAACTTTCCTTGTAGACACCGGTTTTCATGCGAGTCAAAAATAGTGACGCTTTTTTCATTACTGTGGTTTCGTTACGGTACCGCTCCATTTGCGTTATTGTATAATATAATAGGACGATTCATTACTATACGTAAAGTCAGCATACCGTTATGTCACGGCACCGTCACGTCAACTTTGGTTAATGTTCACACTAAAGGCTGATTCACACTGTAGTTCAAGTCACGCTCCACTCAGGGCGCGATAAAATATTGTGACGTGCTATATCAATGGAAATATTCATATTTGGCGCTTCGTTCACGGTACGCTCACGATCTTTGACCGTGGTCTTTCTCCTCGCGGAAGTTTTGAACGAACCGTGAGCGAACCGTTGCGTCAGTGTGTTGTAATTTTACCCAAAATGTATTGAAATGAATGTTTTGCTATGAGAAAATATTGGAAAAATATTGTTTCATCATGCACAAGGCCTTTATATATGCTGTATAGACTGAAAAGTTCTCCAAACGTCATAAACCCATATCTTCCTGCGTCTCTTGTATTGTTGCTCTTCATCACCCAAACATGGCAATTGCAGCCAAATCGCTTATAGAGAATGTATTCATCTTACTGTAGGAATGTGTTGACATGTTTCATACTGATTAAAAATGAGCGCCAATTGAATGTAAAATATCGTACCCTACCCTATATACTACCCCTACATACTACCCTAAATCTTTTATTATGAGCGGATCGTGAGCGTAGTGCAACCTGAGCGCCTAGTAGTGAGTAGAATCACTAGTGAGATTTGTGACGCTAAGCAGAAAATACCTATCCGTCCAAGTTCAGTGGCAAACTACAAGCAAAAATGGCAGTTTTTAATTCAAACTAAATTGTTATGATTGAATTGCTCTTAGACGAAGAGGAGGTCGAAAATGAAAATAAAAAGAGGAGAATTTGGGTATTGCAAATGTGGAAAATGAGAAAATCTATTGGAGAATATCATACGAAGTACAAAGAACTACAAGACGACGAAGTAAGCTATTATAAATATTGCAGAATGTCGAAGTATGAGTTTCCTAATCTACTGAATAAACTATAAAATAATATAAAGAAGGAGAACACTATTAAAAGTACAAGTTATACAAACATATTGCTATATACTTTGATCGTCATTCTCTGGCGTAACATATTTGTGAAAATTCTTCATAATGTGTTTGGGACGAGAATCGTCCAGAATGCCGTGAATATGATTCTGCTGATAGCGGTGTTGGAGTTTGCCTGTATGTATTATTTATGTTGTTTTCTAGATTATAAGTTGTCCACTTGCTGTTGTTTGAAGTTGATAGTGTGTTGGATATTGAATATTGAATGTTGGATGCTCGGTGGTGGGTGCTTAAGACTGTAGCCGAGTGACTGTGCAGAAGCAATTAATGAAACGTTGGTGAACATGAAGATGAAGGCATTGGTGTTACATTGATCCTTGCTGGTTGAAAGGTTCCAAAGTTAGAAGTCCGATTGTGTGGTAAATTTGAAGTAGTACTTTCTTGTATAAATTGCCACTGAAGGTCTGAAACGATGTTAAACAACTTTGACTTTGCTATGTGCTGATACACTGGTGGAAACTCTTTGACGATTGCAGCTAATCCAGAGAAAAATGCGTCAATTGGATCTGGATTTTGATCGGACGTTGTGACATTAGCCCTTCGAGTTGCATTTTGTGGTTCTCGCTTCAGTTTTGAGGATGGCGTTATAGACACGACAGATTGTCGATCCTTCCCAGTTGTCATTTTGCTGATTTGTGATCCCGTGCCCTGCGTAACTTGTTTCCTTTCTCCGGTTTCATTATTGTCGCCATTTTCTTCGGCATGTGTCTCCGTGTCCTCTTCTTCGTCATCACCAACAGTCGATACGTTTCTTATGGTATCTCTTTTTCTTTGAAGAAAGGGACTAGAAAGGACATAGCGTCTTCGAACTTCCATTTTATCACGTTCGTAACAGCCTGTCCACTCATTGTTTTTTTTTAATGCTTTCCGGAGCTGATTGCACAAGTAAATCCACCGTGCCTTACAAGACGCCCCTGCAAAAAATATTTAATTTAGATTACTACAACTAATTTAAACTTAAGTCAAATCAGATCATTAGATTCGTTTCAAATATGTTTCACGTTTTTGGCGACAGGTGACTCCTTCCAAATTACAGCGTTTAGTTTTTGACTGGAATACTCTACTGTTCATCAGATAGTGAAAGATGTGTGTCAAGCAATTATAGACGCTATGCTTACAGAAGTCATGCCGATTCCAACTTCAAGAGATTGGGAAAATATATCTAAGCATTCTTGGCAAGTTTGGAACTTCCCCAGTTGTCTAGGAACGCTTGACGGTAAGCATGTGCAGATTATTTCACCACCAAATAGTGGTTCTCAGTAGTTTAATTACGAGCGGACATTTTCTATCGTTTTGCTGGCGTTGGTAGATGCAAATTATAAGTCCATCGCAATCGATGTCGGATCTTTTGGTAAAAACAGCACTGGAGGGATTTTTGCAAATTCTAATTTAGGAAAAGCTTTGGAGCAATGCAAAATGAACCTGAAACGCAATGGTCTGCGCCATACGTTATCGTTAGAGACGAAGCTTTTCCGCCTAAAACGTACCTTTTTAGGCCATACCCATCCAATGTAATAAAATGAGAGAAAAACAAATGTTCAACTACAAACTCTCACGAGCTAGAAAGAAGAGTTTCCGAGAACGCTTTTAGAAATCTAGCACACAAATTTCGAATTTAGAGCCATAAATCTATTGCCGAAAAATGTAGATAAAATCATAATAGCCACTTTTTGTGCAATTATATTAAAAACAACGAAGTTATGGCTACACATTACGACCCGCCAGAAGGAGACCTCAATTTGTAAGATTTATCAAAGCAGCGCTCAGGCTTCTGCTTTTCATGTCCGTGAGATATTTAAAACATTTTTCTGTTCACCAAGTGATTCCGTACCATGGCAGATAGAACACTTTTCATGAACATATTACTTGTCAAACACATATAGTTGGTTATGCAGATTACACACTAAGTCTAAATTAAATTTACATTACACTTCCATAAACCAACCTATAATTTCCATAAATTGAATATACCTACCTGTTGCGCTTGTTTCTTTTCCAGTATTTTCCCACATTCTGTCTTTGTAAAGGTTATCACTATAATATCTATTAGACATATCATATAGTTCCTCATATTTTCTTACACATTCTATCAGTTTCTATCATCGTTCACATTTTTCATACACTACATGAATTCTCTCCGTTTGCCGTCTCGGTGACGCTGCACGTTTGTACTTGCAAGATAGGAACCGTCTTCGTCGCGAATGAAACTGAAAAATATTCTTGCCGAGAATGCTGGACGGTTCGTACTGTTGACGTTACCATACAATGAGAACAGAGCCATTTATGAAACATTATAAAATGTTTTGACGTGACGTTGCCGTGACGTGACGTTCCGCGACGCTACGTATAGTATGAACCGAACTTACTAGTGTCCTGAGTTCGACTCTGTTGCTGCTCGGAATAGACGCTTGACTTATGGAAAAAAATATGGATAATTAACTATACACTTCGGTACTATACATATACAGGCTGGTATATAGAATATTTTGTTTAATAGTCTATTATGCTGGCAGTACTATAGACGAGATTTATGTTTGTCGCATGTTTTGTAACCATTTTTTATACACATATTTATATATACGCCTCACAGACAGTAATTAGCAAAGCGCCCGACTGGCGAAACATGTATTGATTAATTTAACTTCAATTTAGGCTCGTATGCTATTAATTATTTAATCTAATTTAATTTTACGTTCCTGTAAACAATGTTTCTAGTAAAGGGGCAAATAATTGCTTTACGTTAATAGTTATTTGAGGTATCTGAAATATATTTTATTTTATTGTTTAATTAAAGTTTATTCGTTATTTATGTTTAGTTATTTCATAACTACACATGTTTAAACGTATCATCAAATCATATTTAAACCCCGATGAACTGTGTTGTTGATCATGTAAAATAAATTAAGTGTTAACAAACTTTATTTTAATTAATTTTGTTAAGTAACATATTTAGAACTGATAACACAGGTCTGCAAAAAAACTTTTTTAAAAATTGTTTTGATTTAGTTAACTGATCTTTATGTAATTTTTAGCGCTGATTTCAAAAATGACTGGCTTTTTTTATCACGTAAGGCTTGCCTACAAAATAAAGTTGAAGTTTAAACTTTGTCTTTCAACATTTTTAACTCCAGGAATAAGAGCCTTTCTGATTGACCACGTCTGCTTAACATAGTGTTGTTTCCTGTCACGGATATCCCATTCACAGAGGAAACATGGAAATTTTGTGTAACCACTTTGTTGACCTAGTAACATGGAAATAACTTTCAAATCCCCACAAATGGTTCATTTATGGTCAGAGTAGCCAAGATTATTAAGAACAAACTCAAGATTTTCGTAGCATTCTTTCAAATGGACTGAGTGTCCAACAGGCACAGAAGCATATCGGTTACCATTGTGAAGAAGTACAGCTTTCAAACTCCTTTTTGATGAATCGATGAAAAGTCTCCATTCCTCTGGTTCATACGTGATTTTAAACATTTCCATGATTCCAGGTACATTGTTGCAGAAAACTAGGTCACCCTCTTGTGTAAAAAAAGGGACAAATTCCTTTTCTCTAAATCGGTACCATGAAAATGAAACACCGGAGGCTAACATATGTCTTTCTTTAAGTCTAGACACTAAAACTTCCGCTGAATCCTTTGAGAGGCCCACAACTCGTACTAAATCGTTCAAGTCTGATTGAGAGAAAAGTTTAGGGTCATTGGTATCTGGAACGTAGCTGCCCTCACTATCGCTGCCACTATGTGACATTTGGTCTAAATCGTCTAAAATATTGTCCAGGGTAGCCGGAGATGAAGGAATAGGCAAGTCAGGTCCATGAGGAACAGGGCGAATAGCCGAACGTATGTTGGTTGGGTATGAAATGTCCTTCCTGTTTTTTAAATTGAACCCTTGCACTGAACGAGAACAAAAATAACAGTTATCACTGTGATTTTTAGGCTCTCTCCAAATCATGGGTACTCCCAAATGAAATGATTTCTTCTTACCTTGAAACCATTGTCTCAGTTCTTCAACACATACAGAACACACTATATGGGGAGCCCAAGATTTATCTTGGTCCCCTAATTTAACACCAAAGTATGCAAAATACACCTTCTGAATAAAATTAGAAATGTTCCTTTGTTGCTTCTTGACGGTATAAGACCCACAAATATAACAGAAACAGTTAGGAGAGTTGACACATCCTCTAGTAGCCATTTCTTCTAAATAGCACAAAACTGTTTGATGTGTACACTACAGTGGCTAGCTCCACACTGAGTCACTAACTGCAATCAAGGTCACGGCTCACTATATTCCTCACGACGTCTAGCAGACAGTAGGATTGAGAAAGGGGAGCAAACAGACTGAGGCATGTCTTGTTCCAGTAGAAACTGGATTTTCCCAGTTTAGATTCATTGTATTATTCAAATAAATAGAATAAAAACGTTTTTCTGCAAATAACATACTCACATTGTTTAGTAACCTGTTCACCATGAAAGCTCTATAATTCAGACTAAATACCACTTATATAGGCTATAATATTGAAAAATCGTACACATACTGAACCTGAAAACCCCTGAAAATAAGAAAATTTCAGGTGAAATTTGTGACTTATCTAGGGGTGATGGAATTTTTCACTATTTTTTCCGTAATCAGCACAAGAAATACTGTTAAACCCACTAGTTAAATATGCTACAATTTTTTCATCGCAGACCTGTGTAATGAGTCAATAATATCCAATTTATGCCAGAAATTCAAGCCGTCACTTTATATAATAAATAAAATAAAAAATTATTAGCAATTTTTTAAGGCTTTCAATGAGTTTTCGATTGGGTTAGTCACTCGTTGCTATAGCAAAAGTTGCATGATGGAATTAGCTCTAGGATCATTGCAATAATAAAAACAATTGTACAATGACGCTTTTTTAAAGATAAAAGCTAAGAAGGAATTAACTGAATAATTTAATCTTACCACTGGAGTCGTACAGGATGAATCGTTGAGACCTTTGCGTTTCGTACTTTTCCTTAACGACATTGAAAATCATTTGATTCAACATGGAGTAAGAGGTGTATTGCTTCTCATACTGACATTCTGCTCCTATTATATCCTGTTATTTTCGTCGAATTGGAAGAGGATATTAGTAGAAGAGTGATTGTCCTTGAAGACCGGACTTTGTTATAACCTAACTGCAAATATTGAAACATATCTGCAGTTAGTGCAACAAAACATAGTCTTGTTGTTACAAGATACATATTTAATGGACTAAGTTACATAATTCGTCTAAACCCTGTATATAATTTTGTGCGCGGATTCTTACTAGTTTGTGAACGACGTTCGAAATTAGAGGATATGTGTGTACGTATTCTGTTCAAGAAATTTACTTCCGACTGTCCTGTCCGACAAGATGCTCCAGATAAATTAAAAATCGATTCTTCGGAACTATTTGTTTTATGTTGCACTGCTCTTTATCTCTGCGTATTTCCTCTACTTGATGTCTTTTTTATTTCCACTCTAAGGATCTTACAAAGCCATTGTCGGCTCGAAATACAAATGAAAGGAGATACATTTAGACGCCCGTTACAATGCACGTCGACGACAAAGTTACAGAGAACCAGTAATTTCCTTGTAAATAAGAGCTACCGACGCCGACGTTGTCAAAGGGGTCGTTCAATATTTCCCAGTTAGGTATTCATTTAGTGCACTCCGCACATTATTTGTGTCACTTAGAACGGCACTCAATTTATATTGTACGAACATTACGTAAAATGACACTAGATCTGTTGCGACAGGCTCTCTTCTAACGTTACCGACAAAGCGAGTAATGTTACTGAGAATTCCATATTCGTAGCAGTTAGTAATAATAATAATAATAATCTTCATTTGATGATAATGCATTACATAAAATAGATACTAACATTACATAATGAATAAAGTAATATAAAACTATAACTGAGTCAGTATTCTAGCATTATTATTACAGTCCTAGTATTATTATTAAAAAAGCGAAGTTCAACTATTCGAAGTGAGATGATTGACCTTCTACTCAACCTAAGGGAAAACAAAAAACAAGAAAGTAATACCATCATCAAGAGGTCATCAGTCCTAAGACTGGTTGGACGCTAACCTCCAGCTTCTCCTATCTTGTGCTAACCTACGCATTTCGCTAATTGTGCTACAACCTACATCCCTTACTATTTGCGAGCAGTAGTCTAATCTAGGCCTACCTCTGCCTCTCTTCACTCCTATTTCTGCCTCCAAAATATTGCAGACTATTCCCCCATATCTCAGCAAGTGGCCTACCATTCTATCTCTTCTCTGCTTTATGTTTTTCCACATACTTATTTTCTCGTCGACTTTCTCTAATACTTCTTCATTTCTAACCCTATCAGTCCACGGTATTTTCATCATTCTTCGATAACACCACATTTCAAAAGCTTCTAATTTCTTTCTACTTGCTTCCCCTACCATCCAGGTTTCACAACCGTATAGTGCCGTGCTCCATACATACATTTTCAAAAATCTCTTCTTTGTTTCTAAGTTTATTACCCCCGAGCATAAAAGTGCTTTCTTTTTGTTAATAGCTACTCAACATTGCGCTATTCTTTGTTTTATATCTTTATCACTTCTTCCATCCCAATTTATTTTACTTCTTAAAGAAGTGAAATCCTTAACTTCCTCCAATCTTTCATTATTAATTTGTACTTTCGTTTTTGCTCTGCTCTCGCGCCCTCTGTACATTAACATTTTAGTTTTGTTTTTATTCACCCTCATTCCGTATTGCTCTGTCAACACTGCCTCCATTTCGTTCAACGCTGTTTCCAATTCCTCTTTACTATTTAGATAACAAAAAAAAATTATCTTGGATATCCGTGCAAACATTTATAAAATCTGAATTCTGATGTTCACAAAGTAAATGAAAAAGTTAACATTTTGTCCTAAATAAAACCTAAATATGGATTTTATTCTTAACACTCTTCATCACTATCCACGTTAGCGTCATCTAACAATTGTTTTTCATGGGGTAGGTTTACATAGAAAGATCTGCATAACTCTGGGATCCACTTAATTAGTTTCATAATATGCTTAAACTTATCTTCTTTCACTGGAGGCAGAGTACAATTGGTAATGGACAATTCCTGAGGAATTTTCAGGGGACACCTTACAAACCGTCGTGAATCAATTTCCCTAAAAGCGTTGCCCTGAAAATTTCTTTTCTAAAACAATGTGCCAATGTGACCAGAGACACATATAAGATGCACACATTTGGAAATTAACATATCTTCAGCATCTGAGTTTCCTTTTCTCTAAATAAATGGAGTTTCTTTAGATTCACCCATCGACTTTTTGTCTAAAGAAGAAGGCTGTTTAAAATCGTTCAGTGTCATTTCATAAATTTTGTATTCTCCACAAGTGCTGATAAGCTGATTCCAGTCACGAGGAACACAAATGTCCATAGTCTTAAGCATATTTTTCCTTCTTTCTATAGAAGAATGTATGGAATCAACTTCCATGTGCGTGTGGCCTTTCAGTAGATATCTTATGATTTATTTGATGATTTATTTCTCTTGTTAGGAAATTTGTCTAATATATAAAAGTACATAAAAACTAAATGTATAATTCGTATCTGACCCGCACAATTGTCTGACCATATAGTCATTCGCTTGTCTTCATGTGTCATACAGTTTAACTCTACCCTTTTTAGTAAGCAGGAAGCCATTTTGTTACCTCCTCTTGCTCCAATACTCTCGTCCCATACTAACCATGTAATCTCATTGTTATTTGTCGAATTCAAAATTGAAAGTCCATAATTTTCTTAAATAAATTCATTTACAATTTGTCAAACTTGGTGTAGGGAGGAATTTTTCTTGTTCAGTCGGTTCAGTTTGACCGTATTTTAATCGCTTTTCAAATTCATCGCAATCGTCACATGTATCGATTTCTGGTGTCTTAAACGATAAATTATATTGTGTATCGAATATGTATCTACAATAACTTTCTTTACCAGGATCGTTACCAGTTTCAATGCATTTCTCTTTATAAAGGTCGTGGGAGTACAAAATATTAATTTTTAGACTGTATTATAGATAATTTCTTTTAGTATTATCTCTGCGACAATGACTCACACTGGAAAAAATTCAGGATGATATTTTGCAAACTTTATCCTTTCTTCGTTAATTTTATTGATTGGGGGGTGATTATGAGGTTTTTCAAGACTGGTAAGGCATGCGCTGGATTCATTTAGCTGGGCGTTTTTGACACCGATTTGGACAAATTTCTCTATTATTTAATATGTATTTAAAAGCATAAGCTTTCAGACATTAATCTTTTTAGAGAAATTTATAACTAAAACATATTTATATGAAATTTGTCGCCGATTTGCCTGTTTAGCATTTCTTGGCCTTTGGGGAATTTAAGGGGAGGTTCTCCTCAAAATTGACCAAAAAATCGATTTTTTTTGCCTTTTTGTGATACCTGCAGAATATGTTCCTATAACGATTTGGCCTATAACGAGTTCGCGCAGTAGACCATATTGTATCCTAATATTTTTGAAATGCACGCCTATATTAACATTCTATAGTAAGTATAGTTACCCCAAGTGCCACCATATGTTAGAGTATATGATATAATATTAGATAGTTTGCCTCTTTAAACGTTAATGTCGATGGATATAGCGTGTAGTATCAGTCGAACACGCGTTTTTCTTGAAACCATGTATTTTAAACTGGTGGGAACTGTAATTAAAAAACTAATTGACGGATTGTCTTGATTTTTTTTTATTTTAAAGTAAATTAAATTTATTGGCGGTTATACCTAAGAAAACATTGATTTCGCTGTTATTTTTTTATAACACTTTAAAGAGCGAAATATAAGTGAAGAATCGGTACCGAAAATTCGCAGGTCCACCATTTTGTTAATTTTCGATTTTTTTTAATGGTATAAGCTCCAACAAACATATATTTTATAAATGTTTTTGAAATTTTTATTTCAGATGATTTTTACAAGTGCTAGAGTTCCCACTGATTGCACACCTTCTTTTGGGACAGTCATATTACCGAGCATATAACTAATTACCGTGTCATATTTTTTTAATAGAAAAACATTTTTTGCACACCTGAATACTTGATACTTAAATATGTATAAAAAAATTTGAGTACTCTATTTACTTCCTTCTATGAAAACAAAAATTAACGAAATCATGTAATTATTGGGTCGCTTGAGGAGAACCTCCCCTTAATTTTATAATTTTAAATATTATACCTTCGGATGTCTGTTGTACCTCTTCAATATAAGATTTATTTAGAGCTGATTTTTATATTTCTGGTCGATATCCTAGTTTTATTAAGCATTCTGCACTGCACCAATAAACACCTGTTCTTTCAGAGTTAACATAAACTACACTAAGCGGAGCAGCATATCAATGAAACTTTAAATTAAACCAGAGCGGTTGTCTACAAAACTCAGTGATCTAAAGGTGGTGTCCACATACATCTTTAGTACACCAGGCATACGTGGACTTCTACTTAAAAAAATTTTTTATTTAAAGAAATTAAATTCCTGAGGTTTTTTGCATATCATTTTTTTTTTTTTTTTTTTTTTTTTTTACTAAAAGCCAGTCACCCCTTTCTGTGGCTCCGACTCACACAGAAGGTGCGCTGGTAATACCAGCAATCACTCCTCGCGTCCGCTCGGTTAGTGATTACTGGGCCGAGTCGTGTGCCCTGAGTAGACGTAGTGAGCCGAGAATTACGGCCTTCTGCATGCGACCGGCTAAGATTTCTGCCGAGTTTCGGCATGCCGGTATGTTCTTTAATTCAGAAAGCAGTGTATCTCTCGCTCCACCAAGGGCTCCTATAATCAGTACCTTCAATTTAACAGTATGGTCTGGATAGAGTCTACGGAGTTCGAAGATTAAATCTCGATATTTTGTCCGTTTCTCCTACTCTTTCAAAACAATGTTACCATCACCGGGTGCCGAGAACTCGATGACGAACATTGTCCTGATTTGGTGGTCGAGGAGGACTACGTCAGGCTTGTTGGCTTGTATTTGCCTGACGGTGGAAAACGAATAGTTCCAATATATTCGGCACTTCTCGTTTTCCACAACGGACTCAATATCCCCCGGAGCGTAAGGCAGCACTGGTGTCTCGTCTATCTGATAGGAGTGCCTTAAATGATAATAAAGCAACGCTGCGTTGTGTCTATGGATATAGGCCGAGACTGCATATACCGGACAAGCCGACAGTAAATGCATCAATGTCTCCGGCGCCCTACGGCAGGCCCTGCAGCTGACATCAGGGACCTCCATACCCATGACACGACTCCGATAGACGAGCGTGTTAAATACACCATCTTGGCAAGCCATGATGAATCCCTCGGTCTCTGAATTTAGCCCGGCTGACCTTAAGAAAGCAAAGGTCAGCCTTTCGGATAAGCCCAGGGCTTCCATATTCCTATAGAAGACCCCGTGCATGGGCTTATCCTTGTGAAGCTGCAGAGCTTTTAAATGCTCTGCAGCTTTTACTTGGGCTTTTAACTGAACGGGTTCCAACTCGGTGACAGAGTTGTGATTGGCCCGTTCGGTATCGAAGACGAGACCGAGATCATCGGCTGCTCTACGTGCTGCCTTAAATAAAAATGCTCCTATCCCTGCATGTTCGTGATCTCGGACCATGCAGAGAAGGGGATCCGAACTCCTGATAACTTTACAGGCTCCGTCCAGAACCATCCTGTTATGAAGACACTCCAAACTCAAGAGTCCACGACCTCCGCGATGTCGTGGGAGATATAGCCGTGGAACGGACGATCTAGGATGCAAACTCCTACTGAGATGCATCCTCTTTCGGGTTACTACGTCGAGTTATCGCAGCTCCTCCTGTATCCATTTGACTACTCCGAAGGAGTAGACAAGGATCGGAACGGCAAGCATGTTTGTTGCAGACACCTTGTTCTTCCCCGACAGTTCTGAAGACCAGATCTGTCGGAGGCGGTGCTGATACTTGCCGCGGAGAGCGTTTTTTACGACACCTACCTCTTGGGTGGAGCGTTGCTCAAGACCCAAGTAGGCGTACGACTCTCCGGCATCTAAGTGATGTAAGATGCTTCCGTCTACTAGCTGCGCATCCTCTGCGTATTCCCGGCTTCGTCCTCTCTTGAGATGAACCAGTGCACATTTGTCCAACCCCAACTCCATCCCGATGGCCTGCGTGTACTCCTGCACCACCCTCAGGGACTGGCATAATTCCCTTTCTCCGGAGGCATAAAGTTTTAGGTCATCCATGTAAAACAGATGGGTGACCTTATGCCTCCGATCGCCGGGGGTGCCGCAGTTATAGCCACGGGTCTTCCTGAGGGACACGAACAACGGCAACAGTGAGATGCAAAACAGAAGGGGGCTAAGGGAGTCTCCCTGAAACACGCCCCTTCTAAACGACACCGGTTCTGTCCGGACTCTAGTATCACCCGATGTTATGGTAAACCGAGTCCTCCAGAGCGGCATCAGTTCTTGAATGCATCTCACTATAGGACCGGGCACCACAAGGCATTGGAGCAAGTGAATTATTAGCTCATGCGATGTCATATCGAATGCCTTGCGGTAGTCGATCCAGGCCATGGAAAGGTTTCGCTTGTACTGCACGGAGTCCTGCGTGATACATCTGTCAATCAACAGATTCTCCTTGCAGCCAGCGACACCCCTCTTAGACCCTCGTTGTTCGTATATCCCCTCGAAAACCTGCTCAACTGCTAGGAGTACTCGCGGGTACAAGATGCGTGTAAACACCTTGTAACAGGCGTTTAATCAGGTTATCGGTCGGTAGTTCTTTGGGTTGGACAAATCTCCGGTCTTCGGGATTAGCACGGTTCGCCCCTCAACAACCCAAGAAGGAATTTGCTGCTCCCCATTTAACCAGGTGGTAAAAATTCTGGCTAAATGGCGGTGGATACTAGGTAATTTTTTCCACCAGAAGTTATTTATCCCATCGGGACCTGGAGCAGCAAAGTTCTTAGAGCCCGCAAGAGCCCTTTGAACCTCTTCAGGGGTTATCGGGTGGCACACTTCTTCTGGTCGCTGAAGACCTTCGCAAAAGTCTTCAAAGTGTGCCAGGGCTGGAGTGTCTCTTTGGAGTGGGAGCTTCTGCTCGTACAGCGCCTTCCAAAAGTTTTCCACCTGATCTACAGTCGGTGGATTTTCGACAACAGGTTGAGGCGGTTCGAATAGACGCGAGGGTTTTTGGCAGAACAAATTATTTTCCGCCAGTCTTCGCGCCCGCCTCACTAGTGACTTTTTGCATGTCACTAGCATCCGTATCCTATCAAGGCAGTGCTGTTTGATGGTACGCAGCACCACCTCATTAAGTGTGTGATGGACGCGTCTTAAATTAGCGGCGATTCGCCGTAATTTTTGCGTGAAAGGCCTATTGGCCGCCATATAGTCCATCACACATTGGATACGAGATGCCTGTTGTCTTGCCGACTGGATCTTGGCCTCCATCTTCCGTACACGCCACTCCGCTCTCTCTCGCGGAGAGGAAGAGTTGTTCGCCCCCTCCATATGAGAGAAGCTCTCGGCGGCAGTGTACAGGGCACAATTTATGTGCCAGATGTCGGCCCCTTCTGGAAGGGATGCTTGAACTTCAGCATCCACTCTGGCCAGGTCTTGTGGCCTAGAGGGTCTTATGCGATGTAACCCCCTTCTGGTACTAAGGCCCTCTATTATTGGTGGAACGGTGAAGACCGTATCCTCAACTGGTTCATTAGGCAGCCTTTCAGCTACCTCATTCGCCAATCGGGGCGCAGTCCTCACATAGCCCTTTCTACGAAGATAGGATACATAATCACGCAGATTCTGCGGCGTGAAAGCATCATGCTCTGGGTGTAATTCACACCACAGGGCATGCATACGTGCCATGTATCCCCTCCGTATGGGCTCACTGCTTTCATAGCAATGCAGCAGGTCGTCCCTCAGCTCGTCGGTCCACTCAAAGCGTCCATGTCGTTGGCGTGCGTCGTTTCCAGGCAATTCATCCATTTGGGCCCCACCACCTTGCCCATGACCCCTATCCGAACGGGGTCGATCGTGGGGGCCTCCTCTTCTGCCATTTGGAACAAGAAGATCGGGCTTACCGGGGAGTTAGCCCAGTAAGCCCACGGCCGACACTAGAGGGGAATATGTTATCCCCTCCCGGGTGCGCTGGTGCTGCCGGTCCGGGTTTGCACCCCAGCTGGAGTAAGTGGTGTCGCTACTCACCAAAGGCCAGATGGATGTTGTGTACCAGGCATACGTGGACTTCTACTTAAAAAAATTTTTTATTTAAAAAAATTAAATTCCTGAGGTTTTTTGCATATCATTATTATTATTATTATTATTATTATTATTATTATTATTATTATTATTATTATTATTATTATTATTATTATTATTATTATTATTATTATTATTATTATTATTATTATTATTATTATTATTATTATTATTATTATTATGTTACGTGGGTTTGGGTATCATCAGCCAGTGATTGCATGGATAGTCCCTTGGCGATCCCCTCTTATACGGGTCATTATGCAAAAATGCTATCACATAAAAGGGCAGGGGACGTGCCTAAATTGCAGGCACGTCTCCTGCCCTAAGCCTCGCCTCCTCTTGGATAACAGGGGTCCCTAATATAAGGTACCTCTTCTCCTCCAGTGCCGGGCAGGTGTAAAGAAGATGAATTGAGGTTCCCTCGTCTTCTTTACAGTATCTGCAGGCCGGGCTGTCAGTCGGCCTCAGCTTGTGCTTGTATGCATTCTGGCTACTATGGTGGCCCGCAATGATTCCCACCAGAATTCTGGCTTTATGCTTGTTCAATTTAATGAATTCTTGGGCCCATTTCTCAATCTCTGAGTATACGATGAAAATTTTGGTTATTCGACAATCTGTTACTCCTCTCCATCTTTTACTGTGATGGTCTCTTGCCCAGCCATTTATGTGGTCTCTGATCAGATTCCGACTTATTCCTACCGCAGGTTCTGGTCCATAGAGGTTCTCACTGGTCCCTAGTCTGGAAAGGTTATCTGCCAGATTAGATTCCCCTTAATGTCATTATATCCAGGTATCCATACAAGTTCCACCGGTCTCTTCCCTGCCAAGTGGTTCAATGCTTCACAGCAATTATAAACCAGTTTCAATTTTGTCATTATTGAATTCGGGGCTACCAACGCCGCCCTGCTATCTGAGCAGATACATACCTTCTCCTGGGTCCGATTTTGGTCGGCCCCCAGGGCACCGTAACTAATTGAAACTAGCTCGACCTGAAGTGCGGTAGTATATTTGCCCAGGGGGAAGGTTTTACTTATCCCGTCGCGTCGCCTGTACACCCCCGCACCCGCTCTGTTCCAACTCTTGGCTCCATCCGTGTACCAAATGTCTCCATTGGGCGGTAATCTAGCTCGATTCTCCATCCAGTCGGTCTTACTGGTGAGGATGATCTTATATTTCTTGTCAAACAGGAAATGGACACCCGTATTCTCAGAGGGCATCCATAGAAGTCCCTCTTCAGCTAGCTCTCTTGAGAGTCTATTCAGGTCCCTTACCTTCCCATTCATGTTTCCCACCCTATGCATTGCCTTTACGGCTTCCGCCTTCAAGAGGTGGTATCTCCGTCAGTATCCCCATCGCCTCGATCGGTGTTGATCTTGGGGCTCCAGTTATACTTCTTAGAATCAATCCTCTTTTTTTGCATATAATTTTAATAATTTTGTAATTAGAGATACATTAAACCTGTTTTTTTTTTTTTTTAATTGGGACTTCCGACCTTTGTACACCAAACTAACTTACAACCAACTTAAATTTAAGTAACAAACTGAGACAACAGCAATCCTCTAACCCATTCCCGATAATTTGCTTCCCGTTGAAGATATTGAAGTTCATAAGTAGAATGTTGTTCAGAATATAAGTTCGAGTTCCAACACCAAATTTCATTACGAAATTCGCATTATTTGTTTTTTCAATATTTTTCCACACACATTCACATGTGAATTCAAATTGATTTCACATTCTTCACCTATTCTGTTTAGAATACCTACCGATAGAACGGGCTATATACCTCATGGGGCATTCCGATTCTCCCGCTCGCCTTTGCGTCGTGGTGGGGGTAAAGCTCGTCTAAGGCGGGTCCTTTCCATCGTTTTATATTCTCTATTTCGTCTTCAACCAGATAGTACCCTTCGTTCCTTGAGAATCAATTGCCCCGTCCACCTGTTTCCTGTTTTTTTGCACAGCTGTTTTTTTACAAGTAAGTATTTTTATTACACATCAACATTACTTTGCGTCTACAATTTATTGTATTGTGTGATTTGTTTCTAAGAAGTTTATTACACTTTCAGTTGATTTCGATATTTTCTATATTTTTGGTTATAGGAGTATTATATGTTAGGATTGATCTGGTAGATTTGATAAAATGTTTATAAAACAGGGCTGCAAAGAGTACAATGGCGAGTTGTGCTACAATATGGGGTTTGCCTATGCGCCTTGCGCCACTGCCTGATAGGGTACATATACCTCATGCCAAAAAATCACATTTACGAGCGTTTTAGATTTTTAAAAATATTTTCCCCCAATTTTCCATACAAAAAATGCCCGAGAAACGTAAACAAAAAAGAATCCCATCTTTGGGGGTGGTTTTGGCAATAGAGCACCGTACTGAACGTGTTAATATGATTTACTAATAAATGATATTAAATCAATACCCATTATTTTGGTGATATCGAAATAAGACAACCAACACAAACCTGTTTCCTTTGCTTTAAAGTCGTATCTTTTATTCCCGTATTACTGTCAAAAGCTATTGTGTTTTCCTTTCGTAGGAATACAAAGGAAACATTAACGTGTAAGCAATTAGGGCCCTCATTGTATTGTGCACGATAATTGCCCCATTTTCATACTATGTCAAAACATCAAATGACATTGAACGGACGGATATTAAAATTCTTTAATATACGAGTATTTCCTTTAAAAAGTAATTTTTATCGTGCTAATGTAAAAGAACTTCCTTCACAAACGGTATATTAAATTATGTATGTTTCATATATAATCAATCAATAGCAGCACAATGTTTGTCAAAATACTTTTAACATGTCTAAGAAATTATTACAAAATTGTTGGGGAAAAAAAAACTAAATATAATTGATGTGTTTCTGTATGTAAAAAAACATAATAAGTAATTACAATATTTCATGTGGTATGCAAAACATAGTTCGAAATAATAAGATGTTTAAAACTCATTTTATTTTTTTTTAAATCCTATTCTTTCTGAAATCTACCCAAAGGCAATAAACAAATGTTGTATTTTAGTACTAGATAACAAATTGTCTGATAATCAGGGGTTAGCGTTCTTACATTACAGGCCTAATTTTTAACATTTTACAATAAAATAAAATAAAAAAATTATTAATTAAATAAATAGAATTTTTAGAAATTGTCTTTTTAACGTCATTCTTCCAAATAAAGGGCTATAAGTGAAAATATTTCTTTAGTCGTTGCTATAGTTAAATATTCGGCTGAGTAAATGATACGTTTATATTTGATTATCTCATTTTGGTGATATGATTATTTGCGGTGTGTAGTATGATGATATAACACATATTGGGAAAAATATCTAGTGGAATATTTATTTTTATTATTTTAATATTTCTATAGGGTGTCAGACTTGGATCTGTAGGATTTGAATTTTGAATTCCGCGTCATTTGTGTTCTGTCAAAGATATGATCATCTACAAACTACTGTCTGTCATCTACAACCCATATGATGTCAACATATGGTTTGTCCATGACCATATAACACCGCGAATAACAGTTCAACAACGAATAGTTTGTGTATAACTGTTTTATGAAAGTGAGCAATCGGTTACAGAAAAATTCGGAGAAAAGATTTGGAGTGGTGCAGTAATTTGACCATACTCCTTTGAAAATGAAGCTGGTAATACTAACACAGTAAATGGGGAACGCTATCATAACATGTTAAACAATTATTTATTTTGCCACCAAATTGATAATTTGGATTTGCACAATATGTGGTTTCAGCAAGATGGTGCAACGTGTCATACAGCACGTGTAATCAACCATAACTCTGTTGCATACCAAATTTCCTGACCATGTTATCTCACAGGATGCTGACATCAAATGACCTGCAACGTCATGTGATTTAACACCACTCAACTCTTTTATTCAGGGTTATGCCAATGAAAAAGTGTACGCCAGCCAGCAACAATAAATGACCTCAAACAAACGTTCAACGTGTTATTCGGTAAATAGAGCCAGATTTATATATTCGTGTAATGGATAATTTTGTTAAATGAATGCCACATAAACGATATTCTTTTCCGTGTGTAGCCGTATCGTCTCCATTTTATGTTGAAGAATAAGAAACCTCAGTTTGTCAAATATTATTAGATTTATTCACAAATCACATCCTATAGTTCCAAATGAGAAATAGTGGTACAAAATCTTCACCACTCAGTACGTACCACTCTTATCATCATATTTTCAATATTTTCAAAGTGTGCATTGTTGAACAATATCCTCGGTCATCTCGATTTAATGTATTTCACATTTGTGTGTACATTTTGATGTATAAGCAAAGTAAATGGCGCTAATTAAATTCCAGTATGGCGTCATCCATGACTTTTTGTAACAACAACATGTTTTATGGGTAGAATATTCTAGATGATGTTTTTATTCATGGAAATATAACATACATGACATTTATTTTGGGAGTAAAGCTTAGAAAAATGATAACTAATGTGCTAAAAATGCTGATATATTAAAAATAATAATCAGATGAAATATATTACTCATATTCCTTCTGATATTCCTTGTGATATTCCGTGGACCTTATCGCTTATTATTAACCTTCAAAATGGAGGTGTATATCGCTTGTTATTAATTTTATCGCTTTATCGACTTATCGCCTGTTATTAACCTTCAAATGGATTCGTGTATTTAAATGAAATTGTGAATGTTACTTATTGTACTTTTTATATCACATATTTTTATTTAAGGAAACCTTACTGTAATTAAGAATGAACAGAATATTAACAACAATATAGTAAATATTGATAAATGACGGGTCTTTCAATAGGGACGCTCTAAATATATTAGGTTATAGCGGACATGATGTTAAAGCAGCCTAGGTTGAATTATCGTTGAATTGTTTAGCAGTATATGGCAAATTACTATGGAAGGTTATAGTGAATAATGTGTACAAATCATTAAATTTTATTTTCAAAATCAGTCCTCCATTGGAGAAACCTTCCGCGTATTACGTGGTTTTTATCCTCGCCACAACCGTCTCGCCGAATCGACTATTCGAGGTTTGGTGGCCAAATTCAAGTCAAACAGTTTGATAAATCAGCCAACAGTCGTACGTCACCGAAACGCAACATTTTCTGAAAAAATCGCTTCTGTGTCTGAGAGTGTATGGAAAAACCCGAGACAGTCTATTTCTCGTCGTTCACAAAAACTTGGCCTTTCTGTGATTTCAACTTGGCGAATTTTGCGTCGAGACCTTGGTCTGCGTATAATATCGCAGTACCAATCCACACGAGATTGGTAAAGAAACCAATCCACACGAGATACACCAGTACTAAATGCATCCCGAGAAAGTCACTGTTGGTGCGGATTTTGGTCTGGCGTGATCATCGGTTCGTACTTCTTCCAAAACGAAACTGGCATTGTCATAACTGTTAACGGCGAGCGCTACAGATCGATGATAAGCAACTTCTTGTGGCTCAAACTCGATGATATGAATACCGACGACATGTGGCTCCAACAGAACGGCGCTACGTGCTACACAGCTCATGCCACGATGGACATTCTGCACGAGCGATTTGAGGGCATGGTCATCTCGCGCAGCGGTAACATGAACTGGCCAACGAGATCGTGCGATTTAACGCCTTTAGACTTTTCCCTGTGGGGCTATCTTAAATCACAGATCTATACGAATAAACCGTAAAGAATTGATGCCCTCAAAGTCAACATAACGAACGCTATCCAGCAAATTCAGCCAGATTTATGTAATAAAATCATCGAAAACTGAACCTCCCGAATACGTGCTACCAAGAAAAGCAGCGGCAGATATTTGAACGATTATATTCCATACTTAATGCCATAAAATATTTTTTCAAATAAAAAGAATGAGTAGATATCTCTCACACAGCTTGTTTTATTTACATTTAAAAATCGAGCATCCTTATTGAAAGACCCTTTACATTATAAATAAAAATTAACTAATTGATAATATAGATGTTTATAGACTTTGTGTATATATTTAAAAAAATACCCTGTATCTGCAGAGCAAAATACATGTCTCGATAATAGAAGAGAATATTTACTTTAATTTCGTTTACATTTTTACTCATGAAAAAGTAACCACGTGTATAAATTTGGGTCGTCGTCCTAGGAAACGAGTGGGAGCAGGGTGAATTCGTGAGAGGTAACAGACCTGTTATTATTTACACAGGAATTTCGCGCTGTGTCTGTAACAGGAACCAGGAAAGCTCACTTCCTGTTTTACAAGGCAATCTATGATGCTTTTATAGGGGTCTAATTGATAATAATACGGGTCAAATAAGACGAAACGTACGTAAGCAATATGAATTCTTGGTACAAGGACGCATTATGTGAAAAATGCTCCCCGTTATCACGCGAAGAAAGATAAACACATTTTTTTTTAGCTGAACAACGGAAGAATATGTTTAAGAATATATCGGGTAGTATATTTATTTAATTTTCGTACTTTGAATTGGTAGAAGATAATGATAACAATTTAAAAGAATCAGTACTACATTTACTAGAATATAAAATAGATATACACAATACAATAAAAAGAATATAAAGTCAAAAATGGGAATATCAAATATCATAGAGAGAGTGCGGTTACACAAAAAATTAAAATTAACATGGACACTCTAAAGAAGAACATTTAACCGATTTCCATTTAACAGAAACGGACTAACAATCGTACTGAAACACCCCATACCCCTATTCTCTTACTTTATACTTTTCCCCTCACGAGAACGTTCCACCTTCAAGGGTTATATTGATATCACACCTGCAGAATATGATACTAACGAATCCCTGCCACCCCTGGTTAACTCTCCCCAAGAAAGTGGACGTACAAGTCGAAGATTTGGCCTGATTGTTTAATTTTTTCTAGTGGTAGGAACTTTGCTACGTAATGTTTTTAATCCTTACTCCCCAGATTCTTTATATAAAGTTTGGTATTACTTGTTTTAATTTTCTTATTTATGATCTGCTCTGGTTAATTTAATTTAGGATTCTAGTTATCTGAATTTAAGTCTGATTTACCCTATTTGATTTAGTATTAGAAGGGTGTAATAAAAAATAAACTCAGAATCCACTTTAATTTACATTCATTATCCAAACTTGAATAACAGTGTTCTTGACAAACAACAGAATTCTGTTATTTGTAACGCAAACTTCAGTTTATTTTAAATAATGACTGGCATACGCAGAACTCTGCAATATACCGAGAGGGACTCCTCTTGCCCAACACTCTTTGAGTTTCCCCACTGGGAGGACGTTAAAAAACCTAAGCCCAATCACGAACTCGTAGTTAGCAAATGGCTTGTTGTCTTAGGTTGTGTACAAAATCACCTCAGTAAAGGTATTATAGGTGAGACATTGTCTCTGTAATGTCTTCGTGTGACGTACCCGCTCGCTTTGAGATACCCAGGTAGAGACAATTAGCCCTATGCGAAGCTTTAGCCTTTTGTGATGGACAAAGTACACACCCTAAGACGATAAGCACTAAATATCATTATCATTCTACACAACAGGTAAACGTCACCAATGATATGAAACCAGGGATTGAAGTTCATCTGTAGCAACTGCTAATATAATTTTTAAGAGTTATGGTCGACCTCAGATATATCAATGTACACGTATGGAAATGCTCACATCTGGTCTACAAAAAGCAATAAATAATGGACAGGGGGTGTTCTCTCAAGAACATTATAGTACAGATTAATTTACATTTACGCAAAATAGCTGAATACTGAAAATTAAGTTCGCGGTAAAAAAATAATTATAAATAAATGAAAGACAAGGATATGCAGTAGCTCGCCATCACTCAAACTAGAGCAGTAAATTATTATCACAGAAATTACATAAAAAGTACTAAATTATAATTGAGTACCACAGTGAATTAATTGTGTAGATATAGAGTCATTAATTAAATAAATCCCACTTTTTCCAGTAATTTATTTATTTATTTATTTATTACAACTACTCTACAGGAAAACCTATTTACAGAGCAGGAAAGTCCAGTGAGTGTTCACATTCTAATTAGATTAATAAATTTCACAAACATAACAGTCAAATTTAATACAAATACGTATATGCATATTTAATACCTACGTATATGAAACAATATATAAAAAATAGAAAAACAAAGATGCGAAACATTGTTATCAATCATAACAATGTTTAATAAACAGAGTGCAGTTAAATATATCGAATTTATCACAGCTGTTGTTGTATTTAGTACACATTAAAAACAGGGGTGAGAATTTTAGAATATTAGTACGTGGAATAGAGAGGTAAAAGCTTTTGGCTGTTCGAGTATGCAATTGAGGTACATAAAAATTCAGCTTGCCTAATAGGTTTTCACAGTCAATCATATTTTGTACAAGCTTATATAGAAATATTTGAGAACAACATTCCCGCCTCACGTCAAGTGCTGTCATCACAAATCTTGCCAAAAGACCATTTTGAGGGAAACTAATAGGTGGAGACACAGTGTCTGATTTGAACCATAGTAGTATCAGAAACCTTCTTTGAACCATTTCCAGGCTGTCAATATGGCATTGATAATAAGGATTTCATACTAAAAATCCGTATTCAAGTTTAGATCGGACAAAAGCAAAGTATAGAATTCTCAATGTATCGGTGTTTGAGAAATCCCTGCTAGTCCTTATTAAGAAACCCAGTGTATGCAACCCTTCAAACATTACTTTAGTTACGTGAGCGGTAAAAGTTAGATCTTTATCAAAAATTATGCCGAGGTCTCTGAATGTGCCAGGTCTTTGAAGAATAGAGCCACCTAATCTACAATAGTATATTATTGGAGATAATTTAGTGGAATAGGACATAACATTGCACTTTAGATACGTTTAAATGTAGTTTTTTACTAAAACACCAATTATGAAGATTAGGCAGAAGATCACAATCATCCAGGGAAGTAATAACCTTAAATAATTTAAGGTCGTCAGCATATAACAGACAATTGACTGATATTACAGTGATGATGACATCAATAAAGATAGTAAACAGCAAAGGGCCGAGAATAGAGCCTTGAGGCACACCTGACGTGGCACCATACTCAAGGGACCTGAAACCATTGATTCCAATGTACTGCTTTCTGTTAGAGAGATAGGACTTTACAAGGCTTAATAAATTTGTTGAAAATCCAAATCTTGTAAGTTTACTCATTAGTATATTATGATCAAGTAATGATTATTATTCACGATAATTTGAATATTAACGGAAACACCAGTGATTATACAACTCTCCTCTAGCAAGAAGCCGAGAGGCACGGCGTCGGAGACTTCTTCCCCAGGTTCACAAAACCTACTGTCGGTGACATCCATGATGGAGGAACCCGGACATCGACAACATCGATGGATGAATTGATTGCCGCCCGGAGCCTACGACAATTCGGTGTTGCAACTTCCTGGCGGACAGCGTGATTCGAGCGGCGTAACCATCCCGACGTGGCAAAGTCGTGGATATGAATTGCTAATTTTCGAATTAATCCTATTCTTCTGGTCTTCTTGTTTTCTGTTTCTCTGATCTTTGGTTCTTCTGATCTTCTGGTATTCAAGTCTTCCTGGCTGCATCTTCCCGGACTAACCTCGTACTACTTCGTTGTGGATTAATTCAAAACTGTCCTCTTACATCGCGGAATCGGTATATAAACAAAATCGTGGTTCCTTGTGAGAGAGATAACAGATTCCCAAAATCCTCAGTGCGATGGAAATAACTAGCACGCGGTGAAACAGCGTACGTGATCTTGACAACTCGACGATATTTTAAATGGTTATAAAATATTTTATCTAGTTTCCTAGACTTTATTTTTTGACCTAAAAGTTGCCGTTATTGCAGATCGAACAGAAACGCTACGCTTGCTTTGTTTATTTTACTCATACTCTTTCGCTGTTAAAGCCTCTTTGTGTTGAACATCAAGACTGCAATATGATTATCTTGATATTTTGTTTGGATATTTTAAGACTCTCTGAATATTAGTTTAAAACGTGCTTAATTATGTACTTTGATTATAAAATGAAAATAGAAATAATTTAGGTCATATTGTAGATGCCAAATAATCTCAATAATGTTACGAAAAATTGAAAAATATCGCGTGATACTATAGCCCGGGCACGGAACGTTTCAATTCACTACCGATTCCCGTTTCTATTGCAACGACAATGCCACCGAATGTTAGACAGAGGCCTCTTATGATGAGGTACTTGGTTAGACGCTGCAGCTTTTTATGATAAGCATTTTGAGGAACTATAACGTGCCATCTTTAGGTTTGATCCCAACGAAAGTAATGCCATACATACAATATAGACCGTACTGTAACTATAAAGCATACGAGATGATGTACAATATTTTGTATGCAGTATAATATAACAGTGCAATTTAATTGTTTACTGTGTATTATAATATGAGTAGTTTAATAATATGTTATTATATGGTTCTTAAATTAAATTAAATTATTGAAAAGCTTTTAAAAAGTCTGACATTGTATATTCCTAGTTTTGTATTAGCTGTTACAAAAGATTGATAATAATTAAATTGGGACTAATATTTGCAAATACAGTAAAATCCCTGTTAGCGACCACCCGGTATAAAGTGACCACCTACATATAACGACCTATTTTGTATTCCCCGAATTTACAAATAGGAAATCCCATACTCTTTTACCTCCTTATACCCACCACTCTCTTAAACGACCGCGGGCGTCCATCATTGGACTTTCCTAGTACACACCAATGCTAAAAACACCCTAAATAAAGGGCAGTAAAATGTAAATACTACAAATTGCTTTACGACGGGCGGTACTACAAATTGCTTTATGAATATTTGTTTCTTAAGCGCATGAAATCTAGTTTTAACATTACTTTTGTCCTGAACTTTCACCGATTAACGTTAAATATTTGAGTGTGACAGAAAAATGGAATCGTCTTTCTATCAAAGAAAAAATTAATATAATCGACGAAAGTGAAAAAAGTGGTTTGAGTACCAGGAAATTGTCTGAAAAATTTAAAGCGCTTACCAATATCTGGGCCCATAATTCAGGCAAAAGCCCTTGAAGTTACGCAAAGCCTAGGGCTAAGTGCCTTCAAAGCATCAAATGGATGGATAGAAAGATTTCGTCGTCGGCACGATATTGCCTTCAAGGGAAGTGGTGAATCTGCCGATATTAATGTCGGAGCTGTCAGAACTTGGAAAGAGAAGTTGATTGTCATTTTAAAAGATTACGCCCCACAAGATGTTTAATGCAGACGAGACTGATCTCTACTATCATGTATTACAAACAAAACCATATATGCATTGTAAATGACAAGTATTTCAGAAGAAAAGCTGCAAAACAACGAATTACAATTTCATCTGTGCTGTATGGAAGGTAAAAAAGAGGAACCACTTATCATAGGCAAAACAAAAAACCTCGATGTTTTAAAAGAGCACACATCGAAAAGCTACCGTTTCAATGGATCTCCAACAAAAAAGCAAGGATGACATCATGACGACGTGGCCCCACGAATGTGATGCCGAAAATGCTGTACGAAGATGAAGAAGCAGAATTATAAAATGGTATTGTTCCTGGATAATGCAACATCTCACTCCAAAATTGCATTGGATAATGTAAAACTTATATTTATTCCACCAAACACTACTTCACATTGCCAACCTTTGAATCAAGGCATCATTCAGAATTTTAAGATACTCTATAGAAAATACTTTATTAAAAGGCTTTTAACATATGTAGGTGGTGGCTGTTCTCTTCAAGAAATAGAGAAAAACATTACCTTGACCAACGCCTTAATATGGATTTCGGTGGCCTGGCGAACATTGTCCGCGATGACAATAAAGAAGTGCTTTTCTAAAGCCGAATTTACAAATATAGATGTGGAGGATTTCGAAGAAGAAAATAATATTCCGCTAGCATAACTGTTTCCTGCCTTAAACGATAAATTTGTTAGTTTGAAAGAATGTTCATCAATTGATAGTGATGTGGAAACAGAAAGTGCGGACATTGACCATCATCGGCTGTATTGAAGAGATACGACAAATGAGTCAATCTACTTCCGATTCTGAAACTGAGGATGATATTGAGGAACCTGAAATTCTTCCTATGAAGTATCAAATATAAGAAGCCTATCTGAAGCCTGTGCAAGTTTGAGACTTAGAAAAGTGTTTTGTTAATGTGAAAAATTTTGACATGGTTACAAATGTGTCCCAGCTATAATTAAAATGTGAGACTGAATTTTATAAAAATAAACTAAATAGTATGGAACCAGTCATTAATTTCCGATTATTTTAAAAAGTAATACATATGTAATTTTAATATCTGTATGTTAATACATACATACATTGTGTATTTAGTTAAATTTAGAGTATTCTTTTCTTTAATAAGATACTACAATTAGGCAATTAAAATTATTAATAAATAAACGATATAAAATGCATTTATTCTCTTATGTTCTCTTTTATACGACCACCCCTATTTAGCGATCAACATATGATTCCCCGAGGGTGGTTGGTATTGGAAGGTTTTACTGTAATAATAAAATAGGACAGGCTTTCGAAGGAAACTAAATACACCTGCAATTAACAATCGGGAAATTGATATTATAATTTTCGCGATTATCATAAATTAAAAGGACAAATTCCCACACAGGGTGCCTTAAAATTTTGAGTACAAATTCTTAACGACAATATATGTTAGAGGAATGAGTATTCCGAAAGTTCTCTTAGGGCTCTGCTTTTAATTGCACCCGAAGGGAGTTGTAATGGAAAGGGGTTAGAGGAAATTCAAGATTCTGGTAATAAATCTTATCGTCGTTAAAATGTGAAGGGAAATCTTCGAAAAGTAATATATACACGTATATGTTGCAAGCACTTTTTATCTTCTTGATGGTTGCCAAAATAAATGGTATCATTTATTTATTTTAAGGCATATTTTATGTAACTCTGTTGAATAATAAAGTTACCAAGTTTATTCTAATTTAATGTACCATATTTTCGTTATGGATAATTTTATTTACTTATATATGGAGCGAAATTGTGTATAATAGAAAAACATGAAACTAGATAGCAATAAAAAGGCATTTTTAGATTTTCTTTTAGACTATCTGAACACAACTTTTAAACACCTATATTGTATTTGTTTTAACCATATACACTTTTTGAATATGAACAAAGATTTCTCCGAATATCAACAGTTTCATAAAGTTTCATACAGATTTTTACGAACTGATAGATTTAGTGTTTCACAACTTATTTCAATATCATTATTATTAACTTCGGAATCTAGAAAGGAACCACCAAACCGCAAAGCGGTTATCAAGTAGTTCCCGAATAGCAAGGCTATTACATAATCGTTGTAGGAAACAGTCACTCCTTGAGTTAAAGCCCCGCCAGGCATTGAATTATACCTAATAGCGATCCTCGACCTCTTTTTCGTGTTTCTGCATGATCAGTAAAGTTTTGTTTTTGTTTTTTTTTCTGAAATCATTATTATTATTTAAATTTCCATGTATGGTAATTATAATGCAGTTCAAGGTTGTGGTAATTAATATTTATATAGGATGTCTCAACTGGAACTATAGGATTTGAATTAAGCGCTATTTGTGTTCTGTCAAAGATAGAGCATCAATATTTAGTGATGGTTATCTACAAACAATACGACGCCAACATGGTATTCAACATAGGTATATACAACCGCAATATGGTATTCAATTACAGTCAAATGGTATTAAAGTCAAATTTGGTATGCAACAGAGGTTACACGTGCTGTATGACACATTGCACTGTCTTGCTAAAACCATATATGGGTTAAATCCAAATCATCAGTTTGGTGGAAAAAGAAATTGTTTAATATGTTACAATAGCGTTGCCCATGTACTGTGATAACATTAGCATTAATTTTCAAATAAGTATAATTCAATTACTCCACCACTCCAAAATGTGCACCAAACTGTGCATCTCTGTGGATGCATTTCTTTTTCGTGAACGTCATGTGGATTTTCAGTACCCCAAATTCAACAATTTTGTTTATTGACGTATCCGTTAAGATGAAAACATGCTTCATCGTCGAACAAAATTTTTTTTGCAAAAATCATCATCGCTTTTCTCTTCTAACCCTCAGTTAACAAATTTACGACGTTGTAAATGATGTGTAACTTTTTTTGTGTCAACTGAATTTTGTATGCTGATAGATGCAGATCTTTCTTTAAAATCCGATGCGTGGTGGCTCTCGACATATTCTATTGTTGTGAACGACGTCGAATTGATGTGTATCTGAATACTCTCGTACACTTTCCATCACTGTAGCAATATTTTAACAGAACTCACTTTTTCAAATTTTTTCATTAAATTATGAACTGTTAATTCTGCAGGCGCTTCACTTGTCCTAATTTTGTGCGAACTTCTCTTAATGCAACTACGAGTATATATGATCGCTCACATAATAACAGGCGAAATGGTAACAATGTTCATTAATATTTAACAAAATATTTGACAGGACATAGATTTTCCATCAACGTCGGTAAACTACAATTAAACGAATGAATAAACCTTTCGCTCACGAAGTATCAATCAAAGTTTTTTTATCTTTAAATGTTCAAAACGTAAATATATAAAATTTTAATGTCTGAAATGGGCGTAGAACAGATAACGAGGATAAATTAACTGAAGATATAAACGCAAGCATCAGTGACACAAAGAATTTAATCAGACCATTATGTGACAGCAAACCACCACTGTTTTCCACAAATATTGTAAAGAAAATCTATTGTAGTAAATTCAGGGTTAAATTTGACAAACTCAAAGAAGTATGGATGGAGCAGTTTCTCTCTAAGAATATTGTTTACTGTATATTTAAAACGTAAAAGTCTCGTGCTAGACTTCTGACACTAACTGTAGGATCTTTAGAGGCAGAGTCCGGAACATCTTCTTCAACGTCAGGTATACGTATTGTTTTTGATTAATCCGGCTCGAAAGACTGGCTCGTTTTTTATTGTGATCTTGTTTCGTATCACTAGGACGTACTGTTGTACCACATCTGTTGTTATTGCCTTAAGGGTTGTGAAATAAACAATGGTGTTTATTTCAATACATAGATTTATTAAAACTAAGCAACAACGGTGAACACTTTAAAGAAAACGTTCTGTATAATGTTCATAAAACTCATTAATGCCTAAGTTACGTGTTAGGCAGTGGATGTAGCAATGCATGCGGTCGGCTATCGGTTATCTGTTTTATAGCCTCTTCCTCACATCTGGCTGTGACGCTACGCTGACGGCTTTTGTGTCACTCAACATAGTTATTACAGCAAGATATGATTCCGAAAGAATGCAGCCGACCTGACCGCTCCCATGATAAATAAGCACATTTTTAAGGGAACTAAATATCTACAGTGACCCTAATAAGCTCACTGACATAAACTAAATAGAAGTCTTAACACGTATAGTTCTGTGAATTCCACCATGTCAGCATATATTTGGCATAAAACTGCCTTAAATAAGGTTAATGTTAAACGTATTATAAATTACCAACCAGTTTAATGTTCAAAGTTTCTTTTTATATCCCATTCTACTCGCAATCTGCACGAATGCAGTAGGTGAACGTTTTAATGTTTAATGCCAGAGATTAAATTGTTTAGCAACACTCTACAGTAAAAGACTAATACTTTGATGAACTGAGGGCTCCCTAAATCCAGGGTGTTATTTTAAAATTAGCCTTATTATCTATCACTTATCTCTGAGGGGTCGTAGTATTTTAATCGGTACGTATTTTGACTAATATCCAGGAGTCTGATATCGAGAGAATTTGAATGCACTTCAAGCCGCGATAGGCGTTTCGCATTCGGGAACTTGGCTTCTTCTAGTACAGGTTTTATTTCAAGTCGGAGTGTAGTGTCTAGTTGATCAGAAACCATCAGATTATCAGTGATAATCAGTAAAGTTTTTGACTGGAACCTTTGTAAAATTCCTATGTTAGATAGACTTGCGACATTCCACAGCCGTACTCCGTACATCTACATAGATCACTTTATAAGTAATTAGTTTATTAACCAAGGATAACTTATATATTTTCTTACAATAGCCAGTAAATCTGGACACTTTTAAACATAGTTGCTTTCTTTTCATAATGTGGTGTCTTCAGTGTAGTCTTCTGTCGAGATGCATACCAAGATATTTGACGGATTCTGTTTGTGAAAATTGATATCAATTAAGATTAACACTCCAGCAGGCAGAATTTCCTTCTAAAGACAAACCAAAATCTGGATTTTATCAAGAGCTTTATTACATGCGTATCTGTATACTTTACTTGTTGCTATAACTGATGTGTCGTCTACAAAGGTAACTGTGAATATCCTTGGAGTGGTATTGGAAAATGTGTCAGTATAATCTTTGAGCTTTTAATGCCTTACAACGTCTATCCATACATTAAACAAATATCACAATATTCAGCAAACGTATACTCCATGATTTTTAAAATTTTACAACAAAATTTCAACTTAGTGATAATAGAAAATAATTGTAACAAAACAATGCAAAGTTTTACTTGGCAAATGGTAATTTTTACAAATTACTGAAGTGGGGAGATACCTCCACATCATCTGCAAATGCCTTATAATAAGGTCTAAACAAATTAGACCAAAACAGCTATTCTTCTGGCTATGAGCCATCGACGAGCGCTGAATTACATACGAGTATATGGCGAAATTTGCCGTATTTTATCTAACAAAGTTAGCACTAAAATACAGTTACTTTAGATTGCTCGAAAACCACAAGGAAGATGCAAAGCGTCCTCTATCTCAGGATACCACTAAATGCAGACCGGTTTCGACTTTACCTTGAGTCTCGTCAGTGCAAGTGGAAGTGAGTATATCTTTGAGTATAAAATACGGCAAATTTCGCCATATAATTCAGCGCTCGTCGATGACATATAGCCAGAAGAATAGCTGTTTCGACCTAATTTGTTTAGTCCTTATTGTATAAGGCATTTGCAGATGGTGTGGAGATATCTCCCCATTTCAGTAGTTTGTAATCATAACAAACATTAGAAACCATAGGGATACTAATATCTAGATATATTTCAAAGCAATTTGGTTAATGTGTTATGAAAGGTTTCATTACAGTTTTAATTTAAGAAATCAAACTTGCATAAAAACGAGATGTATTGAGACTTATATGAGTAAATATCTCGAAAACGGATAGAGATGTCAAAATTAAACAAGAGTAGTTTCTTATGTAAAGAAGAATGATCCTTCATTTTTATCATTTATTTTGTTTAACACTGAAAAAAATTATCCCGACTTACCGAAGCAATAGGATATAACTAGCGCTCTATGAGTAATGCTAAAATTAATTAAAAGCTCTTATTTGTCATGTTAAAAAACGTAAAGCTGCCAGATTTCATGTTCATACCATGACAACTTGCAAAAATATTGAGACATATCAAAATAAAATTTTAACATCGAACACCACGTATCTCTGAAATCATCAACATTTGTACAAGATTAGCTCGATCGATATATTTTGGCTACTAGTATATCCAGTTTCGAGATTTCTCATCTGTTCACAAACACCCTTCACTTTTAATTTTATGTTAATATATAAAGTTTATTTTCTAAATACATAGTTACTTACTTAAATCATTTACAAATATTGTGAATGATTTAAGTTAAGATAAAAAATATAACATAAAATCGGAAAGCTTGAAAATCACTCTGGAAATAAAACGATAAAAACACTACCAAATAATCATAAATTATGTTAGCGCAAAAGTAGGTTTCCTGTATACATATATAATCCATACCTCTCCTACCGTTAGGTGTAGAGGCTAAATACACCTTTCTTTAAATAATTAGTCTAAATACTACAATTACAGTTACTTAACTAAATACCCCATTCCGTGTTAAATAACTTCTACAATTTCATCCCACCCTATCTTAGTTTGTCCCTATATCTAAACTCCACTCTAAGTGTTTGTGGTGCCTCTATCATTTGTCATTTCACTACCCCTTCCCTTATGCACTCTTCTTTGCTCCTCTTTCTCATCCCAAACCTATCAAGTATGATGAACACTTGACTTCCCTTCACTCACATTTGCTCCCCCACTTTCACGGTTTTCTTCACTATTTTATCATTAGTCTCCATCTAACCCTGTCCCTTGCTGTACTTTCAGCCTGCTTCCATGTGATTCCTCTTGTCTTCATTATCTTCGCCATTTTTCTGTCCCACGTCATCCTTGGTGTGCCTTTCTTTCTCTTTCCAATGGCTTTTGCTTCCCATATTTTTCTTACTTGTCTTTCTTCGCTCAATCTTTTCATGTGCCCCCACCACCTCAGCTGAGCCCTCTCTATGATCTTTCCGATACTTTCGCTATCCAATCACTTCCTTATTTCTTCATTTCTTATTTTATCTTTTTTCGTAATATTTGCTACTTTTCTGAGATACTTCATTTCTAATACTTGTATCTTTTTAAGTTGCCTCTCTGTCAACATCCATGTTTCGCATCCATACAGTAGCGTCGGCAAACATACGGTTTTATAAATTGACATTTTTGTTTTATTGCTAATTTCTGCTTTACTAATGAACCCCCTTTTCATACTGTGGAAGATCTTTGTCGCTGTCGTTATTCTATTATTTATTCCTTCATCTTGCTTTCCTCCTTCCTCTATGGTTACTCCTAGGTACTTTAGGCTTTTTACTTGTTCCACTATCTGATTATTTATTATCATATTCATTTATCGCTCATTATTATTTCTTATAACTACTACCTTTCTCTTGCTTATATTTACTTTCATTCCCTGTTTGTCCAACTCTTTCACCCATAGATCCACATTAAATTGTAACTTTGTTTCCGTGTCTGCCACTATTGCAATATCATCTGCAAACACACATTCACTCACTTCTATTGGCTTCATTTTATATTATCCTACCGTCATCGTCTTACTTTCTCTGCTTACTCCCTGTATACAAATAAGGTAAATCGGTTATATAAAAAAGGTACAAATGGTAAACTAGTATTCAAACCCACTATTCATTAAACCACTGGAGCCATGGTATGTTATTAGGAATGTTATTAACTATGTATTTGGTAGAGATAACATATTTGGATTAGTCTAGTTACTTTATATTATGGCCAATGATTCACGTTTCAGTTCAGTCGTAAATTAATTTATACCTTATTGATTTCTAGATAATGTGGCGTGTAATATAACTTAATGGTGATGTATTAACAAGTTAATATCAGCAATATTCGTAGAAAAATATAGATATACTATCTCTAATCAGGATAATCGTCGCTGAAACACGCAGAAGGTGATAAACAATATCTAACAAAATTCCATGTAATGCTAATAGAGGTTAAGTAGCATTTATTAATCCGAATGAATGGTTGTCATCTAAATCACAAATGACATACACTAGAGAGCAAAAAATTGAGGTCACATTGATAATTGTAAATAATTTTCGGATAATAATTTTCCTTGGTATGGACGTCATTCAAATAGTGTGCAAGAGTACTAACTGCTATTCCACATTTTGGTGCCTAGGGTTTAGTGTAGTTTATTGATGAGTTGATTTTTCTTACTGTAAAACCTCGGTTGGAAGATGTATTATTCATCTAATAAGCCATCATCACTTTTGGACCTGTTGTGGCTAGAATTATAGCGTTATTAGAAGACGGTCGGGGGCAACGTGAAACAGCAAGAATTGTATGTGTGAGCCTTTGTGGTGTTCAAAGTGTATTCCAGCATTATCAAGAGACTTGATAACCAGAAGACCAGGATCCGGACGGAAAGGAGTTACAACCCAAAGAGATGACCGTTTCTTGGTGTCCACAATTTTGCGGAATAGAATAGCAACTGAGGTTTCACAGCGAAATCAACTTCAAGAAGTTAGAAATTTAAATGTTAGTGAATGGACCGTTAGAAGAAGGCTTCGTGCTCCTGAATTGTCTTGCAGAAGGATGGCTACAGGTCCACCACTTCAACCCCGGCATCCAAATGCAAGATTGACTTTTGCCCGAAATCACCTGGCATAGAATGCGTAGGATTGGAGCAGGGTACTGTTCTCAGATGAGTCAAGGTTTTGCTTAACTGGGTCAGACGGACATCGACGAGTATGGAGAAGACCTGGAGAAAGATACGCTTCAGGTCGTAGTGATGAGAGACTTCCATTTGGCGGTGGGTCAGTTATGGTTAGGCGGGAATCTCTTCACAAGCACGTACAGAATTAGTTTTGGTAAGGCAGGAATGGCTCTTTGACAGCTCACAAGTACATTACAGAAGTTCTAAAAGATCATGCTATGCCTTTCCTGGTTACTATGGACGAGCACGATATTTTAATACACGATACTGCTAGGCCTCACGTAGCCCGACTTACTACAGAGTATCTGGATGAGGTCGGAATTAGACGGTTTGATTGGCCAGCTCGCAGTACAGACATGAAACCTGTCGAACATGTCTGGGATGAGTTAGAACGACGTATTCGAAGGCATACACCAAGTTCAAGAACTGCACAGAAGCTGAGAGAATTGCTTTTGCAGAAGTGGAATAACATAGACCAGAATGTGATCCGTAACTCAATTACAAGTATGCCACGTCGATTTCAAGCAGTCATTAACGCAAGAGGAGCGAATACACGTTATTAATGATTAGTTTGTTCCAATTTTTTTAGTTCCATATTTTCCAGAATACGAATAAGTTTTAAATATAAATTGGTTGCTTTGTTAGAATAAAATCTTAAAAATTCAATATGTTTTAAAATCCACAATTTACTATAGTAGAATTATTTTATGAAGAGCAAGTCGGCAATAAACTGTGCGACAAAGAGCAATGTATAGCTTACCTTCTCCCACGCGAATGCAGTAAAAGAGTTTTACTTAGAGCGGCGCACGCAAATGATTTATAGGCAGGTCTGTGTCTCTTATTCAGATTGGATTGGTATGGAAGAAAGTCAGACATGCATCTGTCTTTGTCGCACGATTTATTGCCGACTTGGTCTTCATAAAATAATTGTACTATATTCACTTTCGCCTTCAAAACAGAGTACAATAATTTACAATTGTGAAGTATACGCATATAACAAAAAATTCCACAAAATGTTACAATTATCAAAGTGACCCCAATTTTTTGTTCGCCAGTGTATATGTTCAGAATATTGGAATATTCATGAAAATTTCTTTTCCTCCGTTAGTTCTAATAAAAACTTAACAAACCAACATTTTTTTTATTTGTTTATTAGTTGACAATCAGAATTTACATAATATTCGGTGAGTCAGTGTGCTGGATCATGAGCTATGAAACTCTTTAATGGCCTGATGAGTCACTTCCCCAGTGAGAAGTCCCCTTTAGTCCTCTTTTAAGTGGGCTGGCCAGTATCCTCTAAAGGGCCCCATTCACTTACAGTTTAACTGAAGGCACCGATCTGACAGTTCGTCATGGTTAGGCACACACATACAGTCGGAATTAAGATCTGATTGAGATAGGGGACTGAACTGTCAACAGTTGAGAGGCCTAGATCTGCGATGACAGCTCCACAAGATCAAAATAGACACACACTTATAGTTTAACTGCAGTCCCCGTGCCTCACAGATGAGTGTTTGCTATAATAACAACAGGCCACGGATATTTCGCTCTTTCTAATCGACTTTGGACTGACGGAATTATGGACAACAAACCGTAATTTACTTCAGCTTTCATCTATTTATATCGGAAATATACATGCTCATGGAAAATGAAGGACGATTGTTACTTGAATAAACCGATGAAAGACGATACGTTCGGAAAATAAAGCTGAACTTAACAATTAATAAAAATTATAAGTAATTAAGTAAATCGTCCTTGTGCGATTGCCGAAGTTCACGCAATAAAGTCACGTGAGAATGAGATCCTATTTCTTGAAGCCATTGCTTCATCCAAAACCTCTTTTCAAGTCGTCATCTAGATGTAGTGTTTTATAGCAATAAATTCAATATTATAACTGCACGTAACTGGTCGCAAAATGCGACCCATTATGGCTAGCCACTCTACGCTGCAACTACTAATGCGACTCTACTCTGCATAGCCGAAGCCGACCTGATGACAGTCCATATTTTGATGAACTGCAGAGCTCCAGACTGAAGATCACGAGCTGTGTGGACGATTGACATTCCAAAGCCTGTAGAGACTATGGCCTGCAGGCTGTAGTCGTTTATATGTACGGTGCTATGCTACAATATTTCAGTTTGCAGTTATTAGTCGCAGGCATTGGCCTGCAGTTGAACTGTTAGTGAACGGGAGCCTTAAGGCTCCTACTGAACTGCGGTTCAACCAGTGGCTGTATTGTGTTGTTCGGGTCATTGTCTAGCTTGTTTAGCGTGGTGACGAATACTTTTTTTTTATCTTTAATATACAGTATCTGCATGTCCTTATGTAATATTTAATTGCTTACGTACTATGGTGCATTAGTTATCATCCGGAGTACTTTCGAATGGATTAGCTGGATTATCAATAAGTCTGATTGGCTTACACATCCTCGTATTTCATATCCTCTATTCCATAAGCCTATATTGGTTTAATTATTGCCCTGTAAAGTAGGATTTTGTTTTACAATGACAGGCTGGAGTTTATAGAAATGGAGTTTGAGCATGTGGGTTTTCCAAGTGAGTTTACTACCCAAGTGAATACCAAGATATTTCGTGCTCTTAGACTGATATGGCTACATTATTTAAATTTCACTTTGGACATTGCTCTCTTCTAAGTGTACTTAGTTAAGGACAGTTAACTTGGGCGGATTTAGTATCACTTACTTTAAATTCTCATTATTGAGACCATGACTGTATAGGGTCTTTCAGTAGTTACTCCCTAAATCTGTTAGGTTATAGTGGCCATGTTGTTAAAGCAGCATCTGTCAAATTTATTGTGAATTGTTCAGTAGTGTATGGAAAATCACTATGGGAGGTTATAGCGTTCAACAACGTATGCAAATGATCAAATTTTATTTTCAAAATCACTGCTACGTTTGAAAAACGTTCCGCACATTACGTGACTTTTATCCTCACCACAACCTTTCCGCCGAGTCGACTATTCGACGTTTGGTTGCCTAATTCGAGTCAACCGGTTTGATAAATAATCAACCAACACCCGTACGTCACCCAAATGCAAGGTCTGTTGAAGACATCACTGATGTGCGTGAGTGAGACTGTACGAGAATGTCCAAGGCAGTCAATTTCTCGTTGTTCACAAGAACTTGGCCCTTCTGCGACTTCATCTTGGCGAATTTTTCGTCGCGACTTGAGTTTGCACCCGTGTAAAATCCAGCTGACCCAGGAACACAAGGTAAACGACCATAGACAATGTCGTATGCTCGCTGATTGAATTCTGGAGCAATCGGAAGTTGACCCAGATTTTGTCTAGAAAATTATCTTTAGCGATGAGGCCCATTTTTGGATGAATGGATATGTGAACAAGAAAAATTGTCGGATTTGGGATGGTATCAATACACACGAGATACACCAGCACTAAATGCTTCCTGAGAAAGTCACTGTTTGGTGCGGATTTTGGTCTGGCGGAATCATCTATCAGTAGATATTTCTTCAAAAATGAAACTGGCATTGCCATAACCGTCAACGGCGAGCGCTATAGATCGATGATAAGCAACTTCTTGTAGCCTAAACTGGAATATATGGGTACCGACGAGACGACATGATGTTCCATTCAGGATGGCGCTACGTGCTACACACCGCATGTTGCCATAGAAATCCTTCACGAGCGATTTAAGGGTATGGTTATCTCGTGTAACGGGAACGTGAACTGGCCACCGAGACCATGCGATTTAACACCCTTAGATAGACTTTTTTCTTTGGGGCTATTTTATATCGCAGGTCTATGCGAATAGCGCCGGTTCGGCGCTGCGGGTGGCCAGCGCCTATAGGATGGCTTCGGGGGCTGATCTGCTTGTGATCAGTCAACACAACGAACGCCATCCAGAAAATTCGGCCAGATTTATGTGACAAAGTCATCGAAAATTGGACTTCCCGAATTCATGCCGTCAAGATAAGCCGCGGTGGATATTTGAACGACGGTATATTCTATATTTATCAAAAAAAAATAATAATAAGTGAATATTTCAGACACAACTTGTTTTACATTTAAAAATCGAGCATCCTTATTGAAAGACCCTTTATAACCATGTTTTAATAACTACAAAAAAGTTATGAACAATGATAAAAACATAAAATATTATGTGTGCAATAGAAACTACTTTTATAATATGCTCATAACATGAAATAACGTATCTGATGAATTAAAATATTAGCAAAATCTATTTAAATATTGAAGCAAAAGTACCCAATACGAAACCGAGTAATAAGTATGGAAATGTGAGGTGATCATTTGCATTTGTCGACTAAGAGACTTCTGTCAACTAAACTTTTAACTAATTCTCTCATTTAAAATTAAAGGAACGACTCAAGTTAGGGTTTGCATGGCAATCATGTTATATTAATGGGATTATGAAGAATATACCTTTCTGAGGATACATTTCTGCGAGATGCAGAATGAGAAATGTTTGGCGATTCTAAACTTCATCATTTTTTATATGTCTACGAATAAGTTGCCAAGTCGATTACATTGTTGAAATTGTCGAGCAAATATTACTTTCTGTCAACTGCAGACGGCTCATGAACTATTAATTTTATTTATTCCAGTCTGGTGAAAGTTCTGCTTGGTGTTTAAGTAATTCTATTCTAATATTTCAAGTAATAGGTTATTGTCAACAAGTCAATTAAGAAAATTTTTATTATTGATTTAATTTATTACATTTTAATAAAAAGTAACCTTCAAATAAAGCCTTTCAGCAACTCATAATTTAAAAGGTCTTTCAATAAGTACGCTTTATTTTTAAACGTTTATTAAACAAGTTATGTGTGAGATATCCACTAAACTTTTTTCTGTTTGAAAGAATATTTTATGGCATTAAGTATATGGAAGATAACGTCGTTCAAATGTCCGTCGCGGCTTTACCTGGTGGTACACATTCGGGAGCTCCAATTCGGTAGCCAGTTCACGTCGCCATTGCGTGAGACAACCATGCCCTCAAATCATCGTCCATCGTGGCATGCGCTGTGTGATACGTAGTACCATCCTATTGGAACCACATGTCGTCGGTATCCATATCATCCACTTTAGGAAACAATAAGTTGCCTATCATAGATCTGCGGCGCTCGCCGTTGACGGTTATGGCAATGCCAGTTTCGTTTTGGAAGAAGTACGGACCTATGGTTCCGTCAGATCAAGTTCCAAACAGTGACTTTCTTGGGATGCATTTGGTTCTGGTGTATCTCGTGTGGATTGGTATCATCTCAAATTAAACAATTTAGCTTGTTCGCATATCATTAATCTAAAAATGGACTTCGTCGCTAAAGATGATTTTTTTGGCGAAATTTGGGTCAACTTCCAACTGCTCCAAAGTCCAATCAGCTAACACACAACGTTGTCTATGGTCGTTTACCTTAAGTTTCTGTTCTCCGAGTTGAAGTCGCAGAAAGGCAAAATTCCTGTGAACGACGAGAAATTGACTGCCTTGGGTTTTCGCGTACACTGTCACGTACAGCAGCCACGTTTTCAGCAGATCTCGCGTTTCAGTGACGTACGGGTGTTGGCCGCTTATTTATCAAACCGGTTAACTTAAATTTGGCCACTGAACGTCGAATAGTCGACTCGATGGGATCGTTGTAGCCACGATAAAAATAACGTAATGCGCGGAACGGTTCTCGAATTGAGCAGTGATTTTGAAAATAAAATTTGGTTCTTTATACACGTTGTTGAACGATATAACCTTCCATGGTGTTTACCGTATACTACTGAACAATTTACAATCAATTTGACAGATGTTGCTTTAATAACATGGCCGCTGTTGCAAGCTAACAAATTTATAACGTCACTATTGAAGGAACCTGTATATATATATGTAGTTAACTAACCAATTAATTAGATGACAAGTGATGTAGATCACTATCAGATTGTTAAGGAAAATTCGATAATACAAAGATATATAATTCTATTTCAAAATACATCCCACTTGTACTGCAGTTAATAAATCCCCCTGTGTATTTAATATTTCATTTAAAATGTACTTGGACCTTTTAGATTAAACATTTATCTATGCGAGGCTTTTCCACATATCTCTAAAGTAACCTCAAACATAATTTTATTCCATAAGATTTCTATCCTTCATGTATTATATCCTTTCGTTCGATATATTTTACATAAAACATTATTCTAATTCTTTTATTTTAAAAATTAGGATGTAAACTATAATTTAGGTGGAATTCTTTCGAATATATGCATAAAATTGCCTTTTCAATGTTATTGAATTATGTTATTTATTTGGAAATAGAATTCAATTAACATAATCAAGTTATCCAAATATTATTAATAAACAGTTTTAAAACTTTGGAACGGACTTTTCCACACGTAGAACATCTCTATCTCGAAATTGAGTGGATGAGAAAAAATAAACCAAATAAACCAACACAAATGCAGAATATGTGTTTTATGCGACAGTTTTACTTTTTTCAATTTTTCTCAAATACTCCACCATCGTGCTTCTCATGACCCATGGATAGGGTGGGGTGTATCCTATCAACCTCAAAATCAATAGATGTCGTCCAGTAGACGCTTCTAATCAGAATTTGTAGAAACCCGATCGATCCGACACGATTTAATTGAGTGATCGTGTTAACAAAAATAATCTCTCGAATAGTCCACCATTGTGCTTTCTTATGACCCATGAACATGGTATAGTGTATCCTATTCACCTCAAAATTAATAGGTATCATCTGGGAGACGTCCACGATCAGAATTACTCAAGACTCGATCGATCCGACACGATTTAGTTGAGTTATCGTGTTAACAAAAAACATTTCTCAAATAGTCCACCATCTTGCCTTCTCATGACCCATGGACAGGGTGGAGTGTGTTCTATTCATTTCAAAATCAATAAGTATCGTTTGAGAGACGTCCCCGATCAGAATCAGTCAAAATCCGATCGACTCGACACGATTTAGTTGAGTTATCGTGCTAACAAAAAAAAATCTCGAATAGTCCACCATCGTGCTTTTTCATGACCCATGGACAAGGTGGAGTGTGTCCTATCCACCTCAAATAAATAGGTGCCATCTGGGAGACGTCCCCGATCAGAATCAGTCAAAACCTGATCAACCCGAGCCGATATAGTTCAGTTATCGTGCTAACAAGAATAAATGCCGACGACAACGACGACACACACACACAAAATGGTTTAAAAACAATTTTTTTTATTTTAGGCCGAAAAACGAAAAATAAACCTTAGAAAAAAACATTTTTTTTACCCGATTAACATTACTTTCCGCGTATAGTGGAGTGCGGAAAAGTAAAATATATTTTAAACCCAATAAATAGTTCATTCGTATTATGAGTATTTTATTGTCTATTCTACCTATTGTCGTAGACATATTATTGTCTATTTTCTATTGAATACTCATTTTAATGAGCCAATAAAGTATCTAGCCCATTCTAATTCTGTAACATATAACCTCATCATCATTGAAGATATACTTGTGGACAAAATTAACGCATTAGCAAAACTTTTCATAATCTTTTATAATTCTTCGAAGTCTTAAATCTTTGAACATTTTGTGTAGATGGCCTAGGACACCCTCTGTCACTACTGATAAACAATTGCTATTGTTTGACAGATGTAAAGTAAGATTTTGTAATTGTTTGTCAATAATACATTTAATGCTGTTTAAAGTGATTTGTAAATGACAATAAATATAGTTACGCTAATGATTTTTTTAAATTAATGCCATTAAGTAAAGGAAACACTTTGTCCAGTGTACTTAGGGTAGAAGAAATTAGTCGCCCACGCAACTAAAGAGATGATGAAGCAGTGAAAGTGGGAACTCTAGTTAGTGAGGAGCGTATCTAACGATATGTGGCTAATTTGTTAAGAGTTAAACAATCAATAATTAGTCGAACAGTTAAACATTCCAATGATTTTGGAAGATACTACAGAACCCCAGGACAAGGTTGTAAGACGTCTACAGATGCAACAGGTGAGCAATATCTTATCAAATCGCCTTAAGAAACATGTATTCTACCAGTTTAGAGCTAAGCAGAGCCCTAGCAGCAGCTTGAAATGTAGCAATTTTTGATCGAACGGCCAGGAGAGGACTCACTGAAGGAGGATTGGGTAGTAGAAGACCAGCTATTGCATCACTGCTCATCAGAGAATACAGAGTTACTAGAGTGCGTTTTGCAAGAGAACACTTAAATTGAACCATTGACGACTGAAAACGAGTTTTGTTTTCAGGCGAAACAAGAGTAAGTCTTAATTTAGCAGATGGACGTCAGCGAGTCTGACGAAGGCCAGGAGAGAAGTTTGCTGCCTGGAGTATCTGTCCTAGGATCCCATTTTTTGGTGAATCAATAATGTTCTGGAGAGGAATTTGTTTCGATGATCGCACGGATTTGGTTCCTATGCGGGCGAGATCCATAAATGCACATTTCTACGTAGAAGATATCATAGAAGAACATGTGATTCAATTTCATTTTTATGCAGGATAGGGCTCAGTCCCACGTTGCGACGTACTCGACTACCTTCGATGTGTGAATAGTCCAATTATGGACTAGCCACCATGAAGCCCAGGTGTGAACCCCATAGAGCATCTATGAGATACCCCAAGGCGATCAGTTAGGTACGACATACCTGCCCCTATGTCTCAAATAAGTCATTCTTGTCGAATGGGAGAATATTCCTCAGAAATCCATTCACTACTTAATCAAGAATATGATTATAGTCCAGATGAATAGAAGCAGTAATATGAACTGGAGGAGAATCTATACGCTATCGAATTCAAATTCTTACGATTTAATTTCACTTCCAATATTTTTTCTAAAGTTTTTCATTAACACAGTTTTCTTTGCTTTTGGCTATTCATGTTTCTTCCAAGAGTACCATTCTAATTTATTAAACATTAGTTGATATAATTTAATTATAACATCACACGTACTATGATTTAGATATTCGAAAAAATGAAAGTAATAATGTGAAGTTTCCTGGTGCATTAATTTTGTCCAGTAGTTTATAACCAAAAGTTATTATGATCATAATAACTTTTGGTTATAAACTACTGGACCCATTCTTGTTAAATAATTGAATTACTTTTAACAATTTTACTTATATATACTAACATGGTAACTTTATATGCATATATTTATTTTAATTAATTACAATAGATTGTGTAAATTAATGGCTGTAACGTTTTTATTACTACAAACAAATTATTTTCAGGTTAAACACAGGATGGAGCGTAAAAACCGCCACGTTGGGTTATAATTCGAATGCGGCGAAAGCCCAGCCTTTGGGCGAGGAAGAACAAGAAGCCATAGTACAAGTTATTCAAAGAGCCGAAAAAATCGACATCACCGAACAAGAAAGAGTAAATATTAAAAAAATACTGGCATATCCGAACGAACCTTATCATTTCATTTGATTTTAGATAGGAAAGTTAGTCGAGAGATTGGAAAATATGCGACGTAACGCCCTTGGTAGGCATCCCTCTCAGTGTTTGCTATGCGGGGATGGTTTCGGAATGCTGGGCCCGCAGAAAGTTCTGTGCATGGATTGTAGAAGATTAGCATGTCAAAAATGTGCTATAGATTCTTACGCCAGTAAAAATAACAGGTGAGCCTTTAATGTTTTCCTATAATTTATTTCTCTAGAGTTCATGGGTAAACACGTAAAGGATGAAATATTTTGATCACGTCGATGGTGAAAACTGCATAAATGACATAAATAAAATTTTATTAAACATTAGTCCCGACTTGGTAGAAAACTGTAAGGAATTTATTATCCCGGAATTAGTCGCAAGTAAATCCTTTAACTACTGAAATAAGGAGATTATCATACTCCACCCATCTGCAAATGCCTTATATAATAAGGACTAAACAGATTAGGTCAAAGCAGCTATTCTCCTGGCTATATACCAACGCAGAGCGCTGAATTAAATGACAAATTTGACACCGTATTTTGTCTAACAGAGTTAGCGCTAAAATACAGTGATTCAGATTTTTCCAAAACCGTAAGGAAGATAAAATGTATTATCATTCTCGAGATACCGCTAACTGCAGACTCGTTTCGACCGTATCTTGGGTCTCGTCAGTGCAGGGTAAGCGAGTATACCTTTGACAGATGAGGCTCACATCTAGTAGACTTTTCCCTCTGCGAAGTAAAATTTTGCATTATATTGATAATCCAGTTTTTACTTTGATTTAGATTGTTCTCTAAACTACCAAGAGATGGCGTTTGGTACGTTCTACTGCGGTGAAACGTAGTAACATCTACTAGATGTGAGCCTCATTTGCCAGAGGTATACTCGCTTACACTGCACTGACGAAACCCACGATAAGGTTGAAACCGGTCTGTAGTTAGCGGTATCCTGAGATAGGTGACACTTTGCATTTTTAGACAAAATACGGCAACTTGTGTCATTTAATTCAGCGCTCGGTGTTGGCATATAGCCAGGAGAATAACTGAGAAATATTAATAGCACAAAAGGTAATGCTTTAGTTTACATTACTGGCTACCTACTAAAAAGTGTTTGTTACAACATTCCTGCAAACTGTATTTAGAATTCAAAGAACAAAGTACTTTCGAGACACAGGCAACATTATTCTGTAAAGCAAAGGTTTACGTTAATCCAGAGAACTTACTATTTTGCAGTTTTGAAAATATACTTATGGATAATTTTAATAAACTAGCTTGTTCCGATTCAATTGGGACAAGACTAAAAGATATACTTAAAAATGTACCTTTTACACATCCGTGTTGAAGTTTTCCATTAAATTATTTTTTGTCTCTCTATACTAGAGTGTCTTAATTATACTATAAAATTTACAAATCGCGATATAAAAAACAAAAAATTATAAAAACCAAGTGCCAAGCTGATTATGCGATATTGTTGTTAATATATTCGCAATATTAACATTTCGTCTTTGGCGAAATATTTTTCGTTATTTCTAGTTTATGTACTGTTTTACCTCCATTAAGTGTCAAAAATTTATATAATAAACGTTAGTAAGTCATAGCTACTACTTTACTTCAACAAAATATTTCCGTTAAAAAACGGCTCTGTATCTATATATAATTTACCAAAGTATATTCTATTAGCCCTCGTAGCAAATGCCCATGATGAAATAAGTAATCGTAACACGAAGTGTTCCCCGTATACTCGAGAAGGCCGCCATTCAACAGCTGCGTGGCGACATGCCATTGTCAGCGAGCGATCAAAGTTTCGCCTAAGAGTGAACCTTCTTGTCTTAGTTTCTGTTCAGTGATAACAGTGAGATTCCTTCTGCTCTGGGAGCATCCGGAAGCTTCATGATCCTCCGGCGATAGTGTACCTCGACACAATTATTAAGGGGAGGTTCTCATCAAGCAACAAAAGAATTACATGATTTTCTTCATTTTTTTGTTCATAGAAGGAAGTAAAAACAAAGTACTCGAAATTTTTGAAGTGAATACTTCTTTGGCGGCGTTCTGATATTTGACGAGAATGGAGAGTGAATTGGAATGTAACGTTTCCAGATTTCGTTACACGAGAGAGAAAAAAGATATATAACGTAGAGAGAAGGAGAAAGAGAGCTATACATTTGGCATACCTAAAACACAGGCTTCGTTAGAGGACAGAGTACACAGATATATAACATAGAGAGAAAGAGAAAGAGAGCTATACATCATATATATCAGTTTAGGCTATCCGCGTCTCCCTATTGTCGCGCATGCGCGCGTTATAGATGTACGCGTCCAGACGCTATATATTAACAGCTGAAGCAGCACGCGTGTGTACCGAATATTTATCATTGTGTTTTGTAATTATTTACGTTATTTATATCTGTGTTCTGTGATTATTTGATAATATCCTTGAACCGTTTAACTTGTTAAAATCTAGAAGATATAATATATTTCATTCACCGCTCTCTACTGGTTTACAGCCACACAGGTGCAAATGCACTTGGAAGAGGCGAAGACAAAATCCCTTTGATTCTCGGGGGAGATTTCAATGTAAATTTCGGATCCAACGATTCTTTGACGTTTATTAACTTTCTTCGAGAAACATTTGGTCTGCTTATAAATAACAATCCCAAAGAATCAACAACAAAATCCGGAACAACAATAGATGCAATTTTTACACGTTTTCTAGAAAATATCGAATTACGAACATATATTTCATATTTTAGTTCAATCACAAACTAATCATATCAGTATTACCAATTGAACCACCAGCCGATGATAGTGTAGATAATGAATAGACCGAATATTTTTTAAACAAATTTTATATTGTTATATTTCTTTTGAAATTATCCCTCTCCCTTTCTTTCTCTCTCTCTCTCTCTCTCTCTCCTTCAATCTCTCACTCTTAATCTCTCATTCTCTATTCTACAGAAGTATTCACTGCTATCACGTGTACTGTGCTGCACATGATATTTTTCTTATACATATTTATCAAGTATTCAGGTGTATAAAAACATTTTTTTTATTAAAATAAATGACACGGTAATTAGTTATATTCTCGGTAATGTGACTGAAATTTGAAATCAAAAATTTCAAAAAAATTTATAAAATATATGATATTTGTTGAAGCTTATACCAATACAAAAAAAAAATCGAAAATTAACAAATGGCGGACCTGCGAATTTTCGGTACCGATTTTGCACTTGTTTGCTCTTTAAAGTGTTATAAAAAATTACAGCGTAATCAATGTTTTCTTAGGTATATCATCATCATCATGAGGTCATCAGTCCTAAGACTGGTTGAACGCTAACCTCCAGCTTCTCCTATCTTGTGCTAACCTACGCATTTCGCTAATTGTGCTACAACCTACATCCCTTACTATTTGTGAGCAGTAGTCTAATCTAGCCCTACCTCTGCCTTTCTTCACTCCTATTTCTGCCTCCAAAATATCGCGGATTATTCCCCCATGTCTCAGCAAGTGGCCTACAATTCTATCTCTTCTCTTCTTTATGTTTTTCCACATACTTCTTTTCTCGCCGACTTTCTCTAATACTTCTTCATTTCTAACCCTATCAGTCCACAGTATTTTAATCATTCTTCGGTAACACCACGTCTCAAAAGCTTCTAATTTCTTCCTACTTGCTTCCCCTACCATCCAGGTTTCGCAAACGTATAGCGCCGTGCTCCATACATACGTTTTCAAAAATCTCTTTCTTGTTTCTAAGTTTATTACCCCTGAGCATAAAAGTGCTTTCTTTTTGTTAAAAGCTACTCGACCCTGCGCTATTCTTTGTTTTATATCTTTATCGCTTCTTCCATCCCAATTTATTTTACTTCCTAAATAAGTGAAGTCTTTAACTTCCTCCAATCTTTCATTATTAATTTGTACTCTCGTTTTTGCTCTGCTCTCGCGCCCTCTGCACACCAACACTTTAGTTTTGTTTTTATTCACCCTCATTCCGTATTCCTCTGTCAACACTGCCTCCATTTCGTTCAACGCTGATTCCAATTCCTCTTTACTAGATGTTAATACTGCTATATCATCCGCGAATCTCAGCATTTTTAGTTTCTGTCCCTGTACTTTAATCCCGAAATCCACTCTATCTTTTACCACATTAATCGCCTCTTCGATGTACAGATTAAAAATTAGTGGTGATAGTGTACATCCTTGTCTTACTCCTTTCCTGATACCTACTTCCGTTCTTTCCCCTTCTACTTCTATAACAGCAGTTTGCTCTTTGTATAGATTGTGTACTACTCTCCTATCTCTATACTTTATTCCCGCGCTCTTTAGTATCTAGAACATTTTTTCCCATCTTACATTATCAAAAGCTTTTTCTAAATCTACAAATCCTATATAAGCGTTCTTTCCTTTTTCTATTGTTTTCTCTAACATTACTCTTAGCGCCAGAATAGCTTCGCGAGTTCCCCTATTTCGCCTAAATCCGAATTGGTCTTCTCCTAGTATTTCCTCCGCTCTATTTTCCATCCTCTTCTGCACTATTCTGGTTAAAATTTTTGACGCGTGGGAAGTTAGGCTAATTGTTCTAAAGTTCTCGCATTTATCGGCTCCTCTCTTTTTCGGTATAGTAACGATAATGTTCCTTTTATAATCCTCCGGCATCTCGCCCGTTTCGTATATATATTTTACCAGTTCAAACATCCTATTTACTACTTTCTGTCCCGCACATTTCAAGATTTCCGCCTGTATTTTATCTACACCCGGCGCTTTATTGTTCTTTAGCCCCCTTAGTGCTATTTCAAATTCCTCCCTCAATATAGGTTTTCCTACATCTTCCCTATTGATGCTAGATTCTTCCTCTAATATCTCTCCTAATTCCTGACCCTCGTATAAATATCCTAAGTTCTGCTTCCATCTATCCGCTTTCTCCTCTCTTCCGATCAGTATTGATTATATTGGTCCTAGATCCCTGAAATTCCTCTTAATTATTTGGTAAGCCTCATCGGTCTTACCTACTTGGGGCTTATCTTCTACTTCTTTGCATTTATCTTCTATCCATTGTTCTCTCGTTTTTCTACAATTCTTAATGATTTCCCACTTTATTGCCTTATAAGTTTTCAGTCCTTCTTCGTCTCGTCTGTTTTTGTAGCCTCGTCTCTTTTGTATTAAGTTTAAGATTTCCTCCGTTATCCAGGGCTTCCTAGCTTCCCTTCTCTCGTGTCCTAAAACGTCCGTAGCCGCGGAATTTAGACTATTCTTGATACCCTCCCACTCAGTTTCTGCGTTCTTGATTTCGTCATTACTCGCTTTATTTATTAATTGATCTGTTTTCTCCTAGAACTTATCTTTCATATTCTGATCCCTCAATATGTCTACATTTATACGTTTCTTATCCTTCCGGGTTTTCAGATTTTTGAACTTTAATCTAGCTTTCATGACTACCAAGTTGTGGTCGCTGTCTACATCTGCTCCTGGATAATTCTTACAATCTTTTACTTGATTTCTAAATCTCTTCCTAACCAGAATGTAGTCTATCTGATACCTGTCTATCCCTCCTGGTATTTTCCAGGTGTACCGCCTCCTAACGTGATTCTTGAATAATGTATTCGCGACTACCATCTTGTGCTTCTCACAGAATTCTATCAGTATGCTATATCTCTCGTTTCTGTTTCCTAATCCATAAGGACCTACAAATTCTCCTTCTTTCCCCTCACCCACGACTGCGTTAAAATCTCCCACTATTATTAAATTTTCATGACCCTTCATAAATCCTATTACTTGCTCTATGTCCGAATAAACGGCTTCTAACTCTTCCTCACTATGGCTATAGTATGGATATAGCTAGGCATGTATACTTGCACTATTACTGTTTTCACTGGCTTCGAATCTAACTTGACCATCATTACTCTCTCGCTGTATTGTAGGTAGCTAGAATAGAACGCCGGACAGTGTGTAGATACTGTCCGGCGTTCTTCCGCATAACGATTCCTACTCCCGCGTTTCCATTTACCGATCCTGTGTGTATTACCCTATAGTCACCGCTCCAAAAATCTCCTACTTCCGGCCAGCGCATCTCACTTATACCTACTATATCTAATCCTAACCTATCCATTTCTATCTTCAGATTTTCTAGCTTCCCTGCCTGTCTCATGCTTCTGAGATTCCACGCTCCGACTCGTGAAATGCTACACTTCTTGCTAACCCTATTATTGCACTCGATCACGTCTCCCGGAACAGTCCTCACCCGGAGATCCGAACGGAGGACTATTTTACCTCCGGTGTTTTTTGCCCCAGGAGACGTCATCATTATTTGGGATGGCCTTTCGTTAGCTGTTCTGAGGATTATAATGTGGTGGTTTCCTCTTGCCTTCCACATCGCAGTCGTGTGTGTCATAGCACCATACCAACGCCCACGGTTTCTGCCACTATGACTACTGAGAGAGCTGCTGCCCTCCTTCAGGGACTTGACTTAGTCTGGTTTTTCAATAAGGACCCCCTCACTATGGTTAAACCTATGGTACAGCTCCTTAAATCATTAAAACGCGCAAGTCGACCTACCCGTTCTAGTTTGAACTAGAACTTCGTTAAGGTGCAAGTCCTATCGGATCGGTCTTAGGTATAAGCTCCAATAAATTTAATTTACTCTAAAATAAAAGAAAACCAAGGCAATCCGTCAATTTGTTTTTGAGTTACAGTTCCCACCAGTTTAGAAAATTAATTAACACCGCATGCGACTAATCAGCAAATCGTTTTAGGAACATATTCTACATAAATAATAAGGTATTAAAAGAAGCAAAAAATCGATTGTTTGGTCAAGTTGGATGAGAACCTCCCTACCCTTAATTTACTAAATTTAATAAATGCACTACCTGGCCCTGACCTGGCCTTGGAATAGCGAGACAAGTGCTGATGTTCAGTCATAACTCATATGCATTAAATTAAATTACCAATTTACAGGTACATTATTATACTGGATCACACATATAATCGACGTTCATATATACATACATTCGACGGCCCTGTTATTTAATTATTTAAATTACACACACGTATTCGTACCGTAACATTACTTTTCACGTAAAATTAAAGTGTCAAAGATCAGGCAAATATCCTTCAACTAATTGTAAGCTGCTGTACAGCAATAAATAGGGCGTTTTGCGTAATTATATTGTATTAAAACTTCTGCCGCTGTCTATTATGTTGATTATTACCAACTTTATTTAAGTGTTTTCGTTAGAAACGAGTGTGCTTTTAGAAATTTGTTTTCGCCCTTTCAGCAGGAGCGATATGGAAAACAGGACGGGGCAACGTAACAACTATTGTATGATAATAAAATTATAATGCATAATTTACGTAGTATTTGTTTTAGTATACGGGGTGTACGAATTTTAGTTGACTAAGAATAATTCACAATTGTTCCTATATTAATCAAATTATAACCAGTGGCGAAGCGTCGATTTAAGCTGAGGGTAGGCTGTCCTGAATTAGACGAGGGAGGGGGGCTGCTCATTTTTAATGCGATATATATGTTACGGCTAAAGCCCGAATATTGGATAATACTAGAATTACCCGGATAAAGTTAGAATTATCCAAATATAGTGGATAAAGTCGGTAATTCAGATAGCGTACGTTGCTTTTCGGGCATAAACCGGTTAATACTAGAATTTTCCAACAACGCTTGGACAAGACACTATAATCGTTCATTCGCGTTCCAGAGTTGACAAGATGACGACTGATTTAGAAGTGGTACGTTCTTGTTTTAAAGAGCGATTTAACGAAATGCTCTGCGATTCAGTGTCGCGTAAAGACTCAAATTCTTGTTGCATGAATTCTGCAACTAATTTTTTTTATTTAAAAGACTATTTTATGACATTAAGTATGGAATATAACGTCGTTCAAATATCCGCCGCGGCTTTGTTTGGCGACACGTATTCGAGAAGTCCAAATTTCAATGACTTTGCCGCATAAATCTGGCCGAATTTGCTGGATGGCGTTCGTTATGCTAACTTCAAGGGCATCAATTGTTTGCGGTTTATTCGTATAGAACTGCGATTTAAGATAGCTCCAAGGGGAGAAGTCTAAAGGCATTAAATCGCACTATCTCGGTGGCCAGTTCATGACGCTGCTGCGTGAGATAACCGTACCCTCAAATCGCTCGTGCAGAATGTCCATCGTGGCACTGTATAGCACGTAGCGCAATCCTGTTATAACCATATGTCGTTGGTATTCATGTCATCTAGTTTAGATCACAAAAAGTTGCTTATCATCGATCTGTAGCACTCACCGTTGACGGTTATGACAATGCCAGTTTAGTTTTGGAAAAAGTATGTATGTACCGTTGATTCCGTCAGACTAAAATCCGCACGAAACAGTAACTTTCTAGGGATGCATTTGATGCTGGTGTATCTCGTGTGGATTGGTATTGTTCCAAATCCGAAAATATTGCTTGTTCACATATCCATTCACTTTCTTGGCGAAATTTGGGTCAACTTCCAACCGCTCCAGAGCCCAATTAGCGGACACACGGCGTTGTTTATGGTCGTTTATATTAAGTTCTGGATCGGTTGGATTTTATACGGTTCCGAAGCAAAATTCGCCAAGTTGACGTCGCCGTGGCAGAGAGCCGCACGTGAACGGTGAGAAATTGACTGTCTAGAGTTTTCTCGTACAGTCTCACACACAGCAGCGACGTTTTCAGCAGACCTTGCGTTTCGGTGACGTACGGGCATTAGCTGATTATTTATCAAACCGGTTGACTCAAATTTGGCCACCAAAAGTCGAATAGTCGACCAAGCGGGACGGTTGTGGCGAGGATAAAAATCATGTAATGCGCGGAACATTTCCCGAACTTAGCACTGATTTTGAAAATAAAATTTGATGATTTGTACACGTTGTTAAACGCTATAACCTTGAACAGTTATTTGCCATATACTACTAAATAGTTCACGGTAAATTTGACAGATGTTGCTTTAACAACGTGGCCGCTGTAACCTAACAAATTTCAAGCGACTGTATTGAAGACCCTATTTTTTTTTTATTATTATATTATATAGGTTTGGGCCTCATCAGCCACTGATCGCATGGGTAGTCCCTTGGCGATTCCCTCTTATCCGGGTCATTATCCAAAAATGCTATCCCATAAAAGGAGCAATTTAGGCAAGTCCCCCGCCTTAAGCCTCGCCTCCTCTAGGATAACAGGGGTCCCTAATATAAGATACCTCTTCTCCTCCAGTGCGGGGCAGGTGTAAAGAAGATGAATCGAGGTTTCCTCGTCTTCTTTACAGTATCTGCAGGCCGGGCTATCAGTCAGCCTCAGCTTGTGCTTATATGCATTCAGGCTACTATGGTGGCCCGTTATGATTCCCACCAGAGTTCTGGTTTTGTGTCTGTTCAATTTAATGAATTCTTGGGCCCATTTCTCAATCTCTAAGTATTCGATGAAGAGTTTGGTTATTTGACAACCTGTTACTCCTTTCCCTGGTCCCTAGTCTGGCAAGGTCATCTGCAATTAGATTTCCCTTAATGCCATTGTGCCCAGGTATCCATAAGAGTTCCACCGGTCCCTTCCCTGCCAAGTGGTTCAATGCTTCATAGCAATTATAGACCAGCTTCGACTTTGTCGTTGCTGAATTCAGGGCTGACAACGCCGCCCTGCTCTCCGAGCAGATACATACCTTCTCCTGGGTCCGACTTTGGTCCGCCCCCAGAACACCGTATGTAATTCCAACTAGCTCGGCCTGGAGTCCGGTAGTGTATTTGCTCAAGGGGAAGGTTTTACCTATCCCGTCGCGTCGCCTATACACCCCCGCACCCGCTCTGTTCCCACTCTTGGCTCCATCCGTGTACCAGATGTCTCCATTGAGCGGCAATCCAGCTCGACCCTCCATCCAGTCGGTCTTACTGGTGAGGGTGATCTTATATTTCTTGTCAAACAGGAAGTGGACACCCGTACTGTCAGAGGGCATCCATAGGAGTCCCTCCTCAGCTAGTTCTCTTGAGAGTCTATTCAGGTCCCTTACCTTCCTATTCATGTTTCCCACCCTGTGCATTGCCTTTGCGGCTTCCGCTTTCAGGATGACATCAAGAGGTGGTATCCCCGTCAGTATCCCCATCGCCTCGATCGGTGTTGATCTTGGGGCTCCGGTTATACATCTAAGAACCAATCCTCTTAACTTGTTAAGTCGGTTGGCTTCCGACTTTAAACAGGCTCTCTCCCACCAGATCAGTGCTGCATACGTCAGTCTGGATTTGAGAATTGCCTCATACATCCATTTCATGGTTTCCGGTTTCAAGCCCCAGCTATTACCAATGGCTCTTCTCAGTTGCCAAAGTGTTGCTGTGATCTTGGAACATATGTGACTTAGATGTGTTCCCCATGACAGTTTACTGTCCAGGATTACTCCTAAGTATTTCACTTCGCTATTATAGCTTAGTTCTTGGCCACCAAGTTTCAGCGGACATGTTTTGCTCCACTTATATTTCTTGGTGAACACCATCACCTCAGTTTTAGAGGGATTGACCGAGAGTCCTCTCTCCCTGCACCAATTCCTAATTCCTTATTTAAAGCTCCCTGCATTATATCGAGAATCGGCCCCAGGAAAGGGCCCTTCGTTATTATTACTAAGTCATCGGCATAGTCAATTACTTGGTAGTTCTTTAAATTTTCAAGCAGCTCATCTACTACTAGGCACCACAGAAGGGGCGACAATACCTCTCCCTGTGGACATCCCGAGTCGACCCGGCCCTCGATGGTAGTCTTGCCTTTATTGGCAGTAAGCTGTCTGTTTCCCAACATATGGTCTATCCATTCAGCGATTATTCTGGGGGTGTAGCGTCTGCCTAGTGCTCCGCTAATCACTTCCCTGGATGTAAAGTTGAAGGCTCCTTCAATATCAAGGAAGGTGCCGACAACATATCCTCCGGAGTCCAGTTGTGACCGTATCGATGACACAACCTTATCCAGAGCTGTTTCTGTTGATTTACCAGCTTGATAAGCATGCTGGCTGCCTTGAAGCGGCTTCTCTATTAGGACAGTATCCCGAAGGTACCTGTCAACTAATCGTTCCGCCGTCTTTAGTAAAAATGAAGTAAGGCTAATCGGCCGAAAGTCCTTAGGGGACGTGTATCCGACTTTGCCCGGTTTAGGTATAAAAACAACCCTTGTGCCTAGCCACACTTTAGGGACCATCTTCAGTGCCAAGCTGGCCCTGGGGATCCTTATGAGTGGACCGAGGATTATCTCTTCTACTTCTTGCAGAAGTACCGGATAAATGCCGTCCGGTCCCGGCGATTTATATGGATCAAAGGACCTCAAGGCCCACCTCATGTTAGCCGGTGAGACTATCTCCTTCACAAGTTCCCTGTCGTCCCCCTCTCGGTTTACCGCCCAGGTCCTATGTGCCCCTACTAGCTAGTGCTTTGATGAGATGGTCTAAGGTTTCCTCATCCGATTCCGAGAATTTACCATTAGGGAGCTTGAGCGATCCCAGTATCGCTTCCGGGCCCTATACTAACACTTTAAAATTTAAATGGGCCAGTTCTTACTTCTTTTTGTTTGGTGGTTTTCAATTCATAACCTGATCAGACGTTTTGTAGTAAAACAGTATCTGATAAAGCTACATGCTAAAGAGTACTGTGTTTTGTATATGAAATTTATATTATAACAGGGATATATAAAGAGTTTCCTATTGACATTCTGAAGTGGATGGTGCGTGATAATACGAAAATAAAAACTTTTATTACAGAAAAGCATACACTACTGCTTATAGTATCAGCTCCACATATTTCATTTTCATGGCGCTGAGCATTCTTGAGATTCAAAGTCCTAAATTGTCGTGGGTTGCCTGCATAATATTTCATTTAAAGAAAATATCTCTGTTGTACTAAACTTATATGATGTATGTTTTATATTGAATGTCTACCAGCCCAAGAGTTTCTCATAAATCTTTGCAATAACGAAAAAATTGTTTAGTCTATGAATTATGTCCATTCAGTATTTTATTATACTCATAAAATACGTATATCATGTATTAATCCATTATAATAATTAGAAATTACAACTCTAAACAAATAAAATATTTGATTTGATATATTTTAGGATTAACTTTAAAAATTTTAATTTCAATCCTACTTCTAAATTCTAAACTTGGCGTCAAAATTAAATTGAATATTGAAGGCAAAAACGATCATTATTACGTACATCGAGGACAGAATTTGGAAACGGTAGAGAATTTAAAGGAAAGAAACCGGTGCTAGAGAAAAAAAAGCAGGATTTGAGACGTTCATTAATAATCCAGGATATTTTAAACAGTCACGTATTTTCGAGATTGAGCTTCAGCTATTTCCATTTATCCGATTTTCCCATTTTGCTTAATGACGTAGACACGGTAATTCTTAACCTAAATAGACTTTTGTTGACAAAATATACAGTATCTATATTGAGGTGTTTACACTCTCGATGTATGTGATATAAGAAATATTGTATTGCATTTATTATTTAAAATAGCTTTTACATTTGCATAAGTTTTATTCTTAGGTAACATAAAACTTCACTATGTTATTATCTGAAGGCTAAATGTAACTTGATACTGCTGTGTGCCTTATCATAAATGCAAATTGTAACTAAGTTCACGTTTATGATGGTTTGCTGAAATATTATAACGTCATTTCTTTAAATTAATTTTATAGAAAGAACATTGATTTTTGCAAACTACATGTCAGCATATCAGAACTTATAAAGTCGGAGCTGAGCTATCATATAAGCAATATATTATTAGTTCAGTAATAGTATTATACTCATTAAACAAAATTCTTGTTCAGTTAAAATTTAAAACGAAAATTGTTTTTAAAAAGCTACATTTACAAAAAGTGATTCTACATGTATATAAGGTATTGCCCGTTTGAAAATTTATTTTTAATGCAAGATAGATCTTTATAAAATAAGAAATAGCGTCAGAAATAAACAGTTTTAAAACCTTAAAATAGATTTTTCCGCACGTAGAACATCTCTATCTTGAAATTGAGTGGCCGAGAAAAAATAAACCTACACATAAATGCAGAATATGTGTTTTATGCGACAGTTTTACTTTTTTCAATTTTTCTCAAATAGTCCACGATCGTGCTTTCTCATGAACTATGGACAGGATGGGGTGTGTCCTACTCATCTCAAAACCAATAGATGTCATCTAGTAGACGTCCCTAATCATAATCAGTCGAAACCCTATCGATCCGACACGATTTAATTGAGTGATCGTGCTAACAAAAATAATTTCTCAAATAGTCCAACATTGTGCATTCTCATGATCTATGAACATGGTAGAGTGTGTTATATCGACCTCTAAATCAACAGGTGTCATTTGGGAGACGTCCTCGATCAGAATCAGTCAAAAACCGATCGATCCGACACGATTTAGTTGAGTTATCGTGTTAACAAAAAATATTTCTCAAGTAGTCCACCACCGTGCTTTCTCATGACCATGGACAGGGTCGGTGGTGTCTTATCCACCTCAAAATCAATACGTCTAGTCTGGGAGACGTCCTCGATCAGAGTCAGTCAAAACCCGATCGATTCGACACGATTTAGTTAAGTTATAGTGCTAACAAAAAAAATTCTCAAATAGTCCACCATCCATCGTGCTTTTTCAGGACCCAGCAGGGTGGGGTGGATTTAGTGGAGTTATAGTTCTAACAAGAATAAATGCCGACGACAACGACAATTTTTTTACGCAATTACATTACTTTTCCGCGTATAGTGGAGTGCGGTAAAGCAAAAAGAGAAAGAAGCATAAAGCTGACCTCGCTTTAATTTACAAGAACTAGCGAAGTAGAATTGTAATACTAATAGAAGAAATATTTATGATTAATACATTCTAATAAATTAATTTCTCATACAAACGTTACGATGCAGTAATATCTTAAATTCTCCATAAATTAACCACAACCAGACAACTTCAGTATTGTGGTTGGTAGTGATGGGCTATTATAATAACCATGACCATGGAGTCGGTAGTGCATACTAATTTTATTTTAAATATAGGGTGTCTCAGTTCCAACTATAGGATCTGAATTCCCCGCAATTTGTGTTCTGTCAAAGATAGGAAGTTAATATTTAACGACTGTCATCTGAAAACCATACGACGCGACGTAAACTTAGGTGTCTCGTCTGAAACTACAGGATGTGATGAAGTATGGTCCAATTCTAAACTCCACCATTCTAAAATGCGCACCAGACCGTGTATCTTTATGGATGAATTTCTTTTTCGTGAACAGCATGTGGATTTTCAGCACCCCAACTTCGATAATCTTGTTTGCTGATCTGTCAAGATGGAGATGTGCTTCATCGCTGAACAAAATTTTGTTGCAAGAATCAGCATCACCTCATTTCTCTTCTAACACCCGATTAACAAATGTACGATGATGCAAGTGGTCTGTAACTTTTAATTGTTGTGTGAACTGAACTTTGTATGCTGACAGATGCAGATCTTTCTTTAACATTCAATGCGTGGTGGCTCTTGGCAGATTCAATTGTTGTGCACGACTTCAAATTGATGTGTTTGGTACACTTTCTCACACTACAGCCATATTTTCATCTGACCAACCACGATGAGGATGTATTGGTGTTGCCTTAAGTTACCAATTGTTCACTCTGTAAATGCTTCATTTTGTCCTAATTTAGATAACAGTCGTTAGGCATTGACGCCCTATCTTTGATAGACCATAAATGGTGCGTAATTTCAATCCTATAGTTCTAAATAAGATCCTATGGAACAACCTGTGTATTGTTACATTTTTGAAAAATGGTAAAACTGTAGGTCTACTTCATGTGGCTTATACCTAATGTTCTAACCTACCTATTTCTAACAAAGGAATTGACAGTTACAAGGTTTAGTAAAAACTACCATAACTCTTTGGCGTGGTAGAGTTTGATAAGTTTTTCGATTTATATATATACTTTTCACATTGTCAGACTATATTTTTTGGATAGCAAGCAACCTAACCTAACCTAACTTAACTACATTAACTAGCATTACTTAGATTTCTTGCACATCTTAGTTTCAGAGGCAACAGGTCGGTTCCCTGATGATAGTAACCCTAGTTAAAATTCTGGAAATAGTCGAATGCTTTAAAATACAGAATAAGGTCAAATATTTATCAAATCACCCAAACAACTACAAAATGTTTTTGAATAATAAAATAACTCTATTTTTGAATAACGCCTGTATTATTGCCAAGAAATAACCAGCTCCACTTTTAGCATTTGATTTAAACTGTTTCATTTTAAAACTGTTACAAACTGTTAAAAAAACACGAATTTAGCAATATTAAAAATGTACTATTTTCACAAAAACATAGCGAAATTCAAAATGCGTTAGATTGCGGATGCGACTAAGAAACCACTAGAATTCTGAAAACAGACTTTTCCACTGCTCTGTGCTCTGCGGACAGAATCCTACTGCTTTGTGCTTTTTCATCATAATTTGTAAACTTTCTAATAGTTAGGATCAACATAATCTATATCTTTTATAAATGAAGGGTTCGGGTGTAAACAATGATAACTGACATTTTTTAAGTTTGGAGATAATTATACCTAAATGTTGAACTGAATTCAGATTTCTATTTACATCAATTTTTAATTTGTAACGTTTACAGGAAGCTATGATGAAGTCTTTAGAATGAAATATAGGCAAACATATGACGAAAGTATTTTGTTTTTACTTTTATATACATTTTTTTTATTCGAAAGTCACGTAGATACCATTGTTTACCTTGCTTTATGCTTTTTCGAGGGGAGATACCATGCAGATACCATCGAATTGTTGTAGTAAATATCACATAATTAGACAAACTTTTATTAGCAAAAATTTTACATATAAGTACTCATCCTTCAAGTAAATTATTATAGTATTGGTGATATGCTTCTGGTATCCAAGACAGGCACGACTTTACTGCATACAGTTTACCAGTAAACTTGCATTTTAGCATGTAAATAATGGTATCTACGAATATTCGCAAGTATAAAATGGTATGTGCTTCAGGTACCATTATTTACATGCAGGTTGTTTTTAAAGGTTAAAATATTTTCCTCGCCATATTTCCTAATAATGCCAGTCGTTGGGAAAGCGACTTCTTTTCTGGATATGAAGGATCAAACGTAGGGTCATTATCTTCATCATCTGGTTCAGTTTCCGACGATAAAACCGAGGAACTTTCAGGAAAACTGAAGTCGAGTCTACGCTGTGCCGCCATGTTGACTGCATATACCATCATTTACTTGCTCACACTGACAGTTACCATAATTTTCAATGAGTGTAAAAGCGCCTATATTAGCGCAAAATTAAATTAACCACTATAAAATAGCGCGGGAACGCACACACTATTGTTTACACCAAAAAACTCAAAATTCCCAAAATTATCAGTTACCATTATTTACACCCGAACCCTTCAAATGAAAGAAAAACATATCGTTACAAATTGTATTTAATATTTTTACGCGAGTTTGCCAGTGAAATTATTTAGTATTAATTTCGGATTATTACAGTAATTCGAAAGAACATTGGTTATGCATGATTTGCGCGGAAACAAGGGAGATGTGGAAAAAATCAGGCGCATGGTTTTTTAAAAGTGTACCAAAGTACATTCTCCCACAAGAAACACGTTTCGTAAGAAACAGAAGTATAAGGATATCTAGAAAATATAAAGACGACGATAGCAGTTCGGACGAAGAGAAAAGAGTATGGAATAGAGTGCAAAGAAGAACTTCTAGTACTGAAAGTGCACATGGTAAGAATAGCAAATGAATAATTAATATATTTTTCTTTAATAGGTTATATTACAGTCTGGATAAATTTATCAATAAGTAATTTACTTCTACCTTAATTGAACTAATTTAGAAATGAAGTCATACACAACATTGTTCCTTATGGTTTAATAAATTCAATTCATTTCAATCCGTTTTTGTTTTCAAAATCAGTATTTCGTACGACTTATTATAGACTTTGGTTCTTTCAAGTCTTATTGTTCACCCTCTGCTATCTAAGAGTTAGATACCTCGACATTAACGTGATAATGGAGCCCTTCTTCATGGCTTTGGCAAATTTCTTCGAATTTTGGCAAATTTGTTTCGAATGTAATGGAATGCATTTACAATGTGTCTGAATATTTTGTTCCAAAACTTTGAATAATATTTATTTTAGTCTGTTTGACGTAGACCCAGAGTTGGATACCATAAGTCCAAACCTGATGTAGTATTTACTTGGAAAGTACCAGTATATTATGTAACTACAGGGTGGTGATTGTTCCAATCAGCCAGTATATATTTTTTACCTTTGATTTTCAGTTCTTCTAGACTCTATGAACATGATATTTCCAGCCTAGCTTAACGTTTAATATAACATCAAAATATTTAGTTTGGTTCGAGTGGGATATTTATGTTTAGTTAGTTTTGATTGGAATATATTCTAGAACTTTATTTGTGAAGTGAATATGGACTGACTTTGGTTCATTCAGTTATATTTGTACATTCTTCACTACTTGTCTTTAACTACTAGAATGTTAGTATTATCAGCAAAGGTAGCTAAGGTATTATTTTCTGATTCAGGAACATCACTCGTAGACTAGAAGAAATACAGCAGTAGCCACAGTACAGTTCCATGTGGTACCCCTGTCTTAATTTTTGTTAATCTAGGATTAGCTTCACCTTGTTTTACGATTGTCATATTTAAAGTAACAAAGATATTTAGTTTCCTTCTAGTAGGATATTTGGGTTTATTGAAATATATTCAATAACTCTTATCAGTGAAGTTAATGTGGAATAATTTTGTTTCATTGGGCTTTATTCGCTATCGTTTCATCTGGTCACATATTTGATTAATGGTTGCTTGTAGTTTATTCATAGATTCTTCATTGCTCTCAGTATTATTAGCAAACGAAGCGCTAATGTATTATTTTTTGATTCAAGAATATCACTTGTGTAGAATAAATACAGCACTGGTCTCAGGACCGTTCCTTGTGGTACTCCTATCTTAATTTGTTTTAATTTAAAATAAGCTTTTTCTTGTTTGGCCTTAAAAACATCTATCCGAGATATATGTAGAATATTGATGTGGAGAAAGAGTTTTCATTTATAATTGAATATCTCATGCCATGCTTCCTCAACAACTTGAGCCACATCTAAGAATATTGTAGATATTTAAAATGTTCTAATGACTTTTGAATTATATTTGTAATTCGATGAACTTAGCTTATGGTAGATTGTTGATCCTAAACTGGGATTGATTCTTTGGGATTAAATTTGTTTGTCCTATTATAGGTTTCTACCTTTTATACTATATATTTTCGAATAATCTTGAAATTACAATTAGAAATGATATAGGTATATTAGAAGATACTTCAGTGCTTTAGCAAAATAATGAATAAATTCGTTAAAAAGTCAAGGAATAATTTTTGGGAAAAACTCTTCAATCCGCCAAATTATATTTTTAGTTCGGCATTTTTTAAAATATAATTAATACATACAGGATGATTCGCGTAAGAGGTATGCCGTCATTGATAATTTTTTAATGTCAACCTCCTGTTTTATTACAGAATGTGAAGAAGTATATCTTTAAAAAGTACATCTGTGAAAAGTACTACGATAATGATTATATTAGAGTGAGTTAGGTTAGGTAAAAAAATTAAGAAAAACGATTTAGTAAATTCAAAATATTAAATTTAATGGCAAAGATTATTCAAGAAATCAACTAAATTAAGTATTTAAATTGTGCACCGTTGGCTGTCTAATATTACTCAAGACGATTAACAAATTCTTTTCAAACATTGTCTCAATAACTTCAGGAGGTATACGTTGTATTTCCTCACAAATTATTGCTTTTAGATCTTCTAAGTTCTCCGGCCTAGTAACAAATACTTTGATTTTCAAGTATCCTCTCAAAAAGTAATCTAGGGATGTCAAACATGGCAATCCACCTGACTACTCAATTAGCCCCCTTCTTCATATCCAATGATTTAGGAATACTATATTTAAACAAGTGCGGACAGGTGCTGTATAATGGGAAGGTGCATCATCTCGTTGAAACAAAAAGTAATTTCTCGAGTGATCAGATTCCTTTACATCTGAATATAAAGTTATTAGTGCAGAAGTAAGGTCGTCTCGAAGAAAATACAAATATTTGTACCAGTTAGGTTCACGTCAAAGAAATAGGGACCCAGAATTCATCCATAGACTTACCATGAATACCATATTCTATCTGGGGATTTTTAGTGTGATACTCCATCACCCATAAGAGAAGATTCTCAATAACTGCAGTTGTGTCTACAGACATGGTCGTTCAAAACAAAGGCCTCGTCTCGCAAGTCTCATTGGAAAGAAAAATATAGTTTTTACGAACGTATTATCATTATTGCATAGCTATTACATTTGCTTGCAGCATTGATTTCACCGATCAAAGTCGTCTTCAGACAGCCCACGAACTATCATGGACAAAGCATAACTTATAAGGATAGTGCTTTACTTTTTTTCAGAACTTTGTGCACTATAAACCCTGCCATATTTAAATCAGAAGCCAATCGGTTAAGTGTTGAGTAATAATTTTCTTGCATTGCCCACAATATATTAAGTTGATCCTTTTTTGTTGGTCGACCAGTTTAGGAAGATCACGAATATGTCCAAATTAGTCCAGTTATGTTCAGAATTTCCAGAATCATTGCCATTAAATTACGCAATTGGTTCTCTTAATTTTTTATCTAATCTATACTTCCGTTAAGTAATTATTACCATCATTGCGTATGTGTATATTTTTTCACATTCCGTAATAAAAAAGAGGTTACCATTAAAACAATATATCGATGACGTCATACCTCCTATACGAATCACTCTGTATATATTAATTGTATTTTAAAAAATGCGTAATTAAATATATAATTTGAAGGATCCGACAGTTTTCCCAACAGTTATTTCTTGAATTTTTAACGAATTTATTCATTATTTTACGAAGGCACTGTACAACCTCTGAATATATTTCAGTTCAGTTTAGTTTCAATAATATTTCAGTAAAGGCAGCATTTGTCAGGTTGATAAAATTAAATTTAATATAGCTTTCCTGGGGAAATTTTTTTAATACGAGTACTTCTTCAGTAATAAAATCAATGCCGGTGTTGGTCTCTTAGGGTTGATTTTTTCTTTAATTTCGACTTTTACTTCAAAGGACGATGTAGGTCAAATTTCTTAATATTCCTGAATCTTCCCAGTCAGGGTCTTGATCAATAATTAATTTATAACACAAAACAAATTCATGACTCAGTAGAATCACTAAACTATCTAAACGCTGTCTCAAGTATATGTTTAATAAATTTCGACAAGGCCACATAAATAAAATGCCTAAAATGTCCAAGTAAATTCGTCTATTATTACAAAATTTGTTATTCAAGTTAACCTGTTGTTTTCTCATATGAATAAATAAGTAAGGTAACTTAAAATAATAACCGATCAAAACTTTGATGTTCTAATTTAATCTACTGTAGTGTTTGTACTTGTAGTGTATGTAAGAGTTCATGTACGTTGTTTTTTATTACGTATTAAACTATCAGACATCCCTACACTACTCATTTTATCTCGTAACCAGTTTATTGTAACGTTATAATAGATACATTTTCTACTTCGCTTTATTAACATGAATACAGATATTCCGGACCAGGATGGACAGAACAATCAAACGTCGAATCACAGGTGAGCCTCAAACATATTTCCGAATACGCTACGAATTATTTTTCAGTAAATTCAATTTTAGTCGTCAGACGAGTTCTAGCGAATCGCAGATATCAAAGGATTTAGAGCCATTGAAGAATTACATGGGTTCCGTTACTCTGAACGAAATAAGAAGTTGGAACGATTCTGGCTCTGAGGCCAGAGGAGAAACAGGTATACTGTCAGAAATGTTAAATATTCCATGATATGGTACTGATTGTTTTGTATTTCTAGAGAGTTCAGATGCATCTAGGAGAGAATCAATGGCAAGTAGATCGATGTCTGAATGGAACTGGTCGGACACAAGAAGTGAGGATAAAGTTTCTCCCAGTACCTGCAGTATCAACAGTAGTGTATTCAAGGTACTATTTATTGTGACGTTTTCAAACCTCTGTGAAGTTAGCACCCCCAAACTGGATTTTAAAATTTTTTTTCGTTCATTATTTTGACCAAGTTTTGACCAATTTTGACCAGTAAACAGTTTATTTCGGCCACCTTTTGTCGGAAAATTTTGAGCAAAAACAGTTTTTCGAGATTTTTTTTTAGCCCACATTCCCGAATTGGAGTTTTTTAGTCGATTTTGGGATAATTTAGTTGACCAAGTTTTGACCAGTAATCAGTTTATTTTACCACCTTTTGTTTGAAAATACGGAACCAAACTATTTTTTTCGGCATCCTTTTACCCGCACCCGCCAAATTAGAGATTTTAGTTGCTTTTGGGCTAATTTAGTTGATCAAGTTTTGACCAGTAAACAGTTTATATTGACTACCTTTTGGTTGAAAATGCGGAGCAAAACTAATTTTTTGAGCTTTCACTTTACCCATTCCATTATTCCATTATTTAAATTCCCAAATTGAAATTTCGAGTTGATTTGGGACTAAGTTTTGGTCAAGTTTTGACCAGTTTAGACCAGCTAATGGTTAATCTTGAAAACTCCTGTATTATTAAAAAACCTAACCTACAAATTTCGAAAATAGGCTAAAACCTCTTATATGAATAGTTCATCTGATAAACGCTCATTTATAAAAATTTAAAAGAAGTACGTTAAGTGCATGTTATGTTTTCGTAATTTCTGAACAATACAGGGATGGTCAAAATTAACCGTTAGCCTGTTTAAACTGGTTAAAACTTGGTCAAAAAAATGAGGCCAAAATCGACTCAACATTCGAATTTGAGGGAGAACGGGATGTCATGAATTTATAATTTTGATCAATATTGAAGGTGGTCAAAATTAACAGTTATCTGGTCATAACTTGTCGAACTTTGATCCAATGGGGGAGACCAAGAACATATTAAAATTTCAATTTAGAGGTGCCATCGCAGGTTTTCGAAATATTTAAATAGTAATTATGCAGCAACACGGGTGTGGTTAAAATTAATCGTTAGCTGGTCAAAATATGGTGAAAAAAATTTGTCTGAAATCGACTACAAATTCCATTTTAGGGGTGCCATGTTATGTTTTCGAAATTTGTAAGTGGTAATTTTGCAGCAACACAGAGGTGTACAAAATTAACCGTTAGCTGATCTAAACTGGTCATCATCATCATCATCATCATGAGGTCATCAGTCCTAAGACTGGTTGAACGCTAACCTCCAGCTTCTCTTATCTTGTGCTAACATACGCATTTCGCTAATTGTGCTACAACCTACATCCCTTACTATTTGCGAGCAGTAGTCTAATCTAGGCCTACCTCTGCCTTTCTTCACTCCTATTTCTGCCTCCAAAATATCGCAGACTATTCCCCCATGTCTCAGCAAGTGACCTACCATTCTATCTCCTCTCTTCTTTATGTTTTTCCACATACTTCTTTCCTCGCCGACTTTCTCTAATACTTCTTCGTTTCTAACCCTATCAGTCCACGGTATTTTCATCATTCTTCGGTAACACCACATCTCAAGAGCTTCTAATTTCTTCCTACTTGCTTCCCCTACCGTCCAGGTTTCGCAACCGTATAGTGCCGTGCTCCATATATATGTTTTCAAAAATCTCTTCCTTGTTTCTAAATTTATTACCCCCGAGCATAAAAGTACTTTCTTCTTATTAAAAGCTACTCGACCCTGCGCTATTCTTTGTTTTATATCTTTATCGCTTCTTCCATTCCATGGTCATAACTTGGTAAAAATAAATGAGCCTAAAATCGACTAAATATCCCAATTGGGGGATGTCATGTTTTAGAAATTTGTAGATAGTAATTTTTTAACAATACAGGGGTTTTTAAAATTAACCGTTATCTGGTCTAAACTGAGCCTCAAATCGACTCGAAATTTCAATTTGGGAATGCAGGCTAAATAAAAGCTCAAAAAATTAGTTTCGCTCTGCATTTTCAACCGAAAGGTAGTCAATGTAAACTGTTTACTGGTCAAAACTTGGTCAACTAAATTAGCCTAAAAGCAACTAAAATGTCCAATTTGGGGGTGCAGGCTAAAAAAAAGTTAAAAGAATTAGTTTGGTTCCGCATTTTAAAACAAAAGGTGGTCAAAATAAACTGATTACCGATCAAAACTGGTCAAAAGTTGGTCAACCTAATTAGCCCAAAAGCGACTAAAAAGCTCCAATTTGGGGATGTGGGCTAAAAAAAGCTCGAAAAACTGTTTTTGCTCAGCATTTTCAGATAAAAGGTGGTCAAAATAAGCTGTTTATTGGTCAAAACTTGGTCAAAGTGATGAGCGAAAAAAAGTGGAAAAATCCAATTTGGGGTGCTAACTTCACAGACCTTGTTTTCAGGTATCTTCATCATTATCATTATCAATTTTTTCAGAACTCTTCAGACGACCATAAACTAGTCGACACATCCCTGGGCATTATCGAATTATCACTCACTTACGATCAACTATCGAATACACTACACTGTACAGTTTATAGAGCGAAGAATTTAATCCCAATGGATATAGGTGGCTTGTCGGACCCATTCTGCAAGTTGAATATTTTGCCAAGCGCGAAAGTGTCCACACGTTTGCGTACCAAGACGGTGCACAAAACGCGAAATCCAGAATTTAACGAAAACCTGACGTTTTACGATATAACCGAAAACGATCTAATGCAAAAGTCGTTGCATATTTTGATGGTTGACGATGACAAATACGGTCATGATTATATGGGCGAGACGAGAATAAACCTTGCGAAATTGAAAGTGCAAAATACGATGTATGTAAGTACCTAATGATATTTTATAATTGCCAATATTCATCTTATTGCTGGTATGTATTAATTCTTATTAGTCGTGATAGTTTATCGTAAATAATCTCATTATATCGTGCTAGATTATATTTGTATGTTTTTTATGAAGACTCATATTAGAACATTGTTTTTTCATGTACAAATTCATTGTTGGTCTTCTCAGTCGCTTGGTTTTCGAATGCAGTATAGTTTATTTCATCGCTATTTGCCAAATAAAAAATCTCAAAATATACCGTGGCTTGTTTTTATGGCTAGCCTCAGGTAGACTGTTCCATTTATCGACAAGATAAGAGAGTTTTTTTATTTGACAAATAGCAATGAAATGAATAATAAGTATAACATATTTAAGTTCTTCTGAAGTGTTCAGTACTGCAGTATTATATATTATACCAAATCTGATACTCCTATGTTGTATTAGCTTCTTTGTTAATCAGTAAGTAATATTTGCATTGATTATTTCTTTTACATAAAATACTATTTTCTATAGTAAGCTTAACATTTAGGGTGAACGGTTACAATCAACGATTCACGAAATGTGATTTACAATCAACGATATTAGTCAGGCAAGGGCTGTTGTAGTTTATTGTCAATTGGATGGGTACCTACCAGATCGCCTATGCTTTAGTGGCTTGTGTATCAGTGGAATAGGAAAAGTGGAATAGGCTCACCTACTAAAGGATTTTTCAATAAGGACGCTGGATTTTTAAATGTAAATACAATAAGTTGTGTCTGACATATCTACCCAATTACTTTTTTATTTGACAGAATATTTAATAGCATTAAGTACAGAATATAATGTCGTTTAAATATCTACCGCATCTTTGCTTTGTGGCACGTGTTTGGGAAGTCCAATTTTCGATGACTTTGTCGCATAAATCTAGTTGAATTTGCCGGATGGCTTCTGTCATGTTGACTTTGAGGGCATCATTGTTTGCGATTTATTCGCATAGACCTGCTATTTAAGATAATCTCAAAGGAAGAAGTCTGAAAGCGATAAATCGCACGGTCTCGCTGGATAGTTCAAGTCACCGTGCGAGATAACCATACCCTCAAATCGCTCGTGCAGAATGTCCATAGTAGCATGCGCTATATGGCACGTAGCGTCATCCTGTTGGCAACACAAGTCGTCGGTATCCCCATGTCATCCAGTTTAGGCCACATAAAGTTGCTTATCATCGATCTGTAGCGCTCGCTGTTAACGGTTATGGCAATGTTAGTTTTGGTTTGGAAGAAGTACGGACCGATGATTCTGCCAGACCAAAATCCGCACCAAACAGTGACTTTTTCGGGGTGCATCTGGTGTTGGTATTGGTATCGACCCAAATCCGACAATTTTGCTTGTTCACATATACATTCATCCAAAAATGGACCTCGCCGCTAAAGATGATATTTTTGACGAAATTTGGGTCAACTTCCAATTGATTCAGAGCTCAACATACGGCTATGGTCGCTTACCTTAAGTACCTGGGTCAGTTGGATTTTATACGGGTGCAGACCCATGTTCCGACGCAAAATTCGTCAAGTTGAAGTCGCAGAAAGGCCAAGTTGTTGTGAATGACGAGAAATTGTCTGCCTCGAGTTTTCCGTATACTCTTACGCATAGCAGCGATATTTTCAGCAGACTTTACGTTTCGGTGATGTACGGGTGTTGGCTGATTATTTATCAAACCGGTTGACTCGAATTTGGCCATCAAACGCTTCTCGAACGAAGTACTGATTTTGAAAATAAAATTTGATTATTTGCACACGTTGTTGAACTCTATAACCTTTCAGGGTGATTTACCATAATAACATGGCCGCTATAACGTAACAAATTTCGAGCGTCCCTACTGAAAGACCATACAAATTTAAGTGAGATTTATGTCGACATTTGATCCCTCAAAGAGGTTGCCGATTTTTCAACTTATTTGAGAAATGGAATATCTACATATAAGTTTAGTAGGTGAGTCTGTAGTTTTGTTTGTGTAGACATTATATTTCTCAAATAGGTTTCAAAACCAGTAATCTACAGAGAGGTGGAATGTCTACAGTAACTTCTCTTAAGTTTAGTGAATTTCTTTTTTCGGGAGTCTCCCCGAGTTTTTTTTAGTTCCCTTATTCCTTATGTTAGGTAAATAAAAGATCCTTTCGTTACTATAATAGGGGGTGCTTGGCAAAGCCGCCATCAATTAATAGTATAGAAAAGCAGTTCCAGGTAGTAAGATCCTGATTACTTCTACGTTAAATTTAATGAGGACTTTCTAGGTCTTCACCATCGTTTCTAAAAAAAATTGTGAGTTTACATTTAAAGCCAATATTTTGATTTCTCTGGACATGACGGAATTATAGTGTCATTATCAAAATTAACATACAGCGAGACCGAAGAAACACTACATATTTAAAAATTTTGTTTTCTGGAAAAACGTATCGTTCAAAATATGTATTTAATGCAACTGTAGAGGGGTATAGCGCTCATTGTAATAACTTACTTGAAAGTCTTATATCCTCAAACTCAGGCCCAGAACCTTTCCCAGAACCAGAAGGTTGTCCGTGGAACTTAACCACAATTGCAAATTCAGCTCAGACATGGAGCTCTTTCAGATAATCTTAGAGAAAAATGTCGACCAGGCTAATGTCGGAAAATAAAATGGCCAGTCTACATTCTTACCGATAACTTTATGTAGCGCTACCGAATTCGTTCTCTAGTATTCCAAAAACTGAAGCTATAGGATTAAATTGAACCCCATCCTACATAAGAAAAATTTAGAAGTAAGAGCATGGGGGTTTTCGCTTCCCCAGATTCTGTAATTCTGACGGTTAGCGTAGGCCAGAAGTGGGCTCCAAGTCACAATAAATAATTAAAATCAAAGATAGTAATTAAAATCAAATATAATAATTTTGTGGGAATTCATTTCCCTGGTCTCAATTTTAGAGTTTGCTAGAGCAGCGTAGCTTGAACGAATGAAGCTTGAGTGCTTCATTTGATCATCAAATGATTAAGCTAAATAGTAAAACTTGACTCATTAGACTTTAAACTTAATTACTCTATAATAAGCCAAAGAATAGTGAAGATATAGGATGAATTTTCTTTTGATTAAATATTTTCTAATGTAACAATCCGATTCATGACACTTTCCTTTAACGTTACCTTAATAACACTACCAATATGTTGTTAAAATTATATTATAATTAAAGTAGGTCAAGTCTTTGTTTCATGCTGAGCTCTATCTTTACAATTGACTAATATAGCTACAACAATCATATAATATTAATAATCTCTAGCTTACAAAATGTTGCACAATAGTTCACTACTTGTAAAGTTTTTTTTTCTATTATATTTCTTTTTCGATAACGCTGTATATTTTTCACTACATTTCCTATTTAAACTCTGACTTGTTCTACGATAGAAGAAAGCGAAAGATAGTCGAGATCAGAAAGTAAAATATATAAGAGTAGAATCGTGTCAACTAAAAATAGTTGTTTTCCCTTGTGCTTCGGGATATAACGCAACAGCATGTGTATTCTAAATGTATCGAATAGATTGACGATCTCTAGAGGGGTACATTAAGCAATAAAATTCAACCTTGAGACTCCTTAACAGAAGCTTACAGCATGCACCATAATACCACACGTCGCCAATTCCATCGTTGATAACTACCAATAAAACAAATTAACATCCCCCTGTTGGCGAATTCTATTAAACTGCCAAATTGTCATTTTATAGCATTAGATAGTTATCTCATCAGCTCGTATTCATTATCTGTATCTAGTCCGAAAAATAATTGTATATATATATATATATATATATATATATATATATATATATATATGTATATATATATATATATATGTATATATATATATATATATATATGTATATATATATATATACAGTGCTATTCAAGAGTCCCCTCCCCCCCTCTTATCTTTGGAACGATTATACATAAACTAGTGAAATTTAGTAACTGAATATTAAGGGTTGTAAACTTCGCTACTAGTGATGATAGATGACGTATGCGTCAAAGATGACGTCACAAGGTCATTGTGACCAATAATTTTAAATAGAACCCTATGGCAAGCGACACCTCTTTTAAAAGGTATCGAAAAAACATATTTAATGATACTAATATTGTGTCTGTTTACGGCAGTTTTGACAACTGGCTTTCAAAAACCGCTTAATTGTGATGAATTAAATCAGTTAATAATAAAATTTAAAATTCAAGCTCCGCCACTGGATAGTTGGATAGTAAATAATCTGACGTTTTTGCAAGTCTCCCCAATATGATGTTTTTTTAGCTGTCAAAGTTTTTATACATTTAATAATTTGTGTATTGTTGATCGAACGTTTAACTGTTTTAGTACCTTGTGGTAATTTTAAAATATTTGTACATTCAATAATTTGTTAAACTGTTGTGAGCTGAACGTTTCTGAACGATTGTGAAATGCTTCAAGAAGAGAAATGGTACGTGTTTTAGGTGATAAATTAGCAGCGATCATAATACTTGGTGAAACTGGAGAAAATATTCATGCATCAGAACGCATTTTTAATGAAAGGTTTCCCGACCGCCCAGTTTCGAGGACTTATTTGAGAGAGCTTCTTCGTAAGTTTATAACAACGGGTAGTATTAATGATGCAAAACGATCTGGCAGACCACAAATTTCTGATGAGAAAAAAATTGATATACTGGCAGAAGTAATAGTAAATCCTACTTCTTCAACAACTCAAGTTGCATCAACCTGTGAAGTCAGTCAAAGTACAGTGCACAGGGTGTTGAAAAAAAAAATTTCACCCATACAAATTAAAAATGGTTCATCAACTCTCAGACGACGATCCAGACCGAAGACTGCAATTTTGTAAAAATATGGAGACTAAAATTAACCAACAGCCAGACTATGTCAAAACAATTTGTTTTACTGACGAAAGTACTTTCTATCTAAATGGAAATGTAAATACACAAAACGTGAGATATTGGAGTGACGCAAATCCTCACATGTTTCGTGAAACACATACTCAGTATCTCGAGAAGGTCAATGTTTGGGCAGGTATACTGGATACCACATCGTTGGGCCTGTTTTTTTAAATACCAACTTAACCGGTGAGGTGTATCTGCAGATGTTGCAAAATGCAATGGAACCGTTAATTCTTGAAATTTTGGAAGATGATCAAGATGAATTCGACATTTTGGAAATAACATTCCAACAGGATGGTGCTCCTCCACACTATTACGGTGCAGTAAGACGGTATTTGGATAAAGAATATCCTGGTAGATGGATTGGACGACGAGGTTCAATGGAATCGCCGCCTCGATCACCGGACCTCACACCTTTAGATTTTTTTCTGTGGGGGTATCTTAAATCGAAGGTTTACGCCACTCAGCCTGACAATATGGATGTTTTAAAACAACGCATTGTTACAGAATGTAGGGCTATTTCCGCAGATACATTTGAAAAAGTACGAGAAGAGTTTCGCAATAGGATTTTTTACTGTCAGGAAGTAGATGGAGCTCATTTCGAATAATTACTATAAGTAGGTACTGATTTTTGAATCTGTAATTAAAATTATTATCCAAGTTTACTAATTACTCATTTAATCCATCAAAACTATCATAAATATAAACAATATTAGTATCACTGAATACGTTTTTTCGATACCTTTTAGAAGAGGTGTCGCTTGCCATAGGGTTCCATTTAAAATTATTGGTCACAATGACCTTGTGACGTCATCTTTGACGCATACGTCATCTATCATCACTAGTAGGGAAGTTTACAACCCTTAATATTCAGTTGCCAAATTTCACTAGTTTATGTATAATCGTTAAAAAGATAAGAGGGGGGGAGGGGACTTTTGAATAGCACTGTATATATATATATATATATATATATATATATATATATATATATATATATATATATATATATATATATATTGCTTCTAAACTTTAACTAACATGAAATTGTAACATGAAAATCAACTGCAAATGTTTAAATGAATCGATTAAATTTTAGATCAAGCCACCGTTGGATAAAAATAGGACTAGAACGAACTAGAGAAGAGTTCTTGTAAATTAGGGATGCATTATCATTTTTGATCGTTTTAAATTAAATGAAGATCTTAGAAAAAATTCAAAACTTACTACTTCATTCTACTTAATTTCTGTAGCGTTTATTTATTTTAAGCGGTTTGAAGATATGAGTACTGTGAATATATATTGTTTTCATGCGCACTGTATATAGTATGTGGTGCAATTGTTATATGTTCATATAATTACGTTATACTTTCTTGGGTCTTCCGTTTGCACTACTCTAGTGAATATGCTTAATGATCTTAATTTTTGGACGTCTAATTTGACCATTTGCTTTGGTTTGCAAATTTGGCAACCACAGAGATTTTACAAATATTGTTTAGTATTTGATGACCTAAGGAGTTGTATATACATTTTTTATAAAAATCGTATGATAATATCTTGTTTCTAGTTAACCGTACCCTTAGAAAATCTTCGTTCTGAACAAAAGGGGCCTAATCCAGCACCAGAAATGAACGAGTGGTTTGATGATTTGTGGTCACGAGGTCAAATATTGTTGTCTCTATGTTATAGCACCAAGAGAAGAGCACTTTTGGTGACAGTCGTTAGATGCGTGAACTTATTGCCGATGGACAACAATGGATTTTCTGACCCGTTTGTAAAGCTGTGAGTATATTATAAAATTATGTGAATGTGTTATAACTAAAGCGTCTATTGTGAACAGCAGCAACAGAGTCGAACTCAGGTCATTATTATTGCAATACACACAGCAATAGTTCACACAAAATACACCGTACTGCAATAATGAATATTAAGTAATACTCGAACAAACCGAACTACAGGAAAATAAATGTATAAATAAAAAAGCTTATCAACACATCTCTCATTCTGTTTCAGCTTCTGACTCTCATGGGTGTTAGTTTTGCTAATGAATGTTTATTATTAGGTATTTCTCTAAGGTCTCTATAGTAAAACCTCGACGCGTATTACGTAACGGTAGTTTATTGATAACAATGAAAAAATCTTTTCAACGTATACTTTCATCAAAGGACGAGAAGTTAACTATACAGGGTGGTCCACGAAGTTTTGGCCATTGGATATCTCTAAATCCATTTGAAGAATAATTTTTAAAATTGACGATGTTAAACAGCAGAAAGCGTTGCCCATTTTTGGCATAAAAATACTTTATTTCACTTGCACATTTCCGGTCACGTGACATCTACTTCAAAATTTTAAATGAGACACCCTGTATGTTATTTACAATTTTGTGATGATCTATCTAATACCAATCCAAGGACACCATCCATTGTTTTCATTGGGATGAAATTTAAAGATAACACGTTTTAATATCGTAAATTAATACGTACATATCATAATACGCTACAACTTTTAACTAAGTACACATTTTGTGATAACGGGTCTAGGAGATAAAAGAATGTCTGGTAAAGCTTCTTTAAACGTATCTCTCCGAGCGGGCGCTTTTACAATTTTATTTTACGTTCACTATTACCTCGTTAACTAGAGAAATACTGTATCTTATTGATTCTGCTATTCGCTTAAGTGCAGAAGCCGCACGTGTAAAGTATATCATATTTGGAAAAGTTTCAGTTAATAAATCTATTCCTTTTCGCATGTATGCAGCTGCGCCCATTAGCATTACTAATACTTCCTGAGAATTGTCTTGATCTGTCCATACACAATGAAATCACTCAATCACAAAATCTACAATTGCTTTGTGGTTGATTCTGTCCTTAGAAATCTTCTGACCTTAGCTTCTGACCTTAGAAGCCACTAAATGGCTGCCACCAGCACTGTCCGTCTAACTAAGCACTGCACAGGTGCTTAGTTAGGTTGTGAAGTACCAATCAACAAATTTACTCCGTATGCGTAATTTATGTCCGTATGCGTCAATTGCTTCGTCTATAATGAAGTACATAAAATTTTCCTCAACTTGGTCGCTTTGTATACGTCATCGTATATCGGTACTGTCTTACTGTAGCTGGATTAGGGTGTTATCGATCCATATGTTTTTCTATAAACTGGCGTAGTGTGGAGTTTCTCAGTTTATGTAACGGAACATCACTCGCCAAAAACGCTACTGTCATAGGAGGTCATAGAAACGTATAGTGACATCGTTGTCGTGATCCCTAGATGAAGCATGGCTTTTTACACGTATATGTCTTGTTACATTACCTTTCTTAGATGAATTAATATGAGGGTGGTCTGAAAAGTTTCCTACCTGACAAAGATACGGGACATTTCTTCTTCAAATTTATTTTTATTTTTCTACATAGTCTCCTTGTAAATCTACACACTTCTACCAGCAATGCTTCCATCTCTTTAACACGTCTAAATAGTACTCGGCATTTCTCTCTGCAAAAGAATTGTTTACGAAGGTGATGGCCTCCTCATTTGACGAAAATCTCTGTCCTCCGAGCGAAACTTTTAGCTTAGGGAACAAAAAAATAGGGCTAGATCTGGTGAGTGAGGAGGGTAGTTAAGTAGTTCAAACCATAATTCGTGGATTTCCACCATGGCTACCGCTGAGGTGTGAGATGGCGTATTGTCTTGGCGAAACAAATTTTTTTTCTGCAAATGTAGCCATTTCTCCGCAATTTCTGCATTCAGTTTGTCAAATAATGATGACATCGCTATCACTTTCCCAGCCGAAAAAAACAGTTTTTGCTTTTTTGGAGCCGATTCCCTCTTTTCAGTCCATTGTTTTGATTATATTTTTGCTTCTGGGGTGTAATAGGGTATCCAAGCTTCATCTACAGTAATTAATCAGCGCCAAAGCTCTGATTTATTGCGCTCAAACTGTGCCAACAGAGTGTTGGAAATGTTCATTCCTTCGAAACACATTTTTGGTATAACGTGAGCAAACGCGGCGCCCAACGCGCGTACAGCTTTCTCATTCCTAAATCTTGTCTCAATATGTGACAAACATGTTCTCTGGACATATTCATAGCCTCTGTTATCCATATCACTTTAATTCAATGGTTATCTAGTACCATTTGGTGAACTTGAGCGATGTGATCGTTAGTGGTTATAGTTTTTGGCTTTCTCGAACGTTCACCGTCTCCCAAGCTGGTACGGTCTCGTTTAAATTCTGGTGATGAAAATGATGATGCAGAGTTTCCGTACACAGCGTCCAACTCCTCTTTGATTTGCGTAGGCGTATTGCGTTTCAAAAACAAATATTTAATGACAGCTCTATACTCGATTTTCACAAAAACATTAACATTAACTCACTCCGACGATTGTCAAACAATAACTGCGCGTCCAAAATGGCTGAAATCTTGGTGAATACCTTTCAAAAGATGCGCAAACACATTCCACAGCTTTTGTTGACGAGTGCTGCTATCTTCATGTTGAGTCCGGAAACTTTTCAGATCACCCTTATAATACACTCACACACATTATAAAATAAACCATTTCCTCTAATACACATATCTGCAAGCAATTCCGAGTTATTATCAATTCAGGTTTGCAGTAATCCCGGTCTGAATTTTTGTCTTGTGGTGTATTAATTTTCACGTTGTTCAATAAAAACACATAGATTCAGACATACAACCTGACTCACTAAGCTGCGTAAACAGTGAAAACATCGATGAGAGGAAAGTCAACCCATAATAGGTCTCTGTGTAACATGCGGTGGCAATGTTGTATAGAAACGGACATCAGAGACGTATCGATTGTTAGTCAGTCTCTATTACGGCTCGCCGGAATAGACGCTTTAATAACGTTATAACGAGTTGTAATAATAGATTTTAGTTATCGTTTTTGTTACTAAGTGACGCAATTTTAGGCACTAATGCCTAGAATTGACACAATATATTATTAACATCACAATTATATAAGTTACCAAGAATTTGATAGGGACTCAGGTCAGTTCACTTTTAGTTGACCTACTGTATTATTTTATAAAAGTGTCTATAACAACGTGATTCATCTGTGGGCCGAGCTGACGGATTGTGCCCACATTGAGGATGTCATTGTATGCTTAAATTCGGATCCTTACGGAGAGAGATTGACAAATATTTCTGAACACGAGTTGTCTTCGCGTCTATATATAAAAATCCTCTCTTCAGTCAGAGACTTTAGGGGATGAAACTTGATTCCCGTGTGCCTAAACTTTTTTAAACAATATTTAACACATCCTGTTATTCTTGGTTTGATTTTATTTGGTCAAGGCAATGTAAATGGCACTGAGCCAGATATTAATTCAGTATTGATATTTTTTTAATGCGCTGTCTACTTTATTTTTTATCCCAGTTTCTGTTTGTTTTAAAGTCCTCGTCGAAGTTTCCTTCTTATTCTCCACAGAATAAGAAATCCTAAATAACATTTAACAGTATAATTTGAATGTCACAATGGGGATTAAATATTGTAAATCTCCTTTTGGAATCCAATATAAGTTTGCAAACGAAAGTGACAAGTGTTATCTCTCGATATACTCGTACAACAGTGATGGGTTTAAGTTAAGGAGTCACAAAGATAATATTTTTTAAATAAATCATCATTAGCATTTATAAACTGGGAAGCATAACTATAGTGCCACCGTATATTTTGTAGTGTTTGTCTACTTATCATTAAAATATGTTACCAAGGACTTAGAAGGTAAGGAAGTACGCTAAAAGAACGTAATTATTAACTAAATCTTAGTTTTGTTTTAAGGTTTTTTATAAAACTAACGCATAAATTAAGAAAATATCCTGAATTTATTGGTGCATAACTATATCGCCTATTAGTTAAAACTTAACAAAGCCAGTTACAAACAAGAATCAATAATGTGTTACGTCTCCATTTTTTCGAATTACTTCAAATAGTTTATTATTCATACTATCCACCAGGTTATTTAAGACTTCAGGCTCTAAGTTGACCCAAATCTCTTTTATGGCAGTTTTCAGTTCACGACGAAGAGTATCGTACTTCTTATTATTGGTATACAGCCGTCGAACAATAATTCCCCAGAGGTTTTCAATTGGATCTGGCCAGCATGCTAGCTACTACAATAAATCAATTTCATTCTCACGGAACCACTCCATAGACTCTCTGCTATCACCTTTTTTCAATAAACATGTTCACGACCTTGACACACTTATCACCAAACACCTGACATTGTCCTTTGATCTCAATGTGGACACCTATCGATATTCCATTAACACCTATCTGGCGGCATCGTGTGACCTCAATTTGATGCGTGCCGACAGAAATACCTATCGGTATATAATTAACACTTGTTTGGCGGCTTCCTTTTATCTCAATATGACGTGTGCCGGCGGAAAACGTCAAAGGGCCGAAAAGTTCCCACGGTCTTCAAAAAGTTCCCAGGCTGAACCACCTCCTTCCTTCCTACTAACTTCCTTGTACTAACAACCTAACTACCAAAATAAATGTATCACTATAAGGAGTATTAAATTACGAAACATTATCCGGCTTGGGCGGCGGTGATTTATCGAAACAGTTAAATAACACTGAATACATTTAAGCTGAAACTCAGCATGTAAATAATAAATAATTAATTTATGTATTATGTGACACCACAGCAACCTTTGATTTGTTTAATTTTTTATTGAAACCGTCAATAGATTAATGTAAGTTAAGAGTCTTAAATATCCTGATGGGCGGTATGAATAATAAACTACTTGAAGTAATTCGTATGTATGTAAATACATTTTGTTTATTAAACCATTGATTTTTATAATGAAATCTGGAGGATAATAATCACTGTTTTCTATATATATATATATATATATATATATATATATATATATATATATATATATATATATATATATATATATATATATATATATATATGTATATATATATATATATATATATATATATATATATATATATATATATATATATATATATAATCTGTATGTGCATGAGTCCCTTTTCTGCAACGTAACCTAATGACCTCAAGAGGGATCCTTGGTAATAAATAACTTCAGCTAGCTTATTTTACAGAACTCGGCCTCGTGTTTTGTGAATATGTATTCATTTTGGTCCATATTCATTTTGGTTTTAAAAAATACCCTAAAGGATATTATATTACTACGTACATTTTCATTATCATCACAGCAACTCTCACAGAATTTTTTGGTTTTATTCATGCAATCATTAATAAATTTGTTCTGATTCTGCTGTATTTATAATATCGACAGCAAGTATTCTATCACTCGTTATCGACCATCATCAATGACTACGTGTATCATTGCTTGGGGGGGGGGGGAGAGGAGAACATTAATTATAAATATATTTTTCAGTAAAAAAGTATACTTCCATTATAATATAAATACCGCAAATAATATTGCTAGGCTAGTGACATATTTTGTCTTAATTTATTACAATTGTGTCTTCTACAGGATGGAATATATTTTGAATTTAATAGAATAGTATGAATTTATTTTTTTTGTACTGGAGTAGGTCGGAATTCTTTGTGTGAAGATAACATCGATTTATTGTTAGTTTTCCATAAAACACCAAAATACTATATATCACACTCGACACGTATTTCGCTAACAAAGTTGGCATCATCTAGAGATGATTAAAACTCTAATCATTGAGAAACTGGGTGGTGCAATGGGTAAACTTTCGAACTCTTCTGTTAACCATTTCGATAGGTGGTAAGTAGGCGATCCAGTTGGCGAAACAATAGGTAGTATCGACTTACCTGTTTGTATATCTTAGGCAAGCAGTACGATCTGGACACACTTGGATTATATACATAAAACCTTTTACTTAGTGCTGGAGTAATAAGGTTGTTACAAGATTCCAGTGCATTTCTTACTTCCGTGATCACTTTTGGTAATAGATTCCTGGGAAGCTTTTTATAAAATCCGTTGCTAATTAGGTTGTCTACTCTTTCATAATAGTCCTTTTTATTCAAGATAACAAACTTATTATCTTTATCAGCTTTTAAATAAAAATAGTAAATCTCTCGCAATCATTTGAAAATTTTTCTATTCTTTGTGGATTTTGAATTTTTATTGCTTATAATATTTGTAGAGATTTTATTCCTGCAAGCTTCTCGTACGAATTCTTTAGAAGGGCCAGGAATATGTTAAATTGATCATTCAACATCTCACCTAGGCTCTTTTCAGGGGCAGGTAATGCAAAATTTAATCCCTTGTTGAGGAGATCAATTTCTTCTGAGGAACTATTTCTTTAACTGAAGCTATTGCTTGCTAATTACTGGTTAATTTTTTTATTTATTATTTTGTGACGACATTTTCTTAATAAATTTTGTGTTAATTGATAGAAATATGTTCCTCTTAAAGTCACACCACTGTTCGTGTTCTAAATTATTAAACTTATTGGTAATCTTTTTGTAGTCCATATACTTGTAATTCAATGAGTTTTAATCATCCCCAGATGATGCCAACTTTGTTGGCGAAGTACGCGTCGAGTGTGGTGTATAGTGTTTCGGTGTTTTGTGGAAAACTAAGTCGTAATAATTTTTTTGTGTTTGAAAAATGTGAAACATGTTTGATAAGTGACAAATTAATTAATTATATCAGTCTAGCGCTTCAAGAATATAATTCAGAAAAACAAATGTTTCACAAATACCGAAAGATTATCCATTGCTCGACGCGCGCTTCGTCGACCAACTTGTTATCATTTCAAGATAATTTTAAAGAAATTCAGTTTTTAAACACCTTCTGATTGATAATACTCAATTGGCAAACCTGATAATGTAAATTTGGTTGGCGAAACGCGCGTTGAGGGGCAATAATTTCGATGTTTGTGTGTTTGTTGATGTCTGTTGCTGCACCGTAGGCTCCTACCCTCATCCAGGATATACGAGTACATACTATATTTGTTAAAAAAACGACATAACAATTATTTAAAACATGAAATAGGAAGAATTTCTCTCTCCTCCTAATATTGAGATGAAACCTGCCTGACACTTACAGTCTAGTCCTAAATTAGGCTGTAATTGTATATGTACAAGTCTAAGACTACATGAGCAATATTTCATACTTCTATAAAGTATTGTTTTCAAATATGTAGTAAAGAATTATTCTGTTCTGTTTAGTTATTATGGACAAATTAGTAATTTTGTGATATTAAGGGACAATTCAGTGTTCATAGATCAAGAGTAAACTCTAGACTTTCTTGTAAAATTATCATATTCATTTCATTTAATATGAAATATTGCAAAATAATTTTAAATCATCAGAATATAAAAGACATTTACACTAATATCAGCCACGGTATCATTAATAAGAATATTAAATATACTGTCTAAACTGTAGTGTAAAATTTTGCACTAATTTCACACCAAACAGGGTATATATAGAAACACAGGGGCGTGGTAGAATTTTATCATCTACCGGTGTGAGTTTTCATATCAGAAATTTAGGAAAATCAAGATGTTTGTTGCATACTTCATCATCTTTAGGTGTAAACGTTATATTAATTTTACACCTTTCATGTCCATGTCTAATGGACAGAATATAAGACGCTTTTCAAATATAACATTTTTCTTTCTAATATACAAAGTTAGTTTTATTTATTTCATTAACAAAATATTTGTGTGTATGTATATGATAGTGCAAGTCTAGAAAATATTTATATATTCCGGAAGAACGAATATTTATATGTTCGTATTACATTTGAAATAGTGCCTTGTATTCTCGAGGTTTTCAATTAAATATTATGATTCTACGTTAATGTGAATATTCTTCCTGGTTAATAAATGTGCTTCGTTGCTATCCAGATATCAACCTTTGTACATTTAGTAATAATCCTCCTTATAATGAGATTTGGTCTACTGAAAAAAAAAATTAATTTAAACAATGTTAACGTAGTAGTAATGGGGTATCCACCCACATCAAGAATGTAGCCAATTATTATTATTTGCTACATTCATTGAATTCATTTCTTAATAATTGGGGACATTCTTGATAATTGGAATAATAATCTTGATAGTATTATTATTAGTAAGTGGGCAGTAAGGATGACAAATATAAAATATTCTTTTACTACCTATCCAACGAATTTGTCAAAATTTAACATATTTTTCATACATATAATATGTATTAGTTTTAATAAACTTGGCCACGATAATGACTATGCTTCTTTCGCAGGATAAATAAATCATCTGGGGAGTTGGAAGTTGTTTATTCATAAATAGACACAATTCTTCAGATTTTAACAAGTCTTAATAATTCTTATTTAGATTTAGTTCTCGCTAAAAATAAAAATTTGGTAATATACTTAGTAAAATTTATATATTATTATTATTAAATAATAAGCAATCAGAACATAAATGGTAGATATAAAATATGCTTTTAAATTATGTTATTTACATTATTATTGCGGTGAAATCACTCAGCGGCTCATGAAATTCAACTATAATTCAGTTACCTTAGCAAAAAAATTTAATAAATTTGGACAGTATAATTAATATTATTGCTTCTTGAGATACATAGCAGTATTTGAGCATAAGCTGATTAATCAGAGATCGCGAATAGCCGTATTTCCTTACGTTTCAACATTGTCAAAGTGAAGACTACATGAATGCGTACATTAGAATAGTTACTTGCAGGAATTATAATCTATCTATGCAGTGTAAAATGTTCTATATTGTGATGTATTTATATCAGTTTTATACTCAAAATATATAAAAGTTTACAATCACAATCGTGAAAATTTTACCAATTACACTGGTGTTAAGTTTATATCAGAAATAGTGACATTTTAACACCATTAAAAGTGGTATAAACCACGACAGATTTTCAACACTATAACAGGTCCTAAATTAGACCCCTGTGGAACACCTGATGTTGATAAAGCTTCATTGATTGATTTATTACCACAGTTTCATACATGTTGTGTTCCATTTTCAAGATAGAGCAAACCTAACCTAACTTATTAAATCGGTAGGAAGTCCAAAAGTATTTAATTTTTATAAAAGTGTACTGTATTTAATCTGTCAATGGGTTTCGAAAAGTTTGTGTAGATTACATTAGCTTGCTTACCAGTATCAATAGAATCTGACAAATATTCAGTTAAATACAATAAATTGGTAACTGTAAATTGTCCTTTATAAATACCATGTCGGTATTGAGTAATTTGATTTTCCACATGTGAATAAATTTCTTTGTGTAGTAATATTTTTGGAATTTTAGAGAAATCATTCAGTATAATAATGAGTTGGTAATCTCTATTTACTAAACGGCTGTTTTCGTGTGTGTGTCACGAAATTATTTCACGAATGCAGTGTTTCACGAATTGCATTTTGACAAAGTCAATATAGTAAATCGACCCTTGCGAACAATGTGGTAACTTTTGTTTTTTGATCCGAAGCCTCTAGAGGTATGCTCCGGAGCTGCCTTCGATATCAGCGAGGGAGCGGTGCAATATTATTGCGATTTGCTTACTCGTTGATTATTAATGTTTTATATTTTTTCTTAAAGACTTGTACCATTTTTTACTTTTTTCATTAGTCGTCAATAAAAACAAATAGAATATTTTAACGAGATTAATAGAATTACTTTTAAATGTAGACTTGGCGTAATATGAGCCGTTGAAAACCAGAGTGGTTCATGCCATAAAATTAGATTTTGGAGATAATAACATCTTTGTTTGGAAAACTACTCCTCTACCAAATTTGAACATGACTCATTCGGCTTTTGATACAGATATGACACCACTTTATAATACAGGTTAATAAATAGCCCAAAGCCTTGAAAGCCAGAATGGTACAAGTCTGACTTAGACCACTATACCCAACACTAACATGTTCTATTGCCTATTACAAGAGGAATATGTATGTTTACAACTTGGGCATACATGAACTGGGTGATAAAGAGAAAGATTTTATGTATGCATGGGATGAAACTACAGCATCAAGGGGTGCACAAGAAATAGGTTCATGCAACGTCAGCATATTTTTAATAATGCTGCTCATGCTAGACATATAGTTGCATATAGTGATGCATGTGGGGCCAAAACCGTAATTTTAAACAGTGGCTGTTTTGGCTTAAACTTTTAGCTGATACAAACGTAGAAACTATAGACCATAAGTTCATGGTTTCAGGCCATTCATATCTTCCTAATGACCGAGACTGATCAAATAGAACAGTACTCTAAAAACAGGGTAAAATATGTTCCTGAAGACTGGTATGCACTAATAAAATGATGTAGAACTAAAAAACCATTTACGTTTTATAAAATGGAACAAAATCATTTCGTCTCCACAAACATGATAGAAGAGGCTGTAATTCGTCGAAAGAAAAATGAAGAAAATAATGAGGTGTCATAGTTACATATCCAGTGGCTGCATTTTTAAAATAAAGAACCTTATAAAATATTTTATAAGGAAACTCTTAATGAAGAGTTTCCTTTCGATGTTATAAACGTACTACCTAATCGAAAAGGTGCACCCCGTAAATTACAAAACATAGACCTGACAAAATTATATGAATCGCCACTACCAGTAAGTGACAAAAAGAAAAAAACATGGAAGAACTCTTTGAGTTTATTCCTCCTGTCGATCAGCAATATTTCAAAGACATTATTGGAGATCGCAGTGTTGAAGATACCGGTCCACTTGAACAAATCGAAGGAGATTAATGAATTTCAAAGAATAATGTGCTTACATATGCTTAATATACATATACATAAATGTAATACTAAATATAAATAAAAAAATATGTATTTTGCACTCTTTTCTATGTTATTACAATTAATGTGGTAACCAGATTTAGTACTCGTTGAAAGTCAGAGTGGTCCAAGTCACAAAACTAAGAAAAAAAATCGGAAATGCTGTAAAACTATGTACAATAGATCTGTAAACTTCAAAATGAAGACGGCACTGAAGCACTCATTTCTTATGCCAGGATTTGTATATAATGTTTTAACTATAAGCCTCAATACCTCAGAACGCAATATTTTGACTTAGACCATTCTGACTTTCAACAGCTCATATAAATAATTTTTAGATTAGTTTACCATGGATGGGTTCTAAGTTTATCTCGCTGTTATAGTTCTAAATTCAATATTAATATACCGCTTATCGTATATATAAATTGAATTGTATAAACTGCATACAATTTCCAGTCAGCTCAAGCCCGATCCGTACCATAGAAAACACAAAACCTCCATCAAATGGAAAAATTTAAATCCCGTCTACAACGAGGAGTTCGCATTTGAAACGAGACCGACGGAATTGTATACGCAGAGCCTATATATCACCGTTTTCGACAAGGACTACGGAAAGAGCAACGACTATCTTGGGGGATTAATTTTAGGAGGAACAGGCTCGAAAGGTGAGAAATAAATATAGGGAATGTTTTCGTCTTGATGTAGTCTTCAGCACATTTATCTTTCTCATATAATTGTTCTATCGGCTTTGATTTATGGCTTATAAATGTAAAACGAAAGGTCACTAGGTTAGTTTATTATAAATTATTCTTACCATCCGCGTTTATGTAATGAAAGTGGATAGCTCTACGAGCCGGTCGGATGTTTAACGTTTATGCTTAAGGGGGTATTCTTGCCTAGAGGCACACATTTTCGGCGTTTATTCAAGTGAGATAAAAAAGACAAAAAATATTTTTCCTATCCATTTTTTTTACCAGATATTTATTGATGTTATAAAAATATACGAAAACATTTTCACAAAAAGAAATTAAAAAGTTACAGGCTGGTAAAGTGAAGGGTAAAAAAACGGCGCGACCTGATGAACTCAATTCCAACCCTTTTAGTCATCTAAAACAAAAAGAAAAAAATTCTTAATTAATAAGAATGTCGTTCGTTATAGCCCCTAACTCAAAGAATTAGGGGCTATAGATTAGGATTAGGGGAAGATTATTTTTTTGTCAAATTTTGTTTTTTGCAGCTGTTTGAAAAAGTAATTTTTTCAGTTTTTAATTTTTCAAAAATAGTAAAAAAATATTCTGATAAATCTAGTAGGGGCGATAGAGGGTCATATAGAGAAGATTCATGCCAAATTTCAAGTAGATCGGTTCATTAGAACTTGAGATATCACATCCACCGTGTTGAAAAAAGTAGTTGCGAGAAAGAAGCGTTTAAAGATTTGAGCAAAGTTTCAGGCAGTCTAAGTCATATAATGGTGTATTATACTTACATTTAGTTAACCGGCGATTCCTGATCCATACAATGGGTCTTCTTCTACTTCAAAATGTAAATTTTCCAAAGTTTTTTCTGCTGCACGAGCAGTTCTAGCTTCCTTAGAATCATTAGACGCTCGTAGCTCAGATCCCTCTATCCGAGTTTCGTCCCCTCTGATAGCGAACGTATGGGCTTCAGGGCCAATAGTGATTCCCATGACTTTCATAATTTTTAAAATTGGTAAATGGCCTTCATTGAAAATGCACACAGCTATATATGTAATTTGCAATTTCAATTGTCCGTGTTCCTGCTTGTATATATTTTAGTGCAATAGTCCAGATCAATTAATTTAACGATTCATTATTATTTTCTCTTCGTCATTTAGAGCAGGATTTTCGTGGAAAAGGTCATTTAATGTACCCTGTAATGCAAAAATCTTGCAAAGTATTTGTTTTTGTTTTACAAAAACTGTCGAAGGGATGAAAATATATTTTAAATTTGCCTTCTTTTGAAACGAGTTAATAAGTACAATAAGAGCGCAAGATTTGATTTGCATGTCACTTTGGCTGTCATCATTCGATATGTCAGTAGTTCTGACATATCGATAGGAGACGGTTAGGAGTTGGTAAACATGGAGCGCCATACGATACAACAAGGCGTCCTTATTGTTAAACATTACTATCAATGGTGAAACTTTAGTTTCTACGATTCGTAAAGTGTGTCCAATTTTCGGTAAAAATAATGTTCGAAATTTATCAACTGTGAAAAGAATAATGAAAAAATTCGATAGTATTGATACGATGACTTGATAACTTCATTAAGGCAAAATTGTCGCATTTGAGACTCCACGAATGATTCATAGAAACAAATGCACCCCCCAACGTGTCACTGTTTGGTGTGCATTGTGGTCTGAAGGCATTAGTAGACCATTTTTCTTCGAAAACGAGGGAGGTAATGCATTAATGGTAAATGTGTAAATGACGAACGTTATCGAGACATAATAACCCAGTTCCTTGTGTCTCAATTGGAAGATATTGAAGACATGTGCTTTCAACAGGACGGTGCTACTTGCCATACCACCCATGAAACATTGACGGTCTTGCATGAGTCTTTTCCTGGGCGTGTCATATCCCGTGTTGGTGATCAGAATTGGCCGCCACGTTCTTGCGACCATCTATGGACTTTTTCTGTACGGTTTTCTGAAGTTTCAGGTTGACGCCAATAAACCCATGATAATCCAATCACTGAAGGCCGAAATTGAATGAGGTATCAACGAAATACCGCCATATTTATACAACACTGTTATTGAAAATTTAGCCAGAAAAGTACTCATGTACCACCAATGCCGTGGCGGCCATTTACATCAGTCAATATTTCAGTACTTTACTACAAGAAAACATGTTTTCGTTAAAATTCATATCTTGTGTTTCTATTGTAACACCTTTTCGTTTAGTTATGTATACCTAGCAATAGTAACGGCGACAGGGGTGGGCACGGGTGGGCGAGCGCCCAGGCAAAATTCTTTTCGCCCATCCAGTTGCCCAACCTCTTATAACACCACTATATCACATTCGCACATAAAATAATATATATTTAACGCCCTCGCCCACCTTAGATATTTCCTGCCTATTTTCGCCCAACCACAAAATAATGGTAGCGCCGCCACTGCCCAGCAAATCTGTCCGGGGTTATAGCGGCACATTTATTTAAATGGCACAACTCCTATTGTTTATTCGATACCGTAAAAATGTTTTTTCTACATATAGTTAACCTCTCTCACTATGCCTTATTACCATCGTATAGGTAGTTCTTGATGCCGTTTTCGAAGAAAGACTTGGGGGCACCCCTTTGGAGTTCTTTCCACCAAACTTTCTGCCTTTAGGAGTCCAAATACATTTAAATTGCCAGGTGAAAGGTCAGGACTATAAGGAGGGTGGTGAATGGCAGTCCAGTCCAATTATGTGAACTTGCCATGGACTTAGTTTGGCAATAAACGTATATCTGTCGTCGTGAAAGCTTAGGGTGTCGTGTTTTTATATAAAGTTTAGTAAAACTGTATAATGTATTTTAAAAATCCCAAAGTTTAGGCATCAAATGATCAGATTGGCGACACTGCCTGATATAAACAGCAACTGTTGAATACTATACGAGAACAGTATAAATCAGTTTTTGTAATAGCTTTAGTGTGTTTTCTATGTGACTTCACTGACAATCAATCTACGAGTATATCTCTCTGTACCATGATTCTGTTCACAATTTGCATGCAACATTTCATTTTATTCACACTGATATCATCATACATAACGATTATTATGCACATACACATGATTTCTTTCATCAGGTGTAACTATATTTTTCATATTTAAGGTCAAAGGTTGAAACACTGGCTGGATATGATCAGGTATCCTGACCACAGACACGAACAGTGGCACAACTTAACTGAAGATGTCTTAGAGTAGTTTATAGTACAGAATATGTACGTAAAGAGATGGATATACGTATATAATAGATAAAAAATGTATTTTATGTTATGTAAACGTATAAGACTATCATATATTTTTGTCACTTGTATTTTAAATGTATTTATATTTGGTTATAGCCTAATATAGCCACATGTTTTGTATTACAACAGATAAATGTAGTTGATTATATAACTTAAAATTGAAAACTGTTGCTGTCGAGAGAAAAATATTTTTAAATAAATTATTGTAACAAACAATTTTTTATCTTTCTTTTGAACTTCCAAACTTCGTAAGCAGACACTTAAGGAACAAGATAGAGAATATTTAATAATCATAAACGGTAATAAATCGTTTATAATGATATTTATGAGTCCTTTTCAAAACAATGAAGTGAATTCATAATACAAATTATCGTTTTGTGGCATATATACTTATGGGAAGGGGCTAGATTCTTCCATGCAGCAACAGAAACAGGAAACCAATTTTCCATGAACATTGAAATATTACACGATTTTTGACGAATGTTTCGCCAACCAATTTGGCATCATCGGAATGTAATTAAAACATTTTATTCATCTCTCGATAATGCCAACTTGGTTGACGAAATGCATGTCGAATAAACGTGCAATATTTCGGTGTTCATGACAAACTGAATCAGTTTTTCATTACATATTTGCATATAAGTTATTGTAATTTACACTACTTTATACCATATTCGAGATTCCTAAATTAAATAAAATAATAAAATTATTTCGAATGTGTTCCAAATAATTTCAGTATAATGAATATTCATATCAATCTTATCATAAATTTTATATCACTCTTTATCAATTTGACTTTTTAAAAACTATTTAATTACAATTCACGATTTTGAACACATATTATGTCAAAAAAGGAGTAACCTACTTTTATGTTTTAATTTTGAACTTGTTCGACGTTTACTTGACGACTAATTTAGAATTACTGATATGTGAAGTTACGGACTACTGAAGCTACTAGTGGTTGTTTCTCTATTTAAAACATATCTGTTGCTGATGCTGCAAGAATGTTCTAAGAAGTGTTTTTCTCGAAGACTTTTAGCAAGTTGCAATAATTGCGATAAAATACAATGTAAGTTTATTATAAGCACAAAAGGTTTTTAGTTACGCGATAACCGCAATGACTTTGGTATACTCTTTTCTGGACATAACATCCTGTATGCTAATGGCCTGTTACAATGTGTATTACAAAATTATAAAGTGCAGAACTATTCTAAGTCTTAATCTAATAATAAGAGAGGATTCTATATAACATTCATATTACATAAAAATGTTCAATTATTACCTACTTTCGATGTTTATAACAAAAATGAAGTCCGCCATTATTGAGCGAAATGTTAAGAATTCAGATTCATTGTATAGCAAATTTCAAACAAAATCAGGATATGTTAAAGTATATAGGCTACTCCTTTTAAAAAATCTATGACTTTTACAAGGGTATCTGAAGTAATATTGATAAAATAAGTATGTCAAAATTCTTCGAATTAAAACAAAAAGAAAATGGAGGGCTGATGTATAATCTTGTTGACACGTGGTATAATATCTCAAAGTTACGCGTTTGTATAATTTTCGTAAAATACAATTGACAGATGTAAATTATTGTTGCATAGTTGTTTATTATTTCACTACTTATATAACGAAATTATAATATTCAACGATTCGTTGTGCTCAATAATTAACTATAATAACTAAACATGTGATGAAAAAAGTGATTTTTTTATACAGTATCACACTTATTAAACAGCCATCATTCGCCATTTCCACTATTAATTAGATCAAAACTCAGGAAAAAGAAAGATATATTGTTATAATGCGTTAATTTTAAAGCACATTGTATATTATACAGTGTATTTACAAACTATCAGATTTATTTTGAATAAAAGAGAACTTTTCGTAGAGTAAATCATACATAGACAAATTCAACTCGATGTCTTCATGTTGGGATTTGCTGTGAAGGACTGACAGGTAGGTATTCAATTTACTATGCAAACACAAACAAATCAGCAATGAGGTGTTCAATATATTATGATAGTTGATATCTCTTGATAACTCTGCTATTCGCATTGTTGGACGATGCTAGAAAAATGGTTACGAAGATATATTTTAGTTATTTCATTAGACACCGTTCGTCAAAATAATTTTTGTATTCTGAAAAATATATTCTGAATTGATTGGGCCGTTACTTGATGAAAATCCATATTTATACAAAATATAAAATAAAACCTATATAATATAAAACCTTTGCTGGTTAGATTTTCACTTTTTATTTGTTAAACATAACAATTGTTTCGCCAACACAGTGGCCTCTTCAGATGTTTAATAATAATAAAAGAGATTCAACATATGCAACCCATCTAATTGAAGCAGACCATGCCTTTAACGAAGAATTTAAAGGTGTGCATGTAGAGAAGAAAGACTTAAAATTAAATTTATTAGAATCGTTAGAAATTAATAAAGCAAAGAAATCTGATATCATATTAAATGATCAAATAGAAAAAAACTCCTCCCCATTATTAAATTTATTCTAGTTCTGCATGCTATCCAAAAATCGTATTTAAAATTTACAGATAAGATCCGTTGAAATTTTTTAACTTAATTCCAATAGTTTAATAGTAGGAAATCCCATAGTAATAAACCTAGAATTACCCTAGTTATATAAACGCAGTTCCACAATGTAAAATTTAGATGTACTCAACATCTGAGGAAACCACTGTATTGGCGAAACAATTGTCATGTTTAACAAATAAAAAGTGAAAATCTAACCAGCAAAGGTTTTAATTTTGTTTGAAAACTATATGTTTTGTGCTATATTTAATCAGATCTTATTAATTCAGTTTTCTTTAGTATATTTTTATACAGACATAGTCAATATACCCCCAATAACAAATAAATCTCCAACGCTATGCAAATTATAAGTAATTAATAATAATAACTAGTTAATTAATAGGTCTTAATCATGCGATGATTAAAGCCTATGTTTTAGGTACAAGAAACTTTTATAAATTTGCCTAATCTCATCTTATGAAACTTTTATAACTTTAATTCAACTTTGTTAACGGGCTTGGTGAAGCAAGCATTAGAACCGGTGATCGATTGAATAACGCATGCATGCATGAAATGGCTCATGCGCAATTATTATAAATAGTGTACTTGTGCGTGCTTCACATAATCTTGGCAGTCCGTTACTGGTGGTCGAATAAATCTAGTACGCGGTTTGACTCCTTTTAAATATACGAGGAAATAATAATTAAAGTTTAAATTTTTGAGGACTTTTCTCTAATATTTGATTATACAAGGTGGTGGCGAGGAAACGTATGTTTTTCAAATGGTCAATATATTACGAGGGTCAAGGGTTACTACCTCCACACTCCACGTTTGAACAGCTGAGGTAATGCAGTTTCAGTAGCTGTACCACTAGAGAATATGGAGCATAGTGTGTTTGTCGTCGAGCAGATTTTTTGAAACAGCGTTTCTGTAGTTATAGTTCAACTGATTCTTCATCAACAATTCAACGTTAATCATCAAGGAGCAATACCAAATCTCAATACGATCCTCAGATAGGTGGAGGCTTTTCGAAATTCAGTATCTATCATGAAGAGGAGCCACCAGAAATTATTGAAACAGTCACGAGGGCAGCTTTTGGTATTCCAGAACTTTCTATTAAGCGCTATCTACAGCGCATTTTGCACAACAGTTGAAATTTCATCCTTATGAAACAATGATTGTTCAATAGTTTACCGAAAACGATCTTGCATAGCACCCAGAGCTTTACCAGAGAATGCTCGCCATTTTTGCCAATGACCCTAATGCCATGGTAATGATGATCGATAAAGCACATTTCCATTTAAATGGACATGTAAACAAATAGAACTATATGTACTGGATAGCGGAGAATCTACGAGAGCTACACCAAAAACCTCTCCATAATATGCAAAATAGTGAGCTGTGAGTTTCCAAATTAGGGATCATGGGTCCTTACTTTTTGGTAAGAAGGGTAAACAGCAGTTACAGTTACTTCGATACGTTATGTGGACCTGTTATAAAATTTTCTATTACCACAACTTCAACCGTAAGTAAACATGGAAGAATTATGGTTCCAACAAGACGGTGCCACAGTTCAGCGAGAGTATTGATGGAATGTGTTCGATAAATGTTTTTTGCACTCATGCTCTCCAGGTATGCCTGCTTATGACATTTTTTAGGGTTATCTTAAGTCTAGAGTGTACACAGTAGCTATCTACAAAAAACCCCGGCACGATACAAGAACTCAAAGGTGCCATTAGCTAAGATGTCACAGGAATTCTAGAAGAATTTTTTGTGAATGTCATGAACAACTTTCAAGGGAGGCTGCAGGTTTGTATCCAAAAAGAACAGCGACATTTGAGTAACATTATTTTTCGCACCTAGTTTAAAAATGTTATGAATAACATTCTAACTAATATTATTTCATTTTGTTGTAATTGTTTTTTTTTCATCTTGAAAATGAACAATGTTTTGTTGAAAAGCACGCGTTTCCTCTACACTGCCTTGTATTACATTACTTTTTATGTTCGGTTCAAGGATGCTCAATTTTTAAACGTAAATAATACAAGTTGTGTGATATATTCACTAAATTTTTTTTATTTGAAAAACTATTTTCTGGCATTAGGTATAGAATATAACGTCGTACAAATATCTGCCGAAACTTTGCTTGGTGGCACGTATTAGGGAGGAATTTGCTGGATGCCGTTCGTTATGTTGACCTTGAGGGCATCATTTGTTTGCGGTTTATTCGCATAAATCTGCGATTTAAGATAGCCCTAAAGGAATAACTCTAAAGGCGTTAAATCGCACGGTCTCGGCGGCCAGTTCACGTCGCCGCTGAGCGAAATAACCACGCCCTAAAATTGCTCGTTCAGAATATCCATCGTGGCATGCGCTGTGTGGCACGTAGCATCGTCCTGTTAGAATCACATGTCGTCGGTGTCCATATCATCCAGTTTAGGTCACAAAGAGTTGCTTATTTGAAAGTTGCTTAAGTTGAAGTCTCAGAAAGGTCAATTTCTTGTGAACGATTACAAATTGACTATCTCTGGCTTTCCCGCACACTCTCACACACAGCAGCGATGTTTTCAGCAGACCTTGCGTTTCGGTGACGTACAGTTGTTGAATGATTATTTATCAAACTGGTTAATTCAAATTTGGCCACCAAACGTCGAATAGTTGAGTCAGCGGGACGGTTGTCGCGTGGATAAAAATCACATAATGCGTGGAACGATTCTCGAATGGAGCACTGCTTTGAAAATTTGCACACGTTTTTGAACGATATAAACTTCCATGGTGATTTGTCATACACTACTGAACAATTGACAACAATTTTGACAGATGTTGTTTTAACTACATGGTCGCTATAACCTAATAAATTTTGAGAGTCCCTATTGAGAGATCCTACATAAATATTAATGGGGAATTTCAATGAATCTTAAAATACAAAATAGATAATCGGAAATACTGACGAACTTTTTTCTTCTTTAATAGATACATATGGAACATTCTTTGACGCAAATCGTTTAAAAAGTGAACTTTCAGTGATATAGTGATCCCGATATAAAAAAGAGCACTGTGTTTGACCTTCACCAATATATTATGTCCCTTCAATTATCATCTGTTTTCCCGGAGTCATCAAAATTGTGTCGTTTAATTGTGACTATTCCTGCCACAAGCAGTTCCGCGGAAAGATCATTTTCATGTTTAAAGATAATAAGAGTTATCTGCGAAATTCTCAAAAGCAAGAAAGACTGTCAGCTTTAGCATTAATAAATATTCAAAGTGCCTTGTTAGAAGATATGAGATCGTCTCCAACATTTCAAGAGACAGTGATAGACGGTTTCGCTAGACAAACAAAAACCGAATAATTGATATTCATTTTAAAAATTAGGATATATACCTCGGCATAATCATTTTAGGTTAGTGTCATTTTTTCATTTTTACCATTTTCACCCGATCCGATAGGACTTGAACCTTGACGAAGTTCTAGTGCAAACTAGAACGCGTGGGTCGGCTTGCGCGTTTTAATGATTTAAGGAGCCGTACCATAGGTTTAACCATAGTGGGAGGGTCCTTATTGAAAAACCAGACTAAGACAAGTCCCTGAAGGAGGGCAGCAGCTCTTTCAGTAGTCATAGTGGCAGAAACCGTGGGGGCTGGTATGGTGCTATGACACACACGACTGCGATGTGGAAGGCAAGAGGAAACCACCACATTATAATCCTCAGAACAGCTAGCAGAAAGCTTATCCCAAATTAATGATGGCGTCTCCTGGGGCAAAAAACTCCGGAGGTAAAATAGTCCTCCGTTCGGATCTCCGGGTGAGGACTGTTCCGGGAGACGTGATCGAGTGCAATAATAATAAGATGCTACACTTCTTATTATTATTGCACTCGATTATTTCACGAGTCGGAGCGTGGAATGTCAGAAGCATGAGACAGGCAGGGAAGCTAGAAAATCTGAAAATAGAAATGGATAGGTTAGGATTAGATATAGTAGGTATAAGTGAGATGCGCTGGCCGGAAGTAGGAGATTTTTGGAGCGGTGACTATAGGGTAATACACACAGGATCGGTAAATGGAAACGCGGGAGTAGGGATCGTTATGCGGAAGAACGCAGGACAGTGTGTAGATAGCTACCTACAATACTACAGCGAGAGAGTAATGATGGTTAGGTTAGATTCGAAGCCAGTGGAAACAGTAATAGTGCAAGTATACATGCCTACTTCTAGCCACAGTGAGGAAGAGTTAGAAGCCGTTTATTCGAACATAGAGCAGGTAATAGGATTTGTGAAGGGTCATGAAAATTTAGTAATAGTAGGAGATTTTAACGCAGTCGTAGGTGAGGGGAAAGAAGGAGAATTTGTAGGTCCTTATGGATTAGGAAACAGAAACGAGAGAGGTAGCAAACTGATAGAATTCTGTGAGAAGCACAAGATGGTAGTCGCGAACACATTGTTCAAGAATTACGTTAGGAGGCGGTACACATGGAAAATGCCAGGAGGGATAGACAGGTATCAGATAGACTACATTCTGGTTAGGAAGAGATTTAGAAATCAAGTAAAAGACTGTAAGAGTTATCCAGGAGCAGATGTAGACAGCGATCACAACTTGGTAGTCATGAAAGCTAGATTAAAGTTCAAAAATCTGAAAAGAAGGATAAGAAACGTATAAATGTAGACATATTGAGGGATCAGAATATGAAAGATAAGTTCCAGGAGAAAACAGATCAATTAATAAATAAAACGAGTACGGACGAAATCAAGAACGCAGACACTGAGTGGGAGGGTATCAAGAATAGTCTAGCTTCCGCGGCTACGGACGTTTTAGGACACGATAAAAGGGAAGCGAGGAAGCCCTGGATAACGGACGAAATCTTAAACTTAATGCAAAAGAGACGAGGCTACAAAAACAGACGAGACGAAGAAGGACTGAAAACGTATAAGTTAATAAAGTGGGAAATCATTAGAAAATGTAGAAAAGCTAAAGAACAATGAATAGAGGATAAATGCAAAGAAGTAGAAGATAAGTTGCAAGTAGGTAAGACCGATGAGGCTTACAAAATAATTAAGAGGAACTTCAGGGATATAGGAACAATAAGTAGAAACGTTAGGAGTCAATCGGGGGACATACTGATAGGAAGAGAGGAGAAAGCGGATAGATGGAAGCAGTACTTAGGAAATTTATACGAGGGTCAGGAATTAGGAGATATATTAGAGGAAGAATCTAGCATCGATAGGGAAGATGTAGAAAAACCTATATTGAGAGAGTAATTTGAAATAGCACTAAGGGAGCTAAAGAATAATAGAGCGCTGGGTGCAAATAAAATACAGGCGGAAATTTTGAAATGTGCGGGACAGAAAGTAGTAAATAGGATGTTTGAACTGGTAAAATACATATACGAAACGGGCGAGATGCCGGAGGATTATAAGAGGGACATTATCGTTACTATACCGAAAAAGAGAGGAGCCGACAAATGCGAGAACTTTAGAACGATTAGCTTTTTTATTATTTATTTAGAACTTCCCATGCGTCAAAAATCTTAACTAGAATAGTGCAGAAGAGGATGGAAAATAGAGCGGAGGAAATACTAGGAGAAGACCAATTCGTGTTTAGGCGAAATAGGGGAACTCGCGAAGCTATTCTGGCGCTAAGAGTAATGTTAGAGAAAACAATAGAAAAAGGAAAGAACGCTTATATAGGATTTGTAGATTTAGAAAAAGCTTTTGATAACGTAAGATGGGAAAAAATGTTCGAGATACTAAAGAGCGCGGGAATGAAGTATAGAGATAACTCCTATCTCTATACTACTTGTGTACTACTCTCCGAGTAGTACACAATCTATACATAGAGCAAACTGCTGTTATAGAAGTAGAAGGGGAAAAAAGGGAAGTAGGTATTAGGAAAGGAGTAAGACAAGGATGTACGCTATCACCACTAATTTTTAATCTGTACATCGAAGAGGCGATTAATGTGGTAAAAGATAGAGTGGATTTCGGGATTAAAGTACAGGGACAGAAACTAAAAATGCTGAGATTCGCGGATGATATAGCAGTATTAGCATCTAGTAAGGAGGAACTAGAATCAGCATGAACGAAATTTAGGCAGTTTTGACAGAGGAATACGGAATGAGGGTGAATAAAAACAAAACTAAAGTGTTAGTGTGCAGAGGGCGCGAGAGCAGAGCAAAAACGAAAGTACAAATTAATAATGAAAGATTGGAGGAAGTTAAAGACTTCACTTATTTAGGAAGTAAAATAAATTGGGATGGAAGAAGCGATAAAGACATAAAACAAGGAATAGCGCAGGGTCTAGTAGCTTTTAACAAAAAGAAAGCACTTTTATGCTCGGGGGTAATAAACTTAGAAACAAGGAAGAGATTTTTGAAAACATATGTATGGAGCACGGCACTATACGGCTGCGAAACCTGGACGGTAGGGAAAGCAAGTAGGAAGAAATTAGAAGCTTTTGAGATGTGGTGTTACCGAAGAATGATGAAAATACCATGGACTGATAGGGTTAGAAACGAAGAAGTATTGGAGAAAGTCGGCGAGAAAAGAAGTATGTGGAAAAACTTAAAGAAGAGAAGAGATAGAATGGTAGGCCACTTGCTGAGACATGGGGGAATAGTCCGCGATATTTTGGAGGCAGAAATAGGAGTGAAGAAAGGCAGAGGTAGGCCTAGATTAGACTACTGCTCGTAAATAGTAAGGGATGTAGGTTGTAGCACAATTAGCGAAATGCGTAGGTTAGCACAAGATAGGAGAAGCTGGAGGTTAGCGTCCAACCAGTCTTAGGACTGATGACCTAATGATGATGATGACCATTTTCACATGGCCTACCATACATCTGACTTTACCTTTTCCCCTTACAAAATTTATCATATTCTAGATTCTTGTCTCACGCTACGCCCCTGGTTCTGACCTCGGCACTGATCAGAATACATAATTAAGCTCTTAGATGTTTTTAATTTTTAAATAGTGCAAACGACACGACCTTATCTCAGAGCAGCTTCTGGAAGCCATACATTGGTTCATCCCATGCATACATAAAAGACTAACCTGTACCCATTTTTGTTTGTGAATTGTGAATACAAAAAAAAATCTCACAACTGCCTTTTATAATAGGCCTTTCTTGTGGACAATATCGGCGTATGCTGGTAGGTATGCTGAAAATACTATTGTAATAACTTGGTGTTGCGCTAAGTATGTAACTTAAACGATCTCAATAACTACTCTAAACAATATTTACTTAACACATTCCGGAAGAACGGCCTAACCCACAGATTACGAAGATTGTGCCGTTTTGCCAATAAATATCAGTAATATCGGTAGGCACCAAAACAGTACTAACGACGCAATCTAGAGTTTGGAAGCCAAATGCGGTTTAGGCAGATTTGCATCTGAAAGTACTAATGTTAGAAATGCATTTGCGTGGGTTAAGATAAAATACTATATTTGTAGGTTAGGTCATTTTGTCGCTCATAACCATATATTCATCATTTCGTATACTCATCAAAACATAATTTTAATAAACCTATTTAATAAACTGAACATAAAATAAAATATTGCACAAATTATAACACACTAACAATAAAAAAATTTAAAAATTGCACAAGCAACACAAAACTTATAATACAAAATACAATTTCTAATCTTTAGTAAGTAAAAAGAGAAATAAAAAATATTGCACATAATATAATACATAAATATTGCACCCAGTTTGAAAATATCACTTAATAATTATTTTACATTATATTCACCCCACACATAACCGCGAAACCCCATAGTTATGACATCCCCAGAAAAGCGGGTTAACTTATGGCAAGTAATCTATATAAAAACGTCGATACAGAACAAAATGTATGTTACTTATACCGAAAGTAAAAATTCAAGTGAATCAAAAAAGTTGAATCACTGACGAAAGAGTAGAATAAACCATCTGAGGAGAGGATTTCAACATTGGTTCAATCCAACTTTTTCAATTCACGCTATATACATTTAAATCACGCAAAATAATAGATAAATTAGTCTGTCAATCTGGTTTCAACAAAACAAGATCAATGCACTTTACGCCGGTCAAATATATTCATGGAATGTGAAAAAATTCAATAAACTGAATAAAAGGAAATAGAGATGTACAGAGAAATAAAATATTATGTCAACTTGAGGTTTAAATTTTATCTGACATACTTATGTTTAATTAAGCCCCGGATTTGATTGCCGACATGACGTAGATAACAGAGGCGTAGTTACAATAAAGAGCAGATTACATATAAAAATTATTCACATTTTAGTTTACCCTTCATTGCGTGATTGTTTAAGGACAAATGAGGACTTCTAATTGTATTTCTAAAAATGCGTAATCAGGACCGAGAGTAGGGCAACTCATCATGTCACCGTATTGTCAAAACGATCTGGATAACACAGTAGTTATTCAAGGTAAGATCACCACATGCCTAACACTATTTACGCGTATAATCACATTAGTATAGTTATTAGTAGCTGCTCTAAATATTCAGCAGTCAATGAGCGACGTCTTTCAGTAAATGTCCATTTATAATGCGAAAGTATCCGAAACTCAACGGAGCATACTGGAAATATGGATAATGTTGTAGAGCTTTCATATTGATTTCTGGATCAGAGACATGAACTTCTTTCTGCTGTACAATATCTATTATAACTGCTATAGTAGAAATCCTCGGATTGTTATTGAAAACTACAATAAATATTTTCTTTATAACCTTCGCAGTATCCCCCTCCAAGTGAAAAATATACTGGCTAAGGTCCCACACAACGTTTATAACATCAACTATTAAAAATTTATCTGTCTATGTTTTCTTCTCCAACTTCTCAATGACTTTTGGTATGAGCGAAAAATTGCCATGCATGTACACCAAATCCTGTTGAATAGCTGGACCCGCTAAAGTCTGTTGCGCATTCGCAATAGCAATAACATCATTTGGATTCAACTATTGAAATTCCCTGGTGATATTCTCAAAATTGCAGTAATAATATAAAGCTACCTCGAACCACTTACACCACCGGATTGATTACAAGCGCTGGACGTAACAGTGTAGGGAGAAACATTTATGTGAATAATGCCACTCTTTGCGAGGCTTTTAAAAACAGTTGTTTGACACTCGCTATGAGGCGATCGACATTCGGATAACGGCCACGGGTTGCCTTTGCTACGCGATGAAGACCATGGTCTAGCACGTTACATGTAAAATATCGTAATTATACGTTCCATTCAAAAGTCAGTAAGCTGTTTTCATGTATGGCGCAGCATCCGCAAGAAAAAGTAGAGCCATGCTTATGTTTTCCTCATATTTAGTGCTCCATACTTCCTTTAATGTTTCATCAACTAATTTTGCAACGGTCTCACTATTCGTCTTTGTCAATATTTTTGATGCTATCGCATATGATTGTGTTGCCAAAATATCGCTCATTTCTCCTATTATTGCATGCGCCATATGCAATCCGCAGGCATTTGTGGTTTCATCGACAGAAGATTTATCTTCAACTTCTGCGTAAACAGTTGATTTGACAGTGGCAGCACCTTGTGGTAGATAATTTTCTCGAATCTTCGATTCTGTGGGCACGCTTACTTTGCCAAATTCCCCATTTAAATTAAACATTTCTCTTAAAAGTCTTAAAAATAGGATTGTCTAGTTGGGTCCACGATATATTACACCCAACCATGAATTTAACCAATTCGCTATTAAACCTCGTGTATCTTTCACAAGCACTGCTCTGTCCAGTAACCGCGGTTTTATGTTTTTCGGAACATCAATGTCTAATAATATTCGATTTGCGGGTATACGCATATCGAATATATCATGTATATGCTATGTATATATCACAATGGGAACACCGTAATTCACTACCGTCATTTAACGCCAATCGCGGAAATTTTTTTATCCAATGCTGTATTGTGGCCAGGGATGGTTTTGGTCGAGACATTTTAAAATACTTTTTGTCAAATTTTCATGCACTGGAAATATTTGTATGTAATACCGTACGCAAATCAAAATAATACGACAGTCCCGAGTTGTGTACAATCACACACCACTCTCAAATATATCACAGTAACTTATCAGACGGCATTGCGTCATTCCTGCAGATATTTCTTTTACTCCGCCCTTGCATACTTTATTATTAGCACATAGTGTAATGCACCTCCGACAATACTTTCAATATTTCTAGTGAAATAAATAGAGGAGCATATAGCAGGCGGTCAATGAATAAATTTTATTTAATATAAAACTGTTGGTTGATGTCCTACTAATTTATATAAGCAGTTAATTTATGTTACAAAAAAATTAGCTAAAGTGTAGACAAGCTATTGGCATGACATGTTTTATTGCATAATTTATTATAAGATTGTGTTATTTCTTTACGGTGTTTGTATTTCTAATAGATATTTCAGAACACGTATATGTCCGACCCTGAAGTGTCGCACTCAAATCCGGGGCTTAGTTACGTTTAACAAAAATATTCAATTCGCTTCGGATCATCGCACGCCTGCATTAATCAGACACATCATATTATGTTGCGGAATACGTTTTAAGGTAAGTACCCTAATGAGTCCTCTATGTTAGTGCTCACGTTTTTCACGTTGTTTCGATCGTACGATTCGAAATAATCTCGACTACTACTCATCTTCCTTCCCTCACTTAGGCTGGATCTCCTGGACTCATCCGATTGACTCTGGATCGTATACAAGCCATTTTTAGCGCTATACATGTTACCTTTACCGTTTCTTCCAGTCGGTCCCATTTTCATGTCTAGGCGATTGCTCGCAATTTTTGATGGTTTAGTATATTTTGGTTGTAAAGGTAGTTTATTGTAAACATTCCTTGATGAAACCACGTCAAAGTTCTTGGGATTTAAGTGCGTGATGTCTGTCGTCTGACTGAGTTTGACGTCTGCAAAGAGCGCTGCAATTTCCGCAGATTTTTTAACGGATAATGCTTCTGTGCAACCGCCGGCTGCTATAGCTGCTGACTGGAGTGTTTTGGTAGCTGAAAAAGAAAAAAGGTTTGTAGATTATAGTTTATACTATTGATTTATTAGGAGATGTAATATTAATGACAATAATGATACGCTACCATTAAAAACATGATAATTATCGCAGGTCCGGGAAATATACAATATAATTTTTTTTATTTTATTATTTTTTATTATTCTTTTTCTTCCAACAGGAAAAGATCCCAATTACAGGAATAAACTAGATATACAGTAATAAGTAAAATAACAAAAAAGAGGAAGAATGTCAAATAGTACAATTAATAAACCTAAGCAATACGGTAAAAGGTAGTTACAGCGCCAATTTACGTACATATGCAATATACCACATAGAACATCTTAACCTATATTAGCTACGTAATAGCAACCACACTTTAAACTATCGTTAAATATATCGCAATTCGCTGGAATTTTGTTGTAGAGTGAGCACATAAGAAATACAGGAGCCTTCGCTAATATATTCGTTCTAGGAGTAGTACAATATAAAAGCGCTTGTTGTCTGACATTACCACGTGGGACCCTAAAGTTTGAATATTAAATCTGTCCAATAGTTGTAAGTGGCAACAGCCTCGAGGCGGATATATATCCGGTATATCTGACTGGATACTGGATATATATATATATATATATATATATATATATATATATATATATATATATATATATATATATATATATATATAAATATATATATATATATATATATATATATATAAATATATATATATATATATATATATATATATATATATATATATATATATATATATATATATATATATATATCTTTTGAATTTCCTCCAGCCTTTAGCAATGGACATTGTATAAAGGAACCCATATAATAGAACCATACTCTAAGCGAGATCTCACTAGAGAAAAAAATAACGCTTTAAGGGCACGTACCTTGGAAAACTCCCTACAATTACGGTAAATGATGCCATAAGTTCTAAATGCAGCAGAAACAATATCATTGATATGTTCCACAAAAGTAAATTTGGCGTCAAATATTATGCCTAGATCCTTAATCAACTCAATTCGACCAATAATGTGGTCGCTAATCGCATAATCATGAGAAATAAAGTTGACTTTTCTGGTCAAAGTCATTACGTTGCATTTTGATAAATTTAGGGATAAACGATGTAACTCACACCATGATGTCATATTATTTATACTTTATTGGAGATGAAAGCAATCCGAAGGTAAAAATATTTCAGTAAAAAGTTTATAATCATCTGCAAATAATAACTGTTGGCACGATATAACTTCAGGAAGATTATTGATAAAAAACAGGAACAGAAGAGGCGCCAAATTCGACCCTTGAGGTACACCCGATGAACGAGAGAAATAATTAGAAGTAAAGTTTTGGTATCTGACCGTGAAACTTCTATCGGACAAATAGGACCTAAACAAGTCCAACAATGAATCTGAGAAACCAAAACTTCTGAGTTTAAGGAACAAGATATTGTGATCAATTTGGTCGAAAGCCTTTTGAAAATCTGTATAAATGGTGTCGATTTGTCCTCCCCTGTCCAGGATTTCGGAAACGTATTGCGAGAACAGAGCCAAATTTGATATAGTCGACCTATCTTGCATGGATCCATGTTGGTGTGATGATAGAAGATGCTTAGTAGAAGAATATAGCACATTGTACAGCGCCGTCTCGAAGACCTTTAAAAAATTGCACAGCAATGAGATTTCTCTATAGTTTGACACATCATTAATATTGCCTTTCTTAAATATGGGACAAATGCTCGCCTACTTCCACCGCGATGGATAGGTTGAATGTTTCAGAACGTTGTTAAATAGGATAGACAAAGGCTCCGTAAGTGTATATGCACAGTCTCTAAGAATATAACTGGGTATTCCATCAAGCCCCATAGTGAGTCTTTACATCTTTTGAGACTTTGTAGAACATCCTCGTGTTCCATTTCCTGGACAGTAATTGATAATCCTGGATTAACCTCAGGGAACCCAGCGGAGTCAGCTGGAAGAGACTGAATGAAGACTAATTAACAGTGGAGGATGATGCAAATCTTCCTCAAGCAATGAACAAACAGATTTTTCAACTGAGCACTTGAAGTTAGCAAACACAAGATCCAAAATATGATAGATATAATGATTATACAACTCCATGTTTACAATATGTGCCTACACTGTAAATTGGTAGTTAGATCAATTTAAAAATTGTTTAAAGACATTCAGTGACACATATTATCACGAGCTTTATTATTAGTCTATTATAGGTTATTACTTTAATATTGTTTTCTTCAAAAAGTTGACAAGATCAAGGGTTACTGGTGAGTATACAGTTAATTACGGAGAAACGTCAGCTAGCGTGGTCGTGGTCATTTTGGAACTATTAAATGTGAATTTCGTAACAATCTAGAGCGCCAGTGCCCCAGCTGTATAGGTCACTGGATAAAGAGGCTGCATATTTCTGTACATGTAATGTCATTTGAAATTCGATTACAAAATTTTAAGTACAATAAAACTAGACCAAGAAATATGAAGAGATCCAATATGTCCAACATTGTGACTTATATGTTACTGACATAGATCGCATCGATATCGATGTATACCCTACGGATTTCATTCGGCACTTGTCCTGGATCAGCGTACCGTGTACGGCACTGATGAAAACTTTTAAGTTCGAATCAGCTATCTATCGTTCGGTTCCCATCTGGGACAGATGTCGAGTCCTACCCGTGGCGGGTTTTATTCTTTGATAGTCCAACATTATTTAAAAATATCCTTTAGCTTGGTCTTACCCAGTATACTGAAGTCATATATAAATAATAACAAAAGAAATATGTAACGGTAATATATAGGGCTATTTCGGTATGAGGTAACTATTATTAATAATAATTATATAAGAATCAATTAATATTTTGTCCGCCTAATTAATAGTATACATAATAAGTATTACTATACATATTAAGTATACTATTAATTAGACAGATACATATAAAATTCTTTTGGTTATATAGTAAGCCAGAAAAATAACGAACAAAATCGATACAATTGCTAATAATATCAGTTGAAGTAATACTTGAGAGATACACTTTTATTTTTTGAAGCCACTAGTTAGTGACGTCATTGAAATATTTTTGATGAAAAAGTTTAATTTTTCTCGTGCCTTTCCTCTTTCTCATTCTCATACTCCTCTTCTTCCTCTTCCTGTTTATCTTCCTCTTTTTCTTTCTCTTTCTGTTTCTCTTTCACAAGGAACTCCTATTTTTACGTGCAATAAAGTAAAATAAGCGATTGGTTATATCAAGGAAAAATTTTTTTGAGTAATAGTTCGTGAAAGAAAATGGAAATGTAATTTTTGGAATGTAAAACAAGAAAATTTGTAAACTCTAAATGTTCAAGATGTGCTCCATTAAAAGCTGAGTGATATCCAAGGCGGTGAATAAATTCCCTCTGTACATTTTCTATAATTTTCGGTGTTATTAACCGCACTTCCCCTTGGATTATTTTCTTTAGATTATCCAATTTATCAGGTCTATTAATATATATAAAAAAATAGAAGATCAGTTTCCCACGTATGAAAGATTGAGTGTTTCTTTACGCCCGTTACACCTAACCAAGTTAACATAATTGTGAAATGATTAAATGTGTTTTAATTATCTCATAATTATGCCAACTTTATTAACGAAACGTGTAATATTTCGGTGTTCATAGAAAACGGACCTCCTGTTTTTGATTCTACAGCGAAGATTTCAGTCTCTTCTCAGAATATTAACATATACATTACTTTGCAAGTAACTCCACAAAAATTAGTCAAATGGTATTAGGGCTGGTAACTTAGCAGGCCACTCGATGGGTCTTCGCCTTCCTATCCCGCGATTTGAAATCATAGCATCTAAATATGACCAATCAATGTTTGGTTAAAGAAATAGGGACCTAGTATTCTTCCTTCAAATATACCACACCACACATTTAGTTTATGACGATATTAATTGTATATCTTCATCATGCATTGTTGGTTTTTTATTGCCTAATACCGAAAATGCTGTTCATAGTACCATTCAAACAGAACATAGCTTTGGCAGAAAATATCTTTAAAATCTCTTTACAAAAGGGATCAGTTCTATCTTGCAAGGTTAACAAAAATTTAAGCTGAGCCTTTGTTTCTGTAGTGGGGAAATCAGTTTTAGATAAATCTCGAACGTTATGAAATTTTCAAAAATTTTTCTCTACCACCTGACTACAGTTTGTGAAATAGGAGCACCATCAGAATTAGCTTCGTTAAATAATCGGGTTGTTTCTGCTTGAGTGTTTGCCCTATCACCAAAGCCAACCATGCAGAGTACTTTATCTATACTATTATGGAACAGTTTAAATAAAAATGAGAGGCTGGTAGCATCATTTCAATGATTGAATATCAAATCTTTGTAAGAGCCGAGTATCAACATAACCCCTTGCTGGATAATAATTATCTATGTGAAATAACGAATATACTTTAAGAAACACGGCAACATTTTCAAGTATGATATAGATACTGGGGATACCAAATAAAGCTACAATATTCTACTTTCGAATGAGCTAACGCAAAATATAAACATTTTAAGGTAGCAGTGTTATTAAATTATGACATGTTTCTGATCGCAATATTAAGGATTTTATATTATGCATTACTAGCCATATGATAGATATGCCCAGAGAACGATAGTTTATCATAAAAGTACACGCCAATATCCTTAAATTTTCAGAACGTATTAAAACTGTACTACTAAGAGAATAAACGTGTATTACTGTTTGCGTCTTTAACATATACAAGCAAAATTTACATTTAACTGTTTATTTATAGTTTATTCCCTGAATGCCACGATGCAACAAAGTCGATGAGTTTTTGCAATCTTAAGTGATCATTTAAGCAGATTGTATTTAAAAATAAGTTTGAGCCATCGACGAAAAGAAGATGATGTGACACAAGTATTGAATCCAAATCATTAGTAAATAAAATAAAGAATAATGGCCTCAAATTTGAGCCTTGAGGTACTCCAGGAGATGCTAGAAAAGTATGGGATGTAAAGTCATTATATGAAATAAACTACGCCTAGATAAATACTTTTTTACTAAGTGAAGAAGATTACTACTGAATCCGTACAATTCTAATTTTGAAACTAATATTATAATTATTACTTTAAATTTATTTAATAACAATAGTATAAAGACATTCACAATATGAAATATAAATTATAGTCTGTTATAAGATATTATCACCCTTCTCAGTAAATCATGTCTAAGCTGGGTAAAGTTCTAACTATCTGGAAAGTGGCTTAACGTGTGTAATAACTTTGAGAACAGAAATTTAGTAACAAATTATCACGGTATTAGTACATGATATGCTTCAAAGGCTAAAGAAGGAACCGTGTTGGTGCAATTATTCCTGCAATATTTTATTTATCATGCCACAATCGTTTTAAGTATTTAACGGGTGTTCCAACGAGAGGTAGCCGATTTAAATGGGCCGCCATTACTCTTGCAGCAGGTTTTGGAAGTTGATGCTTCGTAGTTATTACGTGGAGAGTATGCCATTACAAAATGGACACTATACTGTTCAGAAACGCATACTTATTGTCAAAGTGTACTACGATAGTAATGGTTCAATTGTGGGCACTGAAAGAAAATTACGTGTAATTATGGGTCGTCATGAGGCACCTGCTAAGCGGGCCATTCAACGCGTCATGGCGAAATTCAGGAAAAATGGTTCCGTGTGTGATAAACAAACACCTATACGTCACCGTGGGCAACGCTCAGTTGAAAATATTGAAGCGGTCAGTGCAAGTGTGGCTGCAGATAACACCATATACGTAAGACGTGGTTCCCAACAATTAAATCTCTCAAAGTCAACATTACAGAGAATTTTGACGAAAGACCTTCATTTTTATGCGTATAAGATCCAGTTGACACAGGAGTTGAAACCACGGGACTATGCACGACGCCGTGGGTTTTGATGAAGTTTGGGATCAGGTGTAAATTGTATGTCTCGTGTGGCCTATTGACATAAGGATTTTATTAATGTGACCATTCCTCCATTTCATCATATAAAATGAAATAAAAGTATTCGGGCAAATCTCTCAGGCAACAAATGTTTATTTCGTGTGCTCTTGTAATGATTAAATTTTGCCACACGTTTCAAATCAGTTGTTACTAGACGAGACAGATAAGGGTGCAAGAAGTGATTTTTAAATTAACGTCGAAACTATGGCAAACTTCTTTTTGTACACGTAGCTCACATTAAAATCAAAATCCCAATTAACGATATAATGTAGAGATGGCTTGTTATTGAATAGTTTCAAAACTTCTGTTCTGTACTTGTTAAAATTAATTAACCCGTTTAGTTAGTTTGCCGATGGCGAGAGGCACTTATGAAACTCGATGCTGATTTACATGGAATATTTCAATAGCTGCAAATATTTTATTTGCAGCTATTTATTATTCGTGGTTATTCCCACAGGTTTCTCTTTACAAGGAACTCCTGTTGACTCATATGAAATATAGTAGAATGATTTCTGACCGTGTATCTGAACAATTTTTATTAATTAACTAATTATTATTGATTACTTCTAGATTAGCGCGTGCGTTAATGACTTAAACTTCTTTCAGTCTTCGCTTGCGTTTCGAATTCTAATTACCGCTAGATCACTGCAATTACTGACTCGCAATTTTATTCCTTCCAAATCAATGTTGATAACTGAGATTATTCCTGTAGCATTCTTACCGTTTCCATTCACTTTATAACATTATATTTCTGCAAAACATTTCTGAAAGGATGAAAATTTATCAAACAGAAGTGTATTTAATGCAGGCAATAGATTATAAATATTGATAGAACACTCAGATTTCCCCAGTTTTTACTTATTTATTTCCATTGTATGTCTGTCCAAAATTGTTGAGAAGATCATTACTGACAGACTATACTATAAAATAGAAAACAGGTTCCTAGTACCAAGTCACTAGTTTAGTTTTCGAGTATAGCATGGGATAGTAAAGCAAATACATAGGATTGCGGGCGATATATAGGTTCAACTCTTCAAAGAAATATAGTTTCATAGTTTCTGCAACGCTGTTCTCCTAAATGTCGTTCCGTTCTAGAAACGTTCCACGCATTACGTGATTTTTTCCTCGCCACAACGGTTCCGCCAAATCCACCGATCCCAAAAAGTCCGCCAGTCGACTATTCGACATTTGGTGGCCAAATTCGGGTCAACCGGTTTGATAAATATCAGTCAAGACCTGTACGTCTGCCACTGAAATGCAATATCTGCTGAAAACATCATTGTTGTGCGTTAAAGTGTACGGGAAAACCCAAGGCAGTTAATTTATCGTCGTTCACAAGAACTTGGCCTTTCTGCGACTTTAACTTGGGCGAATTTTGCGTCGGGACTTCCTGCACCCATATAAAATCCAACTGATCCAGGAACTTAAGGTAAATGACCATAGACAACGCCGTGTTTTCGCTGATTGGTCTCTGGAGCAGTTGGAAGTTGACTCAAATTTCGCAAAAAAAAAAATAGTTTTTAGCGACGAGGTCAATTTTTGGATGAATGGATGTGTAAGCAAGCAAAATTGTCAGATTTGGAACGATACCAATCAATACGCCATACATCAGCATCAAATGCAGCCCGAGAGAGTCTCTGTTTGGTGCATATTTTGACTCGGCGGAATCATCGGTTCGTGCTTCTTCCAAGACGAAACTGGCATTGCCATAACCGTTAACGGCGAGAGCTATAGATCGATGATAAGCAACTTCTTGCGGGTTAAAGTGGATGATATGGATACCGGCAACATGTGGTTTTAACAAAATGGCGCTATGTGCCACATAGCGCATGTCACGATGAATATTCTGCACGAGGGATTTGAGGGTATGGCAATTTCACGCAGCGGCAACGTGAACTGGCCACCGAGATCATGCGATTTAACGGCTCTAGAATTCTTCGTTTGCGGCTATGTTAAATCGCAGGTCTATTCGATTAAATCTCAAACAATTAATGCCCTCCAAGTCAACATAACGAAAGCCATCCAGCGAATTCAGCCAGATTTGTTCGACAAAATCATCGAAAACTGGACCTCCCGAATACGTGCTATCAAGCAAAGCTGCGGCTAATATTTGAACGACGTTATATTCCATACTTAATGCCATAAAATATTCATTCAAATAAAAATAAACAGTTCTAAAACAATCTCTATATCGAAATTGAGTAGCCGAGAAAAAATAAACCAACACATAAATGCCACATAAAACACATTCTATGTTTATGTGACAGTTTTACTTTTTAAAATTTCTCTCAAATAGTCCACCATTGTGCTTTCTCATGACCCATGAACAGGGTGGGGTGTATCCTATCCACCTCAAAATTAATTGATCCGACACGAGTTAATTGAGTGATCGTGCTAACAAAAACAATTTCTCAAATAGCCCACCATTGTGCTCTCATGACCCATGAACGTTGCAGAGTGTCTTCTATCCACCTCAAAATTAATAGGTGTCGTTTGGGAGACGTCCCCGATTAGAATCAGTCAAAACCCAATCGACACGATTCGATTTAGTTGAGTTATCGTTTTAATAAAATAAATCTCTCAAATAGTCCACCATCGTGCTTTCTCATGACCCATGACCAGGGTGGGGTATGTCCTATTCATCTCAAAATCAATAGGTATCGTCTGGGAGATGTCCCCGATCAGACTCAGTCAAAACCCGATCGATTCGAACGATTTAGTTAAGTTATCATGCGAACAAAGATAATTTCTCAAATAGTCCACCATCGTGCTTTCTCATGACCCATGGACAGGGTGGAGTGTATCCTATCCACATCGAAATCAATAGGTGTCGTCTGGGAGAAGTCCCCGATCAGAATCAGTCAAAACCCGATCGATCCCACACAATTTAGTTGAGTTATCGGATTAACAAGAATAAATGCCGACGACAACAACAATGACACACGCAAAATGGTTTAAAAACCAAAACAATTTTTTACACGATTACATTACGTTTCCGCGTATAGTGGAGTGCGAAAAAGTAAAAATAAAACTGAGTGGATATATCACGCATAGCTTGTTTTATTTACGTTTAAATATCGAGCGTCCTTATATGAAGACCATTAATATGTGATTCTTGACAAATATTATTCAAATTAGAAATAGTAATTCCTTAGATATATTTTATAATAGTTCTTTAAATATCTCTTAAAATGTAGTGTCTAGTTAAATCTTCTAGAACACACAATACAAAATCGCTATCCATGTCACTGTTGCCACTGCATATCGAACCGATTCATGATTATACATTATATCGTGGTATTTTGCTTTCGCATAGACCCCGATGTGGAAGGAAAATGCTCTATACCTATTACGATGTCTTCACTTCAAAGACTTCTTTAAGATACATTTTAATAAAACGTATTACCACAAAAAGTTGATCAGCCACCGCATATTCCGGTAATTCCTTTATTGCCATTTTCCTTCCCCAGATGTTCTGTTTATTACGGACGCGGGCAGACACAAAGTAATAAGACCGGAGCTAGGAGATAAGAGGATTCCCAAAAGCTTTATTCAGGACTGCTAATTGTTATAATATCATTAGAGAGATTTATTTCAGCTTGTTTAGTTATCGGCGCATCATTCTGTATAGTTTGTGGTAATAGTCAGGCACTGAGAGTGTGCGAATGTTTTATAAAACCTGTCACATTTTGGTAATGTTATTGTTCTCAGCAAAATTATGACATTATTATTTTGTTGCAATTTCTTATATTTAGTGATATCAATATATCAACAATTGTCTTGGTACGGGTTTTGAAAGTGGTCGCGAGTTATGGCTAGAGCTGTAGCTGTATAATCGGTGCCGTGTACATGTGACTCGCATATGCGAAGGTGTAGAGGGGGCCTGGAGCATGTAACGCGGAGTTCAATTCACGCTGATTTAATCTGACTTTCCACTTTTTCACGTGCAGATGGTACATAGTTGCGCACTGTGGCCCTAGTCGGTAATGGGTACTTAGGATTGTATTTCTGCCAAAAGTCCTTAAATACTGTTGTGTCGCAAGCGGCCGTTTTTTTCGCATTTGGCACTGTGGACATTTTTTTGTAATGCACGCACGCTGTGCAAATTATGTATGAATTACGATCGCAAAGTGATTTAATGTGCAGACGCACACGGCCTCTGTGGTAAACAGTAACTGGATACCTAGCACAAATCGAGTGTTTTTTGATACACAGTTTGTTTACAGCATGAATTGAACTCCGCGTCACCTGCTCGACGCCCCCGCTACACTTGTACGCGACACCGATTATACAGCTCTAGTTATGGTGGAGTCCGTTTCTCCCCCACAATGGCATCGACGTGGTCGTTAACACATTAACCACATATTGATCATTGTCCATCAATAATTTTCCTGTAGGGTAATTTTTTTCTTATATAGATAATAAGAAAGTTCGCAGCCATTAACAACGTATTACAATCCATATCTTCCGGTACAATATATTGAGAAATTGATTATTCTATATTTTTTGAAGAGATTAATATTCCCCAAATATTTTAACCCCTTTTCTAAGTTCTTCAATGATTCACGCAGACCAGGCTCGTGAAGAATCCTTGTCGTAGATACGGCTTCTCAACCAGTCGCTGGGCGGAACAAGAGCGTAAACAGATTCCACTCACAAGTTGTGTCTACCAATCATGGAACTTGGCTGGGAATCACGCCACTTCGGGACGTCGTGATTTCCTAACTGCCACTTTCCAGAAAGGTATAAATAGTATAGTGTGATGTGATGCGGGGGGTTCTCATGCCCACGGGGGAGTCGTCGATGTGTCGAACGTTTCGTCTTCGAATTTGCGTTATGTATGCTTCTAGAAAAAGTTTTCTTCCCCCAAAATTTAATTTCCAAAAATGTTTTCTAATTTCCTCTCTTGAAACGTCATCAATTTTTGATAACACTTTTGTCTACACTAATTAGGACAAGGAGGTAGCAAGCTATGTTTTCTATTATTATTTAACGATTTCTTTTTGAGTTCTCCTTTTCCTATTATTTCCTTTACAAAATTGTCTATCCTTTCTTTTTTATTTTTCTTGACCGAGATAACATAATATTAAAACTAAGATAATAACTTTTACACGCCTGCACTCCACTCAGTGGTCCAAACTCAACTAAGAATAATGTAAAAATGTTATTTAATTTTTCATGGTTAGAATCATAAAAGTCTTGTATATTTTCACATTGTCCATCATCTCCGGCGATAGACACTAATATTTCATTACCATTATTATCATTGAAAACCTCAACCTTCTGACAGGGACTTTTTGATTTTCTTTTAGTATTTTGATTATTTTCGTCACATAAATCGTCAAGATTGAAAAACTGTATAAACTTTTTTTTATGTCTCAACAGGGGCATAATCTGGATACTTATCACTATCGTCAAAGTCAGAATACATTTTATTATCACCATCTGAAGGTAAATCATCTTGAACGGGAGTCGATACCCTTAAAATATAAATAAATTATCTATCATATACGTAATTATAACTATATTTTTTTAAAATAACATACAACTAAACAAATTAAACGACAATATAACTAATCTACTTTTAACATTATTTTGACAGACCTGTTTAGGCACATTTGCACTATTTTTCTTGACCGAGATAACATAATATTAAAACTAAGATAATAACTTTTACACGCCTGCACTCCACTCAGTGGTCCAAACTCAACTAAGAATAAAGTAAAATATAGTAAATCCGACATACTATATGAATCTGTTAACGAATAATAGAAACAAATAGCAAAAGAATGTGTAAAACCTAGTAACTTGACTTACAGAATTGTAAAGAAGTAAAATGTTCAATTTCTTATACTTACTAGAAAACGGCATGCACAAATAGCCTCTATTTACAGTGATAGCAGCGCGAAAACAATTCTTATAGGATAATTTTGGCGCCTCAAATTCAAAAATTGATAATAATTCAAAACCTAGTAACTCGACTTACTAGGTTTTACTATAACACGGCAGTAATGAACTACTGAAATATAGAGGGGAAAATCTAACACAACAATTAATAACTCTTATTAGCAAATCTGCAAAATCCTCTCTGCAAAATTCCAGACGAATGTCGAATTAGTACCATGATCCTACTTTTCATGAAGGGCGATAAAAAAACACCAGCAAACTACACAGGCATAAATCTGCTTAGCACAGCCTTAAAGTTCACTACCAGAATTATAACAAGCAAAATAAACGAACGAATTACATGGGCAGACGAACAACAAGGGTTTTGGTCAGGAAGATCATGTACGGACGCTGTGTTTATATTAAGGCAAATAACCAAAAAGTCGATTGAATACAACCGACTAGCCTTCATTTGTTTCTTTGATATAGAGGAGGCATTTCTAAAAGACGTACTACATCTTCTATATACAACTAAAAGACGTACTACATCTTCTATATGACAGACAAATACTACATAACATCATTAAAACAATTGAAAACATATATTTTGCAAATACAATCCAAGCCAAAGTCAATAGTTAGCTCACCGAAAATATATCCAGCAATAGTGGCGTCCGACAAGGGGACTCTTTGAGCCCGCTCCTGTTTGAAATCGTCATGGATGAAGTAACAAAACAAGTACGAAAACACAAAGGGTATAAAATAGGACACAGGGAGATACATATTTTATGCTATGCCGATGATGCCGTATTAATAGCGGAAAACGAGGATGATCTACAGAGACTTTTGTTTCAATTCCATAAAACAGCAAAAGCATTTAACATTTAACAGTAAAAACAAAATGCATGACTACTTCAAAAATACCTACCAATTAGATGTAAACTCTGTATTGATAATAAGATTATTCAACAGGAAATGAAATTTAAATACATTGGCATAGAAATATCTGGCCTATTCGGAGATATTGAGGCTGAAGTAAGAAGCTAGGTGACAAAGGCTACAAGAACGGCAGCATGTTTGAATAACATAATATGGAGAGACAAACACATAAGAATCGAAGCAAAATCTAGGATATACAAAACAGCGATCAGACCTATTATGACATACACAGCTGACATCAGGCCCAAAAGAGCTAAAACAAAAAGAATACTAGAAATAGCAGAAATGAAAATAATACACAGGATAGCTGGCAAAACATTGCTGGATAGGCAGAGAAGTGGAGGTATCAGGCGAATGTGCAGAATAGAAAACATTAATGAAGGGGTATTAGGTAGAAAAACAGAATGTAACGAACACATTAACCGAATGTCAGAGGAAAGACTAGTAAAAGTAACAAGAGACAAGTCATCATCAGGACGCAGAAGCATAGGAAGACCTCGAAAACGATGGAGCGACAATATTCCAAATAGTCAGGCAAAACGAAGAAGAAGACCATGCAAAATGCCTACATAAAAGAAGGAAGAAAAAGAAGACAATATTTTTTAAATTGGGTTACATTGTATTCCATCATTCATACATACTCTGCTACAGGCAAAAGGATTCGAACGTAGAAGGTACAGAATGATAGATACGTTATTGTCAGTACGATATTTCACTATCGTTGATCGTTGTATACTTTGCCCAAGGCCATCTTAGGAGACGAGGAAACACCTAACATGTTATTTTTATGTTCTTCATAGTTGCTCCTGAAATCATCTATTCTCATGAGCATGAGAAGTAACATCCCCCGTGAGGATCGTGGTACTGTTCTTACTTATTCTTGGAAAAGGCACAAGGTAATAGTAACAATTTGTATAATTGTTACCAAAATAATTATTAGAACATTAAAATATGTGCATATTCTTGTATATTTTGAGAAAACTATATAACAAAATAGATTCTAACATTATACATGTAATAAAAACTAATTTTTAACAATATTTTATTATTTTTGATACCATAAAATGATAATCGCGATATTCTAAAAAAAACGAACCGAATTTCAAAATCCAAAACCCCCCCCATGGTAAAATTCTAAATCCGCCACTGGGTAGGACTCTAGTCCAGTGACTTCTAACTTCTTTAAAGTATTCAAAATAAATTATTAAAGAGGATATTCTAAATTATATGTTTACTTTGAAAAAAGTGCTTCTTGAGCTCTTGCTAATTAATAAGCAGAGCGCTTGCAAGTTTCCTTAATACATATTAAAAATATATAAACATAAATAAATAAAAGTAAATCCTGGAAAGCTCTCCATATTAGGGAGTATAAAATATTTATGGCTAGCTGTATTCCCACTGAAGCGCGATAAAAAAATACACTATAACATTATTTTCCAGTTTCAGTCAGGCTGTATAACATCGAAGCCGGAACTGTAGGAAGTAAAACGTGAAAATCAATTATGTTTACGGTTCCCACTGATTGTGAGTATATATTTATGTACTCGAGCGTATTTACAGGAACACTGTTGCATCGATTAGCGCGCTGGACAAAAAAATAATGCGTGCCACAATGCTGGAGTTATTTAGGTTATGTGTTGATGGGTGGCATTCTCCCAGCTTTACGTGTATTGTCCTTCGGTACACGAAAGGACGCCACTAAAAACCCCCTGGGGTCTCCTAATGCCGTTTCGCCGTTCAACCCCAAATTTCCCGCTCTATTTCTCATGCAGATATGAATAAAATAGGATTAGTTCGGTATGTGGGTTGACGAGTGTTCGCGCTTAAGAAATAAGTGTCAAAAATTCCCTACTACAAATGAAGAATTTTTCATTCATGTTTTATGCTTTTCGAAATTACGTCTACGTATTTAAATAATTTATCGCCCCAGCAATATTGTGATAATTATATTATCGGGATGTCCTTTGTAAACGTTATATAGTAGAAAAGACACTGAGAGAACTATTTATTTATTTATTGTTAATGATGATTATGTGAAAGAGAAATGTATTTACTATAATAGATGACAGAAGCAATGGAATATGAATGCCATGTCATGACCATGTGCCATGCCATGACACTCCTCCAATGAGAAACATCTCTAGAATCCTATTTTAGGTCTGATGGTCAGCATATTTCGAGTCTTATGCTGTGTGTTCCTGTACAAGGGGTTGTAAGGGGGGTTGGTATATGTTTCTAGTCTCCCGTGGTGCATATTGCTTCTTTAATGTATTTCTTCTTGGATTGTTCGTACGTGAAGTTCGTTGAGTATCGTGTTTGCTTTGTCACGTACCTATAGTGTGTCAGCCATGGCCCTGAGGATTTTAGATTGTGCCCTTTGTACAATCGATACGCTTGATTTACTATCGCAGCCCTATAGTTCTATGCAGTATGCCCATAATTGCTTGGTAACAGTTTTCAATATTAAGATTTTATTTTTTAATGACACATTATTTTCCTAGGAAAGAAGGAGTTTGCTGTCGAGGTAAACTCCTAAATATTTCACGCATGTTGTTCTTGGTATTACTACATTATTCATAAATACTGGTGGCCCTTGTTCTTTTCTTATGGTAAATATTGTGTGGTGTGATTTGGTTTTATTAAATTTAATTTTCCATTTCTTAAGCCAGTCCTCTAGTTAAAAAAATAGGTCTTGGAGGTTTGAGGAGGCAGTTATTGTAATAGACAAGGATGTAATGTCGTCTGCAAACATGCCGATGATAATAAAGTCAGATGTTGGGAGGCCTGAAGTATAAATTAGATATAATATGGGTCCCAGAACACTTCCCTGGGGAACACCAGTTTTGCTGGGGCGAAAGTCCCAAGTCTCTCCATTGACTCTTGTCCTGAATTATCTATCCGATAAGTACGATCTTAAAACATTGTAATATTGTATGGAAAGTGTTTGCTTGATTTTATATAGCAGGCCATCGTGCCAAACTTTATCAAGCGCTTGACTCATATCTGTAAAAATCGCTGTATAGTACTTACTTTCATCTATGGCTTCATTAATTGCATGCATTATGCGATGGCATTGCTGAATAGTTGAATGTTCTTGTTGAAAGTTGAACTGGTGTAGTATATTTAGAATTGGGTTTATTTGGTGAAGGAGTAACTTTTATAGTAGTTTAGATGTAACGAGTAGTAAACTAATGAGCCTACATGATGTAGCTATGGTTAAGTTTTTGCCTAGCTTAGGTATGGGAATTAAGTACTTCTGAGACTTTTAAATTTGTGGGCCAGTAGTAGATTATAAGTATGGCGTTGAAAATATAAATTATCATTACAATTCCTTTTTGGGCTTTCAGCATTTTACAAGTTATCTTGTCTAATCTAATAATAATAGAACTTTCTTGTTGTTTAGGAGAGAAATTCCATTTCTGAATTTCTTAGGTCTTAGTGGTTCCAGATTTGTCACGTGAGTATTATCTTCGATACTCCTTCTTATGCTGCTCTGTATATCATTGTTGGGTGTGTTGTTTAAGGGGGTGAAAACTTCAGTCAAAGTTGGGCAAATACGTCTTCTTTTTTCCTTGTACTTCTGGCCCATGGTCCTATATTTGGTGTTTCCATGTACATAAGTGAATTAGTATATGGACAATATTAAAGTGGGAGATATGTGTCTCTTGATGAGTACCGTTTAGAAATGAGAACATGTGTTCCAAATGGCTGTATGTAGTGTATTTTTTGTAAACGTATCTTGCAGTTCTATTTTAATGAGAGTACTGACTTTATGTGTGTTACAGGAAGAAAGAGGATACATAGAAATATATATTGTTTCAATTCTACAATACATATTAATTGGCGTTTGAAGAGTAGAAGTACTTATGGAATTTTTGTAGACTTCAAAAGTTTCAAAAGTCTTGTGATAGTGTGCATCATGAGTTGTTATGGTCTAAATCATTCAATTTTGGTTTGAGCTCTAAATGTATTAGTTTGATTAGGAATATATACAATACGACAAGTTTTAAGGTTAAAGTTGAAAGCAGTTTTACCAAAGGTAAAGCTGCTTTCAACTCGAATTGCTGAGGGCGTTCTGCAAGGAAAACCTTTGAATCGTTTGCTTTTTCCTCTGTTTGCCTCTGACATTCGCATTGTTTGTGTCTGACATAAACAATGTTTTTTAATCCAGAAGTGTGTCCGGGGTTAATATAGATGGGAAAAATTATATATTTTTTCTAATGTCAGTTATATTGTTTAAAACTGAAAGTAATATATATATATATATATATATATATATATATATATATATATATATATATATATATATATATATCCTCTCGCTCAAAAATAAACTTCTGGGAAGCGCAAAGAGAACTTTACAACTCTATAATTATCAATTCTCTTGTCTTGTGTAGATGTTTGGAGTCTATAATATATCGATGTTATTGATAGAGCTATTAATTCTTTTGTCTTGTGTAAGTGTTTGGAGTGTATAATATATCGGTGTATTAAGAGAGTTCAAGATGGGGTTTTCGAAAGGTTGTTACTTCTACCAAAATACTCCTCAGATAATTTAGTTAGTTTAGAGACGGATACAGATACAATAAAACAGGATTTCTTAAAAAAGTGTTACATACATATGGCTGAAATTAAACAATTTTTGGTAATATTAATTGATTGCATATATGGAATGTCTTTAAATAGTTCTTTTTCAAAAGCAAATCGAATAAACTTCTGGATGATCTGCAACTTTCAAAGCTTACACCAGTTAAATCTCGTAAGGATGGTAGTTCAAATTATTTGCTAGGATGTTGTGGACAGTAGTTTTGGAAAAATTTAAAGCGACTACATCTTTTCGAACCCAACGGCGAGGTGGGTGTTGCTACTGTACAACATGCTCGAAGTTTTCGACACTTTTTGCTCTTCTGGGCCGACGCATTTGTTCCTTACTAATAGTAGTGCCTTCTATTTTACATTTAGCAACCCACGTTTTGATTAAATTTGCTGAAGAATTTTAATTAATGCCGTGAAGGAGGTAGTGTCAGGTGACAATCTATTATGAAAGAATTTTGGTTCTGGTAAAAACTTCTAACACACATGGCACGTTTCTCACCCGTGAAATGATCTATTGCATTTGAATTTCCAAGGACCTAATAAACGCAGATGCGCGAACATTTGCTACTGCCATTTTCCGAGGTTTTCAACAAACGAGGAAACCCTTTCAGGATAGACATCTTGTAAAATGCATTTTTTTTACATATATGTTTGATGATGAAATATTACATTATGTCTACTGTTTTGTTTTTTTTTCTTCATTTTCTCTATTGATTCCAGTTACAAAACTGCTATACGATTCTTATATAATGTTAAAGAATATCATGATATAAACAACAAAGTTATTGTTCTACATAAAATTTTATAACAATTTTAACATCTTAAATAAATACGAGTAGCTCTCACCATTAAAATTTGCTCAAAGGTAAACGCGAGAGATTAATCAACATTTTGATACTCGGCTTTTAAAGTTAAATTTTGTCAGCCATGTATGCGTATTTCCTTGGGTTAAAAGCTAATGAATATTTCATAATATACGTTAACTTCCCTAAGCCCTCGCTAATTCACGGAGTACATTATATTGTGTTCCGACATCAAAAACGCTTTTATCTTTAGTATTACATTTTACGCTTTGAGTGAGTTGAAATTTGTTTGTCACCGAAAATTGTTTTGGCTGCCTGAACCGGCCGACCGTAAACTTTATAATAAAGAATGTACTTACATAGTCCCCTGCTCCTTATCGATTCGCAGTTACTCAATGAATTCTGTTTGCAGATCCCGAATCCCCCGTTAGTCTCGAAGAACCCTCCGGAGTGCGACGACCTGTTCTGCAAATTTTTTAAATTCTGTAAGTCCCTCCAGTTGCCGTTGCCTACAGAGAACAACTCGTAGTCTACGTGCTTGGTGATCTGACCGCCTAACTTGGACTTTGTCTTCAGCTTCTCGTAATACGATTCACTCGGATTAAGGATGTATTCGAGACTTTTCGAGCTTTTGGTGTTCGAGTATTTCTTACAAAGTTTCTTGTGTTTATGATGATCCGCATGCGGAACGAAACCCCTCTGCTTCAGCTGCTCGAAGATGTTGGGGTTCTTCAGCACGTTTTGACAGTAACACTTATTGCTATCCGTACAAGAGTCCGTATCACACTCGCAAAATGTTATAGTGGTATCTAAGTTGCAGTAGCACTTATTCTCGGCTTTGCAGTGTGTACTTGCACATTTAGATCCTTTTGAGAAATTTTTATGGCCTAAAGAACAGTAACACTTATCTGCTGACACACAGGTACACGAATCGGAGTCATAAGAGCACTCGGAACAAGACACGTATCCTGACGATGAGTTTCTGTTTTGATTCTGCAGATTGAAGCTTTGCGACTTAGATTTACTCCTTTTCAACGAGAAGAAATCGCTCTCGTCGCTAGTGCTGATACGATCTTTCCTGTGTCTCGTGATATCGCCACTTTTCTTTCTGTGATTCTGCTTCTTGTTCGCATTGAGTTCTTCTTTCGTTCTGAACTGTCGTGTGTCGTAAGATGATGTAGATATAGAGCTTTCAGGAAGCTTTACGTTCGTTTGCGGTGGAATTTCTTGGTCTGTATTTACAGGTACTTGCTTCAGTTTCTTCCTTAACCTTATTTTTAGGTTTTTTTGAAAAATATGTTTTAGCCTCCGAAATTTTCCCCCAACTAAAATACGATGTGTCTTTTTGGTATTGACGCTGCTATTCCTTCTCAAGAGTTTCTTCTTCTGTCTTCTCATGATACTCTTCGATCTCTGGTACAACTCGTCTTTCGTTAAAGTGAGCGAGAGTTTCAACAGAAATTCTTTGTAGATGGGTTTGAGATCGTTAAAAGACATTCCATCGGGGTCTATTATGACTCCTAAGATGTCGTCCAATGTGTGAAGGCCTTCCTGGAGAGAGAGCTCATTGAAAATTTCCTTGAATCCTAAAGGAGATCCACCACTGGCTTGTTCGTTATTTCTGCAAAAAATATTAAATTTCAAATATTACATCAAGTAAACATATTCATATATAGTTATGGTACTAAGGTGCCAATATCAATATTTAAACAATTTATATATACAGGGTCTTTCAATAGGAATGCTCGAAATTTGTTAGGCTATAGCGGTCATGTTGTTAAAGCAACATCTGTCAAGTTGTGTCTTGAATTGTGAAGTAGTGTATGGAAAGTCACTATGGAAGATTATAGCGTTCAGTAACTTGTGTAAATCATCAAATTTTATTTTCAAAATCAGTGCTCCGTTCGAGATTTTTATCCTCGCCACAACCGTCCCGCCGAGTAAACTATTCGACGATTGATGGCCAAATTCGAGTCAACCGGTTTGACAAATAATCAACCGACACCCGTATGTCACCGAAACGAAAAGTCTCCTGAAAACATCGCTGCTGTGCGTGAGAGCGGACCGGAAAATTCGATGCAGTCAATTTATTCAGAAGAACTTGGCTTCTCTGTGACTTCAACTTGGTGAATTTTATGTCGGGACTTTGTGTACCTTTATAAAATCCAACTAACCCAATAACTTAAGGTAAACGACCATAGGTAACGCCGTGTGTTCACTGATTGGGCTCTAGAGCAGTTGGAAGTTAACCCAAATTTCGCCAAAAAAAAAATATATCTTTAGCGACGAGGCCCATTTTTGGATGAATAGATATGTGAACAAGCAACATTTTCGAATTTGGGATGTTACCAATCCACACGAGATACACCAGCATCAAATGCATCCCGAAAAAGTCACTGTTTGGTGCAGATTTTGGTCTGGCGGAACCATCGATCCCTATTTATTCCAATACGAAACTGGTATTGTAATAACCATCAACTGACCACCGAGATCATGCGATTCAACGCCTTTAGATGTCTACGTTTGGGGCTATATTGAATCTCAGGTCTATGCTTCTTATTGATCACAGCCTCATGATATTTAATAACATCGAACTTCTACGTAAATAGGGGTTTTTATTTTCAATTGGAGCTTTCTCTAGCCCCTAAGGCATTCAGTTGTAATATATTAATACTCGGTGAGTTATGAGGCTTCCTCTTCAATTCGCGGGATATTAAATTGCAGGGGTTCTAAAATTTTAAGAAATGAAATGGCAATTTTGAATCAAGAAATGTATGGAACTTCGAATATAAATCAGAGGTGTTTTATATTGTTTACTGTAGTCTTTTGGGACTAATTTGTGATAATAAATGCATAAACAGAGAAGAAATAATTTACTAAATTATGAGAAAATAAATTAAGTGAGTTATGGTAAAATTGTAATTTGAAATAAATACTGAGTGAACAAAAATCGTATATATATCTTTAAGGTAGTTGATGTGAAATAATGTTCTGGAAATCACTTATGTCAAAGTCGCTCCTTTTATCGGCGTACCATAATAATTCAAATAAAATAAAATATATAATGCCAAGTAATAAAAGCAATAATAATAAGCATATGGTTATACGTTATGATGTTTTCCTACGGTTGCTTAGAAAATAAGCAAAAGCACACTAAAAACGCAACTAGTGGAATAGTGATAGCGTTTTTTCTTAGCATCCAGGCGACCCTCAGAAATACCATCTTCTTCAAAAACGGACAATAACATTACTACTGTAAAAAATTTGATCAATCAGCACAAAGAAATGCCAGGAATTCGTTTAGAAAATTGCAGTAATTTTACTATTAATTACAACTTCAAATAGATATTACTTGTTACAAGATTATTAATGCCTATTTTTAAAAAAATTATCATTAGCTGTTAATAATGATGTTTATTGCTAATACTAATAATAGTAAGTAAATGTTTATTAAAATTAAATAATTGCTGTTATATTATGTCAAAAAGTCATCGTTTTGAAAGAAATACTTAAACAAGAAAAATATATACATCCCTCGAATGTGATTTAAGTGCAACCGTAGGAAAAGTATAGTGTAAAACACGTGCGAAAAATGTCTTTTTCGACACTTGTTGTACAATATACTTTTACAATACTGTAAAACAATTATTCTGCTAATCGCGTTATTAGCTAAATTATGTCAGTTAAACATCTGCAGCATTGGGTATGATTTTGAAGTTGTTCCCCGTTGTGAACAATTTTAGCAATGCTCACCGTGGTGAAAACGTATTTAAGCAGAAACACCTATACATTGGTTATAATCTGGCAAAATCTGAATATTTCTTATGACAGTATTAAAATTTGTTGTAAGATTATTATTTTTTACGTCCTTTAAATCATATTTGATTTAAGGGTGATGCTGTACATCTGTGTGTTTACAAAACTCATTATTTACAGTGACTCCACTGACGACAAGGAAGAATTTCGTAATTTTTCTATTGTCTCTATTAGTCTTGCTTGACTTTTTTTGATAATAGTTGCGTTTTTAGGATCAAATTGTAACATTACAGATTTTGTTCTGTGGAAATGCTTAAAATAATAAAATTTCTCTCTAACCGTGTTCCTCAACGAGCAAGAATCGACTGTGGAGGTTCAGGAATATCGAGATATTGTGTATCAAATTCTGGAATAGACCTAGAAGATATGAGAAAGAACACTTTTGTAGCTGATAGTAACCTATTTACGCTTGGATAACATCTTAAAATTTCTTTAACCACAAGATATAATGAATGAAGGTTTCACATAATATATATATATATATATATATATATATATATATATATATATATATATATATATATATATATGAAGTTACCACACTCTGATTTAAAACAATGGCATACAAAACATATGCTTATGGCGCCATCATGTGACGTTCACGAATAACCATAAAAAATGTCTAGAATAGCGAGGTCTGGATATCTTGCTAGACATTCAAAGGGGACCCTTCTACCAATCCATCTTCCGTAAAAAAAATCATTCTTACATATAGATCTTTTTCTCAATGCAACCAGATACTTCGATTTTGGACGCCAGCTTCTACAGTGTTGGGAAATAAAACAGCACAATTCTTAACTAGTTGAATTCCTTCTAGAATTCCAAATACCGCGCTCCAGTAAGATTAATTTAACCAATTACAGTGGTTAAATTAATTATAGATCTTAAGTTAGTTGATTCTTTTTTCTTGTATTTGAACATACGGGTTACCAGCGTCACCAAGAATTTCTGATGACTTATTTTCTTCTGTTTGGTGGAATGTTCTATACAGTCCTCAGCTATAATATTAGTTTTCTAACCCCCGTGACGTTTCACTGTGAACAAACTAGCACTAGAGAGTCTATCAAAAAATAAGCAGAATAACGCCGAAAGCAATGTCTGGTATATTCTTCTGGGCGCACTAAATTAAAGAAGGATAATATTATTTTTAGCATTTTACCGAAGATATGAATTCCAACTATTATTTATTTTATTTCTTTTTATTATTTCTATAGAAAATAAGAAATCGCGGATGGTTTATAATAACTGGGTGCGGTATTAAAAATAACGTGCGGTATTATTTTTTAACAAATTCCACCATACCAACTCCCGAAATATTCCCACATGTGATAATAAATTCTCTTCTAAGCTTATGTTTTTGTGTTTGCAAAACGGGGCCTCGCCTGCAACATTTTCTACTAATAAATCTGTCAATTCCTATCTTCTACAGCCTCCACTTGATCCACTAATTGTGTAACTAAAAATATTTTATCGTCAGCTTCTGTTAAAAGCTTCTTAGCAATACAATATGTTTCTTAACGTTGATTATCAGGTGCACAGAAGATAATTTTTATTTCTTTGGATCCTTATTAAAAGTACGTCAGAAAAATGTGTTATATTCTTATATTATTTCTCATGTATTATATTCTTTATACCTTTAATCGTACTTTCTCGTAATGAGTAAATGCAATATCATAAAATGCTTGTGATTTTTTGGCAGAAAAGTAGAGCCACACGACATTTTAAGTAATTTCCGTTATATCGATGGGTAAAAAAACATCATCTATACCGCTCATTTTATCAAACTACAATGAATATTCAATAACCCACAATAAGTGAATGTAGTGAATAGTAGTTACTAATATATTGCTATGAATATGTACAGCTACCGTTTGAGAATTTGATAAAAACGAACTCCGGATTGTCTGATTACAGCTAGGCGTTGACCATAGTTAGTTGCATTTCTAGTCACAAGATCGAAATTGTTGTGATGGGATTGAGTTCTTACATTAACTCTGCATCACGCGCATCAGCGGTGTTAGGACTGCACGGGATGAATAATGGAATGTACCCGTCCATGGTGGTCTCTTTCGAATGAAAGGCCAACCGCTAATTCTTAGTTGCATTACCACTCAAGAGGTGATGACTGTTGAGGTTTTTCACTATATTGAAAAATCACTATAGATCGTTTTTTGCTGAATGTTTCATAAAATGGGCGTAAGCTGAAAACAATTCTCCTCGTTTCGTTGCTTTTAGTCTAGTGCCAAAGGGTAGTCGATGTGCTTTCCCAAAAGCACAGGGCTCTCACGTGTTGCTTGTCTTGATGACCCCATCTTTCGTGATACAGCTGTAGTGTCAAATTGTCTGCTTCTGCAATTCTGACCCTCTCTTCTTTCTCTGATATGACTGGTTCGATGGCTGCCTTGTGTAGTTCCTCCTTTAACACACCTCCCGCACAGCACAGCTTTTCCATTGACTTCTAAATAGAACTCAGCTGTTGGGTGGAATCTGCTGTTTTGAGTCATTTCTGTCTTGAGCCGCTAGAACACAAAATAAATTTTTCGGAATCTTCGGAACAAATCAGACATCGTTTCAGTGAAGGACCAAATCTGAATAGTTACTTTCCCGATGGGCTTGAGAGCCTCTTGTCCGGTGGCCTTAATGACGCAGGGTTTCTGAAATTCTTGGAACTCGACGAACATATTTGAATAATTTGTCACGTGCTTTGTCGTTCCGTTATCTATCCACCATCCTAATGAATTCGTCTCCACCTGAAGAATATCTACATTGATACTGGCACTGGCACATAGAACTATGTTGGTATCCAGGGAGGTGCTGTGAGGGGCATTCATTCACCCAATGCTCTTTCTTTTTACAGTAATTGCAGATATCATTCTCTTTGGACTTTTTCGGCTTCTGCTTTCTGTTTTTCGCGAAAAAGGCATCCCCGGTGGCGCCCTCTGTGGTATTTCTGAAATTTTTTTCGTACATGCACAGTTGGGTGATTATCTCTTCAAAAGTCTTTTCTTCGTTTTTGAACAATTGTATCCAATTGAAACTAAAATTTTCGAGGTTGAGGTCGATATTTGCAAAGCTTTGCAAACTGAAATGAAATCTGGAAGTGCATTCTCATTTTTGGCTTTTGAACCGTTATTTAGCTCAAACCACATATTTTTCAATAGCGCAACGTGGGTCGAAACACCCCTTCCATTAATCCAACTGAACGAAAAAAACTCACCCCAACCTTGTTCACGCTTTATGCACTGTATCCTTATCCACTATCTTTTGATAAACAGCGTCAATCACTGAACTAGAAATCATAGATTTAGCAGAACTATTTGCCTTACGGAAAAATCGCTCTTTGTCTTCTGCTCTTTAAGTTCATTATCCGTAGCACCAGCTTGCAACGGCTCAGGTATCAATAACCTCCCGTGAATGGCATCTAGGGCTCCCTCGTGGTAATCCAACAAGTCCCGCATCCTTCTTTTCCAAATGGGCCAATTTTTCTCACCAGCCAAAAATTTTATGTGTTTCGCCAGCTCTATATCTTGGAAATGTGGTTTTATTGTGGAGCAATAAAACCGCCTTCAACATGTCTTGACGTAATTCAGGCGGAATAATAAATTTTTTGTTTACATTCTCGTGCGCGGTTGTCTCTTTACTTTAGTGACTCTCATAAACTGATTCCCATAACCTGTTGAGGTTTATCATTAAATGGAAAAGTCTTTTGTGGATTTTATGAGTCACTTTTTATTAATCTTTATACCTATCGAGGGAAAATACACTTTTATCAGAGGTAAAACTATGTGACTGGTTATTACTCATGGGAACATAAAACACTCATAGAATAAATAAAAGCAAGAAGAGAACCTGTTGTGCCATCTATAGGTTCATACACTAACTCATTCAAATTAAATTTAACATCACTTCAACTTCTGCAGTGTCGTAGGTGACGTGGCTCATGCACTTATCAGTTGTAACGCAGCTGCGGTTCTGCAAGGTATGTCGACCGGCCCTAACACCTACCAACTTTTATAAGCTAATTTTGAACTCAAGTTCCTAAAAATCTAGTTATATATATATATGATCTAATCTGAAAGTGAATTTTTTCGAAAAGAAAGAAGAAAAAAAACTACTGACGTGATTAATTTATGTTTGAATATTTTAAGAATAATGTCTTATTTACTCTTTTTTTACAAATAAATACTGCTATTAATATGTCCTTGTTGTTATTTTAGAATAAACTTACTTTCATTTCATTTTAAATAGTTTTATTTCTATTTGACTACATGATTGCTTTATGTCATTATACTACAGAATTTATTGAACATATATGTTTACATACTATATACTTCGGCATTCCTTTCATCGCTGGCGGCCCTTTTCTCCCTGCAACAAACAAGGGGGGAGTGGGATATCAAGACTGCACGATCGTTATTTTGACCTCCCTTTTGAACATTTTGTCAATAAGCTTTTGTTAGCTATTTTATTTAAATATTTGTTTCTTATTTAGTGTACAAGAGAAAACTGTTAAAAACCTGTTTATACTAATTCAGGAAGAAACTTACTACTTCATTCAAAAATTTCCATGAAGCCACTAGAATAAACAGTTTTGAAACCTTAAAACGGACTTTTCCGCACGTAGAACATCTCTATCTCGAAATGGAGTGGCCGAGGAAAAGTAAACCAACACATAAATGCAGAATATGTGTTTTATGCGATAGTTTTATTTTTTTCAATTTTTCTCAAATAGTCCACCATCGTGTTTTCTCATGACCCATGGACAAGGTTGGGTGTGTCCTATCCACCTCAAAATCAATAAATGTCGTCTGGTAGATGTCCCTAATCAGAATCAGTCGAAACCCGATTGATCCCGCACGATTTAATTGAGTGATCGTGCTATAAAAAAATACTCATATACTCCACCATTGTGCTTTTTCATGACCCATGAACATGGTAGAGTGTGTTCTATCCACCTCAAAATCAATATGTGTCGTCTGGGAAACGTCCTCGATCAGAGTTAGTCAAAACCCGATCGATCCTACAAGATTTAGTTGAGTTGTCGTGCTAACAAGATTTTTAAATGCCGACAACGATGATAACGACGACGACAACGACGACAACGACGACAACGACGATAACGACAACGACGACGACGAAATCGACACCGACACACACACATCAAGAATTTCTAAAAACCAAGAGTTTTAAATGCCGACAACGACGATAATGATGACAACGACACACACACACACAGCACAAATTTCTTAAAACCATTTTTTTTTTGTTTTTAGACCGAAAAACGAAAACTAAACGGCAGAAAAAACCCTGCACGGTAGTGCGGAAAAGTAAAAACCATATTATGCGGTCCAGATACTGCAAGGCGCCTAAGTATTGTAAGGGATGCGCGCGGTGCTGGGTTATGTGGTAGTACATCATAAAATAATGTACCATTATAGAAATCTGAGAGATAGAATTTTGCCTAACTATCTTATTACTTGCTATTTTTTAAAACCACCATCATTTGACTACAGGTAACCGTTGACGCGTTATATTCATCGTAAAATATTCCATGTTCGAGATTCCCGATATGACATCCAGTCCAATATGACTCTGTTTTATGATGTTTAAATTTAGTTCCCTAAACATTAATAATTGTCCTTATAAGTAAACTACATATATAAAAATTCAATATTCCTTATCAAAATATGTAATCGCATGCGAAATATTAAAACATTACCTTGAAACTTTGTTCTCAATATTGGAACCTTACCTTGAAACTTTGTTCTTGTATCTCGTTAACCCGCCAGCGTTCAAAAAACTACCAGACCTGGGGATGGTTACTTTAGTCAGAATATCGCCGGAGTTTTCCTTCTTCCTTACAGTCTCGTCGCCTTCCCTCACATTCTGCACCCTCTTTAAATACTTAGTCCCTCCTTCTCCTATCATCTGTTTTAATTCGACGGTTAATTGTTTCTGTTCCTTGCTCATATAAGTATTCATTTTGTCTGAAAACAGAACAACGTTGTTAGAATGACGCAATTTTAAATTAAATTAATACGCGTGTAAATTCGCTTAAACGGTTTTGTACCGGTAGAATATGGCGTTTGGGGATCTCGAGTTCAAATATCAAATTAAACCATTACAATACGATTAGTACCGCCGCCAAATTTGTTACGCTATTTAGTGATTCTAAATTGTTCCACATCGTCAAGTTTCGCCTTCAGTTTTTTTCGTCATCACCGTTTAATGTTTTTCTAACACTTTTTAACCGGCTTCATAAAAATCTATTATTGTTTGCGAATTTAATATTTTTACAATCACCGATCCTATCAATCTCATTCTTAGACCAGACTTTAGTGTTTGCTATAGGTATACTGAAAGAAATGAAATAAACAAAAACGGTACATATCAGCCGAAATTCAATTTACTTAATTTAGCCTATATGTCAGACGGTTAATAACATTGGGGAACAGTCAATTTGTTGCCAGGAATTTAAAGGGGCATGTCAGTTTTCAGCACCATTTGCACCATAAAATTTAAGAATTTTTATCTCGGCAACTAATAAAGGTAAGAACATACGGTTTACTGTGCATACAAATTTACACATTGATTTTTAAATCTGATAAAATTGAATAATTGAAAATGGATAAAAATTGAAAAATTTTTATCTAGCTAAAATTCCCCTCAACCCCTTCCCCCACCCCCCTCAGTTCGGTGACTTCTGCCGTTCCCGGTTGGACCATGCTAATAGTTCCTAGGACTGGCAACGTACGGTTCATCTCAAAGCAAAAATTGATACAGCCTTTTTAAAGCATGTGAGAGTGCACATCGTTTGGCATGGACATTTTTTTAATTTCGAGTTTGTGACAAAATGGCGAACGCTCAAAGCTAAAACGCTATACTTTTCTTACAGTATTTCCCCCCTATATATGTGTGTATATATATATATATATATATATATATATATATATATATATATATATATATATATATATATATCTCAGAATCCTAACCCTCAGAAATCCCTGCTTTTAATTTTCTCATACTCAGTGCTGGAAATGCTTATCAAATATATTTAAAACAATCACTTGACTTGTCCAGTGCTTTTACAAACTGTTTCATTAAAACCAGTTTGATGTGAAAAGGTGACAGTATTATTTTTCTTTCTTTATTAATGGCGTGTGAACAATGTTGGTTTTTCCAACGGTCGTAACGTCTCTCAAAGACCAAACAGTTTGCTGCCAACGCTTTTCTTTTCTATTGCACTACTATCCCATAGGCAGAGATGACAAGGATATTTGGTATATCTACTGAGCTGCCCAGGAAGTATGGTGGCCATTTTTAAATCGTCACAAAGAAACCACTGATGCTGATAATAAGCAATTTCAGGAATCTCCATTATTTTAACAAACGTAGTCAATTTAGTTATATTGAAGATATAATGTGAAATTTGGATTCTCGAGTACTCAGAAGTCGATATTAAATTTGTGGCAACATAATTATTTTTGTTCCACAGTGCTATATATATTTGTAGATAAATGTCTTATTTATATATTTAGTTTACATACTTTTTCCAAGTTAAACGCCTGAAGGATGAATATACGAATCACCAGGAAATAATATAACTTATAAGACACTTTCGAAAATGTTCCTTTTAAATATAGGCAATAACAAATATATATTTTTTAACTTAATTATGTTCTTTATCTCAAAATAGCCACGCTTCTTATTGGCTAGAGGTATAAATAACCAAAATGTATTCAGAAATTGTTTATATTTCAAGAAAATATAGCGAGAGATAGCCTATTTAAACTTGCCGATATTACTCTTGCGGCAGGTTTTGGAAATTGATGCTCCATAGTTATTACGTGGAGAGTATGTCAATGCAAAATGGAGAGCTATATTGTTCAGCAACGCATACTTATTGTCAAAGCGTAGTATGAAAGTAATAGTTCAATTGTGGACACTGAAAGAAAATTACGTGCAATTATGAGTTGTCGTGAGGCACTTACTAAGCGGACCATTCAACGCGTCATGGCGAAATTCAGGGAAAGTGTGAATTCCCTGTGTGATAAACAAACACCTATACGTCACCGTGGGTGACATTTAGTTAAAACTACTGAAGCGATCAGTGCAAGTGTGACCGCAGATAACACCATATCCGTAAGACGTCGTTCCCAACAATTAAATCTCTCAGAGTCGACATTACAAAGAATTTTGATGCAAGATCTTCATTTTCATACGCATAAGATCTAATTGACACAGGAGTTGAAACCACGGAACCATGCACGGCGCCGTGAGTTTTGTGAACAGTGTGGGTGTTAGAGAACATAGTAGTTGATGGCGAGTTTTAGGAAAAACTGATATTCAGCGATTAAGCGCAATTTAAATTGAAAGGGTACGTAAACAAACAAAATTGCCGCATTTGGGGAGCTGAAAATTCACGTCTCATCCAAGAACAGCCCATGTATTCAACAAGGGTTACCATGTTGTGCGCCCTGTGGACAAGAGGAGTTATTGGGCCGTTCTTCTTCGAAAACGAAGCAGGCGAAACGGTTTCTGTAAATGGTGTACATTACCGTGAGATGTTAACAAACTTATTTTTCGAACAAATCAATGATTTGAATGTAGGCGATATATGGTTTCAGCAAGATGGTGCCACGTGCCACACAGCTAACGAAACTCTGAATTTTTTGGATACTAAATTTCCTGGGCGCATAATTTCTCACAGAGCTGGAGTTGATTGGCCACCGCGCTTTTGTGACTTGATCTCATTAGACTTTTTATTGTGGGGCTACATTAAAGGAAAAGTCGACGCAAATAATACCGTGACGATTGAACAGGTGAAAAATAACATTAGTGAAGGTATTGCGGACATACGGCTACAGGACTACATTGTTATGCCGCGAAGTGATGGAAAAATTCATCAAAAAAATCCACTGATGCCAGAGAAGCAGAGACGGCCACTTACAAGATATTGTATTCCATGTCTAATGGCATAGTTTAAATAAACAATTGAACACAAAATTATTGTAGAAATATTATTTATTTGCCCAATGGTTACAAACATAATCGGCTACATCTCGCTGGGACACCCTATATTTGTAGTTTAAGAATATTATGTTAGATATATGGACCTAACCCCTTTATATAAGCTCCTTTATAGAGTTTTAAATAGAATAAATCATTACATTACTAGATTTTGGTAGATAAAACAATCTGCTATTGGAAAATATAATGAAAATCAGTGTTACCATTAACTAATTTGAATAAATATGTTAAATTTTTACACAAAGGCCTCCTGCTTTATAAACTAATGTCGATGTGTGCCTAATTGGGACATACTTTGTTCAATGTAAACTTTATCTAACTTAAACCACAGGTATTTCACAAAACGCCCCTGTACTTGCTTAAGACTAATCCCTTGAAGTTCACAATACGGATCCCACACAACTACGCCATGTTCTAATTTTAACTTGAACAAAAGCACTAAAGAATAAAATCCGTAACTTTATGTTAGCAAAATGTGTTGAGCTCTTTAAAAACCTTACGGATTTATAGACTTTGTCAGTAATGACTCGAATATGGTCGGCCTTTGATATTTTTTTTCTTTAGGAAATCCTTCGAGATATATGGCCAATAGCTTATGCCTCTATAGTGTATATACGCTTCTTTGCTGTACTGCTCGTTAAGAACAGGAACAAGTCAGAAAACTGCGATATCGAACCGTCCACGAGTCGCACAGTAAATAGCCTGGTCTTTACTCAGTCCAATTGAGACCTTTGCAAAGTGAGTATCGAGTGTCCTACACAATGTATACAGAGTTCGATCTGGATGTGCGTAAACTGCATCTTTTCCCAATTTTAAATTTTTTTATGTTTAGCTGGTTAGTTTAGAAGTTAAATAGCCTAGGGCCGACCCTTTTTCGCAGCTAGATTATTTGTAAACAATGAAAAGTAATATAAACGAATGTTTATACAAGTGATATTATCCTTCCGAGATTCTCTACCGAAATGAATCATTAATAGTATTAGTTCTGTCGATGTTAAAGTTCCTTCTATACTTTTCCTTTGAAGTTTGCTTTAACGAGATGAGTAGCGCAGTGCTTGTCGAGACGCCCACGATAAGACACCCCCCGGGGGGCCGACGGTGTCGAAGCGATGCGACAAAACAAGGCCGGCAAGGATTAAAAAAAGGCCGAGAAGGAGTCCCTGCCAGCGGGACTTAAAGGCACCAGGACCAAAAAGGTTGAGGGGAGCAAACTACTGCCAGTCGCGGGGGTCTTGTTTGCAGGCGCCACTTGCCTCTCGCGTAGAGACACGCGAAAGTGGAAGCAAAACTCGGCTTACCTTCGCACGACGGTCCCGGTCTACACGATGGGCGAGTAAAGAGCGGTAATCTCGCTCGACTTGCCGATAAAACCCATCAAGGCAATTACGCCTGCCAGTTAGTATTGGCAAGATGAGTATTATATTATACATTATACGGCTAAGACAAAAATCAATTTCTTTTGCGAAGAAGAACAAAAAAGGAATATATAGAATGTCATAGAATTGTAGATAATTTTATACTACAAATTAAACAAAATTAGTAAGTCCCAAAAAGTTTCAAAATTATTTCTATTGCAGTGTTCGGAAGACTATCTACTTTTAGAATATAATTTACTTTGTTGCAATTCTTGTGTTTTGAGCTTTTCGTCTTTTTTTCAGAATTTGTCCACAAAATTTCAAGATAATTTTTTGAAAAATGCTGAAATACAAAAAAATTAACAATAATGCAAAGTTTTACTACCAGAGGGTAACATTCAAACTACAGAAATAAAGTGTTTATACTCCAAACCATCTGCAAATGCCTTATATAATAAGGACTAAACAAATTAGGTCAAAACAGCTATTCTCCTGGCTATATGTCAAACGCCGAGCGCTGAATTACGTGACAAAATTTGCCGTATTTTTGTCTAACAGAGTTAGCACTAAAAATACAGTGATTGTTCCAGAACCACCAAGAAAGACGCAAAGTGTCACCTATCTCAGGATATCGTTAACTCGTAAGACAGGTTTCGACATTTCTATATTGGGTCTCGTGAGTGTAGTGTAAACGAGTATTTGGAATGGAATTTTGGAACAGTCACTGTATTTAAAGTGCTAACTCTCTTAGACAATAGTACGACAAATTTTGTAATGTAATTCAGCGCTCGGCGTTTGGCATATAGCCAGAAGAATAGCTGTCTTGACTTAATTTGTTTAGTCCTTATTATATAAGGCATTTGCAGATGGGTTGGAGTATAAACTCCTTATTTCTGTAGTTTGAATGTTACTCTGGTAGTAAAACTTTGCATTATATTGATGATCTCAAGTTTTCACTTCAATTTAGATTGTTCGAAACTACCAAGAGATGGCGTTTGGTACATTCTACTGCGGTGAAACGTAGCAACGTCTACTAGATGTGAGCTTTATCTGTAGAAGGTATACTCGTTTACACTGCACTGACGAGACCCTAGATAGAAAGGTCGAAACCGGTCTGCAGTTAACGATATCCTGAATAGGTGACACTTTGCATCTTTCTTGGTGGTTTTGGAACAATCACTGTATTTTTAGTGCTAACTCTGTTAGACAAAAATACGACAAATTTTGTCATGTAATTCAGCTCTCGGCGTTTGGCATATAGCCAGGAGAATAACTGTTTTGACTTAATTTGTTTAGTCCTTATTATATAAGGCATTTGCAGATGGGTTTGAGTATAAACTCCTTATTTATGTAACAAAGAAGATTGTTACCACAAAGGGCCACTAAATTTTATTATTCAACAATTTCCATCGAATACTATACGAGAAGCAGGTCTAAACACATTAAAAGATAAAATTAAATGATTTCATTTAGAATTAATGAACGTTGCGAACTATGCCACAGAAAAAGGATGTTTTTATGAAAACGTTTTCTTCTTGGCTCGATTTGGACGATTTTAACTTTACTGTATTTTGCGAGGAAGAACCTGCCACACTGGGAGACCCTGGGCGTTCTAAGAAAAGTTTCGAAAATTGTTCAGATAACAAAAGAGAACGGGGTACAGTATTTGCTGGAACATGGCAGTCAGCATTTAACATATGCTTCTTATTTACTATAAAGTTAAATGAAGAAGGTTCTGAAGCTAACCGGACTGGAGACCTTTTACTCCAGATGAAGCCCTGGCTCTGTTCATAGATTGTAAGCTGTCAAAAGATGACGATAGACAATGAGGATGAGGATGACGATAAAGTAATTCGATATTTCTGACAATGATAGTGATCAATCTTCAAACTACTGAAGTAGGGAGGTTATATAGATTGTTCTCGAAACTACCAAGAGATGGCGCTAGCTACATTCTACTGCGATAAAATGTAACAGCGTCTACAAGATGTGAGCCTCATTTGTCAAAGGTATACTCGCCTACACTGCACTGACGAGATCCAAGATAAGGTCGAAGTCGGTCTGCAGTTAGCAACATCCTGAGATAGGTGACACTTTGCACATCTTCCTTGTGCTATTCGAACAATCTGAATCACTGTATTTTAGTGCTAACTCTGTTAGACAAAATACGGCAAATTTCGCAATATAATTCAGCGCTCGACGTTGGCATATAGCCAGCAGAATAGCTGTTTTAACCTAATTTGTTTAGTTCTTATTATAAGGCATTTATAGATGGGGTGGACTATAATAATGTATATGAATGTCATTTATAGGTAATTTAAAAATTGATTCTTCAAACTAGTATTACTTAACTGAATGAACCATTGGAATTTTTATATCATTTCGATCAGTCAAAACGGCAGAAAAAGTAAAGATTTTTTTTAATTATTGTTTAAGGTATATGCATATTATGTTTATATTATTTTAACATTTCTTTAAGTACCATCTGGCAACTCTGGCTCTTTATGTTTTATACTTCCCAAACTACCTCTATCTAATTCTATCTAATATTATATAGTTATTATCACAGTTATAGTTAATTTCTGGTTACATGGTACAATCTGCAGTATAATTAAACTTTATATTGTTGACTGTTTTCTGTTAACACGATTTTCTAACATTGTCAGTAGGTATAGTATTTATTTAAGATCATAAAAATTGATTAAATTTTAGTTCAGCTTATATTTAAACTTGTATTAAATTTTTCCCGTACTTTCAAAAATACGATAATAATGAAGTAATTATTAAAACATGCTTAAAAGTCCTATACTATTATACCTGTAAAAGTTTTCGGCTTGATTTCCTTCATTTCTTCAACCTTCGCGTCTTTTACCGATTGCGAATCTTCAGCGTCTTCATTTTGCGTCGAATTCTCCGTTTTCACTTCCGCCGGTTTTATGGGTTCTTCATATGGCAATATGGCATCTAAATCTTCGTTTTTCTGTGCAGGCACAGTAGGAGCTCGCTTCGTTTTAACACTCTTCTTTGGAGATTTATTCGATGAAGATAAGAGAGGTTGAGTATCTAAAGACTAATGATAATTTGTAAATATAGACAACCTGTATACTATATATAGGTTTAAGACTTACGTTTGACATTTCTGTTTCGCTGGCGATTGAAGAAGCTGTACTTCTTTTCTTCCTTGGCGGTCTAACAGGTACCAGATTACTCGATTTTTCGTTGTAAGTACTCGAGGCTATTGACATACACGTTGTTACGCCATTTTTATTTCTTGGCCTTCTTTCTTTCGCCTTCATGTGGGCTACTAAGGACTTATATAAGGTAGCTGCTATTACAATCGCGTCTTCTGATGTTTGGCAAACAAAGCTGCAAATCATAATATATGTTGTATTGATAAACATGTTATTATTAACAATTTAAAGATAAAGAAGAGAGGATATTAGATTCTCATAAACACCGAAAGATTTTATGCACAACGACGCGCGGTTCGACAACCAAATTAACTTCATCAGGAGATGATTAAAACTAATTTTTAAACTACTTACAGTCCTTATTTGCATTAAAGCTTTGCTCGAGTCTAGTAAACTGTTATTTGGTTTGATGCATCGCTCACTAACTATTGTCTTTACGGTTTAACAGTGAAGAAATATATTCCGGTTTACTACATAACTAATTCTAAAGCCCAATCTATTTTTTTTCCTGGTTAGTAAACCGCAAGATAATGTTTCAGTTTATTGATTTATTAATATAGTCATTTACTGTATTAACCAAAACAACGAACTGTTGGGCATGCAGCCCTTTTCTCCATTCAAAGCTATTTTTCTAAAAAGTTCAATGGAATCTAATAGTATGTTACTGGTTTTACTTTTAACTAACTTTTTTTGAATTCCTCTAATCTTTTATGATTTAAGTGAGACATGCGCTCTTTGATTCCAGTTACAATTTATATATTTGTCTGTCCAATATATTTTTCATTACAATAGTGGCAACTGATCTAATAAATTCCTGGCTTCGTTGTTTCAATTTTATCTTTGGTAGTTCACACGCAATGGATACATGTCTTCCATTTTTAGTTTTCGCGAAATGTTACGAAGTGTTGCTATAAAGCTATCTTTTCTATATTATGTGAGTAGAGTTTAGTAGACTAGAGTAAAATTTATATACAGGGTGCGGCAACATAACTTCCTTTTTTGAAATGCTAGCCATTCAGGCTGTAGGGGTCGCTGGGGGGCGGGAATGGTCTCATTCGACAGGCGTGGTTCTAAAATTTTGTATTCTTCCATGCCAGTAGCTATAATGCGTTGGAACAGTGAGGAGAGTACGTTTGACGTCGACGCCTACTTTTCGAACGGATGGTCTATGATCGCAACCCAGCGCGTGTTCCGAAATCGATTCAATATAGCCCCGTTGGGGTCTGCCTCGGATCGGAAATCAATTGTTTCATGGGTCATTAAGTTCAGACAAACCTGGAGTGCGATAAGTCGAAGAACTGGAATCCCTCGGCCCATCAGATATCTTGAAAATATTGAGGCAGTGAGAGCGTCAATCTTGCGATCCTCACGGCATTGTGCGCGCGAACATGCGTCTGCCCTTGGACTTTCTGATCGTTCAGTGAGGCAAATTTTTCAGGATGACCTTCATTACTATCCATACAAGTTGGCGATTGTGCAGGAACTCTTCGAACGCGATTTCAATTCTCGGAGAAACGCATGTGAGCCCCTTCTTGAAAACGTTCCAGAGGACGCAATTGTTTTTTTTCAGTGATGAAGCCCATTTTCACTTGAGTAGATGCATCAGCAGACAGAATATGCACTACTGAGCTGACACCAATCCTCGAGAATTGCATCAAAGGCCTTTGCATTCACCTAAAGTCACAGTGTGGAGGGAAATTTCGTCAACTGGGATTTTGGGACCCTCGTTTTTTGAAGAAAATGAGGTCGCAGTGACAGTGAATTTAGACCGGTATGCGAGCATGTTGGAGGAATTTGTTTCCCACGACTTGATGAATTAGATTCAAGGGATATTTGGTTCCAACAGGACGGAGCAACAGAGCACACTTCAAGAGGGCTGTGTTGAGGTAACACTTCCCTGAACGCCTCATCTCAATAATGGACGATTTGGAGTGGCTAGCTCGTTTTCCCGATTTAGTCCCTTGTGATTTTTTATGGGGTTCTTTGAAATGCCGCGTTTATGTCAACCACCTAGGGACTCTACAAGACCTTAAGGCCAACATCCGGGTAGAAACTGCTAACATACCCACTGCTATGCTGGTAAGGGTCATGACAAAACGCCAGAAATCGGCTTATTCAGTGTATGGGCAATAGGGGGCGTCACCTGTCTGATATGATTTTTAAAACTGTGTAAAACAAAACTTTAGATATATACCTACATTATAAAAAAAAAAATAAAAAAATCTGATTCATAAAATGAGTTTTATTGCGTTTTGAAAAAAGGAAGTTATGTTGCCGCACCTTGTATTATGTGAGTAGAATATCCGTAACTTCTAACACATCCTTAATTCCCTTTCGACGTTCTCGAACCTAAATGTGGACTACTACTTTTACTACATGGACTAAACGGTACTAAATGGAAAACTTAAACAAACGATGAACCAAAAACTTGGTTGTAATCACTATGAAGAACGTTGATGATTTACGCTTTATCAATATTGTATAAAAAGTAAATGGATATATACGTGTCACCAAATATTAAAAACACCAATCTTCTACATAAATAAAAATGTAAATGTTCGTTTGTTCAAAATCTTAAATCTCCGACAGTTCTCCACCGATTGATTTAAAATGTTGACACAACGTTGCAGTCGAGTACGCGCGAGTTTTATATACCTCCTCTCATGTAGATGTCACACCCTTGACAGGTAAAAAACCACAGCAACGCGTAGCGGGGTACAACTAATTTTTATTAAATATAATCATGAAAGGTGCGTTGTAGAACTTCATCAACCGATTGGGTTCAATACTTCTAAGAATTACTATAGCCAAGTTAGTGGAAAACTAAATAGTTATCAGTCACTACTTAGTATTATTATCCAGTTGTAAAATATATTCAAATACAATCTTGGATGAAATTAACACTTCAGCAAAACTTCATTATTTCTTATAATTTTTGAAGTTTTAAATCCTTAAATATTTGATGTTTAGTGAAGTGGCCTATTGATAAATGCTTATAATTGGGTGACATATGTAAATTGACATTTTGTAAATTTTTGTCAATAGTACATTAAAACCACTGTAATACACTTAAAGTAGAATAAATGAATTGTCCACGCAACTTAAGAGAAGACCGGTAACTCTGGTTAACGAGGGGTATATCGAAGTTAAACGATCAACAATTCGTCGAGAAGTTAAGAGAGAAGAAAGTTTCAATGAACTTGGAAGTTACTGTATAACTCCAGGACGTAAGAAACGTATAGATGCTAGAGACAGCGATAACTTATGTAAGTGGCTTTAAGAAATAGGCACTCTGCCCGTTTAGAGTTAAGCGGAGCCATAGCAGCCTATCTCAAAATGTAGCAATTTGTGGACGAATGATCAGGAGAAGGTTTAATGGAGGATTGGATAGTCGAAGATCAGGTGTTGCATCATTGATTACCACAGAACATAGAGTTACTAGACTGCGTTTTGTAGACAAGAGAACATGTAAATTGGACCACTGACGACTGGAAGCAAATTCTGTTTTTAGATAAAACATGAGAAAGTTTATTTTGCCAGATGGACGTCAATGAGTCTGGCGGAGAATAATAGAGAGGTTTCCTACCTGCAATATCTCTTCGAGGATTTCATTCTTTATTGAATCAATAATGTTGTAGGGAGGAATTTGTTTCGATGGTAGCACAGATTTGATTCCAATACTAAATATTGGATGCGTCAATGGATATTGGATCCGTGAATGAACATTTCTATGTAGGAAGCATCGGGGAAGAACATGTGATGCCATTTATTCTGCTTATCGAGGGAAATTTCATTTTTATGCAGGATAACGCACGTTGCTAGGGAAGATGCTAGGATGGTTGCACATTGCTAGGGAGGTACTGGACTACGTTCAATTTGTGAGTATTCGAAATATGGACTGGCCATCAAGAAATCCAGATATGAACCCCATAGAGCATCTATGGGATGCACTATAATGATCAGTTCAGCACCACATACCTGCCCCTATGACTTTTAGGGAACTCAAACAAGTTGTCCTTGTCAAGTGGAAGAATATTCCTCAGAAAACCATTTACCGCTTGATCGATAGTATGCCCAGACGAGCAGAAATAGTGACAAGAGTTATAGGAGGATCTACACGCTACTGAATTAATTTCACCTCCAATATTGTTTCTAAAGTTTTTCATTAACACAGTTTTCATTGCATTTGACGTTACTGTTCCTTTATTTTATACATTCAGTTATAACACAAAGTTTCCAGATGGTAAGTTTCATAACTTATCGTGAGATGGAGTTTTGTTTATACTTCAATCCATCTGTAAGTTCCTTACATATTAAGGATAAAACAAATTAAGCCAAAACAGCTATTCCTCCGGCTTTATATCGTCGACGGGCGCTGAATTACAATGATTAAAATACAGCTAAACATACAATGATTAAATTTGATCGAAAATCACAAGAAAGTTGCAAAGCGTCCTCTATCTCTAAATACCGCTAACTACAGACCGGTTTCGACCGTATCTTCGGTCTCGTCAGTGTAGTGTAAGCGAGTATGCCTTTGACAAACGAGGATTCACATTTCATAGACATCGTTACGTTCTATAGTAGTAGAATTGTGGAACGTAAAGCATGCGCCATCTCTCAGTGGTTTCGGAAACAATCCAATCCAAGAAACAATCCAATTCAGCGTCCGTCGCCGGTATATAGCCGGGGGAGTAGCTGTATTGGCTTAATTTGTTTTCTCCTTAATGTTTAAGGAATTTACAGACGGATTGGAGTATAAGCAAAACTCCATCTCACGATAAGTTATATATTCAGGTTTTTTCTCCAATAACACCATTCTAATTTGTTAAACATTAGTTTGAAATCATTTAGTTATAATATCAAGTAGGTACTATAATTTAAATCTTCGAGAAATTGTAAGGAATAATGAAAAGCTTTACTGGTGCGTTAATTTTCTCCAGGAGTCTATATTTGTTTGGAATTTTTTATCTTAATTAAATAAATGACTGTATCACAAACAAAAAATAAAAAAAAATTCCTCAAGACATACTCTGCACGTCACAAAATAATAAAATATATTTAGTAAAACACAGATAAAACTCCTTTTAATTGGTAATTTCGACAGATACCAAGTAGAAAACTTGATAAAAAATAAAATAAGTATTCTGCACACAATAAAGCACATACTCTTTCCATTAGATAACAAAAGCATAGAATGACCTTGAAACTAAATTTATCAGTACTAAGAATAGAGTAAATAGATATAGGACATAACGTTAACCCATTTTCGTTCTTGTGTTTTAAAATTTTCGTGAGGGTGATGAAACACGTTAAAAAAATTTGTGAAAGATCCTGTATAAGATTATAAAAGCATCACAAATTCTTGTAGAAGAAAGAAGAATTTTGAAGAATGGTAAGATCAGTAAGAACTAAGTTTCATGTTTGCGAAATACAAATATGAATTTTATTTGAATGTTCAGAGCATGCAATTTGGCAAAAATATATGCTTTTACAAGCTACATTTCTCTTTAGTTCTACATCATAACCAGAACTGTATTATTGGTGCCGCGTACATGTGGCTTGCGTATAGGAAGGTGTAGCGGGGGTCTCGAGCACATGACGCGAAGTTCAATTTACGCAGACTTAATCTGACTTTCCACTTTTTCACGTGGACTAACTACTCACCCATGACACTCCAGTTGTTTATGAACCCCAATTTTTCTCATAACTACCGCGAACAGAGGAGAATGAGATTCATTGGTGATGTATTTCTTCTCGCTTTCGTCTAGAGTCCGAAAGAGTGCCTGCTTATCTAAATTATCTGGGTCTGTAATGAGAGGCAGAAACGCATACGTGGGATCCTTTTTGGCATGAATAACGAATTTCACAGCACTCCAGACAGCTATCGTTGGGAATGAATTTAATTGCTCTAAATCACCTAGAAGTGAAATAAAAAAATTGATATAGAATCATATCAAAAGGACAGTATATTCTAGAGAATAGTACTTAAAACTTCGTACGAAATTTAGTGTTACCTTTCTCGCCTTGGTATTGAACCTTCAGGCCAATGTTTGAAATCTCCAGCCTTCCTGTTAAAGGCTTTTTCGTTTTGGTGATTTTCTTATACGTAAAATATAATTCCTTAAGGGGATCTTGTAGGCCAGACAGGCTTGTGACCTTGTCGGGCAATGGGACGGATCCTAGATAATCCACCGAGAAACTGTGTACTCCTATATCGTTCAAAGGAATTCCATTGTCTTTCGCTACTTCTGAAAACATCTTTTCGATTTTAGCTTGTACGCTGTTTTTCGTGCTACTTGAATCCGATTCAAACATGGCATCAATTTTTTGTTTGTATATGGAGTACACGCTGCCCGTTTCATCGTTGTTTTGGGAATTATTTTCAATAAGGCGAAAACCTGTAAATATAACATTTATTTATTGTATTGTGTTATTTTATTGTAAATATTAGAACCATAGCTTCGGTCGGTGGTTCAGAAAGATGGCAATAATGCTTTTGGAAGACTTTAATTTTTAAATTTTCGCATTACTGCATATACAATTGTCAATATATGTTATACAGGGTTTCTCACGGTAGCCGTTCGTTAGAAGTTTTCGTGGTTAGAAAAAACTTCTTCATTTGTGTTCATTTTGAAATATTTTCAAAGTCATGCCATTTCCGGTTATCCCGAAAGTCGCCAGTAACTTCCTTATTTTAAATAGAACACCCGGTATATTATTTCATTCTTGGATTCCTGAGGAAACTTCATGAGTTCCATCAGGTTTCTCTATACCTATTTTCAACTGTTTCTTAGATATCTTGATTATTTTGAAAATTTTGAAAGACGTAAACTTCGCCGTTGCCTATCCCAAGCCAGGATATGAAAGAAGGAGGGGGAGGAGTAACAACCTCGTAAAAAAACCAAGGTACATCTGGCCCGGATGATAGCACCCTGTAAGGGCTCCTACCTAGGGTTACGGGGGAAGAATGGTCAATGGTCTCGAGGGTAAAGGGACACAGGCTGACCTTATTTAGCGGAGAGAGCAGAAGAACCGTCAAAGCAGTGGGGGAAACTGGCCTCCTCGGTCCGGTCAGACAACCAGTTTAGAGGAAGAACACCTCGATTTCAATCACCCGGTCCTCTAGGTCGGGGGTTGGGGTGATGGACCTGCACTTCATCACCCGTGAAAAAGCTACTAATGCAAAAAATCTCAATAAAGCCTCGGAAAAGGACGGATACTCTCACCGACGAAAACTGGCAATGAAAAGGATAATGCATTTTGGTACCTGGAATGTACAAGGAATAGGAACAAAGACCCATGAATTCTTGAAAGAAGTCGAGAAATACAACCTGAACATAGTTACAATGACAGAAACAAAATGGAAAGGGAAAGGGACAGAAGAGAAAGGACAATATATGTACATATATAGTGGTGTCCCAAAAGAAGAAAGAGCGAAGAGTGGCGTAGCAATAGCAATAAAGAAAAAATTTAAGAAAAAAATAAAGTCGTGGGAACAGATAAATGACAGAGTTCTCGCAGTGGAGATGAAAATTAACAATTATCTGCTAGTGGTAATAGCCGCATATGGACCAGCAGAAGACGCAAGAGTAGAGGAAAAAGGCTCATTTTATGATGAACTGACAAGACTATTGAACAACATTAGTAACCGCAAGGAGGTACTTCTAATGGGAGACCTGAATGGTAGAGTGGGAAGAGAAAGGGACGACCCGGTGATTGGGCAATTTGGAGAAGATGACGTTAACTCAAATGGAGAGAGAATTATTGAAATGTGCCAGAACTGCCAACTAAAAGTAACAAATCGTTTCTATCAGCACAAAATGATACATCGTTATACATGGGAACAACCCACTAGAAAATTAAAATCCATTATTGATTATATAATAATCAAACAAGAGTCGAAACTAAAAATGATGGACGTAAGAGTTAAACGCGGCCCAGAGTGTGGCTCAGATCATCACCTGCAAAAGTAGATCTCAAATACAAACAATACAAACAAAGAGAACCAGGAGACGCAGGAGAAGCAAACGAAGGAAGAAAGGCGGAGGAAATACGATACGAACTCGAAAGTCTGCGAGAGGACTCGACAAAGTTCCTATATCAAATACGTCTCGCCAATAAATTAAGCACTGTACAATATGACACTGCAGACAATATGTATGAAAACATAAAGATATGCATACATGAAGTAGCTGGAGAAGCTTTAGGAAAAATACACAAAAACAAAAATAATACCAAAATACCCTGCTGGAATGACAATTTGGAGACCCTTGTAAAAGAAAAGAAGGCACTCCACAGGAAAAGGCTGGAAACAAGAACACCCGACGACATCTCAAGTTACCAAGCAAAAGGAAAAGAAGTCCATAGAGAAATTATAAAAGCTCAAAACGAGTACTGGGAGAAAATATGTGCCCAATTAAATACGAACATAGGAAACACCAGAGCAAACAAAGCTTGGAAAGTAGTCAATGGTTTGAGAAAACAGAATAAAGACACAGCAGGAATCAGCCCAATCGGAATTCAGTAGTGGAAAGAATATTATAAAGACCTGCTGACAGAACAGAGACCCGAATACATAACGCAGGAAAGGGAACAACAAGAAACCAACGAGAGTCACACTGTACAGGAAATAGCATCACATGAAGTAAGAGAAGCCGTGATACAGATGAAAAATGGGAAAACACCTGGCCCGGGGAACATAAGTGCGGAACTACTCAAAGCCGCCCCCGATATACTCATGAAGCTGCTGGCCTGTATATTTAAGAAGTGCCTAAGTGGAGACGCACCACCTCGAGAATGGAAAAGAGCAAAAATTACATCTATATACAAGAAGGGAAGTAGGCAAAAGTGTGCGAATTACCGAGGCATTAGTGTCATATGTACAATGGCAAGACTGTATGAGCGCGTGCTAAAACAGAGAATCGAAGACGAATTTAGTGAGTGAGAGGAACAAAATGGATTTAGAGCAGGGCGCTCATGTATAGACGGCATATTCACTATTAAAAACGTCATAGATAAGAGAATAGAAAGGGAAAGAACGGTCCATATGGCGTTTGTAGATCTCCAAAAGACATATGACACCGTGCCATTAAATAAGTTATGGCCTTGTATGGAAAAAAGCAATATCTCCAGAGCCGCGTGAATATACGCTGTGAAAAAACTATATTGCGGATGTACCAGTGCAGTGAAAGTTAATAGTGAAGTCTCCGAAGACTTTGAGGTATCTAAAGGCCTGAGACAAGGATGTACACTGGCTCCGCTATTATTCAAGATTTATTTGGAAGAAGCACTAAGGCATTGGAAACGAAAATGTGGCAGTATGGGTATACCCATCGGTGACGAAGTGCTATACACTTTATTGTTCGTTGACAATCAAGTAGTGATGGCTACAAATAGAGAAGATGTAGGCTATATGCTGCGCAAACTAAAAGAGGAGTATGAGAAGTGGGGCCTCATCGTAAATACTGAAAAAACAGAATATATGATAGCAGACAAAGAAAATGATCAAAGCGACCTAAATCTAGATAACTGCATGATAAGACACTGTTCCTCATTTAAATATTTAGGTGTAACTCTCTCCTCAAACGGAAGAAGCAGCGAGGATATTTCAAATAAAATAGAACAGGGAAGAAGAGCAATCCGGCAACTAAACTCACTGTTGTGGAGTAAAGACATTAACAAGAAAACTAAAACCACCTTGTATAAAACTATTGTGCAGAGTATTTCTACATATGGCTCCGAAATATGGAAATTGAACAAAAGAGACCGCCAGAAATTACTATCCCTCGAAATGGACTTCTGGAGAAGAAGTGCAAGGATCTCAAAATTAGACCACGTTAGGAATAAGAGAATACGGGAGATCATGAATGCGAAAGAAAATATATTGGACATAATTGGAACAAAACGACTAATATGGTATGGACACCTTCAACGCATGGGAAACGATAGATGGCCCAAAAAAGTATGGAAATGGATACCACCAGAACGCAGAAAAAGAGGAAGACCACCTAGAAATTGGAAAGTGGATGTAAAAGAAGATATGGAGGCCAAAGGACTTAAGGAAGGAGATTGGCAAAATAGGGTCTACTGGAAGTTGAGATGCGAGAAGCTTCCAAGGCCGTAGAACCTCGCTAATTAAAAAAAAAAAAAGACGTAGCCTTATCTTCAACACTGCGCCTTTTACCAATTTTTGACTGGTGCTAAGCACTTCTGGGGTAGACGGAAGCACAAGAATGGTACTTTCGAAATCCACATTGACAATTAATTTATCGCAAACGGGGTGTCCAAAATTTTATCACCAATTACATCATTTTCAAAGTTGAAAAAGTTCATTATTTTAAATATGACACCCTGTATATTATTGGATGATCGGATGCAGAGTTTGATTCTGCATTGATTCGCTATAACTTTCTCTATACCTATTGCCAACGGTTTTCTTGTTAATTTTATGCAGCAGCAGCAGCAGCGCTGGATTTGGGTATTTCAAGAGCACCAATCCACAGAATATTAAGAAAACATAAAATGCATCCTTTTTCTGAGATAATTGTACACGGATTACGTCTTGGTGATGAGGCAAGACGAGTCGACTTTCGCGAGTTCATGTGCATAAAAATGACCGATGATCCGAGATTTCTTCAAAAGATTATGTGGACTGATGAATCAAAATTCAGCAGGCAAGGAATTATAAATGGCAGAAATAATCACTACTGGGCACAAGATAATCTACACGCCATAAGGGAACATAATCACCAGGACCACTTTAGTTTTAATGTTTCTTGTTTAATTATGGACAATAGAGGGGCATATCAAGTGTACGTTGAAAATTTTAATGGGGATTTAATTTTTAGATATCTGGAGATAATCAGAGGGTTTGTTAGTGATTTCCTAAATGCTCTACCTCCACGTGACAGAGCAAACTGTTGATATCAGCTGGATGGTACTCCAGCACATTCCACTATAGCTGTACACCAGCAATTGACCTTGATGTTCGAAGATCGGTGGATTGACCCATAGGGACCCTGAAACTGGCCGCCTAGATCACCGGATTTGACACCTTTGGAGTTTTACCTCTGGGGCCGTATACAAGAACTAGTGTACTTTAGGTCTGTACAAACTAGACAGGAATTAGTGAACATTGTTCACGATGCGTTTACTAATCTAAGTCCTGACGAACTTCGGGGGTCTGTTTAGCGAGGAGTATATGACAGAGTCATCCAGTGATTGATCCAAAATGGAGGTCATATAGAACAATTATTGTAATTTTACATTCATTTATTATTTCTTGTCATTATGTTCCAATTTTTTTATATTTTTCATTTGTTATTACGTTCTAAATTTTGTTATGTTCCTGTTTTGTTTTCATGTTCTAATTAAGGTGAATTTCTGCCGTTTCAGTTATGTTCATTGTGTTTCGAAAAACAAACGATGTTTCGGTTTCTGCCAAAAATCACATTAAAATAGAAAATATGGATTAACAAGAAAACCGTTGGAAATAGGTATAGGGAAAGTTATAGCGAATCGATGCAGAATCAAATTCTGCATCCGATCATCGAATAATATATAGGATGTCATATTTGAAATAATGAACTTTTTCAACTTTGAAAATGATGTAATTGGTGATAAAATATTGGACACCCTGTTTGCGATAAATTAATTGTCAATGTGGATTTAGAAAGTACCATTCTTGTACTTTCGTCTACCCCAGGAGCGCTTAGCATCAGTCGAAAATAGGTAAAAGGCACAGTGTTGAAAATAAGGCTACGTCTTTCAACATTTTCAAAATAATCAAGATATCTAAGAAACAGTTGAAAATAGGTATAGGAAAACCTGACAGAACTCATGAAATTATCTCAGGAATCCAAAAATGAAATAATATACCGGGTGTTCTATTTAAAATAAGGAAGTTACTGGCGACTTCCGGAATAACCGGAAGTGGTATGAACTTGAAGATATTTCAAAATGAAAGAGAATATTGAATAACCCTGAGCCCAGAAATTCAGGATTCTAAGTTTTTTCTAATCATGAAAACTTTTAACGAACGGCTATCGTGAGAAACTCTGTATATAATGAATGCTGTTGAATTTTTAAAATTTCATAGCCATGCACATGATAGTTGATTTACACTAACTTTAATAGTAAGAGTTATGAAATAGCATCGAGCAACACCAACGATGATCTTCGCAGCATCGTATATAATTGTGCAAACATAAATAAAATGTAAATTCACAGAAAACCAAGTTAATGTTATTTTATTCTAAGGAAGTACGCGCTGAAGATTAATAAAAAATTAAAGACTCTAAAGATTATCCTAAAGATAAAAAATTATCACTTGTTAACAAAGCAAAAATTGTAGATATTACACTCGAAAGCAATTTAAAATTTAAGGAGCGTGCTAATATATTTTTACAAAAATCGTATGTACGTCTCAAAACAGTATATACAAACAAAGATATGTCAAATTATAAAACAAGGAAAAACTATGTGAACACATTTCACTATGTAAAAGGCCTGATAAAAAAATACGATAAACGAATTTTTATAGCAATAACTGCTGACGCTACATCTGTGTAAAATAATGCGTTCGATAGCCTGACCCTTTGAGATAGTTAGTGTTATGTTTGAACAAGTTGTGACTTGTTAATTGACTTCCAGAGCCGGAAGAGTAAGGACGTGTTTGCCGTGTCTGTCCCGCGTCATGGATTTCGAACAATGCATTAATATTAAGTTTCTGCTTAAGTTGCAAAAGCGTACTAAAGAATCTCGACGGAAGAAGAAGGACGGGCGTCCTTCTACCTCAATAGTAAACGAAAACACTGTAAAAGTGTAATCTCTGAATATTATAAGGGCGTACTATAATGTTTACAAAACGGTGAATGGAGAAAAAGACCAGAAAATGGACCAATGGCTTCCACCTCATCACGACAACGCGTCGTGCCACACCTTGCTTCTGATCTGCGAATTCTTGGCTGAAAAATAGATTCCTATCTGTTCACGTCCGTTTACTCTTCGGTTTTAGCACTATGCGACTTCTGGTTCTTTCCAAAAATCAAAGCCGCACTAAAATGAAAACCGTTTTAACACTATTCCCGACATTGAGAGGGTTACGACCGACGGAGCAGCTGCAGGCCCCTCTGAAAGCCTTACAGAAATGCTTTCAATCATAGAAACAACGTGAGGATTGTTACATCGCTAGCCAAATATAGTGTATTGATTTGAAGGAAAGATTAAATTACAGATTTGAGGTAAATTACATCTAATTTTAAGTAAATTTATTATTTTGTTCATAATATAATTATTCACCGTATTTTTTTATCAGACCTCGTATATCTTTTTACACAGATATCGTATATTATCTCAGTGTGGACTAATAAAAAATAAATAAAAAGGGTATATCTAAATAATTTTAATATATATAAACAGTGGAATACTTCATTAACATAAACATAACTTACACGGCTGTAAAAAGTTATTTCGCTAAAAATAGTAATTCATTATAAGTAAAATTGTTTAAATCAGAAGTGCTAGAATATTATACTAAAATTTTGTGACATTAAAAACACTGGCGATTTTAACTGCACGTTAATTTTTGCAGTCTGGCAATAAAACATACTTTTCTCTCGAAAGCCCAGTCTAAGTATTCGTATACTAACATGCAGTTATGTGAAGGAATCCTAAGGGTATCGCTGACCTCCGACCTACAGAAGCGTTATCAATAGATAACATCCCATTCCTCGGAGCTTAGATGCATTTTAAAACTAAAATGTAAATTCAGAATAGACATAAACTTTGTTACGAATAAATCGTGCTTTTATATTTGTATTCAATAGCTTTGTATTTTTATAAAATAAAAAATAAATATTTTTTAAAAACTATTTCTTTACAACGAGAAACGTAAAGATGCTTAGTAATGCGGGTGCATTTATACTATTATGGAACAGATTACATAAAAATGAGAGGCTAGTAAACACCCTCCTAGAGTTCAATGACTGGATGTCAAATCTTTGGAAAAAGCAAAATGTGATCACAACCCTTTACTGGATAATAATTATATCAAGAAATTTCTTATATCATGAAATACTTTAATATTATAAACGCCGCTAAACATTTTCATATTGAGTAAGCACATCGCATATATACTGAGGATACCAAATAAGGCTACAATATTCTATTTTCGACCGAACTACTGCAAAATGTAAACATTTTAAGGTAGCAGTGTTATTAAACAGTGTCATATTTATAATCACGAAACCAATGGTTTTATATGCATTAAGAGTCACGTACGTGATACTCCCAGAAGACGATAGTTTATCATCAATGTACACACCAAGATCCTTAATATTTTCAGAACGTATTAAAACTGCATCACCAAGAGAATAATCGTATATTCTTGGTTAATTCTTTAAGGTAAACGAGTAAACTTCACATTTATTTAGGTTTATTGATAGCTTATTCTCCGAACCCCGTGATAGAACAAGATCTATGAGTTTTTGCAATATCAAGTGATCATCTATGCAGGTTATATTTAAAAATAATTTAAAATCATTAATAAAAAGAAGATGATGTGACATAAGTATTATAATACTATACCACTTTAACTGGCAGTGACTCATACATAATATCAAAACACTATCACTACGAAGTGTACATACAAATTCTATGCGGTTATTAAGCTTTTAAAATAAACGCAACTTTCCGCTTCAAGAAATGGAGTACCGATCCACGTGTCGTCTGAATTGAAAGAGCGAACCACACTGAACGCTCGGAAACAGTGTGGAAGGAGCCGAAAGCTACTTACGCTTTTTCCGAGTAGCTTCGATGTTTGCAAATATTTCGAGATTATTTCTCATTGGCTGTCACGTGCTCAAGCATTACCGCAGCATTCGGTGTTCTCTCCGGTATTCGGCGTTTAAAATGGAGCTCTCAGCCAGCTGTAATAAAGAACATGTGATTTCAACACCGAAACGCAAATGTGTGCATTTTACGCCCCAGGAAGGTGAAATGATTTGCCGTGTGTACAAGGGAATTATGGCACGTAACCTGAGACAATCGATAGTTGATGAAGTGGAACTGTGTAGTGGTTTAACTTTAGTTAGGACTGTATATCGGTGTTTAAAGGAGCAGAAGAAGGAAGAGTCAGTGCCTCTTGTAGCAGCGACTAACAATAAGGAAGCGAGGGACAGAAAGAAGATAGCTTTGGATGAAGGCACAAAATATGCCATTCGTGGATTTATCCATAGTTTTTTTTTAAAACTATTTAGCTTTACCTTTAATAAAACCCAACCTTTAAGAAAATGCAAGTCGCAGTCGCCAATGATGAGAGCCTTTCCCACATTTCAAGCGTACTGAGGCGTATCACTCGCGACATAAATTTTCGATTTTTACGGCGTAGTCGTAAAATTGCACTTATAGACAGTAATGAAATTATTATGTGGCGAAAAAAATATTTATAGAAGATTCGACTTCGAAATGAAAGAACGAAAATTTATTATATGGATGAAACGTGGGTGAACGAGGGACATACAGTTTCTAAAGTGTGGCAAGACTTGAACATTACCAATCGACAGGCCTTCTTGGAAGGGTTTTCGACGGGATTATAGGCTCCTGCTTGGAAGGGGCGCCAATTGATTCTTACCCATATCGGGATTGAAACCGGTTTCGTAGAAGAGGGACTGTTAACATTTGAGTCCAAGAAAACGGGCGATTACCATCAGGACATGAATGTTGCGGTTTTCGAAAAATGGTTCGAAACCATTTTAGCGAAAGTAGAACCTGGCTGTATTATTGTCATGGACAACGCACCGTATCATAGCCGACGGTTAGAAAGCCTACCCACTTCAGCGTGGCGTAAAGGCCAACTTATGGATTGGCTAACATAAAAAACATTCCATATGAGGACACATTCCTTAAAGTGCAGCTTTTAGAAATTGCGCGCGCTCACAAAAAGCAGTATGTGAGTTATGTAGTGGATGAAATAGCTCGCGCGCATGGGGTTACGGTGTTGCCCTTATTGCCGTACCATTGTGAATTGAACCCTATTAATCTGGCTTGAGCGCAAGTGAAGGGTGAAGTAGTGGGAAAGAATGCCACTTTCAAATTACCTCAGATAAAGCCGGTATTCAATGAAGCTATTGCCAATGTAACTGCACAGTCGTGGCAGAAATACGTGGGACCTAGATGTGCAAGTGGAAGTGTTAGTTAAACTACTTGTCTTTAATGTGGGAGACGACAGCAGCAGTGGCAGTGATTTTAAGTCAGTATCAGACTTGGATTAGTTATAAAAATCAAGGTCTTTTTGAACCTTAGGCGATATAACAGTCCGTTGACTGCCTTTCTATTCGCGAAAAAATTTTTCTTACTGGATTAGGCTTCTTGGGGGTACCAGTATAAAAAAACGCACATTATTGCACTGTACCTCTTGGGCGGTGTGGAAGATAGTGTAAGACTCCCAACTCCATATCTCTAATGCAAATATATTTTTATTCACATTTTTTAAAAATTCTGCCCCTTTTTCCATGACCCGCCTAAGGTTTTTCGTCCCCTTCCCTCATTCCTCGCTGCAACGCTCCAAATGCTTGAGTATGAGTCACTGCCAGTTAAAGTGGTACCGTACTATAGAGACAAATCATTAATAAATAATATAAATAATACTGGACGCAAATCTGAGCCTTGAGGTACTTCAGCCTCTGTCGAAGCTACTCGAAAAGATCTTTATTATGTATGTGATTTGCGATTATTTAGGTAAATTCTTCTCTATTTGTAACTGTTGAGAGTTTTGCCATGAACTCAGGTTGATTAAGAGACAAAACGGGCTCCATGCCAAGATAAATGTGGATGTATAATGACATTTCGAAAATCTTTGCAAGCTTTAACAGAATAGTGATTGGGCGGTACTTTGTTGTCAGATAGATTGTCATTTTTATATATAGGACATATCCTTGCTACTTTCCAAGTGCTAAGAAATGTGTAAGTAAAGAGTATCGGATTAGATAAAATGAGAAGTGGCTCTATTAAAGCCCTTGAGTAATCTTTAATAAGAAAATACGGGATCTAATCATTCCCACAGGTCATTTCGTTTTTAAGTTCTGATAATGATTGACGAATATAAGTTTATGTAAATTTTATTATATTGATACAGTTTGAGTGATTGCCAGAACTTGTGTTGGTAGCCTGCATATCGTGGAAAAGAAAACTAGAACAATATTTAGTGAATCAATTTACAATTTTGTTAAAGAAGCATCAAATAATTCCACATTGAAGAAAACTGTTGATGGAATACGCGTCGAACTTTTCTTACTCTGAACATAAGAGCAAAATCCTTTAGGATTACTCTTAAAGTTTTACTAAAAGTATGTTAAAAATATGTTAAATAGTTATTATAAGCATCTACTATTTGTGCTTTAATAATGCCTCGTATTCTCCTCAATTCAATAAGAACAGTTAAGTGACACCTTTTCTTAAATTTGTTTTAATGATCAAGTAAATAATCGATACATATCGTATCGATATCGTATCGATATCGTACGTAATATATCGATAATAATAATCGCTACATTAAGTACGATCAAATACTGCCAGTATACAATATATTAACATTTAAAATTAGTTTATTTATAATGAATACCTATGTAACTTACAAGTCGGGAATCGAAAAATGAACCACCAAACCGCAAAGCGATTATCAAGTTAAAGTAAGTTACAAAAGTTCTAAGAAGATTGATTTAGATGAAAACTCCACGGATTTGTTTCGGCATTTGTCTTGCATCGGCGTACCGTGTACGGCACTGATGAGAACTAATAAGTTCGAAGCAGCTGTCTGTCGTTCGGATTCCATCCGAGACAAATGTCCAATTCTACCCGTGGCGGGGTCCCTTTTCAAAAAAATACAATGAATACGTTCATGCAATACCACTGAACTTCAGTTAAAGCCATTGAATATAAGATATTTTAAGTGTCGCATAACAAATCAATGATTACGCAGTCAGCAGATTATTTTTATTTATTTACCTATGTCTTTATTTATTTATATAAATACCTTTTTATATTTATATATACAGCTATAATGCAAATTCTTTTTTTTGCATAAATATGTTAAATTAATATTGTATGTTTAGGAAAATCCTAGATGAGGGTTAAGTAGAAGAGTGTAACTTATAGTCTATGAACTTCGTCCTTCGTGGATGACATATAAAATTTCATTAATAAAGACATTTATTATTATTATTATTATTATTATTACTATTATTATTATAAATAATGCATAGCTACCTTGGGACGATGTGCTTGTCCTACTTTTAATGCTCGCATTTCTTGAAACGGAACTCTTTCTACTCCTTTGAGTCAATTTAAGTTGTGCTGAGATCAAATTCGGTGCCAGCGGTCCTGGAGGGAGCACAGGAGGACGAGGAATTGCAGCATTCTCCATATTACACATGACCATTTTCGATAAATTAGGAGTCATTTGTTCTTCATTATAGAAAATGTGTTGGAGAGTATTTTACCAAACCATATTCAGTCAGATGATACTCCAACATATATCTGTAAAGAGAGAAACAGGCAGATAAAATTATGGAACTTTGTATCATATTTATGTACAAAGTGTGTTTATTTGTAAAGAATTGTGTAAGTACATTATAAGAAAGCATTATATACAATTGTACTGATTATTTAGGTATTATTCACATAAATTATACAAGATAGACAATTTTTAAACAAATTTACAAGATTTATTTAAAATAAACTAGTAAACAAAAATATGGGGATGAGAATTTTCCCAAATTATGTAATCATACCAGAAAAATAATAATTTATGTATGATTTTACTATCGATGATATGAATACAAAGATTGGGTTTCATATACATGTATTATAATACTTCGATATTCATATACTGTAATACTTGTCGTTAAAGTCGTTTTTGTTTCATTACATTGTTTTTATTTCATTCGCCGCCATCAAAGACAGAGTGTTGACGGTCCACAGCCAGTGAATGCAAAAGAGGAGGAAGAAGAAGAAGAACCAGCGGAGTGATTGAGACACAGAGAGACAGAAAGATCGTCTACCCACCGTAAAACTAAGCCTACGCCCTCATGGGATGAGTGGAAACCCACATAAGAGAGTAGGAACGAGGAAAGGGTGCCAAAAGGGGTCCGTCTCCGAAGAGAGAAGAAGCGCGACGAGCCAGATTCTGGAGGCATCCCTGCATGTCGGCCAGACTTCTACCCCGATTCAAGAATCGCACAGGTATGTCCAGGAGTTAGAGCGAGTCATCGAAAGGTGATATGCAGAGAAGGGACTCTTGGAACCGGAACTAGATAGTCGAATCAGGATCAGCCCCATCCGGATGCTCTCAAAACTTGTTTCCATCCTGCCCAGGCAGGATAGAGGTAAAAACAAGCCGGAAATGCAGGAGAAGGAGCAGAGCTGCCTTGAATGGGCAGGCGCGACGACGATATCTAGACGATTACGGGTATAAAGCAGAAGTACGGGGTAGATCTACGGGTATAAAGCAGAAGTAAAGTTTATTTCAATAGGGACGTTTGAGATTTATTAGGTTATAGCGGCCACTTTGTTAAATCAACACCTGTCAAATATATTGTGAATTGTTCAGTAGTGTATGGCAAAAAAAAAACAGTAGTGTATGGCACGGAAAGTTATAGCCTTCAGTAACATGTGTAAATCATTAAATTTTATTTTCAAAATCAGTGCTCCATTCGAGAAATTACGTCATTTTTATCCTCGCTACAACCGTCCCGACGCATCGGCTATTCGACGTTTGGTGGCCAAATTCGAGTCAACCGATTTGATAAATATAATCAGTCAACACCCGTACGTTACCGAAACGCAATGTCTGCTGAGAACTTCACTGCTATGCGTGAGAGTGTACGAGAAAATCCAAGGCAGTCAATTTCTCGTCGTTCACAAAAATACCTTTCTGCGACTTCGACTTGGTGAATTTTGCGTTGGGACTTGGGTCTGCACCCCTATAAAATTCAACTCACCCAGGAACTTAAGGTAAGCGACCATAGACAACGCTGTGTGTTCACTAATTGGACTCTGGAGCAGTTGGAAGTTGACCCACATTTTGCCAAGAGAATCATTTTTAGCGACTAGGCCCATTTTTGGATGGTATGTAAACAAGCAAAATTGTCAGATTTGGTACGATACCAATCCACACAAAATACAGCGGCACTAAATGCATCCCAAAAAATCACTGTTTAGTGCAGATTCTGGTCTAGCAGAATCACCTGTCCGTACTTTTTCCAAAACGAAACTGTAAATTGGATGATATGCATACCGACGATATGTGGTTTCAACAAGACGGCACTACGTAGCGCATGCCGCGATAGCCATTCTGCACGAGCAATTTGAGAGCATGTTATCTTGCGCAGCGGCGACATGAATTGGCCATCAAGGTCGTGCGATTTAACGCCTTTAGGCTTCTTCCTTTGGGACTATCTTAAATCGCATGCCTATGCGAATAAACCGTAAACAATTGATGCCCTCAAAGTCAACATAACGAACGCCATCCAGCCAGATTTATAGGACAAAGTAATCGAAAATTGGATCTCCCGAATACGTGTCACCAAGCAAAGCCGCAGTGCACATTTGTATGACGTTATATTCCATACTTAATGCCATTAAATATTGTTTCAATTAAAAAATAAAAATTGAGGGATATCTCACGCACAACTTGTTTTATTTATGTTTAAGAATCGAGCGTCTTTGTTGAAGGACCCTTTATATTATAAAAAAATATTATTTATATATACAACTATATTGGTCATTATTCAAAATTGACAATATTTAGAAAAGTTTATAAGATCTATTTAAAATAATTAGCAAACAAAAATATGGGTATGGGTATTTTCCTGAATTATGCAATGATACCATTAAAATAATAATTGTTTATCTATGCTTTGACTATCAATCATATAAATACAAAGAGTGGATTTCATATTTTGTAAGACATCAATTTTATTTGATTATCGGTTAGTTTTTATTTGATTATATCGTTTTTATTTAATTCGCCGCCATTAACGCGTCGACCGAGCGTCCACCGAGACTAAACACAAAACAAGAAGAAGAGGAAAAAGAACCAGTGAAGTTGTGGGGATACGCAGAACAAGTAAGTCCGCCTGCTTACCGTAGGAATAGGCGTCCATTTCCGTGGAATTCGTGGAAACCCCTAAAAGAGAGTAGGGATGAAAAAAGGGCGCCCAAAGCGGTCCATCCCGGAGGAAAGAAGGAACGTTACGAGTAGTATTCTGAAAGTATTTCTGTGTACCTGCAGGACTTCCACCTCGATTCAAGAATCGGACAGATCCGTCCAGGCACAAGTGTCATCGAAAGGCGACATGTAAATAAGGAGCTCTTGGAACAGCAACCAGCTTTTCGAACCGGGACTCAACCCCCTTGCTCCCCATTTGGATGCTCACAAGACCCGGTGCCATCCTGTTCAGGTAAGACAGGGGTAAAGACAAGCCAGAGAGAAGGAGCAAAGCCGCCTTGAAGAGGGTGCGCAACATCTAGACACTCTAGAGGTTTCTACGGATAAAGAGCAGTAGTAGCCCTCGACCTAAATCCAGTTATCTCAGGCCATAAGTATCACGCTGGATGGGACAATTCTCCTAATTATGACATTCTATACTTCTGAAATCAATGGTAAAACATTTTGGATACAACTGTGACAGAACTTCTTTTAATATATCTTATAGGTCAATAAAATCAGCTTATCCAGAAGAATGCAATAGAAATATACAGGGTATTCCATTTAAAAGAGGCATATTGCCAAATCTACGTTTACAATAATCACCCCATATATTTAAAATTTCGTTAAGAACAGTTAGGTTAAAAATCGAACTCTCCGAGCATTTCTTATAATTCTGTAAAATTAGGTCTAAAATATTTTTATTGCATAAGTGGTTTGAATCCTGTATTCATATGATATCTACCTACGCCAGTAAGTGTATGAGCAACTAGCAAATATGGTAATAGTATGTATTATAAATACTAACAGATAATTAGTTACGTCCGTTTCACTAAATACATTAGCAATATGCATTATATAGAATTATAACGTAAACTGACATAATACTGGCTATTTGTTCACATGGGAATGGCATTAGTCGGTTACAGGTGCCAACAGTTCAATGGTTGGTGACTCGATGAGGTCATTTGAACTAACGGAATAGTTTATCGGTACACACATGTTTCTTTTATTCAGATCGATTCGGATTTGAATCGCGTTTGAAATTTCCACTTTTGGCGGCAAGCCAACCTTTCCGCATCGCTACAGGCCGTTTCACATTCAAATGAGGCCTCTCGATTCATTCGTATTCCCAGTGGAGATCAATTTTTAAGTAAATATCCTCAGCAAGTGTGGCATAATTTTAGCTCATTACTGCTGTTTGTTGATATGAGGAGATATCGATATCTAGTTAGCCCTGTGAATTGTTCTATGATTAATATATTTGAGTATGTTTTACCACCGAGAACGTTTCTTGAACAATATGTTGGAGGAAAACCTTAATAAAATCAATTTAAATTTTTGGTAAAATCGAATCAGTAAATAAGTACTTTTTCCTAAAAAGTGTAACAAGATGGCGCATTCTTCTTATTGTTGAAGCCCCTGTATAGTGTCCCTTCAGGCGGATCCAGAGATTTCTGATCAAATGGTTCCCATTAAGATCTCTATTCTAAATAACCTTTTTTCGATATTAGTAAAGCAGCGTTGTGTTTATTAAAATTTATTAGAAAGCTGGCGACGATATTTTGTTGTAAAAATGCCCTAACACTGGCCTCAATGTGGATGGTTTGGGTCAAGTGGTTGGGTCGATTGCATTTCTTCAAAATGTGCAGATAAAAGTATAATTGGCGTACATGTTTTCAAATTCCCATAGCAAGGGTTAGTTAGATAAGGAGTTTTGTATTTTAAAGATTCAATTAGGTAACCTAAAGGATATCTGAAGAAACGAAATTTCATCAAATTAAATTATGGCCTCAAAAAATAAAACTCACCACGAGTAAGATTCGATATCTGCCTCAGATGGGAACCGACCGACAGGCAGTTGTTTCGAACTTATTAGATCTCATCAGTGTCGTACATGGTACGCCGATCCAGGACAAATGACAAATGAAATCCATGGGGTATACATCTATATCGATACGATTTATGTTAGTATGATATAAGTTGGGAATCTTTAAACAAATAGCCCGAGGATTAGTTGTTTCCTATAGCGATTATATAATAGCCTTGCTATTCGGGACCGCGCTTCCTAAGCAGTGCTATAACTAAGCCATTTTTGCGAATTCCATTAAGCGGCTTTGGAAATACATTATCAAGTCATCAACCTTTGAAAATATGTGAATACAAGAAATTGATTTTTTGAGTCGACAAAACTGACGTGCCCCCTTAAGCCTTAGAAGTACTTATTTCCGTGATTTAAACAAACCCAGCTGTGGGAATAATGAATTATGTATGCATTATCGAATTAAAATGGAATAGAGGTTGAATAAATACCTTATTTCATAATAATAAAATCGATTAGGGAGGTGTGTAAATAATTAAAAATTAATGTATTTTAGGGTTTTACTTAATAATTTAAAATATTGTAGAATACGAGTTTATCCGTTACTTATGGACCACATGCAACACAATTAATCAAAACAAACAATATAGACGTACATTGCGGTCATCGGTGTAATATATCCAACAGCTGACACACCCATTAGTAACAGTTGGATATTTTTCTTGCCCATAGTGGCAGCATACCTTCCCATGGATAGCAATCAAAGCCATAAAAATGTCCACAGGGCGCGGGATGCCACTGACTTTACCCTAATTGTTGCAATAAAATAACAAACATTCCAATGCTACATTTGCAACGGCGTACATCTCATTGAAATTTGTATTGATTGTATTTAACGACGTTTTACACTTGTCATTACGACTAAGAGCTTGCAAATTACGATGAAATCAAATTAGAAATTCTTCTCTATATGTATTATCTTCGTAGTTAAACATTAGAAACGGAGAAAAATATAGACATATAGGATGATTCAAAATAATTGGCCACCAAGGTCGTTAATTTTATGAGCTAGATAAGATAGCTTGATGAGGTTGTAAGATATTCACAGCAGTGTGATCTATGGCCAACGCCTTAAAGTTTAAAGTATAGCACCTTTCATTAGAGATGCTTGCAATTTATTATATTATAGCGGCAATGTTGTTAAAGCAAAATCTGTCAAATTTATAGTGATTTGTTCAGTAATGTTTGGCGATAGCAAGGATAAAGAGTGCTTATACCTTTGCCGGGAATCAAACCCGGTTCTCCCAATTTCCGGTTGGTTGCTATGACCGCTGAGCTATCGAGGCACACTCATTATCCTTGCTAATGCGCCATTTTAATGCGTCACTACAGTACTCCCTCCCTAGAGACATGGTTTGTCTCGATACAATTTAACGGAATGTGATCGCGTTCGCCAGTCTTACGAACCGTTGTTCGGTAACCCCCGGACTGTAGGGCGATGGATAGGACGGGAATCGAATCCGCGAATTTGAGATGTAAGGGAGGTTGGATGTACTGGAACTAATCACATCACGTCGGGGTCACCACTTTGGCGATAGCAAGGATAAAGAGTGCTTATGTCTTGACCGGGAATCGAACCCGGCTCTCCCTATTTCCTGTTGATTGCTCTGACCGCTGAGCTATCGAGGCACACTCATTATCCTTGCTAATGCGCCAGTTTAATGCGCCACTACAAATGCATGGTAAATTACTATGGAAGGTTATAGCGTTCAATAATGTATGCGAATAATCAAATTTAATTTTCAAAATCAGTGCTCCGTTCAAGAAACGTTCCGCGCACTACGTGACTTTTATCCTCGCCACAACCGTCCCGTCGAATCGACTATTCGACGTTTGATGGCCAAATTGAAGTCAACAAGTTTGATAAATAATCAGCCAATACCCATACGTCACCGAAACGCAAGGTCTGCTGAAAGTATCACTGCTATGCGTGAGAGTGTACGGGAAAACCCGAGATAGTAAATTTCTCGTCGTTCACAAGAACTTGGACTTTCTGCGACTTCTACTTGGCGACTTTTGAGTCGGGACTTGTGTCTGCACCCGTATAAAATCCAACTGTCCCCCAGGAACTTAAGGTAAACGACCACAGACAGCCCCGCGTGTTCGTTGATTGGTTTCTCGAGCAGTTGGAAGTTGATTTAGTAAAGTAAATTTTTGGTAAAATTTCGCCAAAAAAATCATCTTTAGTGACGAGGTCCATTTTTGGATGAATGGATATGTGAACAAACAAAATTGTAGGATTTGGGACGATACCAATTTACACGAGATACACCAGCACCAAATGGATCCCTAGAAAGTCACTGTTTGGTGCGGATATTGGTCTGGCGGAATCATCGGTCCGTACTTCTTCCAAAACGAAACTGGCATTGCCATAACCGTTAACGGCGAGCGCAACAGATCGATGGTAAGCAACTTCTTGTGGCCTAAATTGGATGATATGGATACGGACGACATGTGGTTCTAATAAGACGGCACTACGTGCCACACAGGGAATGCCACGATGGACATTCTGCACGAGTGATTTGAGGGCATGTTTATCTCGCGCAGTGGTGACGTGAACTGGCCACCGAGATAGTGCGATTTAACGCCTTTAGCCTTCTTCCTTTGGAACATGCGTTAAATCGCAGGCCTATGCGAATAATCCGCAAACAGTTGATGCCCTCAAAGTCAACATAACGAACGCCGTCCAGCAAATTCAGCCAGATTTATGCGACAAACATCGAAAATTGGACCTCCCGAATACGTGCCACCAAGCAGAGTCGCGGTAGACATTTGAACGACGTTATATCCTGTACTTAATGTCATAAAATTTTCTTTCAAATAAAGAAATGGATATCTTACACAAAACTTGTTTTATTTACTTGTTTAAAAATCGAACGTCCTTATTGAAAGATCCTATATTATTATACTAAATATTTCAACATTTGTAAATATTTTTGTCTGTAGTTGGATCTGGTCTTTGCAAAATATATAATCACTCTAGCAGGAATAATAATTTATCCCTGTTGACATTGTCGAAAGTCTGCTGTGCTATAACTTTATCACTATTGATGGTGTGAAAATGGTAAAAGATTTCACTGTTTCGAGTATAAAGTATACTATAATACCACTATGATTGTAAATTTTTATACATTTTAAATATAAAACCAATATAATAACACCACAATATAGTAAACTTTATTCTGCGTGGGGTATATTATAATCCCTGCGCTGTGTGGTAACTATTCCTGAATTCGCATCCATGCAATCATCACGTTGATCCTATTGAAACGTGAGGCAACACGGCTGTTCATGATTTCTGATAATCAACTGATGCCCAAATGCTGCAATGTGTCTGAAGAAGCAAAAATGAATTCTGTGGGTCAAGTCTATTAAATTTGTTTGCCACTATGAGTTTTACGAGTCGCTAGATGATTTCACCGAAGAGATATTATGTACATGTACCTAACCCACAGTCATGTTTCCTTTAAGAGCATCAAATATCCTTGGTTGGTGAGACATTATGTCTTCTCCGCATCTCAAGGGATCCCCCTGTTTACCAATAAAACAGTTGCAAAGTAAGACCTGACAGGCTGTGCATTAAAATAGCAGTGATATTATAGTTTTGTATTTTAAAGCGGGAAATAGGTCTTAACACATTTGTACACTTTTGTGTACACTTTTTCAATATAAGCATGTAAGTTAACAAAGAGTTAATTAAAAAAAATTTTATTTGTCACTAAAATTTGTATTCTAGTAAATATGGGTCGAGGGAAACATTGCACCTAAGAAAAGCGTGATTTAATATTAAGCATATTAAATGCCGAAAAAACTTTATTGAAATTTATTGAAAATGTACTGAATTGTTTTGCAAAAATGATTGCTAACGCAAAAAAAAAATAGAAAAACAAAAGAAAATCGGGGGTGGACTGATGAAACAGTTAACCTTAGCAACAATGAAACACACATACGAAGGCCCCCACTACAAGCATATAATGCTAAGAACAAAACAAAAACAATAAAACATGCCCGTTGTAGCATAATGACTTGGACCTGCTTTTCATGGTATGGTACAGGTCCTATTTACTGGATTAGCGAAACCATGACTGCAAATGTTTATCTTCATATTTTACAGAATATAATGCTGCTTTTCACGGAAGAGGAAATTCCATTATACTAGGTTCGGCAACAAGATAAAGACCCAGAACATACCGCCCGCAAAGTACAAATCTGGTTAAATAAGAATAAATTACAGGTTATTGTCTGGCCACTACTGTCACCGGACTTAAACCCAATTGAAACTTGTGAGTGGATGTAAAAAGTCTGTTGCTTTGGCAAATCCAACGAATAAAGAAAACTTGTGGGAAAGCAACGAATCAGCGTGGAAGTCTATTGATATTCAGCGACGTCGAAATTTAGTGGAGTCTGTCACGCAGACGTGAAAAAGTTTTACGTAGGAAGGACCACGAAAAATACTGATTGAATATGTAGGATGTCTTCTTATAGAATATAGATTTAGTTATTTTTTTTAAACACTGCTATTTTCATAAACAAACTTAATATCACTCTTTACGAATATCTATATTTTATTTTTCTAAGACAGAATTTTATTTCTATTGTATATTTATTGTTCTATGTGTACATGACTCTAAACTTCAATATTATATGATACTCTACACATTAATCGATAAAACAACTTGAATACTGCTATTTTCTGGCACATGACTGCAGTGTTTCGCGAAGATTTGGGTAATACCGGGTGACCACTGGGAACCGGACGATTTTGAAATAACTGTTACACAAAGAATTTGCAAGGTAATAAGGTTTTATTAACATGAGAATGAAGCGTATACAATGTCATTTACGATGTGTATCATGTGTGGAAGATTGTGTCATCGAGATGGTGTCCATCACGTCGAATGCAGTTTTCGACCCTTTTCAGGAAATCGTGCATGACACGCTCCATCATCGCTCGATCGATACTCATAATTTTCTCACGAATGACATTCCTCAAGTCGATCAAATTCTGCGGTTTGTTAGCATATACCCGACTCTTCAAGTACCCTCACAGAAAAAAATCACAGACTGAAAAGTCTGGAGACCTTGGGAGTCACGGCACATCTCCAAAGCGTGAAATTAGTCTTCCTAGGAATATGTGCCGGGCAACATTCATTGATGCGGTAGCAGTATGTGCCGTGGCACCGTCTTGCTGGAACCACACATTGTTTAGATTTATACATTTTCTGCGAAGTTCTGGCATAAAAAAATTTTGGAGCATCTCAACGTACCAGTTAGAGTTAACGGTGACGGTACGCCCGGCCTCTTCAAAAAAAATAGGGACCAATAATGCAAGTAGGGCAGATGGTACACCACACTGTAACTTTTTCGGAATGAAGGGGTCGTTGATGAATAGTTCGTGGATTTTCAGGAGCCCAGTAACTGTAGTTCTGTCCATTAACCGTTCCATCTAAATGAAAATGGGCTTCGTCGCTCATTAGAAGTTGCACACCTAAATTATCCTCCAAAATCACTTGCATTCTGGCAGCGAAATCCTCACGAGTTTCAAAGTCTCTTTCCTTTAACTGCTGAACAATCGATAGTTTATAGGGGTGGACTTTTAAGTCCTTATGCAAGATTTTCCTAACCGATTCGCGATGCAGGTTCAATGCCAGTGCATGTTTTCGGGCGGACTGTATAGGACTTCTGATGAGCGCCTCTCTCACGCGCTCGATGTTTTCAGGGGTTATAACGGTCCTCTGTGTAATTTGTAATTTTCTCTTCCTTATGCTGCCAGTTGCTCTCAAATAGTTGACCCATCTTAGGATGGTGTTGCGAGACGGAACAGCTCCCCGCCGACCAATATTGAAGTGAATGCGAAAAAGCCGTTGTGTAGGTATTACTGAGTAATACAAGTGAGACACGGGGTTGACACAACAAAACGTTTATTTCAAGCTTACAAGATTCACTGTTAGCAATGAAGGATAGAAATGAGTATTTATAAAGTTTCTTATCTAAGGGCTATGTCAGCTTCTGTTGAGATAAATGATTCAAATAATTATATTACGTTAAGCGTAATATTGCCAAGAGATATGTTATCGAAAATAAAAGGAATGGTATAAGCATGGGTATCATATTACAACTGATTCGCCATTGCGAATAAACGTGTCGTATGCAAACACGCGATGCACTGCTATCCATTGCTCCATGGTTATTGAAATGGCACAACATTACGCAGGTGGTAACACCACATTTGCCCCACTCCAACTGCGCTAAGCTCCGCACTACGCGTTCTAAGAACATCCGGTTCCCGGTGGTCACCCTGTATAAACGCGTATATATTATGTCTGTTATTTCTTATGTATTGTCTATATATTATTTAATAATAATAATAAGTAAATTTTACCAACAATATTACCAAATTGTTATTTTCCACGAGAACCTAATCCCAATGAGAGTTATTAAGAATTGAGTGGGTGTCTAGATGAAGGGCATATGTTTATAAGGCATATATGAAACATGTACCCTTCTTCTAGACATCCATTCAATTGTTAAAGCCTGCAGCAAAGTGTCTACTTATGAATAATCAACTTATGCCCAAATGGTTTGTTTATCCTGAGAAGCAGACATAGTCATTGTAATGGCCAAGTTTATTAAAGCTAATAGATATTAGATATCTAAAGAAATATGTTCAATAATTAGGTACATTCTTGATGTGGATACATCGTTACTGCTACATTAACACTGTTTAAATTATAATTTCTATTTTCAGTTAGCACAAAATCCCCTCACCTCACTATAACAAAAATTATTAATAAATATCCAAAAGTATCTGGATATTAATGAAACGCATTTATTACTTAGTAACGAGGAAGAACATCCCACGTTAGAATAGGATCATAATATTTAATTGGAAAGCTCGATAATAAAAAAGTACTATTTCAAATATGATTGATTGCGTTCTTCACGAATATCTAAATATTTTCTAGACTTGCATTAGCACATACTTACATATACACCAATATTTTATTTGTGGAATAAACAAATTAACTTTGTATATTAAAAAGAAAAATATATTAAAGTGTTATTCTAAAATATGTACAATTATACAGTGTATTACTTTAGGTATAAAGCTTTTACACCTAAAATTTACTGTGAAGTTTATACCATTAATTTAGGATTCTGCCATGGCCTTGTAGTGTTCATTTTACGCCAAACTAGTGTATATATACGTATTTACATTAGTACTACTTATATACAATTATAGTTATATATACCTAATACTACATTTAATAACGAATATTTGTTTATAACTGCCCTGTACGATAATATAGAAAATGTAGGTAAATATACATACATCCGATTTGAAAAATCGGATGTATGTATATTTACCTACTCTGGGAAACTCTATAAACGTGAATGGGCACCGTTACACTACCGTTACCATCTGCTCTAGGTACCTTCCGATCTAAGGAGTTACTATGTGCAATTCCTTATAGAGTGCCTATTTGATTGGGTTATATAGCACAGGCTTCTTTTACTAATCAAGACAGCCATACTGAGAATAAACATACATTTCCAGCTGACATGTTTACAATTTATTTAAGAAGAAATAATTGTCAGTTTGGTGAGGAAGCACGCGATTTGTAACAAGAATAATAATAACTAGATTAGACTTAGACTTCGAGAAGTGATGCGTAAATTCGATAAAACTGTACCGAAGCATTATCATTGTTTATGAAAGTCGTAACGTCATACACTTTCTTTAAGTAATCAGTGTATACATATTACAGGAAGAAAATATTTCACTATTTAAACTGTGTTCATTACCAGCTTCATAATACATAAGTAGTTGTATACTTTGCATATTATCTATATTATGTAGTGCGCATCTAAAGTCAGATCAATTTCAATCAATGATAAAAGTCAAATTTCAAATGTTCTATTTTGACATATGTGTATTTTTGAAAGAAGCGATTAAATTTAATATTGATATACTGTTCATTTCATCGCTATTTGTCAAATAAAAATCGGTCTTATCTTGCCGATAAACGGAAGAGTCTACCAGAGCCTAGCCATAAAAACAAGCCAATGTTATATTTTGAGATGTATTATTTGGCAAATAGCGATGAAATAAACTACACAAACAAACATTTTATGCAGTGTATTCCTGTAAAAGCCTAGTGTCAGGTTTTTTCTGACACAAATCATGCAAATAGTCACTTAGACGTTTTCATGGATCCGAATTTTATTTCATGTTTACATTAAAACTAAATTCTAAATTAATGAAACCTAGTAATAAAAGTAAAATATGTAATACCAAATATATTTAAACAAGTTTAGCATATACACTCAAAACATATACGCCCAAAATGTACACCTTATTTTTGCTGATAGTACAACATCTTGTTGTACTGTGTCTCAAAACTCACCCGGCCAAGTGTATATTGCCAAAATTTACTTAGATTATTCAGCAATATTCGGGTTGCGTAGCATATACCTTGGATTTAAAGTAGCTCCATAAAAATAAATCTAAGATTAAGTAACGTCAAATCTGGAAACCGAGCAGTCCACTCTATTGTATCCGCGTCTAATCCACGTATTGGGATAACGTACATTGAAATAAACTACTACTGTGTCATAATAGTATGGAGGAGCACCATCCTGTTGAAGTTATTTCCAGATTTCAGATTTTATCAGGATGTATTTTCCTGACGACTCAATAGTATTATGCAACAAGATCCACACGAATATTTCCCGTCGAATTTCGATTTACAAACAGATCCAACTATGCGATTACCTAAGATTCTTACCTATGCATTATTTTTCCTGGAAATTGTGTATGGCTTTCACGAAAAATATGAAGATTTGTATCACTCCAGTACCTCCATTTTCAGTATTTACATTATCATTTAGGAAAAACGTGGATCCATCGGTAAAACACATTATTTTTGGACATACAGGTTCGTGGGGGCTATTTTTTCAGTGTTTATTATCGGGGTCATTTCTTTTTTCGAGGGGAAAATCTTCGAAAAACACCTGGCCTCTGGTGTTCTGTTATTGTTTGGCCAGGTAGTGTCGGATTCGTATACGCCTACCGACTAAAAATCCCCCGCTATCCTATCAGTGTGATGCCGAAGAGGAACCGCTCTCGCTTTACTTCTCCTCGGCATATCAATCAGGATACTTACTCATTCCCCACTTCCCTTTCCTCCTTCTCTTTCTCCTTCATGATGGACGTTACCATCTGCTCCACCACTATCCATCTTTCTCTGCTCTCGAGCATGATTGGGATCATGTTGTTTGCAATGATAGCATGTCCTATCTTTTGCTCTGCAGCTCTCCTTTCTCTTGTCCACCTTTTTCAGTTGAACACTGTGTGGCCGGCATCGTCGACCTCTCCACAGGACCAGCACTCTCTGCTCTCGGATAAAGTAATACCCGACATCGCCATGTGCCCTTTCGCACCATGGTCTTATGTCCGGGATTAGCACCTTCGTCCATCTCCCTCGGGGCTCCGCCTCCCATCTCTCCTGCCAGTGTTCCCATAGGCTCTCCCTTGCTGCACCTCTGTCAGCGCCTCCGTACACCTCCCATCTCTCCCTTGCTAGAAGATCGATGGGTGATATACAGGCTATCACCAGCGTTGCCGCTGCCGATACAGTTCTGTATGCACTACAACCTCTTAGCGCTGCTCTTCTCTGGACTTTGGTGAGCTCTTTCCACTTGTCGCTTCTCAATATATCCACCCACACCGGGGCGGCATGCAGTAAGATCGACTGCACCACCCCGTTGAGAATTCTCCTCTTTGACGCCCTGGGGCCCTTAATCTTTGGCATCAAACGACCAAGGGCCGAGACAGTTTTGCCCGCCTTTTCCAGCGTCTGTTTGATATGTTCCCTAAACGACAGAGAACTATCAATCCAGACTCCCAGGTACTTAATACACTAATAATAATCGCTGTCATATGTGAACGATTTGTAATTTGTAGGAGTGTAGGAGTGTAGGAGTGATTAAAACTCTGCAAAGCTTTTGCAAATACTTAACAAACAGCTGTAGTCTCAGGTGTACGTGGTGTGTGATTTACAACTATTTCAGGGACAATATTTATTTGTTGGTTTTTTGCAATGCCTGGCTGTACAGTTTTTTCATCCTGAATTACTAACTATTCTTTGAAACCTCTACAGTATCTCGATCGGATGTATTCTCGAGAGACATGGCGATTGGTACATATGTCTCTGATATTTCTTCTACCTGCATGTAAATTTCCTCCAGTTTCGCCATTAATTAGAATCGCATTACCTTTTCTTTCTAAAGAAGGTATTGCCATGTTATTCAAATCAATCAAAAATAGGCTAAAGCAAATTTCTAAATTTGCTTTATTTTTGTATATAAAGAATTAAATTTGGATCTGTAAAAATCTCTAAATGAGTTTTTCTGTGCTTTCTGCCAGAAGAAACTGATAGTTTATCTCTTACAGGAAGGCACTGCCTAAAAAGTTTGATAGTATGCCAATATTAAATTAATCACTTTCCTCAATTGATACCCCTTGAAAGAAACATTCCTTCAAAATTTTGATGAAAAACATGTATGGTACATGGTAATAAACGTATTACAATAAGAGCGCAAGATATTAATTTTAAATTAAACATGGTCATCTGTAGCAAAGTATTGAAATATTGATTGATTTATAATGTATATATTTGGGAATTATGTATAGAACAACACATCCTGTAAACAGCCGCCACGGCTTTGATGGCACACCTGTAGTCTTCTAGTGAAATATTCAATCATGATTTTGCATAAACGTGGCGGTATTTTGTTAATATAGCGTTAAATTTCGGCCTTAAGTGCTTGGGTGGTCGTGGACTTCTTGGCGTAAACCTGAGACTTCAGGAAACTCCACAGAAAAAACCCATCGGTATTAAATCACAAAATCGTGGCGGCCAATTCTGGTCAGCAAAACGGGAGATGATACGACCAGAAAAAGACTCGTGCAAGACCGTCAATGTTTTACGGATGGTATGGCAAGTGGCGTCCTGCAGAAACCACATGTCTTCGAGAGCAATATCTTCAAATTGGGACACAAGGAACTGAGTTATCGTGTCACGATAACGTTTGCAATTTATCGTTAATGCGTTGCCTCGTTTTCAAAGAAAAATGGTCCAATGATTCCTTCAGACCATCATGTACACCAAACAGAATGTTTCCCATGAATCGTTCGTGGATTTTCTGAGCCCCAAATGCCGCAGTTTTGTCTATTAACGAAGCCATCAAGGTGAAAGTGGGCCTCGTGGCTGAAAATGATTTCATTCCCAAAATCTGCATTCACGTCTTGTTGTTCAGTGGTCAAATTGGTGAACTCTCTTCACTGTGCATTGTCTGTTTGTAGAAGATGTTGAGTCAGTTGTATTTTGTAAGCATGCACATGCAATTCTTCAGTGAGAATATGGTGAGGAATGGCTGTTGAATTGTCTAATTCTTGGACTTTTCCTTTCTACTGACAATTGGACGCACTTTACGAATCTTACAACAAAACAGTCACCATGTTGATAGTAATGTTTAACAATAAAGACGCGTTGTTGTATCGTGTAGCTCTCCATGTTTGCTAACTCCTATCTGTCTAATAGCTACTTGTTATAGTTATTGACCTATTGAATCATCATAGCCAAAAGGGCGCGAAATTCAGATATTGCGCTCTTATTGTATCACCAGACAATTATAGTTTTTGGAGTTGAAGATTTGTGTATTTGTACTTTTTGTTTTTAATTGTTGTTTTGGTTACAATTATTGCATAGCGTTTCTCAGATAACATTGTTAGGTAGGCTGATTTCTTGTATGGTATAATACTCATAAGTAATGGCGAATTAAGTGAAAAAGAAACAATTAATAATGACTAATTTTGAGAAAGAGTAGTTGAAGAATAATAGATGGTAATAAAATTAGAATATCATGATTATCTAATAGTTTCTCAAATTATATTGAGAAGAATTGAGAAAAAGCCTAGATAATTTAATCAAAAATGTATATCTGGAGAAACAATTTTTTCTGTCAAGAAAATCTCAATGTTGATAAAAACGGTACATTCAATTTATGTCATGGAAACATCTACATCTCATAAAATTTGACAAAATCATGACTGTTCTGTTTCATGAGTGGAAAATGAGTACCAATACAGTAACTTACTGGAACAGGACTTAATGTCTATTGATAATTTTGATAACTAAAGACATGCTCTATAATAAGGTATATAGAGAAATAAGGTATAAATTGTAGATCTACAAAATAAAAAACAGTAAGAAAATAATTCGATGAAGTTACAGTAAATACCCCACTAAAATCCAATAATATTTCAGATAATTGGCAGACAATAACGGATTTACATATCGTCAGTTTGTAAGACTACTATGGCATCTCAAAAAACCTAGTTTTTCTGTTTTTCCATTAAATAACCCTAAGCTGATTCAATATTTATGAAGGATATTTTCACAAGCGTAGTTCAGCTGGCTGCACCAAGAGAACTCTATAAACACTGATGCATCATCTATTACTAATGCACCTTTTGAAGAAGACCATGCACTAACAGGTGTCTCCAGGTTTTTCAGGTGAATGGATCGATTACTTTGAAAAATATTATTATAATTAGTCAAAATGTTACAGTCTAATGTTATTTACACTACTAAAAATTATAGGGAAAAGGTTTATCTTAGTTTCGAAGAATGATGTGCCTTTTTTGAATCACGGGTACCTCTTTATAGTTGTGATATATAACTTTTTAAATTTGACTTTTTCCCACAGTGTCTTCCAAGTTAAGATTATGACAAAAGTATTTTTCTTCCTATACAGCAAGATCTTACATCTGAAAAGTGTTGAATAAATTTCTGGAGAACCCAATATGAGAGGAGGAAACTCGTATGGTAGAAGGCATTATTAATCAGATAGAGGAATACAATGAGGGACGTATTACTGTAGATATTCAAGATTATGAGATGAAAAGTTCAGACTCCCGCCTTACCATTATTGAGAAAATTTTGAGTTGAATTCTTCAAAAATTTCAAATTACTCTCCTGAAACTTATACTTTTTCGAGATACCATAGTTTTCTCCCAAACCTACAATATCGATAACATATAAGTCGAGAATCGAGAAAGGAACTACAAAACCGCCTACTTGATAATAGAACTACTTGATAACCGAAGCGGTTATCAAGTAGTTCCCGAATAGCAAGGCTATTACATAATCGCTTTAGGAAATATGTACTCCTCGGGCTAAAGCTCCGCCAGATATTGAATTATACCTAAATGCGATCATCGATCCCTTTCTCATGTTTCTGCACGATCAGACATTTAGACAAGGTTTTAAAAAATAAAACCCGCCACGGGTAGTATTCAACATCTGTCCCGGATGGGAAACGAACGACAGACAGCTGTTTCGAACTTATTAGTTCTCATCAGTGCCGTACACGGTACGCCGATCCAAGTCAAATGCCAGATGAAATCCGTAGGGTATACATCTACATCGATACGATCTATGTCAGTAACATACGATATCGATAATTTTCAGACAGTTTGTCGACCATATTAGTGCTCACTTTTCATTTAAATGTAGCATTTTTACACTATTTTACCAATGTACTAAAATCCTAATATGAAATCTTCATCAAAGAATCCTTATTATTAAATAACATTAATACTAAGAAACACTTAGTCAAGAATTTTAATATTACTTTTTCTACATAAGTCTGTTTATAAAAAAAATGTATATAATTAATAAAACAGCTTATTCAATTTCCTTGCGCGGAAGGAAAACCTTTTTAAAACGAATAAGGTAAAGTAAAATAAGAAAGTTCCGGTACAGCATGAAAATATGTGTAACCTGAAATTCCTTTCAATGCAAGGAGCAAGTAATTGTATCAGGAGATAAAATTGAAAATGGAAAATCCTGAACTGGAGATATAACAATAAGACGCACATATAAACCCATGTAAAAATGTAAAATTATTCTAAACATGTAATTGAATATAAAATAAATCCAGAAGGTAATTTGTAAAACGTGGAAAACATTTATAATGCAAAACATATAGCTATAAACATTGACAAATTGTCGGGAAACTGCTTTAACTTTATACGTATAATAATAATGAATGAAATTTCTGGTTAATATAGTTATCTAAAAGCAAATTACTATAAATCTAGTATGAACTGAATTCCAAATTATTTTTGACAGTATGTGCCACAAAATAACACTATACGATATATTATATATTCATCAAGCGTCAACAACTGACAGCAAAGAAATAAAAAAGCATCAGTTTTATTATGTTAAGTGAAATACTATACAGCTTGTCCCCTAATTCTCTTCAGAAGCATTGTCTCATTATTTGAAAACAATTGTCACAATACTCGGAACCAGGGCACATCTATTTCTCAGAGGTAAAAATTCGATTATCCCAGGCAATGAGTGACGTTACTTATTGCAACAGCCATCCACTTGTTAAAACTTGGGTTTAATAAGTGGTTGGCAAGTTAACAAGGATTAAAGATTAAGTCAATAGTTTATAACAAGTGTGGCGTCTGGTTATAACCGCACCAGGTTAGTGGCTTTTGGGATAAGTTTTCATCAGTTCGTGGCTGTTAGCATAATTTCACAACACACACCTCGAAGACCGTCATAAATATATTTTCTAAATAACAATAAAATTTTTGTCATCCTCTACAAAGGTTTTATTGTACAAAAAAGTAATTAAAACTCATGGCATAGATATAAATTCATTGATAGCATGTTACATATACATCATGTCCATCAAATGTGTGAAAGTTCATTGTGTCTATTAAAAATAGGAGATAACTATGTTTTATCCAGAATTTCGCATAATTTTTTAGGTCCTATTATATAGGAATAGTGCCTATTATACAAGGTGTTTCATTTTTTTTGGGCGAGTACCAGCTCTGTTTTTCAAATAGCAACCTATATTTTTTTATTATTTTTTCGGTTTCTACACCGAAAAAAATAAGAGATATAATATGTGATAGCCTATGAAAATATCGAAGGTTTTCAAAATATTTGGCTATATATATTTGTATTCTTGATTTTATTGATCGTCTCTCATAAAACTAAGGCTGAATAATAAGTTTCAGCGTTTTTTTTAATTTGTTTGTTTCTCTGCAATTAATTTGTTATAATGGCAAATCTTAACATATTATTTGAAAGTTTCTTTCTTGCTCTACAAACTTATTTGTATAACTTTTCTAACGACTTAATTTGTGTTTAATTTTAGACTATAGAAATAGACATTCTAGGCGTGAAATAAACTAAATATTTGAAACTTGCTCTATTTCATTGTGGCTTTTCGTTGTGGCCAAACAGTTATAGAAGATGCACAAGATATTTGATCGTTCAAGGTTGGTATTACAACTCCGTTGACTATGCCGCATTTGAGTGTGATACTCCATCATCATCCATCGGGAATTCTCGGTAACTTAATACTCGTAACGGCAATTATGCCTATTGACATGGCCGTCCAAACAAAGGTAGCCTCGTCAGAAGAAGATTATGTTTTTTACGAAGTTATTGTTATTATTGCATAGCTGTTTGCATAGCTATATTGGCTCGCAGAATTGCCTTAGCCGATTAATATCATTTTTAGACAGTTCATGGTCAAGACCTACCTTAGAAGAGTGGTGTTTTACTTCTTTTCAGAATTTTGTGTACTCTAGACGCTGCCATATTGAAATCAGAAGCCAATTGGTTAATTGGTTGGGTGACGGTTTTCTTGCATTGCCAAAAAGAAAACATTAAACTGATCGATTGTCTTCTGATGGCGATGGTCAAAAATATTTTGGAGTATCTCGAACATACTCAAATTCACGATATTTAGACTCAATACTGCTTGCCATGCTTTGGCTAATGGGTTGTCGATTCAACTCAAATTCAAATCCCACTACTTCTCTTTGGGTGCGCATATTGTCATCTTATATTCAAATCTGACCATACAAAGAATTTCAATTCCTTCTCGTTCAGTTCATTTAACCATTTTTTATAAAATGACAAAAGTATTACTCAATATAGACTTCAAACATGCAGATTTTGCCAAATAAAAGATAAAAAATGTATTATTTGAAAAACTAAACCAAAAAAACTATTTAACGAAGAGCGATTATATGACAGCAGAAAAAAATCTGTTCTGTAATGCTTGTCTGACTGATAAATATTATCAGTCGCTAAGGCTACTGTCAGGCAGACAACACAATTGAACATTTGCTTTAGTTAATTTTTTTAAATGATCATTGCTTTTAAATTTAATATTTTGAAATTGCGTAATCGTTCATCTTCATTTTTTTTATCTAATCTATCCTCACGGTAATGTAATTATTACATTACCGTGAGGATAGTTGCCTCGTAAGTGATAGTTGATAGGTACCGTGAATTAGTTGCCATTAAAAATTAAAAATGCCTCGTATATCGATAACGCCATATCTATTACACGAATCATCTTCTATATATTAATTATATTCAAAACAAATGCACAACTAAAACTAAAATTTGACAGGTTTAAGAAGTTATTCCTTGAATTTTTAACCAATTTATTCATTAATTTAGGAAATATCTGTAGAATGATATATTATTAAAACAATTTTTCTAATTCCTACTATGTATATAATGATACTTTAAGAGTATTCAATGATTATGTTGGTATGTTATTTTTAGAGTACGCCCGTTAAAGTATATTTTCTACAGTTTTCTCTCTATCTTGCCTTAACTTTCTTAAAATTAACAGCCAATTTAAGCTAATGTAAAAATGACGTTGAAAACGCATCGTTCAATTTTCTAATTTATTCTTATGCCTCCATCTGGCACTAGACACCGGCATCGCAATTAGGCTTAAATTTATGAGGCATAAAGTTTTGATTTCAATAGGCCTGACTGCTCAGATATGCTATCACAGTTGAGTATTAATTATTAATACTAAGTGAAAGCATTAGAGTTCTGATTAAATGAATTAACACTAATTATATCAAATTCGCTTCAGTCAAAAATATACAATTTAATTATTATGTCTAGCCTACCCATTCATAGTACATGTTTTTGCATTCTAGATAGTCATGATATATTTAATTTATTACATAACTATAATATTACAATTTTGGAACCTTTGACTTGCATAATATTTTTTTATAAATGTCAGCGTTACTTTTTTGCAATAGGGACGATTACAAAAAGCAACGTGTTCTGCCTTACCCTTAGCTTAATTTTGCTGTTTATACTGAAAGCCTTTCTATGATAAAGTTCGTAATGAATTTATATAAATTAGACATGCATCGTCCATTTTTTGGAAAAAGGAGAGAAGTTGATAATACTTGGAAAAAGCGTTATTAAAAATTAATGAGAATGTAATAAAATAATTGAAACTACTACTATCCGCAGGATTTTTTCAATGCTTCGCAAGAAAATCCGTTTAGAAAATATGACCAACTACTATGAACAACTAGACGTTTGCTTTACTTAATGGTATCACGAAACAATTTACATCAATTTTATTTGGTGACTTTCGGTATGGTCCAATGATCATACTACCAGGAGGAACAACATACTACAGGAAATGATATTACATACTACATGAGTCTATTTGGGTTTAGGCGGGATGTGGTTGTATGTTTGTCCTTAATTTGGTGGCCCAATTTATATTAAAAATAGAAATAAAACATTGTTTGCGATTTTTGTAAAGTTTCAACGAGCTTTTAATTCAGTTAGCTATCTGCTAGTCTGGCAAAAGTTGTATGATGTTGGAATAAAGTCTAGAATCATCGCAATAATAAAACAATTATACAGTGACACTTATTTTATGTAATTTCTATGGATCGATTAACTAAATCATTTGATTTTATAATTTGGATCTTACAGGGCAAATCGTTGAGCTATTTGCTTTTTATTATATTTATAACGACGTTGAAAATTAATTTATAGTATTTCATGACGAATTCTTACTTTTAAATCTTCCAAATTTTCTAACCTAGTAACGTATACTTTGCTTTTTAAGTATCTCCAGAAATAGTAATCTAAGGGGGTCAAATCTGCCGATTTGGCTGACCAGTCAATCGGCCTTATTCTACCTATTCAACGATTCGGGAACATCTCATCTAAATAAACGCGGACAGGTGCAGGAAGCTCACAATTCTCTGCTTTGCCACATCACTGAACTGACTCAAAGAGCTTGAATCTCTCGAGTCTTCTTGTCAATCCTGCGTTGTCAAGGAGATGGATCACCTCGACCTTGACATGTTGGATGAGTCGTTATTCATAACTCTTGGCTATCTTGGATCTGGCTTCACTATACACAGATCACGATGGAGGTTACTGTTTCAGATATACCAAGGTGCATCTATGATGTCCCTGAGCACATTATCCTGAATCCGTTGAATGGTTTGTACATTCATCTGACTGGTATAGCCCTATAGCTGAATCCATAGGTCCGTACCTATTTAAGTATCTACTTATGTAACATAAGCTTATGATGAATAGTTAGAGTGCTGTTTCTTTCAATTAACGAGAACATTAGCTATATTTAATTATAATTTCTTCTTTTTTCTTTTTGATATGGGCTTTCCAGTGTAGTCTAGAATCAAGGGCAATACAAGATATTTAGCTGTAGTTGAAAATGAAATTCGTTTATCATTTACGCTCATGGGTATACGTGTTTGTGATGTTCACTAATACAGACTTTGATTCACTTAATATTGTTCTCCACTTTTGTATCCAAAGAAATTAATCAGACATAAAATATTTCAAATTGTACAATCCAGACGCTTCAAAATCTAAATGCTTTACATTATTTTTCAAATAACCTCGGATATCATCAAACTGTAGAAGGACAGTATTTTTAACACGTAAGGGCATTTTACTTGATCTATTTATTTATTTTATTATTCAAATAAATCCTTTTTATACTTCTACTGTTCTAGAAGGACAACTAAAACGAATGTAGTAAATAATATGATGATATTTTAAATTGAAATGCCAATGCAATTATATAAGACTTACAGGGCGTTATATTTAGTGTGTCGCGCTTACTAAAAATAATATTGAAGCAATATTTTAAAGAATGCCTCAGTTAAGTTCTTAAGAATTATGTTTGAAATATTCTTCTTTAAAAGTTACAATTTGAGTTATCTGTACTAAATATGCGTTCCAAGCTTTACGAAATTCTCCAGTTGTAAATAGTTAAAATAAAAGCGATAATTGCGAACATAGTTTTCCAACTGTACATCCCATTTTTATTAAATGTTTTCTATTATGTAATATTTATATTCCTTCATTTAATACGAGTATAATAAAGTCGTTATAATATAGTTATGGTTCTGCACTATGTGTTGCTATTCACAAAATTGTATAATGCAAGCAATTACAGTGCTTCGTAACAATGCAAGCTTACAAAAACGTAGGTTAATGTTTAAATAATTGTGATATTAACACCGATGTCAGATTAACACAGATGTTCATGTAGTCCATGTAGTTTTTAAAAATGTCTCACGGAGACATGTACCAATTCCTCAAATTAGAACTGCCAGCGATGTAGAGCAAAACCAAAGATTAGTGACTTGCATAGTGTTGCTCTAAATGTAAATATGATGTAATAGACACATAATATAAAGAAGTTATTGCGTATTATTTAATGACACAAAAGGGGAATGAATTAACTAAGCAAATATATATTTCCTATAGAAAATGAATAATGTTCGAATATGGAATTGTACTCTTTTCTTCTTCTGACTCTTGATCTGATTCTTTCCGAAATATTCCTTTTCAAGTAACATATTACTTAGTTTTCTCTTAATATGCAGTTTTATTTTCTTTACTTTCTGACAGTTATTTTTACAGTACCTTTTCGTTCGTTACAATAATCTGCTTTATGACGAATTTCATCTTTGAAGTACGCAAAGTTCGCCATTCTATTGAAAAATTTGAGTTTTGGTATAATTGGTAATGGTCGATCGAAATTTAGTAATTATTTAGTGGCACTCTTTAAGAGGTCAAACACCTGTTACAAGCTACATGTTTAATTGAATAGTTGACTGCAGAAATCACAATCAAGTCAATGTTTTTCAAAATGGTGTTTATGCTGTTTTCAAGAAAAAGAATCGGCATGAGTCTGGTTGTTAATAACTATTATAGCTAGCGAACAAGAATTTGAATTAGTGCACAAACTTCAGGAATCATTGACTCGTCTTGTTTCTACACTAAACGCTGTTGGCAACACTGATTGTTTGTCATGATCCTGAAAGAAAGTTTACCTTTGTTACTGCTTGTTCATTGCTTTTATCAAGCTGATTCGTGGCTATAAATGAGGAGTTGGTGAACAAAACGGTATAATTACGCTTCTGGACAAAATATTTTTTTAATCCGGACGTTTTTGGCCCACTCAATATAAATCTGAACTCATTTCCAAGCAGAACTACATAATATTGAGTCTAAAGTTCGTGATTTCGATCAAAACGGTACAATTACAATAAAGTTTTAACAGTTTTGAATCAAAACGTTTTCGTTCGAAATGAAATAATTTTCATACAAATTTGAAAGATGTCAATAAAAATGAAATAAGTGACATCCATTTTTTTGCACTTTCAGTTTTGTTTTTAATGAGGCTACACTAGCTTTTGCTTTTACTAGTAGAAAATAAGATAAAGTCTGTGGTCAGAGTGTGTAATCTGTGGTAATCAACTGTTTAAGTTCTTGGATGTCAATTGTTTACTCGAAGCTATTGAGTTTTATTTTGGAGGTAACTGGGAACAGCATCAAGAATTAAGTTGGTTTAAAGAAATTTTAGGAAGTCCAGGAAGGCAACGAGAATTAGGGGAAAGATGATGAAGTGGGATGTCAGAGAGATGGACACGACAGAGGATGCGATTGTGAGAAAATAGAGATTGAGCTGAGTATATAATGAAAGCACTGATGATTTTTTATTTTGAGAGAGAAGTGATTAATTTTTTTTCAGAAGAGACTTTTTTATGTTCTATAATTAATAAGTTTATGTAAATTGCAATCAAAGTGGCTTAGTTGCATCATAGTGGCAATGAAAACGTAATAATTGCACCGGTCACAAACAAAATGATATAATTGCATTTTTAAAATTTAAGTATCTTTCATTTTATTGGAGATAGGAATCTGGACTTAACATATATCAAATAAAATCACAAACTCCTAAATAAATAAAAGACCACACCAAAAGCACACTGTAAGTATGTTATTCAGTCTTTTGTTCCTGCTATAAAATTTTATCTCCTATAATTATATTGTATTATTCGCCAGCTCCTCAAATAATATTTATATTAGTAATTAATATTATAATAGCTAATTAATATTATAATGGTTAGTATTAGTGGTTAAAATTAGCCCTTTTCATAAAACACTAGACAAGGGGACGTAAAAGTGAGACCAACCCAAGATTCCAACACACAATCTTCAATATCATTTAGGAATACTTGAGGAGTGGTTGGATAAGTGGAAGCTAAATGTAAATGGGTCCAAATCTTCTCACATGATATTTACCATTAGAACAAATTGTCCTGCAATTCATCTCAACCAGGAAATCATAGGCAAGTAAGAAAACCGTTAAATACGAGGGTGGATTAAATATAAACGGGATTTCTGTTCCTGAGTGTCTACGGTTGTCAGGACTGGGCCTCAGTTTCCAGTATGCTTGGGTAAGGTTATTGTACGAATAAGTAAGTTACGGTACGAATGAGAAGAGCTTGCCATTACCCATCCTCAACCAGTTCGTCAGTAGCGCTCACGATGTCAGGGAGAGACGTGCACCCCGCTGTTGCGCAACGCATTATTACAAAATTTCTTGTTCATGGAGGAGTTAAAATGACAGGTGTTTTCCAAAGATTGACTGCACAGTTCAGGGACCAAACATTATCAAGGACTCGTGTGTTTGCCTGGCATAAAGAGTTCAAGGAAGAGCGAGAACGAGAGGAAAATCAGGAACACAATCGACGTCCTCGAACCAGCACTATGGATGAACATATTTTCGCGGTTCAAGACATTTTTGAAGAAGATCGACGAATAACCGTATTCGAAATTGCAAAAAATATCGGAATAAGTTATGGGAGCTGTCAAGCGATCATCAAAAGGGACTTGGAGTTCCGTAAAGTGTGTGCCACGTGGGTCTCTCGCCGTTTGACCGCAGATCAGAAGTTGAGACATTTGGAGGTCTATCAGAGGCTTACAGCAAAGTTTGCGGAAGAATGTAATGCATTTTTGCGCCGGATTATCACCTGCGACGAAACGTGGGTCCACCACTACACGCCCGAGCCTAAACAAACCAGTATGGAGTGGCAGAGGAAGGCAGAGGCAGCCCCAGTCAAGCATAAGATTCGATTGTCAGCTGGCAAGGTTCTTTCAACCGTTTTTTTTCGACTCGTGAGGCATTTTGCTTATTGATTCTTTGCATGAACGACGCATAATCAATGCTGCTTACTACTGTGAGCTATTGAACCAAGTGAGGGCTACTTATCGCCGTAAAAGGTGAAACCAACCGATTAGAGAGGCAATCCTCCTTCACGACAATACCAGACCCCATACTGAAGCTCTAACGGTCGAAAAACTGAAAAAAGTGCACTGGACTTCACTTGAACATCTTCCCTACAACCCGGACTTATCGCCCTGCGATTTTCATTTGTTTGGACCGCTTAAAGAAAAAAAAAAGAAAATGTTGACCTCTAGGAGGGCAACAATTTGAAGATGACCAGGGCGTAGAGGGATTCGTACGCAATTGGCTCCTGACGCAACCAGCTTCATTCTACGATACTGGGATAAAAAACTTTTCTTCTCGCTGGGAAAAATGTATTTGTAAAGCAGGAGACTATGAGAAATAAAATATGTTTGCCTTTTATTTTTCAATCAATATATTTGTTTTAATAAAGTTCCGTTTATATTTGATCCGCCCTCGTACCTTGGTCTTCACTTAGCCAGTAAACTTACCTGGAAAGAACACATATCCGAAAATAAAAAGCAAATTGACTTAAAAATTTAAGAAATTAACTGGCTGTTTGGACGAACGTCCAAATTATTAAAATAAAATAAACTACTTCTGTATAAAATAATAATTAGCCCCGGTTTGACCTACGGAGTAGAACTCTGTAGCTATGCAGCTAAATCACACATTACAATCATGCAAAAAGCTCGATCGAGGGTTAAGATCATAACAGACAGAGGTTCGTACCATTTCAGACTCGTAACATAACACTAGTATGTGTCAAACAACACGTTACATAACATAATAGTTAATAAAACGTAAATATTGCAAAAAATCGTGAAGTAAATTACTTGATCAACACTAGTTCCTTTAGATAGTCGTATTTTAAGTACATTTAATAAGATATTATCTTTTTAAATGTTAAATTAAATTATTAGACATCAAACATTGTTAAAGAAAGAATTAGATAATGTACTAATGATTTCATTTTACTTTTTTAAATGTGCAGAGAAAGACTTCATTCAACTTGTTCATGAATATTTAAAATATTTCTTACAGACGAGTGAATGTACTATAAATTAGAGAAAAGCCTTTTTTGCTTATGATGCTGAAAATTGTATTAATTTAATTAACCATAAATACTGTTTAGTCCAGACAATAAAATCAACGTCATTTTAGGCATTCCTTACTATTGTTCACATTCTTTGTGCGTTATCTGCCTCCAACATCAAATATAAAAGAATTTTACATATGACTGAATGTTACACGTAAACGCGTATCATTACGTGTTTAATCTTGTCGACAAAATTACTGTCCGACAATTAAAATTCATATTCACGTACACTGCTTATTATAGTATAAAATCCGGCAGCTGATTCCGGCAGGTATCTGTGTTTTTAATGGAATTTAATTCAAATGAATGATTAATGAGAATGTAATACATTGTTGCCGGGTAGCCTATCAAGAATTAGCCGCGATTACCTTTAATTAATTATATTGTATTTAATTTAATTTAATGAATTCCAGCTATATGATTTTAAGTGAATTAAAATTACGTTGAAATAAAATGATCGTGAGTTTTAACAAAATTTTATATATTAATTGAAGTTTAATTTTTGCTGTACATGATAATGCATGGTTGCCTGTAAAAAATGGTGATGGAAAATATTCAGCAACAATAACTGATGATTTATTTTTTATATAACTAGTTTTGACTCTAAACTGATTCCACCCTGTCGAAAGTCGTTAAAGCATGAAACGTTGCGAATTATTTTTATCAATTTGATGTGGCTAAATGCAACAGATGAATGTTGTGTGAAATTGAATGCAGATGATTTCGGTTGGTCATTAATTGATGGTACTTTAAAAACCAACATTGTTCATTGGTAACCCGGTGCCGATGAGAGTCGAATACATTTTATCCGTGTGAAAAGAGGTAACTTCTGAAGACAAAGAAGGCATGGATGAATGTTCTGATATAAATGAGCTTTGATGATTCAGATGAAGTTAATAGAAGCTCAAAATAATCATCTGGAGATGATTAAAACAGTTTTAATATCATCTCCAGATGATGCCAACTTTGTTGGCGAAACGCACGTCGAGTGTAATGTACAGTGTTTTGGTGTTTTGTGGAAAACTAAGTTAGTGTTATCTTCACACCAAAGGATCTAACCTACTCCAGTATTAAGGATACAGTGTGGTGTAGTTAAAGTAATTTTTATATACAAAATGTTACCAAAACTTATCGTATCTCAACTGCAATGATTGAAAAAAAAACATTTTATAAATATTGGTCAATCAGAGTAATGACATATGTATTTCATAATAAAATTATTACGATTTTAGTAATTTTTTTATTGAAAAATGTAAGTCATATTGTTTTTACCAAATAATGAATTTGCTGTAAAAAATATATTTTTCTAACATGAATTTAATAAACTTAAATTATTTTTATACGTCTTCTTCTTCTTCTTTTGAACTTCTATTACCTTCATCTGAATCATCAAAGCTTTCATCTATATCAGAACTTTCATCCGTGCCTTCTTTGTCTTCAGAAGTTACCTCTTTTGACACGGATAAAATGTCTTCGACTCTGATCGGCGTCTGGTCACCAATGAACAATATTGGTTTTAAAGTACCATCAAATAATGACCAACCGCAATCCTCTGCGTTCAATTTCACACAACATGGATCTGTTGCATTTAGCCACATCAAATTGATAAAAATAATAAGCAACGTTTCCTGCTTTAATGACTTCCAACAGGGTGGAATTAATTTAGAGTCAAAACTAGTTATATAAAAAATAATTCCTTAGTTCTTATTGCTGGATATTTTTTTAAATATCTGATATCCGGCGTTATATACACTTGTACATTTTTGGTGCCATACATAAAAGCTTAATAAACATACTATACGTATAAGTCACATCTGCCATGCTGCATTTTTGTTTACAACACGAAGCAGCACGCGCATTCCTTCTCTCTCGCTCACACTTATCTAGAGCGAGAGTAATTAATTCAAATCATGGAAACCACTACTTGCGGCCATTTTTTTACAGGCAATTATGTATTTTCATGTACAGCAAAAATTAAACTTTCATTTAGTACAATATTTTGTTGAAAAGCACGATGAGTGTAAATAATTAACAATAATACACCTCAATATAATATTACTTCGCAGAGGGTAATTTTCAAACTACTGAAGCAAGGACATTATTATACTCCACCCCATCTGCAAATGCCTCATTGTGCATATAATAAGGACTAAACAAATTAGGTTAAAAAGCTATTCTCCTGGCTATATGCCAACGTCGAGCGCTGAGTTATATGACGAATTTAGCCGTATTTGTGTCTAACAGAGTTAGCACTAAAATACAGTGAGTGAGATTGTTCGAAAACCACAAGGAAGATACAAAGTGTCACCCATGTATCTCAGGATATCGCTAACTGCAGACCGGTTTCGACCTTATCTTGGGTCTCGTCAGTGCAATGTAAGCGAGTATACCTTTGACAAGTGAGGCTATTATATTTCGTCATATAATTCAATGCTCGACGTTTACATATAGCCAGGAGAATAACTGTTTTGACCTAATTTGTTTAGTCGTTATTATATAAGGCATTTACAGATGGAGTGAAGTATAATAATCTCCTTACTTCAGTAGTTTGAATAACATATGTACCTGTTTACATCTGGCAACCTAGAGGTTGCGGCTGACTGAGAGCTGGCAACCATTTGGTTTAAATTCTTCACATAATTTTATTTCAAATAACGTTTAAATCACTTAAAAAACATATAGTTGGAATATAAAGGTAATGGAGGATAATTTTTGGCAGACTACTCGGTAGCAATGTATTACATTGTCATTAGTTATTCATTTGAATCAAGTTCTATTAAAGAAACAGATACCTGCAGGAGTCAACGCCGCATCTTAGACTATTAATCATATTGAAAGACTACAGTTAAAACTATAGTTAAAATAAAAAAAATGTCAGACCAATAAAATGGAAAGCGATACATGCATTCCTCAAGCCGGCAGGGGGAATTCAGTGCAGAGTTATGGAACATGAAAGGCACACGATATTAAGACACATAGATGCCATTATACACACATAAGTCTATAATGGCAGAACATGAACATAAGAACCAGATTTGCACAATTGATAATGATGGCAAAAGCAAAAATAGCAGACTAGTTTTCCACTAAGACCAAAATAATACAGCTTACTCGACTAGCATTTCGTCATTCACGTTGATATCATCAGAAGGTCATTAACACCTTTATAGTACTAATAATTATCTCCTTATAATACCAACGTGGGCGCTGAATAGTAAAATCGGAGTTGAATAATAAAATCTTTGTAAGGATGAGTTACAAGATAGGGGATGCTATTTAAATTTTTTAAATGGGGGTAGCTGGGGTAAACTTCCCCTTCAATATCCAAATTTGCATATTTTTCTGTAGAAGAAATAATGGGACTGGGTAGTTTTGAAATAATAGGACTGCATTATAAAAATTATGAAGAATGTAGTCTGTAAAGTTTTTCTTCTATTAATTTGGATCTGTAAATTAGTCATATACTATAATAGTCAACGTGCTTCTTTTACAGCTTTTCGTAAAATAGGTTGGAAAACAAAATATGACTATTGATGAGAACTCATTTTGTCACGTCAATGAAGTAAGTGTATCATTTTGTAAGGACGTTTTTTTTCTTTATAAAATTTGTCGTCTCTTCTTCATATATTACCGTTCGAAGGCAACTCCATTAAAGTGCTGAAACCTGAATTAATAACGTAAATCAAATACGCCGGGTTTCCTTTGGAAGATTTTAATCCATTTAAGTATCAAAGACATCACCACAGTAAAGCAAGTTCCTCAAGTTATTTAGTTGTTATAATTACCAAATATTATTTACATAGCGGCGATAATCGTAACGAAAGTAATTAACCTCATTCAGGCCGTATTGCTACAGGTACACAGGCGTATAATCTTTCTGTAATTAGAATTTCAGCTTCTAGGTGGGATTTTCGGGTCAGGTCGGGTTTGATTACACAATTTCGCTCAAACGGGATTTTTAAATAAGGCACCGACTTTCTGTTTCGCGTATAATTTTGTTTTTATATAACTTCTGAATTAAAAATATGAAGAGGGAGTAAAAAACTGAGATGAGTTCGCTGAAAATATATTTAAATATATTATTTCACTAACCCTGGTTATCAATAACTTTGTTCTGAATTATTGGAATGCATGAACCTCGGTGTAACCCGAAAACTATTTGAGGTATAGGTCAAATTAATAATTGATATATTTTATAACTTATTTTCTATCAGTTTTTCTTCACATCTATAGGCTATTTATTCATTTTGTTTATTTTAAATTATTGGTTTTGTTTTTTTCAAATTTAAGAAAAGGCATCACTTAACTGATCTTATTAAATTTGAGAAATTACGAGGCATTATTAAAACACAAATAGTTGATGCTTATACTGTCTACTTAACATACATTCAATAACATTTTAAGAGCGACTCCAGAGATTTTTGGTCTAGAGTATGTTCAGGGTAAGAAAAGTTCGACGCGTATTCCATTAACGGTTTTCTGCGATGATGTTTGTTGACGAATTATTTGAATGAATTGTTTGACGTTTCAATCAAAATTACAAATGATTACGCTAGATATTTTTCTAGTGTACTTTCCATTGTCGATGTACTGGCTATAAAGACACGTTCTGGAAACCACTTAATCTGTATCAATATAGTAAAATTTACAGTCATGAATATTCATCGAGCATTATCAAAATTTAAAAGCAAATTGGCTTGTGGGGATGATCATAACAAGCAGACTTTGATTATAACAAGGAATCATAACAAGAAAACTTATAATAAAAATTTTCTTGTTATGATTACTCAATAGCTTTAATAGAGCCGAGCCACTTCTCATTTTGTTTAATCTGATCCTCTCTACTGACATGTTTCCTGACGCTTGGATAGTATCAGGGATTTGCCACTTTTTAATGTAGGGCAGATATTAAAAAGTGGTAATCCATCTGACAACAAATTATCGCCTAATCACTATTCTATCAAATCTTGCAGAAGTTTTCGAAATGTCATTATACACTCTCATTTATCTTCATGTTCAGTCTGATTTCTCGCCTAATTAACAGGGTTTTGTAGCAAGACACTCAACAGTTACAAATTTAGCAGAATGTACCCAGATAATCGCAAATAACATAGATAATAAATGTCAAGTAGATGTGGGGTATATTGATTTCTCGAAGGCCTTTGACAAGATGAACAATAATATACTAATTTCAAAATTAGAATTATATAGATTCAGTAGTAATCGTCTTCACTTAGTAATATCGTTTTTATTCATTATTTGTTTAATATGATGGATTTAAATTCGAAACATTTTTAACCTCCTGTGGAATACTTCAAGGCTTAAATTTGGGACTATTATTCTTACTTATTAACGGTTTGTCTTTAATATTTATGTCGCTTCATCTTTTTGCCGATGACTTAAAATTAATTTTAAATATAACCTTCTTAGATGATCACTTAAGATTTTCTTTATTGGCAATATAAATTGACAATCTACTTCCATTAGGAGTATTGAGTAAATATGGTGTATGTATTAGGCTTGTAAGGGGGACCGACTGATTCACCGATGTTTCTTCTTATGGAATTCTGTGTTCAAAGTACTAGGAGGTCTTATGGCCAACTTCTATGTAGTCTTTTTCGTCAGGACCATTGTTATATAGCTGTTGTACTAGTAAGTTTTCATGATTCGTTAATCAATCTCTATATTTTAGTGCCATTCTCTGGATTTCATCTTTTATGAATGATACTTGTAGGTCGTGGTGGAGGGTCTGATTGCTGGCGTACCAGGGTGCGTTGGCTACCATTCTGTCGGCGTTTTTGATTGAATCCTTTGAATAGTTTTTAATCTTGTAGGTTGGCATATCTCCATAGCTGAATTCCGTAGGACCATATAGGTTAATATGGATTTTTTTAACAAAAGTTAATTTTCCATTGAAAGTTTGGATTTTCGTTTAAGGATCCAGTAAATCCGTCGCAACTTGAGGTATAGCTGTCTTCCTTTGGTCTCGTGATGTTTCTGCCAAGTAAGTCATTGGTCGAGGTGTAGTCCTAGATGTTCTATTTCAGTTTCTACTGGTATCAGTGCATTACTCACTGTTACAGCTGGATAAGTGCAGTGTCGGTTAGTAAATGTGATTTGAACAGATTTGGTTGTTTTCATTTTCCTTCGCCATTTGTCGTACAATTCACAGAGTAAGTTTAGGTGTGTTTGAAGACTGTCGGAGGCAACTTGTGTACTTTCGTTGGTTTATAATACAACTACATCGTCAGCATAAGATTCTATGGTGGTAGTATTTGTTTCAGAGATGTCAGCTGTGTACATCAGAAAAAGTATGGGCCCAAAGACGCTGCCGGGGAACATATAATTTAACGTGTGCGGCACTGATGAGAACTAACAAGTTCGAAACAGCTGTATGTCGTTCGGTTCCGATCCGGGACAAATGTCGAATCCTACTTGTGGCGGGTTTTATTTTTTGAAACCTTATCTGATCGTGCAGAAACACGAGAAAGGGGTCGAGGATCGCTTCTGGGTATAATTCAATGCCTGGTGGGGCTCTAGCCCGAGGAGTAGTTGTTTCCTAGAGCGATTATGTAATAGCTTTGCTATTCGGTAACTACTTTGATAACCGCTTGGCGACTTGGTGGTTCCTTTCTTGATTTTCGATTTATAAGTTACTGACAGAGATCGTATCGATAAAGATGTATACGCCATAAAGTTCATTCGGCATTTGTCCTGAATCGGCGTACCGTGTGCGGCACTGATGAGAACTAACAAGTTCGAAACAGCTGAATGTCGTTCGGTTCCGATCCGGGACAATTGTCGAATCCTACCTGTGGCGGGTTTTATTTGTTGTCTTATTTACGTTTAAAAATCAAGAGTTGAAAGACCCTTTACGTATACCAGAATGTTACGTCAAGATGCAGCACGACCAAAAAGAATATGTTTATGTCAGTACTAAATAAAACAATATCCAAAATGGATATCAGCATATTCCTTAAGCTCTCCTGTAAAATTGGTGAAATGCTAATTAATGCAGCTTAATCCTGTAATTGTATTTAATTTTGTTTCTCACCCTAATAATGTCGTAAGTACTGAATGTCATATACTATCTAGCTTGCCTTCTAGCAAGCATTTTAAATATTTCATGTTCCTTCTAGGAACTATTACATCAATCTTGATATACATAATTATTCCTCTGGCAAAATAAAATATACTCATTTATAAAAGAAGGCGTACCGTCTCGTCACCACCATCATCTTATTATCTATCTACCGTCTATAATATTCGAAGTACATTCGAATACATAGAAATTGAAAGTACACCTTCGCTAACTTGTAACTATGTATAACCTAACAACATTTTTAATATTGCGTTATAGTAAATGTTACTGGAAATAAGATTGAAAAGGTAAGCGGTAGGCCTTCGCTTTGAAAAAAACACACTTTAATTACCTAGACATAAATATAGACAGTATGTTACATAGAAGGTTTATTATTCGCATAAGTGCTGCAATTTTAAACAATTAGATTGTTGGTCGGTGAGCAATAGAAGGCATCTTTAGATTAGAAAGTAAACTAATAGACAATTTTTTAAATATGTACAACGATTACGTAAAGGTTGAAACAAATTTGATAAAAGCATTATTGAACATTACGAAGCAAATAGGAAGAAAATGGGGAAAGGACAGGTCGATTTAGTTTAGTAGATACGAATTTTTGGTATATGTAAATTTTTCATCATCGACAGTTTCTTTAAGTGATAACATCTTTATCGGATGATTTCATTTAAGAATGCATATTTTTGTATATACCTAGTTGAAATATTATAGTAAGTTCATAGAACAACTGTTTGCAGAACAGTTTTAATTTAATTTTTAACAGCAGGCTTACCAATGTATGGTATGTAATAGCAATAACACCCTAACTCAATGAATCTACTGCAATGGTTAGTAAAGGGCCTTTCAATAAAAATACTCGATTTTTAAATGTAAATAAAACAAGTTGCGTGTGAGAGATTCACTCAATTGATCCACGCATAAATCTGGATGAATTTTCTGGATGGCGTTCGTTATGTTATCTTTGAGGGCATCAATTGTTTGCAGCTTATTCACATATACCTGCGATTTAAGATAGCCCCAAAGGAAGAGGCCTAAATGCGTTAAATCGCACGCTCTCGGTAGCCAGTTCAAGTCGCTGCTGCGCGAGATATCCATGCCCTTAATTCGCTCGTGCAGAATGTCCATCGTGGCATGCGCTGTGTGGCACATCCGTCACAGAATAAGGAGCAACCAGAAGCCTAACTCTACCGTATTTCATTCACAAATCCGTCAAACGACAAGACCTTCAATTAGCTTAAATGTAAATTATATTGGCTCTATTATAGAAATAATACAACAAAGTTCTTAGATATAACACGCACTATATTATTCCCCGTAGTTGTACCTACCGCTCCGACAATCTCTACGATACTGATCGTTTCAGGGTACAGTTCAGGATATCGGAATAGTATTCGAGCTTTAAGGTCCCTCGGCGTCACGGCTAGCAATAAGGAGAGTTTTGCTTCTGGTTGTTCCTTATTCTGTGGCGCCGTTCTGTTAGAACCACATATCGTTGGTATACATAACATCCAGCTTAGGCCACGATCTGTTCCGATGATCGATCTGTAGCCCTCGCCGTTGACGGTTATGGCAATGCTAGTTTCGTTTTGGAAGAAGGACGGACCGATGATGCCGCCAGACCAAAATCCGTATCAAACAGTGACTTTCTCGACATGCATTTGCTGCTGGTGTATCTCGTGTGGACTGGTATCGTTCAAAATTCAATAATTTTGCTTGTTCACATATCTATTCATAAAAAAATGGGCCTCGTCGCTAAAGATGATTTATTTGGGGGAATTTGTGTCAACTTCCAACTGCTCCAGAGTCCAATCAGTGAATACACGGCGTTGTCTATGACTCAAAATTCGCCAAGTTGAAGTCGCAGAAAGGCCAAGTACTTGTGAACTTGACAAAAACTTGACTTGACTGCCTCGAGTTTCTCGTACACTCTCACGCACAGCAGAGACATTTTCAGTAGTTGCGTTTTGGTGACATACGGGTATTGGCTGATTGTTTGTCAAATTGGTTGACTCGAATTTGGCCACCAGACGTCGAATAGTCGACTCGGCAGGACGGTTGGGGCGGGGATAAAAATAACGTAATGCGCGCAACGTTTCTCGAACGGTTTTGAAAATAAAATTTGATGAGTTGCACACGTTTCTATACGCTATAACATTCCATGGTGATTTACCATACACTACTGAACAATTCACGATAAATTTGACAGATGTTGCCTTAACAACATGGCCGATATAACCTAACAAATCTCGAGCGTCCCTATTAAAAGATCCGGTACTAATGAATAAAAATATTATACGTCTTGTTTGGACACTAGCATACATTAGTACACATGACAACGAGAAAGCCAATTATGCTGCCATAATTGCTACAGAGTCAGGTTAGCGAAAATATAGCAGTTCGACCTGAAGACGCAATGAACTTCTGAAAACTGTAAAGAAAACATTATAATTCAGCATGATTTAGCAACAACAAATGAAAATTGAGATAGACCACAGTTGATATCTAGAGATCACTCTGAAAATTGACTCTACAATTAATATTAATACGAATGATATTGAGGCACACTAATTTAAGCATGTAACAACTTGATAAGAATGAGGCAGATATTAACCAAATGTCCACTTTATAGTGATCTAACAGGACGACTTAATGTACAAAATAACATACAAGGTAAATTTTTTAGTTATAAATATATTTTTACCACTTAAAGCCTACACATAGTAAATGATTATAGTAAAAACCATTTTTTAATATAACCATTATTAACGGGGTTATTGAATTTTTATTATTAAAAAAAATTTGCTCAACATTTTGAGAATCACTGATTTATTGGATCCAGTATATCCATGACACATATTATATCAGACCTATAGCATCCACTAGTGTCAAACGTCCACATTACATTTTCTTCCCTTAGTTGAAAAATAAATGGACAAAAATCGATTTTATTGCAAATGATTTGGATTAAACAGAGCTCAATTATGGGCTACATTTCTAACAGGTAAAATATTGACGATTTAAAGTATATTTTGTACTTAATTTACATTAAAACCAAGACCATGCCAATATTGAATGAATGTAAATAATTTCCGTATATAATATTTTTAGTAAATAAATATTAAAACATATAATTTCAATATGTAAGTAAGCGAACTCGATAATAGAAGTGACAAATGTTCAGAATATTGGGAAATTAATTTTGCTGGGTTTGTGCAACTACTACTGAAAGATAAATAAAATTACGGATGAGGGCGATTTAATTTATAAAAACATCTAAATCAAACGAGAAATATAATAAATGTATTTGCCTACTGGCTCAATAGAGGGCTACTAAATTTCATGATTTTTCATCGATATGTGTTTCTGTTTGTATTGAAAATTATAATTTAGTTTTGTAATTTATTTGAAAACCGATGGACTTGTATGAGTAAGAAGTTGTTTTGACGGGGAATTGAAATTCGTTCAGCCACAGCAAGTCCATTAGAACACTGCAAACCGATTTTCTTAAAGAATGAAAACTACACTCGTGAGAATAATGTGAAAAAAGTACGGTTATACTTATTATATTTAAGTGAGTTCGGTGATAACATGTCATTAGAATATAGGGGGTTCTAGTCGAATCTAGAAATGGTCAGTGCTACTTATAATATACAAATATTGTACTGCCAAGACATAAACAGAATCTTGTTAGGATTACCGATTTTTTACGCGACTGAGATTTTTAATCCTATATTCAATATGTTTGTAGATTATAACCGAGAAGAATAAGAAATGTTGTGTCAGTCCTGTTTGATTTAATAAAAAATTTAAAATATATCTTAGCATGAGTGCTATTCATTTCATCGCTATTTGCCAAATAAGAAACTCTTTTATTTTGCCGATAAATGAAATAGTCTACTTGAGCCTAGCCATAAAAACAAGGCACGGTATGTTTTGAGATTTTTTATTTGGCAAATAGCGATGAAATAAACTATACGTGAAGAATAAGTACCCGACTATGTATCTATCAAGAAAGTGCTAGGAGTTGTACAAGAGATTAACAACAATTTGCATTGAATTCTCAATTTTGGGACAGAAACCATTAACGCCGTTATTAGACCAGCCATGTTATTTTTATGATTTTTAGTAATATATGATGGGAATAATATGCGAGATGAAGTGGTATAAAATACCATAAGATGAGATGAAGTGATGTAAAACGTAAAGCGCTTCAATTTTTACCTGATGAAGTCTACTTAACTATTCCATTTACTGTTTAATTTTGTTAATGTTGTAATTTTTAATCGTTGAAAAATTGTTTTAATGTTGAATATTATCCTCTAAATTATTCAGCATATTCAAACACGGTCGTGATTTAAATTAATCCCACAAGAAAAAATCCAAGAGGGTCAAATCAAATAAAGGTGATAGTTATTTAGTTAGTACACATTGTACAGCTCGACAAGAATATTAACAAGTCTCAAAACTGCGATATCGGACCGCCCCACTATGGGGCAAACAGCACTTTCCCGTCTCAAAAATCTGTAACTTTATTGTTTACAAATAAAATCAAGTGGAATTTGGTCGGTGTATATAAGAAGGTGTGGTGTTGAAGACTGTGTAATACTATTGAAATATCTTTTATATATCTTGCTTTTCTTTGGACAAAATTGAGGAATATGTAAAAATCAGAGTCAGTCCATTATTCCTTTATAAACAGAAAACTAGTAAATATAAGACGTTAATAGACATGTAATATATTTGATTCCTTTTATATAAATTTAGTTTTCAATAATAGAAATAAAAATTACGTATAGGTATTAGTATAGAGGTATGAGAATACTATAATAATATTATAACTTATAATGAACAATCGATATTTAGTAGGTGCATAATTCACAATTATTCCAGTAACTGCAAGGCTTCTTCGTCGAGCTCCATCAGCGTTCTTAGTGGGGTCATTCTTAAACTGGTTATATATGGATCTGAGGTATGAAGAAGTGTATGAAATACATCTGCATTGGTGTCTGATCGTGAACATTTTCGAGCATGATGTAACCTGTATTGCTTGTAATTTTTATTTCGCGATTCTTGTGCATCCTCTGAAAGCTGTCCAAAAGGCAATACTGCGTTATAACGAATAATATTTGCTCCATGAACTAGTATATTATGGACAGAAGAAGACATGTAGTACCAGTTGTATTTACGTACATAAAGTTCTGCAGTTTTAAATGCAAACTCTCCAAATTTTTGGGCATTAACTGGTTCCCCGCACGCCATTGTCTGTAAGATAATATGAAGTCTCTGTATTAGTTCTTCATCAACACCAGTAATTGACGATGAGCACGCAGCATTTGCAAAAAATCTCCGCGCAGTATTACCGTCATTAGTGTTTCCACAACCTTGTCGTGGTTTATCTATAATTAATCCTAGTTCTGTACGAAACCTCTCTTGTGCAGCTTGTTTTTTAATTTGTTTCTGTCGTTTTTGATCTTCTGTAGTTGCGGACCATTTTTCAAATGATAAATTGTAGGAAATGTGGAGAATCAGTTCCATACAACGAATCCACGCATGTAAAGTTGAAAGACCAAATTCGAAAGTTTCTTCTCGTTCTACTCTTTGCTTGACGCGTTCAAGATTATTCATTTCTTTCGGTTTAGCGAGACAAACACTGCATGTAGAACTGGATGGTGTATTGGTTAATACCTGTGTAACTTTTCCATCGATCATAGTAAGAAAAAGTTCGTGAGTGATTGATACCTCCATGTCATTTATGTGAACAGACGTTGGTAAAAGAGAAGATATTTGTGCCTTTACTTTACTTATAATTGTTCTGGTTTTCTCTGGAGTCTCTTTGGAAAATTCTATTAAGATAGGGCGACAAAATCGTATGGATGATGGGGCTGCATTTTGCCAAATATTTTCCTTTGAAGAACTGTCTACCAGTCTAAGGGGAACTAAAGATGATATTAACAAGTTAACATCGGATACTAACTTACCAGAAAGAATTTGTTTATATTCACTTTGGCCCGAGGAACCATCGCAACCCTATTTACTATGTAAAATTAATTTACGTACAGATGTTACATCAACTGACGATATATTTAATAACCTTGTTGCTGTATGATTCAATAATCCTTGTAGTTCCACTTTAGCCATAATGTCGGTAATTGTAATTTGAGAGTTATCTGGGTAGCATTTACTTTTAGCTTCCTGGAGTTGCTTATATGGCGGAAATAACTTGCATCCTCTTTCTTTCGTACAGTTTATAAGATATTGGTATTGATTTTTTGACAAATCTAAATCAATAAATATGGCCAAAACTCCATCTGCTGTAAAATAATTGACAAACGTATTTTCCTCTAGCAACTGCAGGTGTATGATTTCCTTTTTCTCTGAGGATGCGGAACGAATTAATTTTATTATTTGAGCTTCTTTACTTTCACCAATTGAACGCAATCCTTGTACATATGAATACTGAATTGAATCCAGTCCAGAATCCCGGAATAATTTAGTCGCTTTTATCTTTTTAGTTTTTTCGGATGACTCTTCATAGCTTTTACAAGGCCTTCCTCGCCTTTTTCCTGATGACGGCCCAGGTTCTTCAGTGTCGTCAAGTTGAACAGAAAATGTACGGTTAAGCCATTGTTCATTATTCTTCAAAAATCTTTCCTTTATTCTGGTAGCAGCAGCCCATCTCGATTTGAATTCAGGCAGTAACTGTTTCTGAATTTTTCTGACAACACAATTTAAATCATTTTCAGAAAGTGAAAACTTTTCGCGTATGTAATTTTCTGCAGTTGATATATGCTTCCCATGCTCTATGAAAGCAATACATAACTCGCGATTAGTAATTGTAAAAGTGGTCATTAGCAAGAATAGTGGTAACGTTTCTTAACTAAATATTATAAAATTCATGTAAGGAACTTGTATGAAAATACGAAAACATATACCAGTATATATACCTATACGAAAAACCACAATATTTCGAAAATAAAAATATTTTTTATTCTATCTAGTTGCGGTAGATACTAGCAAAAATATTATTTTTGCTAAAATAAACAATATGTGGTTTAGATACCTGTGTTTACGTAAATACGTTTTTGTATTTACGGTATTTTTTGGTACACCTTATTTTGAATTAATAAGCTATACAAAAAAAGCGTTTAAAAAAAGTCTAAACATTATATCCAATTGAACGAATTTTCTATGACGGCTACCAATACCTACATGTGTCATTTAGATTTTAAACCATAACTAGAACGCGTTTTCTTCCTACTTTGATTCCAATTTTCTCAAAATGGAGCAAAATCGAGCAACAGTTTTTTTAAGTGTCGTCGAGAGGACCATATGGCCTATCATTTCCATAAAAGGAATCTACCCGGCGAAACCCTGATGATAATTAAAACCTTAGGTGAAGTTGTAAAATGATCGTACTAAACACTACTACTTTATTATTTTTTTTAAGTAACAAATGAAAACAAGTATACAAATAGATATTTTTATTTTAAAACTACATAAAATGCCCTTTCCAACGATGTATAAGATATTAAATTTGAAAAAAAATTTAGGTACGTAAACGCTCATGGAAGTTGGCTTTAACGCTGAGTAATAATTTGCCCTTAACAGAAACTTCCCCTTCACAGTTGTCTAACTGAGGAAATCAACGTGTGAAAAAATAATATTTCTAGGATATTAAGGCTTAGTGTCTTAGCTAACGGAAATACCATATTCGAGATCTTAATTTTCAGTTTCAATTTTAGCATTTTTTAGACGATATAGATGTTTTCGCCCCATAGTGCACCCGTGCGGTCCGATAAGATGTGCAGTAAATAGCCTGGTCTTTACTTAGTCGAATTGAGAACTTCACAGAGTGAGTATCGATGAATGTGTATTGAATGTAAATGAATACAGAGTTCGGTCTGGTCACGCGTAAGTGCATCCTTTTCTGTCCGAACGTTGCCTCACCACTCTTTCTTCTCCGCATACCCAGAGAATCGAACACTTCTCTATTCTTGACTGGCAGGACCATCCAATACCAGGGAAATTATCGGGAAGAAATGATCGGACATGAGGAGTCCATCTTGTTGAAACCAAATTCATTGGTGGGGAATACCGTTATGCACATGGCTTGGATAAATAACTGCTAAAGCTACAACAGATTAGAAATGTAGAAACTTCTAAATATCTATAAGCAGTCAATTCTTCAAACAGGTAAGACTCTGAAAGGAGACTTATATACTTATAATTCTTATAGTTATAGGTATATAATACCTATAGTTATAGGCATTATAGGAGACCTATAATCCAGCCCATCCTTAACATTGATGTTGCTATGCAATTTCTGAATCTGATAGGGATTCCCTTAAGGGAATCTCTCATCAATCGGCATAACTGCAGATAGTTATTAGGGATTAATAATTATCTGCAGTTATGCCGATGCACTATTCCATTTAAGGAAAAATCTTCGTCAGTAAAGCACAACAACCAACTAAAAAATTGAAATTTTTGTCACAAAATAACATGGGATTGTCACAAAACAGTATGTGGTTGTATGGTCGGATTCATCCTCATTCAACTCTTATACAAAATGTACTTCATAGTAGTGAAACTTCTGCTTCTTTTTCTTTCTTTTCTTCTTCTTTCTTTTTTCAATAATCTTGTTGGAATAGTTAGATAATACTAGTATACAGTATAAAACTAATGTTTAGACAAAATGGCTTATATCAGATCCCTTCTGTAGTTGCAAAACATTCTTATTTGTTAATGAAACTGTATTTTACAGTTTTAGCACTGTCTATTTTACGAACGTTAATAGAAACCTTCTAATATAGGGTACATGAATAATGTTTAAGGAATTTATTTTTGTTGAATTTAAAGAATTACTATTGTCAAGTAAAGACTCTCAGCTAGGTAGCAGTCAGGCAGCTAGAAAATTTAATTTTATTGTCAGTCAATGAATTCTTAAGAAATAATGTCAATGTACGTTAGAGATTGTCGAACATTCAGTTAACAATAGAATTATGAACATTATACAAAACTTATGACCACGCTCTATAATATTTTGTAGTGCTTCTGACGATGATTTAATGAATAAAAACCTTAGAAAGATCTACTTATTTATTATTTTGACCGCAATGCGCGAAAATTAAGCCTCGTATAATAAATTCTGCAATTTTGTTCATTGTGTAAACTAGTTCACTTAAAATCGGTCACACATACATACAAGTATTGTAGCAAAAAAAAAACGACAGACAGTTTATGAAACATCGTTGAACGTAACTGCGCATTAATTTCAAATTGTTACTTGTTTCTGGGTAGAATTTTATTATTTGGCATCGTGACCTGAACTATTAAACATTTGCATAAAAATGTTAGTTTATATGTTAATTTTTGCATATACATTAAAAAAAATGTTACAAAATTGTAATATATTTTTACTGATAGAGAAACAGAAAAGCACAAGGTTGCAATTATAATATGCATAATATTGATGTGAATCCTCAATACCGAAATGGATTTTAAAATTTCCAAATTTTTACTCAATATTCCATAACGTTTTTGTAAGACATTATTCTATATAATATTAACATAATTGGCCCATTAAATTAATTGTTTTATACAGAACTATATAATTGCATACATACATTAACCTATTCTGTAAAATTGAAAAGGTATTAAATCGAGATCACTGACCGTAAAACATTTTCTTCAGAGATTTATTGCAAGAAGACCTGTTAGGTAATATTAATAGAAGCAGCTCAAGTGAGTTAGTAGTCATGTCTTCAGATCAATAGATACTAGTTATTAACCATCGGATGTTTTAGTTTCGTAGAAAATAAATCGACAACAGTATGAATGTATTATAATTGATTGATATTTAAAATATACATCACTCATGTTATATAATTTCCTGATGAATCTCATTTATACAGAGCTGACAACTACAAAACTTGAATTGACAACTAATATGTGATAAAAAAGGAGAGATATAGCAAACCCATGTATGCGACACGAGCCGACCATACGAACACGACGCCAAGTTTATTGTGTGTTTACGAGGGTAGTCCCAGAAGTACCCGACCTAACAAAGAAAATACAATAAATATAGTCTTGTATTTAGGAAACAAAGAGTTCTGACTACGTATAGCTTGGAATCAATTACTTGGCACAATATTCATAGTGTTGTTCAAAATCGTTCAAACAATTTTTTGAAAAACTTTTAAACATGAAAACTCTTATTTTATAAAAAGTTATCGATGAGGTACAAATTATTTCTTTAGACTGTGTTGGAATTGTGAGGTCTTCATAGTATTTTTTAAATTACTACTCTTTAAGTTCCCTTATTTTTTTCAAAAATGAATTCCTCGAAAAGATATAGGACATCACTAAAAGAGATTTTGTGTGAGGCAGATAGAATGCCAGAAAATATGATGACATAAAAAGGGTAAAATGAAGAGTAATAAATAATTTGATAAAATTAATTATTCATGAACATATTTTACCGAATATTTATGTACAAGTAGATGAAATAAGTTTGTAGTTTAATTAGGTACTATAAATTTCAAAAATATAAAATGAGTAATAAGAATATTCAAATTGCATAAAAATAACCGTTTCTTAGGGCTAGCAAAGACCTAGGTGGCCTTGATGCATATATAACTAATATCAGTCAAGCAACGGCTGCTGCTTTTATCACCAGAATAACTTACCACCAGCTGGTTTGTATATATTTCTAGCGGCTTATATGTTGCCACACCCTAGGACATTGGGTGTCGCCCTAGCAAGGGGTGTACGGGTGGAAGTCTTGAAAGGTAAGTCCTGAAATTTCTCTAGTGATTTCTTTACTCCACTTTAGCTAGCAGCTAGCTTGCAGTGGAGGTAAGAGGAGAAGCTAAAATAGCGTCATCCGTTTTCCAGCCTCGGTCAAGATAGAAAAACTTAAGCTATACAAGAAAAACGGGAAATCTGCCCATTCCTGCAATGAAACTACAACACTAACCTTCCTAAACTTTTATATACGTATATATCACAGAATAAATCACAAACCTAACTCTAACTTATCTTTATGGTTCACAATTATATAGTTCGGGGCCGCAACCGTATCACCAGATGGAAGAGAGCTTATTCTACATAGAACTTATCTGTTCAAGCTACTCATACTTAGGTAAGGTTTGTGATCAAGACATACAATGCTTCGGATAGGATGTAAAACCTTAGGTCCATTGTTTATTATATGCTACGCAAATAAAATATCCCATTGCAAGAGAGGGGTTCGGAGAAATATTCAGGGTAGGGGTAGCTTGTCTCCTGACGTCAGTGATAGACCTTGGCCATGAGGTAAGTCGATGTTAAATAACATTATAAAAAACATATTCTAATTATATATTTAATGAACGATGTACACGAACCAGGGAATACTCTTTATTCATTATTGTTTCTAAAATAATTAATAAGCATTAACAAATTTTGGAGTTTACTAGACGAATAACTATGAGACTACATATCGATGTACTATGCTGTAAGAAATTCGACACTCAATAGGAATATGTTGAACATCAAATTGTCTGGCACCATAACTTCGCCAATTTGTTCACTATATTTATCTTTTCTGTTCTAAACTATGCCTATTAAAAAAAATAACAATATGTCATCATTTTACATGTCATATTATTTTTTATAAATAAATTCTCTGCAATTATAATGGCTACAAAAAAGCTGTTAGTAATGACCTTGTAAAGTGCGTCCATTAATTTTAATGTTCTTAGTAATTGTAAATGAAAGCAGATATGAAAGTGTAATTTTGTTGCTTAGTGATATGGGTGCTCGATTTAAAAGATACGCGGAGTATGTCAGCTTTTTAATAAATATTACTAGACATAGTTTACTAAATACAACTAAACAAGTTTACAATAGAACACAATAAGTTTAGGTTCACACCTGTCACTTTCTATATAAGGAATCACATCTTATGAATATTTAATTCATGAACCAATATAAATAGTTTTGGTATTATTATCAAATCACTTTATTCATACATCGCTAAGTAGTAAAAAAGCGGTTTAAAAACCTTAAAACGGACTTTTACGTACGTAAAACATCTCTATCTAGAAATTGAGTGGCCGAGAAAAAATAAACCAACATATAAATGCAGAATATCTGTTTTATGCGACAGCTTTATTTTTTTCAAATAGTCCACCCTCGTGCTTTCTCATGATCCATGGACAGGATAGGGTGTATCCTATCCACCTCAAAATCAATAGGTGTCATCTGGGAGATATTCCCGATCAGACTCAGTCAAAATCCGATCGAGCCGACACGATTTAGTTGAGTTATCGTATTAACAAAAAAAAAAATTCTCAAATAGTCCACCATCTTGCTTTCTCATGACCCATGGACAGAGTGGGGTGTGTCCTATCCACCTCAAAAATCAATAGGTATCGTCTGGGAGACGTCCCCGATCAGAATTAGTCAAAACCCGATCGATCCGACACGATTTAGTTGAGTTATCATGCTAACAAAAAAAAATTTCAACTAGACCCAAAAGAGAGGGTGGTGTCTGCTATCCACATCAAAATCAATAGGTGTCGTCTGGGAGACGTCCCCAATCAGAATCAGTCAAAACCCGATCGATCCGACACGATTTTTTAAACACCATTTTCTTTTATCTTTAGACCAAAAAATTAAAAATAAACCCAAAAAAAAATTTTGTTTTTTCACTTTTCCTTTACACGATTACATTACTATTCCGCGTATAGTGGAGTGCGGAAAAGTAACATCACTGAAAGAGAGATTAATAAATATTCGTTCTCTACATTCAGCCAACGCTGAAATTTGTTAAAGATCAAATTTGTTACCAATGTTGTTCTTAATATGCGACAATGGCCTATTGTGCATGCAATAATGAGATACTTAACATATAATTTATGCCCAGAAAATGATATATTTATTTCAAACAATACACTTTTGATCTAATAATATAAATAAATAACGTAGCTCATTCCATTTTGATTATTTTTAATTCACTGCTATTACTGAAATGGTCAGTTTTTAATTAAAATTAAAACACATTCTGTTTTATTTAAAGCGGTGTATGTATTTTTCGCACACCGTTTAAATATAGCATATAGATATTTTCTGGTTGTCTTAGTTATATAAGACTTTCGTGTCAGTTTCGAGAAAGTACAATACTCTCAAGACAATATTCTCAAAAGGTGAATATGCGGCGAGGATTGTTGGTGACAAAATTGTAGGGCCATATTTTTAGGGAATTTTAATCTAATCATTGATATCATTGAATCATTGATAATGAAATTCGGGAGAGAGGTCTGGACGAGGACATGTGGAGAAATAGAGAGGAATGGAGATTAGGAATCGGAAGACGGCGAAGGACGTTATAAACCGATATGATGATGATCTAATCTAATCATTATTAAAACTTTCTGTCAACAACGTGATATGCCAGAACATGTTCTACAACGTCGAGTCTTTTTGACCCTACTCACGTTTTAGGTGCAATTTTCAACTCTTTAGGAAGAAATGAAATCTTTTCATATTTTTAACAAAATTACTTTGAAACAATTCAAAAAAAAAATAAGGTAACTTCACAAATAATATCACAAGGAATAGAAAAAAAAATAAACGAAATCCGGGTAACATAAAAGGGAAAAAGTAAACTAAATAACTAAGGATTACTAGATTAGGTAGGTGAAATTTTCTTCAGTCTTCAATATTTGATTCTGATTGACATCGAAAGCACAGCCGTTTCATTTTCTCATGTTGCCTACAAATTAGAATGGCACATATCTCGCAGGAATTATACGTTTTTCTATCGTTCGTGCACATATAGCATCTCTTTTCGGTTCCCGGTTAGTCCTAGTGTATGGGGGGATGGACAGATCCCATGAGCTCTGGAATCCCTAGAACTGTTCTTATTTCAGTTCTTGGATTTCTACTTCTCTGATAAGGGTTTCGCCGTATGCACAGCTGCAGAGATACTTGATGGAAAGCTACTCAAGGCTGCGAGCTTTTCCCACCACCCGATACAAACACATGTGCGTCTTTGTCGCTTCCGGGTCATTTTGACCCATACGTTGTAGAGGGAAGGTTAGATTATTATTAGATTAGAAGGTTAGCGTCTATGCGTCCAGCGAGTCGTAGCAGAGCCGAACTCAAGTAGCTATTATTACACATTACACATAGTTCACAGAGAGTACATCATAATGCAATAATCAATATTAATAAATTCTCGAATAAACAAAGAAACGGGGAAGGAAGTTTATAAATGAAAAAACTTACCAATACGTGTCTCAATCTTGATTTCTGACTCGCATGGAGACCAGTTCCGATAATGAAAATTTATTATTATGTACTTTTCTAAGTTTTATGCAGTAAAACCTCGACCCCTATCACTTAACAGTAGGTTACGCAATAACAAAGTCCTTTTAACGACTACTGTCACCAAAGGACAGTACAGAAAGTTAGTTATATATGAACTATGTTTTAGTGAGTAGGAGATAACTCTTGAAGAGCATGACGCCTCCACTACGACGACGCTCCAGCTGGCGGTTCAGCAGAAGTTAGATGGCGTTGTCGAGAATTTCTATACTATTTAAAAAAAGTCCAGCTATTTGAGGAGTCGAACCCGCGACCGCTGAGTTCCCAACCGTACGCTTTTAGTGATGAGCCAATGAAATTTTAAATTTTTATGTGTTTGATAATGTATAGTAGAATTATTGTTATAAAATTGGAAACACTTCGCAACCGGATTCGATTTTACGTTTGCATACCAGTTATACCCTTTAGAAATGAAAACATGTGTTCCAAACGGCTATATTCAGGATTTTTCTTAAACACGTCTTCCACTTTAATCACAGTATTGAGTTAATGACATCTTCAATGACAGTACTGAGTTCGCGTGTGTTGTGGTTCTTTATTTTTTGTTTAACAGCATCTAATACCATCAACTGTTCTTCAACGATAAGCTATATATTTCAGAAGGTAAACTGTCTCCTACTGCTTCTGCTATTCAATTAAGCTCATGAGCTGCAGCTGTAAAGCGTCAAATTATATTTAGAAAAGTTTTAGTTAATAGATCTTAGCATGTATTCAGTTGCGTCCGTTAGCAATACTTTCTGATATTTGTCTTGCTCTTGTCACACACAGTGAAGGTACTCAGTCACAATCTACGATTAGTTTGTGGTTGGTATTATCTAATAGCTTAGAAGCCACTAAATGGCTGTCACGCACCAATTAAAAATATCGCGACAGAACGTCCGCATGCGGTAGTTACTTGACTATAATGAATTACACAACATTCTTCCCACCGTGGATGCGAATAGTTTGCAATGCGTTCTCATATATCTGGTCAACATCTGTTTCTTAATAAAGTTAGTTTACGGAGTTTTTGGTCCATATATTGTTGTAGAAACTGGCGTAGTGCAGGGTTCTTCAGTTTGTGTAATGAGAAGTAAGTAATGTAATGAGATCATAGAAAAAAATAAACAGTTTTAAAACCTTAAAATGGACTTTTTGGCACGTAGACCATCTCTATATCGAACTTGAGTGGCCGAGAAAAAATAAAGCAACACATAAATGCAGAATATGTGTTTTATGCTACAGTTTTATTTTTTTCATTGGCGACTGCTTCAGTGCCACATTAATACGTTTGTGATCGAACGAAATTATTTCTTTTCTCATTCATTCGTATATGATACAGGCCGAATATATGTTTTTTTTTTCGTTCAACTGCATTGCAAATGCTGAATGCAAAATCAGCAACGCATTAAATGTTTATATTTAAAATCTTAGAATGAACATAAACATTTACATCGTGCTCTCTCATGACCCATGGACAGTGTGGGGTATATCCTATCCACCTCAAAATCAATAGATGTCGTCTGGTAGACGTCCATTATCAGAATCAGTCGAAACTCGATCGAACTCATACGATTTAATTGATCATGTTAACAAAAAAAATTCTCAAATAGTCCACCATTGTGCTTTCTCATGACCCATGTACATGGTAGAGTGTGACATATCCATCTCAAAATAAAAGGGTGTCATCTGGGAGACGTCCCTGAGCAGAGTCAGTCAAAACCCGATCGATCCGACACGATTTAATTGAGTTATCCTGCTAACAAGAAATTTTAATGCCGATGACAACGACAACGACGAAAACGAGGTCAACGACGTCAGTGATGACAACGACACACACACAGACACAAGTTTTGTAAAAACCATTTTTTTTTTGGTTTTTAGGCCGAAAATCGAAAAATAAACGCTAGAAAAAGCATTGTTTTCCCTTTTTCTTTACACGATTATTTATTACTTTTCCGCTCTGGTATAGTTGAGCACGAAAAAATTAAAATAATGACATAATTATTGTGACCATTAGATGAAGCATGGCTCTTCATATGTCTTAATTCTTATAGTGTGTAAGTTACCTGGTCCAAATCTATATGTGCAAGAAAAGATGTAAGTATTAAAATTATTTTAATCGTACTACTTAATAAACGTTTTGTAGCATGACAGTAAGTATACTCTGGAAGTAATTAATAGGATAAGACCATCTTAATCGCTTTGTCAAATTGCTTAAGTTTTATATTCCTTGTCGATGAAGAATTCACTACGGTTCCTCTCGAGCCTGGTGCCCTTCGAGGGATCGGTACAGAAACACGGCTTTTGTATCGCCAATGTTTTCCCAAATCCTAATGATTCTGATGTCTCAACGTGGCCTAGTAAAGCCACGTTGTTGTCACGATTGCAGGACTCATTCCAGGTTGATTCCACAATTTAAACAGTCGTTGAATATGATAATACAAACATACGATGTTACTTTATGTTATGAGAAGGGATACGTAGGAAATCGTGGTATCGCGGAGGCAGGTGCCTTGACATGTTGGAGTTTTAGGGACTATCCTTAGAAACTGGAATCAGAAATAGTCCTCAACCAAGTTACTCAAAATTTCATCATAATAGACTACATGCGGAAGCGGGACTACATGCTGAAGCGCCACAAGAAACAAGTGGGTCAAAACTAACAGCTGTAGGCAAGTAAAAATACTTTTAACTATACCTTGCAGTAAACTACTAAAATGCTTCTTCAATCTGTCTTCTATAAATCTGCGAATAATAATAGGATTGTTAACGGGATATTTCACGCTAAACAAGGATCTACATGTTATGGGCTGTACTCTTATTTATGGAAGATATAGCCTGGAAGTCGAAACTGTGAAACATATTCTAAGAAGCTACCCCGCATTCCGAGGCCAATATTCGTCGGCTACCACCGTATACACATCTTTAATATATTCACAAGTAAGCAAATCGCAATAATATTGGGCCGTCCCCTCGCTCATATAGAAGGCACCTCCGGAGCATGCGTCTAGAGGATTCGGATCAAAAAACTAAAGTTACCACGTTGTTCGCGAGGGTCGACTTATTGTATTGTTTTTATCAAAATGCTAAAATTCGAACGAAAAGCATTTCGTACATCGACCTAAAAATTTCGTGACACACACGAAAGCATTCCTTTTAGTAAATAGAGATGATATGATGTTTGGCGACAAATTGGCAGCTCCGATAGATGCAGCACAATGGGTCGTATATGATGGCCTTAGTGCGTGTTGACTCTACTTACACTTCTCCCTTATAGAATCCGGGATCCAAAATAGGGAAATCCAAGCATTTTTAACACATTTCAAACTTCCATCGCTGTTTGTTGGTATCTTAAAAACATATGTGTTTACAAAATCTATATAATACTACGTACTCCTATCTAATATGCACATTTCTGGATTTAGTAGATCTAGTTAGACTTATTTGATGTAAAGGTGATACAATAATTTTGATATATAAAGGATATTAAAATGAAAAGTTACATTACGTAACAACCAAGTAACTAAAATACAATGAAAAAAATATTCCAATTGTATTAGTGTGAAGGATTTCTCTGAGCTTATTACTCTATTTTAGAAGAAAATACTGAGGATGGATCAGAACGTTGCTATTAAAAACGTCTTAGCTTGATTCAGTGGCATAGTCCAGTATTGCTTTCTGCGGAACATAGGTTAGCAAATCAAAGGGACTAGACGGACCCAAAAGAAATTCCATTATCCCCGTCTTTTTGTTAACTTTAAATTCTTAAATTCGCCTTTAGTTTTTTGTTAGACACTGGTCTACTATATTTTCTTAAATGTTAAATTTTAAACATCGTAATTGTGTGATATTTTACTTTTTCATGGTAGTTTTAAAATAAAACGTAAATTTTTATGTTCTTTTTGTACGTTGTTAATACAGTAGATACCAATAAATTCATTATGTTAAAAACAACTTATGTTTCCAAAAATTGTTGAGAATACAATAGATATTTAATTGCTGGCTTTCCGGTTCTCCGGAATTGGTTTTCCAGAATAATAAATAAATATATTATCATGAATGCCTCGAGCGATCCCGAACGCCGGGAATATTCTAAACCATCAAGAGTGTGTGGAGTTGACTTCCAGTGCGTTCTATACTAGAAGGTTCGCCAAAGTTCTTTACCTAGAAACGTCTGGAGAGACGTCCTACTACGTCTATAGTATATAAGAATTGTGTCGTCTACTATACTATATAAGAATTGTGTCGTCCAGCCAGGAGGAATCTGGACCGCGATAGTGAGCGATACGGTGCGAAGAGACAAGAGAAGTGACATTGTGTAATACAGTGCGAAAATTGGTTTATAAAGTTAAAGTAGAAAGAAAGTTACTTAGTTAGTTGGTTGAGTTGTAAATAAGTGTTCTAAATAAAAAACTTTCTAGTAAATTCGTTACAATATTTAAATGATTTATTTATTATTTTTATTATTTATTATGTGTCCATTTCGGATAAATAGAACACAAACAGCTTGCTAGGATTGCACACATTTATATTAATATAAGGTTTACACATATTGACATAGGTAGCTATATTTTAATACTTCTTACTAAATTATCAACGAACGAGAATTTTATATAATGTTATTATATTTTCATAAATTTAACTGGTTTTGAGTTAACTCTATTTGAATTTGTTGAAAATCTCAAAAATACAAAATTAAGGATTTACAATATTAGATCTGTTTTCATTAACAAATTAAATTCGGATACATAAAAATATCTAAGTGACCTTTTGCTTGCCTTCTGTGAGCTTTAAGCCACAGCTTAAAAAGTTCGATGGTATGCCAATATTAAGTTTAAAATTTTTTTTCAAAAATTAAAAACGTCCAAATAAAAACAACGTTTGAATAAATATCTGAAGCAGCCCTCATATGAATATACTCGTGCACTGTTGTCTTTAAACTAAATTTTCAAAATGACACCGCAATGCTATTTTTGATGATTATATCATTATTAGTAGCTGAAACATTGTTTTTACACTTTAATTTATTTATGCCAATTTTCGCTTTTTTAGGACTGACAAATCGTTATACTGTAAGACTGTCCTGTCAGAGAGGATAAGACACAATATTGTCAAAACGTAAATATGTGACCAGAATTGTCGGTAGCTAAAAGTTTGATGATATGCAAATATTATATTTAATTGATTTTTTTCAAAAATAAAAAGACTGATTAAAATAGAGACAACGTTTGAATAGATGTTTGAAGCAATTTCCAAATAAGGTGTTACTCGCGCCCTGTTGCCAGTTACAAGTATTTTTGAACATGGCGCCACAACACCATCTTTGGCGATTATTTTCTTAATAACGATTTATTTCACATCATCGTTATTAACTAACATAGTATTTTGATAAAGTACAGGCCCTAATTTCCTTAAGAACACATGCCTCGAATCGCATTGTTACTAAACTGGGTTAATTTCATTACATCCTCAGAGTATAGTTAGGTAAAGAGCAGTAATCTTCCTCACTGTGTAAGCCCTCATTCAAGGCCATTACGACCGCCAATGAATATAGGTAAACACAGATCAATTAAATTAACCTGTGTTAGTTGCTGATAATCGTAGTTTAACTGTGTGAAGACTTCAAATACAACAGCTTGGTTCCGTGTAACAAATTGATTATCTGCTAGCGGGATATTTATGCATTGAATTATACAAGAAATATATTGTGATAGGAGATGTCATTATTTTAGCGCATAATGTAATGGTCTACATTTGCCACAAAAATTGTAATTTATCTTGTAGACTATTGCCAGGTCTTCCTCCTCACGTTAATTAATATTATTTACAGCGTTATTATTTCTGTCGTCGATTAAAACTGTATCAAACTGGACGAGTATCTTTTTTATACACATTATTACCTAGAAATACTCAAAGAATTCAAATTACGGATAACTGTTATCGGAGATCGCTGAATCTCTTTTTTTTTTTCACAAACATTCTATTCTGAGAAAATGCAATATCATTTGACATCTGTCGTTTCAAATTTGCAATTCCTATAAAGGCATATGGCGAGTGCAATTCGATGTATTTTATTTTAAATCGCTTGACTTAAGTAAGCGTCAAGCCTAAATTTGAATTCTCGTCGTGACCCAATACGCGAAACTAACTAAACATATACTAAAAATACTGCTTTTTCATATATAGGTTTTCATTACAGAGATAAAATTGATAGTAATAACAGTTACTGAAATTACAATTACTTAAATACGTTTTCTTATTTTCCGTATAAAAAGCGATAAGAAGTAATTAGTTCTGTTAGTCGAATTGTTGACATCAATAAATTAATCATAAAAGCAATAAAAATTAGAGTACCAATTAAATGAAATTTGCTAATATAACTTGAGGCTATAAATAGACTTTAAAAGTGGTTTTCATTGAAATTAAAAGTTTATGCTGCATTTCAACATTCCTGTTATCTTAGATGAGAATAATTTACAAAAAATGGAATGGTGAAACATTCAGATCAAAAAAGTGAAATGCATATTAATTATACTTAGTTAGGCAAGATTATACAAATCTATCGATACAGTAATTAATGAAAAGTTTGCGATTATCATAAAATTTAAATTATATACAGTAGTGAAGTAAATGTTGGCATAAATTCGATAAAAGTTTTACCGGTCAAGAAATATGTGCTTCGATTAGTTTATGTTACTTTTTAGATATATGTGTGATTCTCTGTAGATGTATTTTTTTCACAGCAATACTGTTGGAGTCATGATGTCACCAATAGTTTTTTAAATAGCAACATCCATAATAATAATAATAATGCATTATTAAACAAAGTTACGGGACAAATTAAATAGAACTTAAATAATACACTCACATAAATATTGTGTATACAAAACTAAATTTACAATAAAAATATGTTACAATGTATATGTAATATACAGGGTTAGTCATAAATAAGGAAACGGTCACATATCTCTGAAGCCGTCATCAGATTTTAATGAAATTTAGTGTACAGGGATAACAAAGGACTCAAAAGTGATATAGGAAATGTTAACACATCTTAATTGTTTTCATAAATTATGTCAGATTTATTATTTTAAATGAAACACGCTGTGTATTCTTCGTAAAGAGTAGAAAAAGTGCCATATTGTAGGTTAAAAATAAATTATAGTTTTTGTATTTTTTCGGTTTTATGGTGATATAACTTGGTGATGTTACAACTTATTTATTATAAACTTACAGCTAAATCAAAATGAAACAATGTAAACAAATCCGTTTCGTACAGAACGACTTTCCTTTTTCCACCAGCAATTCAAATCCCTGTCCGTGTCCTATGCCCTTGGGTAGCAACGCAGCGAAAGTGTGTGGTAGACGTGGAAAGCAGAATATAATATATCGTATATGTGCAGAACAAGGTGCTGATTACACATCACGTACCAGACACAACAACAGCATCCAGTATTCCAAGACATTACTCCAAGTAAGTCCATTTACCAATCTTCATCTTCCTGCTACGCAGGTGGTCCTTCGCCTATATCGGTATTAAACATAAATTTTAACTATAACCTTCAATCATTACCCAACAAAATCATTTTTTAAAGTAAATGTTCAAATTTCCATTCCGCTGCACCTTAAAAATGTCTCCATCTATCTTCAAATCCTTGTATGGGATTTAAAAGCCATTCTTGCTTTATATCCTGAATCGCAACACTTATCTTATTAGTCAAGTGTACTAAATTCGTTGGTTTATCCTTGTATACTACAGTTTTACTAAAATGTACAAAATTTCCCCAAAACAAAAAAACCAACAGATTTAGATCCAGTAACCTAGGCGGCCCCTCCGCAGGTCCCTTTCTTCTAATCCAAAGATTCGGAAATATTTGATTCAAATTATTTCGAATGGTTGCAGCATAATATGGAGATGCACCATTTTACTGAAAATGAATTTATCAGATTGTTGTGGATTGAGAATCAAGTTTTGAAATGCCGGAATGACGTGGTACTGTAGCAAATAAATATATCTCTCGTCTGTTAGTGTCTGCTCAATGAAGAGCGGACCTATAATGTTGTGATCGACAATTCCTAATCAAACGTTTACTTTTTCTGGATTCTGGGTATGATATTTTAACATCCAATGGGGATTTTATTAGAACAGTGTCTACTGCTGTGATTATTTACAGATTCATTTAGGCAGAAGGTTGCCTCTTTATCTGGCATCTGATACCAAGGATACCAGATAATGTTACAATATTCTAGCTTCGTGAGCAGTAACGAAAAACATAAACTTTTATAGCGGCAATGTTAGAAAACTATTGTTTTCCTAATCATAAAGCTTAATATTTTATATGTATTCATAGTTAATTGATGAATATGACTAGAAGATTAAAGTTTGTCATCAAAAAGAACACCAAAGTCTTTAACGATTTTACAGCGTATTAAGGGTGTAATATTCAGAGAATAATCATATAATATTGTTTGCATTTTTAGGATAAATAAACATTTTACACTTATTTATATTTATTCAATACTACTCATCAAGTTGATACAATGTCGATAAGCCTTTGTACAATTAAAGTTATCAATGCAACATTCAAAAATAATTTCAGATCATCAGTAAAAAATATTATTCGATTTTAGAGTTATAGATAAGTTATTAGTGAATATAATGAATCATAATGACACTATATTCGAGCCGTGAGGCACACCAGAACCAGCAATGAATATTTTAATTTATAACCATTATATGAAATATAATGGTTTAATGAAATATAATATTCTATTAAATATAATCAACTACAATTTAGAAAGTAGAATGAAGTGATATCAAACACTTTCGAGAAATCCGTGTACACTACATCGACTTGACTTCTGTTATCTACATGACTTACAACAAACTGTGTGGATTCCGACAAAGTCGTGTCAGTTGAATGACACGAAATTTTCTGACATGTCAAGTCAGAGAACATATTATTTTACATACTGTACAACAAATTTTGTGGTAGGTTAATGACAACTACTTCGAGGAATTTAATAATTAATTTAATTTTTATAGCACGTATTTCCATTATTTCGTTACAATACTGGGTGTATCTATTTTTTTACACTGCTTTATGCTATTTCTTAATTTTTTTGGTGATACACGGTCAGAGAGGTACCGAATTTTCCCTGTTGGATTCATACAATAACACTCCCGATACTGGGCCTATTTCGCTACCATTAATTAACGAGTTGTATTATCTTAACTTAATACGTAGTCATTCCATATAAAAACTAATTCAGCCTAAGAAAACTATATCCATCCATACGTTAAGATATACTGTTGTGAACACTGGTCGAGTCTCTGTTTCTAACTGAATAGGCTATAATTAAAATATTTTATGCATGATATATGTACTAACCTTTTGTTGTATACCAGGGTCGTATTTAGGTTCGATATCAAAGATAAAAATATCCTAAAGAATTTACCAATACAAATTTAGTTGTAGATCATTGCAGTGCTAATGTACCTGCTAAATTAATATGTCATTAGGCTGTCAAGAGTCTGATAGCAATCGTATGACATTTACATATATTATATGTCGACATTGACTTTTCAATTTCAATTTAATTTCTGAACTCAAAGTTCATTCGTTCATTGAAGTAGACAGAGTATGAAGCATATTAGAATAAAATGATATAATATAATTCGTGCCAGAGGAACTCGGTAGTTTGTTCCGATTTCGTAACACTATTGTATATTTAGAATTATTGTTTGTATACATCAGATGTCTCCTTAACACCATTCACAACTACTATACTATATTTTAATGAAAGATATTTAGTGAATGCACTACTCAAAATACTGAATTATTACGACATTGTTCGAATATTGTTTGCGATTATAAAATTTTGAAAATTACATTGACTTATTGCAATATCTTCGGAATTGCTGCAATTTAACGTCAGAATATACCCCAAAATGTTTTGTGTGGTATAACACATATGTAAAATATGATGCGTCACTTGACTTACGGGTATACTACGCAGAATAAATACTTTGAAGAAGAAAGATTTATTCAGATTTTACGTTCCAGATACTCCTAAGCCAACGTTTTCTACAATTATACAAAACTATGACATACATGAGAATAGAGTTTGATGGCCGGAGTCTTTGGCCTACGATTTAAAAGAGTATCGCAAAAAGTCCGTCTTCAGAAACCAAGTGTTTTTATTGCAAACAAATATTCGTCGACATTATCAAATTAGTTTAGTTAACCATGAGCTAGGCTAGCTGTAGGTAATGTGCATCAATTTAGCTGCAGAACTTTTTATATACGATATGAATCTGTTACAAATAGCAGTACACCTTGAGCAGCAATGTTGCATTATTTAACGTAAATTTGGTTAATTATAAATACATAAAAATCACCAACCCTATGGACGAAATAATTATATAAATATCTAGTCGATATCTAACTAACTATTGCGAGCAGCAAAGTTCTTTTGTTTTAAAATACAGCAAATAGAATCGCCAAAGCAATATAAGTATTGTTTAAGTTCGTCATTATTTTTGCGATAATTGCAGTTGGTTAGCATTGCTAGTGTAATACCAATTAAACAGCTACTTTTTCGTGTTTATTTTTATAGGGGCGAGATTTAGATAGTATTATTCAATCTCACTCCCGTCGAGTCACGCAATCATGCACATACATTCAGCCAAATAATGTGAGAATCAAGCCTACGTTGAGATTAAAATCACGCACATACATCCAGCCAAGTGATGTGAGAATCAAACGGACGCCGACGTTGAGATTACTTCGAGTCCAGTCAACTTAGCAATTAAGGCCAAACTTTGCGAGGTAATTATAGTATAATGTACATAATTTTTTTTATAATATCTATAACATTCATATCAATCCTGATTCGAAGTAGTCCTATGAAAAATACCCTGTGAAAAGACTTATCAAAACATAGTTATCCATATCAATTCGAATTCGAGGTAGTCCTATGAAAATATACCCTATGAAAACATAGACATCTATATCAATTTGAATTCGAAGTAGTTCTATGAAAAAATACCCTACGAAATGTAAAATACCCTACGAAAAGTAAAATACCCTGTGAAATTATGGATATCTATATCAATTCGAATTCGACGTATTCATAAGCAAAAATACTCAACCAATTCTTGTTAGTACTAAATGTTCTTTTCGATTAGATTTCCGTCTTAGAGAAGTCACTAAGTAAATGACAAGAAGACGATAATTGTGAATAGCATGAATATTAAGTAAATACTTCCAATAATTTAATCAATAATAATATTGATTAATAATCAAGACAGTGTTTTCTTCTACCGATCATATTACTGCTAGTTCGAGATTTTTCCAATAACATTTACAATAGTTATTATTCACAGTTTACGTTATTATTCATTTATACAATATAAGACATGGTAATTTTAAAAATTATCATTTCTTATATTATGTAAATGAATAATAACATTTAAGTTTTTTTCGCAAATCCATTTTCCACGAACAATTTCGAATATTGATTAAACATAAGACTCGAGTCAATTGTCCTTAGAACAGATTTTCATACTATTTGATTCAATTCAACCAAAACCTTGTTGTCTCTTCGAGTCTTACCACTCGTTGCCTTCATATTTCAGAATTAGAGACGAAATAGAAAGATATAACTGATCCATCATAAACACATTCATGGAAATATAAATCAAGTAGGCTACATTGATTCGCTCTTTCAAGCCTTGGTTTGGTGCACGGCATTTATGAACATTTTCGTAGTACAATCCTATCAATAGAATCTAGCAAGTCACGTTCCTTTCTGGGAAAGAATTTAAATATTTCGAGACGTCAAAACCTCTTAAGTATTGGAATGGAATAAAGTATTCAGTAATGCACTCGTTCAACTTCGGGTACCATCAAGAACTAATGTAGTGAGACAGAGAGATATTCTCGATGCATTTCCCTCAAATAGGAAATAATAATTTAATTACTGAAGTTCATTCAACATTTAAATATAAGGAATTAAAAAATTATCATGTTTTCTATTTATTACAACCGTAATTAACTCAAAAATTAAATCGGTATTGATTATATTTTAGAGAAAATATATCGAACGTGTCTCATTATGTTTTTTAATGATGGTACGTCCATGAAAAGGTACACTGAATGAAATTGGCAATAGTGACAATTCATTAAAGATGATATGATCCGATATGATACTCTAATACCACATGTAATACTATCTACATTTCCATAACAAGTATCATAACTGAGTGTAGTAAGATAGTTGATGTGCATAAATGTAATATCCATAAAATATACAAATATAACGATATGTCACTGTGTATATATACCACCTGTTTGCGTTTATTGCATAGATTGCGTGAAATTCCATTTGAATGTCATCTAATTGGGAGAGAGTTATTTATATCATTTAAAAGATGGCCTTACTACTGTTTATTCAGAGATTATAAACATATTAAAATATATGGAAACCTTGCAGCAGATAAATTATAAATTGGGTATACACGCAAATATTGCCGGTATAGTTAAAGAATATAATGACCATGGTAGTTTTTTGTCAAGTGGAATATACCATACCAAATTTAGAGATTAGATATTGGTTTTATCGTAATGTTGTGAATGTAAAGACATCTGTAAACGCAAAGGCATTTATATGATTAAATCATACAGTCAATGGGTATTTAATTGTAGCAGACTTATGTGACATCAATATAATGCAAAGTTTTACTACCAGAGGGTAACATTCAAACTACAGAAATAAGGAGTTTATACTCCAATCCGTCTGCAAATGCCTTATATAATAAGAACTAAACAAATTAGGTCAAAACAGCTATTCCCCTGGCTATATGCCAAACGCCGAGCGCTCAATTACATGACAAAATTTGTCGTATTTTTTCTAACAGAGTTAGCACTAAAAATACATGACACATGATTGTTCCAAAACCACCAAGAAAGATGCAAAGTGTCACCTATCTCAGGATATCATTAACTGAAGACCGGTTTCGACTTTTCTATCTTGAGTCTCGTCAGTGCAGTGTAAACGAGTATACTTTCGACAGATAAAGCTCACATCTAGTAGACGTTGCTACGTTCCACCGCAGTAGAACGTACCAAACGCATCTTTGTTGGTGGCTTTGGAACAATCACTGTGTTATTAGTGCTAACTCTGTTAGACAAAAATACGACAAATTTTGTCATGTAATTCAGCGCTCGGCGTTTGGCATATAGCCAGGAGAATAGTTGTTTTGACCTAATTTGTTTAGTACTTACTATATAAGGCATTTGCAGATGGGTAAGGATAAACTCCTTATTTCTGTAGTTTTTTATGTGACATATTTTGAATTTTTGACTACAGCAACTACTCGATTAGGGATACACAACTATGTGTAAAATTTATAGAAATACTTTTTGTGATAACAAGAACCTATTACTGTAGACAGTATTTTACGAAGTACAAACTAACCGAGACACGAGATATGAAATTGTTTTATACAAACATACCCAAAAATAAAAAATATATTGGATACTGTAGTTTCTCAAATTTAACAAAAGAGCATCGGTATCAAGATTCTCAAACACTAAACATTTTATTATTTCCTAGAAATACGCCCCAGCCTATAACTTTTTAATTATTGACAGTAGAAACGCCATTTTTTGGACTTCGGTGTTAAAGTAGGTTTTTTACAAGCTCTGCATATAATATGTAACATGTCGTTTCTGGAAGTGACCGGAAGTTATATCAACTTTTTAATTTTAAATGGAACACCCTGTATATTTTTACGGTATTAGATGGCATACTTTATTATGAATCCATTGATATAATATTGTTTGTATTTACTGTCAACGGTTAGCAAAATATATAGCTTTATGTACTATATTACGGTAATAACTAATAAATATAGTACATATAATCTAAGAGGGCCTATGCCTACAATTTTAAAACAATAGTTACAAGTGACGCTAGCTTGACAATTTTGTTTAAACTGACCTTTCTGTTTATTGTCACAAAGTAAACGAATAGAATTAATTTAAAAATCTTTCGGAATAATGGATGATGAAATTATAGTTCTATCAGATATGTTGGAAGTGTACTATGCTTCAAATAAAAATAGTGGTGAAGCTTTAAGAAGGTACGTTGAAAAATTTCCTGACAGACAAGTCCCATCTAGAAGAAAATTTAGTCATTTACATGAGAAATTCAGAAGAATTGGATCACTGAAGAAAATTAAAAAAGAAAATCCAACAATAGCAAATGAAATGAAACAGTTGGACGTTTTACTGGCAATAGAGGAAAATCCTCAAACTTCAACTCGATAAATTGGAAATAGTTTAAATATGTCGTATTCAATGGTGCACAGAATATTAAGAAAGCATAAAATGCGGCCTTTCAAATCTAATTTAGTTCAACATGTACAGCAAGTTGATGCTCCTAGAAGAATTCAATTTTGTAATATTTTTCTGCAAAGGGTAAATGACGATTATTTATTTTTAAATAACACTATACTCGGATGAAAATACTTTTTATAACAATGGTATTTTTAATAGGAATGTTCATTACTACTGGAGTGATGAGAATCCCAGACACACTAGAACTACAAATTTTCAGCAGCGTTTCAGTGTAAATGTTTGGTGCGGGATGAAAGGCAATAAAATAATAAGGCCTCACTTTTTTAATGAACATTTAAATGTTATTATTTATAGTGATTTTTTATGAAACGATTTGGAGAATTATTTAGAACAATTGCCTGTGAATGAATACGTGAATGTTATTTTCCATCAGGACGGGGCCCCTAGTCATAATGCCCGTATAAATGTAAACTATTTAAATGGGCGATTTGGAGAAATCTGGATCGGAACGAATGGCCCAACAAATGGCCGACTAGGTTACCTGATCTCAACCCATTAGATTTTTTCTTATGGGGCCATTTAAAGGATTAAGTGTACCTAACAATTTCGCAAAACCTTGAAGATCTAAAGCAAAAGACAGAGTGGCTGTTGACAACATATCACCTCAATTTGTCCAAAATACCGTAAATGGGGTAATACGAAGGTGTCAGTTATGCATTGAAAATGAAAGTTGGCAATTTGAACAATATTTAAATTGATAAATTAATAAATACTAACAGATTTTGAACTACCAGGTACATTATTATTCGATGGTTTTCTTAATAAAACGTTTTATTTGTTTTTTCTAGATTCCTTAGATTATTTTTATTATTGATTTGTTGGTTTTGCTGCTGTTTTTCATTAAATAGTTTTGTTTATACCTAGATATTCTTATTTTATGTACCGTTACTCTCAAACTATTAACATATTTTCTTCTAAAAAAAAATGTAGTATTATAATGATATTCATTATTCAAGATATGTCTCACAGTTCCCTAGTGCTACAATGTAATGCAATGTACAAAGGTCTATATTTTGCTAACCGTTGACAGTAAGCACAAACAATATTATATCAATGGATTCAGAATAAAGTGTGCCATCTAATACCGTAAAAATATACAGGGTGTTCTATTTAAAATAAAAAAGTTGATAAAACTTCCGGTCACTCTGGAAGCGACATGTTACATATTATATGCAGAGCTTGTAAAAAACCTACTTTAACACCGAAGTCCAAAAAATGACGTTTCTAGCGTGGATAATTAAAAAGTTATAGGCTGGGGCGTTTTTCTTGATACACCCGGTATATATATATATATATATATATATATATATATATATATATATATATATATATATATATATATATATATATATATATATATATATATATATATATATATATATATATATATATTCCCTAGATCCATTCCAGTATCTTTTCCAATAACCATGTACAGGCTAAAATCACAAGTTCTGGTAATCACTCAACTTATATTAATGTAGTAAAATTTACAAAAACTGACATCCGTTAATCATTATCAAGATCAGATGTCCTAAGCTTTCTTGTTAAAGATTGTTTGGGGGTCTTAATAGCGCCACTTCTCATTACGTTTATGCTGATGCTCTCTACTGACACGTTTCCCGAAGTGTGGAAAGTAGTAAAGATCTGTCCTATATTAAAAAGTGGGAATCCATCTTGTATAAAAAATTATCGCCCAATCATCATTCTGTCAAATCTTTCGAAATGTCATTATACACATACATTTATCTTGCTGTGCAAGACATTTTTTGTCACCCAATTAACATGCGTTTGTAGTAAAACGCTTCCACAGTTAAAAACATAGATGAATTTACCCAGATAATCGCAAATCACATAGATAATAAAGGTCAAGTGGATGTGGTGTATACCAATTTTTCGAATGCCTTTGATTAAATCAATTGTAACATACTAATTTTAAAACCTTATTGGTTTCATATAACGGCTGTTAATCCGAGGCCTTCTTAGCGTGCTCTTGAGTACCTCAAGGTTCAAATCTGGGACCACTATCCTTTATCTTATTTATTAATTATTTCTCTTTAATGCTTATGTCGCATAACCTTTTTCAATGACTTAAAATTATTTTTAAATATAGCCTGCTTAGATGATCACTTCAGGTTACAAAAACTCATCAACTTTGTATCATGGTGTTCAGAGAATAAACTATCAATAAATATAGATAAAGGTAAAGTTTGTTCATATAGCTTAAATAAGCGGCCACTAATATAGGATTGTTTTCTTAGTGATAGAGCTTTAACACGTTCTGAAAATATTAAGTATCTTGGAGTGTACTTTGGTTATAAACTATTGTTCTCTACCTTTTAATACGACATAAATTAATAACACTACTACCTTAAGATATGTGTATATTGCGTTAGTTTAATATAATTTAAAATATAGTTTAAAATAATATAATTTTCCAATACTGGAGTAGGTAGGAACCTTTAGTGTGAAGATAACACTAACCTAGTTTTCCACAAAACACCAAAACACTATACACCACATTCAACACACGTTTCGCCAACAAAGTTGGCATCATATAGATAAAACTCCACCAAGTTATGATAATATCCAGATGATGCCAACTTTGTTGGCAAAACGTGCGTCGAGTGTAGTGTATAGTGCTTTGGTGTTTTGTGGAGAACTACGTTTGTATTAAGTAATATAAGTTAAAAATTAAATTAAATCAACTACAATGATTATGTGCTATTCATAGAACTAGAATTTAAGGAACTTCTTAAACCGATGAGTAATTGGAATATTTTGCTCCATTTCGATATCCAGTACAAGAACAAAAAAGATACAATAAGAAACGACCTATGAGTACTTATTGCATACACCCTTGTAACTCCTATGGATATGGTAGCTTTAGTCAGGTTTCCTATTTATAATAATGAAAGTATAGCAGGGAAATAGCTTATTGAGTTTGAAAAAGGTCGTATAATTGAATTGCGCGAAGCTGGTATGACATTCAGGAAAATTGATAACCGCGTGAACATAAATAAATAAATAAACTGTGATGTATCGAACGTGGTTTAAGTATGTCTATAGAATAAAAAAAATGTCGTTTCAGATTATTGGCTATAAGATACTGTTTTAAGGCCCATATCTTACTGTAGTGAACACCGGTGTCTTGAACCGTGGATGGTGAATACCGTGAACCGACGAATAAGGTCACGTATTGTACGTCGTTTACGTTTTGTGTTACCATTTAGTGCCGACTATCGACAAATACAGTCAACAAATATAGTAGGGGCATTACTTATATTTTGAGCCTAATAATAAAAAAACATTAATTTGTCATTGAAAATTATTTTATTGTTTTTCAAAATATTCTGCTTCATGATCTATATTTGTACACTTTTGCATGAATTCGAACCATTTATCAAAGCATTTTTGCCATTCTGCTTGAGATATCTCCAAAACATGGGTTTTCGTTCATGGTTCGTAACATCAACGGCTTCTTCTGTCGACGAAAATCGTTGCCCACACAATTTATTTTTGACGTTCGGGAACAAAAAGAAGTCACTGGGTGCCAAATCAGGATTGTACGGCGGATGACCAGTTAATTTGATTTTTTGGGTGTCAAACATTCAGTTGTTAGACGAGATGTGTGAGAACTCGCATAATGAAGAATGATCCGACGCGCTTATTTGTTTTCCTTATTTCACCGAAGACTTCCGGAAAACAAATGGTTGTGTACCAGAACCGTGTACAGAACTGACCTTTTTACGTTCCTCTAAAGGCACTATTGCCAAATGATCAGTTTTTCCAAAACAACTGGCGACCATTTATTTTGAAGTCCTTCGAGCGCAAACAACTTTTGTTGGATTTGGTTCATCTTGAAACACCCATACAGTCGACTGATGTTTACTTTCCGCCTCATACGCATAGATCCATGATTCATCACCTGTTAAAATGTTATATACGTCTTTTCAAGCACCGCCATTGTATTTCTTGAGCATCAGTTAGCACCAATCGACACTAGCATCTTTATGAAATTTTTTCAAATTATGTGGAATCCAACGAGAACAAATCTTTTTTACAGCTAAATGATCATGTAATATTTTATATATGCTAGTCAAACTAATGCCTAAGGTTGCCTCAATCTCACAGTATGTCACATGACGATCTTGCATTATCAGTTTTTGCACAGCATCAATGTTTTCTGGCAAAACATTGATGCGATTCAAAACCGGTCGTTCAAAACCGATTTTGAACGACCTTCACGACTTTCGTGATCCAATGGCAGCCACGACTAAACTCATTTTACCAGCGTTTCACAGTGGCAAAGGATAAGGCTTTATCGCTAAAAGTGGAAGTATGTATCTATGCACTCTTGTCTTGATCCACGTCGAAATTCGTAATAAATCATCCCACGAAAATTTTCGCAAGTTAAATCCATTTTTTCGCTGAGATACAATTTTCAAATCACTGTAAATAACACATCGCGCTTAAATGATAAAATATTCTGAAGAAGGTTATGGTAAATAATGTCAAACTTTCCATTGGAAACGTCAGATGGCGTCTAACAACACTTAGTTTGCAAAGGCTCAAAATATAAATAGTGTCCTCGATAGAGAATGGGTCCAGTGGAATATGACATAGAACCGTATTGTACTCAATGATGGTTCATGTTTCAGTTTGGGAATGCACGACGATCAGTATGGGGGTAAGTAGAAAGACGAAGACTAGTATTCGGTAGACTAGTATATGCAAGGTATTTTGAAATATTTTCTTCATATGTTTTGTTGAACATCTCGAAAACTGGTAGTGATACATATGTGCGCGCATGTTTTTGTTAGACACCACGCCTTTAAAATCCAGCTGCAATTAATCGTTTCACCAGTGAGTAACATGCCATGTGTGTCAGAAGCTTTTACAGGAACCATCATCCTTTCATAATAGTTCGTCGCCTGTATGGAGAGCACTACCTCATTCACGACATTAATCAAGTTTCTTCAGCAAAATTAATCAAATCGTGGTTCACTAAAGAAAGAGAAACAAGGAAGAAGAACAAAAATCCAACGACCCAGAAGAGCAAGAAGTGTTGAAACCGTCGAGCGTTTTCGTGCATTACAACTCACACCGTTCTGTACGAAGACATAGGCTGTATGAAACCATATTTATTGATTGTTACATATTATGTTTCATTTAGTGTATATAATTTTAATGATATTAAACTACATATACCTTAAGACTAAATTGGTTTGAATGGAAATCTTATATATCAAATGCTATACTGTAGCCTCTTTTGATATGATATCTCTTAAGCAATATCACATTAGAATAAGTCAAGTACTTCCTTCAGTTTTCCTCGAACATCGAAAGATTAGATGTTATCGATGCGCGTTTGGCCAATCAAGTTGGCGTTATCGGGAGATTGTTGAACTTTAATTTTAATCATCTCGCCATGATACCAACTTGGCTTGTGAATGCACGTCAAGAAACATGTAGTCCTTCTGTGTTCGTAGAAAACTGATCTGCTGTTTATATTGCTGCATCGATGGTTCCAGTCCTTTCCCATGATTGTACATAATAGGTTGATTTATAATTATCAGGCATTTATATTGGCGTATTTTTTCTTTGTGAAAATTGGCATTTCGTTTATTTATTTTTTTTTTTTTTATAAAAATATTCTTCTCTACATATGTAGTTGATAAAAATGCGTGTCGAAAATCTTACTCATATTCGTCATATTATGCTTTACTACTTCGAGAAAGAATGGAAGGCAGCATGGTTATTTCGCGATCTCAACAAACTTTTTGGCGAAGGAACAATGAGCGAGAGTTGATGTCGGCAATAGCTTGCCCACTTCAAATCAGATGATACCAGCTTGGAGGACAAGCCAGGAGGAGGTCGACTGTCGCATCTCGACAATCAGACACTTCTGGCAGCCGTAGACCCGTTATCACGAGTCAAGTTTAGTTGACCGATTTTAGTTGATCAACAAAAGTTGAAGGAAAAACCTAGTGAGAACCTTAGTTTCAATAGAGTTGATCAACTTTTTAGTGGATTTTTAAAAGTTTGAACGAGCCAAACTTTGTCGTTCAAGTGATGAATCAATCATCTTCGAGTTGAATCAGGTATTGACACGTGTGAACCCTCCGATCGCCCGGCTTGATCAGTTTGCTTTCACCTCGTATCGAGTGGCGGTGTCTTCCCGTGCTGTGTTCTCGAATATTTCACAAAATGAGTGTTATGAAATAGTCAGAAAGCGTGATGTTCAAATTTTTAGAACAATACAATAAGCACGATTGTCTTTGGAACCATCGTTTGGATAATTATAAAAATAAATATGCGCGGGAAAATGCTTTGAGATGTATAATAAAAGAAATGGACATTCCTGGGTTAACCATTTCTGACGTGAAAAACTAAATTAAAACTATCAGAACTATATACAAAAAAGAACACTCATTAGTATGCAAATCAAAAAAAAGTGGAATGGGAACGGAGGAATTATATGTGCCCAAACTGTGTTGGTATAAAATAGCAGATACATTTCTGAATAGTGTCACGAATACAAGAGATCATCCAATTTAGTAAGTACATTCTTTATTTTTTAAAGTAACTTTACATAACAATAATTACTATTTGTCATCATGTATCATATCCAGTTGCCACGGCACTGCACCTTCTCCCGAAAAATATTCTGCGTATTTATCTCGCACAATAGCCGCTCATCTGGTGTAGTTACGACTCCCTAAATGAAGTCGCCAATTAAGTAAACCATTCACTAGAGTGTTCTGTGTTCTCCAGGCAGCCGAAAGGACAAAAGCATGTCAACTCGAATGCTGGGATGCGAATACTTCAAAATTGGCCAATCCACCATCATCCGTCGCCTCAAAAAGCTCGGAAGGGTAGCTAGACCCCTCGCGAACTCTCCGACATCCGCAAGGCCGATCGACGAACAGACCACGCAAAAAGAACAAAATCGTCTTCCATCACGATAATGCACGTTCTCATGTTGAGCGTCGTGTCGTCGAATCCATCACCAATAAGAGATGGGATCTCCTTCTACATCCGCCATTCTACATCTCACCAACCGAAGCTCACATAGACTACTACGTCAATCGCTCGTTGAAAAACTGGCAGGCAAACAAAGTCTACAATGATTTCGATTAGTCGGTGACGACGTCAAAGCGTGGATGAGCTGTAAGAACAGCGACTTCTTTGCCCGTAGAATGGACCATCTGCCAAGCAAATGAGAAGCAGTTGTTGAATTGAGGGTGAATATGCTCCAGAATAATCATTTAAACATGTTCCTGTTTAATTTGTATGTTTATTTTTTCATAGTAAATATTATTTTATTTTTCAATTACTCATTATATGTCAATAATACCTAGGATACGAGACACATAAACAACTGCATAAAAACCCGGGCATTACATCGGGCGTTATATCCATAATGCCCCCTATAATGCCCCGGACTATAAATTAAATTACCTGCTCATTTATTTATGTATTTATTCAACTTAGCGATACACTGAACATAAAACTGAACTTATAACTGAAACATAAAAAAAGATAATTCGTATTCTAATTTGCAAAATCTTTTCCAAAGTTAAACTGGCAGTTGTGAAATATTTCCGGAAAATACGCAACTGGATTTCTGACGCTTCTTACAGCATCGCACACAACCGAATCTTCAGAGGCGACTGAACATGAAAATCCACAGAAGTGTTGACTAATTATTCTTGATTTTGACAGTTGGATGAAGAGCCACTCACAGAACTTGTAATCATTTGAGCTATTCGATTTTTTGAGGTTACACTTTCTGCTATATATCCCGCAGCTACAGTTGTACTTTTCGTTTACTATGTAATTTTAAAGTTTGAAATGAACCTGCCTGCCTGAACCAGAAGCGTAGACGACGTAAACAGTGACCAGTATATTCCTTGGCATTATCTAATTTCAAATATCTAGCAATTATTGTAGGTACACTGCCCAAAGTATTTTTTCCCACTGGCTGTACTGTGCAGTGATTATCTCTATATGCCAGAAAGAATCTACGCTCCTTCATTCCCCCAGATCTCTAAGCCGCATATTGATGGATTAACTTCAAAGCACCAATTTGTGCCTCCTCCACAATAACAAAGCCTTTAGACTCACCCGTCTTAGTTTCGGGAACTTTCACCAGCATAACCTGGTCCTTTATCTTCTATATTGTCGATAGTCAATTTAACCATTTCATCCCTTCTTAAAGCATCAAAGACACCCATGACTAGAACGACCTGCAATGATTCATTTTCATAAAAACGGGTTCTATCTACAAATAATTTTTGACTATATACTTTATGCAGCAAAAACGTTTCATTAGAAGCATCTTTTATGAATACCAAAACCTGATCTCCAGTCAAAACTTTCGACTTTTTTGGAGGGTATCCCTTAGATCTTTATTTTAAAAATGAAAATAAACGCTTGTATTTGGAAATGTCGGTATTTTCATTTATGTCCTAAGTCGCTTCTAAAATCGAAAATTTAGTCCATAAAGAATTAGCAGCATACTTTTCAGACTAAAATAAATATAAAGATAATCATCTATAGAGTAGCACATATAAATAAGGTAAAATTCTAACCCTACATAACAGTTCTTGGAAGTAAACCAACATCACCACCCCGTTTAGACCAGTCACCGAATTTTCTGATTTCCAGTTAACAAATATTTTATACTCTTTGTCATATACCGCTCTTTATTTCACCGGCAACAGTTGTTCTGTTGCTTTTTCGGCTTTTTAAACAATATTTTGTGAGATAAGTTCCATTTTCCAAAAGTACAAACGACGCGACGTTTAAATAATGACAAGTACACAACAAACAGCTTCCTTAGCAACGTAAATGTTACTAGATATCCTAGAATCCCTACCTATTCAATAATTATGTAAAAAGTCATTGCATTTAGTTTTATTTTACCGATGTAATTGAAAAATAAAGTCTTGTATGCACCACTGGCGTTACTTGATGATAATGCCCATCGGTCGATATCCTTCCCTCGGGCCAAAGGCCCTCGGGCTGAATCACATCGACCTCCGGGCATTATCATCTATGTAACACCCTTGGTACAAAAATGAATGTTAAAACGCCTGATAATTATATCAACCTAATATATTGTTCACAGAACCATGAGAATTAAGCACCTCCGTAATATACTAAGAAATTGTCATGTATATGCCGGTTCACTTATCTTCAACAATCAGTGGAAAAAATAAAAACAAGAAAGCAATTACTACATATGGGAATGTATTGGATACTACTATTATGTAACTTGCATATCTCGACTAATTCTAGTCATAGGTTAGATCTGTATATATAATATAAAATGAAGATTTTTAATTAAATTGAACTGAATTGATACTTCTGTATAATATCGAATGTGATATTAGTTATAGGTTTCTTATTTAGAAAAACGCAAACGAAAATTACTTTGATAAAGCAGCTATGAAATTTCATTAGGAGTTATATTAGGCATCTAGTAAATTGTTAATATTTTCTACATAAATTAAAATAGTAGAATTAAGTAATTAAAAATATTTAAAACTGAGATAAATCGAGTTGCTTGTAGTATACTTTATAATGTGCTCACTTCTCACTAGGTCATCATATCACCAAGTTACTATCCTTCGGTCCATTTTAATTTGGCACACTTTCAGTTAATCGATACATTTGCATTTTTTATTATTTACATGTTATGTAATGATTGCAAATGCTGATCAAGGTTGTTCCTGTTACCGGAGTGATTTACATTAATAAACATAATACTTGCACTAAAACTCGAATGATTAATAGTCTGTGATTTAATAATAGGAAAAGTTAGTTTACGCAATACTCCTTGTGACAAATAATATTTACTTGACATTAAACATTCAGTAGTCTGCATTGAACCGCTGTTATCCAATTTCATTTGAATTGTACTGAATATTAAATTTTATGCTTTTCATTTTACTGGAAGGAAATGTCAGAAACATAATGCTCGTATTTAATAATTTATTTCTAACTCAATCTCACTTTCTAATTAGTATATCTCTTTCATATCGAATTATTAAATAGCAAACAATTTACAAGTATAGAAAATTTTGTTTAAAAAAATATTCAGATTTTTCCCAATCGACGATATAGCTACGTTTATTGGAGATAAATTAAATAGCGAGCAAATTAGTAGTACGAAAAGAGGAGAATGTTTCGGGACGAAATTCGGGAATTGATTGACTGGAAAATTATCCCAAAGGCCGATAGCCTGGTGCGGTTATTTCCAGACGCCATAGGTCATGAACCGTTGACCTAATCTGCAAGGGTTTCAACATGCAGCCATGATGGCTGCAGCAATAAAAAGTAAATTTGTTGCCTGAGATTATCGCATGATACCCCTGAGAAATAGATGTGTCCTGCTTTCGAGTACTAGCATAATATATAAGGGTTTCTAGTCTCTAATATTTACAAAACATAAAACTATTATATACAAATACCATCACGGCTGTCAATAGGCGTTTGTGGAGCGACGTATGCCCACATGAGATGTCATTAAATTAGCTAGTAACATATAAGTCGGATATCGAGAAAGCAACCACCAAACCGCCAAGTGGTTATCAAAGTAGTTCCCGAATAGCAAAGCTATTACATAATCGCTCTAGGAAATAACTACTCCTCGTGCTAAAGCCCCGCCAGGCATTGAATTGTACTCAGAAGCGATCCTCGACCCCTTTCTCGTGTTTCTGCACGGTCAGATCATTTTTGAAAAAAAAAATTAAATTAGCTGATAGCCGACAACCTCATTTATCCACACTCGTTACTTTTCGAGGCGTTTATTATTTTTGTCTTCTTTGGAAATCAGTTTCTAATAAAAAAAGCAGTTAAGTAGAACCATTGTAAGAGGTCGATCTAATTCAAACATCTATGGCGACACAGATGTGTTCTAAAAAGCAACCACGTGATAATGATGATACATGAGATTCTAGTAAATTACCTTCACAGCCACCAACTCAATTAACCCCACTGATTATTTTTGGAGGCATTTATTATTTATGTCTTGTTTGGAAATCAGTTTTTAATTAAAAAAAAAAATAATGAAGTAGAACTATTATATTAATTCAATTTTATGCAAATATGTATCTGTGGTGATACAAATGTGTTCTGAAAAGCAGCCATGTGATGATGATGACTCTAATGATGACATAATCAAAAAGAATTACCCCTACTACTGAAATATATCTCCAACTATCCTCCACTACATATATCCTGAAATATCCCTTAGTATTTCCCATTGTAAATTAGAATTTCTAATGTGGTGTAGAAATTTACCCAGTTCGAAAATTTATTACCACCTAAAACATTTTAAATCGTACAAAAATATGCAACTAGTTTACCACAAACACCGTCAAGTAATTTATAACTTGACGTACGTTTCGTAAACCAAGTTGATATCATCAGGATATTATTAAAACTAAGCTTTAAAGACGAGTCAATCATCTTTTGATGATGCCAACTTGATTGGCAAAACGCGCATCGAGTGACGTGTGGTTAATTCGATGTTCGTAGCAAACTGGTCCTCTGTTTCTGTCGCTGCATCGATTCGAAGATCCCAGGGCCTTTATCCGGATTTTAAAATGTAGAAACAGTCACAGAGGAGATAATATCTGGAGGATCTTCGGCTTCAACCTTCTTGAAACCAATTCCCTTGGTTTCAAGTTAAAATGCGATTATGTAGCAATGCCGCTGATATTTACAATGAGGGCTAGAAGTATTTTAGAGAGGAACACACGTGTACTGAAATATGAAATTCACCCCATCATTCGGAAAGTGAAAATATTGTTTTATTATAACGTTTTCCCTCTCATCCTATAGATGTCGTTAGACTGCCTCGTGACGGTTAACATGCGCTCATGCGACTTTTTGCCGAAGCGGAATTTATGGTGGTTGTTCTTCAATTGTTAACCATAATTGGGCATGGACTTGTTTAGAGGTATCTACAAAAATAATTTACTAAACTGATTATATCTTCATAAATGTCAGTACTATTTATGTCACGGTCTAATAGTTATAGTTAATTCAAAGTTGATTATATAAACAAGTGTTTGATATAAAAATATTCAATTTGTTAAGGAGAATTCACTAATACACAAATGCATTAGGAATTATATTAAAAAAAGTATATACTTTGTATTGAATTTACATAAATTATTCTGTACAACGTGAATCTTTGAGTTGTGCATATATTTTTTAACCACATAATGTATACACATAGTAAATGATTATAGTAAAAACCATTGTTTAATATCATCATTAATTTACTGTTATTAAATTTTTAATACATAGAAAAACTTGCTCAATATTTTGAGAACTACTGATTTATTGGATCCAGTATATTCATGATACAAGTAGATCACACATACAGCGTCTTCTATTGCCAAATCTCCACATTATATTTTCTACCTTTAAGTAAAAAAATAAATGGCCAAACATTTATTTTATTGCGAATAATTTGGAATAAACATATAACACTAACTGAGTTTTCCACAAAACACCAAAACACTATACACTACACTCGAAGCGCGTTTCGCCTACATAGTTGGCATCATCTGGAGATGATTAAAACTGATTAAAACTGAACCAGTTTTAATCATCTCCAGATGATGTCAACTTTGTTGGCGAAACGCGCGTCAAGTGTAGTGTATAGTGTTTTGGTGTTTTATGAAAAACTTAGTTAGTATTATCTTCACACCAAAGGTTCCAACCTACTTTAGGATGGAATAAACAGAGTTGAAATGTGGACCACATTTCTAAGAGGTAAAATATTGACGCTTTAAGAGATATTTAGTACTGACCTTATATTAAAAACTTTCAAATACCGAAGCAGAAATATATTTAATTTCTTACCTCTGAAACTTAATAAAGCTCTCTGCAGAAGGACCATCAAATTATAAATGTTAAGGTACTATTATTGTACCATAAATGTAAGGCATCTCCAAGATAAAACAACATACTTCATATCATATAATTCTCACCACTGTTATTTTGTTTAACACAAATTGTAATAGGCTTGTATGATTATTACTATAATAAAAAAATATTATTAACATGAGTTTTAAAAATACGCCACTAGTATCGACATGTCAACCTGGATAAGATTAGTAGCAAAACTGAGCAAAAGATTCGTCCATCTACGAAAAATTTATCTAGGCAAAAGTTAATAGATTAAGGCGCTAACAGTCTTGTACTGTGTGCTAACTTGTACTATAGATATGGACCGCAAATTTCTGATTAACTATTGTAGAAATCTAGTGGAGTTCAAGTGACTAGCGGAAAAATGTATTACTGTTTTATTTGTTTTTGTTGAAAAAGAAAATAGAAGACCATTATTGAAGGAATGTAAATAATTTCTCTAAGTAATACAGGTATTCTTAGTAAATAAATATGAGAAAATAAAATCTATAATTTCTATCTGGCAAGAACTAACTCGCTAAGAGGAATGATAAATGAATATTGGGAAATTAATTTTACTTACTGCCAAATAAAATTATAGATGAAGACATCTTGATTTTTAAAAACAACTAAATGAAAGAGAAATATAATGAACCTGCTAACTTAATTAAGCTTCTAATTTCATGATTTTTCGTCGATATGTGTTTCTGTTTGTACTGAAAATTATAATTTAATTTTGTACCATATTTTAAAACCGGACTTATATGAGTATGAAATTGAATTGATGAAGAATTGAAATTCGTTCAGTTACAGTAAATTATTTCTAACACTGTAAATGGATTCTTTAAATCGATCTAAAGAATATGTGCAACCGTGAGAATAATGTGAAAAGTGCAATTACACTTATTCTATCCAAGTGAGGTCTGTGATAAGATGTCAATAGAATATAAGAGCTTAGTCAAACCGGGAAATGGTCAATGGTATGTCGCTTTTTAGCAGGGGAACATACACAAGAAGATATTATACTTCAAAACATATATAAAGAGAAATTTCTTACATTAACGCATTTTTTGTTGGGATTACAGAGTTTTGCCTGACTGTGATTTGAATTCCTATACTCAATATATCTGTAGAGAACAAGAGACAAGAATGAGAAATGTTGTGCCAGTCATGTTTAATGCAATAGTTTATTAAAATAGAACTTGGTACGAGAACGCGAAGAATAAGTTGTACAAGAGATCAACAACAACTTGCGTTGATTATAATAATTTTGGGACAGGAATCATTAACGCCCTTATTAGACCATCCATATTGTTTTAGTGATTTTTAGTAATATACGATGTGTATAAATGTGAGATCAAGTGGCGTAAAATAACATTAGTTGAGATAACGTGTTGTGAAATGGAGCAGCCCTCTATTTTTGCTCTATGAGGAGAGTTTGTATTAACTTAACTATACCATTTACTGTTTTATTTTGTTAATGTTGTTATTTTTAATTAGCGAAAATGTTGTTACTTTTAATGTGGAATATTAACAATATTTTTTATTATAATTGAAAGTGGCAGTTGTATTTCTAAAACTATTAACTGTATTCCTTATTTATAAAAATTCACACAATAATATACCTATGAATATTGCGCCGTCCCCTTGCTCATATCGTAGGCACCTCGGGAGCATGCCTCTAGAGGCTTCGGATCAAAAAACAAAAGTTACTACACTACGTTGTTCGCGAGGGTCGATTTACTATACTAATTTTGTCAAAATACCGAAATTCGAACGAGAAGCATTTCGTACATCGACCTAAAAATTTCGTGACACACACACGAAAACAGCCGTTTAGTAAATAGAAAAGAAAAGCAAACAACCTACTTGACAAAATAATACGTCAAAGGAAAAATTAAGTATGTATTTTTGGTATTTCAAAAACAAATCTGACTTGTAGATATTTTGTACATAACTCTGAGAAATCCATAATAAATTGACAACAACGCTTTTCTGTGATAAAATAGTAATGGTAGCCGGAGCGCTTGATCAGCGGTAACAAACATATGTGATGGTATTTTAAAACAAAATTTGGCAAAATTTATTTTTTATTTTTTTAATAAAAAAATGTCAATAGTATTCTATTGGGCAAAATACACTGCTGATAAAAATATATACAACTTAAAGATTCACCTTGTATATTTAAAATTTTGTTTAAATGTTTGTTTCTTTTAGATTAAAAATCAGTCTGTCCGAGCGTTTGTCATAAATTTAGTCAAAAATAATGTTTATTTACATTGCATAAGTGATTTCCACTCTGTATTATCTTGATACACGAAAATGCGTTTTCTGTTCAACATAACAGGAACAATGATCGTTACGTAATTGCCTCTATTATCGTTTACAGTTTTTGATCAGCACATTTGTTCGTTAACGCGCGTCAGATGTTCTTTCCTATTGTATACATATATATAGGACAGTACTCGATAATTAAAAACTCTCGAATAGCGCCTGTCTGCCGATGATTGTTTCATTCTGTTACGTTTACAGTGCCTCTTCTAACGGTCCGATAATGTAGCTTAATTTGAGTTACTGTCCCGAGAAATGAAATATTTGCTTTTATGTTTTGCCAGGACCGTTAGATCGGTATCGCAAATTTATATTTCAGTCCACGTATATTACAGGTTTAGTAGGAAATATTTACTACCTGGGGATTTTTTAATACATATAGGTAGAGTACAGTCATATAAGGTGAAATAATGGGTAAATCTAAGGAATGAGTCAGAAAGCTAAATATAGGGTGGTCCAACCATAATGCACGATGTTAATTGTGAGTCACACCTTAACGTCAAGTTTTTTGTCCAACTTAATTTGACATTTCTTTGTTTCAGTGTTTGACAAATTCAACCATGAAGAGGTACACAATTGAGCAGCGTGTTAAGATTGTTGAAGCCTTTTACGAAAATGGGCGTTCAAATCAAAATGCATTTCGTGCACTTCGTGACTTTTTTGGTCAGCATAATCGACCAAGTGTTTCCACAATCGGGAGAGTTATGCACAAATTTCAGCAAACCGGGTCTGTAGGAAATGTGAAAACACCTGTACATGCTCGCCCAGTTCGTTCTGCGGAAAACATTACTGTTTTCCGTACTTCTTCGAAAATGAAGTCGGCCAAGCAGTTACCGTGAATGGTGTTCGCTATCGCGAGATGATAACGGACTTCTTGTGGCCAGAAATTGAGGATATGGACCTGGACGATATGTGGTTCCAACAGGATGGTGCCACTTGCCACACAGCCAACGAGACAATGGCACTTTTGCGCGAGAAATTCAATGGCCGTGTTATCTCACGTCGTGGCGATGTTAATTGGCCGCCACGATCATGTGATTTGACACCGTTGGACTTCTTTCTTTGGGGATATTTAAAAGAAAAAGTGTACGCCAATAAGCCAAGAACAATTCAAGAGCTAAAGGATGAGATAATTCGGTACATTAACGACATTGAACCTCAATTATGTCTCAGAGTCATTGAAAATATGGACCATCGGATAGAGGTATGCCACCGAAGCCGTGGCGAGCATTTGGCCGATATTTTGTTTCACACATAATTGTCATAGATCCTTCTATCATAATAAAAATTATTAAGATAATTCTCTGAAAACTTTTTGTTTTATTTACAATTAACATCGTGCGTTTTGGTTGGACCACCTTTTATTTGTATAAATCTTTCTTCTAACGTTCTAAAGGCTCTTGACGCCAAAAAGTCTCATATAGTCTAGTGTCTGCGTGTCAAGATATTAAAGGTCAAAGATCATAAAATAATTTTTTTAATATCTCGTTTCCTATGCATCATATGACTTTGTAGGTTATTATAAAACTTGTAAATCATAAAATTTTCTATAAATTTGGTCTAAATCATTTTTGCATACAACCAACCGTTCTCGAGATATAGCACGGAGTGTAAGGCACACGGGCATATAAATATATAATGGTGTAACGTAAAATGCTGAACTACATACATATATATAATTTAGTTTACAGTTCAGTCCTTTATATAAGATCAGTCACCCCTTTCTGTGGTCACACTCACACAGAAGGTGCTCTGGTGATACCAGTAATCACTCTTCACGTCCGTTTTTTTTTTTTTTAGTGATTACTGGGCCGAGTCGTGTGCCCTGAGTAGACGTAGTCAAAGTTTATAGATTATTCTGTAAGCTTTGACGTAGCGAACCGAGAATTACGGCCTTCTGCATGCGACTGGCTAGGATTTCTGCCGAATTTAGGCATGTCGGTATGCTCTTTAGTCCCGAAAGCAGTGTATCTCTCGCTCCACCGAGGGATCCTATAATAAGTGCCTTAAGTTTAACAGAATGGCCTGGGTAGAGCCTACGGAGTTCGAAGGTTAAATCTCCATATTTTGTCAGTTTTTTCTCCTCTTTCAAAACAATGTTACCATCACCGGGTGCCGAGAACTCGATGGCAAACATTGTCCTAAGTTAATGGTCGAGGAGTTTGGCTTGTATTTGCCTAACGGTGGGAAATGAATAGTTCCAATATATTAGGCATTTCTCGTTTCCCACAACGGACTCAATATCGCCCGCAGCATAAGGCAGCATATCTGATACGAGTGCCTTAAATGATAATAAAGCACCCGTAACACTGCGTTGTCTATGGATACAGGCCGAGACTGCATATACCGGGCAAGCCGGCAGCTAATGCATCAGTCTCTCCGGCGCCCTGGAGCATGCCCCGCAGCTGACATCAGGGACATCTGTACCCAGAATTTAGCTTTAAGAAGGTAAAAGTCAGCCTATTGGATAAGCCTAGGACTTCCATATTTCTAAATAAGACACCGTGCATGGGCATCCTTGTGAAGCTGCAAAGCTCTTAAATAATCTGCATCTTTTACTTGGTATTTTAATCGAACGGGTTCCAACTCAGTGACAGAGTTGTGATTAGCCCGTTCGGTATCGAAAACGAGACCAAGTTCATCGGCTGCTCTACGGGCTGATTTAAATAAGAATGGTCCTATCTCTGCATGTTCATAATCTCGGACCATGCAGAGAAGGGGATCCGAATTCCTGATGAGTTTACAGGCTCCATCCAGAACCATCCTGGTATGAAGGCACTCCAAACTAAAGAGTCTACGACCACAACAAAATATTTCATATGTTTTCATATTATTTTTGAGGTAAAATGCAAGGTAATTTTTTAGTTAGGGTATTTCCTTTGAATACTATCACTAACTGATATACGGCTCACAAATCTTCTTGTTTGTCGTCGCCTTCTTCTTCTGATTGCCCAAGTTCAACTTCCGGATCATTCTCATCATGCTCGTTATCCGTCACATTTCACTCTAAAAGCTCAAGGATCTCAGGAACAAATTTATTTTCTCCCTCGATATCATTTGGTATTGATGAAGCGTTAAGTCATACTTGTACATTACATTGGCCACATACAGCAGAGCATTGCAACCCCACTTTTCTACATTCACAGTTTGGGCCACAGACTTTCTTATAATTGCAGAAGATCATACTCAATAGTTCTTCTGGTGCTGGGGGCAATAATTCTGTTTTTGATTTTAGAATCTCGTTTTGTAAAATCTACCCCATTCCTCAGGTTGTAAATCTTTTCCTAGCCAAGTTTAGATCTGGTAGTGGACTGAACAGACATGCTGTTGACTTGCTGCACCTGTAGGTGGAAGAAATGACAACTGTATGGGTCTGTTGAGTCTTGGTGATTTGATAGATTGCTTGTACCGATAACTATCAATAATGCATTCTAATGTTGAAGCATTGTACACTGCCATAAAAAACGTATTTCATTTTAAGTAATATGTATGGAGGGCAGTTTTCTTGTTGCAATAGTAATAGAAGACATAAAAACATTATTTTGTATTGTATCTCAAAAATAATATGAAAACATAGGTATTTTTGTAATAGTATTTTTCATGGTTGAATTGATCAAGTCAATCAATTGAGATCATATTGATCTCCACAACGGTTAATCATATGAAAAAATGAATTAGACAAAATTTTTTGAGAATTTTATGATCTACACGTTTTGTAATCACCTTTAAAGTCATATAATGCATAGGAAACAAGATATTTAAACGAAACCAATTTTTGTAGCCTTTGACCTTTAATATCTTGACTCGCAGACACGAGATTATATGAGACTTTTAGGTAAGTCTTTATAACGTTAAATAACGTTCGAGGTTGGATCCCTATTTGACTGGATTAATATGCTAAAACGGAGTTTAACGCGTTCAACTAGTTTCTTATATTATTTGGCTATGACAGATGGTCGATTCATATATTGTAGTTCCGGAAATAACTATGAGATATACTCGTATGTAATAATTATTGTCATAACATATTGTTCCGTTTTTCTATATTTCGGTGTTTAATTACGTACACTGATGTACAAGTGATGACTTAGGAAAAGCGTTCGGGGTAGACCAATTTTTATTCTAGAAAGTACGTCTTTCAAATGAAATTTGAAGTGTGATTTATGTAAATGCAGAGAGATGTGTTCTTTTTTCATAATAATAATGATAATGCCTTTATTGCATAACCTAAAAAGCCCATTTATAGGACGAACATTGTATTCCATATATTCGTCCTATAAACGGACTTCTTAATCTTAAAAGTACATATATCTGTGAACAGAATAACGGTATAGAATATTTCGTATTATCTATACGAGATGACAAATACTTTAAGAAACACCCTTAAATATTTTCAAGTTGATTCGTATGCATTATATACCGATGATACTAAATAAGGCTACAATAGTCTAATTTTTGTCAAAGGACTCAAAATATCAGTATATACCACATCTACTTGACCTGATTATATGTGATTTGCGTGGATGTGGGTAAATTTTGTTGCATTTGTAACTGCGGAGCGTTTGACAACGAACCCATGTTTCTTAGGAAATAAAACTGGATGCGCTCCAAGATGAATGTGATCTAAACTTGTATGGGACTATCTGCAACTGTTGAAACACCTTGGAAATCAAAACAGGTTAACTTTGAAATGGGCTCCAGGACATAAAGGAAATGATATTGCCGATCGCCTACCAAAAGAAGATGCAAGCTCTACATTTCTTGGACCAGAACCAAATTGTGGTATTGCCAAATGCCATAAAAGGGAGGAAATCCAAAAGTGGGAAGAATTTCCCACTGGAGTCTAGCTTCAGGATAAAAATAAGTGAAAAGGTTTATAACTTATTCGTGTAAAAAGACCAAAAAACTTCTGAAACTCAACAAATTGGAGATAAGGCAGATAACAAGCCATCTTATAGGACACTGCCCTTTAAGGTACTACCTTAAGAAGATGTGCAAAGCCGAATCAGACCTATGCCGCTTTTGCAACGAAGCAGCCGAAATTGAAGTATTCTGTACTTGCAGAGCCCTTTACCCCAAGAGGCTACCTTATTTAGAACAGGTAGACACTTCTCCTGTAGAGGTAAGAACGGTGATTCATAGAATAATCCTAAGCTTCTATAATAACCTAGGAATCGAGAAAAACTCGTAGGTCAGGGTAAGTACAATAGATCTAATTAGGTCGCAGTGCGGAGAGGCCTAAAGAAACCTAAACGACCCAAACCGTATCTAATCTAAGATGAATGTGAGTGTATAATGGCATATTGAAAATTTGCCACGATTAAAGATGACAGTAATAACTTCTTAAATAAGAGATTTGTTATATAAGATACCACTTTCTAAGATAGAACAGATCCTTGCTACTTTCGAAACTTCACAAGGACAGAGGTAATCTTGCTTTAGTTATCTTCAGTCATGAATTGGTTTTACCCTTGAAATGTTTTAGGGATGATTTACCATGCGGGAATGATGTAAGTTGAAAATGATGATGTAATTTTTAGGTACTCACTACTGCAAGTCCATATCAGCTAATGATATACTTAATACAAAGAAAATCTGCAAATATAATGACAACATTATCAAATTTTAATGGGTGTTGCTTGTCCCTGAATATTGTATTTTGCCGTTTATGTTCACGAGACTACGCTTATCCCTATACCCAGAAATAAGAATTTGTATTGTGCACTGTAGGTATATATCTTGAGATCCTAGTTTTCTAAATTTTGCTTCATTGCCGAGTACTTCACTAACACCAACATAGCAAGAAACGGTTTTAAAGTGAAAATTCGCTTCACTGTTAAAAGGGTTGTTACCAGTGGCGAAACGTCGATTTTAGCTGAGGGTAGGCTGTCCTGAATGTCCTGAAGCTCATGAGGGAGCTGCTAATTTTTAATGCAATATATATATATATATATATATATATATATATATATATATATATATTGAATAGTTGAATCGCGAAAACAACTTACCTATATTTTTTTAATATCAATTCCATTCGCCGCGTTTCCTTTTCTGCAAAAACATCTATAGTTCTTGAAATAAATTGGTAGATTTTGCCGATTCAAGTTTTCATTTTATCTTATAAAAGATAAATTATTAAAATAACCACTCTTATTAATTAAAAAGTCTATTAAATCGACAGTGTCTAGGGCCGCCATTATCCTTAAAAATAACACTAATCACTACGACTATCGACAGGTCAATATTATAGCCACTGTATTACGCAAGCTGATCGATCAGGATAGCTAAATTGCATATAATTTTCGCGTACTCACCCCCCCCCCTCACCGCCGATCTCCGTTAAATCCAAGGACTCCAAGGCGCACTGCCGATTGCCGGCGCTTCATGAAAATAGGTATGATAATATGAATAGAAAATGTTTATCATTCTGGCAAAGGCAAGTGGCAATATAAAAACGGGGTCTACCATCTAAAATATATAGGGTAGGTTGCGAAAATCCTTACAGCCTTAATGGACGCTTCGTCACTGGTTGTTACCAGCATAAACGAAATTGTTTATGCTGGTAACAACCAGCACTTTTCGAAAAAAAACAAAATATGGCAACCCCACTTTCCACTTCTCTATATAATGGGTATACTTTTGTCTAAATATCTTAATTAATTTGTCGTAGGTCTGAGAACAGAGGGGTTAATGGAATAGTTTACTTCCTTAAATATGACTTGCCATGTTATTTTATGTATCCACTTTCTCAAACAGTTTACCGTTTATTTCATTCGAATGACTTATTTTGTAGGGTAATTTTACCTTTTCAAATAGATTTCCAGCAGATAAGGCAGTACGGTCTCTGACTTTCTATTTTTCTACAAAATATCTAACCATGAACTACACCGAATGAGAGACAGCAAAGTAATATCGTTTATAAGTAAAATCTGTCACGTTGTTATCTATTATATCCATCAGCTATTGATAAGGATCTTAAAAAGCAAAGAACTGTACACGTACAGGTGGTGTTGAAATTAACTAAAGGTGAAAACTGCGTAATTAATTAAAATCTGCTCGTGAAGTGTTTTGTAAAGCAGTCCGCTGTTTTCAATGGATACACTTTTAATTAGGCCTGTGTGAAATTGCGAGATAATTATATAGATATCTTAGAATTTAAGAGACGGATGTTTATTCGGAAGTATTTAGAAATTACTCTCAAGTTTAGTATAAAATAAGAATAACAAACGAGGTCAAGTTAAAATGGACGGTTTGCACAACAGAAATATTTTGTTGTGCTCTATTCAGTTTTACCCTGTGCAGAATATAGTTACGAGGATTTTTATTTGTTTAGGGGAGGTTCTCATCTAGCGACCCAAAAATGACACGATTTTCTCAATTTTTTTTCATGGAAGGATGTAAATAAAGAACTCAATTTTTTGTATACTTATTTAGTAGGTCTTAAAGTATGTATAACACTTTTATTTAGTAAAAAATAATATAATAATAATTGCTTATTTATATTAAAACATGGCCGCCTCAAAAGAGAATATCCAAGTGGCGGCACTGTAGCACTTGTAAATATTATGTGAAATCAGAAATCTAAAAACTTTTATGAAATATATGACATTTGTTGTAGGTTGTATCGATAAAACCAACAAAAAGTCAAAAATTAAAAAAATGGCGGACATGCAAATTTTTCGCTCTTTCTTCAGTTCTTCAACGTGCTGTAAAAGATAATAAATATCATCATTTTTCAGGTTTGTCCTCCAAAAATTTAATCAAAAAATTCGTGTACCGAAACTTTAAACGCGTTTTTCACGAAACCATGTTTTTCAAACTGGGCGGCACAATATCTCAAACTACTGAATATATCGCTATTTTTTTATTTCAAAGTAGATTAAATTTATTGGAGGACAAACCTAAAAATTATGATATTTATTATTATTTTTTTACATCGCTTTGGAGAGTGGGAAAAAATCGCGAAAACGCGGAACTAAAATTTGCATGTCCGCCATTTTTTCAATTTTTGACTTTCCGTTGGTTTTATAGGTACAGCCTCCGACAAATGTAAAGTATTTCATAAATATTTTTGGATTTTTGATAATATTTACAAGTGCTACAGTACCGCCCACTTGAATACTTTTTTTGAGGCGGCCATGTTTCAGCATAAATAAACAATTACTATTATATTATATTTTACTAAAAGAAATGTTCCTACATACTTTAAGACTTATTAAATAAGTATCAAAAAAATTGAGTTCTTTATTTACTTCCTTCCATGAGAAAAAATTCGAGAAAGCCGTGTCATTTTTGGGTCGCTAGATGAGAACCTCCCCTTATTTACCAAAAAAATAAAGAAGTTAAAATAATGAAACGTGTATATATATAACACAGTGGCGGCTTGTGGACGATACTATTAAAGTCTCGTGCAAAATTACGAGATTTTCCAAAGTCGACTTTTAAAATATTTAAGTCAGGTCATAAGAAGAAAGTAGAGATTTAATTTCTGCTGATAAATATAATCAGGATAATTTAGGAGAGAGTGAGAAAGTTCCAAATAATTAAAATGTTTAGGATTTGTTTTGCGTAGGTCGATTTTATGACTATATACGAACAATTATAGGCACACGAAAAATGTTTTAGTCCAGAAAAGATATATTTGTGATTTTTGGCATTAATTTATAACTTCTTCTCTAATATTAATAAAATATTTGTCTCAAATTCGTGTACCACTTTGTGTTTGTTAGTTTGTTATTCTAATTGCCATTATAGTTCATACCATCTGATATTTATAAAAAAATATACATTTTTTTGTATTTTTTAAATTTAAATATTATTGTACTACACTATATGGCAATTTGTATGTAATCAGTACTCGAAATTGATGTAAAACTATTTTTTTATTATGTGGATATAATAAATTTTTATTAAAAATAGAAGGGGCTTCCATAATCGGACAAATTCCTCCATTGTGAAATGATATATGGACTTCCTAGTTCGTAACATCCAAATTCCTAGTTCTAGAATTTAAATTAAATCCTAGTAAGCTATTAAGGTGGTTGATTGTATTAGCCTATTCATTACTTTAAGTACAAAACATAAACTTGCTTTATCTTTCCTATGGTCCAATGTATTTAAACTAAGGTGACTACATATACATATGCATAATTTTCTCTTTGGTACCCTAACTTGATTTCGCAGAATCTAATAAATTTGTTTTAAACATTTTCCAGGGGCGAACAGTGACCTATGTATTAGTCATACAAAAGTATCATCAACGAAGGGCACATCAACGACTAGAATGGGCCATCATCCTCTAGCTTGCCTATAACTTCTAGAGGGTTAAATGGAGCAGACTCACAGAAGCTACTCAATACTCAAGCTTAGGCAGGATTTGTGTAGAAGACATACCATCCCTCGAATAGGATGTAGGTCACTTGACTTGGTTTTATCATAAAAATGCATAATAGTTCATAATCATAATAGTTCCATGGCCAATCAACTTGAATAAATCTCAATATTTTAAGCTTATTTGAGCTTGATTCGCATTTGCACAAGAGACCTTAATGTTCAGCTCAAGCTCAGATTTACATAGAATTTTATTAAACTCGGGCTGAATTCGATTTTGTACAATTGGTTCATATAATTGGTTCATGTAATAATTAACAACGACAGGTCAGTTTTCCACAAACACTGAAATGTTATACCTAACCAACTTGACATTATCAGGAGATAATTAAAATTACTCTGCATCCAGGAAAAATGGTTTGATTTTGTTGATATTTTATGAATCTGTATAACAGGAAAATTATATATTAATTAATTCGAAATTAAGAACTATCGGTGCTCTGAACTGCATATTTTTAATTCTATTAGATAAAATCGTATTACATCTATGATAGTATTTGGTTACTTATATGTAAATGAATTATTCATATGTGATTGAATTCTAAAAGCACTCTAGCATTTAACTTTGTTGAGTGCTTTTATGTTATATTACGTTCAAATATAAAAGGACTCGGATATCCTCGTTCCTTGAAATGAGTTAAACATTAAATTCTAAACATTCAGTGTTAACATTGTCAGTTCCCAAAGGTACTTATTTTTTAATTTAAAAATTTTCTTTTTACACTATGATTTCTTAAAACTCGCGTTATTTTATTATTCACTCAAACCAGTGGATAGTACTATATGTAAAACGTAAATTATTACTTACGTTAAGTCATCATAAAGGGAAGCCCTGCATCTGAAAAAAAAAAGAAAATTAAGCCATATATATGTACATATAATAGAAAAATCTCTCAAAATGTAAATGTATGTTAAAATAGGACAGCGCGATAACAAAACATCTTATTAAATGATATAGATCACCATATATTAACATAGATATTATTGGTATGAAAATCATGGTATAGGTGCTCAATATACAGGGTGTAAAAAGTATCGCTGTCATTTTTGTTTACCAGTGTTATTATTTATTGCCACAGATATGTATCAGTATATACATGTATGACTTGTATGTGAATAAAGGCGTACTCAGTACACAGAAATAGCAAGTATAATTGTCATTATTCTAATATACTAAATAAGTTGATAGCTTCGACCTAAACAAGAAAAAAAAATTATACAACATCGGTCTTCAACCCAACCTCCAGACGTCATTATTTGAATTATCAAATGACAAAAATTATGAATAGTTATTGCATGGCGGCACTACACTTAAACTTAGGTGGTACTTTACGTCTGAAACTACATTCCCTATCACATATGTAATGACTTGGTCATCTTCAGATATTTGGCACATTTTGTCTACACTGCAATAGACCGCGTCTCGGATTTTTAATGCAGATGCATGCAGGCACAATGTAAATTATATATTTTGGTCCACTTTATAAAAGTACAGCCCTGCACTCTAGGATGGCCCACGAAGGTCTAGTGCACAATAGAAATAACCGATTTAATACACATTGTATAAATAAATAAACAGTTTTAAAACCTTAAAACTGTTTATTTATTAAAACTGTTTACACACACACACACACACACACACACACACACACACACACACACCACACACACCACACACACACACACATACACACACACACACACACACACACACACACACCACACACACACACACACACACACACACACACACACACACACACACACACACACACACACACACACACACACACACACACACACACATTTTTTTTTGTTTTAAGATTAATACCCGATTGAACTCATCAGATTTAATTGAGTGATCGTGCTAACAAAAAAAATTCTCAAATAGTCCACCATTGTGTTTTCTCATGACCCATGTACATGGTAGAGTGTGTTCTATCCACTTCAAAATCTAAAGGTGTCATCTGGGAGACGTCCCCGAGCAGAATCAATCAAAATCAGATCGATCCGACACGATTTAGTTCAGTTATCCCGCTAACAATAAATTTTAATGCCGATGACAACGACAACGACGAAAACGAGGTCAGCGACGTGCGGTGCGGAAAAGTAAAATATATTTACTTACAAAAATGTTAGGCTATTCTTTATATAAAGTAATAAGTAACTTACACTAAAAATGAAACGTTTTTCACGCAACTGTAACAAAATGGATTAAATGTGACTACCACTTTCCTCAATATCTACTGGAACCTGTCGTTATGGACTGCGATTTGCAAAATAGGGACAAACATCACCGGCATTACAAACTCGTTGAAATATAAGTTCGTCTATGCGATAAGTATCTTTGAGAGAAACGAACAGACTAACTAGATTGTGCGTCATGTGAATTACAGCCAACCTTTCCACAAATGAGTAGCATATAATGATATTCCAGATTATTAAACATTTTAGAAATACTTCTGTGAATTAACATATATAAAAATGCTTTTAATTTAACTTCTGCATTTTAATAACACATAAGTTATCATCAACAACATAAAGAACCGCACACCAAATCAAATATAAATATATTTTGTATTAATTATTCCAAAGACTTCACGTATAACTAAATATGTATACTATGAAGTAAATCCATGTAAGTAATACAAAATAAAAATAGCTATAAAAATTAATCATGAAATAGTCTATATTTTGTTAATTATTGTAGTTATCTAAAGATAGTTATTAATCATGGAAAAACTTCCAGTTTTCATCCAGTTTTAATCGTTTAATCACGATGCAAATTTGGTTGGCGACATAAGCGTTGAGTAACGTGTAATCTGTTTGGTGTTTGTGCAAAACTGGTCTTCTTTTTTGTAGTTATTAATACCGATACCGAAGATTCGCAACTTTTCACAAAAACAAACAAAACAAAAAATAAGGAAACTAGAAAACCAGTCAATTGAAAACGAACCAAGTGGATGTCTATACGGACCAGCTAAAAGGTATCTAAGAAATGCAATCAATAATAATAAAGTACGTAATATACTACAGAAGCATTTTTTTATAAATTCTTTGAGTGATGTAATAAGTTAAAAGGAATGATTTTCTTTAAGGACTTGATTGATCTGAAGTTTCCGTTTAAATTTTATAGTAATAAAATAAAAAGCTACTTCAACCAATTGAAATCTTACCAAATATAAAAATGTGTTTACGGTTTTTAGTATAAATTAAGTAAAACATGTCATCCCTTTATTAGAAATGTCTGCAAGATAATTACTAGACACCAAACAAGGGAACAAAAAATAAAAATTCGTGAAAGAAAATGAACATCAAATAAACTTGAGCCATAGACTATTTATATAGATATTTATTGTTTCCTTAAAAACAGAGGACATTATTACAGAAACCTCCTGAGTATTCTGTACCCCTTTTTCATACATATTCGCGAATTTAATCGTAACGAAATGAGAACAATACTACGTAATCTAATTAAAGATGTATAAATAAGGCTATGGACTAAAAAGCTAATTTAATTAAGTTAATTTTAAACCAGCGAAAAAAAAACATACGACTAACGAACGAGAAATATTTTTATCCAGGCCTTGCGACCCTGATATTTTGACAACTGCTTTATCGATTCGATACTTATTGGTGCCTTATATTTCATGAAAAAGGGCGATAGAGAAGAAGAGACGAATTGAAAATATTAAAAATTATAAAGAATAACACAGATTCCGAGAACAAGCAAATTGATGAATTAAGCAAATCTCATGGATCTATGAGGCAAATAAATAGAATCATCATTTTGTTGATCATGAAGGAATTATTTAGTTAGCAAGTAAATCATACATGATGTAAAAATCAAGGGTATATTCGGGACACAACATGCAAAATAAAAATGTGAGAAAAAATAGTGAGAAAATGTAAAAATGTGAAAAATCTTTAAGTTATCGATTTTATCGATTTTGATAGTACTCAAAGCAGCAGGAGCCACAAATGTCACTGAATACAAATATTGCATATAGAATATTTTTTTAGAGTGCCCGGTTAGTTGAAAAAGGATCTGGCCAGTTCAAATACAGTGTTTCCTGCGTTAACAATTGTGTATACACAGAAAGTAAGTGTCTATTGAAATTTCCTTATTGACAAACAAATTCTTCAAAATTATATTAAATCTGGATATATTATGGTAAATCTTTCCAAACAGCTAGGTCATTGAATGCCTGCTGAGTTTCGTTTGTATTCAGCTTATCGACCACTCTCTTTATATCATCAGAATGAACATAATAGTTTACCGCCTCTAATCATGCACCTCAACGCATTAAAGCAGGCTCTGGTGTAATGGCGTATTCGGAAATTCGTCTAGCAATAATTTTTTTCGAGACGTTTTTGAGAATGTTTTCTTCACGTTGGTTATTAATTTATCTATAACGGAATAGCAGTCTAACTGTTTTTGCAAGATAATGGAGTCTCTGTGCTATATTACACACAATAAATTTTTCAGAAAAGAAAACCCGCCACGGGTGGGCTTCGACATCTGTCCCGGATGGGAACTGAACGATAGACAGCTGCTTCGAACTTATTAGTTCTCATCAGTGCCGTACACGGTACGCCGATCCAGGAATGCCGAATCAAATCCGTGCGGTATTCATCTAGATCGATACGATCAATGTCAGCAACTTATAAGTCGGGAATCGAGAAAAGAACCACCAAACGCAAGGCGGTTCTCAAGTAGTTCTCGAATAGCAAGGCTATTACATAATCGCCATAGAAAACAACTACTTCTCAAGCTAGAGCCCCACCAGGCTAATAAGTTCGAAACAGTTGTCTGTCGTTCGGTACCCATCCGGGACAGATGTCGAATCCTACCCGTGGCGGATTTTCTTTTCTGAAACCTTGTCTGATCGTGCAGAAAAACGAGAAAGGCATCGGGGATCGCTGTTAGGTATAATTCAATGACTGACGGGGCTTTAGCCCAAGGAGTAGTTGATTTATATAGCGGTTATGTAATAGCCTTATTATTCGGGAACTACTTGACAACCGCTTTGTGGTTTGGTGGTTCTTTTCTCGATTCCCGACTTATAAGTTGCTCATACAATAAACTGTTATAGTTATATGTGTTTTTTAAGTGCATTGCAGATGTTTTCAGACAGGAAGCTGCATTGTTTGTATAGAGTAATACACGTCCTTTAGTGTTCCCTTAGTATCACTACCCCTTATTCTCCTTAGACTATGAATCACAAATTCAATTACTGTCTCTGAATTTATCGCATCTAGCACTTTCAAGACAATTGATCGTGGCATGGTCGCATTGGCATGGTCTCATGTAGCCGCCATCTAACGCGAGTGCAATGTTTCGGCCCGCATCATCATAACATCAGTGGTTTCATCCATAATATTTTTATTACACCCCTTATCGTACGTTGTTGTCGCGCAGCTGAGAAACTATTTTATTTGAATTTATTCATACCCAGGAGTCACATAACCAGTTACTACTCGATTCACCCGAAAGGCCCAGTAACAGTATTGCATTTTCCATCGAGACGATTTTGTATGAATTATCTAAACATTAATTGGCCAGCGTGTTTCGTGGTATGTTAAATTATTTTTGATTTTCTTTGGCATTCCTATTACCACTTAAACGAATTTTATGTTTTTTATTCGCAACATATTCTCTAAGGTGTGTTTTTACACCATGTTACCACTGTATCGCATGTATTATACCACACCGTATGTCGATGCCATGAAAATGCAGTTCAAGAAAATCATTCACGATATACGTCAACCAGAAATCGTACATCTCACAATGAAAGTATGCAACTACTTACGCAGACCCTTCCTTTTACCACATGTAATTTCTATTGATGAAACCTATTTTCTTTTCTCACTAAGCTCCAATTTGGTTCTTCTCTTTGGCTTGTCTTTTATGTTCTCAACAAAATACTAACAGTTAATCAAAAAACAGCATCGATAAAATGATAGAATTCTTCATAACGACGAGATAAAGAACTGTAGTGAAAATAGTGCTTAATTTGATACCATTGAGTCGTTATTTAACGACTATTATCTATAAACCAGACTATGTCAACATACCCGATTAACAAGGAATAGTTTGTGTATAACTATTTTATGAAAATGAACGATCATTTACAGTTGCATTAAGAAAAATTAGAACAAAATAGGACAAAATAAAGCGCCTATAGAGTTAACAGTTCGTAACTTAATCAAGAAATTTGAACATACGGGTTCTGTTATTGATAGGGCAACACCAATACGTCCTCGTCGTGGTTGGTCAGTTGAAAATATTGCTGCAGTAAGAAAAATGTACGGGAGTATCCAAACACATCAATTTGACATCGTTCACAACAATTGAACTTGCCAGGAGCCATCACGGATCGAAGTTTAAAGAAAAATCTGGATCTGTCAGCATATAAAATTCTGTTGACACAATAGTTAACAGCTAAAGATAATTTACAATGTCGTACATTTGTTAATTGGGTGTTAAAAAAGAAAGAAGGTGATGCTAAATTTTGTAACAAAATTTTGTGCAGCAATGAAGCACAATTTCATCTTGACGGATACGTCAGCAAACAAAGTTGTCGAACTTGAAATGCTGAAAATCCACATGCTGTTCACCAAAAAAGAAATGCGTCCACATGGATACACAGTTTGATGGGCATTTTGGAGTGGTGGAGTAATTGGACTATACTTCTTTGAAAACGAAGCTGGTAATCCCAGTAAATGGGGAACGCTATCGTGACATGTTAAGGAATTTCTTTTTCCACCAAATTGATGATTTGGATTTGAACATGTGGTTTCAGCAAGACAGTGCAACGTATTATACAGAACATGCAACCATAACTCTGTTGCCTACCAAAATTCCTGATCATGTTGTATCGTGAAATGCTGATATAAATTGACGTGCAAGGTCATGTGATTTAACACTACTGGACTTCTTTCTTTGTAGCCGTACAATTGTTTTACATTTGTAGCCATATTGTCCCCATTTTATGTTGAAGAATAAAAAAATCTCGGTTTGCCAAATTTTAGTAGTTTTATTCGCAGATCAAAGATCCCATAGTTGCAAATAAGACATCCTTTCTTAGATTTTGAATAGATTAACTTAAATACTAAAATCGTCAACAATATAAATAAATATAAATTCCAATTCCGAATGTAAATAACACTAAAACATGCTAACCGTCTGCAACTTGAACTACTTCTTAATGAATTATATTCAGACATAATTTATATGAGGCCAGACACTAACGCAAATTGTTTTCCTATATATATATATATATATATATATATATATATATATATATATATATATATATATATATATATATATATATATATACGCATCACTAACTTTAGCATGTAATAATACTGATTATATATGCCAGTTATACGGTAATAATACTACTCCCGTTTAATATTAGTTTACCATCAGTTTAAATATTCCTTAGCTCTCTTAATGAAAATTCAACTAACGTGAAAGCGTAAACTAATGAGTAGCAGCATTTGAAAGTGAATATTACATTTTGTCTCCATGTGTTGTAGTTATCTTTTTTTAATATTCTTCTTTATTTTTTTGCAAGAAAGAAATCACAATGTATCAGGATGTCACAATGTATCAGGATCACAAACTTATTGATCATGTACAGTGTATTATGTTTGAACAGCGTTATTGTAAGCTAACCACAAAAGCATAAACAATATGGGATTCTCTCTGAAGTTCTTAAACCTCCAAATCAGTAAGTCACTGAGTATCTAGCCACAGCATTTTAAACCGAGGTTATGAGGGTGTTATAACATAAGCCTACAAATTTTGACATTTTCAAAGTTGGTTTGGGTTTTGTAAGTGATTACAAGTGAGTTGTTTACGCTGATTTCATATCTACCTTCCGTTTTTGCCCCTCACGTAAGGTTTTTGATCAACTGAATAATCAGAATAAATTAAAAATTAAAGGAAAAATTACATTTTAAAAACATTGTATTTAATAAACATTAAAAACAGTAAAAATCAACAACACAAATAGTTTTGGTCTCTAATTTCTTTTCTTCTTTGAAAATCTCTCTCTTTTTAACAAAAAACCTCGTTTTGTAGTTTATTTTCGTGTAATAATTCCTTGAATGTTCTCTTTTCAGCATCCAGCAGTAATCTGCCATCATCGCCACATCCCATCGACCCTGGTACCTCCTTTCCATCTCCTTTATGTCTTGATGGAACCTTTTACCTTGCTCCTCACTAACAGCACCAAGATTTTCTGGAAAGTAGTCCAGATGAGCATGCAGAAAATGAATTTTTATGCTCATGTTACAACCGAGTTGCTTAAATATATCCAGCATTTTTTGACAACTTTTTCATAAGGCGGATGTTTATAATTTCCTGAAATATTTCTGTTACATTTTTAAAGCATATCCAAGATTTTTTAAATCCTGCATTCATTTTCTTATTTGTGGTCCTACGAAAATGCCTTCCTTTAATTTTGATTTAAAAAGAGCTGGAAATTTGCCACATAAGTACTTAAAATTATTCCCATTTTTATCTATAGCTTGTATATATTGCTTCATTAATCCTAATTTAATATGAAGTGGCGGCAAAAACAATTTTCGGATTAACTAAATTTGCATAAATAACGTCTTTTGAACCAGATGTTAAGTTTATAACAAAATATATTTGGTGTATTTTTATAACTTTTAGGCATTTTAAAAGCAAAATAAAAACATACGACGCGATGTGACGAGTAAACGTACACACATTAAAAACGTATTACAGCGACTATGTAAATACCTGAATAGTATAAAACCGGGATATCCCCACCGGCCAACTCTGTTTCGGTAAGTTCCCCACACTTGTGTATACGTTTCAAACCGATTAGACACAGGGGCGCCGTAAAGATTGAGGCAACATTTAATTTTATAGAACCTCGATTTTATAGACTACAAATTATTGTACAATGTACATTTACAAATACTTGTGTAAAGTCAAAATGAAAAAACAGTGTTTCTGTAGTTCATGGTATGTAACTAAGCCAAAAAGTAAAAAAAAGTCCGAAGTCACAAAATCTTTGTTGGCCTGTGTAATCAGAAAAATTACTAAATTTAGTAGTGAAACCACCAATATATATTCACAGACGATAAGGCCACGTAAATGTACTAGGGAAGAGAAACATCGTCATTTTATGCTGGGCGAAGGGACAAGTAGCTTTAATACGCCAGGATTCTAGGAACTCTTTATTGGGACTGGAACCAACAATAGCACTTTGGGAAAGTGGGCCAAAATTAGCAGTTGTAGATAATCAAAAATATTATTAACTACACCTTGCAACAAATTGCTGTTTGATTTGTCTTGTACACATTTTCGAATCCTAATAGAATCTTTCATGGGGTATGGCAGTCTAAACAAGCATCTCCATGTGATGGACTATGCTGACAGTTATATGCATAGAGGATGCAGTCTGGAGGATGAGACGATAAAATATACCCCAAAGAGCTACCCCGATACGAGGAGAGGTATATATAAAGGAACTATTAACCGAAAGTTGCCTATCTTCATCAAGTACCATCGAGTACTCTTTTTCGTTATATCCAGTGTAATGGGATGCTGAAAGAGTGAGATCGATCTTGATTACAAAATGGTGACTCTGATAAAGGACTCGCTACGGACCCCACACGATGGCTTGAGTACACGTGGACTCCCCCCTGTCCTAAACTTCTCCCGTAGAATCTGAATCATTAAACTATTAGCTCATCCCTCAGGAGTAATGAGATATATAGGTTGCATTTCCCCACTTCCTCTAAAATTTATTCAAAAGTTTATATGTATATGATGATACACATACAGTACGTGCTTTTATTTAAGGAATCATAACGTAAAATCTCTGAAATAGTCTTATCGGCTTTAACAGTCATTTATTTATTTTTATTTCAATAACGATTGTGTTCGCAATGGCTCCAAAATCTGTTTTATTGACGAGTTCACGGTTCAACGATCTAATTTACAATAACCATATTTTTAATTTTAAGTAGAATATAATCATTAGAAATATTTCTATTGCTTAAATCTAGATTCATATACAGAGAATATCACAAATAAATACAATCAATAAGTTCATAAGGATTAACAAATGTATTCTTTGGGTCTTTTATAGAAGGAAGAGGAGAATTAATTGAAAATATTGTGTTATGATGATAAATGGTGTTTCTGCCATTATAATTTATTTTACAACTTTAAAGATTTCGTGGCCTGTACCAAGAAATCAAAGTAGTAAAATAAATAACAATAACCTAGGCCCCATACCTGCCTCTATGGCTTTTAGGGTATTCGACAAGAACAAGTCGTTCTTGTCGACTGGGAGAATATTCCTCAAGCTGCCTTTCCACGCTTGCCAAGGCTCGACAAGCGTCCACAAGCACAAGCGTGTAAAGAGGGTGTTTGGCTTGGCTTGCGTGAGCTTGTGGACGCTTGTCTCCGATCCGGTCTAGTGTCGGTTTTTGGACACAGATCAAAGGGCGCTTGCGGGGCATTCACACGTTGGTGTGCATTTAGTTGCAGTGTGATCTCGTGGCGAGCGCATGTCTAGCTATTTCTTTGTGTGGCTTTAACTTTCTCTAGCTCTCTTATCATCCACCATCTTCGTGGTCGTCGAGCTTTCCTTGTTTTTGTTTTACTTTGCTTGTATTTCAAATAAAAGTACGTTAAACCAAACGCAATAGCCGATACAAGTTCGGTGTCCGCCATGCTTGAGTGTACGTAGCATTCACATTCACATTGTACACATTGACGCATTCACAAGCATGTAAACGACTTCCAAATGCCAAGCGAGATTTGTAGATGCTTGGGGCTTGCAGACGTTTGCCAAGGCTTGGCAAGCCTGGAAAGGCAGCTTCAGGAAACCATTCACCACTTGATGAATATCATGCCCAGTTAAATGGAAGTAGCAGTAAGAGCTAGAAGAGAATCTAAACGCTACTGAATTAAAATTTTAGGGTTTAATTTTTTTTTGAAAATTTTTTATTAATACCGCTTTGATTGCACTTAAATTTACCGTTCCTTTCTGTTAATTATATTATGTTATTAAGTCTTTTTTCCAATCATACCATTGTTATTTTTTAAACATTAGTTGAAATCACTTAATTATAATATCACGTAGGCACTATGATTTACATCTTCGAACAATAAAAGTAATAATGTGAAGTTTCACTGATGTGTTAATTTTATCCGGGAGTTTATAATGCTCGCAAAGCTATTTGCTAACAACCGCAAGTTTATTATGATTTTTTGTGCAAGGGAAGCATGAAAAGTACAATGTAAAAGTTATAAAATATGAAATACAAAATGCTAGTGGTAAGAAAAACATCGACGTGTAACAGTAAATGCTAACAAATTTTGTTTTGACGATTACTAAAGCATCTTATCAAATTTACATTTGCTGGGTTTATAATGCAACCTATTTAATGCATTAAGTCAAAATTTATAAAATTTCAGTTAACTTGTGAATTAATGCCCAGAACTCCTAAATATTACTGTGAAATAGCGACACAATTATGTTTCGGTTATTGACTACGATATGGCAGTAGTTTCGTTACTCCTGTCAGGCGGAAACGGACCTATCTTTTGTACAACACTGTCGCAACTAGTATTATTTCACTATATTTCAATAATACTATATTTCAGCGTTTGACAAAAGAGGTCACATCGATTATACGAAATAGTGTCATATTTCAAAAAGTGCTTTATCGATGAATAAAAATATAATAAATATTCAGGACAACACTGACATATGTTGAGTTATGCCGTTGTTTCCTATAATTTTGAAAGAAGTTCTTCAAATTTATTTTAAGAAGTAACGTCACATTTTGTGTTGTGTCATTATGCTTTAAATAAGAATAATGTTTATTTGACTTAATTGGACTTATATCAGTGTTGAATATAGTTTTTCCAGAACTTATGATGTTACAGCTTTCATTAGGACTATTATCAATTTGTAGGTATTGAGATATTTGATGATAACAATGTTTTCAAATCGGACGCTATGTATGGTAAGCATGATTACTCAAAAAAAAAAAAACGAAACTGCATTAATAACTGATAAGAATGATGATGGAATCGGTGAACAGAACATTTAAATGAGAACTTTGAAGATAACAGAAACGTTATATTGTACTCAGATAACTGCGCTGGTCAACAAAAAAACAGCTTTTTACTTTCCGTTTATATATATGCTGTAACACATTTACCAAGAATTAATAGTATCACACATAAATACCTCATTCCGGGACACACTCAAAATGAGGATGACAATGCCCATGCATTAATTGAAAAAACATGAAACGTTATTTACTATCTGGACCAGTATATGATACTTACCAGAGCAATATGTGATACTTATTAGAACTGCGAAAAAACCGGAGAACCTTTCAATGTTCAAGAATTAGCATACAATGATTTCTATGATTTAAAACATTTGGCTAACTTCATAGGCTTAGGAACTAGTTTACCATTTAAAATTTCGGAGATACAAATAATGAAGGTTGAAAAAAATCAACAAAACAAAATTTTCTACAAAACCTCTCTTGGTCAAGAATATTTTAACGAGGTAAATATAGAAAAGCCTAAGAGTTTTAGAGGAAGAACAGTAGAAACCACCACATTGTTACCAGCTTACAAGAAAAAAAATGGAATTAGTGAAAATAAAAAGAAAGGTCTGCTTTCATTATTTGATAAAAATCCGAATAAAGGTTGTGCTGTTCCTAAAATATATAAGGAATATTTCAATAACCTTTAATAGATGCCACTTAATATTGTTTTATTATTTTTACAGTTTTAATATCGTTGATATTCTTTTATCCGTGAACTATATATTTCCATACTACCAATTTATAGGATTATGTTTGGGTTGCTTTATTTTCACTTTTGTAAAAAAGTTCTTTTAGGCAATAAACCATTTCTTGAGCCATTTATATTATTTCCTTTATTCACAGAAACACTAGATGTTTTATAAGGAATACCATCATAAATCAAAACAAAAATATATAAAAAATAAACTTGACAACAATTGTTTTCCAAACTGGTATTGTTGACATATAAGAATATTCTCAAACCATACTTTCTATTAAGGTTTTAGTCCGAAAATAGAAACTTTAGAATAAGAAACTATATATAAAAATGATTACCAGAAACTTTAAATACATTTCCTGAAAACTTTAGTTTTTTGAGTTCTTTCAAATGAGCGATATATTTTTTGGGTTAGTACATTTTTATTTACGGCTAACAAAAATTTCTCTCAGTGTAGCACTACACTAGTATTGATAATAAACTGATCAGACTTAAAAGACAGGTAAGCTTTATACATACATATGTTTGAATGAGATGACATATTATTAAGCTCATCAAATTGACAATTATGCTTAACTATATTCAGTGACTTCTCTTAACATAAGCATGCTACATTGGTCAAATAATGATAAAACAAGATCATAATGAAGAGCAGAACACATGAATTTGTTCTAAATAGTAATAAACAAGCTAAGATATTTTTTTAGACACACTAAGTAGCAATTAATATAATAGTTCTTATTTATAAAACTTTTAATGCTTAACATGATATCGTAGGTTATTCTGTCTCGTTTTTAAAATTCAAGACGCCCAGCGATCCAAAATGCTTACAATTAGTAAAATTAATATACTTTTAATCAGTGACTAATAACTTTTATTTAAACGTCGTTAAAATATATTTTGCATAATATAAAATAGCACTAAACACAATACCATAAAATGTGGATAATTCCATATACTATAAATAATACAAGCATCCATATGGCGCAATATGTTTAACTAATAAGATTTAAGTAATATTCAACTAATTTGTATGCAGTTTTATAAAATCCACGGAATATTATGCTAGCTATAACTGGAAATACAAAAACAGTAGTAAAAAAAAAAAACGAAAAACATCTTTATATCGAACATTTTTGTGTATACATACATATTTATATAAATTTTTTAATGATTAAATTAAATTGTTTAATGAATGAAGCATATTTTTGACGAATAAAGCAAAATTCTGTTGGGAACTATTTTGTGAAATATTCTCAGTGAAGTGCAGGTACACTTTCAAATCACCATATATTAATATTAATTCAATCAACAATAATTAATAACAGAAAGCAAAATTAACTGTGAATTTGTTAAATAGTAAAAATTACTGTTAGTTTAGTCCATATGTTCGATTCATCTATTAATCAGTCAGTCAAAATAACATATTTTCTCATAATTTGAAAATATAGCCGAATCTAGTATATCTGTACTACTAATTTATGGCATTATAGACAATCAATCATTATTATATCACAATTAATGTCACATTTCCAAATTATTCAAAATAATCGAAAGTGACGAAAATACAAAAATGTATTCAATTCTTATAAGAAAAAAAGTGATTACACCAATAAAGGTAAATTTTAAGGAGATCTTAGAAATGATCTTAGAAATTGAGATTCAAAACACTCAGGTGGAGAGTGTCCACTTTGTCCAATTACGGAGAATATTCCCGCTGACTTAAAAAATATATGACTGTTTCCTGCTGCATGCATGTAATAGCATCGTTTAGTTATTCATTATTTGAAAAAGCATGTCTAAATTGTAATTTGTTCATAAATTACAATTTAGACAATGCGTTTGTCGTTAAATTTAAAGCAATGAGAAGTTTTCTTCAAATTTGATAAATTTGAAAAAATCGGGTGCACCATTTTTTATGTCGGTATGTAAACATTGAATAACTTTGACATTTGTCAACCGATTGACTTGAGTAGACAAGTTTTGGAAATATCAATTCAGTACAATTTTAACCAATAATCACTTCACACTGAAACAACGCGCTGAAATAGTGACACTTTACATTGAAAATAGACGTTCAGTTGTGTTAACTCAACGTGCATATCGTCGAAAATATCGTGGCAAACAGGCACCGTCTGACAACACTATTCGTCATTTGGTGTCAAATTTTGTTGAGCACGGAACAGTGGGAGATCGTCCACATGTCGTTCATCAACGACCAAGACGTTCCAATGAACGATACTTCGTATCGCCACCGCGCTCAGCATTTTGACGTCAGTGAAATCACTATGCGGCGCATTTTGAAAGATGATTTGCATTTGTTTCCGTATGAAGTGCAATTAACTCAAAGAATTTTGCCGACAGACCGTCCACATTGGCGTCGTTTGGAATACGGCCAAACTTCTTCTTGCTCGACTCTGAAATGTTTTTCTGATATGTAGGATTCCAGAATATCAGAAATCTGTTTAGGTACAGATATATCTTCATTTTATATTTTAGACATTTATGCGAAACTTTACCGAAGGAATGTGCCACATCAAGAAAGATTGTAGAACTGACTTTCTTTTCTTCCAGTGATTTTTCTTTCTTTCGTTTGTAATTCTGTGAATCTGATCAATAGTGGAATGTCTTTCTCTGAACCCAAATTGATATGAAGTGATCAGATTACGTTCCTCTATTATTGATTTTAGTCGTTTTAATAGAAGATTTTCAAATGGTTTTGATAATGCAGGCAGGATAGAAATTGGCTTATAGGAGGAACTTTCATGTGGCAGTTCGCCAAGTTTAGGAATCATTATGACCTCTGCTGCCTCCCACATCAATAGTACATACCTTAATCTAAAATCTGCATTTACAACATGGTTGAGTTCTTGATCCAAGATGACTTCACCTTCTTTTGATTGAAATGTATTTTAGATATATTTTAGATGAATTGCAAATCTGTCAGTTTCTTCTTGAATATTTCTCGCCCACTTACTATAATCCATTATGATTGGAGGGATTTGTATGATAGCTCTTTTTAATTTTTAATAGCTTTCTATAGTTCAATAGTTCAGTCCACTTAGGGGTACACTGATTGGTTTTTAGTACGTTGAGTTTCTCTTTTTAGTTGTTGAGTGGCGTTGTTTATGTTAGTTTTGTCCATTGGCGCTTTGAACTGATGCCTTTCTTCTGAATTTTCTTTTTTTCGGTTACTCTGAATATTATCTCTGATAATAATATGTTCATTAGCAGTTAGGATAATTGGTGAATGATCTGAATTCATATCCCAACCCTCTTCACTTTGCAACTAGTTTCCAGAAATATTATTAGTGATAAATACAATTAGAACTGGAACCTTTTGTGGATCTGATTTACTAACTAAAACTTTTATTGTATTCTCCTATTTATTATTTCTATAATTATCCTTTATACTGTCTATTGCTACTTGATTAATGTATGAAATAATACCAATAACTGAAAAATACATATACATATACATCAGTCAGTTATACAGGGTGACCACCGGGAACCGGATGTTCTTATAACGCGTAGTGCGGAGCTTAGCGCAGTTAACACCTGCGTAATGTTGTGCCATTTCAACGACTATGGAGCAATGGACAGCAGTGCATCGCGTGTTTGCATACGACACGTTTATTCGCAATGGCGGGTCAGTAATAACTACACAGCGGCTTTTTCGCATTCACTTCAATATTGGTCGGCGGGGAGCTGTTCCGTCTCGCAACACCATCCTAAGATGGGTTACCAATTTGAGAGCAACTGGCAGCATAATGAAGGGAAAGTCACAAGGTCCACAGAGGACCGTTAGAACCCGAGTGAGAGAGGTGCTCATCAGAAGTTCTACACGGTCCGCCCGAAAACATGCAATGGCATTGAACCTGCATCGCGAATCGGTTGGGAAGATCTTGCACAAGGACTTAAAATTCCACCCCTACAAACTACATATTGTTCAGCAGTTAAAGGAAAGAGACTTTGAAACTCGTGAGGATTTCGCTACCATAATGCAAGTGATTTTGGAAGATAATTTAGGTCTACAGCATCTAATGAGCTATGAAGCTCATTTAATTTAGATGGAACGGTAAATAAACAGAACTTCAGGTACTGGGCACCTGAAAATCCACAAACTATCCATCAACGATCCCTTCATTCCGAAAAAATTACAGTGTAGTGTGCCATTGGCCCGACTTGCATTATTGGTCCCTATTTTTTTGAAGAGGCTGGGCGTACCGTCACCGTTAACACTAACCGCTACGCTGAAATGCTCCAAAACTTTCTTATGCCAGAACTTATGCAGAAAACGGATAAATCTAAGGAATGTGTTATTCCAGCAAGATGGTGCCACGGCATATACTGCTAACGCATCAATGAATATTGCCCAGCACATGTTTCAAGGAAGACTAATCTCACGCTTTGGAGATGTGCCGTGACCCCCAAGGTCTTCAGACCTTTCAATCTGTGATTTTTTTCTGTGGGGGTTCTTGAAGAGTCGGGTATATGCTAACAAACCGCAGAATTTGATCGACTTGTAGAATGCCATTCGTGAGGACCTTATGAGTACCGATCGAGCGATGTTGGAGCGTGTCATGCACGATTTCGTGAAGAGGGTCGAAAACTGCATTCGACGTGAGAGGACACCATCTCGATGACATAATCTTCCACACATGATACACATCGTAAATGGCACTGTGTACGCTTCATTCTCATGTTAATAAAACCTTATTATCTTGCAAATTCTTTGTGTAAAAGTTATTTCGAAATCGTCCGGTTCCCAGTGGTCACCCGGTATAATACTTCATAGTGCACGTCTACGGTATACGACAACAATTTTTTTATATTTTCTTGAGTTTAGTAATTTTCTTGAGTCGAAATATTTCACCATTGCCATCACTAATATTATTGCTGAAATGTTTAAGACAATTTGGAAACATCAGTGTTTATTATTTAGTTTTCAAGAGCAATTATTTGGAGACTAACTTTCCCGCCAACATCTTAATTAAAATTAATTTAGTCTAGAAGGAAAACAGTTAAATCACCGCCTCAACAAAGTGTCGAGAGTTCTAAATGTCATCGCGATTTAACTATTAAATATTTCAAAGTTCCATTTTGGCAGATTAACAAGGTTCAGTGTGTTTCAATTACTGCGTTTAAAACGTTTAATACCCGCCCTTGTAGTTCTCGTTTTCAAGTCAGAAAGGCAACGGGTCATGAGATATGGGTAGAAAAACGATGTTCCCGTTCTCTGTGGCGTCGTCGTGGAATCCCAATGAGGCTCAACGTCGTCTCTAGGTCATTTATAAAGATGAAGGTAAAGAAATACAACATTGATTACAACTTACAGTTCGTCGTGAATGTCTATAATGCAAACTCCTTCGTAAATGGTTATATAACTACGCATAACTAATATCTTATAACTAAATAATTCTATACAGGGTGTCCGCAAATTTCACCGACAGCGGTTGACTGTATATTCACGATGATAAATAAATACGATCTATGGAAAAAAGTTTAATAAAAAAATTTTTAGTTTTCGAGTTATAGACTTTTAAAGTTGAACAAAGAAATTTGTTTTTAATTAATAACTCCATAACCCCTATATTCGATCGGGTTGAAATTTGAAACAATGATTTGGATCATTAGGGCTTATTATTTCTCAAAATATTAGTCAAAGTGATATACTGGATGATAGTTTTCTCGACGTACCTCCCTCTTTTAATAGTTAGAATTTTTACAGTAGTCGTATTTTATTTAAACTGGTAGCAAAAGTGAAAAAAGGCCATTTCATTCTAAAGTAAACCTTAAAACGGACTTTTCTGCACGTAGAACATCTCATCATCGTGCTTTCTAATGACCCATGGGCAGGGTGGGGTGTGTCCTATCCATCTCAAAATCAATAGGTGTCATCTAGTAGACGTCCCTAATCAAAGTCAATTAAAACTCGATCGATCCGACACGATTAAATTGAGTAATCGTGCTATCAAAACAAATCTCTTAAATAGTACACCATTGTACTTTCTCATGACCCATGTACAGGGACGGCCATAATCAAGTACCCGATTTTAAGTAGCGGCCGTGTACAATGCAAGGAAATAAAAAGCAAAAAAATATGGGTAGCACATTTATTTGTATTTAAAGTTTAAGCCTAAACTCAATTAAAGATTATGTCAGTCAAATGACCCCCTCTAACTGCGATGCACATCTGAGCTCTTTTTACAGCATGTTTCATAACTCGAGTCAAGTCATTTGAAGTTAGATCCTCTATTTCTTGACGGATATTATGTTTCAGCTGCTGTAGCGTCTGAAGGTTATTGGCGTATACATTTGCTTTGAGATAGCCCTATAAGAAGAAATCAGGAGCCGAAAGATCTGGCGATCTCGAAGGCCACGCTAAGTCGCCAAATCGAGAAATTAATCGCGCAGGGAACATGTTGCGGAACATGACCATTGTCTCTCTGGATGTGTGCGCAGTCGCACCGTCCTGTTGCAACCACATATCCTCCAGTCCTGGGATTTCCAACTGAGGTGACAAAAAGTTATTCAGCATTGCTCTATAGCGCTCTCCGTTGATCGTAACAGCAGTGTCTTCATCGTCTTCAAAGAAATATGGACCAATTACACCTTGGGCAAAGACGCCGCACCATACAGTGACTCGTGAAGGGTGTAGTGGTCTTTCCTGAAGAATACGAGGGTTTTCTGTACCCCAGTAACGGTATTTCTGCTTATTTACAAATCCATTTAAGTGAAAATGAGCTTCGTCGGTCATAATCAGTTTATGTGGAAAATCGTCAATATTGTCGTTAAGATTTAGGAGACTGTGACAGTATTGCAGGCGTTGTTGATGGTCTCTGGGAAGAAGCTGCTGTGCCACCTAGATTTTGTACGGAAATGCGTGCAAATTTAACTTCAAAATTCGCCTCAGGGATGTCCGAGACATGCCCAATTGTGTGGCGCGTCTCTGGCCCAATTCTGTTGACGTTCTTGGATCTTATGCAATGCTTTCTCTTACACGCCGGATATTTTCAATTGAGCATCCTGTTCGTGGTCGTCCAATATGCCTTGAATCAGCCGTTGTCCCACTACGCCGAAATTGTTGACATAAGCGGCGTATTGTCTTTCCAGTTGGCGCAGGACGGTGAGGATATTTTCGGCGAAAATTTCGCTGTGTTGAAATAACCAATTCATTGTTTTTAATAAATAAAATTACTATTTCTGCACGTTCCTCTAGTGTGTATCGATTCATAATAAAACTTGAATATGTGCACTGGAGAAATGTCAAAAGTAAACTAACGAAAGATGTCAGATAAAACAATTACGAACACTTCAAATCGGGTACTTGATCATGGACGTCCCTGTACATAGTAGAGTATTTTATCCACCTCAAATTCAAGAGGTGTCATCTGGGAGACGTCCCCAATCAGAATCAGTCAAAACCCTATCGACTTAGTTGAGTTATTGTGCCAACAAGAGTAAATGCCGACGACAACTCCAACGACAACGCCAACAACGACGACAACGACACACACACAGCAAAACATATTTAAAAACCATTGTTTTTTTTGTTTTTAGGCAGAAAAACAAAAAGTAAGTCAAAAAAAATTAGTTATTTCAATTTTTCCTTACACGATTACATTACTTTTCCACGTATAGTGGAGTGCGGAAAAGTAAAAAAAATTATCTTACAAAAATCGCCTATAGACACCCATTCCTGAGGAAAATGCCTATTTATAAGTCTGATTGCTCCACTTTGTGATGTATGATGTGAGTGCCACGGATTGAAAACTTTGGATTCAGTAGGCAATGAAAACATTGAATTATTGGTAGTTCGACCTTCTCCTTTCCAACAGCCATTTAAAATTAAAGCGTAGGCGCGAATAATTGGTGATTTATTTTATTTTGAACAATCTTATGTAACGAAACTACAGATACCTACAAAGAACAAAAGCGCACAAATCTAATGTATGATTTAAATGAAACAGATAGGTACACAACACGAATTATTTATATATAGCGATGCATAAAACAATGAAAAATCTTTACAAATAACTACTTACTAACTACTAAACTGTACAAGGATTCTAAATAACAAATGGTTATTTAGTACTAAAAACCACTTATTTCAACTACCTTTCAAATATTTCCAAATCGTATCGGGTACAAAAGTTGACTCGATGCAAAAGATTAAATCGAACATTATTAAATATGTTAGGTATGTATCGTATTTCCTTTGCACTTTCTAAGATCCTCTGCCACAAATTTCAGGAAGAATTAACGGAGATAGAATACACCTTATGTTTTAATATTCCCCATAAGAAGAAGTCCATGGGAGGAATGTCCGGTGATCGCGACAGCCACTTTATTGGTGCATCATTAACTCTGCCAATCCATCTTCCTTCATAAGCTTCATTTAGATACAGTTTAACTTGAACACTATGGTGAGAACCATCGTGTATAAATATCATGTCGCGGCGTAATTACAACGGCACATCCTCGAGCAACTGTGGAAGCGTGTTTCGAAAACATTTTAAATAGGAAGGCCCATCCAATCGAGGTGGTAATTGAACAGGGCAAATTAAAAAATTGTCAATTATTCCAGCCCATATATTAATATTAAGTTGCCGCTGCGGCTATAATGCAGCAAAAGGTGCATTTAATTAAAAAAATCATATTCGTGTTTCTCAGTCCAAAAATCCCCAGCATATAATTTTACCCCAAGAAAGAAGAGTATTGTTTTTTCTTCAAAATTTATTATCAAAGTACAAATAAGATAAGAATGTATACGAATACCTAATAATAATGCAAAGGAAACAACTGTCCTGTTGGTTCTTGTTTGTTTTTGATGATGTAAACAGTTCCAAGAACGACGATGATATAGGTTTTCAAGTGCAGTAGTATTTCTTTCACCGGGTCAGTTGGTTTCATCGTCACTATGAATACCGTGTCTGTATTAGAGACTAACAATAGTGTGACTCCGGGTGAAATTGGCGGAGGAATAACATATTGCATCGATTTTCAATTCGTATACATTCGTATCTTATCTGTATTTTAACAGGTTGGTTGTAATAAATTTTGACGAAAAAATAATATTCTTCTTTTTGGAGGAACGTTGTATATTGGGTTTTTTTGGGGTGACAAGTGTTGTATACTGGTGGTTCTTTGGGGTGACAAACACGAATATGATATCAACCTTTTGATTAAAGGCACCCTTTGCTGCAATATATCTGATTAACACTATTGACGTAAGCCTCAAGTTAAATATCTCGTTCTGGCCTTAGTAGGGCAAATTTTGGTAAACCCCTACACTACTGTCTGATATTTTTTAATGTAAAAATATTCCTGAACGTTTCATTAAAATCCATTTAGGGAGCTAGGAGCAGTACCTGTTTCGAGAACGCCATTTTTAGCCATTTCTGGGCCTAAAACATATTTTCAACCTAGAATCATCAGACAAGAATTTATTTAAATCGGACAGAGAAGCATCGGACGTTCCCTTTGTTAGACTGAAGTAACTCCATAGATCTGGCAGATAGACACTAATGAAAAACCGTAAATTGCAGGAATGTGTTTCATTAATTAATAATTTAAAAGGAAATTAATTTCCTCTGAAGTACAATTCTCGGAGTATATCACTTTATAATACTTTAAAATTACTGCTACTTCATCCTATACTTCCATCATACTTCAATGTGGCATAGTTTAAACAACATAATGTTATATGTTTATTGTTATGTTTGTTTATAGTTATTTGCTTTCGTACTGTATAATAATACTATTCGTATTACATAATAAAACGGATGACATGGCATGTGTTTACTTATGTTTTATATAACAATAACATATATCAATAAATAGTTAATATGATATGAGTTTATTATGGTAGTAAATATGTGTACCGGACTGTGAAACAAGAAAACGCGTAAAAGAGAAATTTTATATTTCAAGTCTGCTCCAGAATTAATAGACATTTCTTTATTTAGCTACATTGAGAAGATAATATAAATCTTGTTGCAGTTTACTACCGGTTCGAGATGCATTACATTTTAATATTGCAGCTCAGGCACTATATATTGTCCTGATGCAATTTTAATGGCAAGAGTTATAAACAGAAGTTGCTCAAAGCGGGTGAAGTAGACTAACTGTAAGTTGAGATTATTAAGATCCTTTGGTTTATAAAGGTATTCTGCATGAAATCTTTCATTAGTTTTGAATTCTTTATCTCTTGCGAAAACGATATATTACTGCTTTTCGACAACATTACAGCAGCGTTCATTGCTACCAATAATAATATATTCCTGGACGAAATTAAAGCATCAATGAAGCTTCATATAATTAGTTTTTTTTTTCGAATATTTAAATCCTAGTATTTATTTGAAATAATGATTAAATTATTTTAAATAATGCTTCATAAATTAGAATGGTATTATGGCGAAAAATACATGAAGAAGAAACAGAAGAAATCAATGTCAAAGGCAATGAAGACGGTGTTAATGAAAAATGTTAGAAAAAAAATTGGAGGTGAAATTAAAAATCGTAAGAACTTGAATTCAGTATTGCTCTAATCTTTCTCTAGCTCTTATCACTGTTTCAATTCGTTTGGGCTTGTTATTGATGAAATGGTGAATGGTTTCCTGAGGAATATCCTTCCAATTGACAAGAAGGACTTGTTCGAGTTCCCTAAGAGTCTTAGAGGCAGGTATGTGACGCCTAACTGATCGTTTTAGTGCGTTCCATATATATTCTTTATGGGATTTATATCTGAGTTTCTCGGTGGCTATCCCATAGTTGGAATATTCATAAATCGCAGGTACCAACACTTCTCTAGCAATGTGGGGCCGAGAGTTATCCTGCATAAAAATTAAATTGTCCCCGACAAATGCCACAAATGGAATAACACGTTCTTCTACGATGTTTACTACGTAGAAGTGTGCATTCATGGATATCCCGGGTACCAAATCCGTGCAACCATAGAAACAAATTCCTCCTCAGGACATCATCAACATCATGGGATCTTCAGAGAGACACTGCAAGCAGCAAATCTCTCTCTTGGTCTTCGCCCGAATCGTTGAAGTTCGTCTGGTGAATTAACACTTACTCTTGTTTCATCTGAAAATAAAACTTGCTTCCAGTCGGCAATGGTCCAATGTACGTGTTTTCTTGCAATACACAGTCTAGTCTAAATCACATATGTTCTGTAAAACAATGTCATCTAGAGAGCAGCGGTATAACAGCTGATGTTCTACTGTCCAATCCTCCTTCAGTCCAATCAGCCTTCTCCGGACCGTTCGTCTATAAATTGCTACATTTCGAGCTACTGCTAGGGCTCTGCTTAGCTATAAACTGGTAGAATGCCTGTTTCTTAAAGCGACTTGTATAAAATATCGTTCATCTCTTGCATCTGTAGATTTCTTACGACCTTGTCTTGTGGTTCTGCAGTAACTTCCAAGTTCATTGAAACGTTTAATTGTTCGACTAATTGTTGATTGTCTAGCTCCTAACAAATTAGCCAGATATCGCTGGCTACGTCCCTCGTTAATCAGAGTCACTGCTCTCACAGTTCCATCTTCTCTTCAGTTACCTGAATGATTAATTTCTTCCACTCTAAGTATACTGGACAAAGTGTGTCATTTATTTTATGATATTATATTTAAAAAAATCACTAACGCAACTGAACTTATTGCCTTTTACAAATCACTTTAAACAGCGTTAAATGTATTATTAACAAGCAATTACAAAATGTTACTTTACGTCTATCAAACAATTACAATTGTTTATTAGTAGTGACAGAGGATATCCTAGGTCATCTATATCAAATGTTTAATTATTTAGAACCTGGAAAAGTTATAAGAAATAATGGAACGTTTTGCTAATCCGTTAATTTTGCCCAGAAATTTATTTGAACTTAAATATACCAATAAGGGTCACTTTTACACATATGAAACAGGATATATGTAAGTTTCATATATCTAACTCAGATAAAATTCAGTCACAGCTACAAGGCTATGCTAAAATTATAAATAAAATAAAAATTAATTAGTATATTATACACCGTAAGAGGGTATACATATTTGATGCAACAACAATAAAAAGAAGAGACCAATATTCTACAAACACCGAAAAGGTAGGTTTAGGGCGACTTTTTGTAACTCCACGACCTTTGAGAAGATTAAAAATCGTAAATTTGTATCCAATACACAGGAACCGCAATTTATTAGAGAACTCTAAAAATACTTCTCAAATGGTTCGAATTGACATTAATGCACTTTTCTGTTAATATATCCCAACAGCTCTTAGAAAATTCCAAACAATGAAATACCATTGTTTGTTAAATAGATTATACCATGGAAGAACTCCAATAGTGAGTTAAAGGTACTAACGTTTAGATTCATAGAATAATTAGAAGCAGTAGAGAAAGAAACCATTTTCAAAGAACTAACGTAGAATAAATACTAATATTAAAACTATTTCATACAAAAGCCAAGGTTCCAAAAAATAAAACCCGCCACAGGTAGGATTCGGCATCTGTCTCGGATCGGAACCGAACGACATACAGCTGTTTCGAACTTATTAGTCCACATCAGTGCCGTACACGGTACGCCTATCCAGGACAAATTGCACGATCAAGTAAGGTTTCAAAGAATAAAACCCGCCACAGGTAGGATTCGACATCTGTGCAGAAACACGAGAAAGAGGTCGAGGATCGCTTTTAGGTATAATTCAATGCCTGGCGGGGCTTTAGCCCGAGGAGTAGTTGTTTCCTATAGCGATTATGTAATAGACTTGTTATTCGGGAAGTACTTTTATAACCGCTTGGCGGTTTGGTAGTTTCTTTCTCGATTTCCGACTTATATGTTACTGATACAAAAGCCAAATAAATACCACGAAATGAAGCCTTCTTTGAAAATTATTCTTTGCTCAAATCAATTCAGAGCATAGAACTGTGTTCAAAACCATACAAGTTCCAAAGACACAAGAAAACCATACTTGTTTGCGTAATGGAAGTATTTTCTTCTATTATGAATTCAGAACCAACTACACTTTAGCTTTACTGAAAATAATATAGTCAGGTAGTATTCACTTTATAACAAATATATATTTTGAAGATAAGGCTTATAATATAATAAACATATTTTCGGAAACTGTATCATATCTTTGCTCAGCCGCATACTCTTCTACATATTGACTCAAAACATAGAAAGTCCTAATTTCCACCAGTATTCATAAATGAAAAACTTTTCTCCAAAAATTAAAGGAAAAATACTTAGGTCTCTAACTTGACTCCAAACTTAATTGGAAAAAATATATTTGTAAAAGAAAGTCAAGCAGACATAAAAATGAGAGAACTAAACTGACTACTTGGAAGAAAATGACAAATGTGCCTAAAACACAAATTTTTTATTTATAAAACTGTAATCATCCTCATCTGGACTTATGGCATTAAACTGTGAGGTTGTGCCAGTAAGTCCAACATTACTATCATGCAACGAAAGCAATCGAAGATCCTGCGAGCAATGGTAGACGTCCGATGGTATGTCACCAATCAGATGTTGCATCATGACCTCCGAATCCCAATAGTCCAAGAAATGGTCAAAGACAGAAGCCAGAAACACCACCAGCAAATGGAAATATAATTAATCCAAGAAAATAATGACAGAAGACTTGAAAGGAAGTAGCCAATGGGCCTTAAATAAGGAGTAAGAGGCCTTCTCGCTGGAGAAACCTCATCAGGCCACATACTACATTCCAAGTGTTTCAGTTAACAGAATAGCTCATAGAATTGTAAATTCTGACTGCTGTTCTATAAATTATTATAAAGGAACATTATATTACACTATATATTAACATTATATTACACAGAAATGGACTTTTGGAGGAGGTCAGTTGGAAAATCAAAGAGAGAAAGGGTAACAAATGAAAGAATAAGAAATATGATGGGAATAACACATGACATTGTAGATGATATAAGAACCAAACAACTCGTATGGTACGGGCATGTTCAGCGAATGCCAAATGACAGAATACCCAAAAAAATTCTAAACTGGAAACCACAAGAAAGAAGAAGGCGAGGAAGACCACGAAAAAGCTGAAGAGAGGGCATTGACAATGAAATTCGGGAGAGAGGTCTGGACGAGGACATGTGGAGAAATAGAGAGGAATGGAGATTAGGAATCGGAAGACGGCGAAGGACGTTATAAACCGATATGATGATGATTACACTATATATACTTATATTTATTGTTTCACTTAACTCAGTATGTTTATCACAATAATCTTAGTGCACGTTGTGCTTTCATTATCACTAGATCAATGTTGAAAAAGTGCTACTACAAGCTATGATATAACATTACATAATCTATACTACTCATTTCATCGATATTTTCCAAATAAATAACTCTCTTATCTTGTCGATAAATGGAACAGTCTACCTGAGTCGAGCCTTAAAAACAAGCCACGGTATGGTTTGAGGTTTTTTATTTAGCAAATAGCGATGAAATAGACTATACTGGATAATAACTAACAGTAAAACTTATATTTCCTGATAAACAACAAATTATTTTACAATTCTTCAAATATCGTAAATATGCAAAGCATATTATGAACATACACTGAGCCTAAATAAGCAGACACAACGTACTAAGAGATAGTATTCAACCTTCACTAATTGTACGATTCAACGAACTACATTAGAAAGACTTATTACGTTTCCATATGTCACAGAAGTTCTAATATGAGTTTTTGGAATCAAATCTCTCACTCAAGCCTCGATAAGTAAGTGACTAACAATAAGTGATAACTATACCTGCTATCGTCATGTGGTGCTGAGAATACATACTTTCTGAAGCAATTCTATAATTATCAGGTACAATCAAATATAAATTGATAAACTCTGTGTTATCCATGCAACAGTTCTAGCCTCAGTTTGGCTAACTAATGGTATTTTCAAGTCATTATCCTTCATATTTCCTTAACGAACAGAGAACGTTAATTTCGCCTGTCCCCAACTTAAATTGCAACTTTGACCGCGGCTTACAGGGCCAGTGATAGACTAATAAAATAAGTAATTGTTAACAAAGAAACACATTTAGTTTATTCCCGCAATTAATCTATAGTGGAATGGAAAGTATGCGTTGCTTAACTATGTTTGCAACTATATAATTATGGCGTATTTTCGTTGGGACGCGAAGATCTAATATTATATTTAGACATTTCAATTGCATTGAGAATGAAAGGGAATGTTGATTACAGCATTTCGTTCCCGAGATTTCTTCAGTTACGAAATATTATCTACAAATACCAATTTGGTTTCTTCTTTAGGAAATAGTGTGTAAAGAAATAAGAAAATAATTACACTAACCTTGGCATTTTTAAATTGATTCCTACTCGTATGAAACACCATAAGGCTGTGTGTAAAAAATTATACCTATCAATACAATGCAAAGTTTTACTTTGCAGATGGTAATTTTTACAAACTACTGAAGTGGGGAGATATCTCCACACCATATGCAAATACCTTATACAATAAGGACTAAACAAATCAGGTCAAAACAGCTATTCTCCTGGCTATATGCCAACGCCAAGCGTAATGAATTATATTACGAAATTCACAGTATTTTTATTTTGTCTAACAGAGTTAGCACTAAAATATACTGATTTAGATTGCTCGAGAACCACAAGGAAGATGCAAAGCATCTTCTGTCTCAGGATACCACTAATTGCAGACCGGTTTCGACCTTATCTTGGGTCTCGTCAGTGCAGTGTAAGTGAGTATACCTCTGACAAACGAGGCTTGCATCTTGTAGACGCCGGTAAGTTCTACCACAGTAGAGCGTAACAAGCGCCATCTCTCGATGGTTTCGAAAACAATCCAACTATTTGGATTGTTTTCACTGGTTTGTAAAAATTATACCTATTTTTGATTTTTTTATTTCTAAATGTATTTTTAAAATTTTACAAAACTCAAATTTGTTGGACACTTAAAAAATCAAACTAATTCCAATTTTATAAATCATGAATATTTAAACTGTAAATTAATTCTAATGAAATACAATAAGTCTGCGTGTTATAAATTATACCACTTCTATATATACTTTATTGTTATCTACTTTTAAAATCTCACAAAACCCTATTGTTTTATTTTCTTCAATTAGGTAACTATTAAAAAATTAAGTTAATCGAATTTTATAAATCATCAATATAGTAATTATAAATTCATTCCAATGAAACACAGTGAGTACTGTAAATTATACTATTTTTATTTTTTTTTTTTTGTAAAATATTGTTAACATTTGACAAAATAAAAATCTGTTATTTTGTTTTTTAGGAAACTTAAAAAAATCAAACTTATTCCAATTTTTAAAATTGGAATGAATATTGAAATTGAAATGACAATTGGAATTGATTTGAGAAATTCAAATTTGGTATGGTTTTTCCTTCTTAAAAAATTAATATTGAATTTATAAATTCAATCCAATGAAACACAATAAGGCTGGGTATTATAAATTATACGACACTTTTTTGTGTTTTGTAAACTATTTTTAAAATTGGAAAAAACCCAAATTTGTAATTTTTTGTTCAGGAAACAAGAAATCAAACCAATTCCAATTTCATAAATAATGAATATTGAAATTGTAAATTAATTCCAATGAAACACAATAAGGCTGAGTTGTGTAAATTATACCACTTTTATCTCTTTTCTTTTTATTGTAAACTATTTTTAAAATTTGGCAAAACTAAAATCTGTTTTTTCAGAAAACTTTTAAAAAATCAAAATGATTTACGTGAATATTGAAACACAATAACGCTGTGTATTATAAATTATACTGCTTCTGTCTTTTTTGTTTTGTAAACTATTTTTAATATTTGACAAAATAAAAATTTTTTATGATTTTCTTCAGGAAAATAAAAAATCAAACTAATTCCAATTCTATAATAAATCATGAATGTTGACATTATAAATTCATTCCAATAAAACACAATAAGATTGAGTATTATAAATTATACCACTTTTATTTGTTCTTTGTTTTGTAAATTATTTTTAAAATTTGTCAAAACTCAAATTGAAATTGTAAATTCATTCCAATGAAACACAGTAAGGCTGAATATTATAAATTATACCAATTGTGTCTTTTTATTTAATTATAAAATTATTTTTAATATTTGACAAAACCCAAATCTGTCATTATTATCTTAAAAAAATCAAACTAATTCCAATTTTATATTATCACGAATATTGAAACTGAATAAAAAATCACTGGTTCATTTAATGATAAATAGGATAACATTACTTTTCTTAATAACATATACCTATAATGAATATGTCTAACAGCGTTACATTAATATTTGCTGAAGACAAACTCTTATAATTGAGAAATTATATAGAGGCTAATCTAAGAACAAGCTGTAATAATTAACAGAAGACAGCTACTTAAAACAAGTAAATTATGAGCGACGTAAAAAACTAAAATTACAAGGTGTAGTTTTTAAATCACAGTAATTTTAGATTCTAATTCTGATTTGTTCACTTGTACATATGTTAAATGATAATAAAATAAAATGTTGAATATATCGTTATGTAGAAGGCGATAAAAGTTTACATGAATACTATAAACAAAACAGGAGGCCAGTTTTCCACGAACATTTCTCGATGCGTGTTTCACCAATCAAATTGGAATTATCTGGAAATGATTAAAACTTACATATTTCATCACCTCCCGATTATAACAACTCGGTTGGAGGAATGCGCGTCAAGAGACGTGAAAACTGGTCTTCTTGGAAAGCTTGGTTTGTGTTGCTGCCTCTTCCGAGGAAGAATATTTTTTATGAAAAACTCCTCTTTGAAAAATTACTATAAACAATATGTAATATTAACTAAATGTGGATTAAAAAATTGTTATATGGAATCGTCAATCATTAGATGAAAACTTTTGTAAAATACAAAGAACGTTCACGAAAAACGATATAATATGCACAGAGTGGCTTAAAGTTGAACAATCCCATACATATCTGAGATAATAAAGTATTAATAATGTCACGAACGCCTCAAGCGTCCAAGACTATTCAAGGGAATATTCGAAAACTTGAGAGCGTGCGGTATTTGTTTCCAGTGCCGTTCTATACTAGAACGTTCGCTAAAGTTCTTTATCTACCAACGGCCTGGAGAGACGTTCCACTGCCCATATAAGAATTGTGTCGCCCGGCCAGAGTTGAATTTGGACCACGATAGTGAGCGATATACAGTGTTAAAGTGATATACAGTGCGAAAATTAGTTTATAAAGTTAAAGTAGAAAGAAAGTTAGTTAGTTAGTTTGACTTGTGAATAGTTGAGTTGTAAATAAATGTTCGAGAAATAAAGAACTTTCTAGTAAATTCGTTACATTGGTGTCGGAAGTGGGATAGAACGTGGTAGAAAGTTCTGGAACACTTAGTTTAGTTGGAGGAAAAATCCCAAGTGTGGCATATCACTGAACTCGTCTCATCCTGAAGAGGTCGAAGATTGACATTACGAGAAGGTCAGAGAACATTATCGAAATTTCCATAGCAGCCAAGAAAACATACAAGTGTGACATATCACTGAACTCGTCTCGTCGTGAAGTGGTCGAAGATCAACGTTTCTAGAAGGTCAGAGAACATTCTCGAACTTTCGATAGCAGCCAATAAAACCCCAAGTGTGACGCATCACCGGAATTGTCTCGTTAAGAATAAGACGTCTACTGGGTTTTGGGAAATTTCTGAAGAAAAGTTAATTGGATGCCAGTAGGAACTAGAAGCCAAGCCGCTGCCATGGAGGAACAAATGAATGAGCTACTAGCAATGTTAATCGCAATGAAAGCAGGACAAGATGAAATGAAAGACGAACTTAAAGCTGTACACAATACCATGAGAATGTTTCAAGATGAGATAAAAGAAGAAGTCACAATGGACCTCCAAGTCTTACGGGAAGAAACAGAAAATAAGCTAGAAGCGAGTATGGAACAGGTAGAAGCGGATATGAAACAGCTAGAAGCAGGGCTAGCTAAGTAGGAAGCAGAAATAGACGAGAAGATACAAAGAGCCAAGCAGTCCTTAGCATAAAAAATGAAAGAGATCCAAAGGGAGGTTAACCAACTAAGAATACGTCCTACAAATGCTGCACCTGGGGTCCAACAACCAGCCAGAGTGACAGCACCAACTTTTGATGGTTCGATTCCTTGGTCGGTATATAGAAAACAATTCGAGGTTGCTGCTTGCGCAAACTATTGGGACGATCAGGAAAAGGCTATAGCTCTTATCTTCGCCTTAATAGGGGAGGCTCTCGATATACTCCGATCTATTCCGGAAAGTCAACAGAATTTTACAACAATAGTAGATCGCATAGAGATGCGCTACGGTGACAAACACATGGAACAAGTCTACCAAGTGCAACTGAAGAGCCGAAATCAAAGGAGCGGCGAGACATTGCAACAATTTGGGGCAGATGTCGAACGACTAGTACAGCTGGCATACCCAACAGCACCTCAGGAGTTTTCAAATCAACTGTGCGTGCAAACATTTATCAATGGCTTAAGCGATCCGGACTTGTAGCAGGTGCTGAGAATGTCACGGCATGACACTCCCAGCAAAGCATTAGCGCACACACTAGAGTTTGAGGCCGCAAAGCAAGCATCGATAGGGCACGTGTGGGTGCGCATGGCCGAAGTCAACGGTGAGGAAGAAACCAAGCAGGATCAAATTGGTAACTTCCTGCTAGAGCTGAAAAAGGTTTTGTTAGAAGACCGTGAGCCACGGAGACTAAGGTGCTGGAATTGCGGCCGCATGGGATATCTTCGACGTGATTGCCGAGCTCATGGGAATCAAGCGAGCAGCAGTCGGAAAAACTGTCTACGGCTCCAATATTAGGCTATCCACAGTTTGACAAACCATTCATTGTAGATACCGATGCCAGCAGCAAGGGAATTGGAGGAGTACTGTTGCAAGAACAGGATGGACAGGAGAAAGTAGTTGGCTATTTCAGTAAAGCCTTGTCCAAACCCGAGAGAAACTACTGTGTAACTCGACGGGAGCTTCTAGCCGTAGTGAAGACTTTGGAGCATTTCCACAAGTACCTGTACGGACGAAGATTTCTGTTAAGAACCGATCACGCTTCTCTCAAGTGGCTACTCCAATTCAAAAATCCAGAAGGTCAAATTGCGAGATGACTCCAGCAATTACAGATCTTTGATTTCACCATTGAGCACAGAGCTGGAAATCATCACCACAATGCTGACGCCATGTCTAGAAGGCCATGTGCAAATGATAACTGCCAGCACTGTTTGAATCTGGAGCAAAAGGACGGATTCCCTCAAGTGACTTGTTGCCTAACGACTGTACAGCCGGAGGAAAATTTGGGATGCCAACATACTGGCCGAGAATCAAAGAAACGACGAATATATTGGGCCTATAATGCGTCGGAAAGAAACAAGAGAGAATAGACCATTGTGGGCGGATATCAGCGACCTCGGCGCAATTACGAAATATTACTGGGCTCAATGGGACTCACTGGTCATTGACGCCGGGGTTCTGAAAAGAGTTTTGGAAAGTCCGGATGGTGCAAGGAATCGATTACAGATCGTGCTACCCAAGAATAGAGTGGCCAAGGTTTTGGAAACTGCTCACGGCGGAACTGGAGAAGGTCACTTTGGGGTAGCTAAAACGATGGATAAAGTGAAGGAACGATTCTACTGGGTAGGAAGACGGTCAGACGTAGAAGATTGGTGCAGGAAATGCGACGTCTGCGCTAGCAGCAAGGATCCAAACACTCGGCGCCGGGGACGCAGGAAGCAATACAACGTCGGTACTCCCTCTGAGCGAATTGCTGTCGACGTTGCCGGGCCATGTCCACGCACTAAATCGGATGTGTTCCAGGGAGTGTGTCAGTTGCTCCGAATTCGGAAGATCAGATTGGAGAGCGACCGAATAAGGACAAGGTATGACCGAAGGGCGAATACTGAAGGCTTTCAAGAAGGCGACCTAGTATGGTTATACAATCCGTCTCGCAAAAAGGGCCGATGTCCGAAGTTGCAGAAATCCTGGGAGGATCCTTACAAGACTGTGACCAGAATAAATGACCTAGTTTATCGGATACAGAAAGGACTACGCACAAAAATGAAAGTTGTATACATCGACCGCTTGTTACCATTCCGAGGGCGATCTACTGATCGGGACGATCAGTACTAGGAGGGGGGCAGTATCACGAACGCCTCAAGCGATCCCGAATGCCGTGAGAGCATGTGGTATTTGTTTCCAGTGCCGTTCTATACTAGAAGGTTCGCTAAAGTTCTTTATCTAGAAACGCCTGGAGAGACGTTCCACTGCCTATATAAGAATTGTGTCGCCCGGCCAGATTTAGTCGAATTTGTACCGCGATAGTGAGCGATATACAGTGCGAAAGTGATATACAATGCGAAAATTGGTTTATAAAGTTAAAGTAGAAAGAAAGTTAGTTAGTTAGTTTGACTTGTGAATAGTTGAGTTGTAAATAAGTGTTCGAGAAATAAAGAACTTTCTAGTAAATTCGTTACAATAATATAATACTATATTAAAGATGATTTTACTGCATAAAAATGTAAAATATTTATATAAAATATATTGAAGATATCAAAATTATTCAAACATAAAAAAAAAATTAAAACACACTACATCACACCAAATCGAAACTTAAAGCTCTCTAGGTGAGGGATATACATTGAAATAATGCGGATGATGGCCATTCTCACCGACAATACCAGTGCTGGCACTTGGAATCGAACCAATATCGCCAGTCAGTAGTTTCAATAAAATATCTTTATTCATATTGACTAGATTAACAAATTTAAAGCATTACAGGTCAGTTATGGCTGACATCACTGTCTGCCTATATACATAGCAACAGTATATCACATGTACATATATAAATACAGCACTATCGCCACGTGCCCTGGCTTCCCACGGATGTCTCCCACTTTTGGACGATTCCGTTCCCTACAACAAAATAGGGAGGAGAAGGAACCGTCCCGTCGATGTTCTGACCTGGCCTGTTATAAAATTTTTATTGTTTTGCGTTAAAGTCCCTACTCCCTGGTATTATAGGGTATTTGTTTTCATCTTTAACATATGTTATTCCGATACTTATTATGTATTCAATTGTTTCTTACTATTTTGTATTGATTTTCCTTTATTGTGGCAGGAAAATTTAATCAAAAATAATTGACACTAATAAATTAGGAAAATAATGTACTAGATGTGTATAGGGTGTCTCAGTTGAAACTATAGAATTTGAATTGTGGCCATTTGAGATAGCATTACCAGCTTCATTTTCAAAGAAGTATGGTCTAATTTCTCTACCACTCCAAAACGTGCCGCTCCCATCTACCACTCCAAAATGTGCCCAAACCGTGCATCTCTGTGGATGCATTTCTTTCTCGTGAACAGAATGTTAATTTCCTGCACCCCAAGTTCAACAATTTTGTCTGATAACGTATTCGTCAAGATGAAAATGTACTTCATCGCTGAACGAAATTCTGTTGCAAAAATCAGCATCACCTTTCTTTTCGAACACCCAGTTAATCAATATACGACTTTGTAAATGCTCCGTAACTTTTAATTGTTATGATTAGGTACTGAATTTTTTATACTGACAAATACAGATATCTCTTTAAAATCCGATGTGTGGTGGCTCTTGATAGATTTAATTATTATGCACGACGTCGAAGTGATGTGTTTGCATACTTCCGTACACTTTCTCTCACTGCAGCAATATTTTCATCTGACCGATCACGACGAGGACGTATTGGTGTTGCCTTATCAATAACAGAACGTATCTTCACATCTTTTAACTGAGTTATGAACTGTTAACTCTATATGTGCTTCATTTTACCTAATTATGTGCGAATTTTTCTTAACGCAGCTCACTTTCATAAAATAGTTATACACAAACTATTCGTTGTCAATCGCGGCATATTGACATCGTATGGTTTGTAGATGACAGTCGTTAAATGTCAACGCCCTATCTTTTACAGAACACAAACAACGCGCAAGTCAAATCCTATAGTTCCAACTGAGACGCCCTATATGTTATTTATAGTCAAAATGGCAGACAGATGTAAGTCTAAATTAGCAGTTAGTTACAAAGTGTGATTTACGTCTAGTATACTTTGCAATTACAAAACGAAACTGAAATATACTGTACATCCATCAACTTAGCCTGTTATACCATATTTAGTATTTTAACTGTGGCCATATTCATTAACGTATGAAAAGAAATCAAATCACGTCTGAACTGAAACCGTTAAGATTTATTAACCATTCAATTCAAAGGCACAGTAAACGATCTTAATTTCTCGAGATCTCTTCAACGAGCAACTTGCAAGAGTTTAACAACACTACCTAACATGAATATAGTTATTAATTACCGCGTAATAAGTTGTCCTAAAATAAAAGTCAGCACGGTAGAGGCATGTTCACACATTCCTTCATCCAAATATTAATGTAACATCTGTTGTTAAAAATTTAAAAATTAAATTACGTATGGGTACCGTTACCGGCATCAACTTCAAAAAGGACGAACAGTGTGCCAATGTTTTATATCTAGGTGTGTGTATATACATCAGATACAAATTAACGCAATATACTAGGCTACAGTTTAACAGGTCGGAGAATGAATATGTTATAAATACATATGGTAGGTGACAAATGCGAATTATTAACATAAATTTGGGATATTCGTGATAATGGTATACTTAGTCTCTAGGTCTCCCGTCTGTTCAATTCAGATAGCATAATATTTTTTTATATATTAAAATATTGTTACGATCTAGTCTAAAATTAATGAGTAACTTATTTCTAATTCTATTTTGCTAAATTACTTGAATTCTAGGAGCCACCCACTGATGTCTTAGCCATTTCTGACAAGTATGGCACTTTTTCTTGTGCACTACACAAATTACTCTGCTTTTAATTTCAGTCAAACCGCTACATTAACTCGTGGGGTTTAATTCTCTTGAGTCTCCTTATTAGGTTAGAGTTATCAAAGAGCTGGATGGCTTCGATATCCTCGTGTTGTAGAAGTCTTTCTTCGTGGCCTCTTGCAAATTTTTGAAATAGTGCTTTATTTTGAAAGGTTAGTATAATTTTAATATTTGACTTTCTGGTACAACCCTAAAGCTAAATACCATAAGTCGACGACGGATTTAATATTTGCTTATACAAGAGCAGCTTATTGTGTATCAACAAGACTGAGTTCCTATCAAGAACCAGTACATTTTCTTACATATTATACCTAATTCTTCTCTTTTCTTTCTTACGTGGGCTTTCCAACGATGCTTCGTATCTAAGGTAAGACCGAAATATTTGACTCTGTTGGCATATGGGACTACTCGTTCATTCATACTTATTGGAATATGTTCCATATGTTTATTAGTGAAATCGACATGAATTGATTTTTTAATTTAACTTTTCATTTCTTGGTCCAGTTTTGGAATTTATTAATGGCGTTTTGAAGTTTATTAGCTCTTTCTATACTACCTTTGCTCGTTGTTATTATGGCAGTATCGTCGGCAAAAGTAGCTACGGTATTATTTTCTAGCTCTAGGAGTTACACGCATATAGAAGGTAGAACAAAAGGCCTAGAACACTGCTTTGTGGAACTCTTATTTTGATTTCTTTAAGGACAGAGGACAGACATTTTCCTGATTATTATTAGAAAGTGTCTGTCTTATAACTAAGATTTTAAAATATCTGCATATTGTTTAGGAAGAATAATTTTTAATTTATAATATAGTCGTTCATGCTAAACCTTATCAAACGATTGCGCTACATCGAGGAATACGACAGAGCAAACTATTTTTTCTTCTAACGCAATCTCTATTATATTAGTGATTCTATGGACCCGATATATTGTAGAATGTTTATGTCTGAATCCGAATTGGTGGTCTGGGATCAGTTTTTATCTCTCGATAATCAGGTGTATTCTCTTGAGTAGCAGTTTCTCAAAGAGGTTGGACATAATAGGTAATAAAGATATCGGCGAGACTACATGCGTGGAGATTTTCTTGGTGTTGGTACCATCACGATTTCTGCCACCTTCCATAGTTTAGGTAAGCCTGAACGTGGCTATGATTAAATTAGTAAGCTTGATATGTGCCTTCCTCATGAGCTGCTTTAGCATAGTATTTGATACATAATATAAAAGAGATTATTATTTTCGTGTCAGTAATTGCGTTTGAACATTTTTGGCATATTTATAGAAAATGATAAAATTATGGACACAAGCGATTTAAGTTTTTCCATGTGAGAACAAAGCTGATAACCAATTAATCTTAGTCATATACACAACGTCGGAAACCAGCCCGACAACAACGACATTTCAACACAGAGCCTCAATATTGAATGTAAAATCGGCTATAAACCAATTAGAAAATGGCAAAGCTGCCGGTATCGATAACATAGCAGCTGAAATGCTACAAGCAAATATTCCGAAAATATCAGAGATTTTGTATCTGATAGTAAGTGAAGTATGGGAGATGGACGATATTCCAGACGAATTTATCGATACTTTGATAATCATGCTGGCTGAGAAAGGTTACCTTACAATCTAATAAGGTTACCTTACAATGTAAATAAAATTACAAGAATTGGAGAGGCATAACACACCTCAACAAGATCATTAACAAGATCATAAGCATAATCATACACTACCACAATTCGTGAGTTCTAGAACCAATTAGTCGTAAGCGACAAGGCGGTTACAAACCTCACCGATTATGTATGGATCACATGAATGCCCTAAAGGTGGGTATACATATGGGCACCGCGCGTGTGCATCAAGTTCTCTAGAATAGTACGGTGTTTTCGAGTTGCGCGCAAACCGCACGCACACGGCGCATCACGATCCACCTCGTGTCGGTTATTTCGACGAATGCTTTGTGTGTTCGCAGTACAGATTTGGACGGGAGCGCTAGGGGCTCGTTGTTTTTGTTGGGCGTCCATTCAGCGGTAAAAATGCAATGGTCGGATGACCATGAGTATTCAAATCAATATTAATCTCGGTACCATTCCATTTTTTAAACAGGTTAGTGTGCCACCAACGTTTCCTTTTTGCACAAATCTGCCATTAACAAGAAAGCACCACTCATCACCGAAACGGCGTAATTTTTATCGCGCGATAGAGACATGATTATCTATGAAATGTCTACTAAATGTTCGTGGGTTTCCTCTGGATCGCGGAAGGTTCTTCAAAACAAATAATTTCAACAAACATTGGACAAGCAACGAAAGCACGGCGCGCACGCCGCGCGGGTTGCACGGCGAGCAGATTTATACCCACCTTAAGAACTCATTCAATAATAGTAGAGCAGTCCATAAAATTCAACATAGGATTGTACTTATTGTTCGTCGATTTTGAACAAGCATTATTTGATAGTCTACATCGGGAGATGATGTGGAAGATTTTATCAAGCTACAGTATACCAACGAAGATTCTGGATATTATTTTAAGACTCTAAATAACGCACGATGTCGTATTCTACATCGTGCAAAACTAGAATGTCCTTTCAACGTAGGCTCTGGTATTAAACAAGGTTGTGTCTTGTCCCTACTTCTATTTCTCTTAGTCTTAGACTGAGTAATACAGATGGTGAATACTGGAAATAAAGGAATTAAATTGACGCTTACCAAACGTCTAAAAGATGTTGACACTGCTGATGATCTTGCGTTCATGGTTCAAAGAGCTAGTGGTATGGTTGAATCGTTACGATGACTTATTAAGTATTCCTAGGTTAGAGTAGAAATAAAAGTCGTCAAGACAAAATTTCTTCGAGTTAACACGACAATTTCATGCATACTAGTGATCGAAGACAAAACCATTGACGATGTGGACAGCTTCTGTTATCTGGGAAACTATCTTACAAATGATGGAGGTGCTGATGCAGATGGAAACAACAGAACTTAAAAGGTACAAGTATTTATATTACTCAACGAAGGTTGAGTTCCAAGAAGGCTGTTGAGGTCCAACGTATGGACTTCAATACAACTATCAATAAATCTGAAAATACGTTTCTTCAAAGCCAATTGCATTTCAATACTATTGTACGGATGCCAGACTTAGAAGCCAACTTCGTTCATCGAAAATAAAATATAAGTCTTCATAAACAACTGCCTGAGGCGAATACTGAAAATAAGATGGGCAGATACAATAAGCAATGAAGAGCTATGGATACATTTTCAGACAGAATATTTTCTTGCGGTCAAGGCTAATTAGATATGGACGTAATTGTAATAAAAATAAATAGTTTTGAAACCTTAAGACGGACTTTTCTACACGTAGAGCATCTTTATCTCGAACTTGAGTGGATGAGAAAAATAAACCAACACATTAATGCAACGAAATTACTTTTTTCTCATTCATTCGTATATGATACAGGCCGAATATATGTTTTTTTCGTTCAATGCAAAATCAGCAACGCGCTAAATGTTTATGTTTAAAATCTCAGAATGAACATAAACATTTACATCATGCTTTCTCATGACCCATGGACAGGGTGGAGTGTGTCCTATCCACCTCAAAATCAATATATATCGTCTGGTAGATGTCCCTAATCAGAATCAGTTGAAACTCGATCGATCCGACACAATTTAATTGAGTTATAGTGCCAACAAGAAAATTTCGCAAATAGTCCACTATTGTGGTTTCTCATGACCCATGAACATGGTAGAGTGTGTTCTATCAGCCTCAAAATCAATAGGTGTCATCTGGGAGACGTCTCCGATCAGAATCAGTCAAAACCCGACCGATCCGGCTCGATTTAGTTGAGTTATCGCGCTAACAAGAAATTTTAATGTCGACGACAACGACACACACAGACAGACATTTTGTAAAAACAATTTTTTTTGTTTTTGGCCGAAAAACGAAAAATAAACGTTAGAAAAAATATTTTTTCCATTTTTATTCTTTACACGATTACATTACTTTTCCGCTCTGGTATAATAGTTGAGTGCGGAAAAGTAATAATAATGATACATAAGTATATAAGTTATAACTATTTTTGACAAAACCGGAAGTGTTAGAATAATCTTTAGCGGACATTGTTTAATAATTACTTGTTATTACAATTCCCAAAACTTAGAAGTAATATCTTAAAAAACTTCAAAGTTATGGGAGTAGGAGCACTCCCATAACTTTGAAGTTATGGGAAATATCATTTACGCTCGGTAGGTATGCTGGAAAATATTTCAATATCACAATATAACCAATCTTTGATTTATCCTCTTTTGCAGATATAACATTTTATAATATCTAAGAAAAATTTATACAAAGACTGCAGCACATGTTCCCTATAAATACGGGCTTTGTCAATTTTCATTTCCAATGACGTGGCGTTTCATTTTCCTTTGCCCTTCAATCGACCACGCACTGTGCGAATTCTATTAACTCGCTTTCTGCATTTTATATCGAATTGTGATGAGAAGTTCGTTGTTATTAGATTTATTCCTACTGACAGTAACGAACTTTACTTTTTGCTACAAATCCTTTGAAATTTAAAAAAATAATGTTTCAATATCACAGTGGGAATTAATGAGCACTATTTGAGAAGCATATTTAGTAGAAGGCTAAGAGGTGTAAAATTAAATTAAATAATGACATTTACTTTAAACTTAGCTATCTGAAGATACCTAATTTTAAAAATAATGTTTAATTAAGTTAAATGATTTATAAATAAATTGAAATAAATTTAAATTTTGAAGTAATACAAAGTAAATTAATTTGACGTCTTCCTGATTTCCATATACTTACTAATTTATAATAAATTTGTTGGTAGTTAAGTTTTTGACTTGTTGATTAATTACAGAAGAGTTATGAAAAACTTGGTTTTATAGAAAGTAGCCTCAGTCAAACATATATCTGTATAAAGGAAATACACCCTTTAAATATGCATCAGTTTACTATCAAATGGGTAATAGTGCGACTCTTTATGCGACCATACTATGAAATAATAAGTACGAATCCGAAATAATTGTGCTCAAGTCGCCATTTATCAGCAAAAACAATACTTATACTTAGGTGTAAGTTTTATAATGTGATCACTCCTATACTTATATTGTGTCAATGCTATATGCTTGGCCCTTAAATAAGTAAGAAAATGTTATTTGATACTAAAAACGTAGCATAATTGCCGTAGTGGTATTGTCTTCTTATTCTATGATATTAGCACTACATCGACAGCTTTTTCTTCAAAACCTATATTTATTGAAACATTGAAATACTTCTCCTTTATTGCAATGCTATGATGAGTGAATGTAAAGAGAAGACACCGTCGTTGTTTCCTCTGAAAACATTTTAAGAACATGTAGCGACGTTTTAAAACTGGCAACATTAACAAGGATAATGAGTGTCTCTTGATAGCTCAGCGGTCAAAGCAACCAACCGGCAATTGGGAGAGCCGGGTTCGATTCCCGGTCGAGGCCTTGCTATCGCCAAAAACAGTACATTTTCATTCAATAAAATGCAATTTTTAATTATTAGAAATTCTAAGAGGAAGGTGTTACTTAGGAAGTATAGTACAAATTACTATGAAAATAGCAAAGATGATGATGCATATACATATATTGTTGGATGATGCATATAAATTATTACCAATAAAATTGTAATACCAGTAACAGATAAAATTGATATAAAACCTATAAATTATGAAAATAAATCAGCTATAAAATATTTAACACCATCAATTATTGTCATATCAAATCTACTCCCCAAATCTTTTATTTTTACTGAGTACAAAGGTCGAGATGGCCTCATAGAATTGACATCATCTTCAAATCTCATCCTATTAGATTTTTCTCAAAGGAATTATTTAAGTTAAAGTGTTAAGAGATCAGATCAGACAGTTTTAGAAAATTTTAAAGAATGCTATAAAAGGTACTATTCATTTTATCGCTTTTGGCAAATAAAAAACTCTCTTATCGTGCCGATAAATTGAACAGTCTACTTGAGTCTAGCCATAAAAACAAGCCACGGTATGTTTTGAGATTTTTTATTTGGCAAATAACGATGAAATAAACTATACACTGTTTCTTCTTCTAAATTTAAGAAAAATAATAAAAGTAACATAGTTTATCAATTTTTAATTCAACGGTGGACAACTACAAATTACATTATTGTTTCAATAGGTGAGAAATTATATTTAATAATTTACAAATTTCGATGTGTTCACAAAAATATTAAAAAAATCATAAATGGAAGGCATGTTTCGACATTATTACTATTTTTTTTTAATTGTGTTTATTTTTACGGGAGTGAACTTTAAGTCAGATTTACTCTTCCACCTAACTTTGGGGTAGTCACAGGGACACACACACAAATACACTCAGCCGACAAATGTGAGAATCCAACCCACTCCCGGATAGTCCAGCTCAAAATATACACATTTTTACCGTGTATATTATTGAATATTTAGCTAACAAATTTTCACTACCATTTCATTATTAAAAGATTCTTTCCCTGAAATAAGTTCAATTTACCTACATCTATATAATCTTGAGCCTTAATAATTTTTATATAGAAGACTAAAATAACACATTGCACTGCGACTTCTTTTATCATGTACAAGAAAACAGGATATCAGTTTTTCATGAACAAAGAAAGATTACACGTTTCTCAATGATTAAAACATCATCTCCCGATTATGCCGACTTGGTTGCCATTAGGGGCGTCTCCCATTTTTATTGGCGCATCGAAGGTTCCCGCCTCTTTCCAGGATATACAATAAGCATAAACGCGTCTAAGGGATTTTTATATTTTTTATGAAAAGTATGGAATTGGCTTCAAAACTGTAATATTTGTAATTAACTTTTGATTAATTATAATTAAACCACTTTCAAAAGGAGATATTTATGCACTACTTTCGCGCACTATTTTCTGTTTCCATATTTTATTGTGTAGAGACGGGTGTTAGAAAGGACAGATGACGTTTGAAAATGGATGACGGATGCTTGAAACCTATCGATGAAGGATGTTTGGAATCAGTTCAGTAATGAAGTAATCGGGATACCTTTCACAGGATCTGATGTTAGGTTATATGTATATGTCGCAGTGATAGGAAGAGCCGACATCGAAGAATCAAAGAGCGACGTAGCTATGAACGCTTGGCAGCCACAAGCCAGTTATCCCTGTGGTGACTTTTCTGACACCTCTTTGCTGAAACTCTTCAAGCCTAAAGGAACGATAGGCCGTGCTTTCGCACTCCCTATGCGTACTGAACATCGGGATTAAGCCAGCTTTTGCCCTTTAGCTCTACGCGAGGTTTCTGTCCTCTCTGAGCTGGCCTTGGGACATCTGCGTTATTATTTGACAGATGTACTGCCCCAGTCAAACTCCTGTAGGTCATCATCATCTGTAGAATTATAGGATAAATATAAAAACTACATATAACCGTTATCAAACATGTTTAAAGGTGACCTATCTTTTAAGTACGCATCAATTTAAAGTCGATAAAGTCGATGCGTGTGGATAATGGTACCAGCTTTCCACATTATAGTACAATCGCATCGTGAACCATGAATCGACAAGATTTGCGGAAATAAATTAGTGAAAACAACATTAGTAGTGTATGTCATATTAATGATAATACCAGACCTCATAGAGTGTTGGAAAGCATGATATATGGTGACGATTTAGCCAGTCATTTATTAGATAACTTTAGTCAAGATATTGCTAAAGAATTAATTTTTTTAAATTTTGTACCTTAACAAATCTGCCACTTCCACTTATTGGTATTTAAATAAAAAAATATGCAAAAGCTATAAACTACGTTATTTTCAAAATAGTAATAATATTCCAATGTTTAGCTTCAATAAATGAGGTGCCTGGATACAAAACCGGCTAAATCCCTTTTCTGTAGTTTCGAGAAAATCAACAGAAACTCAAATTCTAAAAACTACGCAATATTTTATTAACATGACGATACCTATCAATAGAATAAGGCCGTTTCATGATTTTTTAAAATTCTTGACAAGGTTAAGCCATAAGTTTTCACGAAAAAAAAAAAAGAAAAATATTATGAATTTATCCGATTTTGCTTATCGTATATACCCAATATTAAAAATTTTAAAATTTGAAACTTAGTACTTTATTTTAACAATAAATAACTGTTTATAAATAAAACTGTTTATAAAATAAAAGTAAAATAACTGTTGATTCTATAAAAAAATATAACAGAACAAAAAGATAAAGTGAAGTTCAACTGAATGAAGATTATTAAATGAAATGTTCATTATCGTCTATGGACTGACAAACACTTCCACCATTATTTTCCTCTAGATTATCAGAGTTCTGTACATCCAACATATATTTATAGAATATGAAATTTAAAGCGTCACTTTCTTGTTTCCATTGCTTACCAAAATGTTTGATTAGTAGTTCATTAATTAGGCTTTTTGTTGCTTAAGGCGGATTTTGACAACCTGTAACACTACCGCCTCAATCATTGCAACAGTCTTTCCTTGCTTCAAAATGATCCTACTAACGTTCATTTCAGTTCTATAAATGGGCTCATCCTGTACTTGGTTTAGACCTTTAGAGTTTTTTGGCAAAATTATACGCTTGCAAGGATTTATTTTAAAATGTAAGCTTCTTGTAGATTTTATAACCCTTTCACCAGCTTCCTTCCAATCATACGCCACCCAGTCTATTCCCAACTTTTTTATTGTACCTGACATTACAAACGTTTCATAATGAGAATGTACTATTCATTGCATCGCTATTTGCCAAATAAGAAACTCTTTTATCTAACCGATAAACGAAACAGTCTACCTGAGCCTAGCCATAAAAACAAGCCATGGTAGTTTTCAGATTTTTTATTTGGCAAATAGCGATGAAATAAACTCTAGGTGAATAGTGGTGTATCGTTTTTTCAATCTTCCCAAAAACTCTATACGGGGGAATAAATGAGTGGCCAGTAATAATTGGAAATATTAACTGTAGCTTTTTTATGTTAATAGAGGCAGTAGCGAACCAGTTATATACACATGCTTATCATGCAGATATTTTTTAAAATCTATACTAACCAACAAATTCGCTATAAACAGAGCAGTACTCGATGAACCCGGTTTTACTACAATACTTCAATATCCCGTTTTATCCCGGATTTAGTCCGTTTTGTTGTTAACAAGTCGGTCTGGAACTACCCGCTTTTGCCATCAAGGGCAGACCGGATTCTGCAGTTATAAGGCAACTTTAATTTAATATTAAAGCGAGATCTCCTGCATTTTGCACCCCAACTTATTTATCCACTTATTGGTTTTGCTACTGTCTACAAAATGGCACAAATATCTCAATTTCTGTTAAAATGGGATTTAGCCGGTTTTGTATCTAGGCAACTCAAGTATTAAATAAATCGTGTCACGGACAAACATAATGCTTAATTGGTCACACTTTTCTTATTTGAACAAACGGAATTAGGGAAGGTAAACATCACAATTATCATTAATATTCAAATATGTATTCCCCATCACAGTTAACTGATCAATTAGATATATCCACAAATAGTATTAATTATCTTTTCTTGTAAATGAAAACAGGTATCGGCATTCTTAGGGTTACTATTACGTGTTTTTAGATACTATGTATGTACAATTCTCATAAATTCAGCACGATTGGCTCCAGAGTTGACCAGAAGCACATAAATAAGTTGATCATGGCCTGATAGACAGCTATTAACCATGGGATCGGATTATTGGTAATGCTGCTTATACAGTGCCCCAGATCGTAAATGGTTCCCAACTTCCTACGGTATCGGCTACATCTTGAATGGATTGACGTAACATTTATATCACTATAATGTATCAATCTATATGGGTATTTCAGAACGTACTGCAATATGAAAGATAAAGATCAATGCAGACTTGACTTGACGATGACTTAACTTTTATAATATATTATAAAAGTTAATATAACATAATTATATTATAATATGATATTATAATATAACATAACTTGAGTTACGCCTCTCACATATACAACGTGAGATGGGGGCATGTAGTAACTGAAAAACCTAAAATATTAAGATTCTTCTACCAAGTATATTAAATTTAGGCGATTTTTAGGCAGTGTATTATAGAAATATAAACAGGAACAATATATCTTGTAAAATTAGGCTCCTCAGAATATTGGAAATGCCATTTTCTTCAGAAGACGAGACAGAGACCAAGAAGCTATTGGGTTAATGAAATCATTTTAAGCATGTCACAGTTTGGGATATAGGATGGTATGGGAGGCATGTAGATTTTACCAAAACTTAAATAAACTGTGTAATTTCTTGTATGGATTTAACAGTAAAAGGCGATCATCAGACAGTGTATTGGAAGAAATATAAGGAAAAACAGTGGATCCCTGGATTCAGTGGAACAGTGGATCAAAATTGGGCCCCTCAGAATATTAGAAATGTCATTGCAGATATGACCGCAATTTCTTGAAAGGATAGGACGCAGACCAAGCGACTCTTGTAATAATAAAATTCTGCCAAACAGACCCTGCTCTGATACACTACGGGGTGGTAATTAAGAGTAAGAAACCTGGATACTTTTTTCGATAATCGCTGGTTATTTGTATCTGAGTTGGGCGATCAGGAACATTGTCAAGTCATATAAGGGTTTGCTGGTCGAAATCATGATTCATCCAAAATGTTCTCACTTATTTGAGATCAGGGTTGCTCTATTGTGCATTAACGGATACACAATATGAAATTATTTATACATATTAAACTTTTGTCTGGATTAGTAGGAAATCAGGATTAATGGGAACTCGCATTACTCTATTATATAAAATAAAACGAAATGTAACAGAAGAGGGCCGAGCTAGTTGCATTTACATACGGTGTTCTGGGGGCCGACCAAAATCGGACCCAGGAGAATGTATGTATCTGCTCGGATAGCAGGGCGGCGTTGACAGCCCTGAATTTAGCAACGATAAAGTCGAAGCTGGTTTATAACTGCTTTGAAGCATTGAACCACTTGGCAGGGAAGGGACCGGTGAAAATCTAATGGATACCTGGGCATAATGGGCATTAAGGGATATCTAATTGCAGATAATCTTGCCAGACTAGGGACCAGAGAATACCTCTATGGACCAGAACCTGCAGTGGGAATAAGTCGGAATCTAATCAGAGACTGCATCAGCGGCTGGGCAAGAGACCAGCACAATAAAAGATGGAAAGGAGTAACGGGTTGTCGAATAAACAAACTCTTCATCGAATACTCAGAGATTGAGAAATTGGCCCAATAATTCATTAAATTGAACAGGCACAATGCCAGAACCCCGGTGGGAATCATAACGGGCCACCATAGTAGCCTGAATGCATATAAGCACAAGCTGAGGCTGACTGACGACAGCCCGGCCTGTAGATACTGTAAAGAAGAAGAAAAAACCTCGATTCATCTTCTTTACACCTGCCCCACACTGGAGGATAGGAGGTACCTTATATTAGGGACCCCTGTTATCCTAGAGGAGGCGAGGCTTAAGGCGGAGGACGTGCCTAAATTGCCCCTTTTATGGGATAGCATTTTTGATAATGACCGGTATAAGAGGGGATCGCCAATGGACTACCCATGCGATCAGTGGCTGATGAGGCCCAAACCCATATAACATAATAATAATAATAATAATAATAGAAGAGATGTACTCCATACAGTATAACACCAGTAATTCCTCTGCTCGATTTGAATCAGATGCATCATAAATTATATAATTTTTATGTAGATTCATTAGCAAAATCCAATTGTCAGGCAGTGTATTGTAGAAATATAAGCAGAAACACTAAATTCTGCAAAATTAAGCTCTTCAGAATATTAGAAATGTCGCTTTCTTCAGAAGACAAGACACATACCAAGAAGCTCTTATTGTAATGAAATTCTGTTAAGCAGGCCGTACTTTGGTGTACAGGGTGATATGTGAGGCATGTGGTAACCATAAATATGAAGATGTTACCAAAACTTAGATAAACTGTGTAATTTTTTGTGTAGAATCAGCAGTAAAATCCGATCATCATAGAGTCTATGGCAAGAAATATAAGGGAAAACACTCGATCCCTCAAAATTATGCTCTGAAGAATATTAGAAATGTTTCTTAAAAAAATGGGACACACACCAAGAGTCTTTGACGAGAGTGAAATTCTGTCAAAAAGATCCCACTTTACGTACAAGCATATGGAAGATGGAACGCGGCCTCTTGACATAATCGCTGATCAATTATATCTCATGTGTGTGATCAGGAGCATGGTCAAGTAATAAAAGGGCTTTGCCGGTCGCAATTATAGCTCATCTAAATATTCTTACTTATTTGAGATCAGATTGTAAAATTAGCTTTATTGTGAATTAGGAGATACATAATATGGAATTGTTCATACGCATTTACCCTTCATCAAGATTACTAGAAAGTAAAGGAAAGTTATGTGGTAAAGTAATTAAGAGCCCCCATTACTTTACTACATAAAATAAAACGAATGTACTAGAAGATAAGTAATTTATACAATCTGGCACCAGTAGTCCCTTCTCTTAATTTGAATCAGATAATTTTTTTATGTAGAATCAATATTAAAAGCCAGGCACTGTATCACATGAAATATAATCAGAAACACCAAATTCTGCAAAATTAGGCTCTTCAGAATATTAGAAATGTCGATTTCTTCAGAATACAAAATACAGACTAAGAGGCTCTTGGGGCAATGGAATTGTGTCAAATAAATCTCACTCTGATGTACAGGGTGATATGTGCGGCATGTAGTAACTGACAACCCTAAAACATAAAGATTTTACCAAAACTTAAATTAACCGCGTAATTTTTTGTGTAGATTCAACAGTAGGTAAAAGCCGATCATCAGACAGTGTGTCACAAGGAAAATAAGGGGAAATATTGGATCCTTCAAAATTAGGCTCTTCAGAATATTTATTATAAATGTCACTTTCTTCAAAAGGTAACACGCATACCAAGATACTCTTGGGCCAATAAAGTTCTGTCAAACAGACCGTACTCTGATTCATCAAGGGGTAGTAATTAAGTGCAAGTAACCTGGTTACATTTTGCGATAACTGATGGTTAATTATGTCTAAGTTGCGGGACCAGGAGCATTGTCAAGTAATAAAAGGGCTTTGCTGGTTGAGATTATGGCTCATCCAAAATATTCTCTCACTTATTTGAGATCACGTTTTAGAACTAGCTTTATTGTGCATTAAGGGATACATAATATGAACGTATTTACCTTTCGTTGGAATTACTATGAAAAATGGATAAATAGGAGCCCGTATTACTTTACTACATAAATAAAATGAAATATAATAAAAAAGATGTATTCTGTACCTACATCTCTTTACATTGTACTCTGTACAATCTGGCATCAGTAGTATCTCTGCTCGATCCGAATCAAGCGCATCATAAATTGTGTAATTTTTCTTATATAGTCAACAGTAAAATCTAATTGTCAGGCAGTGTATCACAACAAATATTTGCAGACTAACAGATGACACTAAGGTCTGCAAAATTAGGCTCTTCAGAATATTAGAAATGACACTTTCTTCAGACGACACGATGCAGACCAAGAGGCTCTTGGAGTAATGAAATTCTGTCAAGCAGATTTCACTCTGATGTAGAGGGTGATATGTGAGGCATGTAGTAGCTAGCAGCCCTCAAATATGAAGATTTCACCAGAACTTCAATAAACTGCATAATTGTTTGTGGAAATTCCGAACATCACACAGTGTATTACAAGGAAAATAAGGGGAAACACTGGATTCTTCAAAATTAGGATCTTCAGAATATTAGAAATGTCAGTTTCTTCAAGAGACAAGACACAGACCAACAGGCTTTTGGGATAAAGAAATTCTGTCAAACAGATTTTTCTCTAGTCCATGAAGGGGTGTAGTTAACTGTAAGAATTAAAGGAGTGTAACCAAATGCAAGGAATCCAACCTTTTGCCATAATCGCTGGTGAATTATATCCCAGGTGAGTGATCAGGAGGATTGTCAAGTCATAAAAGGGTTTTTATTTGTTGGTCGAGATTATGTGCTGAAACTTTATTCCACCGATAAAATAATATATGTATATTCCCGTCGTCATATACGTTAAGTGTCAATTTAATTGTTGATAACATGATAATGAATCTTTACTTTGTATTGCCGAAAATCTTTTAAATAAGTAATGAGTCGAACTACAAAATGTAAAATTTTTCATAAAGAAAACTTCATCAGTAATCTTGGTAGGTTACTTTCAAATTACACTAAATACAATGTTTATTACTCAGAATAACTTTTTCGTGTGAGAGAAACTGAAAAGATGACACAAATGTCTAACATAACAGACTAACTTTAAGTGAAATGATCAGCGTTAATTATCAGTCTAAAAAAACTTTTACTACTACTAGCGATAGTGTTACACGTTCTTGATGGTACTTAACCTTTTTGTGTTTAGCAACAATGAAGGGAACAAAGCAACATAAACGCATATTTTATGTCTACCATTTCTCATTTATTGCCCACTTATTATTTAATAATAATATATAAATGTTACAGGATATAACAAAATTTTTATTTTGCATGAAAATTAAATTTCCATATGATGAAATATTAGCGGTTATTGAAAGTTAAAATCTGAAAGAATGTGCCTGTTTGTGATTTCCGATTAATCAGTTTATGCCCAAATTGTTTATCTGTGTTAAGAGGCAAACGTTAAAAGGCATTGTTACATTGAGTAAGACTGATTTATAATAGATGTCTGAAAAAAAAATTAACAAAATTATGAACCTAATTATAAAATAATAAATTTTATAGATACACAATTACCGTTGTATTAAAAGCTTTTTTTCAATAAATATTGAATTACCGCATTATAAAAATAATTATTAATAAAGGTCCAAAGACTTCTTGATATTGAGATACATTTATTATTCGGTAACCCAGAAGAACATTGAAGAGCATAGGATCAGAATATTTTATTATAATGCTCAATAATATAATTTCAAGTGGTACCTAATGATATATAGGGATTTGGTTGCATTATTTTTGAATGTAGAAATACTTCCTAAACTTGCACCACTACCTATACATACTCCGATGTTTTATTAATGAAATGTACTATTCATTGTATCGTTATTTGCCAAATAAAAACTGTCTTATCTTGCCAATAAATGGAACAGTCTACCTGAGTCTAGCCATAAAAAGAAGCCATGGTATGAAATAAGAGCCGTTTGGGATTTTTTATTTGGCAAATAGCGATGAAATAAACTATACTATACAAATGAAAAAAAAACACTTTATTAGAAATGTGGTTTATTAGTGATTCTTTTTAGGCAGTACTGATAGTAAAAGGTGTAAATTTGAATTAAAATTTACACCAAGGGGTCGTGAAGTTTACACTAGACGTCGCGTCGATTTTGGGTGTATTATTGGTGCGAAAGTTTACTAGCGACTGGTATTCGACCAATGCCTCTGGTGTTCATTTCCCAACAAATTGGTGTATCCCTATATGAACCCCGTATGTAGTAAATTTGGGATAAAATTTTACACCACAGTTCAAACAGTGTACTAATAAAAATTACTTTACAATTTAATTTCACTACGAACTTTTATATATAAAAGGTAAAGGGTTTTAGATAAAGGGTCTTTCAATAAGAACTCTCGATTTTTAAACGTAAATAAAACAAGTTGTGTGAGATATCCACTTACTTTTGGTATTTAAAGAACATTTTATGGCATTAAGTATATAAGATAATGTCGTTCAAATGTCCGCTACGGCATTACTGGGTGGCACATATTCGGGTGGTCCAATTTTCGATGACATTGTCGCATAAATCTGGCTGAATTTGCTGGATGGCATAACGTTCGTTTTGGTAATTTGGTAACCATGCCCTCAAATCGCTCGTGCAAAATGTCCATCGTGGCATACGCTATGTGGCACGTAGCTCCGTCCTGCTGGAGCCACATGTCGTCGGTATCTATATCATCCAGTTTAGGCCACAAGAAGTTGGTTATTATCGATCTGTAGCTCTCGCCGTTAATGGTTATGGTAATGCCAGTTTCGTTTTGGAAATATTTGGTGCTGGTGTATTTTGTGTGTATTGGTATCGCCCTAAATCCGACAATTTTGTTTGTTCACATATCCATTCATCCAAAATGGGGCTCGTCGCTAAAGATGATTTTTTTAGCGAAATTTGGGTCAAATTACAACTTCTCCAGATCCCAATCAGCGAACGTATGGCGTTCTCTATGGTCGTTTACCTTAAGTTCCTGGGCTAGTTAGATTTTATATGAGTGCAAACCCAAGTCCCGACGCAAAATTCGTCATTGAAGTCCCAGAAAGGCCAAATTATTGTGAATGACGACAAATTAACTGCCTCGGGTTTTCCCGTACACTATTACGCACAGGAGTGATGCTTTCAGCAAACCTTGCGTTTCGGTGACGTACGAGTGTTGGCTGATTATTTATCATACCGGTTGACTCAAATTTGGCCAGCAAGTATCGACTACCAAGCATTGACTCGGCGAGACGGTTGTGCCGAGGACAAAAATCACGTCAAAAATCAACATGCTTGGAACGTTTCTCGATTTTGAATATACAATTTGATTTGCGTATAATATTTTAGTATTCATAGAGTGTAAGTCTCATGTTTTTCTTGCTGCATCATTGATTCCCAGGATCCCGAAATTTTGCTATGTTTTGTTAAATTTTATTTTATTACATTAGCAAAATTAAATACAGATTCTTTTCAAATATCATTAAGAAAATATCCTTTTTTTGTAGAAAGAAACTCTCTTCTATATGATGACAACTAACGACAGACGGGAGAAGCGGATTTCTACTTTTCTGAAGAATAATTATTTATGACCTTGCTAAAGTCCTTATACCTTAAAAGGACAACATATTTCACATGTCATTAAATAAAAACTAAATTTTAAATCATTAACTGTATTGAAATGAACAGTTTTAAAACCTTAAAACGGACTTTTCCGCACGTAGAATATCTCTATTTCGAAATTGAGTGACCGAGAAAACATAAACCAATACATAAATGCAGAATATGTGTTTTATGCGACAGTTTTATAGATGTTTTTGATTGGCGAGTGCTTCAGTGTCGTTAATACATTTGTGATCGAACGAAATTATTTTTCTTCTCATTCATTAGTATACGATGCAGGATATGTTTTTTTCGTTCAATGCAAGATCGAAAAATTTTTCTCAAATAGTCTATCATCGTGCTTTCTAATGACCCATGGACAGGGTGGGGTATGTCCTATCCACCTCAAAATCAATATATGTCGTGTGGTAGACATCCCTAATCAGAATCAGCCGAAACCCGATCGATCCGACACGATTTAATTGAGTGATCATGATAACAAAAAAAAATTTCTCAAATAGTCCATCGTCGTGCCTTCTCATGAACTATGGACAGGGTGAGGTGTATCCTATCCACCTCAAAATCAATAGATGTCGTCTGGAAGATGTTCTCGATTAGAATTAGTCAAAATCCGATCGGTCCGACACGATTTAGTTGAGTTATCGTATTAACAAATAAAATTTCTCAAATAGCCCACCATCGTGCTTTCTCATGACCCATGGACAGGGTGGGGTATGTCCTATCTACCTCAAAATCAATAGGTGTCATCTGGGAGACGTTCCCGATCAGAATCGGTCAAAACCCGATCGATCCGACACGATTTAGTTGAGTTATCGTACTAACAAGAATAAATGCCGATGACAACGACACACACACACAGACAATATTTTTAAAAAACCATAAAACACATATTCTGCATTTATGTGTTCGCTTATTTTTTCTCGGCCACTCAATTTCGAGATACGATATGTTCTACGTGTGGAAAAGTCCGTTTTAAGCTTTTAAAACTTTTTATTTTTTTGGCTTTTAGGCCGAAAAACGAAAAATAAACGAAAAATTGTTTTTTTCCCATTTTTTCTTTACACGATTACATTACTTTTCCGCTAGTATAGTTGAGTGAGGAAAAGTAATAATTCAGAAGTCCTCATTAACGATGGATCAACCCTAAAACCACAATCATATGGTGGTATTTATGAATGTCTTCCTTAAATATATATCTACTTTGTGGTTAAACAATAAATAAGTATTTTTTTATACTTATTTGTATTGTTCATAATTTATGACTTTCCAAATTACCAAGTGAAAAGTAAGTCTTAAATCATTTCGAAGAAGTAATAAAAAATCAATAAGTTTTTTACTCATATAGCTTTATCTCATTTATAAATTGAATTATTAAATTAAAGAACGATGACTTAATTTACAACGACTGTTACCGACGTATAAATTAAGAAAAAACTAATATCCCATGGAAACTATTGCATTTGTAATGTCTTATCTTATAAATAAACCTTAATTAAAGTGATAAATTAGGTAATTAAGCATAATCATATGTATGTATATAATTGTATATGTATTCTCAGGAATTTATTGATTATTTAATGGTGGTACAATAAATATACCTGTGAACTCAAGCCGGCGTAGCCTTTTCGGTTTCAAGTTTATATGGACCGTTAAATATATAGAATGATTCATTTATCGTTGTCATATTGTGTCGATTTTGTAAAATTAAGTATTTTGTAAAATGCAGCAAGTATTTTCTTAAGTATTTTAAAAAATAAATTTTTTTTGTATTTAAAAACAAATAAAGTTTTTTTCCAAAAGACATGCCTTGAATTTTTAACGAATTCATTCGTTATTGTACGAAGGGCACTATTTGTATCTTGAACCTTAGCAACACTAAGTGTTGTCAGACGCCATCTGACGTTTCCCATGGAAAGGGTGACATTGTTGATCATAACCTTCTTCAGAACATTTTATTATTTAAGCGCGATTTGAGTCGTTTACAGTAATTTGAAAATTGTACCTCAGAGAAAGAATTGAATTAACTCGTGAAAATACTCGTACGATAATTTATTACGACTTTCGACATGGATTATCAAGAGGGTATCGATCAAATTTATGGAGCTTTATCGCCAAACGCCCCGTTTGGCGATAAAGCTCAATTCTTTTCCACTATGAAAGGTTAGTATAATGAATTTAATCGTGGCTGCCATTCGCTCACCGATGAAAGTCGTGAAGGTCGTCCAAAATCAGTTGTTGTACCAGAAACATGGATGTTGTGAAATAACTGATAATGTAGGATCATGTGACATACTGTGAGATTGAGGCAACCTTAGGCATTAGTTCCAATAGCATCTATGAAATTTTACATGATCATTTAGCTGTAAAAAAAAGTCTGTTCTCGTTGGATCCCACATAATTTGAATAAATCCCAAAAAAATTCTCGCTTCGATTGGTGTAAACAAATATGCAAGAAATACAATGGGGGTGCTTCAAGAGACGTATATAACATTGTAGCGGGTGACAGCAGTGGACTGTATGGGTGTTCCAAGATAAAACAAATCCAACAAAAGTTTTTCGCGCTTGAAGCACTTCGAAACAAGTAGTCGCCTGATCTTTTTGGAAAAACTGAGCATGTGCAACAGAGCCTTTAGAGGAACGTAAAACGATCAATTATGTATCGTACACAACCATTTGTTTGCCGGAAGTCTTCGATGAAATAAGAAAAACAAACAAGCGCCGTCGGATAATTCTTCATCATGACAATGTCAGCTCTCACACATCTCATCTAACAACCGAATGTTTGAACACTCAAAAAATCGAATTAATGCGTCATCCGCCGTACAGTCCTGATTTGGCACCCAATGACTTCTCTTTGTTACCGAACATCAAAAATAAATTACGTGGACAACAATTGTCGACGACAGAAGAAGCCGTTGAAACGTTCAAAAACTATGTTTTGAAGATATATCAAGCAGAATGGAAAAAATGCTTTGACAAGTGGTTCGAACGCATGCAAAAATGTACAAGTATGGATCATGAAGGAGAATATTTTGAAAAACAATAAAGTAATTTTCCATGACAAATTAATGTATTTTTATTATTAAGCTCAAAATATAAATAGTGTCCCTCGTACGAATTTACACTGCATATGCTTAATAATGTTCTTTATTATATCAATGATTCCGGTCCTACGCAATACGCAGGAAATTAAATGTCTATTAAAAAAATAGACATCGTCGATTCAAAAGAAAAGATAATAGAAAAGAAGTCGTCTAATAAATCGTTAAAGTGATTTACCGAATAAAAAACATTTTAGTTTCTTAGAATTATGTATCGAAAATTTTATATTTTGTACCCGTTTAGTAAGTTCTGAAATTATTCGTAAATAAGGAAAACAATTAATAAATATTAATTTGTTTGTCTGCAATTCACAAAGGCAAGACGGCGTTGGATAAATAGTTAAAATATTGAAATAACTTTTAAATTGAGTATCATCAGATCTCCCTTCCTACATATTTTTTTAAAAATAGTGCAGTCGATGATATCGGCGATGCACCTTACTTTCACGTTAGGTAATAGTACAACTTGTCTAGTTCCAAAGTTGAAAGTTGAAATAAAAAACATCATACAAGAACATAGTTCTAAATTACACACGATTCATTTAGTGACAGGTTTAATTAAAACATGTTTTTATCACAAACTAATTATTAAATGTCAATGGTTAATTTCTTCTTTAAATATCACCAGGACACTGAAATTATGAAACGCAAATTAACGTTATGGCATAAAAATTAAAAAACGTATGTAGTGGATTAAACGAGTTATTTAGATATGATAAAAATGAAGTAATAATTACATATTAATGTATATTTTATTTAAAATGAACATTAAAATAGGTAATAAGTTGTATACGAAAACGAAAAATAAAATTATAAAATATGAAAAATATTGCGTATATACTTATTAAAAGATCCGGATGATCTTTAGGAATAAATGAGTGAATTACGTCAACTAAATTTTGCAAATACAACTGTACTAAGTTAAATGGCTACATCGATTAAATGTTATAATTAAAGTTATGTCAATGGATATTTTATCTGTATACAAACAGTTTTGTTGATTAGTAAAACATGTTAGGTATTATTCATTCTATCGGATTTAACCGATGGCAAAAATAATGTTATTGGTATGTTTGCAAAGTTTGACTATTAATAGATACATGTACGTTGTCTCAAAAATAATGTTATTGGTATATATGCAAAGTTTGACTATTAATAGATACATGTACGTTGTTTATTACATAATTTTCGTCATTTATTTTTGAAGATTTGGATATAAGTACTATTAAATGTTAAGTATTTCATTAAAAAAAATAAATTGATAACTTTCGAAATACTGTAGCTCTTAAATCGCTCATACTGTTATTAGTCGTTTTATATAAATTGTCATTAATAATTAGAGTGAAGATATTATCCAAGCGGAAATGGATCAAGATCATTTACAAAAGCTGTGCTTTTCAAATCTCCTAAACGTAGTCGAGAAATTCAGATAACGTTGTGACATTCCTGAACCATCACAATTTATTCTTAAACCATGTTCGCTGAGAAACATAGCTAGAGGTAGCATTTTATTATGTTGAACATTTTCACAAAGTAGTCTAGTGTCACAATTTAATCTTAAAGAAGCAGGTTCTATCAAGGAAAGTTATTATACAAATAACATTGACTAATATACCAATAACATTGACGACACTTTCAGGATATTGAATATTATAAGTTTTTGATCTAGGTATCTTAAATGCCCCACGATTAATATTTTCTTGTACTCTATGATTAGGATTATCTTTTGATGTATACAGGAAACTAGCACTTTTATATACATTCATAAATACTTCCACCATTATTATAAACATAAAATGTCAAAATTAAATTTTGTTATTCATTGTTAGTAGAAAAACAAAGTGGATCCAAGCGCGGAAATAAACTGGATGACATGTGTCCATCGGGGGCGACCATTCTTGTACCCTCTGGTCATTGTTGACGCTGCTTTTTGTAGGTGCTGAAGAAGTCTGAAGACATAAGAAGCAACATCAACAATAACTAGAGAGTGCTGATATAAAAGAACATGGCGGCATTAGGAAAAAAAACATGGTGGCACTAGGGGAAAAATATAGCGGCATTAAGAGAAAACATTAAGAAAAATGACGGCATTGGGGGAAAACATGGCGGCATTAGGAAAAACATGGTTCCATTCGCGGTGATGTCACGGATATAGAAATAACTGTAATAAATAATACCTATACAACGTAGAACGCGTGACAGCATTATGAGAAAATTAAATTGATAATTACTATACCAGGTACATGCTTATCAAGTGCGAAATTCAGATAGCGGTTACGCTGTGGTAATAAAAAAAATTTTATTAAAGTATTTTTAATTATTCTTATTATTATTTAATAAGATAAATTCGGACAATCAATACCATAAATTCCTAAATTCATATTATCACTTCTTTGTTATTTTGATTTATTGTCACTTATTTGTTGAACCTTACACAGTTTTTATAAATAAGTTATCTCAGTTGGAACTATAGAATTTGAATTGGGCACCATTTGTGTTCTGCAAAAGATAGGGCATCCATATTTAACGTCTGTCATCTACAAAATATACGACGTCAACATGCTGCGATTAAGAATTCAACAAAGAACAGTTTATGTATAACCGTTTTATGAAAGTGAGCAATCATTTTCAGTTACATTCAGAAAAATTCGCACAAAATTAGGACAAAATGAAGCACCTACAGAGTTAACAGTTCGTAACTTAATCAAGAAATTTGAAGAGATGGATTCTATTATTGATAAGGCAACACCAATACGTCCTCGTCGTGGTCGATCAGATGAAAATATTACTGTAGGGAGAGAGAAACTATATAGGAATATTAAAGCACATCAGTTCGACTTCGTACACAAGAAATGAATTTGTTAAGAGACACGCATCGGATTTTAAAGAAAGATCTATATGTGTCAGCACACAAAAGTCAGTTGACACAAGAATTCAAAGTTACAGACCATTTACAACGTTATACATTGGTTAATTGGGTGTTAGTTGGTTTCTCAGCAACGAAGCATATTTTCATCTCGACGGATACGGCAGCACACAAAATTGTCGAATTTGAGGTTCTGAAAATCTACATGCTGTTAACGAAAAATAAACGCATCCACAGAGATGCGCGGTTTGGTGCTCATTTTAGAGTGATGGAGTAATTGGACGATATTTCTTTGAAAATAAGCCCGGTAATGCTATCACAGTAAATGGGAAACGATATCGTGACATGTTAAATAATTTCTGTTTCCACAAAATTTGATGATTTGGATTTGAACAACATGTAATTTTAATAAGACGGTGCAACGCGTTATATAGCACGTGCAACCATAGTTCTATCGCATACCAAATTTCCTGATCATGTTTTCTCGTGGAATTCCATGAGATTCCATGGAATGGACATCCATTGGTCTGCAAGATCATGTGATTTAACGCCACTAGACATTTTTCTTTCTGGTTATAACAAGACAAAGTTGTACGTCACCCAGCTAGCACAATCGTTGACCTTAAAGTAAATATTCACGTGTTATTTGGGAAAGAGCCAGTTTTATGTGCCCTTGCTATGGACGATTTTGCTAAACGAATGACACCATGTCAGACGAGTCGAGGTGGCCATATGAACGATATTATTTTCCATTTGTATCCGTATCGTCTCCATTTTATGTTGAAGAATAAAAAACCCGAGTTTGTCAAATATCCTTAGTTCTATTCACAAATCACACCCTATAGTTCCAAGTGAGACACCCTGTATATTAATATGTACTGTACTAATCACTAATCAGCAAATAAAAACATTATTTGTGTACTCGTGTACGAAAATTTAGTTACTTTTTCAAAGAAAAATATAAGAATTCTCAATTTATAAGCCAACAAAGATATGGAACTACCATACATAAATAGTTGTTTAATTGAATTGATGAGTAAATGTATAGTATAACAAGCAATTAATCAATTGAAATACCTAAATTATCTTTATAAATAAATACCTCGCATACAACATGTGCAGCCACTAATGTCTTGATAACAACGGATGTGTCAATTATACACGAGGAACATTAAAAAAGAAACCCACCCGACTAGCAAATGTTATGCACACGAAGGTTATTCCTGTGAAAAATGCCTCCATTATGAGCGTACAGTTACTCGTAATGCTCTACGGAATTACTATTCATAATATACATGAATATTACCCAACAAAAACTGCCTTGCACTTGGCCTAACGTCGAACATATGCCACAAATTGTTTTTGAATAGCTTCCCGTAAGGTATACCGCAATGATTTTTTCTGTGAATGTTAAGTGTGATTTTCGTTGAACTTGAGGTGTAAAAACGTTTGACCCACTTCGTGGGATCTTACGAGTTCCCCCATTGGGGAATAGCGATTTATTTGCCCGAGTGTTTATTACGTGCTTCGAAGGACGTTTATTCCTAGGGATGGTATTTATAAAATGAGAAACATGGCAGTAGATTTGCAATTATATAATGGGGAATGCTGCTGTTTGTTCAGTTCCATAAATCATTATCCTTTAAAGGTATTATTGACTATATATAAATGTTATGAGTAATTCTCGTTTCATTAAAAATTTTAAGATTGTAATATAAATCTAGTAATTACTTTTTCGCACTCCACTATACGCAGAAAAGTAATGTAATCGTGTAAAATTTTTTTCTAGAGTTTATTTTTTATTTTTCGGCCTAAAAACAAAAAAAAATGGTTTTTAAACCATTTTGTGTGTGTGTGTGTGTGTGTGTGTGTGTGTGTGTGTGTGTCGTTGTCGTTGTCGTTGTCGTTGTCGTTGTCGTTGTCGTCGTTGTCGTCATTGTCGTCATTGTCGTCATTGTCGTCACTATTTATTCTTGTTAGCACGATAACTTAACCAAATCGTGTCCGATCGATCGGGTTTTGACTAATTCTGATCGGGGACGTCTCCCAGACTAGATCTATTGATCTTGAGGTGGATAGAATACACTTTACCATATTCATAGGTCATGAGAAAGTACAATGGTGAACTATTTAAGAAATTGTTTTTGTTAACACGATCACTCACATAAATCGTGTCGGATAGATCGGGTTTCGACTGATTTTGTTAGGGACGTCTACCAGGCGACATCTATTGATTTTGAGGTGGATAGGACACACTCCACCCTGTCCATGGGTCATGATAAAGCACGATGGTGGACTATTTGAGAAAAATTTAAAAAAGTAAAACTGCCGCATAAAATAAACATATTGCAATTATGTATTTATTTTTTCTCGACCACTCAATCGATATAGAAATGTTCTGCGTACGGAACATTTTAAGGTTTTAAAACTGTTTATTATCAATATATGTCTGTCTAACTAAACAGTTCTAAATTAGTTAAGTTATAAATTGAAGAAAAATAGAGATATATAATTATTACAGTAGAAGTGAATTGTATAATATACACTTTTTTCTATAATTTATTTTACAATCTATTTTTCTGTTATTTGAAAAGATAGAAAGTCGAAATAAAGACTTGGATTTAAATAATGATAGTAACTTGTAAATCTTGAAAAAAAAGCTTTAATAAATCTGATTTATCTGGTGGTAAATCATAAATAAACATAATTTTGGGTCCGAATTTCTTTGAATGCCTTCAAAAGCCAACATCTATTTAAATTATTTGCGATTTGGTTTTATTCTGTCCTTAATATTGTTTTTCCTGATAGATATTCAGATACACATGAGTTGTGAGGCTTCAGGACGAAGCTTTCCCTCGTTTCGATGTAATGCTGAAATTGTCTTCCTGAGACGAAGAGGACATCGTGTGTCCACCACATTTTCCAAATTTAAATACATTCTATTTACATCATCATTAGGTCATCAGTCCTAAGACTGGTTGGACGCTAACCTCCAGCTTCTCCTATCTTGTGCTAACCTATGCATTTCGCTAATTGTGCTACAACCTACATCTCTTACTATTTGCGAGCAGTAGTCTAGTCTAGGTCTACCTCTGCCTTTCTTCACTCCTATTTCTGCCTCCAAAATATCGCGGACTATTCCCCCATGTCTCAGCAAGTGGCCTACCATTCTATCTCTTCTCTTCTTCATGTTTTTCCACATACTTCTTTTCTCGCCGACTTTCTCCAATACCTCTTCGTTTCTAACCCTATCAGTCCCTGGCATTTTCATCATTCTTCGGTAACACCACATCTCAAAAGCTTCTAATTTCTTCCTACTTGCTTCCCCTACCGTCCAGGTTTCGCAACCGTATAGTGCCGTGCTCCATACATATGTTTTCAAAACTCTCTTCCTTGTTTCTGAGTTTATTACCCCCGAGCATAAAAGTGCTTTCTTTTTGTTAAAAGCTACTCGACCCTGCGCTGTTCTTTGTTTTATGTATTTATCGCTTCTTCCATCCCAATTTATTTTACTTCCTAAATAAGTGAAGTCTTTGACTTCCTCCAATCTTTCATCATTAATTTGTACTCTCGTTTTTGCTCTGCTCTCGCGCCCTCTGCACACTAACACTTTAGTTTTGTTCTTATTCACCCTCATTCCATATTCCTCTGTCAACACTGCCTCCATTTCGTTCAATGCTGATTCTAATTCCTCCTTACTAGATGCTAATACTGCTATATCATCCGCGAATCTCAGCATTTTTAGTTTCTGTCCCTGTACTTTAATCCCGCAATCCACTCTTTTACCACATTAATCGCCTCTTCGATGTACAGATTAAAAATTAGTGGTGATAGCGTACATCCTTGTCTTACTCCTTTCCTAATACCTACTTCCCTTTTTTCCCCTTCTACTTATATAACAGCAGTTTGCTCTTTGTATAGATTGTGTACTACTCTCCTATCTCTATACTTCATTCCCGCGCTCTTTAGTATCTCGAACATTTTTTCCCATCTTACGTTATCAAAAGCTTTTTCTAAATCTACAAATCGTATATAAGCGTTCTTTCCTTTTTCTATTGTTTTCTCTAACATTACTCTTAGCGTCAGAATAGCTTCGCGAGTTCCCCTATTTCGCCTAAACCCGAATTGGTCTTCTCCTAGTATTTCCTCCGCTCTATTTTCCATCCTCTTCTGCACTATTCTGGTTAAGATTTTTGACGCATGGGATGTTAGACTAATCGTTCTAAAGTTCTCGCATTTGTCGGCTCCTCTCTTTTTCGGTATAGTAACGATAATGTTCCTCTTATAATCCTCCGACATCTCGCCCGTTTCGTATATGTATTTTACCAGTTTAAACATCCTATTTACTACTTTCTGTCCCGCACATTTCAAAATTTCCGCCTGTATTTTATCTACACCCGGCGCTCTATTATTCTTTAGTTAATACTATTACATACACCCCTTAATGCTATTTCAAATTCCTCTCTCAATATAGGTTTTCCTACATCTTCCCTATCGATGCTAGATTCTTCCTCTAATATATCTCCTAATTCCTGACCCTCGTATAAATTTCCTAAGTACTGCTTCCATCTATCCGCTTTCTCCTCTCTTCCGATCAGTATGTCCCCCGATTCACTCCTAACGTTTCTACTTATTGATTCTATATCCCTGAAGTTCCTCTTAATTATTTTGTAAGCCTCATCGGTCTTACCTACTTGCAACTTATCTTCTACTTCTTTGCATTTATCCTCTATCAATTGTTCTTTCGCTTTTCTACATTTTCTAATGATTTCCCACTTTATTGACTTACAAATTTTCGGTCCTTCTTCGTCTCGTCTGTTTTTGTAGCCTCGTCTCTTTTGCATTAAGTTTAAGATTTCGTCCGTTATCCAGGGCTTCCTAGCTTCCCTTTTGTCGTGTCCTAAAACGTCCGTAGCCGCGGAATCTAGACTATTCTTGATACCCTCCCACTCAGTTTCTGCGTTCTTGATTTCGTCCTTACTCGCTTTATTTATTAATTGATCTGTTTTCTCCTGGAACTTATCTTTCATATTATGATCCCTCAATATGTCTACATTTATACGTTTCTTATCCTTCCGGGTTTTCAGATTTTTGAACTTTAATCTAGCTTTCATGACTACCAAGTTGTGGTCGCTGTCTACATCTGCTCCTGGATAACTCTTACAGTCTTTTACTTGATTTCTAAATCCCTTCCTAACCAGAATGTAGTCTATCTGGTACCTGTCTATCCCTCCTGGCATTTTCCATGTGTACCGCCTCCTAACGTGATTCTTGAACAATGTGTTCGCGACTACCATCTTGTGCTTCTCACAGAATTCTATCAGTCTGCTACCTCTCTCGTTTCTGTTTTCTAATCCATAAAGACCCACAAATTCTCCTTCTTTCCCCTCACCTCCGACTGCGTTAAAATCTCCTACTATTATTAAATTTTCATGACCCTTCACAAATCCTATTACCTGCTCTATGTCCGAATAAACGGCTTCTAACTCTTCCTCACTGTGGCTAGAAGTAGGCATGTATACTTGCACTATTACTGTTTCCACTGGCTTCGAATCTAACCTAACCATCATTACTCTCTCGCTGTATTGTAGGTAGCTATCTACACACTGTCCTGCGTTCTTCCGCATAACGATCCCTACTCCCGCGTTTCCATTTACCGATCCTGCGTGTATTACCCCATAGTCACCGCTCCAAAAATCTCCTACTTCCGGCCAGCGCATCTCACTTATACCTACTATATCTAATCCTAACCTATCCATTTCTATCTTCAGATTCTCTAGCTTCCCTGCCTGTCTCATGCTTCTGACATTCCACGCTCCGACTCGTGAAATTCTATTTACCTTCGCTGTTATTTTCGTGAATTATCTCTTGCACCCAATACATTTTTTTTTACTTAATTTAATATACAGTACATTAAATTCCTTCTATTGTCGTAAAAAAACTATCAGAAAGAAATTTAAGCTCTTATTATGTACTTCAATTATATGTTCACTGAATTAACATCTTATGTCAAAGTTACCTTTTAAAAATTCATGCACGAAGTGCACTTTATAAGGGTTTTACTGACAAAACATTTTTAATGCGGTTTCCTCTGCCAAATAATAGATTCTTTAAAATTCCTTCACCCCTAACTAGGAATCATCTTCATCTTCATAAATAATCTGCTAGAACGTGTAGCATGCTATCTAACTCTACATCTTCAGAGACCTGTTGTAGTCGATCTTTAGCTAAATTTCTACCGTGGCCAAACTCTTAATTATTTTGCAGTTCTTTTGACAATAGATCACGTGATTGGTGTCTGATCAGGAATTTGAAGGTATAATTTGATTTCTATCAAATTCTATATATGTGGATAGATAGATTATTCAAACTCCAATTAGCTTTGATGACTAAAAAATCGCTTGGACACGTACTGTGTTAATGTAAGGTAATATTTCAATCAAGAAATTTTTTATAAACTCGACGAAAATGTTCACAATAAAATTAAAACTTTTATTTATCGTCAAATCAGATCCGCACAATTAGGGCTCCTGATAATGTATTGTTGATTTTTGTTTTTATTATGTACACTTTTGGTCACGTTTGGAAAGAAATATGTACTTTATGCGAAAGTGTAAAGTAATATATTGTACGTGTTAGTACAAAGTAAAAAATAGTACCAGAAGTTTTTAAATAATTTTAAAATGAATGCTCAAAGTAACGTACCTTCCTCTTGCTAAAAGTACAAGAATTTGTAATAAAACTTTTGTTTCATCCCTTAAAGTATTTATACGGAAATTATTCTCTGTATTATTCTTCAGTACCTAATTTCACTGTCTCAAAACATCGATGTTTTGAGTTTCGTAGCGCATACCTTAGGTTTTATTTAGTCCCATACAAATAAATCTAAGAGCATTTAATTAGAAGACCAATATGGCTGATTTCAGGGGCGTAGCGTGAGAAAGGAATCTAGGAATATGGTAATAATTTTATAAGAGGAAGAGGTATAGTCTTATGTATGGTAGGCCATATGAAAATGGTAAAAATAAAAAAAGACACTAACCTAAAACGATTATGCCGAGGTAGATATTCTAATTTTTAAAATGAAGATCAATTCTTCGGTTTTTGTTTGTCCAGCGGAAATGGCTATCACTGTTTCTTCAAATGTTGGAGACGATCTCATATCTACTAACAAGGCACTTTCAATATTTATTAATGCTAAAGCTGTCAGTCTTTCTTACTTTTGAGAACTTCGCAGACAAGTCTTTATTCTCTTTAAACATGAAAATAATCTTTCCGCGGAACTGCTTGTGACAGGAATAGCCAAAATTAAATGACACAGTTTTTATGACTCCGGGAAAACAGAAGATAATTGAAGGGACACAGTGCTCTTTTTCATATCGGGATCACAATAAATCAATGAAATTTCACTTTTTAAACGACTTGCGTCAAAGAATGTCCCGTATGTATCTACCAAAGAAGAAAAAAGTTCGTCAGGAAACGTTTCACGAATGAAGTAAATTGTGTGGAATCTAGATTTAAGAATTTCAGTTTAGAAATTTCACTAAACTGTTCACTAATGTTCAAAGTAATAACGTCCAAAATTTCATAAAATAATCGTGCGTAGGTGCTTCTCTTATCTTCTTCAGGAATTAAATCCAAATGCATTCTTTTACTTGGTGGTTGATTTTCTAACACAAATCTGTCAATACGGTCCCAAATGTCACTAAACTCGTTTCTCATTTTTTGAATATCTGATTTGAAATCGGTCATATTTTTATTGCAATAACTAATATCTGATATTTTTGTCTGTAGAATTTTAAACAGACTCTCTTAATATGGGAATATGCAGAAAACACTCCTAATAAAAAATTAAAATCAAAGTCACGCGCAATAAAGTTAAAAGGCCTCTAGCACATATAACGGTTTCCCGATTCCATTCCTCATTTTCATTTTCCACAATTACCTTAAACAGTGCTTCCAAATCTTCTTTATATTATGGCGACAGTCGCCAAGATGCATTCACATAATCGCATAACTGAGTTCGGTAATAACGACAACACCCACTCGAGGTTCCATTGTTGACTGCGTAAGATCACTGACCTTTTCGCCCATCTAACGCGTAGCTTGGATGTAACGTGGACCATCGCATTTCAGCACTGTACAAGTAACGCGGGAATCCAATAATTTCGGGCGCCTTCACGGCCGATTTGAAATAAAAAAATTGATGGTAGCGTTTGAAGTAAATAATGTATGTTTGCGGTCGGTATAAAATAATTAAAAAATTGTAATAATTGAATAAATCGGTTGAACTTTTAAATAACACTAATTTGCCAATTTTTTAACGGATGCGACACATCACTCGTATCCATGTACGACCCTACGTCCCTGGCTGCTTTACAGTAATCTTTCATCTAATACACCTATCGAGTAATATTCATTGAGATAGACTCTTACCGTGCCATTTTGTCGCGGTAACAGTTTTTTCAGATTTCAAATTCATCAGAATTTTCATTTAAAATCGTTAAAATTAACGTCTCAATAGCATTTTGCAACATGTGCTAATATGCCTCTCCTATTAAATTTTGATTTAAACTTACAGAATGTTTGCAGATTATCTACAAACAGCTATAGAGTGCTCAGCTCTATATATGTAGATTGTATGAGATTCACCACTCTTTCAGTGACAATATTTATTTATACAGATACTATTGTACCATTTACTCTACTGTCCAGTAGGATTTCTACGAAAATATATATAATAAAAGACTTACATTTTACGGGGGGTATGTTATTTTTTAAATTTACTTACTTATTGGTAGAATAACCACTGAAGATATATTCACCGATTGATACTTGTTAGAACACTCGTTCTCATTTAGTTTATCAAAAACTGAAAATTTTGCGCGTCATGCACACGATGCTTCAAAGTGGTCTAGGTTAACTACAATGCAATATGTGCAAACTGAATAATCGGCGTAAGTATGAATAAAACTAAGGGTAAAAATAAATTAATTACCATAGCATACAACTTTTAAGAAACAATAATAATTATTAAGTATTAGTTATATTACAAACACGAGAACATGAATATATTTACCAGTAATAGTAAACAACTTTCCAAATTATTTTTGAACTACTATTACGTAATTACAATAATGATTAAGATTTATATATATATATACACTAGTTACTTGTGTTATTAATGTTATTATATTGTACAAATTGCTGCATAATTCTGCATAATAAGAAAATATTGATTAATTAATTCTATACGCTATTGCAAAATTGAGAAAGAAAAATTGCTGTTGCAATATGTTGCAAAGCAAGTTAGTGCAAAGATACATAAGCATGCGATGCATTTCAACAATAATAAGAATCGATTAATTTTGGTATTTGCAATTTTTAGTTTCATCAAGAAGATCGTAAACAATTATATCTTCGTGTGTACCATGAAGGTATAAATATTCAAGTGTTTAAATCCAAAATAAACTGAATGGCAATCAAATAGATGAAAATGAATTATAGAAAGGTCGCTTCTCTACTTTTTTTATAGAACGATAAATTCAGTAGACCAAATTGCAACGATATAAGAATTTTCTTTTTTTTTACGTTTACTATAAAATTGGTTTTTATAAAAATAACAAGCGTATATGATATAAAATATGAATGGCATGAGAGAGCTCTAGTCCAGTGAATACAACTCTATATTATGTCACAACTCTTAGCTGTTTTCTAGGAGGTCCAAAGGTAGTGGATTAGGATGTCTTTCGAGTCGTTGCAGATAACGTCTACTACATTCCCTGATTATTTCGTCTCTTGTAGGAATATCCAGGTTATGTTGTATGTATCAATTATTGCACACAGCGTTTCTGATTGAAATCTGTTTATGATCGAAGTGTTGGATTTGGCTGCTGTACTCCATAGCTGAATCCCGATGACCAAAAAGGTTTAAAGATGACATTACAGGCCAACATTTTTTTTCTAATTAAGAGTTGGGATTTTCTTCCGAGAAGTCAACAGTGTTTTTAAAATTTTGTTCCAAGTTATTCATGCTTCTTCCATATGTGTACTTTCCAGGTTAATTTTGGATGTAAGTGTAGGCCTAAATAGTTAACACCTATTTTGAATAAATATATCTTTATTGTTAAGTTTTATTGAACGGGAATTTCCGTGGAATTTTGTAAATACTATATGGTTTGATTCTTCATTTATTTTAATACAATAGATTTTGGCCCATTTTACTATTTGCTCCACATTTTCTTACAATATTGCTGCTGCTACATTTGGGTCATTGCTCTCAGCTAGGATAGCAGTGGTAACCGCAAATGTTGAAGTAGTTACTCCTTCATTGGTTGGAAGATCAGCCGTGAAGATTAGGTAAAATATTGGTCCAAGCACGATACCCTGAGGAACACCGTACCTTATGAGATGCAACTCTATTATTTCTGACTCATACCTGATTCGAAAATAACTTTCCTCTAAGTAGGATCTAACAAAGATAAAAATGCAATATGGTAGGTTCTCCTTGAGGCTATATAGTAGCCTCTGATGCCAAACTTTATCAAATAACTGGCTCAAATCGAGGAAGATTTCTGTGTAGTAGCTTTTTTTCGAATGCTTTATCAATTTGATCCACAACCCTATGAGTCTGTTCAATGGTAGAGGTAGACTTCTAAACCCGAGCTGATGATCAATGTAAGGAAATCTATTCCATAATATATATTTGGTGAAATCATCCAGCGATTAAAATTCAACAGCTTATTCAGTCATCTTGGCACAAAAATTTAATAAAATCGTCCAATACAATTAGTTTTTGCTTCTTGAGACACAACAGCATTTGGGCTAATTAAAAATTGGTTAATCAGAAATCAGCAATAGCCATATTACCTCACGTTTCAACAGTATCAACGTGAAGACTACATGGATGCGTACCCCAGAATACTCCCAGTTACAGTGCAAGGATATGATACCAACTTAGATCCAAAATGCCATACCGTGTGCGCTATTTTCCAAATTAAAAATCTCAAAACATACTGTGGTTTGTTTTTATGGCTAGCATCAGGTAGACTGTTCCATTTATCGGCAAGATAAGAGAGTTTTTTATTTGGCAAATAGCGATGAAATGAATAGTACATATAGTTGTAGTCACAATATATAAAAACACTTAAGTAAATATAAACAATCACGAACAACAGACAACAGTAGTTAAAAAAATATAAACATAAAACAAAACATGCGTTGTATATAAATCACGAATGCTGTAGAAGCATTTGACGAGTAAAAATGTAGATGGAAAGCTTTACAAGGCATATTCTTAATATTATCACATCTTCTGTATCGATCAAATTCATTGTAGAACCGTACGAATGCTTCTAGACTGTTTTGTTTTGTAATATGAATTCTCTATAGCGTTCTTTCAAATCACTAGCATGCCTTGTATTATGCTGGTGTATATTTGCATTCGTCAGTAGGTTGTGTACGTTCTTATGTACTAAAATAAGTAGCTCCGGCAAATGCAAGCCTGCCAGGGGCAGAACCTTATATATCTTAAATATTTCTCTACTAGAAATACAGAGCGTTTCTCCCTCAATGAGACGAACCGTATACTTCTACAAAATAAACGCCTTTTGAGTTGTGCCACAGTTTCCCATGAGACTATTTCATACCCCAAACTACTTTGGAACAAGGCAAAATAAATTGTTCTCCTGACGTTATCATTTACAGATGGTCGCAGCTGTCTCATGACAAATATCTGTGTGCTTAATTTAGAACATAGACTGTCGAGATGAGCAGACCAATTTAAACTAGGTCAAATATGATACCTAACAGCTTCATAGGTTCTGGTCTTTGGTGCATTTTTATTGGACGTAAATGGTATGTTTTTTGTATTGTCCATGTTTAGTTTTTATTTATTAATTAAGAACGAGGTGTTACCGAAGCCAAACTTTTTCTGCTCGTCTCTTCAGTTCCTCGAGATAGCAAAGTAGTGTCATCAGCAAAAAGTATACAAGACCTATGCTGAATTGCAACTGAAAGTTACTTATATATACACTCACAAACAAAAATATTGCGTATTTGATTTCAAGTTATTATTTTTATTTTATTTTTTCCTTTAAAACCTTCTGTGTTTTTTTACTGTTAGAAAACCTGCACTGGAGTATTTTAAGTATACTGAAGTTTATTTTGTATATAAGAATGTTTAGATATAGCCTTTATGTTGGAATATTACATTCAACAATAATTATTTTAGCTTTAAAAATAGTCTTCATGCGGTGCCTGAAATCAAACATAAACATTAGTATCAATAAACTCGTATTGTCCTCAAATTGTATCTTTAATTATTTATTCTCCCAAGTACTTCGAACAGGTTATGGGCCCAGGTGCGTCGCGTAAGCTCACTTGTAAGGGAGAATAATTAAAAGGTACATCGCGAGTGATAACTATTGTTGTATAGACAACTGGAAAATGGCGGAAAGTGCTAAGTATAACATCGAAAAGTTGAACGGGCAAAACTACCAGTCCTGGAACTATTTAGTGAAAATGTTATTAATAAATGCGGATTTATGGGATGTAGTTTCGACTGAATTACCAACACCGTAGGAACGAAACGACACCTGGCAGAAGAAAAATGACAAGGCCTTATCAACCATAGCCTTACTTGTCGATGTTAGTCAACTAGTGCATATCAGAAATAAGGAATACGCGCATGATGCGTGGGAAGCACTAAAGGAGTATCATCAAAAATCGAGTTTATCTAGCATGGTTTTTCTGTTAAAGCAAATTTGCAGGCTATCGCTAGATGAGAATGGTGATATGGAAGCACACATAAGTTCATTCTTGGAATTATTGAATAAACTGGCCGCTTTAGGGGAAGAAATTAAGGACAGGTTTGCAGCAGGCATTTTGCTGGGAAGTCTTCTAGACTCATACAGTTTTTTAATCACAGCGCTGGAAAGTAAGTCATCGAGTGAATTCACGCTTGAATTCGTAAAAAGTAAATTAATCGATGAGTACAGCAGGCATCAAGGAGCTTTGAAAAGTCAAAACGAGTCAGCCATGAAATCAGTATATAATAAAAGGATCCAAAGTAATCAAACTGCAAGTACAGATGTAAAGCAATGTTACTTATGCAACAGGAAAGGTCATTTTAAACGGGACTGTTTCAAGTATAAAGCGTTTAAAAGAGAAAAGGCCAATAAAGTTACTGAAATTAATACTGGTAACAGTGATGATGCGTGTTTTATGGTAAATTCAAGCTCAAATGACGTAAACAGGGATTCTGCTGCGTGGTATGTGGATTCAGGAGCTTCGAGTCACATGGTAAACTACAAAGAATTTTATACCCAATTTGACGGTAGCAGAAAAGGCGTTGTGAGGTTAGCGGAGAAAGGGCAACACTCCAAGGTTCAGGGTATAGGAACAGGATTCATCAAGTGCGCGAATAGTGCGGGAACGAATAAGCTAAAAATCGACGACGTGTTGTATGTGCCGGACTTAGATTCAAATTTACTTTCTGTGAAAAAGTTAACTAGTGCGGGGTATAACGTGCAGTTCGACAACAATAACTGTAAAATTGTCTCAGGCGGAAAAGTGATTGCTAGTGCAAGGCCGGCGCCCGACTTGTACAAGCTGTCAACTGTAGAACAGGCACTGAGCATCGTGAATGAACACTCCAGCAACTGTCAGCATACGTGGCATCGACGTGTTTGGCACAGGGACATAGAAGCAGTCAAGCGCTTGATGGAAAGAAAAATGGCAATCGGGATTAATATTAAGGATTGTAGGATTAGGGAAACTTACAACTGCTGTGTAAAAGGTAAAATTATTCGTAAGAGTTTCCTGAAATTTTCTCAAAGCAACACATTTAATATACTTGACTTAATACATACAGATGTTTGCGGTCCCATGAAGACTGTTACTCCAGGGGGTAAACGGTACATTCTTACTTTAATAGACGATTTCTCAAGGTACACAACTGTGTATTTATTGAAACATAAGAATGAAACTGAAAAATATATTAAAGAGTTTATCGAGTTAATGAGTAATCAGTCAGGCAGTGACCAAAGGTTATTAGGTCAGATAGGGGTGGCGAGTACGTAAATAATGCGTTAAGGGAATATTTAAGCGGTAAGGGCATAAAGATACAGTACACGGCGGGGTACTCTCCAGAGCAAAACGGTGTTGCAGAGAGAAAGAACAGGTCGCTAGTCGAAATGGCTAGGTGCATGTTAATCGATGCGAATTTACCAAAGAAATTTTGGGGGGAAGCAGTTGTTACAGCCAATTATCTGCAAAATCGACTACCTACTCAGTTAAAACAGAAAACACCGTTTGAGTTGTGGCATAAAGTCAAACCTGATGTGTCGAATTTGCAAATATTTGGATCTAAAGTGTATAGTCATATTCCAAAGGAACAAATTAAAAATAAATTTGATAAAAAGGCAGAATCACTAATTTTCGTAGGATATTCTGATGAATCTAAAGCATATAGATTGTTAGATTTAGATACAGGGCGTATAAAAATTAGCCGTAGTGCGATATTTCCTGAAAGAAATATTCGTGTTAAAGAAGAAAAGATAAAAGATGAAGAAGCGACTATTGAGTTCAAAAAGGAGCAAGAAAGAACGGAGCCAAATGACACTGGGAGACATGAGGCCGCAGATTTCGAAAAAACTGAAGAAATAGAAGAAGCTACGGAGGAATTTAATGTATATGAAAGTTCAGGTACAGAACAATCTTGTGGCAGCGATAACAGCTATCAACCAAGTGAAGAGTTCTACATAGAGCACGGAGGTGATCGTAGATCAAATAGAATAAATAAAGGAGTTCCACCTGAGCGCTACACAGCAAAGTTAGATGAACTTCGGGAAATAGAACCTAAAACATTTAAAGAAACTCTTGACAGCAGTGATAGCGAAAAATGGAGGAAAGCTATGGAAGAAGAAATGAAATCTTTGAAGAATAACGAAGTATGGGATTTAGTACTTACACCGGAAGACAAAAACATCATATCATGTAAATGGGTGTTTAAGCTAAAGACAGGTGAAGATAAGATCTCGAACAAGTACAAGGCACGATTGGTAGCGAGAGGTTTTAGTCAGAAATTCGGTGTGGATTACGATGAAGTGTTTGCGCCTGTAGTGCGGCAAGCAACTCTTCGAATATTGTTAACAGAGGCATGGAATCAAAAACTAATAATAAAACATCTAGATGCAAAAACAGCATTCTTAAATGGAGAACTAACAGAAGAAATTTACATGGAACAACCCGAAGGATTTGAAGAAAGAAACAAAAATTTTGTTAGCAAATTGAAAAAGAGTTTGTACGGGTTAAAACAATCTGCTAGAACATTTAAGTACCAAGGGTGGTCTGGTTGACTGATTGAAAAATAATTATAGTTGCGAGGGGGTGTTGGAATATTACATTCAACAATAATTATTTTAGCTTTAAAAATAGTCTTCATGCGGTGCCTGAAATCAAACATAAACATTAGGTCAGCATTTATGAGTTCAGGTAACTCAATATCGAATGTTTAACTGTTCAAATGTCGTTGAAATAAAAATTGATTATTTAGCAAGTCAGTCTGAAAGATTATACGTTAGAATACACGTCTTAATTTCTTTGTACGTAATTTAGTTGTTATACAGGGTATCAATAAACTCGTATTGTCCTCAAATTGTATCTTTAATTATTTATTCTCCCAAGTACTTCGAACACTTTATACCTGAATAAGCAATAATGTTACAAATTACAAACATATCATTGTATACGTTGGCGACTAACAACGATTGCTGATTTGTTTGTTTTTATCAGACTGACATTTCTAGTACTTTATTTATTGCTTTGGTAGTTTCTGTTAGTGAGATGTCACATTTAAACGAGTTAGTTTCTATTAAAATTGTTATTTTAGCCAACGAGGGTTACAGACGATGCAATGAAACTGGAGAATACAAAAGACGGCTTGGTCAAAAACGTAAAAGATGTAAAACGCCAAGAGGTGACCAATATTTGAGAATTCTATCCTTGCGAAATCTCTCACTTACGGCTCTACATCTTAAAAATTAATTACTCATTACAAGACAAGTGAATGTAAGTATTAAAACAGTAATAAGGGGACTTACAGAAGTCGCTTTAAACGCGAAATGTCCCGCTAGAGTTTCTAGGCTTCTCCCACATCACAAAACCAGGCGGTTAGAATTTGCAAGATCCATTCTAATCAGAGTGAATATTAATGGAGAAAAGTCCGTTTAACAGACGAAACAAGAATACAATTATGGAAGTCAGATGGACGTGGCCGAGTAAACAGAACGTCTGGAGAACGTTTTTCAGAATGTAATCTTGCACAAAACGTCAGCTTCGGTGGTGGTTCGGGGAGTCATTAGTTGGAAGAGTGGCACGGGACTTGAGGTAAATTTAAGAATGAATGCTGACTGATACATACGCAACATCCTTAAGGAGCATGTTTTGCCTTATGCCGGCTTCATTGGGTAAGATAACTTTGTGCTGATGCATGATAATACCCGGGCACATGCCACTAGAACAGTTATCCAGTCCCTTGAGGAAGTCGGGATTGAGGCACTAGAGTGACCACCAATGAGTCCTGATGCTAATCCCATAAAATATCTATGGGACATTCTAAAGTGACATATACGAGTACAATGTCCAGCTCCTAATTTTATTTCAGAATTAAGGATCTAATCAATTCAAAGATCTTCTGCGGAGCGTGCTTAGAAGGATGCAGGCTATGGCTAGAACTAGAGGAGTAAATACAGAGTACTAAATTTTTATTATGTTTCCTTAAAGTATTGTTATATTGTCGTTATTGTTTACTCTTTCTAATTAAATTCGGGCTATTTTACTAGTTCCTCTACAAATCTGTTGTAAAGTCTTAATATGTAATTTATTTGACTATAATATACGTAAAACACTCCAGCAGAGGGTATCTAGTGCAGGGTATCTGCAATAAAAAAAAATATCATGTGCACCACAGTACACGTGATAGAAGTGAATACTTGTTTAGAATAGAGAATGAGGGAGATTAAGAGTGATAGATTGAAAGAGAGAGAGAGAGAGAGAGAAAAAGGGATCATTTCAAAAGAAATATAACAATATAAAATTTGTGTAAAAATATTCGGTTTATTTATTATCTACACTATCATCGGCTGATGGTTCAATTAGTAATACTGATATGATTGGTTTGTGATAACTAAAATATAAAATATATATTAGTGATTCGATATTTTCTAGATAACGTGTAAAAATTGCATCTATTGTTGTTCCGGATTTTGTTGTTGATTCTTTGGGATTGTTTTTTATAAGCAGACCAAATGTTTCTCGAAGAAAGTTAATCAACGTCAAAGAATCATTGGATCCGAAATTTACATTGAAATCTCCCCCGAGAATCAAAGGGATTTTGTCTTCGCCTCTTCCAAGTGCATTTGCACCTGTGTGGCTGTAAACCAGTAGGGAGCGGTGAATGAAATATATTATATCTTCTAGATTTTGGTTCGGTGAGATATAGATGGCTGCGATGACGATATTTTTTCATCACTTCGTACTGAGTTTATATCGCTCTCTCTTTCTCCACTCCCGTGTGGCGTCAGAGTTGTACGTACTCGTGCGCATGCGCGTCATACTATATTTTCTTCTATTGCCTAGCATTCAATGAATACGTGGCTCTCTCTCTTGCTCGTACGATGCTTCCTAAACTATTCCCCCTTCAGGCAACTTAGACCTTGGACTTAGCGTATGAGTGAGCATTAAAGACGAAGGACCGCACAAAAGGGAGACTCGGATAGCCTAAACTGATATATATATATATATATATATATATATATATATATATATATATATATATATATATATATATATATATATATATATATATATATATATATGATGTATAGCTCTCTTTTTCTTTCTCTCTATGTTATATATCTGTGTACTCTGTCTTGTAACGAAGCCTGTGTTTTAGGTACACCAAATGTATAGCTCTCTTTCTCCTTCTCTCTACGTTATATATTTTTTCTCTCTCGTGTAACGATATCTCGAAACGTTACATTTTTTCCAATTCACTCTCCATTCTCGTCAAGTATCAGAACGCCGCCAAATGTTTTTGAAGTATTCACTTCAAAAACATAAAATAGAAAAAATAGAAATAATGACAAAATAAAATATGCAATAATTTTGTCTGTGCGTGTATAAGTCCTGGATTAAAACAGATCCCTGTGGTACGTTTCCTTCTACAGCTCGAAAGGCAGAGTAAGAACCTTCAATGCATACATACCGTCAATGCATACATAAGCCTAAACAGCTAAAGCTACAGATTATTGGTGGTAACACCAATAATCTGTAGATATTTATACCCTATGCGCATTTAAATAAACATCAAATAAGCATAATTGAGTATAACGGAGGGAAAATATTAAAATTAACCGAAAGTAAAGATAAATTGAGTGGATATAATCAACCGTTTAAGGTCCTAATGTAATTATTACTCGACGACGTAAATCGTACGTTGCAAATATTCTGATCTTTGGGCGATACAGTGCGCTAAGCCCCGCTAAATAATATATCGGGATAATATAGCTTAGCATATTGGCGTAATTGGCTTTTCCACTTATACCTTCCCATATCCGTAATAATTTAACGTGAAGGGATGTGTAGCGGATCATTATATTATGTCCCTTTCATTTGCATATCTGTTGCTACACCTGTCCTTAATCCTTTCCTCGTTAGGGTCCAACGAATTACATTACTTTGAATTTGGAGTATTCTATATATAAATTTCAATTACTGTAGCCCGTTATCCGATGCAATACATTTTTAGAATTAAAATGTTAGCAATTCAACGTCTAGTTTTATTACAAAAAGTCAGATAAAGCTGTAATTGAGACATAAAATAAGTAATGGTTTATGTAACTTAACGGTAAGTACTATTTTCATACAGGTAAGAATTTTACCTCTATATTTCATTTAATTTTAGAAACTTATACTTAAAGCAATAAATATGAACTTTTAATATGATACTACAAAGCGGTAAATATGTGTAAGTGTGAAAAATAATTTCCTACTTTTAATACATTTAGAAGGATTAAGTTTTCATGCCACGAAAATTTATTTCACTTGTTAATGATGATAACTGCTTTTTAGACGATCAAATAGTATTCAGCAATTGGCTACGAATAAATAAATTAAGTAATAAAGGGCTCCTGGGAACGGGTTAGAACCTTCGATGAAAGATCGAACAAAAACAGGAGACCAATTTTCCACGAACCCGGAAATATTACAGATATCTCGACGCGTGTTTCACCAACCAAATTAATTACATCATCGGGATATTATTAAAACTAGTTTTAAACTACCTAAAATTTCTATTTATATCAAATTTTTTTTTAGGTTTAGTTAACCGATACGAGTATTTTCCGGCTTCCTGCACGGTTCACTAATAATAAACTCACTTAAGTTGACTATTATAATGAAATATGAGAAGGGAAGACAAATTTTCCATATGAAATTAAAAATAATGAGCAAATACCTTTTCCTCATGTACTAATAATTAGAAATAGGGAAAATAAATTTAGGGAAAGGGAATTTAATGTATATACAAAGAAAAATAGCACTGTTGGATACATCTCTAATAATTCATAGCATTGTTATTAACATAAACCGGTACGTTTAAATATTCTGGTCCATCCATCAATTCAATAAGATTGCTGCTTAGTAATGATAGGTTTGAAATATCATTGAGGAAGTATCTAGAAGTTACGGGTATCTTTCTCACATAGAGATTATCTAGTAGAAATTAATTAGAAAACGTAGATTTAGGGCAACTCTTCTTAACATATAGTTTTGGAAAGATTCCAAAAATCGTAAAATTAACAATTTAAAAGTATTTTTAAATATTTGGGAATGACATTAGTGCACTCTTCTGGAAACAAAATGCAACAACTTTTAGAATGTCCCAAAGATACTCGTAACATTGAAAATAACATAATGTCCGGAATTTGTGAAATAAGTTTGTAATTTAATTGTAATCTGAGATTGTATTGTAATATAAGGCTGTAATTAAAAGTATATTGGGCAGACAAAAAGGGCAATTGTAACTAGATTGAAGTAATACATAGCCATTTAGAATATGGAAGATAAGAAAGATCTTCCATTGCCCAGATGCTTTCGAAAATAATCATAGAACAGACTCTAGTAAATTTAAAGTTAATAACAAGTATAACCAAAAACAGAACATTAGATGTCATGGAAAAATTCGGATAGATAAATGTAATAATAGCATGAATGAAGATAAGGGGTTTATACCTAACAACCTGTTGATTTCGTTAATATGGTGAACGATGACATTAATGGATTAGTGAACCAAATGTTTACCTCGTCTCAGTTCACTAACCATTAATGGAAATAGTTATAAGCCATTAGGTATTAGAAGGAGCAGTGCAGAAACCGACATAAATTATTCGGTCACTATTAATTAACCACGAAGAAAAATAGTTGAATGAGTTTATTAGTACTACTCATTTCATCTCTATTTGCCAAATAAAGAACTCTCTTATTGTGCCGATAAACGGAATAGTCTACCTGAGCCTAGCTATAAAAACAAGCCAAGGTTATGTTTTGAGATTTTTTATTTGGAAAAAGCGATGAAATAAACTATAATCGATGGACGGAGCCAGAGAATATTCGTTTAGTAAACCTGGTTGTCCAGGTTTACTAAACCTGGACAACCTTTTGGTGGAAAGAGATATCATTGGTACCCTGTGAAAGGGTTAGAATCTTCAATACAGCAACAAAAATATTAAACTAATTTTTTACGAACACAGAAAAATTACATGTTTCTCAGTGCATATTTCGGCAACCAAGTTGAGATCATCAGGAGATGATTAAAACACACGGGTGTACATTGCGCTCGCTAATTTTTGTTACTGCAACACTAACGTTCTGAGGGCTACGTCCGCGATAATTCTCGCCTCCTATTACCCCCTCTTAAGCCTAGTACGCACTGGAATTCTTTGTTCGGACTCTTTGTCGCAGAACTGCGTCTGGGATTAATTTTATTGCATCCGGGACGCTCCGCGATAATGACTCTTGAAACTGGTGTGTTGCGTTTTAGCATTTTTTGAATCCCATCCGAAAGGGGATTCCTTACACAATGTTGCGCAACATTGAGTCAGTGCGCACGTGACTCTCAAACCGCGAGGACCTCTTAACCCATTTTCGCGCAGTTTAATCTTCTGTTTTCGTCGGATATTATCTCGTCTTTCGAATTCGGATATTGTCTGTTTGGAAACTTTGAAAGTATACATGAGGCTTGTATATGAGTCTCCACTTGCGAGAAAACGGAGAGTGATTGCTAGCCTGTTGGTAGCAGAAACTGGCACCATAAAATTGGTCTCCTTTTTCGAAATGTGTAGTCCAACCATTTTTAGAAAATATTAGAAGAAATAGAAAAATTTCGGAATCCCATTCCATCCTTCAATCTCAGTGTATCAAGAATATCGCGTCCATGCTTATTCCGATCCTTGAATATCCCTCGAAGCCACCAGCGTGCTGGCTTTTTTTTAGCCTTTTTTTTTACTTCGTAGTAGCACTAGGTAAGGTGCTATCGCAATTTCCGAGAGCGCGAAATCGTTCAAAATGGCTCAGCATCAAACTAGATGCGGACACGATTTCCAGAGTGACAATGTTGTGGGGCAAAAAATCTGCAACATGTATCCGAGAATCTGTGGCAAGGAGCCCGAACAAAGATTCCCAGTGCGTACTAGGCTTTAGAGTTCTCACCAGTACCGAATCCAACCGTGCTTCTTCCAAGATTGCCGCGCCCGCGTGAAATTCTCATTTATACTTGAATGTCCCTTGTATTCTTCCCCACTAAATAGTTGTACATATCTATAATTAATGTTTCACTTTGAAAAAAAATATAAAGCTTTTCCTTCTTCATCTGGCACACACTCTTTCAAATTCCGTCCTCTGATTTATTACAATCAATGAAGATAAGAAAGTTAAATCATGTTGTCTTTTGTTAATGGTAGATTATTATACAGTTTTCTCTGTAATATTTTTCTGATAGAAATCACTACGCTATTGAAATCCCGATCGACAAACGATGCATACATAAATATCGCGGTATTTATCATGAAGTGAAATTATCTTGGTAGCTTATAATTGACAAAGATTGTTCTTGAAACGTTATATTCCACTTGTCTGTGGGTTAAAATGGTATAAGTGCATTTTAGTAGGCAGTTATGGGTGTTGATTGACGTGTAATGTTTAATTTTACGATATATTTTATATTCATAGTTCTTTAAAGTCAGGCAATAAATCTTAAAATCTCTCGATCAGTTTTGGTCAGTCGACACTTCCGTGTGGCATATAATTTTACATACCTGCAAGGTTAGCGGCTCTGTATTCCCTATTTTTGGTACAATTTTATGAACATATCTGAATATTTTCCAACGAAATAAAATATGCTAAATTGGAATTATGTGTTGTGTATATTTTTGTGTAAAATGCCAAGGACCAGGACTATGAGATCTGCAGGTGTGACATTTGTTTATTAACAATTGGGCAGATTTGGGAGGCGGATTTCAGTTTCTTCATAAAATTCAAATTACATGGCCGCGGAGAATTTTTGCATTAAACAAATTACGTTAAAGAATTTCAGTCTTCGGAATGATGCAATTTTAATTTAATATTAATGTTATTAATATGCGAATACATAATAAATACAAATTGGACTTGGTATCGACTTGGCTAGACAATTTTTATACTGAATGATAAATATTATACTCTCTATGGAAATATTTATTCAATATATTATGTGTAATACGTACATGGAGATCCAGATTGATAGAGGATGCCTCTACATAGAAAATACACTGGTCCGCGAGTAAATAGTTCTTCAAGGCGGATATGTGTATGTTAGATTGAAAAACGTATCCATAACCTCTTTAGCTATGAGGAAGGTCACAACAGCAGACAGTGTATGAAATTTTTAATTGGGTTTTAAACTGTTTCTAATTTAGTGTTCATGCGTTCAGCAGAGTATCCTTTAAGCAGCAGAGTTAACTAAAAAAGGAACTGGCGTGGGTAAAATATAATGTTTACTACATTAACTCTTGTGTAATTTGAGGAATTTGGTGTATAATCAACGTTCCTTATTGACAAATAATATCGTCGTACTAGATTTAACATGATTTCCAACGATTTAAATAACCAATTCAGATTAATTATTATTGATCAAAATTTTCATTAATTATTTATAGATGCTTTGATTATAATAGGAGTCCTAGAATGTTTTCCTCTTTTTGGGTGAATAAAACTCATCAATAACATCGACAAGGTTCCTTCATTCGCGCTGCTTTACTGCCTCAAAGCACTACCTAAAATTTGCACATAATTCTGGTTCAATTTTCTGAGTTTCCTGATATATTTTGGTTTTTAACTGAAGCACCTACACCTTTGGCCTCTACACATAACGGTGGGAGAGGTATAGATTATATTATTATTATTATTAACTGAAGAAAAGTCCTAGGAGCATCATTGCATACATCAAATTTCAAATAACCCCAAAAGAAGAAATTCATCGCCATTAAATCAGGACTTCTGAGCGTCCAATGTTCCCCGGCTTAAAAATTTCTTTTCTAGGGAATATCACTCTAACGGATTCCATTGATAAGTTTGGAGTATGAGCTGTAGCCTCATCTTGTCTGATGTCTAAGAAACACATGTCCGCTCATATTTACCACTACCACTTTCCAAGATGTTCAACAATGTTATTAAATGGAGAAAATATTCCAGGACACTTTGTATATATATTACGTAAAGTAATTTAACATAACATCAGTATCATTTCAACATACATGCATTTAAAAACATTTTCTTCTTACGAACTTGTTAAAATATTAGCGAATTTATTCTAAGCTGTATTTTTACAATTTATTCTAATCTGTACAATTTGCTAGAAAATTGCGTTTAGGAATATTTATGGCAAATGTCAGGAATAATTGAGAAAAAGCTACAATAGCTATGGTAGATAGTACCAACCTGATAAAGCTTAAGTTCGTGTTGTTTAGTATTTGTTTGGCATCCATCAATATTGAGTGCTCTCAGTGAATTTATAAACATGGAAAAAATTGGTCATCGTTATGTAATACAATACTTTCATTTGAAAGGCCTCAGTCCAACCGATATCACAGCGGAGCTAGATTGTAGGTACTCTAGGGAAGTGTGCACCTTCGTTTACAGCAGTAAAATATTGGGTGGCAGAGTTTAAACGGGGCTGTACGAGCTACCAAGACGAACGTTGCAGTGGTCGACCAGATGAGGTGATCACGCCAGAAATTGTGAAGAAAATCAATAAAACGGTATTGGATGGCCGTCAACTGAAAGTGTGCGAGCTAGCAGACATGGTAGGCATTTCCAAAAGTTCTGTACGTCACATATTGACTGAAAACTTGAAATATGAAAAATCTGTGCGCAATATGCGTCGATTTATAACAATGGATGAAGCATAGGTCCATTACCTCACACCAGAGATGAAAGAACAGTCAAAATAATGGACTGAAAGGGGAGAATCTGCTCCAAAGGAGGTGAAGAGAGTTCCTTCTGTAGGTAAGGTCATGGAATCAGCTTTTTGGCATACGGGTAAGATAATTCTCTAAATGGATTATCTTCAGAAAGAAAAAATAACCAACGGCGAGTATTATGCGAACTTATTGCAGCGTTTGAGTGATGAAGTAAAGAAAAATGGTTTCGTTTAACGAAAATGAAAGTTTTGTTTCATAAACACAGTGCACCAGTTACAAATTTGTTATCGCAATAGCCAAAATCAATGAGTTAAAGTTCGAATTGCTTTCTCACGCACCTTATTCGCCATATTTAGTCTCTCGGATTATTTTCTGTTTCCAAACAGGAAAACATGGCTCAGTGGTAAAAGATTTCCCAACAATGAACAGATTGAGTTTTCGGTTGTTGGCTATTTTGAGGATGATTTGAAGCTATTGAACATCGCTGTGAAAAGTATATCGAGCTAGAAAGAGACTATGTACAGAAATAAAAATATTTTTCCTACATGTACTGTTTTTTCTTTGTTAGGTTGGATATTTTCTTAACTACCCTCGTACCTTAGCTGTTCACACGGAATTCATATGATTAGAAGCCATTATGAAATTCCGGTTTCCATTAAATTCAAGTATCCGGAAATTATGATTTGCATACTTTAAATGAATTACTAATTTTAAGGAAATATTTCACATTTTTTGGTACTATAATTATATGTATTTTTTACTTGATATTATTTTTACAAATTTATATTTGTATTTATAATATTTAATTGAGTCTATTGTTTAATATCAATTTATTTTATCCTGTATTTGGAATTGATTAAAAATGCATTAGTAATTTATTCATTCATAAATAGATATACGGTCGATATCTACATATTCTTACATTCTTCCATATTGTCATATATCATTACCACTCACAAGATAGTTTATCAAGGATTTTAATGTTCCTAAAACATTGCCCGTAATTAAATTAAGTCCCTGAATTAGAATTATGGCTTGAATGAGCTTTAAGATAAGCCATGAAATCTTTATTACCAACGTTGATGAAGGTCTGATAGTCTTAGAATTAATAAGAAAACGCGGATTTCATTAGATTTCATTAGAATTATTCAGAACGAAAGACCAAAATGGGAAGGAATTTGGTAATCATGTCCTAATCTGAAAGTTCATTTAAATAAAAACGTCAGCCTTCCTGCAGAGCACCAATAAATCGTGGGTGTTAATGTGGAAAGAGATTGAAGCAACGAGTCAATAGCTAGACGAAGCTGGACTTAAAATAATAAAGTCGAATTTTTATTTGTTATGAATATTTTAACATAAAATAGGAATAAGTTGGCTTCAGTTATTTTTATTTCAGTAATAAGGGGAATGTAGTAATTCATTTTTTAGCGTAATTAATTTGACTAACTATGACCAAGAATTGAAGAAAGAATAGGGTAATTTTTAAATTCCAAATTATAACAAACAAAATTAGGTATTAACAATATTAACATGTTTGATAAAATGACTACTGGGGCCAGAATGATTAATATTTTTAGTTATGTTATTTTCTTTTAAAAATCAGTCGAAACATATTTTTAATTACAAAAAGTGAGTTACAAGAAAATAAAATTCAATTAGTTTATCAATAACTTTCACCAATAAATTTTAAATTTGATCACATATCTGACAAACTTTGTCAGTTTAACTGGTTCAATATGGAAAACTACTTTAAATTTCGTTTGCTTACTTTTGTATATCGTCATCTTCTTTTAACATTGGTCCCTGGGTATCTTAGAACTAAATTAGTAAATAGAGATCGATAACATAATCGATATATTAGACACACTCAAATACTATACATCAGTACATCAATACATCAATAGATCAATACATCAATATGTCAATATTTAAGAAATAATGTTCTTATAATATAATACATACATACAATGTCATTGTACATCAGTTAAAACCACTCAGTATAGCAAGTTTTAAATGTCATGTAAAAAAAGAAATTATTATTACAATAAGTAAATTATTTTTATTTTTATTGTTATTATTATTTCTTTAATACCTTTCCACATTTGTGTATAAAACTGTAATGCCAATTCGTTTTTATTACTTGTTTTCTTTCCATTTGTATGAATATATTAAATTAGTATTGTATACCTAGAAAAAATATTTTGTTAATATATATTTAAGAAAATCCTAACAGGTAACGGTTAAGTGGATGAGTGTAGCCTGTGGTGTACAAACTTAGCCCTTAATTAATTGTAAGATTTCAATAACGAAGACATTCATTTTTACGCTTATTAATTTCAAGGTACAAATACAAAAAATATAAAAGATTACGATAAGAAGCAAAAATATATACGAAAGAAGAGAATATTATGCAATAATGTAGAAATGTTAGTATTAAAAGTAATAATATTAGAATTATATATAGGATATCTCATTTGGAACTATATTTGATGGAAAAAGAAATTGTTCAACATGTTACGATGATGTTCCCCATTTACTGTGATAGGATTATCAGCTTCATGTTTAAAAAAGTATGGACAATTACTCCACGATTTCAAAATGTCTACCTAGAAGGGAATTTATAGTTATTAAAAAAAGTGTTTTAACTTATATAGTAAGATATATGGGATAGTCAGTCAAACGTTTTTGAAAAGTTGATATGAATAACATTAACTTGTTTATCTTGAGGACACATGTAGTTATGTAAGACAATTTAAAATAATTTACTGTTTATATAACTTTAACATATATGAGGACCCATAATATGGCATGATAATTTTCTACTTCAGATATACTACATTTTTTATGAACGGGTCATGCCCTAATACTTTTTATCTTTCACAAAAACTCGCAAATTTCGTGTATAAATTAATTATATAGGCTAAAAGTTACATGAAATGGATAAATTTGCACGGCATTTAACAAAAAATGCTGGAGGTATTTGAACTGATCCCATAATAAATTGATGTGTAATATGTTCAAAAGCTCACAAAAAATCTTTTCAGATATATAAATATACCTTATTGTTTACGAAATCCTCCTTATCTATTGAGCTGTTGTCAGGACACGTGAATAAAGGCTGATGAAAAAGATCCTCTGGGTGTTCGAGTGTTTTACTATTGTCTGGCATTGAATTAAGGATTAAGCTACTCTTTTTTTTTGTATGAACATATATTCATACAAATTATTGTTCAGAGTTATTGTTCAAATCGGCCTCAATCTATTTTGATAGTTATATATATATATATATATATATATATATATATATATAATATATATATATATATATATATATATATATATATATTGTTTTTATTTTTTTGATTCTGCTGTAGAAACACATTACATTAAACATACAACATTAAATCAGGAGTTTAGTGTTTGATATAATACGTTTTAGAATTCAAAAGTATTATTTTTTTCAATTATTTAAGATACAGTTACATTCATCAAATACACGGCTCGGTCTACTTGATCTTCTACAGGGTTTTTCAATAGGAACGCTTGAAATTTGTTAGGTCATAGCGGCCAAGTTTTTAAAGCAACAACAGTTAAACTCATTGTGAATTATTCAGTAGTATATGGCAAATCACCACGGAAGGTCATAGCGTTCAACAATGTGTGCAAATCATTAAATTTTATTTTCAAAATCAGTGCTCCATTCGAGAAACGTTCCGCGTATTACGTGATTTCTATCCTCACCACAACCGTCACGCCGAGTCGACTATTCGACGTTTGGTGGCCGAATACGAGTCAACCGGTTTGATAAATAATGAGCCAACACCCGTACCATACTGAAACGCAAAAACTGCTGAAAACATCGCTGTTGTGCGTGAGAGTGTACGGGAAAACCCGACTCATTCACAAGAAGTTGGTCTTTCTGCGATTTCAACTTTGTGAATTTTGCGTCAGGACTTCTGCACCCGTATAAAATCCAACGTACCCAGTAACTTAAGGCAAGCGACCACAGACAACGCCGTGTGTTCGCTGATTGAGCTCTGAAGTAGTTAGAAGTTGATCCAAATTTCGCCAAAAAAATCGTCTTTAGCGACGAAGCCCATTTTTGTATGAATGGACAAGCAAAATTGTCTGATTTGGGACGATACCAATCCACACAAGATACACCATCACCAAATGCATCCCTAGAAAATCACTGTTTGCTACGGATTTTAGTCTGGCGGAATCATCGGTCCGTACTTCTTCCAAAACGAAACTGACATTGCCGTAACCGTCAACGGCGATCACTACAGATCGACGATAAGCAACTTCTTGTGGCCTAAGCTGGATGATAAGGATACCGACAACACGACGGCGCTACGTGCCACACAACGCATGCCACGATAGATATTCCGCAAGAGCAATTTGAGGGCATAGTTATCTCGCTCAGCGGCAACGTGAATTGGCCACCGAGATCGTGCGATTTAACGCCTGTTGACTTCTTCCTTTGGGGCTATCCTAAATCGCAGGAATAAACCGCAAAGAATTGATTCCCTCAAAGTCAACATAATGGACGCCATCCAGATTTATGCAACAAAGTCTTCAAAAATTGTACCTGCCGAGTACGTGCCACTAATCAAAGCCGCGGCAGACATTTAAACAACGTTATAAATGCCAGACTAAAATGCTTAATGTCATAAAATGTTCTTTAAAATAATGAAGAAATTGAGTGGATATCTCACACACAACTTGTTTTATTTACGTCTGAGCGTCCTTATTGAAAGACCCTTTATAATGAGTTATTAAAGCAACTGCTACCAACACAGAACTAGAAATTATTTCTCGAATATAATGGAGAGGAATCTGATGATACTCTAGTATACTTCAGCAGGAAGCCAAGGTCAGGAAAAGAATTACAAGCACATAATTGTATTTATATTAGCGATTATCAGGACTTCATTAAGATTTCGTAAATATCTGTACAAGGCAATCATTCATCTTCGTGATTGAACACAAATAAGATGTTAATTTTATTACTCAATTTAATCCATTCATTTATCATATAAATGTCATTCGCCAACACTAAATATCAGGTCATGCTTTTAGATACAATATAATATACGTTATTTTTAAGATGCTTGAATTTTAGCGATAACTTCATTATGACTTGTCACTTTAACTTACGATCCCATTATGATTCGTGTACTAAATTGGTCCATTAGGCATTTAGGCACTTTTTATGTTTTCTTTTTAGGAAATAATGGATATAATATCATTTGAATGAAAACATATAAGCTCATATCAAAATTACGAGATCTAATTCAAATTACGAGTTTTACTTTACGAGAATTACTCGTATATGCATTAAGAGCAACATGGATGATATGATAGTTTATCATCAAAGTACACACCAAAATCCTTAATATTTTCAGAAAGTATTAAAACTGTACAATCAAGAGAATAATCATATAGTGGTTGCTTCTTTAAGGTATACGAGTAAACTTTATAAACTACAGAAATAAGGAGTTTATACTCCAACCCATCTGCAAATGTCGAACCTCTCTGGGCAGATGGGGTGGAGTATAAACTCCTTACTTCTGTAGTTTGAATGTTATCCTCTGATAGTAAAAAGTTGCATTATATTGATGATCTCAAGTTTTTACTTTGATTTAGATTGTTCGAAACTACCAAGAGATGGCGTTTGGTACGTTCCACTGCGGTGGAACGTAGCAACATCTACTAGATGTGAGCTTTATCTGTCGAAGGTATACTCGTTTACACTGCACTGACGAGACCCAAGATAGAAAGGTCGAAACCGGTCTGCAGCTAACGATATCCTGAGATAGGTAACACTTTGCATCTTTCTTGGTGGTTTAGAACAATCACTGTATTTTTAGTGCTAACTCTGTTAGATAAAAATACAACAAGTTTTGTCATGTAATTCAGTGCTCGGCGTTTAGCATATAGCCAGGAGAATAGCTGTTTTGACTTGTTTAGTCCTTATTAGTGATGGACATTGAAAAAAACATCGATGTTTATTTCGATGTAATGCATCGGAAAGTGGCATCGATGTAATATCGATATATCAAAAAATACATCGATGTTTTCCATACATCGATTATTTTTTTTTAAATAGGATATTTATGTATGTGGCTTGAAAATAAAGAAATAGGCACTTATTAAAAAAATCTTTATTACACTTACATTTTATAAGCTGACAACAATGTTGTGGCGAAAAGAATGACAATAAAATCATGTTTCAATATCCCAATACTTCTTATCAACATTTTGTAGAAACAAAAGTTTTCCCAATCTTTTGCCCTTCAATCTGTTTCTTTGCAGAGTCATCACCTGCGCCGCTTGCGAAAATAGTCTTTCAGATGGGACCGATGTTCCCACCATTGTTAGATACTTAAAGGCGATTTTATGCAATATTGGAAACTGTATTTTGTAATCTTTCCAAATTTCCAGTGGATTATCGTTAAGTCTTGCTAGGAGTTGTCAGATAAACTGAAAGTTCATCAGACAAGCTATCTTTAGATTTATGACTCTTCCAATTGTGACGTACCAACTTGTAATGGTTACTCCATAATGAAAAGGTCTCCTCAATTTTATCAGACTTGTCGGAGTCAGACTCGATATCTTCATTTTGACGCAAATTAATCTTCATTAAATCTTTAATTTTCGATACAGCATTGCTACAAGCTACTGCATCACTGCATTATTTTGAATCGAGGGTCTAAAATCTTTGCAATAGCAAGAGCAGTTACATGTTCTATGGGACCCATTCTTTTTGTCATTTCTTGCAGAGCCAGTTTCTGTACTTCTTTTGCCACAGGTTCTTCTACAGCAACGAAAGTAATTTTGGAAAATATGCAGCGGACTAAAGGTATAATTTTGCTAATTGTGCAATACTTATCTCCAGAAATTTCTTTTGTGGCTACCTCCAAAGGTCGCAATATCAAGAGGACGGATGAGGCAATGGCTATTTCTAAACCACTGAGCATTGAGGGTGCGTTGGTGTGCCGAAAAAGAATATCATTAATAACACTTCGCAGTTCTAAAAATCTTTGTACCATGTAGTAAGTAATATTCCAGCGCATAGGCACGCTTTGTATTAATTTTGTCTCAGCGGGAGTAGCTTTGCGCAATTTATCACTAGCAATGCAACTCTGTTTAAACCAAGTTACAATAGCTTTAATTTTAGAAACAATATTTAACCACTCAGTGCATGCCATTGTGCCCTCAGCCACCAAATTTAAGCTATGAGCGAAACATGGAATGTGTTTTTTTTTTACCAAACGCCAATTCTATAGCTTTTGCCATGTTGGCTGCATTATCGGTAACAACAGCCGTGACATTATCTTTATTTATACCCCATTCTTCGCAAGTTTTTAAGAGCATTTCAGAAATATACTGTGACGTATGTCTTTTATCAAGTTCATATACGTCAAGAGTAACTGATATAAGTTCAATGTCTATGCCGAAATGAACAGTTACGCCTAGAAAACTCTTCATATTTAATGTATCAGACCAAATATCTGTTGTCAAGGTTAGGTCTTCCACTGTAGACAATTTTTCCCTGAAAGTTTCTGAAACAGCCTCATATTTATTAGGTAAATATTTACCTAATAAATATGAGGCTATACTTTTTATCAAATCAAATGCATACTATTTATCAAATCAAATTGTTAAGATTAAATACCTACTGTAATTACTGCTTATTAAAAATTGACATAGAAAACTTCGGTTTTTCTTCACTTGAAGTCACCAAATATTTTTTTAGTGACAATATTCTCAAAAAGTCGGTTTCGAATTTCCAAAACTCACTAGATATAGCGACAAAGTCGCTAAGGTGGCAACACCGCTTGGTTGGCATGGGAGCCGGAGAGGTAGCCAACACTTTTAAACTTCATTGGACGAAAGAAAGACCGTGCGTGTGCCAATGATAGAAGCGTGTAGACTTAGTAAAAGAGACAAAAAATATTTATTAACCGTGGACAGAGATTCCATCCATTATAAAACATTTTTACTACCTAGGTTTGCTTCTTCGATGCATCAAATAAAAAACGTCGATGTATACTCGATGTTGAAGAATTAAAAATACATCGGTTTGATTCGATGCATCGATGCTATACATCGAGTGTTTATAAAACATCGATGTATATCGTCCACTCCTAGTCCTTATTAAATAAGGCATTTGCAGATGGGTTGGAGTATAAACTCCTAATTTCTGTAGTTTGAATGTTACCCTCTGATAGTAAAACTTTGCATTATATTGACTAAACTTTATATTTATCCATGTTTATTGATAGTTTTTTCTCCGAACGCCACGATACGACTAGGTCGAGAAGTTTTTGCAATCTCAAGTGATCATCTAAAAATTATTTGAAGTCACCGTAAAAAAAAGTTGATGCATTAGAGACATATCGTTAATAAATAATATATAATGAAAGAATTATGGTCCCAAATATGGGCCTTGAGGGCGTTATGAGGGTCTCGGATTAAAAAAAAAAAGTACGTATGGATAATACTATTTTACTAAGTGAAGAATACTGAATCCATATAATTCCAAATTTTAAATTAGTATAAGGGTTAGTATAATTATAAGATTAGTAAAAAAAGGTTACGATTATACTCTGCTTCTACAAAGATATGCAGTTATTGAACCCTAGAAGGGTGCTTATTAGCCTCTCATTTTTATTCAACTTGTTCCGTAATGGTATAGATACACCTCCATTACTAAACATGTGTAATATACGCATACCCAGACTAGACTGTCGGAAAGAAAGTATATTATATTCCCAGACTGTAAAAACTAACGTGGTGTTAAAATCGCCAGTGTTTGAAATGTCACAACATCTTAATGCAACATGTAAAATTTGTTATTTTTATAATTCTACTCATAATGAGTTACACTCTTTTTAAAACAACAACTTTTTACTGTATCATATGTTATTGAAGTATTTCATTGTTTATTTATATCAATGTAATTTAGAGGTTACCTTTTTTAAATTTATTGTTTAGTTATGTACTGCACACATATATGCATTTATTTGTATTTTTGTCCTATGAATGGATTATTTTCTGTTGGATAAGTAGATGGATGGATGGCCTAACGTATTCTCTTCTAAAAGTGTTTGCGATAATGTAATTCATACTGCGGTTAGGGATGGGGGGCTGGGCCCAGTATTAAACATGCCATTGTATGTTTGTGTTCAAGTCCAAGTGTTGGGTTCAAGAGAAGTTTGGCACCTCTTCTCCGGCACGAGTGTGTTTGTGCTCGTCTCTATGTGTAGTCTTCCAATTCGCAGCCTTAAGTTTTGGGGGGGAAGAAGTTGATTAATGTGTGTTCAAACCACAGTATTCAAACTCAGTGCGTGGAACTATATGAAATTACTATAATAAGTTTAAAAAAACCGACTTAAAACAGAGTAACTTAACTAAAAAGTAAGAAATAAATGTTTCCTACAACAATTTAATTCTATTTCCCAAGTAAAACATAAAAAAGATATACCTCGCTACTATAATGAGTTTACATTTAAAATTGCCGAGGGCCGGCATTCGCATTACTAATATTGTATGGCACCGACTTCAAAATTATATAAAACAATTAATAATAATTACATAGTAAACAATAATTTTTAATTACTTTAAACAGAACAACAAATAAGTATTAAATTGTTGTAGAAAACATTTATTTCGTGCTGTTTAGTTGTTCCCTTTTCTTTAAGTCCAAGGTCCATACCAATGAAATTAAAATGAAACCACCTCGGCGCTATTCCGAATCTAACGCGAAAAGAATAATTAAAATCGATTCATAAACACAAAATTCATACCCGAACATACATAAAAAAAAAAAAAATATATATATATATATATATATATATATATATATATATATATATATATATATATATATATATATATATATATTTGGTATGGACCTTGGACTTAAAGAAAAGGGAACAACTAAACAGCACGAAATAAATGTTTTCTACAACAATTTAATACTTATTTGTTGTTCTGTTTAAAGTAATTAAAAATTATTGTTTACTATGTAATTATTATTAATTGTTTTATATAATTTTGAAGTCGGTGCCATACAATATTAGTAATGCGAATGCCGGCCCTCGGCAATTTTAAATGTAAACTCATTATAGTAGCGAGGTATATCTTTTTTATGTTTTACTTGGGAAATAGAATTAAATTGTTGTAGGAGACATTTATTTCTTACTTTTTAGTTAAGTTACTCTGTTTTAAGTCGGTTTTTTTAAACTTATTATAGTAATTTCATATAGTTCCACACACTGAGTTTGAATACTGTGGTTTGAACACACATTAATCAACTTCTTCCCCCCCAAAACTTAAGGCTGCGAATTGGAAGACTACACATAGAGACGAGCACAAACACACTCGTGCCGGAGAAGAGGTGCCAAACTTCTCTTGAACCCAACACTTGGACTTGAACACAAACATACAATGGCATGTTTAATACTGGGCCCAGCCCCCCATCCCTAACCGCAGTATGAATTACATTATCGCAAACACTTTTAGAAGAGAATACGTTAGGCCATCCATCCATCTACTTATCCAACAGAAAATAATCCATTCATAGGACAAAAATACAAATAAATGCATATATGTGTGCAGTACATAACTAAACAATAAATTTAAAAAAGGTAACCTCTAAATTACATTGATATAAATAAACAATGAAATACTTCAATAACATATGATACAGTAAAAAGTTGTTGTTTTAAAAAGAGTGTAACTCATTATGAGTAGAATTATAAAAATAACAAATTTTACATGTTGCATTAAGATGTTGTGACATTTCAAACACTGGCGATTTTAACACCACGTTAGTTTTTACAGTCTGGGAATATAATATACTTTCTTTCCGACAGTCTAGTCTGGGTATGCGTATATTACACATGTTTAGTAATGGAGGTGTATCTATACCATTACGGAACAAGTTGAATAAAAATGAGAGGCTAATAAGCACCCTTCTAGGGTTCAATAACTGCATATCTTTGTAGAAGCAGAGTATAATCGTAACCTTTTTTTACTAATCTTATAATTATACTAACCCTTATACTAATTTAAAATTTGGAATTATATGGATTCAGTATTCTTCACTTAGTAAAATAGTATTATCCATACGTACTTTTTTTTTTTAATCCGAGACCCTCATAACGCCCTCAAGGCCCATATTTGGGACCATAATTCTTTCATTATATATTATTTATTAACGATATGTCTCTAATGCATCAACTTTTTTTTACGGTGACTTCAAATAATTTTTAGATGATCACTTGAGATTGCAAAAACTTCTCGACCTAGTCGTATCGTGGCGTTCGGAGAAAAAACTATCAATAAACATGGATAAATATAAAGTTTAGTCAATATAATGCAAAGTTTTACTATCAGAGGGTAACATTCAAACTACAGAAATTAGGAGTTTATACTCCAACCCATCTGCAAATGCCTTATTTAATAAGGACTAGGAGTGGACGATATACATCGATGTTTTATAAACACTCGATGTATAGCATCGATGCATCGAATCAAACCGATGTATTTTTAATTCTTCAACATCGAGTATACATCGACGTTTTTTATTTGATGCATCGAAGAAGCAAACCTAGGTAGTAAAAATGTTTTATAATGGATGGAATCTCTGTCCACGGTTAATAAATATTTTTTGTCTCTTTTACTAAGTCTACACGCTTCTATCATTGGCACACGCACGGTCTTTCTTTCGTCCAATGAAGTTTAAAAGTGTTGGCTACCTCTCCGGCTCCCATGCCAACCAAGCGGTGTTGCCACCTTAGCGACTTTGTCGCTATATCTAGTGAGTTTTGGAAATTCGAAACCGACTTTTTGAGAATATTGTCACTAAAAAAATATTTGGTGACTTCAAGTGAAGAAAAACCGAAGTTTTCTATGTCAATTTTTAATAAGCAGTAATTACAGTAGGTATTTAATCTTAACAATTTGATTTGATAAATAGTATGCATTTGATTTGATAAAAAGTATAGCCTCATATTTATTAGGTAAATATTTACCTAATAAATATGAGGCTGTTTCAGAAACTTTCAGGGAAAAATTGTCTACAGTGGAAGACCTAACCTTGACAACAGATATTTGGTCATCATCATTAGGTCATCAGTCCTAAGACTGGTTGGACGCTAACCTCCAGCTTCTCCTATCTTGTGCTAACCTACGCATTTCGCTAATTGTGCTACAACCTACATCCCTTACTATTTGCGAGCAGTAGTCTAATCTAGGCCTACCTCTGCCTTTCTTCACTCCTATTTCTGCCTCCAAAATATCGCGGACTATTCCCCCATGTCTCAGCAAGTGGCCTACCATTCTATCTCTTCTCTTCTTTAAGTTTTTCCACATACTCCTTTTCTCGCCGACTTTCTCCAATACTTCTTCGTTTCTAACCCTATCAGTCCATGGTATTTTCATCATTCTTCGGTAACACCACATCTCAAAAGCTTCTAATTTCTTCCTACTTGCTTCCCCTACCGTCCAGGTTTCACAGCCGTAAAGTGCCGTGCTCCATACATATGTTTTCAAAAATCTCTTCCTTGTTTCTAAGTTTATTACCCCCGAGCATAAAAGTGCTTTCTTTTTGTTAAAAGCTACTCTACCCTGCGCTATTCTTTGTTTTATGTCTTTATCGCTTCTTCCATCCCAATTTATTTTACTTCCTAAATAAGTGAAGTCTTTAACTTCCTCCAATCTTTCATTATTAATTTGTACTTTCGTTTTTGCTCTGCTCTCGCGCCCTCTGCACACGAACACTTTAGTTTTGTTTTTATTCACCCTCATTCCGTATTCCTCTGTCAACACTGCCTCCATTTCGTTCAATGCTGATTCTAGTTCCTCCTTACTAGATGCTAATACTGCTATATCATCCGCGAATCTCAGCATTTTTAGTTTCTGTCCCTGTACTTTAATCCCGAAATCTACTCTATCTTTTACCACATTAATCGCCTCTTCGATGTACAGATTAAAAATTAGTGGTGATAGCGTACATCCTTGTCTTACTCCTTTCCTAATACCTACTTCCCTTTCTTCCCCTTCTACTTCTATAACAGCAGTTTGCTCTATGTATAGATTGTGTACTACTCTCCTATCTCTATACTTCATTCCCGCGCTCTTTAGTATCTCGAACATTTTTTCCCATCTTACGTTATCAAAAGCTTTTTCTAAATCTACAAATCCTATATAAGCGTTCTTTCCTTTTTCTATTGTTTTCTCTAACATTACTCTTAGCGCCAGAATAGCTTCGCGAGTTCCCCTATTTCGCCTAAACCCGAATTGGTCTTCTCCTAGTATTTCCTCCGCTCTATTTTCCATCCTCTTCTGCACTATTCTAGTTAAGATTTTTGACGCATGGGAAGTTAGGCTAATCGTTCTAAAGTTCTCGCATTTGTCGGCTCCTCTCTTTTTCGGTATAGTAACGATAATGTTCCTCTTATAATCCTCCGGCATCTCGCCCGTTTCGTATATGTATTTTACCAGTTCAAACATCCTATTTACTACTTTCTGTCCCGCATATTTCAAAATTTCCGCCTGTATTTTATCTACACCCGGCGCTCTATTATTCTTTAGCCCCCTTAGTGCTATTTCAAATTCCTCTCTCAATATAGGTTTTCCTACATCTTCCCTATCGATGCTAGATTCTTCCTCTAATATCTCTCCTAATTCCTGGCCCTCGTATAAATTTCCTAAGTACTGCTTCCATCTATCCGCTTTCTCCTCTCTTCCTATCAGTATGTCCCCCGATTGACTCCTAACATTTCTACTTTTTCTACAGATATTTGGTCTGATACATTAAATATGAAGAGTTTTCTAGGCGTAACTGTTCATTTCGGCATAGACATTGAACTTATATCAGTTACTCTTGACGTATATGAACTTGATAAAAGACATACGTCACAGTATATTTCTGAAATGCTCTTAAAAACTTGCGAAGAATGGGGTATAAATAAAGATAATGTCACGGCTGTTGTTACCGATAATGCAGCCAACATGGCAAAAGCTATAGAATTGGCGTTTGGTAAAAAAAAACACATTCCATGTTTCGCTCATAGCTTAAATTTGGTGGCTGAGGGCACAATGGCATGCACTGAGTGGTTAAATATTGTTTCTAAAATTAAAGCTATTGTAACTTGGTTTAAACAGAGTTGCATTGCTAGTGATAAATTGCGCAAAGCTACTCCCGCTGAGACAAAATTAATACAAAGCGTGCCTATGCGCTGGAATATTACTTACTACATGGTACAAAGATTTTTAGAACTGCGAAGTGTTATTAATGATATTCTTTTTCGGCACACCAACGCACCCTCAATGCTCAGTGGTTTAGAAATAGCCATTGCCTCATCCGTCCTCTTGATATTGCGACCTTTGGAGGTAGCCACAAAAGAAATTTCTGGAGATAAGTATTGCACAATTAGCAAAATTATACCTTTAGTCCGCTGCATATTTTCCAAAATTACTTTCGTTGCTGTAGAAGAACCTGTGGCAAAAGAAGTACAGAAACTGGCTCTGCAAGAAATGACAAAAAGAATGGGTCCCATAGAACATGTAACTGCTCTTGCTATTGCAAAGATTTTAGACCCTCGATTCAAAATAATGCAGTGATGCAGTAGCTTGTAGCAATGCTGTATCGAAAATTAAAGATTTAATGAAGATTAATTTGCGTCAAAATGAAGATATCGAGTCTGACTCCGACAAGTCTGATAAAATTGAGGAGACCTTTTCATTATGGAGTAACCATTACAAGTTGGTACGTCACAATTGGAAGAGTCATAAATCTAAAGATAGCTTGTCTGATGAACTTTCAGTTTATCTGACAACTCCTAGCAAGACTTAACGATAATCCACTGGAAATTTGGAAAGATTACAAAATACAGTTTCCAATATTGCATAAAATCGCCTTTAAGTATCTAACAATGGTGGGAACATCGGTCCCATCTGAAAGACTATTTTCGCAAGCGGCGCAGGTGATGACTCTGCAAAGAAACAGATTGAAGGGCAAAAGATTGGGAAAACTTTTGTTTCTACAAAATGTTGATAAGAAGTATTGGGATATTTAAACATGATTTTATTGTCATTCTTTTCGCCACAACATTGTTGTCAGCTTATAAAATGTAAGTGTAATAAAGATTTTTTTAATAAGTGCCTATTTCTTTATTTTCAAGCCACATACATAAATATCCTATTTAAAAAAAAATAATCGATGTATGGAAAACATCGATGTATTTTTTGATATATCGATATTACATCGATGCCACTTTCCGATGCATTACATCGAAATAAACATCGATGTTTTTTCAATGTCCATCACTAATAAGGACTAAACAAGTCAAAACAGCTATTCTCCTGGCTATATGCTAAACGCCGAGCACTGAATTACATGACAAAACTTGTTGTATTTTTATCTAACAGAGTTAGCACTAAAAATACAGTGATTGTTCTAAACCACCAAGAAAGATGCAAAGTGTTACCTATCTCAGGATATCGTTAGCTGCAGACCGGTTTCGACCTTTCTATCTTGGGTCTCGTCAGTGCAGTGTAAACGAGTATACCTTCGACAGATAAAGCTCACATCTAGTAGATGTTGCTACGTTCCACCGCAGTGGAACGTACCAAACGCCATCTCTTGGTAGTTTCGAACAATCTAAATCAAAGTAAAAACTTGAGATCATCAATATAATGCAACTTTTTACTATCAGAGGATAACATTCAAACTACAGAAGTAAGGAGTTTATACTCCACCCCATCTGCCCAGAGAGGTTCGATATTTGCAGATGGGTTGGAGTATAAACTCCTTATTTCTGTAGTTTATAAAGTTTACTCGTATACCTTAAAGAAGCAACCACTATATGATTATTCTCTTGATTGTACAGTTTTAATACTTTCTGAAAATATTAAGGATTTTGGTGTGTACTTTGATGATAAACTATCATATCATCCATGTTGCTCTTAATGCATATACGAGTAATTCTCGTAAAGTAAAACTCGTAATTTGAATTAGATCTCGTAATTTTGATATGAGCTTATATGTTTTCATTCAAATGATATTATATCCATTATTTCCTAAAAAGAAAACATAAAAAGTGCCTAAATGCCTAATGGACCAATTTAGTACACGAATCATAATGGGATCGTAAGTTAAAGTGACAAGTCATAATGAAGTTATCGCTAAAATCCAAGCATCTTAAAAATAACGTATATTATATTGTATCTAAAAGCATGACCTGATATTTAGTGTTGGCGAATGACATTTATATGATAAATGAATGGATTAAATTGAGTAATAAAATTAACATCTTATTTGTGTTCAATCACGAAGATGAATGATTGCCTTGTACAGATATTTACGAAATCTTAATGAAGTCCTGATAATCGCTAATATAAATACAATTATGTGCTTGTAATTCTTTTCCTGACCTTGGCTTCCTGCTGAAGTATACTAGAGTATCATCAGATTCCTCTCCATTATATTCGAGAAATAATTTCTAGTTCTGTGTTGGTAGCAGTTGCTTTAATAACTCATTATAAAGGGTCTTTCAATAAGGACGCTCAGACGTAAATAAAACAAGTTGTGTGTGAGATATCCACTCAATTTCTTCATTATTTTAAAGAACATTTTATGACATTAAGCATTTTAGTCTGGCATTTATAACGTTGTTTAAATGTCTGCCGCGGCTTTGATTAGTGGCACGTACTCGGCAGGTACAATTTTTGAAGACTTTGTTGCATAAATCTGGATGGCGTCCATTATGTTGACTTTGAGGGAATCAATTCTTTGCGGTTTATTCCTGCGATTTAGGATAGCCCCAAAGGAAGACGTCAACAGGCGTTAAATCGCACATATATATATATATATATATATATATATATATATATATATATATATATATATATATATATATATATATATATATATATAGGCGAATTCAGAACCTCCGTCTTTCTTGAAGTCAGTTAGAAAAACGTATTTTTTTAAGAATAAGTTAGATAAGTACGTTAGATAAGTATTTACCTATCTGATAAGCAAGCTAAAATAAAATTCTGTCAGCTAAACGCTTAGGAACGTCTTACAGAGCTTCTTTTGGCAAACCTATCTTCCTTGCAGGTGATTTACCCTAGCAAATATTACCAGAATTTTGAAATTTTGTCATCAAACGTCCTGCATGTTGTGCAAAAAATTAATAGCGAATTTTTTCACAATTTGTAAACTCTCTTCGAAATCATAATATGCATGATTGGAGTATTTCTAATAGTGCTCATCACAACTGTACGGAAATAATTTCCATAGAGTAGAAATCAGTTTTAATAACTTTAGTATATTTTCTATGTGACGTCACCCGCAATTAATCTGAACCTCTCTGTATAAAAGTGAGTGGAAGATATACACCTAACTTTAACGAAATTTAGAAATATACATGCTGAATAATATATCATGAATACAGGTATATTATTCAGCTAGCATTCTGCTAGTTCAGGAAATTCCGGAGGATGTGGAAGGACGAAAATGCTATATGAGAACTAATGGGTTTTCAGTATATTACATTTCTAGAAATAAGAGGCTTATGTGCTAGTATAATAATAAAACAGTAACATTGAATAAAACATGAACCTGCATGCTGTGTAGTTATATTACGTAAACTTTCTGTTCTGTTTATATAATATATAACTAGCCGTTATTTCGCAAAAGAATAGTTACTAAATTTTTATGTAGGGGAAGGCAGGGTGGCATGGGGTAGAGGAAAGGAATGGAACCGTGCTGTTACCGAGTATGTGATATCGCACCAATCGTATCCTCACCTTCAATCATCGCCCATGCTTTGTCGTGGAGTGCCGTTCATTTGTCTTATTCTACACCTTCTACCGATTTAAACGTGCGTCGTAGAATTTTCCCAAAGTCTTGTTATTTTTAATTTTTATCATAATGATGGTTATTTATTACATTCGTAATATATATTTTTGTATGATATTTACAGTATATTATGATAACATTACTCACTGTGATGAATCTTTTATTTCACATGGAACTGGGCTAGGCATGTAGCAAGAATGGCAGACGGACGGTGGACGAGAAACATTTTAGAATGGAGACCGCGACAAGACGCCTTTTGATACAAAGGACGCCCACCAATAAGATGGGCAGATGATATTAAAAGGATTGAGACGAATTGGATGAACGCAGCACGTGATCTCAGACGATGGAATGGACTACGGGAGGCCTATGTTCAGCAGTGGACACAATTGGACTGATTGATGATGATGATGAGTATATACTGGGGCCGAATGGGGTGAGGCGTAATAGAATGATACTCGGTTCTGCGCCACATGTTCTTGTTATGATTTTATGTGACTCTATCAATTATATAGTTTATTTACTGCTATTATAGATGGTGCGTCACTACAAAAGAAAAACAAACAGGCAAAGCTGGTCCTCAGATAACATGCAACGTGCTATGGAAGGCATCATTGTCTATAGGATGTAGAAAGGCATCCAGTGCTTTTTCTGTTCCATCTTTTACTTTGGAGAGATACGTACAGAAAAAACTAAAAAATTCAAGTTAAGTTGTTAGTAAAAGTTCTGATAAATTTCAGCCAGTCTACACTGCAGAGCAAGAAACAGAAATTGTGTCATATTTAATAGAGATGCAAAGAAGATTGTTTAATGTGATAATCAAAAACTTTGTCGCTTAGCTTTCTATATCTAGCTATTTAAAACTAGATGAAAAAAGCAATCTTAAATATAATTTCGGCAGGATATCGGGAATGTCAAGAAACGACTGGACTGAAAAGTTTATAAAATGTCACCCAGATTTAAGTTTACGTAATCCAGAAGCTACTTAAGGAGCTCGGGCGAAGGAATTCAATAAGAGTTGAGTTGTTTGGCCAAACTTTTCTTAATTCTGCCAATATAAAAAATGAACTGAATGGATTTGAAAAGACTAGATCTGGTCTGTAAATCCAAATGCAGACTTACTACATCCGCTGCTCCGTCTGATGATGACATCCTGACCACGTCAGAGATTCCTCCAACTCCTGAGAGAAATTCTAATACAAGGGAAGACAATCTGCAAGACGTATTGGAAACCTCTATTACTAAACCTGTTGAAGATATCAGAAATACTCAAAACACCTCTGGTTATGAACCAAGTCTTGGTTGTTCTTGGATGACAGATGGTCCCACAAGAGCTACAGAAAAACGTATTTCTCCTATTACGTACATATATTTCCCAAAAAGATGTAATTCCTTTTCCTTCAACGATGAGGTTTAATCAGGGCAAAAAAGAGGCAAAATGGCAATCTTGATATCATCTCCTTGATATCATCTGAAGCAGAATTAGAAGCAGTCGTGGAGAAAATTGAAAAGTCAAAAATAATTTAACTGGAGTTAAGATGAAAGGAGTTGGAAAATTTAAGGATTAACAGAAATCAATTAAGAGAGGCAAGTAAAAAATTAAATAAAAAAATTAAGGGAAAAGTCAAATAATGTCAAAAATAATTGAAAAGCAAGATGAGGATTCAGAAGATGAAAAAAATAAAGACACGGTCTCTTTTTACTGTAACGAGCTATATTCTTAGTCAAATGAAGGCTGATGCTCTTATACGAGTTGCAAAAAAATAGGCACAGATGTCGTGTACTGGTTTTGACAGCGATGATGATGAGTCCATATTGATGTGTGAGATTTGTACGCAAAACAAAAATGGATCTCCTGTAGCTGTACCCCGTTCTGCCCCGCACGGTGGGGAAAAGGAGACTTTTCGTTAGATATATTTTTTTGGTATATTTTCTGTTTTCTACCTACTTTTTTACATTTATAATGTTCCAAATCGTCTAAATAAAATAAAACGAAATAATTGTTTGTGTGTGTGTTTTTATTCAATTCGTCATGATATCTCACTAAAAAAGATGGTACCCTGTTCCGCCCCACCTTTCCCGATGTACGTTTATTGTTTATTATAACTTATCGCAATAATCCACTAACATTTAATCGATTTAATATAGACTGGTTGTTTTAGAAATAGTAGTATTTAACTTCAGGTAATCAAAAAATTCTATTACAAATAGTATAAAATAGTTCAATAAAAATTGTTTTTTTTTTTCAAATGCATTTGTCTGATCCTTTTCTCTAAGAAAAATACTGTTACAATGTTTCTAGTTTTTACACGCATACGTCATAATCGTATTTAGAGTGAGAGAGACATTCGATTACTAAGGCGAAGTCCTGATGAACAAAGAGTTAAACGGTATAATGACATAGACCATATGTTATCAACTGCAGTAAATCTCGTAGTTGGCCTCAACAGACGAACATTTCACCGTTGGATGAAAGAATTGTGACCACGATAATTCACCCGACGACTCTGTATAGCATTGAGAGCTATGTCGGGTATAGTAATCCAGACGTTTTTTCAGATAATTTTTGTACTCGTTTTCATCTACATAATATTTTACATGATGAATAATATTTATCCGAATATCGCCGAAAAATACTAATGATAAACTATTTCTTTTATGTATATTCAAGATAACAAAATATGATAATATCATAATTTATTATTAAAATTCTAATAATATTTCTTTTAAAATATACAGTGTGACCCACTTCGGTGTTGCTGCTGTCTAGGGTATTACCAGAGATAGGTAGAAGGTTAAATAGTGAATTCTTAGATAATTTTTAATTGTTTTTTTATTTAATTACCAAGTTCTATTTAATTTCATTTTTTAAATAATCGCAAAGAAAATAGGACGATGCATTTTCGATAATGCCTCACACTGATTTACGGAAGATATGGCGACTTAGCAAGTACGTTCTTAAGATATTTTTTAAGATGCTGTTTTATCTGTATTAACAAAAAAATCAACAGTTCTTCGTTTCTGAGAAAATAGCATTAACTTTTCATTTTCATATGGACGCCATATTAGTTTTTCTTACGATTCGATAGCATTTCTTATTCTCTTCCTAATTATGTATCACACGATTAGAAAATTGTAGGATTTGGGGTTGTAAATTTAATATATTTTTTTCACAAATAGGCCATACAATAGATATGTTAGAAAAGAATACTGTTCTTTTTTATTTATTTATTTATTTATTTTTTTGAACTTACAGAAAATTACAGAAAAATCTCATTTGCCACAGATAATTGTACTTTGTTGTTATACCATGTGTCTCATTTAAAATGAAGACACCCGCATATATCCGGTCACCCGGATCGGACACCCGCTCATTTTTTGAAATCCAGATTTTAGCTTTGCCATAATTGTAGTACTACATATACGGGGTGTCTCACCAGGAACTGCATCGATCGATATTGGAAATGTACGCACCAGAGAATTTTGAAAATTTGGAAAGGTACTAATGGCAGTGTGGCCAATTTAACTAAAATAATTACAAGCATCTGGAACTTTCGGTTATACCGGAAGTCGACACCAACTTGCTTATTTTAAATGGAATACCCTATATATTTTAGGGTTTTCGAAAAGAGCATAAAATTCAGGTATTTCAAAATTCAAGTATCATAAACAATAGGCTTCCGCTTTTGAATTCTTACCTTGACAGAGCCATAGTTTTTAAAATTATCCATTATGTCTTTTACAGTGTTTAGTGTTATTTTCCGTTTTTGTGGACATCGAGTAGCAAATATGCTACAAGTTCTTGATATTACTTTATCAGATTCTCCATAAATAATAAACAAATTCAAAAAGTCTTCGTGGGTGTAATATAATAATGGTGGCACTATTTGACATAAGTGAATGACTGACATTGCTGATTGTTTCTAATCATGGCTAATTTGATAAAATTTTTACAAAAAATTTTTGAATTTCTAAGAAAATCGCAAATATTTCAGAAATTTGTTACTTAAAACCCCATAATGCCTATATTAGAAAAAAAAGGAATTTAATTTTACATAACTTGACGTAAAAAAATATAGGGCATTTCATTTGAGCTAATCAAGTTTTCGCGGTTTGAAGTTTACAAAATGTAACGTCAAAAATAGTATACCATTCTTAAATGTAATTCAATTGTAAAGTTCAGCTCTCCTTGTGTTATTTTTACATGCCGAAAATCAAATTAGTATCTTTTACACGAAGAAAGTTATAAAGGTTACTGTAAACCATTACACCTGTCAAATTCCTTTTTTAATTTCAAATATCTCTAAAACGGCTGGGTATAGGCATAGGATATCCTGCATGTTTTATACTCAGAATATTATGCTATTTTTGAAAATATTAAAATATATAAAGTATTCTATTTAAAATAAGAAAGTTGGTATCGACTTCCGGTATAACCGGAAGTGCCATATGCTTGTAATTATTTTAATTAAATTGGCCACAGTTCTGTTAGTATCTTCCCAAAATTTAAAAATTTTCTGGTGCGCACTTCTCCCCATATCGATCGATGCAGTTCCTGGTGAGACACTCCGTATAAGACGTACATTTCGAAGTAACCAACTTAAATTTAAGTAATAAACTGAGACAACGGCAGACTCCCAAATATTGAAAATAGTTATTAAGAAAAAATTGTTCAGAATCTAAGTTTTAACTCCAACGCCCAAAGTTTTACTACAAAATTGGAATCGATTTATTTTTACTTTTTTCAATATTTCCATACGGTTACAATTTTTATTTTTAATTTAATAGAATGCCATAAAAACACAAACTATGATTAAATTAAATTTCAATCTAGCAAAACTTTGAATTATATTGTGTAAAGTTCTCGTTTACTATACTATGGCTACAGAAAAGTAGTCGCAAAATTTAACCGAAGACATCCTTTACAAGTCACTATTAGTCATAGAACTGCAGTCGCCATAACTGCTCTATTCAATGAAACTGGTAGTATTATTAAAAAATCATAGAATCATCAACCTCGTCGAATACATGTCCATTTTGAAGATAACGTGATCTTAGTAGCAAATCAAGCGAATCCAAGAGTAATTCTACGAGATTTAGCGTCTGAATAGAACATCGAAGAAATTAGGTGTTTCAGTCGTCATAAAATCAAGCTTTTAAACCAAATTTTCTACATACTTTGAAAGAAATTGATGAAAATAAAAGGTTAGAATATTACTATTGGGCCTAGGGAAATTTTTCTAGACGACCAGAATGTTCAAATTTTGCTTACTGGTGAGACTGCATTTATTATTAATGGGCTGGTATCTTCTCAAAACGGTAAATCCTGACCTACCAGAAATTCTCATTGGGATATTAATGGTAATCATCAGTATTCAGAGAAAGTTAACGTATGATTTGGAATATTATTAGACAGAGTAATTGATCAATTTTTCTTTAATAACTCATTAAATGCTGATCATTTAATTAAATCATTCGATATTGAATTATGGGATGCAATTCATCAGTGGTTCGCCAGTGATTGAACAAACATTTTCCGATGAGCTTGATAGGAAGAAATAGTCCTTTTGAACTCTGGCGTCATAGGTTCCCTGATATTACACCATTAGATTTTTATTTCTGGGATACAATAAAGAATTTAGTTTACAAAATAAGATCCAGAAATCGAGAATTGTATTCAAGTTGAAGGAAGATTAATTGAGTAAAGGCTAGATCCGATAATTAATTAAAATATTTATTTATGTGTAATGAGTAATTATCTCACAAACTGATTGTTACTTTAAACTCTTGTTTTTTAACATTTGGTAATTGAAATAAGTTTCAATTATCAAATGTTAATTATTTGTTTTCTTTTCTCTTAAAATGTATTCTTTTGTTAAATCGACACTTCTGCTCAATACTTTTCTTCTATTTCCAGGGTATCCTATTAAATTCAAAACCAAAGTTTCGCTATTTGAGTATGTAGAAAGTATTATATTTGATTTTAGTAGAATAAGCCTATAATCGTAGCTAAAGTAGGAATGTTCCACCTTACATCAAGAGCCACGTATGTGTGGAATACTTCAGAAATAGTTCGGCCAGTGGAGGATGATAATGTTTAATCTATTAATAAGTAAGCGTCAAAAGTTAACAACAATAAGCATTAAATAAACTGTTCAATATGTTGCCCTCCTATTAGCAAGCGTGTGCCACATTGTACAGTTTTAAAAATGAATATGAATGTTCAACAATATTGCAAATATTTTTTATCGCCGAAGTATTGCTTAATTAGATTTGTGTTATAAATAAATTTGTGGACGCTCCAAATAATTATATACATAAAGTAAAGCTTACAATGAGGAAGACAATTCTGTTTGACCTTGTAGAAGAGATTCGCAATTGTTCAAACGTCATAGTGGATCCATAAAACCATATAATTAAAAACTATAGTGAATATTTCAACGTTAAAATATTCCTTCGCGGCTTCATACACGTAACGTAGAACAGTTCATATTGTTTTAGTTGCTCTCTACAATACCTTCTGAGAAATATGAACTAAAATATGATAGGCACAATAATTCAAATTGAAATAATGATGTATTTTACTATTTTTATTCGGTATGTATAATTCTATAATCGAGGAAACTTCAGAAAGAAGAATCCAAGCCTTAAGCTATATCTTTTTTACTATATTCTGAATCACAACATTATTCTGCATATGACTTGCGCAGCCGTGGGCACGTAGTTATGTTAAATTTTCATTAAATTTCCATAACAGAATGTTATGAAACGTCAATAATTTCAATCATAGAAATTGAAATTACCTTACAGCATATCAGTTACCTCAAATAAATGTTGGAAATATGTACCATTATCTCCCTCATTTCATCAACCAATCGAGCCCTTACGTCATTTAAATTATTTGTAACCGAAAACCAAAGTTCACGGTCACCATAATATATACGAGTAAAATAAATAGCTGAAGAACTTCTATTTGAAATAGTTTTGTGTAAAACAGATAATTAAAATGTTGCAGGCATTATTCCGTACTTATGCCGGACCCTGTATATAAATAAAATACGAGTTGTTTTTAAAATAAAACAAGGAAATTTTATCGAAAATAAAAGTGCAAAAATATGCAAAAATACATTTTTACAACAAAAATGTTTCCCAATATAATGCAAAGTTTTACTTGGCAGAGAGTAATTTTCAAACTACTGAAGTAAGGACATTATTATACTCCAACCCACCTGTAAATGTCTTATATAATAAGGACTAAGCAAATTAAGCCAAAGCAGCTATTTTCCTGGCTGCATGCCAACGACGAGCGCTGGATTATATGGCTAAATTTGCCACTTTTGAATGACTGTATTTGAATCACTGTAGGTTAGCACTACAGTCTAGTGATTCAAATATAGTGATTCAAAAGTGACAAATTCTTCTCCTAGCTACATGCTATTTTACTCAATTTACATGAATGTTATGCTATATTTACATGAATGTTAGCCACTTTTGAATCACTATATTTGAATCACTGTATTTTAGTGCTAACTCTGTTAGACCAGATACGGCTAATTTCGCCATATAATTCAGCGCTCGTCGTCGGCACGTTGCCAGGAGAATAGCTGTTTTGGCCTAATTTGTTTAGTTCTTCTTATATAGGGCATTTACGGATGGGGTGGAGTATAATAATCTTCTTACTTCGGTAATTTGAGAATTACCGTCTGCCAAGTAAAACTTTGCACTATATTGGTGATCAAGCTTTATTTCGATTTAGATTGTCCTCGAATCTACCGAGAAATGGCCCTTGGTACGTTCTACTGCGGTAGAACGTAACGGCGTCTACGAGATGTGAACCTCATCTGTCAAAGGTATACTCGCTTACACTGCACTGACGAGACCCAAGATAAGGTCGAAACCGGTCAGCAGTTAGCGATATCCTTAGATAGGTGTCACCACTTTGCATCTTCCTCGTGGTTTTCAAACAACCTGAATCACTATACTTTAGTGCTAACTCTGTTAGACAAAATATGGGAAATTTCGCCATATAATTCAGCGCTCGTTGTCGGCATGTAGCCAGGAAAATAGTTGTTTTCACTTAATTTGTTTAGTCCTTATTATATAAGGCATTTGCAGATGGAGTGGAGTATGATAATTTAATTACTTCAGTAGTTGAAAATGATTCAATTAATAATAAATTTGTGCCAAACTCCAACCGGCTTTCTATATAACTCTCCATTGAAATAGTTTATTAAATATTGCAAATGCTTGTATAAATTAAATACTGTTTATCTAGAATACAACAAAAAAATATAAAAACCTGTACGAGTACAATAGGAAATTTGGGAACTTGATTTACTTGAAATTTCACTCTAAAAAGATTCTGTAATCAACCATAGTGTCGCGACATAATGCCTTTTATTTTGTATCACATTACGTCGTTACCTGCGAAATGTAGTTGTCATGACATCAAAGGCATAAGGAACGTTGTGAATGTATGATGAAAACATGTATGCTTTGAACATACGTTCCATACACGACTTGATGAAAGTATATGTATATAAACAATTGAATTTCCGACGTCACTTACTTTTGAAGTGTTAGGTTTTACTATTTGCATAACGCAGTTTACATTTTCATCTATACCTGGCATGAAATGTGGAGGAAAAAGCAATGAGACCTTTTCAATATTTTCCTCTGAAATACAGGCAATACTAAATTAATTTTCAAATTATTTATGATCTTAGTGTAAATAATATCACACTCTATTGCGTAACAGGAAAATTAAATAATTAGATTTATTAATAATTACGTATATTCCAGAGAAATGTATCAAAAGTATCTCACTATATTTTTTCTTGGTGATACTTAAGTTTACCCTACTTGGGGATGGATAATTCTTTATTTTAATATTATTCGTTAAATCATTACTGTTCACTGGTTATGCTAAACCACAATATTATAAAAGGTGTTGCAAAAAGAACCCAAAATTTGAATTGCGCGCCAATTCAGCTGTCATGATTCGAAAGGACAATAATTATGCCAAGTTGATATGAGACAGATAAGAGTTGGTAAATATGAAGCGCTATACGATACAACAACGCGTCCTTTTTGTTACATATTACTATCAAAATGGTGAAAGATTGATTACTTCGATTTGCAAAGTGCGTCCAATTTTCCGTAGAAATAATGTTCCAAATTTATTAACAGTGAAAAGAATTATCGAAAAATATTAAAGTACCAGTTCAGTTATTGATGTGAAACACACGATACAAGCTCGTAGTGGTCGTTCAGAACAAAATATCAAAGCAATTCGCGAGAGTCTAGCCGAGAGTCTCCCAGAGACATCGATTTAACATCCTGTACAAGAATTAGGCATTTCAACAACTATTCTTCACCATATTCTCACTAAGGATTTACTTCTCCATGCTTACCAACTCCAATTGACTCAACAACTTCTGCCAATTCACCAATTGGATAATTGAACAACAAGAGTTGAATAACACAAACTTAGTTTTCCACAAAACACCAAAACACTATACACTACACTCGACGCGCGTTTCGACAATGAAGTTGGCATTAGCTGGAGATGATTTAAACTAATCTTATTCTAACAATGTATCCTATTTATACCTAAATTATTGCTGTGTCTCAGTCAGTCCTGACCGTCATCATCGTTGCAGCTCATTGAACTACGACCGTCACGGCTATGGCCTAGTGAGCCGTGAGTAACTAACCAATAAAATGGACTACGTGGAATAGACCCTCTGTCACTATTCATACTACTTTTACACTTTTCTATTTCCAACCCTTCAAATGCATCTAGTTGTCTAGTATTTGTTATATTCCTAATCAATCTTAAGTTGCTAACGTGTATGTTATGGTTGTTTTCAAAGGCATGTTGGGAAATACTCGAATTATCTGTTCTACGATATTTGAGATGCGCCATTTGCTCTTTGAACCTGGTTTGAATAGATCGTCTGGTCTGTCCAACGTACCTTTGATTACAGTCGTCACACCTAATTTCGTAAATCCCCGACCTCCTCTCAATTTTGTGTTCATTTCGTGTTTTGGATTGCCTAAAAGTTCTTTTAATTTATTTCTTGATTCTTGAACTATTGTCATCCCTATATCTTTAAAAACCTTACTAATACCACGGGTGAATCGAGGATCGTATGGAATAGATACATATTTTTCTGGATGTTCTCTTTCAGTTTGAAAGATAGAGGAATTTCGAAATGTTTCTTTAAATCCACGGTTCCTAATAATGTTTTCAACTGTACCAGGAAAATAACCATTACATTCATCTATATCACTGATTAGCGCTTTTTCTTTTACAAACCCATCTTTATTGAGAGGGAAGCTTAGTAGGCGATGAACTAGAAAATTGAGGGTCGCCATTTTGTGTTGAACACAATGGTGGGAATCATTAGGGATATATCTGAAAGTACTGGTGTCTTTTCCGTATATATCAAATTCTAACTTACTTTCACTATTTCTAATAACTAACACATCTAAAAATGGTAGTTGCTCACTGGTTTCAACTTCGTATGTGAATTTTTCTGACGTAAAATGGTTATTTAAATTGGAAACGAAGTTATCAATGTTCATAACTTTTGTGTCAAATACTAGGAACACGTCATCCACATACCTAAGCCAAACCCTAGGGAAGTACTCCATTTCTTCTTTTGTTTCTGTTTCAGATCTATCCATTAAGAGACTGGCAATGAAAAGTCACAACGGGTTATCCATGACTGTCTCTTCATGTTGTTCACGGAAACCGTTATTAAATTGGAAACAATTCTGTTTCATGCAAATTTTAGTGAGTTCAATATATTATTTTATTATATCTGGTAGTACAAATATACTAAGGTAGTCCAAAGTTTGTGGTATCGGAACACTTGGAAATAATGAGCATACGTCAAAGGAGATCCAGATATCACCCTCGTAAAACTGAATATCTTTAATCTTATTAATGAAATTATTGGAATTAATTATTGAGAAACTGTTAGATGTATTGGGTAAACTTTCGAATTCCTTTGTTAACCAGTTCAATAGGTGGTAAGTCGGCGATCCAATTGCAGACACGATAGGACGCATCGACTTACCTGGTTTATGTATCTTAGGCAAGCAGTACAGTCTAGTTATACTTGAATTAGAGTGGATTAGATATACTTGGAATGGATGTACTTGTATTAGACTCTAACTCAAGTGTTCATCTTCAATAATCTAAGTGGCATCTTCACACCAAAGGTTCCAACCTATTAAAGTATCAAAAAGTGAATGCCGATTTTGTAGACAAAATCATCAAAATCAGCGATAAGGCCCATTTTCATCTTGATTGATTCATTAATAGGCAAAATTGCAGCATTTGGGGCCCAGAATATCCACGAATGATTCAAGAAAAACAAGTGCATCCCCAACGTGTCACTGTTTGGTATTCATAGTTTCATGATAGGTTTGGTCACAGACCACAACATGGCTTTTTTCTTTGAAAGCGGGTCGGATAAAATATGCATTAACGGTAAATAGCGAACATTATCATAACATGATAACTCAGTTCATTGTACCTCAATTGAAAGATATTGCTCTTGAAGATATGTGGTATCAGCAGGACGGTGTCATTTGCCACATGAAACACTGACAATGTTGCATGAGTGTTTTCCTCGTCGTGTCATCTCCCGTTTTGGTGATCACTCAGAATTGGCTGTCACAATCTTGCGATTTAATACCTATAAAAATTTTCCTGTGGGGTTCTCTGAAGTCTCAGGTTTATGCCAATAAGCCCACTACCACCCAACCATCGAAGGCCGACATTGAATATTGTGTCAACGAAATACCGACATACTTATGCAACAAAAACGTTATTAAAAATTTCGACGTGTGCCACCAAATCCGGGGCGGCCATTTATTGGACGTGTTATTTCAAACACAGTTCCCAATTATCGACAATATAAATCAATAAATATTTCAATACTTTGCTACAGAAAACCATATTTTATGTAAAATTCACATGTTGTACTCTCATCATAACCCCTTTTATAAACTAGTTTATTTTAATAACGTCACTGTGGTATTACTTCCGAGTATTCCGGAAGTGATACAACCATCTAACAAGCAACTGTTTTCAATAAATACCTCATGGGCATCTTCATCACGAATCATAGACACCCAGTGCGTAAGATTCCCACTTCCCGGATTTAGTTACACCATGAATACTCACTTCTCTTGAACTGTATTCCATTCGAACTGTCTGCATAACTACTATAATATTAAAATCATTTCTTCACTATGTGTGTTCATCCGAACGGAACCCGATGAGTTGTTTAAAAACGAGGTCTAACTAAATCAAATTTCACGGTTAATATTTCGTGTATAAAAAACGTTTTCTTTTTTATCAGCGGATCTCTTCAATGCAACAAAACTTACGGATACTTTCTTAGACATATTTAGAACAAGAGCTACAATAGCAAAATATCTGTGTTAATGTTTTCGGATACACAAAAGCTTCGCAGTAAATACGGATAATTAATCATTTCTTACAAATCAGCATAAAAATATTTGTACATGTTCATATACATATTGAATGTTTCTAAGCGCTTTTTTATACGCTAACTATGAAAGCAACTATTACTACGCATTAACTCTTCTTTAAAGAAAATATAGATTTATTATAAAATGTCTTCAATAGCAATAATAATAATTAATAATGAGATACATTTATTTTGATTTGTATAATATAAACGTCAATTTCGTCTTTGTATCAATCACTGTTCTGGAGAATGCTTCTACTTTATTAACTTGTATCGTGCACAAGATAGATTAGATTGATATTAAATTATTCAGTACTGAATAATACAAAATTTAGTACTAATTCGATATAGTATACGAATATATACTTAAGGTGATTTTTCTATGAATTGCTGGAAAACATTGTGTATACAGCCGTCACGGTGGCTTGGTTATAGCGTGTTATGTGCAAATGCGAATAGCTACTGACTGTCGTAATCCTGGCGAAATTCCAAACACCGGCACTGGCAATGTCGGTATTAATTGGTGTTGTCCGCGTCTTTGTCAATGTGTATTCCCAATCTAAAGCTTCGGATTTGAATTTGGATGGTTATCTAATTTATGTGGCATGTTTTATTTTTGTTTATACATATAAATGCCGTTTCATGGCCTAATTTTCAAACTTGTAGGTCTTTTTGGGATAGGTACGACATTTTTGTGAAACTTTAACCATTTATTTACTCTGATCTGATTGTCGTCCTTATCATATCCTAGTTTTTATTATCTACCCTTATATCTATCCTTACGTTTCTTTTAAGGTATTTCCATAGAAAATAATCAGGAAGTATTAAATTCAGTGATCTAGTAGATTGTATAAATTAAAATGTGAAAGTACCTGGGAATTTTATTGCATGAATAACATAACGGTCATATTCCATTCATGCGGGATGATTCTATTTCAGAAATTTGTTCAGAATTTATTATTAATAAAATAGACATACATAACGATTCAAAAACAGGCAACGAAAGAAGAGCAGGTATCTCTGGCAGATCACTGAGATATAGTATCAGCCATGTCACTGGAGTAGAACACAACGATGTCCCAGGCAAAACTGTTTGCATGGTGGATTTAGGATTCTAGTCCTTATCATCTCCTAATTTTTGTTGTCTATCTTTATGCCAAACTAAACTAAAGTGTTAGTGTGTAGAGGGCGCGAGAGCAGAGCAAAAACGAAAGTACAAATTAATAATGAAAGATTGGAGGAAGTTAAAGACTTCACTTATTTAGGAAGTAAAATAAATTGGGGTGGAAGAAGCGATAAAGACATAAAACAAAGAATAGCGTAGGGTCGAGTAGCTTTTAACAAAAAGAAAGCACTTTTATGCTCGGGGGTAATAAACTTAGAAACAAGGAAGAGATTTTTGAAAACATATGTATGGAGCACGGCACTTTACGGCTGCGAAACTTGGACGGTAGGGGAAGCAAGTAGGAAGAAATTAGAAGCTTTTGAGATGTGGTGTTACCGAAGAATGATGAAAATACTATGGACTGATAGGGTTAGAAACGAAGAAGTATTGGAGAAAGTCGGCGAGAAAAGGAGTATGTGGAAAAACTTAAAGAAGAGAAGAGATAGAATGGTAGGCCACTTGCTGAGACATGGGGGAATAGTCCGCGATATTTTGGAGGCAGAAATAGGAGTGAAGAAAGGCAGAGGTAGGCCTAGATTAGACTACTGCTCGCAAATAGTAAGGGATGTAGGTTGTAGCACAATTAGCGAAATGCGTAGGTTAGCACAAGATAGGAGAAGCTGGAGGTTAGCGTCCAACCAGTCTTAGGACTGATGACCTAATGATGATGATGATGATCTTTATGCCTTACCTATACTTTTTTTCAGGTATTCCTATACAAAATAAGTAAGAAGAATTAAGTTTAATGATCTAGTGGATAATCAAATTCCTAGTGGAAGTACCTAGAAATGATCTTATATGGATAATATCACATGTCTACATAAAAGATTCGACACTCTGACCTGTGAGTCTCTGAATATGAAAAGTCCGTTATTTTGCCGTCACGTCAGTATTTCAGATATGGTCAAATTTGACCAATTTTGGTTTATAAAAATTCGAAATTTGGTAGTGTTTCTTCTGGGAATTGTAGAGTATTATTTCCAAAACTATCGTTTGATGTACTGAACCTAATATAAAATATTCCAAATTGGTCCGACGAATCGTTTAGGAGTTATGGTTATTTTAGGGCATAAACCGCGTTTGTCTGACGTTTCTGGGCACACTTCATCAAATTTAAAAAACTAAGACCTACGGAAAAAATCAACACAGTTTCATTTAGATCTAATGTTTCTGTGTTTAGTATAACCAACCGCAGCTTTCTAGCATCAATTATAATAAAGGTGTGATCGAAGAAATTCCTGTATAATACAAAACTATTTCCAAGACAAATATGACCAAAAAAAAACGGATAATATTAGGCAATATTGAATTAATAATTTGTTTGTCAACAAACTGGGCATAATTATTTGGTTTATTGAGCAAGTATTAGTTCTAACACGCGTATACTTTTGGCAGGGATCTATCAATGATCCCAGTCATATAGATTATTGAACATGAATTTCCAGGCTCCTCACTTATTTCACGGCAATCCACATTGTTCGCAGATTCACTTTATACATATGTCGAATGATCTCCTTCGATATTATGGTCATATCCCCTTGCTAACTTTTCACCTACAGTATTCCTTATTGTCTTTTTCTCATGGCCTTGATCCGCTCCGACGGAAATGTGTAAATAATTCTAATACTTTCTGCTACATTTATGGCGTGTACTGTATCTAACTATTGTTAGGTTTCTTCTTCGGCCTTATCTTTTTTAAATTTGATCAAATATGCCCATAAATGTTGTGAAGACCGCGTTTTTTTTTTACTGAAACAGCAATAACTCCTAATCAACTCGTTGGATCGACTTGGGGTACCTTTTGTAAATGATATACACACATGATACCACAAGCCCTAGAAACAGAATTTACGGAGTTTCGAATTATAAGTCTGAAATTTTGAAATCCTGACGTAATGGAGAAACAGACTTCAGATTCGTGTTTAGCGGCCCAAGAACCCTTAGATTCATCACTCATAACCTCAGGACAATGGGCCGACCAGAAGCCCAAGAAGCCCGGGCTTGCGGCGCAAAAATTTCAAGGGGCGCAAAATTTTGGAAAAAGATTTTATAATAAAATCATGTATTGGTCGGAGCAAGAAACGACGAAATTCACGACCTTTAAATTCTTGGAGCAGCGTTCGCTCACATTCTCACAAAATCATAACGAGGGTTTCTCGAATTACATTATAGGCGGCGCCTACCAGAGTGGAAATTCTCTGTGGGCCCAGTACGGGGCCAATATTATTTTCCCGTATAATATCTTGGCCCCATATAGGTGCCTGTCTTGAGCCGATCACATGGGACGTTTCGTGAATCCTGCAAAGGGAACACCTTCCTATTTTTCGCACACAATTGTTGATGAACTGAACAAGTCTTAACAGCTGGCCGACATAATTTTGGCTCAGTTGAAGACTCTAAACATAGATATAATGGATTGTAGTGGACAAAGCTACGACAATGCCGCGAATATGTCTGGCCAATATTCAGGTTTGCAAGCAAGAATAAAGGATATCAATCCTCTAGCCTATTACATTCCATGTGCGGCTCATTCACTAAATCTTGTTGCGACTTCGGCGGCTGGCTTCTGCGTGCCTTACGTTACTTTCTTCGGAATAGAACAACAACTTTACAATTTTTCTTCTATTTTAACGCATCGATGGGCGATTTTGAAGATCAAGCTGGATTCGAAACCTTCTATCAAAAATTTGTATGTGACCCGATGGAGTGTCTGTGCTGATGCCAGCAAAGCATCATTTTCATCTTATTCTGAAATTGTAGAAGCTCTCCAGGCAATATCGGAAGACGGAACCGAAAAGCCAAATACAAGATTGGAGGCGGGAAGTTTGACTGAAAAACTAAGGCCATCTTGAGACTGTTATTATGATCTGTTTTTGGAATAGAATACTAGAGAGATTCAATCAAGTGAACAAAAAACTTCAAGCCGTGATATTGATCTTGGCGCTGTGATTGTATTGTATGATTTCCTTTATAACTTTGTTGACACTTTGAGAGAATATTTCGATATATTCGAGGCTGAGGCAATCAAATTATGTGATAATGCAAGTTACCAGCATGACAGTAGAAGAAGGAAGAAAAGTGTGATGCAATTTCATGAGACAGGAGGAGACGGAGACGTTGAATTCAATGGAATAGATGAATTTCGCATCCAGATATTTCTCCCACTGATTGACAAGCTGAAATCTGAGCTTTCCAAGAGACGAGAGTCGTATTTAGAGATTAATAAAGAATTCGGATTTTTGAGCTCCTTACCAGTTATGACCACAGAAGAAATCAAAGAAAAATGCTCAAAGTTAATTGGAACTTACAAAGAAGATCTTGATCATAACTTTGAAGCCGAACTGCTTCAAATCAAGGACCGAGGCCTTTCGTCTAATTGACACTTGAACTTTCTAAAAATATTGAAATTGAAAAATTTTGACGACATATTTCCTGATCTTGTAATTTTGTTGAGAATGTTCGCCTGTAAAGCGATGACTAATTGTATAGGTAAAAGATCGTTTTTAGCGTTGAAGAGAGTAAAAAACTACTGCAAATCTATATTATCTAACCTCAAATTGAACGCGCTAGCAATAATGTGCATCGAAAATCAAGTACTAAATTCCCTCAGTTTTGACAAAATTATCAACGCATTTGCTAACGAGAAAGCTAGAAAAAAGCATTCTTGAATCAACAATCGTTTTTCTTTAATAATCACCGAGCTTTTGTACATTCTTGAATAATGGTTACTATAATTATGTATTATTACTAATTACTGTATTACTAATAATAAACAATACACGTTTAAAAGACAGTTTTACAATCAATGTACCCACCTGTCCTACCATTATCAAAATAATAAAAAAAAAACAAATAAAGAGAATGGTATATCAAACACTAAAATCTAAAAAAGTTTTCGTGAAAAAAAAATCAATGAGGTAGGGGAGGGGGGCGGGTTTTTCTTAGGACCTTAGGAGCCAAATTGGGTTAATACGCCACTGGGGTCGACATCATATTAGCCATATCATTAGGGTACAACACCACGGTGTTCCACGCAAAACGGGTTGGTTTTGTTATCAATATCAAAGAAAACATGATAAGAGGATAGGCAAACAAACATATTTTCCAGTATCCCAGGGGTTTCCCAGTATCAAAAATGGGATTGTAATTTAACAATCCCATTTTTGATACTGGGAAACCCCTGGGAGAAGTTTAAGTTGAAGTGATTGTTCTAAATTTACATTGCACTGACGAGACCCAAGATAGAAAGGTCGAAACCGGTCTGCAGTTAACGATATCCTGAGATAGATGACACTTGGCATCTTTCTTGGTGGCTTTGGAACAATCACTGTATTTTTAGTGGTAACTCTGTTAGACAAAAATACGACAAATTTTGTCATGTAATTCAGCGCTCGACGTTTGGCATATAGCCAGGAGAATAGCTGTTTTGACCTAATTTGTTTAGTCCTTATTATATAAGGCATTTGCAGATGGGTTGGAGTATAAACTCCTTATTTCTGTAGTTTGAATGGTACCCTCTGGTAGTAAAACTTTGCATTATATCAAATAAATATTATTTAGTATGCAATTATTTAATAGCTAGATAAAATCGAATAAATCTTTATTAATAAACCTTGTTGACAATCAACGCTCTGTCAACCTTGACATTATTCAAATTAAGTAGCAATTATGAATTATAAAATTACCTTGTTTGGGTAAAAAGATAAATGTCCTCATTACGAAATCCAAGCGAATTTTGTAACAATATTTTATTGATTTGACAAACAGACTGATATTATAAAAAGCTGGACCCCTATTTTTCAATATCTCAACGAGGTTATTGATTTGTCTGTTTATACCCATGCCTCAAGAGGTAGTTTTTTTTTCAATATGCGTCCGGAATTTTAAAACATAATTACGAGCCTCGTAACGTGTTGCGAACCAGTCGAATCGCAATTGGGTCATATTTTTCACATTTCTGATATAACAGGATGCGAAATATTATTATGTCGTTTGTCACACGCGTTTATTTTTCTGTTGATTTTCGTGTGGGTTTTCCTCTCGAAGGAGTACTGTGTTTATTGCCTCTCAACAATATCTCAAAGTTTATTCGCGATTTACCGTAACCTGCCCGATAGACCGTACGCAACATGTTATGGAATCGATGCCGTCTGTTGAACTTGAGGCGGCATTTGTGTTTACTGTAGTCCTCGATGCTAACACAAATGTTATGTCAATACAGGCTATCCAGTTTTTAATAATAATGATAATAATACATTTAACAAAAATGTATAGGTTTCAAAAAGCAAAGTGTATCGACAAAGTTAATTTACAACAAACAGTTCTTGTGGATATGGATATGGATATGGATATGGATATGGATATGGATTAATATAATGAATTCAGTATAAACGTTAGATAAAATGTAGATAAACTTAGATAGACGAAGTACAAAAATATCTAAAATAAACAAATTAAAAAATAAGAATAAAACTTAAAACATGTGTACGTTAAAATGTTGCAAATTTGATGAAAGTTTACCCCTTTTTAAATTACTTATGACTGCTGTCACAGACATATTGCCATATTGAGCAGGTAAGTTATTGAAGACATGCGCTGCTACATACGATAAAGCAGATTTAAATAATTCTTTTCGACTAGGTGGTACAGAAATTTTCTGCAGTCTAAATTTCCTGTGATGGTTTCAAATATTGAGCCAATACCGTTAATAAGTCCTCGTTTGTAGCGTCTGGTGTCGAAATAAATTTCATTTAGTTTTTCTTGTATTGATTTAGAAATTTGCGTAAGCAAGCTTACATGGGTTTTAACTTCTCCTCGACATAAATTCATATTTTCATAGGGTTAACTGCGTGTAAAAGAATTTCTCTATAAAAGAAATCTATAACGATATAAGTTACTGACAGAGATCGTATCGATAAAGATGTATAGGCCATAAAGTTCATTCGGCATTTGTCCTGAATCGGCGTACCGTATGCGGCACTGATGAGAACTAACAAGTTCGAAACAGCTGTATGTCGTTCGGTTCTGATCCGGGACAAATGTCGAATCCTACCTGTGGTCGGTTTTATTTTTTGAAACCTTATCTGATCGTGCAGAAACACGAGAAAGGGGTCGAGGATCGCTTCTGGGTATAATTCAACGCCTGCCGGGGCTTTAGCCCGAGGGGTAGTTGTTTCCTAGAGCGATTATGTAATAGCTTTGCTATTCGGGAACTACTTTGATAGCCACTTGGCGGCTTGGTGGTTCCTTTCTCGATTTCCGACTTATAAGTTACTGACAGAGATCGTATCGATAAAGATGTATAGGCCATAAAGTTCATTCGGCATTTGTCCTGAATCGGCGTACCGTATGCGGCACTGATGAGAACTAACAAGATCGAAACAGCTGTATGTCGTTCGGTTCCGATCCGGGACAAATGTCGAATCCTACCTGTGGCCGGTTTTATTTTTTGAAATAAACAATTCAACAATTTTATCGTCCTGTATCAAATACGGTCTGTACACAATATCTGCATAATACAAGTGAGATAAAATTATGTTTTCATTAAGCAAAATTTATATACTTATGTCAAAATATTTTTTTTAAATGCACTACTTCCAGTTGATAATAATATACCTTGTTGGGTAAGATACGCCCATCAATTTATAACAGCCATATTTTGTGAATGATTTGCTCCAGATGAAGTTTTTCTTATCGCGTTAACTTTTGCTAGCAGTTACCTGTCACTTTATCGAGGTAATCGAAACGTTTCTAATTTTTCAGTTTTATTGTACTGATGACTTCACATTATACTTCTCTTTAGGCTTTCGTAAATGTCCTTTGAAACTGTATTAAATATTTCTTCTTATCGACGCTATGTAAAGTTTTCCACAACTTCACGGTATCTTTTTGTAGCGAGTTCATCTTATGTTTTATAAGAGGTAGACTAGTGGATATCGTCTTGTAGATAACTTGATCTTCCATTGACTTGACCTCAATATTCTACTCAGATTTATGGTGCGTTGCTTTATGAATGGTACACAAACGCTGGTAATATGTAGACCTTATGTTTCTTCCTTGATGACATGTCTTAATTTTATTTTCCGATTGTTGCATCTATTCCTTTTCAGTGTTTCATGTAGGTGTTTCCATCTATATATTTTATGAGCTCGTGCTTATTATGTATATTTATTACGCTTCTTCTTTATAATGGATGTTGGTGGTGATAAAACTTAACTTGCATGAAATTGTGAAACAAGTGATCAACATCGATAGTGATAGACAAAGACAGTGGAGAAGATACGACTCAAAGTTTAAGAACCAGGCAGTTATACATAAGAACTAAACAAGCAAGAAGGATTATAATGAGGAAATGTGCTTTAGCTTATCAGAATATGACACAGGTCATATTCTAATATATCTGTGATTTAGATTATAATTTCAGAATATGACAGATGACATAAATAATTCGTACCCAACGGTATAAAGACCTGTTAAAGTAGTCTGACCAGTCGACCAGATTATCCAAACTAACATCCCTGGAATTCTTTATACGATAATACATAAAGTTTAAAGTGTATAAAAGCAATAAAAATATATCAGTTTTCAATTATTAACGCCAAGTCTTAATCAAATCCTGATGATGTCAACTTGGTTGACGAAACACATATCGAGTGACATATAATGATAATATTTTGGTGTTCGTGGAAAACTAATTTTTTATTTATGTTGCGACATGAAAAGTTTATAGATAACCAGAGAATTTAGGACAGGTGTATATGAATAGTTTCACTAAATGATATTATCTAAGTTCTTTTACATAGTAAGTTCCAGTCATCTTTAAATATTTGAATCGATGTAGGTTCAAGCGATTCAGTGTAATTCAATTTAGTTTTGCCGTCGTACTAGACCATCTATATTATATATTATATGAATATATTAATGCATGTTATATAAAGAACATATATATAGTTACTCATATACGGCACTCCACACATGATTTAACATTATCAATGAACTTGGTGAAGGAAAATATTGTTAGACTATTTTTTCATCTTTGAGCTAATTTTTCACGTAACCCTCGGAGAAACACAGGGACATACGAGTATACACACATCCAACGACTGATATGGAAATTGACCCGATATTCAGATTTAGAGAGACAGGATAGGCTTGTAGTGATAAGTGTAGCAAATAAACAGATAAAATATGTGGGAATAAACTATTATGTAAATTCATAGATTATACAAACCAGCTTACAATAATATTTAAGGACATTATTAAGGATCAACGAAGCAGTCCTATTCATTAAAATAGTATTTAATATATTAAGTTAATCTTATAGGAAGAAATAATAATATTTCTTAAATAAAGAAATATTCAGGGCAATTTTGACTTTTTTTACGATCAGCATAGAACATATACAAAATACGAAATACCAAATTTACTTCGCAAATTCATATCGATTTATCATACTGTTATTTCGTCGAACGATTCCTGCTGCCAAGGCTTATTTTATTACTGACCAGGAGATGGCCTACCCCTAACCTAATAATTTGATCAAACCCCTACATTTGCAGTGTGGTGGCGATCGTTTACTTAACATGTAATATACAAGCGGGAATTACATCCTACATTAAGGATGGTATGTCTTTCATATAAATCTCGCTTAAATCTGTGTAGCTTCTAGAAGTACACTAACATACAAGCTGTTATAAATTATAGATGAGCCAATTGGTTGCTCATCCAAGTAGCACTGCGACTGTCGTTGTTTTATCTGCGATATGTGTGCCAAGTCACTTTAAATAACCATCCCTATAATATACACCGATATTGACTCATCAAACTATCAACAACATTTAGTTAAATCGATATTTATATGACAAAATCAAAATTGAAATTTATCAGTTTTACGTTAACTCTATTTAATAATAAAATATTTAGTTTTAGGAATAAACACCGTTCATTTGCCAGCAATTGAAATTATGTATTAAAATGCATCAACCTTTAACAATATCTGAATCGAGGTTGTTGTTAAAGATTAAGATATAAAGAGACAAAGAAACTGTTATATAATCACAAATATAAAATGAAACACATCCTCATGTTTCTATAAAGCAAATTTTTATATATTTCATAGTTATTTCAAATATAATTTCGTAATAAGACTCTCATTAAATTCCTTTCAAATTTCAAGGTAGAATACACCCCATCACGTTTTAAATGTATGTCTAATATGACTTTTTGCTATACTTCTTAATACTTCTATTTCTTACAATATATTACAAGAAAAAGTTATATCATTAGTTTAACAATCAGTCAATAAATAGGGGATTTAATACCAGGTATAAAAACTTACTTTACACGTTTTAAACTGTATTAAATATTTAGTGGATTTCTCATTATACATATACGTATTTGTGCGAGAACACAATGAAGTTGATCCATTTACTGGTCAAGTTGTAATTTTCCGCACTCATACGCTATACTAGCGGAAAAGTAATGTAATCGTGTAAATAAAAGTGGAAAAAAAATTTGTTTTCATTTACTTTTCATTTTTGGGCCTAAAAATAAAAAAATGGTTTTTAAAAAATGTTGCTTGTGTGTGTGTCGTCATTGTCGTCGGCATTAAATCTTGTTAGCACGATAACTCAACTAACTCGTGTCGGATCGATTGGATTCTGCCTGATTCTGATCACAGACGTCTCCCAGATGACATCTATTGATTTTGAGGTGGATAGGGCACACCCCACCCTGTCCATGGGTCTATTTGAGAAATTTTTTTGTTAGCACAATAACTCAATTAAGTCGTGTCGGATCGATCGGGTTTGATTAATTATGATCGAGAACGTCTTCCAGACGATACTTATTGATTTTGGGGTGAATAGAAGACATCCCACCCTGTCCATGAGTCATGAGAAAACACGATGATGTACTATTTGAGAATTTTTTTTGTTAATACGATAACTCAACTAAATCGTGTAGGGTCGATCGAGGTTTGACTAATTCTGATCGGGAACGTTTCTCAGACGATACCAATTGATTTTGAGGTGGATAGGACACACCCCACCCTGTCCATGGGTCATGAGATAGCACAATTGTGGACTATTTGAAAAAAGTAAAACTGTCACATAAAACACATATTCTGCTTTTGTGTTGGTTTATTTTTTCTCGGCCACTCAATTTCGAGATAGGGATGTTCTACATGCGGAAAAGTCCGTTTTAAGGTTTTTAAACTGTTTATTTTTATTAACTATATGTAAATAGTTTTTTCATGTAATAGTAACTAAAACGTTAATTTGGTAAATAGAGACTGGAATAAGTGCAACGTATAAGCTGTTTCAACTGAAACAAGAACTACCGGTGAGTATTTACTGTGATTTTTTAAGTGATTGATATTTAATATATTATTATGATTTTATAGTTAAAATTACTTTAAATTAGGACATTTTGATCATTATATACTTCTTCCTACTGCCTATTGGAACTATACAGTTTTATTACTTCTAAGTAGCTTTTGAAATGTATTCAATGGTCAACCAAGTCAAACTACTTTAAATTTATTAGAACAATTAAGTGATATACAATAGTATTAACAAACCTATGGTTTTATTTGGCGCTTAGAAGTTTTTAGAATTTGGAAGTAGTTCCAGGGTAGGGGTTATGTGGTACGAATTTAATCCTTTAAAGTTATCAACTATGCAGTAGTAGTAGTTTAGAGTCAAAATTACGTTTTCATAACCTATAGCATCCAATGTATGATAAATGTTAAACTTTTCAAACTATATCTACTAGCATATTCTAATTTGGATAAAGAATGAAGTACTATATATAAATTATGTTATAGATTACATCTCCCTGACTATTTTATGAGAATATTTACAAGCAAAGAATACCTGACAAAAATATAAATCTGATTTGAAAACAAATATTAGACATAAAATTGAATGTCATAAATAATATCTTAATAAATAAAATATATGTAATTGGGAAAGTCAAACCATTTTCCTTTATACAAGACACCAATGTCGACATAACTATTATAACATGTTACAATGTTATCGCTTTTTCACCCCTTCGAGCGTTTTTCAATAAAACAATATGTTGGGAGGTTTTTCAAGTGTTTTCTTCTACAGTGTATATTCAAATTCACAAGACAACGTATTTTCATTTTTGTATGCACATTTATTTTTAACATCTAAAATATTTTGTATCCGAGTTTCGGAATGTCAGCATTTAATTATTTTACTTTTTGATACATATTTTTTATTTACCTTCAATCTAATTTTATTTTTATAACTAAGCTTTCATAAAGTAATTTGTTCTTAAGTATGTTTATACTGGAGTAGGTTGAAACCTCTGTGTGAAGATAACACTGATTTAGTTTTCCACAAAATACCAAAACACTATACACTACATTCGCGTGCGTTTCGCCAATAAATTCGGCATCATTTGGCGATGATTAAAAGGTTTAATCATCTGCAGATGATGCCAACTTTGTTGGCGAAACGCGCGTCGAGTGTAGTGTATAGTAGTGTTTTGGTGATTTACGGAAAATGAAGTCAGTATTAAATACTTTTGTAATAATAAATAATTATAATAAGTATGTTTCCGTTACTAATAATAATTATTCTATTAATAATTAATTCTTTTATTAGTTCTGTTAATAATTAATAAGTATATTTGTTTTCTGAAATACCTTTTGTTCCACTGATACTTCACGATATAACAAATACTTACATTCTTTTGGTAATAAAATATGTACAATACATACTTTATTAGCAAAAAAATGTAAGTACTTGTTACTTTGTTGTTACTTTGCAATTTTTTAGTTATAAAATATTCGGTTACATAAATATTCATCACTTTGGCATTCTCTGTATATTAAGCATCTTCATTATATAAATAATAAAGTTACCTTGGTTTTGGACATACCCAACTTCGACTTTTTTATACACGCGGTATTCTATTGACCATTTTTGATTTTGTGCTATCGTAACAAAATAGAAAAGCTTTATTTCTTGCTTTTATTGGCAGTCACTTATAAAGCAGTTATTCTTCTTTAAAGGCATAATCTTGAAATACGCTCTACGTTTCTGGAGGCCTATATACATTATTTAATAGAGCTTTTTAATCCATACATTATTTATTTGAAGTACTTTTTATGTCTCGCATACTTTTATAGATGCGAAAATTCCAGCAACGTTTAGTTTCACTCCCTACAGCCGTTTGTTGACACGAAAGAAATTGGTCTATTATTTTCTATAATGTTGACACAAAATATTTCCTAATAGGCTGTAGTCATTTGCCAATACAAAGGAAATGATACAAAAATTGGAAAGTCATAAATAAGTAAATGGTTTGTTTTTTATTATACAGGGTGTTCTAAAATGTTTTATGGTCAATATCTTCGTTATTTGAAAAGATACCAAGATGAACCAGAAACGATTGCCAGTGGTATTAAGGGACCTTGTTAATTGCTATTTTGACTTTTGTCAAATTTCATCCCTACTTATTTTTGTACTGAAGATGAATCCTTACCTCATTTTGAACTTAAAATTAAGTATAACATACTTAATATTTTAAGTATAATTATCCATAGCAAAAGCGTTATATTTAAATCTATTTTTTATATAATATGACATAAAATGTTTTATTTAATTGTTCAAACAAAATAAATATACAAAGAAAGAAAATTGCAATGTAAGTATTGAAAATTGTGTAAAATGTAGCTAATTAAATTTTGAAAGTATTCGGGACTGCTCGTTACGTACATCTAAATATGAAATAAAAATATAAAAAATCACTATCAAAAAGAAAAATTTTTGTCTAGCAGCTCTGTACAGTATGAATTAAAGGTTCTTCAGTTTGTAAATTGTGATTAAAATCATAAAATTTTGACAGAATTATTTTGTGAATGATTGTTATGACTTAAGTATTGTGATATAAAAATGTTAATTAGTGCAGATAAATACGTTGGTATGTTGTTAATCTATGAAGCACATAGCAAGAATTTTCATCCTGAATTTTCTTATAACTGACGAAACTTATAACGGGATTTTATCACCTGGCAACAATATGGTGCCCCTCTCGATAACATACAAATCATCATTGAGAATTTAGATAGTGTGTTTTAAAAGATATGGATTAAATGGAAGTCCAATTAAAGTCTGCAAAGTCCCCAGACCTTAGGTCATTAGATTTGTTTACGGGGTTATGTCAAGAATCTCATATCCTGAGATCTGAAAGATAGTCTGAAAGACATTCGAAAGGACCCGAAAGACAATTCATAATGAGGCTTATCGACGTATTACACCAGTTAAGATTCGAACTACGTATACCAGTGAACTATTACGACACTTTGAAGTTTATGTGGAATATGCAGGAGGCAATTTCGAACATTTTAATCCAATCGTTATTAACAGTAGTGATTATCTTTACTTTATTATAAAAAATGAAAAGCGTGTTTGTTTTCTAACTAGTAATTCTAAAATAATTATTAGTTATCTAATTTACCTAGAAAATATGAAATAGCAGTGCTGTTTACAAAAATTAAACTTTAGGCAGCAAAGAAATTTATTGGGAGGCGGGAGACTGATTTTTTAACATGACGTATTGCAGCATAGCAGTACAAATGTTTATTTAAGATCAATGCTATATAAAAAATTTCTATGGACAAATGTAATTAAAAGTATTAATAATGTTATACTTATATTTTTAGAAGTGGAGTAGTACGAAAGGAATAGGGGTGCAATTTTAAATCAAAAGTTGAGGGTAGTTTCATAAGGGCTGTAGAATAAAGAAGGTTTTAAACTTGTAATCGGTAGGGTGTTTTTTATACAATTTATGGTAATTTTCGGTTTTTCTTTTATCTGTTCAATTAGGGAAGATATTAACTGTAACAGATATTCTGGAACACCCTTTATACTTCCACAAAAATTAAATTCGTTATATAACCTTATTCTAATTCTGTCAAAAGATATGTATTAGGTATTTCTGTATAGAAAAGTTTGATATAACGTACATCTGTTATATTTATTTTTCTCTTTTATAGAAATAACTTTTTCCCCATTCTCGATCCGCAGACGTAAAGAAAGTACGAGTTCTGCCTAATACCAATTACCTTCAGAACAAAACATAAGCGATTCTGTACCACTCTAATTATTGCCGTAATAAATATTTAAATAAATAAAAAGAAAGAGCGGAATTAACATTGAATGCAGCCGGTTGTAACAGAAGCGTGCTCTACGCTACACAAATAAAATAATTGCTTCTATTTAATAGATTTCCTTCCTATCGTATAATAAGCGACATAAGCCAGTAGTTTTACTTAAAAATATAGTAATATACACACTTTAACTGTATCATAATGTGCGCCAGATTTCGTGTTGAAACGGTACATTTTAGGAAGCAGTCGATTGTTAAATTTTGCGGTATTTTTAACAAAAAAAAATGACAATTTGACTATATGAACAGATTGTTACTAACATAAAACTATGTATATCAAAATGTATTCAAATATAAACGACACTTACCGTTTACGAGAGATTTACCAAAAGTTAACACATTTTCTCACCTTCACCTGTATTCAAAACAACACTGGTTTCGCTTTATTTAATGTGTATCAGGTTCCTATTTATCTATTAGTCCACTTTTATTTTCTATTAGAAATTTATCAATAAAAGCTATTAAATAAAAACACAACAAAAAATGTTTATAACACAGTCACAATATTCCGCGAAGAAAGTTTTGTACATACAAATACCGCGATATACTCAAGATCATCCAGTGCGTACAACAGTGGTGGTCAGTAAGTACTACAGCGGGTACCATAAGAAATGGGTACTCGTGCGGTACCAAATATCGCAGCGTGACTGGTTCGCGACGATTTCTTGCTGAAGATACCCCTACTTTATTCGCGTCACGCTACTTTGCTACAAGACAATTGTTGTTTCACAGTTTTCCCGTGTTTTATTTAATTGCCATAATTGAGTTACGTTGTTTTAATTTATTGTCAATAAATTGGTAATAAACCATTTTCGGTTGTTCCTTAATGAAACAATCACTTTATCTACAATCATTCAACCGATAGTTTATAGTTTAACGGCTTTTTTACTATAAACTACGTTAATAACTCACCATCGTAAAACTGTCTGTTTTAATCAGGTACAGGACAAATATATTGGGCTTAAACAATATACTCACATTGATATTATAAATATTTCAAAATTGATGATTAATATAAATCGTGTGTGAGAAATCTGAGAATATTTAGTTGATGTTACAAACTCTTCCTTTCGATTTTTAAACGTAAATAAAATAAACTGTGTCTGAAATATCCACTCAATGTTTTTTTTATTTGAAAGAATATTTTATGGCATTGAGTATGGAATATAATGTCGTTCAAATGTCTGCCGCAACTTTGCTTGGTAGCACGTATTCGGGAGGTCCAATTTTCGATGATTTCGTCGCATAAATCTGGATGAATTTGCTGGATGGCGTTCGTTATGTTGACTTTGAGGACATCAATTGTTTCTGGTTCATTCGCAAAGACCTGTGATTTAAGATAGCCCTAAGGGAAGAAGTCTACAGGTGTTAAATCGTACGATCTCGGTGGCCAGTTCGTTTCGTCACTGTGTGGGTTAACCATGTCCTCAAATCGCTCGTGCAGAATGTCCATCGTGGTATACGTAGTGCCATCCTGTTGGAACTGCATGTCGTCGGTATTTACATATCATACAACTTAGGCTACAAGAAGTTGCTTATCATCGATCTGTAGCGCTCGCCGTTGACGGTTATGGCAATGCCAGTTTCGTTTCGGAAGAAGTACGGCCCGATGATTTCGCCAGATCAAAATCCGCACCAAGCAGTAACATTCTCGGGATGAACTTGGTGCTGGTGTGTCTCGTGTGGATTGGTATCGTCCCAAATCCAACAATTTTGCTTGTTCACATATCCATTCATCCAAAAATTGGCCTCGTCGCTAAAGATGATTTTTTTAGCAAAATTTGGGTCAACATACAACTGCCCGGGAGCCCAATCAATGAAAACACGGTGTTCATTGTCTATGGTGGTTCACCTTAATTTCCCGGGTCAGTTGGATTTTATACGGGTGCAGACCCAAGTCCAGACGCAAAATTCCTGTTGAGCTATTAGAACTACACAAATTGGCTTCAGCTGCATACATAAATATTAATCAATGTGACACGTTCCTTCTTGAGATATTTCAATAATTGAACAGTATACAAAGTCACGCACACGTACTCAGATGGATGTCCTCTTCTGAAAACTTTTTTGAAATTATATTGTTAATGGACGACATTTTGAACACATTTAATATGTTCATCAAAAATAAAAACATATTTGCTGTATCTCTATTTTGCTCAAAAAATATCCTCTTCTTGTATCTTATAAATGATAGACAGACAACCCTTAATATGGAATACCGTTGTACTGAAAATACTTTAAGGAATTAATTTTTGTTAAAAAGTGGTGGTTACAATCGAAAAAAGACTATAACATCGCAGCGCAAACACAAAATCTGAAAAAATTACGTTTTTGAGTCATCCGTTTTATAAAATAAAGTTGATATGTTTTACAGTTTTTCAAAAAATAATTTTAAAACAATATTATGAATATTGCATGATTTGAAGACCATTAAAGTTATTATGGCCTCTATGAGCATCACCCTGTAGTGATGAAATTGTACTGTACCCCTTACAGTACAATTTCATTTCATACGATTTTTCTCCAGACTATTGAACTGGAGTAAACGTATTGTAATTAGTGTGTAATATTTTAAGTCCATTAGATGTTATTTTCATAATTAATAAATTTCCACATTCAATTTCCTTGAATGTAAAGGAAATTAACGCAAACAAGCCCGCATAAGGAATACTTGCTTGTGCGTCTTTTAACGACCCTAGGGCTTTATTAAATTCGTGTTTAAAATGTTATTACCCCATAATCACGTCAGAGTTGTTTGAAGGCAAAGGTCTTTGACCTTTCGTCAGTAGACTTATACTTCGAGAAGTCTGATATTAGTGGAATACTAATACAATAATGCAACGATAATGCAACATTATCTATTATTTAAATATGAAATATGGTGCATCCAAGAAATAGTACTAATATCCAAGACTAATGCAATGGCTAATGCAATGCAACACATTTCCTTTTATGAAATGATTCTGAAAATGTTGTTGTCTTTATGTGTAACATTCCTCTCCACAGTCCGAGGCTGTAAGGGAAGAAAGTTGATTTATCTGTGTCCAAACTCAATCAATCATAGGTATGCAATATGTGCATATGGGTTCAGACCTGGAACTATAACTGGAACTCGAGCGGGGTTATGGTGGAGTTCGAGGTAACCGGGTAGTACGAGCCTCCTATACTACTCAATTTCCTCCAACCCCACCATAACCTCTCCCGAAACTCAACGCCCTTTACCCCCTTCATATTTGCACAGCTATAGGCTAGGCTGAATTACGGCAACATTTACTGTAAATGTAACTGCATATATTTATAAGTACATATGAGAAGTTTTCACTCTTTTGGCCAAGGACGACTTGAACATATAGTCGCCCTCTTGGTGTAATAATAAAGAATGACTGGCAAGAACTCATTTAACTGGAACTACTATCAGAACTTCTATTGGGAACTACATATGGAAGTATGGGGCTACGTATATACTTATGTGAATCAAACACCCCAAATGGACTAGAACTTTACTACGTCTACGACGTTGGTTCTGGGTAATGCTAAAGGCGATTACTAAAAAGATATACATTACAATTACCAATAAGATAATATAAAATAAGTCCTGGCAGTAGTTCAACTCTAGACGAAAACATAATGACTTTCAAGCTTATGGCTATTGAGACTTTTTGTTAGCGTCCTGAGAACTACGATATACTGAAATTTGAACCAAATTTGTCAAAGGCCATTTCCCATAAGAAATATGTGGGGTCTTTCGTTAAGGTATCACCACTTGATATGGTAAATATTATATAATATAATAAAGAGTTTTAGAATAGTTTATGGCATAACTTTAGTAGGGTTCATCCGAAACCCAACTCCTTCTCTTTTCTCTCTGGGTCTCTGGTAGTGACCCTACTACCAGAGACCTAGAACTTAACTTGTAAGGCAATTCAATAAAAAATAGAAAATATCATGTCCCTTATGACAGAATGCCACTGGATCGATTTAGTAAATTGCAAAGTTTAAAGAGAATACAGGTAGTGATTTTGGTGCCTTTAAGATTCCCTAGTGTATCGATGATTGCTTTACACTAATCTGGTTCTTTTACTAATCGAACAGCTTGGAATTTTAAGCCAGTGCATTATTTTGATAGTAGTTTTCCAGTTATAACAGCCCCATTAGAATGAATACACTTCAGTTACACTCACACCATTAATTTTGTTTTTTGTTAAAAGACAAAAGCTACTCCTCTTACATTTTAAAACACAAGCTCAAGAAATTGTTGTGATCTTCAAATTGTTGGCATGTTTAGTCCTTTTTTTCTTTAGAGGGGGACGTAGCCGGTGCTTGCGCGAGCCGGACAAGTGGCCCCCCAGATCAGTGTCCCACCTACCTTAGAATCGCTCTCGCATCTCCTCGAGGTAGGGGTCAATCTCTTGATAGGATGTTCTCGTAGATACCTTGCCCTACATCCCCCCTCCGTGTTACCACGATTAGGGGTTCGGGTCCAACTCTCTTTCCTCCTCCTCCTCCTTCTTCCTCATTATCCTACCTATCATCAATTCTCCCCTGTCCCACACATTCGCATTGTCAATCATACCATTCACCACTTCCCTCATACTCTCGGGCTGACCAACACTTCTCATCTAATCCTGCCTCTCATCGGACCACCTCGGGCACCTGAGTAACGCGTGCTTGGGGTTGTCCCTCTCACCACAGTAAACGCATTCATCCTCATCCACTTTCCCTATCCCACGCAGTTACTCCCTGAAGCATTCATGGTCCAACAGCACCTGCGTGAGGTAGTACCCAACCTCCCCGTGTTTCCTTTCAACCCATAACCGAACGTCTAGAATGAGAGATCTGGTCCACGACGCGCATGCCTCTGCATCCCAACGCCCCTGCCATTTCAACCATAACCTTTCCCTCGCATCCCTCCTCTCAGACCCCCGGTATACCTCTTCCCTCTCCCTCGCCAGGAGATCGATCGGAGGCATACCGGAAATGACCAACACCGTGGCCCCAGACACTGTCTTATAAGCACTCGCCACTCGCATCGCGGCTCTCCTCTGCACCCTTCTCCACCTACCCACATCCAACACTCCCACCCAAACAGGACCGGCATACAAGAAGGTGGACTGTGCCGCTCCCGCAAGGACCCTCCTCTTGACAGCTCTGAGGCCCCTCACGTTGGGCATCAATCTCCCCAGAGCCGACACCGTCTTCCCCGCCCTTACAATGGTCCTCTCCATATGCTTCCTGAAATGCATACCTGGGTCAAGCCACACACCCATGTATTTCAGTTCCGCACCCGGCACGATGGTCACCTCCCCCATCCTGAAGACGGCATGTTTAACACTGGTTAAGGCTTGCATTTTAATGTCATTGGACTGTTTTAATCTAAGATTATTTTAATGGGCGTTAAGATTGTTTTACTATTGTGACGAGATAGACGAATAACGTAATTCAAATACTGATTAAATCAAACTAAGATTAAAACTATCCCTAAAAACCTTATTACATATTCATGTCGCGAAAATATATTATTATTATTACATAAATTAATAGCATATCTGCGTATTATTGGTGAGTAAAGCCTGTCATTTTTAATATTGCGAAGTTTGAGCCCTTTATGAGTACTTTATGAGTGCCTTTCATCAGTACTCTAGATTGTAGCTTTTACTATTAAAGGTAAAGTTATCATAGTTTACAATTATACCCAGAAGAAAACATTTACTTATGAAGCCACACTGGCATTCATATTCAGATTCACCATATATTGAAACAGAAACAAGATTTTATGTTTACAAAATTCAGTCATGGAAAGAATAACTGATGGAATCTAACTGAAATGTAACTTCTTGATTACACCAAAAATCAAAATAAATATCTAGTTACCAAAATTAACATTAACAATCCAAAAATATAGAGAACTTAGGATTTTAGTTTTTGGATAATCACAAGTATACCACAATGGGAACAAGTTGTGAAAGAACAAGAAAATAAATCACAGAAAACGATTTATTGACTATACCAAAAATATATCATAGTATAGTTGATAATTATATAACCTTCACCAAATCTAAATTTTGAAATAATCTTTGAACCCATACACGCTCCTCTTACAGAAATTAAAAATTATTTATCTATTGCAAAAGCCTACCCCAGTATCCTTACAATGGAAACTTGGAAGAATTTAGTGGAATTAGCTAGAAAAACGCGGGACTGAGAAAAGGAAATTGATAATGAAACATTAAATTAATTAATAACCGAAATCATACCCATGGATCGATATATAAATATGCCCTAATTATTATCATAATAATTATTGTATTGTACTGCCTTTGGAAATTTAACAAAAAATATAAAGCAAGGGGAATCAACACATTACTGATGTTTACCAGATCGAGCGAAGAAGTGACTCCCCAATGACAGGATAATGCAAACATCAGCCCTTTCTGAAAAAACTTAAGTTCTTATTTAGGACTGGAGAAGTTATATAAACTATTATGTATATGACCTATTGCAAATTAATGCAAGCTTAGCACTATATCAATTATCTGGGGTAGGGTGGGGCAAAAATCCACACTTTCCAGTTCTCCACACATATGAGTTTGGAAAATGTTCGGTGAGTTCAAAAAAGAATATAAATCGATAGAGTATCTTCCATTCTATCATTCGTTTAAGAAAGAAAATATTACCATTATCTGACACTCCATATTTTCAAATGTTCAAAAACATGATTTTTCAGACTCTTGTCCCATGTGCTGCGACAAAAATCTGCGGTCTGGATATGTGCCTCGCTTCTGCGATTATTTGCCCTACTATCGGAAGGAAGAGTTCATTCCTGCACAACAACCAAATGAAAGATGTCAGATGAAAGGAAAAACTTTATATGTAATTCCTTAACGTATTAACAAAGAAAAATGAACTTTTACTCATATCATCATTAAACCTCATTTTGTCAGTAAATTGTGATAGTCTTCATACAAAAAAACCTTCATTTTCATGTGATCTACTAAGAGAATATCAGTATTCAGTACCATTTAAAGCAAAACTATTCTTTAAAGTGCCTTACTCTAACTACCTCTATATCTCTCTTATAAAAAATATGTCTTTAGTTTTAACACAGCTAACTCAGTTAACATGGACAAAGATATAGTAACTCCATTGAGGGAATAGACAAACAAGTTAAATTATTAGAGAATGTTTGTGTGCAGGAATCTCGACGAAGTGCTACGAATAGGTCTCCATAATTTGAAATAAATACTTTTCTTGATAATGTATCCATCTTCAATCGCTTCTGCAAATCATAGTGGAAGTACCGTATCGTATTTTGGGAGTTTGCTCGTAAAATAAGTTAAATTATCCGTTGCTATAAACTGAAATAACTTTAACCACACGAAAATGGGTAACAACTGTCTTGTTGCCAGGAAAAAATCACCGGATTGAGGTTGCTCCATGGCTTCCGTCTCTATTTCTGAAGAGGACGTGTCAGAGTTGCTATTAAGAGAAAAATGGAAATAGGAGCCTAAAAACTGCGGGAGATGCTAGATGCGTTGCTTGTTTGAAATTTCCGACTGGAAACGGCATCTTCGGTGTTATCTTCTTTTTGGTGGGCTTTCTAGACGCCAATTTCGTAAGCCGATCCTTATTTGGTGTGGGTCTTAGGAGCACGGATTTCAAGTTTTCTCCGAACATTTTTTGTTTTATCTTAAGTTTTGGCAAATGACTGATATGATTTGATCCTCAGGTGACGTTAATTGATGTTTTTTATCAGTTGAAAAAGAGCACATAGGTGTTGGATGGTTTGTTATGTCACGGGCTGGAACAGTCTTCTGCATTTCCTTCTTATCAATGCATTGAATCAATCGCATAAGGTATCTGAACATGCCCTTGAAGCGGATTGGTGATTATTAACGTCGTGTTTGAAATTGGCACTGCGGCAAGAGGTCGTGCTTGCTGATTTCCATTAGTAGCTGATGAAGAGCTTCCTCCTAGATAACTTAACTATTCAGGAGAGGCTATTGCGTCTTCTTCACTTCTTCTTCCAAACGTCTGAATTCAGACGTTTACTCCAATCGCATTACGGGGTTTTGCCGCCCCATGGTTTAATGGCGGCCGACAAAATATGCATTCTCCCTCACCTCGATATGTCTAAGCGGAGATAAGTACATCATTGTAACCCTAACATGAATTACCTAAGAACTGTATCATCACATAGCACTTTGAAAGGAATAGACGTGGCTGAGACACCCCGAAAACGTTCCAATTATTACATCAAGACAATCGAAAATAAACTTACCGTATTTATTTGATGCCACGTGTGAACACTAAAGTGCTATTTCAGTCAACAAATGAGGTATCACTGCTTGTAAGCACTATCTAGCGACAACCGAGATTACCATCACTAGAAACTCATCAGTGATACGACTGATACGTATCATTACCTCGCGCGGATTTTTGCCCCACCCTACCTTATGGTTACCATTAAGTTGCGTCTACATATGTAACAATAGCCCGTCGCGAATATCGCCGCGTTACATTTAAAACGTTACGCGGCGATGTTCGCGACGGGCTTTTGTTACATATGTAGACGCACCTTAACGTCGTCGATGTGGCCATGCGTATCACAACAACGAACATTTCTTTCGATGCGACGCAAGAAAACCGACAACCGATGGATCGCGGTCATGTTATGTGACGGTGTTACAGAGTTCTGTCTACACTATGCGGCGATATGAACGCGATGAAGATCGCGACGGAGATCGCGACGGGCTTTTGTTACATATGTAGACGCACCTTTAGGCTTAGCATTATATAAATGATTAATTATATATTGATTACTACTATTCTAGTTCTTTCTAGTAATAGTTACATACTCATTGTTAAATTCAATTGTTAAATTTGAGTATCAAAGTTTTGTAATTCAAATCAGTTTTTAAAAATTGATTTTTATAACGCACTTCATCCAAAATTTGACTAACGTATAATTTTTTATTTGTATAATCGACATGAAAAAAGTTTTTTCTTACGTTATTCACAGAATTTAAATTTATACCGACTGAATAGGACAGAACTAATTATTAATTCGAGTAAAATATTTATTTAATGAATTCTGTTTGCGAAACAATAAAATTTAAAATATATTGTTTTCTAATTTATGATAATTTACAAAACAATGCGCATATTTTGGACAAAAATGCTGCAAATTAGGATAAACTTTGCGACATAATTCTACTTACACGGTCATTTGAAAACGTTAGCATTTAAATAAGCATACAAATCTATTTTCAAGGTTCAAACTCAAATTAATAAAATATCATAAATACAAGAAGTACAGCTAATTTTCTACAGTAGCTATAAACAGTCAGGGTCGATTGAATGGTGTTGAATGGTGGAAGTGGCGAATATAGCTTGACTGAAATACACTTTAAGATGGTTTTATTGTTCATTTTCTCCGCGTTTTTTTCTTCTCTAGTTGTCATATGCCGGCGAATTCTTTTTTTACTTTAACTAATTTGCATGAATAATATAAAGTGAGTCTCTGAGAATGTTGATGTTAGAATCTCTTTCTTCATACGTATGATGTGCAATATTTTGAGGTAAAAGCATATGCTTGTTACAGTGTTATGATTATGTCCAGAGTAGATTGGCATTTCTCAACTTACATCCAGATTTACGTAAATTTATGTCGAAAGTAGCAGAAAAGTTATCTAAAATGGGGCCAAAACATAGACGAAGAAACTCATCTACCCAACCCGAGTCATTATGTAATCAAGTTGAATCGAGACCAAACCAAGTTAAATCAAGACAAAGTTAACGTTGGAGAGGATCCTTTACTCCAGGAAAAAGTGATAGCCTGGAGAAGAGGGCGACCTGATAATTATTTTCATATATAAAATAAAGGAAGAGTGCATACAAATATATCAACTGTGATAAGGGACTGTATCTTGAACATTATGATATTTATGATATTTCCGTCTTTTCCTCAATTTTGGGCCATTTTTTCTATTTGCATATTACTCATAAACAGTTTAACAGTTTTATGGGGGATAATTACAAATTATATAATACATTAAGTTAGATATTGTATTTTTATTACACATATATATCCTGCAGTTATATACATTTTAAATTTTGCTACATTGAGATAAGTTTTATTATGATAAGCCACACATACGGAAGACTGAATTTCTGCTGTAATCTTCATTGATTTGATAGTGCAGTTGAAAAGAAGTATTCGGTATTGAAGATTGGGTCAGCCCAATGTCTAAACCTTTTGTCCAAAAATGTTCTAGTTCATTTTAGGATATTTTATAAGCAAATATTTTCAGGTACCTATTACCGCAGGTACCTTGGGATAATAAGGCCCACCAAAGGATTATTGTTTTTTTTTTTTGAAAAAAGACTATAATTTACAATAATTTTAATAAAATATCAAGACTTAAAAGTAATACTTTGAGCCTTAAAACCTGCAATTGCAGATAATAAAACCTATGGTATAAATAATAATATAGTGTGAAAATAACATATGAAACACTCCTCAATATTCGTAAATATTTAAATAAAATGTAGTAAAAGTTAAGTACTTACTGACTACGGCAAGCATTCTGGGTACAGGATATTGTCTGTATTATCAGCTGGGGTAGCACACTCCTCATAGGCCCAACATCCACAATGATCTCATCTTCTCATATCAGCGATATACTCCGTGTCACAAATTGCACATTCCCATTCTTCTTCACTCGTAGATGACGAAGGTTTGGATTCAGTAGAAATTTTTGACGTAGAATCGGTACAATTTGAAACTTCACCGTTAAAAAATACAGTCCGTTTAATTTCTACAGCCTTATAATTTAACTACTAATACTTTTTCTTTGTTAAATCTGCTGTCGGCAACACAGCATTTTTCGGTACATTTTGACGTATTACGGCTAAAGATAAATGATTATCAGAATCGTATTCTAAATCAATTTCAGTCTCATCTCGTCTACGGCGTTCGCTAAGATCAGGTCGTTCAGTTGGTAGACTAGGAGCAAATGCCTGAAATGGAAAACTATTTTTGTCGTAGGGAAAAGTGCCTGTAGCTCGGAAACTGTTTGTGATGTTTGAAATTGTCATTGTTTTCTCCCATGTTGGAATAAAAACATCTGCGAATCTCTCTCTCTGGTTAAATCCCGGTCAGAATGTTTATCCCAGTATTTAGTAAGTTCGTCATCACAATACGCTTCGTATGCCCTAAACATTGTCTTATCCAGTGGCTAGAGCTCACGGGCAGTGTTGCTAGGCACGCAATACAAGTGAATTCTATGTTCTTCTGATTTTTCGGCTATAGTAATATCCAAGTAACATTTGGCGCCATCAAAAATTAAAATCACGTGGCGGTGACATGTACACAATGAATTGATCAAGCCACGCATTAAACGTATCTATAGTCATACTTCCCTCGGGAGTCATCATAACTTTCGATCCTGCAAATAAACGATCGGAGTAAGTAGGTTTCACTCTTTTGCCCTTGAAAAGAATTACTGGGGGAATAGCATGTCCATGGGCATTTGCGCATACAACAATTGTAATATTTTGACGTGTTCTTAAGAAGCCATGTGCACTCATCTTGACTCTTTGGCAGCTAATACGTTTTGTTGATGATGAAGGGTCAAACGACAACCTTTCCCATCCATATTGTAAATTTTCGAAGGTTTATTTTTTAGTTCTGTGCGTTATAGCAACTCATTTAGCTTTGTGAAATGGTCACTGACAATATAGCCATTTAACTTTTATGCACGTGTAGGATTCATAAATTGGGCCTTGCACTAAGAAATCCTGGGATGGTTTTTCAAAAAATTTTTTAACCATTTCCTACCAGCAATTTGCGTGTCCTTATTAAAACAATGTCTAATGCCCCTCTGCTCCACATATCTTAACATAGATCGCCTTAATGATTTTGGTGTAAACGAGAATCTGCAAGCGTAATAATTTTATTCTCAAAGTCCTCCTCCATTGCCAAAATTGCCAAATTGACAAATTGTTTCTTCCTCCATTGCCAAAATTGTTTTTCTACCCAATTTCCTCTTTGTACTTCTGGTGCTTATGTGGTTTCTGAGCGTTCTTCTCGGTATTCCACATTTCTCTTCAACATATCGCTGAGACTTTCCACGGTTGATTAAATCTAATGCCTCTACCATCATACTTTCATCCCAGTTTGCTCGTATTCCTCTGTTCTTTTTACCCATTTTCTGTAAAACATTATACCTTTATGTCTAGCAGACAAAAATTAAGACTCGCCTGCCTTATTTCCAGGCATTGCAGAAATTAAGCCCCGGGCCTTATTGCCTGTCGTGTTTATGAATTGATAATTGTAGGTTATGATAACAAAAAGACAAAATTAGTTGAAGTATTCCGATGAAATTGAAGATTATGATGTCAAGCATAGTGTCTGGCAGTACAGTGTTGGAAATAACTCAAAACAGTATAAATTGCTTATCTAACATAAGAACTTCTTTATAACACACACTAAAATATAACGGCCTGTCTAACAGTAAGCCAACAAGCTGTAATATGTATGTTAAATATTCCATGGTGATGATGCCGGTAGACAAGACGACACCAGATGGTCATGCAAAGTCACAGAATGACGCCCAAGAGAAACGAGTAGGAGTATAGGGCGACCCCAGAGACGATGGGTGGTTGATATAAGGGCGATAGCAGGAAGAAAATGGATACAATGTGCACCACCCCTGATCAGTAAATGGCTTTTCAGTAAACAGTTTCAGTGACAGTAAAGTCACTTTATATTCACTTAATCGCTAAAGAAGTACAATGGGCCTTAATATCTGTTCGGCTTTATTACCCCCAGGTACCTTGCAATCGGGAGACAGTTATGTTTTGAGAGAAATACACTTCCTTTTTTACTCAAGGGTATCTCTTCCTCAACCCTTATACATCCACTCCTGGACGAAGGTCTCTCCCAATTCTCTCCATTCCTCCAAGAAAATGGATACAATGTGCACAAAACATTGTATCCATTTTCTTCCTGCTATCGCCCTTATATCAACCACCCATCGTCTCTGGGGTCGCCCTATACTCCTACTCGTTTCTCTTGGGCGTCATTCTGTGACTTTGCATGACCATCTGGTGTCGTCTTGTCTATATGTCCTGCCCATCGCCATTTCATTGTTACTATTTCTTCTATGATGTCTTTTATTTAGGTCCGTTTCCTGATTTCCGTATTTTAAATTTTGTCTCGTAAGGAAATTCCGATCATGGCTCTTTCCATTGCTCTCTGTGATGTTGCGTGGCGACTGGAAGTATGCATGTGTTGTATACTCTTTTCTTAAGGTTGACTGAACTTCGTGGATTTCGAGTATCTATTGTAGCTTTTCAAAGGCTGCCCAGGACAGTCTAATTCTTCTGCTGATTTCAGAATGTTGATTTTCTTTTCCTAGTTTGATGGAGTGTCCTAAGTATATATACTCATTCGTCTTTTCAATAGGTTGTCCTTCCAGCTTTATATTTGTATCAACGGTGGTCATTATCTTTGTCTTGGACTGATTGATTTTTAATCCAATTTTGTTGGACTCGTAGTTTATTTGTTTAAACATACCTTCAACCTCCTGGATATTGTTGGCTATTAGAATTATGTCATCAGCAAACCTTAAATGATTCAGGCGCGATCCGTCAATGTTCATGCCTTCATTTTCCCATTTTAGGTTCTTGAAGACGTCTTCCAGTGTTAACGTAAATGATTTCGGAGAAATACTGTCACCCTGTCTGACACCCCTTTCCAACTTGATTTTATGTGTTTTGGTTGTTTCGTCTAGTTTAATATGCATAGTTGCATTGTTATAAATGTTTTTGATTAATTTTGTATAGCGAGAATCAATTCTTGCGTTATCGAGTGAGTTAAGGAGAGGCCCTATTTCGATGGAATCGAATGTCTTATGGAAGTCGATAAATGCTAGATGTAGGGGAACGTTGTACTCCGTACATTTTTCTATCAAGATACGTATGGTGTGGATATTATAGGTTGTCCCATATCCTTCTCTAAATCCGGCTTGTTCGATGGGCTGATATAAGTCAAATTTTGCAGTCAGCCGGTTTGTCAGTATTTTGGAGAACAACTTATAGAGGTGTGATAGCAGCGATATTGGTCGATAATTTTCGATGTTTGTATTGTCACCTTTTTTGAAGATTAATATCACTTCAGCGTTGTACCAATTTTTTAAGATTTGGCCTTCTTGAAGGCATTTGTTCAGCAAGATTTTTATTGCCTCCTCTATTGGTTTTCCGCCAAATTTTAGCATTTCCGCCGTGATTTTATCTTCTCCCTGACTCTTGCTGTTTTCCATCTGAAGTAGTATTGTTCTTATTTCACTTCTTGATTTCAAGCAGTTCTTCAGAACCGGCGTTCTTAATAGTTTTTTTACTGTGTACTTGACGTCCTGTAGCGGGTGCATAAAGTGTCGTGTAGATCTCTTCGATACATTTGATAATATCCTTTTTATCGTGGACCAAAATATCCTGTTTATTTTTTATTTTGGACATTACAGTTTTCCCCGTACGAAGCCTTGAGCGCAGCACTTTCATTCTGCAATTGTTACTGATGGCCTCTTCTATTGTCTTGGTAGTAAATTGCCTTTTGTCCTTCTGGATTTCTCTTTTCACCTTTTTATTAAGATTTTTAAAGCTCTCGGACATTCTGTCAGTTCATCGTTGCCTTTCTTCTATTAACTTCAAAGTGTGGTCACTTAATTTGGTTACTGACTTCTTTTTCATCCTGTAGCATATTTTCTCAACTGATGTTCTACACTACTCGTGATTTTATCAGTCAGCTGATCGATATTTAATTGTGTTAGTGCTACTTCAGGAGTCAATTTTTGTCGGAGGCTCTTTTCGTACTCAACTTGATTCGACCTTAAGTCCTTAGATGTAGGATAAAGATGATTCTTAAAGAGCTTCCTTCTCTCGCTCTTAATATTGATGTTTATTTTTGCCCGCACCATTCTGTGGTCGCTTCCCGTATAAAATTTATTTAGAAAGGTTACATCTGTGCATATTCTTTTATTGTTGGAAAAGATATAATGTATTTCGTTTTTCACAGTTTGGTTTGGATTTCTCCATGTCCATTTTCGTTGATCAGACTTATCGTAGTTTACTAACATTTCTTCTCTACCATTTCGTTTACCTAATCCAAATTTACCGATATATTGCGTTTCTCCATCTTTTCTTTTTCCCACTTTCGCAAAGTCTCCAGTGACTATTACAAATCTCGCTTTTTCCATTTGTCTCGCTTTAATTAGATCTTCGTAAAAGATTTCAGCTTCTTCATTATCAGATGAGCTAGTTGGAGCATATCCATGAATGACTTGTAGCTTGTATCTTTTGTTTAAGGATATAATAATATATATGACTCTTTCAGACAATGCTTTGTATTTGGTCACGTTGTATTGGAATTTCTTATTAACCATAAAGACCACGCCTCCAATATGATGATTTATTTCTGAGTTCCTTTGGAAGATGGTATGTCCCGATTTTAATATAGTGAGCTTTTCACCCGGAAGACGTGTTTCAGATATTCCAATTATGTTCCATTTAATATTACTTAGTTCTTTTTCTATGAGATGTTCTTCGGTTCTCATAGTTCTTTGTATGCAACTAACCAAATTTGTGTTTGTGGGTGGATACGTTGTTGTTTAGTCGAGTTTATGCCTCTCCCAGAATCCGTGAGGCTGACTGTTTGTACAGTGTGAAATTCTGAGCATGCTGCTCTACTCACCTGGGGTATTAAGTTTTTAGGCTTCAACAGTTCATGGGGATTTTTGACAGGTTTTTGGCATATAAATTCACCACGCTTGCCGAACGTGTTGGTGAGTGAATAGTAAAACTGTGAGTGCTGCCGTTGATCTATATTAATTAGATTCATCCGCCACCATCTCTGAGGCATTCCACTATTCTTGAAATGTCTAACCTGCCAGACCCTTCCATGATTTTCAATCGTTTCTGACAGGTCCCCTTTTTTACTCTCGTTGGTTTGTCGATTCATTTTCCCGCTGGGGTTTGCACCCAACCTTCCAATGAATTGCTCGATGTAACAGGGTCCACCACGTGAAGGTGAGAGTAGGGTTGGGTAGGAGTGGCTAGGGAACACCCTCTTACGAAGGTTTTCCTATATTTCGCGTCACTACCCCTTGGACCCCCTCAAGGGTATAACAGCTTCTTTTTTTAGAAGTTTTTTAGATGTGTACAATACCATGTGTCTTATTTAAAATGAAAACACGCAGATATTTTCGTCATTTTTTTAAATCTAGATTTGAACTTTGGCATAATAAAATTGTAGTCCAATATAAGACGTACACAACTTAAATTTAATACAATCGAGACAACAAACAGATTGTGAGACAACGAAGTATCTAAAAGAATTTATCAGAAAAAGTTGTTCGGAAGTTTGAGCCCCAACAGCATTTTTAGTTTCTTCAATATTTTTCCACAAGTCCGCACACGGTTACAATTTTCGTTTTTAATTTAATAGGATGCGATAGAAATGAACAAAATGTTATTATGTATAAATGAAAAACAATAAGTGTCGATTTGGAAAAAAATACATTTTAAGAGAAAAGAAAACAAGCACTTAACTTGGTAATTGGAATAAGTAAAAAACAACAGTTTAAAGTAATAATCGATTTTATGAAATAATTACTCATTACATATAAATAAAAATTTTAATTAATTAAGCTCATCTTATTTTAGCAGAAAGTTCTTCTGAGGCTTTCTGGCATTTTTGAGCCTTGTATTGTGAACTTTATTTTTCACTGTTCTCAGAAATAAAAATCTAATGGTGTAATATCAGGGGACCTAGAAGTCCAAAGTTGAAAAGGATTATATTCCTATTCAGTGCATTAGAAAACGTTCATTCAACCAGTGGTAAACAATTCTTGAATTATGGATTGACGCACCATCTGGCTGGAAAATAAAAACTTCTGTCGCACATTAAGAGAAATATTTTCAATTTTGTCCCATAATTCCGTATAAAAAACTTAACTGAAAACTCAGCATGTAACGAGTTATTAAAGAAATACAGACCAGTTATTTTGTCCAGAATTCCACACCATACGGTAACTTTCTCTGAATATTGATCTTTACAATTAATAACCTAATAAGGATTTTCTGTAGCCCAGTATCTACAGTTTTGAGAACATGCCACACCATTTGTGATAAACATAGCCTCATCAGTAAACAAAATTTAATTGAATGTTCCCATTGTCTAAAAAATTTCCCTGGACCCAATGTAGCCTAGTCCGTAGGGAGTTTTGCCCTGCAAAAGGTGGTGTAGTAATAATTTTTTAATATGTTGTTCAGGTCTAGGCCTTGACAAAAAATTCAATTTTTCGACCTTGGGGGGAGGGGGGCGCTCGAGCCGCCATCTTAATAAAAGGTACAAAAAAAATTATTTTTTTGAAAATCCGCAGCGGTTAATTCAACGACGAAAATACCTCTAACCAAAGTTAAAAAAGATAAAATTCCTCTCATTTTTGGTAATAATATTTTTTTTGTAAGTCTTATATGTAACGAGTTACAGCGGAAGAAAAATGAACATTTTTCCCAAAGAAATAATAAAACCCCATTTTTGACGGTAAATTTAATAAGCATAAATTACACTTATTTTTTTTTCTATAAGATTATACAGCGATATCTATTTCAAATTACAGTGATTTTTTTGTTACATATAAATTATCTTACCGCCGCAGGAGGGTAATATAAGCTAGTAGTAGCTATCATTTTGAAGTTTCATTCTGGTTTGTGTACATATTTCCTAAAGCGTGTGTAGCAGGTATAACCGTACCTCGTAAGGGCAGCCCTCTCTCTTGTTTAGAAAGAGGGGTGGGGCAGGGTTAAATTCAGCATTAAATTCACACGCAAAGACAAGGTCATCCCATTGGCAGCAGTCAATAGCAGCATAAAGTCGATGAAGCAATAATTTCCATAAACCCACTCATGCTGTTTCAGAGAATGTGCATTGCGAAGAAATCAGACGAAGAGTTGGGACTATCTTAAATTCATTCTAGATGTTGGGACTATCTTCATTATATAATGTTTTCACACCACTTCCAGAAGGTGTTGAACTCGGAGATAACCAAATCAATGTTTTAGATGGAGGATACCCCTTGCACAAAGTTGTATGGCATCGTAATGATTGTTTTGCGTCCATTTGCGAGAAGTACGTTCAATATGTACAAAGTCACTACGGTTCACATACAGTCGTTGTCTTCGATGGATACCCAATTGATGGTGGCAAAAAGAATACCAAGACCATAGAAAGACTTCGCCGATCGAAGAAGCATATGTCTGCGGATGCTCTCTTCGATAAAACAATGCCGGTTCAAGTTTTCTAAGAACGATTCTTAGCCAATGAAAAGAATAAAGTCCGTCTAATATCGATGCTGACAGCAAAAATGGAACAGACTGATATTACTGTTAAACTGAATAAGATGCTGATGTGTTTATTGTCAGCACAGTGACATCTTTGTGCTCAATATTTGATGATATTTTCGTCGTTGGCGAAGACATTGATCTTCTTGTTCTGCTGACAGCATTAGCACCATCTCAAAGTAACATATACCTTCGCAAACCAGGAAGAGGCAGAATTTCTGAAAGAGTATACGCCGTGAATAGTTTAAAGCGCAAAGAAGTGGCTGAGAACATTCTGTTTCTCCATGCGTTTAGTGGCTGCGACACGACATCGTCCACCTTCAGTCAAGGAAAAACAAAATTTTGTTCGCTTGTCCGCAGAAAACCGCAAGACTTAGTGCCACTATTAGCATATTCAAACATAAGAATGCAACACCAAAGCACATCGCAGACGCTGGAGCACGCTTTTTCGTTGCTTTGTATGGTGGCAACATGGAAGGGAAACCTTGGACAACGAAGTCTAGTACCAACGTTTCGCTAAATCAACTACAAAAAGCAAATTCAATCTTGCTTCTTTGCCACCAACAAAGGACGCTGCACGATATCATGCGTTCAGGACGTACCATCAAGTCCAAACATGGTATGGGATTAAAAAAAATCCAGAAGACTGGGGCTGGAAACTTGGTAACAATGGGCTCGCGCCACTCACAACGACAGAGCAACCCGCGCCTAAGAACTTGTTAAAGTTTATTTCATGCACGTGCCGAAAAGGATGCGGTGGAGCATGTGGTTGCAGGAAAGCTGGGTTGAAGTGCTCTGTTATGTGTGGCTTCTGCAGTGGTCAGTCATGTGAAAATATACCAGAGCTTCGTATTGACAGCGAGGACGAAGATGACGAACAGTCAATGGAAGAAGAACGGATCCTCCGAAGCATCGATGATGATGGCATTGAGGACGGAGATACTGAAGATACTGAAGACGTCAACAACAACCACCGACCAGGACCATCAAGAAAGGGAAAACGTTAATGTAATTAAGATGCCGAAGCTGTGGATTAGGCCTATCGAGGATACCACTATAAAAAAACCGCCATTTACTCTACCTCAAGGTGGTGTGGAAATGAGTATAGTTTGAATTTACAAAAATATTATAACTATGTAATACAAAGCGAGAAATAATCGAAAAAATCACAAAAATAAATAGTTTTATTATTTTTTGGGAAAAATGTTCATCTTTCTTCCGCTGTAACTCGTTACATATCAGACATAAAAAAAATGTTAATACAAAAAATGTGACAAATTTAGTCTTCTTTAACTTTGCTTAGAGGTACTTTCGTCGTTGCATTAACCGCTGTAGTTATTTTCAAAAAATAATTTTTTTTATCTTTTATTCAAGATGGCGGCTCGAGCGGTCCCTCCCCCCCAAGGTTGAAAAATAGAATTTTTTGTCAAGGCCTAGACCTGAACAACATATTAAAAAATTATTACTACACCACCTTTTGCAAGGCAAAGGTCCTTTTTGTCCCCTACGGACTGGATTAATAGTAAAATTCTATCTAACCTTTTATTTTCATCACCTTCTTTCAAAGTATGTACAAATTTTGGTTAATAAGGCTAGATTTTATGACGACTGAAATATCTTCTAATTTTTTCCTTGTTGGCGTCAGTTGAGACGCTAGATCTCGTAGACTCACTCTTGGATTCGCTTGATTTGCTACTAAGGTTGCATTATCTTCAGGTTGCCGATGTATTCGATGAGGTTAATAATTCTGAGATCTTTTAATAACACTCGCAGTTTCATTTATCCCCATAAATACTCTTTCCAATGCAGTTCCATGACTAATAGCGACTCGTAAAGGATGTCTTCGGTTAAATTTTGCCGCTACTTGTTTGCTACTACGAGTCCCATTACCAAATAACCTTATTATTTCGATTTTTGCCCTTAAATGCATACGCATTTTATGATTCTAGACTAGAACTTTACACAATACAACTGAAAGTTTTTTCTGATTGACATTTAATTTAATCATAGTTTTTATTTTCATTACCTTCTATTAAATTGAAAACCAAAATTGTAACCGTGTGTGGAAAAATATTGAAAAAACTAAAAATGCGAATTTCTTTGTGAGGGACTGGACCCCATTTGGGGCGCTGCTGTTGTCTCAGTTTATTATTTAAATTTAAGTTGATTGCCTCAAAATGTACATCTTATATAGGACCACAATTGTGCCAAAGCTTAAATCTGGATTGTGAAAATGACGAAAATATCCAGGTGTCTTCATTTTAAATAAGGCACATTGTTTTTGTTGTTCTAACGTAACATTTCTTCAAGCTACACTCGTCATCTGGTTAAAATAAGATCGATCTGTGTTGCTTAAACAGCTATCATGTATTCTCGAATAAATTTAAATAGTTCTGGTGCTCGGCATCAAATGCTTTACTTTTCAGTAGCTTATTCTAATACTGTCTACATACGAGGTGCGTTCACGTTCTAAGGTCTCCGATTTTTTGTTTCATGACTGAGAGCAGATAGACACATGAGGTTTGGTTTACAATACGTGTGAAGCCTTTGTGATTGCGTGACAGAGATGGCAGCACTGTACGGCTCACAGTTCCTCTAGCGGTGACAGGGAGAGTGAGGACTGTTATTGACACTTAAAATGGCGATGCTTTCGTTACAAGAACAGCGAGTAATCATTTGTTTTCTCCACTTGCGTGGTGCGACACCCATTGAAATTCATAGCCAGTTGACTGAGACATGTGGCGATGGTGTCATGAATGTGAAAAATGTGCGTTCGTGGGTCAGACAGTTCAAAGATAGCCGAACTTCGTGTGATAACGAACCAAAACAGGCTCGGCCTCGCACTAGACGACTGACAACATGGTCACGCGAGTTGACAAACTTGTTTTGGAGGATCGCCGAGTGAGTATGAAAACCATCGCCTTCAAGGTTGGAGGTTCCGTGGGATCTGTGCACACAATCCTGCATGATGATTGATCCTCCTCCTCCAAGTAGGTGCTACGAATGCTGTCGGACGACCACAAGGCTGTGCGCGAGGCAATTTCCTCGGCAATGTGGATACGTGATGAAGGCATGAATGGAACTTTCTTTTTATCAATTGTAACAATGGATGAGAGATGGATGCCGTTTTTGAATCCTGAAACGAAACGCCGGCGCCGGTCAGCTCAATGGAAGCACGGAGGCTCACCGCCACCAAGAATCTTTCGGGTAAGCCGGCCGTCTTAAGTTCGGGTATGGTGGCCATTTTTTGGGATAGCGATGGCGTAATTCTTACTCATTGCGTTCCAAAGGGCACTACGGTGACAAGTGCAACCTACCGACATGTTTTGAAGGGCAAGCTCCTTCCAGCACTGTAATAAAAACGGCCGGACAAGGCTGCACGTGTGATTTTTCATCAGGATAATGCGCCAGCTCATCGGGTGTACGGGACACAGCAGTTTCTTCTTGAAAGCAACTTTGAAGTGATTTCCCATGCTCTCCATTCACCGGACCTGGCTCTTAGCGATTTTTGTCTTTACCCAACGATGAAAAACACTCTTCGTGGTCGCACATTCACTAGTCGTGCCGCTATTGCGTCAGCGATTTTCCAGTGGTCAAAACAGAGTCCTAGAGAAGCGTTCGCAGCGGCCACGGAATCATCGCGTTGACGTTGTGAAAGATGTGTACGGTTGCAGGGAGATTACGTTGAATAGTGACGTTACGTTGAAGAAGTTGCAAATTTTTTGTATGATTAATTTGTGAGAAATAATATCGGAGACATATTAGCTATAGTAAATATATAAAAATACACGTAAGTACATTGAAAGCATGTACAAAACTCTTTATAATTTATATTCCAAAGTCTCCAAGAGAATATTTAATCGTCTGCGTTAGAGCTACTACATCTGCTTTTATTTTAAGAAAGTATTTTATAACATTCATTGAGACTGAAATTTACTATAAGTGTCACGCAACTCGTAAATGGTGACGCAAGTAATGACATACAAAACTAGCTAAGGATTAATATCCACATTTATATTAATATTAAGGCATCAGCTTAATAGTAGATAATTCATAAACTGATATCTTCAATTTATTAATAAAAGTGAATGTTTCTCGTAGACTCCAGAGACTAGATAAGACGAATACTGTTGGAGGCCGTGTTGGTAAAACGATATATTTGCATATTGAACATATTAATAAAATTTATTTATTGCAATGTCCCATTATAAAAATCAATAGGGTCAATTCAAGGCTAAAATCTGTCAGTTATATATCGATTAACTCGAATATTATTGAGATGTTCTTATAGAACTGGGATATAAAGAATAAAAAATAAACTAATATAGATAAAGATGAAACAATCCGGAAGTGGGAACCAAAACACATAAAGAACCATAAATAAATGGAGAAATGACGTTTGTAGAAAATAAAATTACAATTATAGTTTATAGATGATCTATACAGGGTGTAACATAAAGGTTGGGAATAAATTAAACAGTGGATTGCTTAGTACAAACAAATAGATTTTCTTCATATGAAGTTATGCTCTATGGGTTTTCGTTTCCAAGCTACAGGGCGCTAAAGAATTTAAAAAAAATTAGTTTTTCTCTAATAACTTTCGAAGATTAGAAGATAATTAAACGAAATTTTAACCGTAGCTTAATTTGATAATGCCCTAGTAACAAGAAGAAGATTGACTTCGTAAGTTACTCAGTGGCGTACGTACACATTGTACCGTAAAGTTTTCGGAAGAAAATTGTGGTACGCCACAAGTAAAAACCTTTTTTTATTTCTTTTTTAAGATCTACTTTTCATTTTAAATAAAATTACCCTCTTGCGTTTTATTTGTATCTCTTGTCATTTTCCCGTAATTAGAACTTTTGCAAATACTAATTTTTTCCCACTGCTAACATAGGAAAATTAAAGTAATAAAAACATTATCAAGTATTATTTGACTCAGCCACCGAAAATGGTCGAGTAAGCATTGAAAATACTTTTTGATTGAATATGATATTGAAATGTCACATTATTTTAACAATAATAAAAAATAGAGGTAACTTAGGAATTTATAGAATTTATTGACTAGATAATAGGAAGTAATAAACTAACAAACTCGACTACAAAAGGTGCAGGAAATGTTGCCCCCTAACTTCAATACATTTTTCAATGCGTTTTCTCATGGATTCTCTTACTTGCCCAAAAATACCAGGCATCTCTCGAATTTGCTGACAGCCCATTTCAACTCTTTGCCGAAGGGTCTGCACATCAGGAATGGGAACGGAATAAATTATGTTTTTTAAGTGCCTCCACAAATAGTAGTCTAATGGATTAAGGTCAGGATAACGAGGAGGCCACGCTCTTGGCCCTCCACGACCTATCCATTTATTTCGGAACGTTTCACTCAGATATTCTCTCACTTCTCGCCTAAAATGAGCTGGTGCATAAACCACATGTTCTGGCGTGTTTCAATTGGGACTTCTTCTAATAGAGGTTTTAATTCGTTTTGAAGAAAATCCAGATACGATAATCCGTCTAGTCTATTTGGTAGTACTATGGAACCAATCAAAATATCGCCAATTATTCCGGCCCAAACATTAATTGAAAATCGCTGCTGGTGCCGAGATTGTATCATTCCATGTGGATTTTCATCAGCCCACAGATGGTTATTGTGGAAATTAACTATACCATCCCTTGTAAATCCAGCTTCGTCGGTAAATAAAATGAATGAGTGGAATAACAAATTCTGATTACACTTATTTAAAAACCAGGTACTAAATCTGAGACGTGATACATAATCCTTGGCAAAAAGTGCTTGCACTCTTTGTAGATGGTATGGGTATAACAAATTATCGTGCAGGATTCGTTGGACAGTCATATGACTTACTCTCTCCATTCTTCCAATTCTTCTAGTACTTGATTCAGGATTCGCCTCGACCGTCTAAAGGATTCGTTCTTCAAGTTGTACTGTCCTTACATTTCGAGGTCTTCCGATGGAGGTGCAAGGCTTTAACGAGCCGGTATCACGTAAGCGCGCATGAATTCTCGAGAAAGTCTTCCTATTTGGAATGCACCGAGCTGGAAAACGTTCAACATACAGACGCACAGCTAACACAGTATTTCCGTTGGCAAGGCCATAAATAAAATGCATATCTGTTAATTCTTTAAATGAGTAGTCCATTTTTAACATATCTAAACCAAAGTACAACCGTTTAAGGAAAACTAAATGTCTTAACTGACAATTGAGTCAAAGCATACTTCATAATGTTTTTGTAAATTTCATTTTCTTATGGAAGTGGGAAAAATAGTATTTGCAAAAGTTTTAATTACTGGAAAATGACAAGAGATACAAATAAAACGCAAGAGGGTAATTTTATTTAAAATGAAAAGTAGATCTTAAAATAGAAATTAAAAATTGTTTTTACCGGTGGCGTACCACAATTTTCTTCCGAAAACCTTACGGTACAATGTGTACGCACGCCACTGAGTAACTTACGAAGTCAATCTAATATTTTCTTGTTACTAGGGCATTATCAAATTAAGCTACGGCTAAAATTTCGTTTAATTATCTTCTAATCTTCGAAAGTTATTAGAGAAAAACTAAATTTTTTGAAATTCTTTAGCGCCCTGTAGCTTGGAAACGAAAACCCATAGAGCATAACTTCATATGAAGAAAATTTATTTTTTTTTACTAAGCAATCCACTGTTTAATTTATTCCCAACCTTTATGTGACACCCTGTATGCTATATAACAAAATATGTTATTTAAAACATAAAAACACAAAAGTATGTGACGAAATATGTTATGTGCAACACAAAATCATAGAAGCACAAAAGAAATAGAAAGAGATCGAGTAGCAATTTTTTTCGGGAATAAAAATGTTATGTAAATTTAACCCTTAAGTGGGCGATTTTACCGTTGTTAAAGATGACTTTACTGACTACTCGCAATATGCCCCTACTCTGTTTGCTCTTGAAATTGCGTTTTGGTTGGTTGATCTTTTTGGTTTTGTAATTGGCTGATTACAATCAGCCAACGGTCTCAATTTATGACTCCTAAAGATTCTCTCTATACTATTTAGAGTTCAAATAGTACTTTAAACGCCACTGAAGCTTCCTGCAATGAGCTTATCGTTATCGCAGCCCTTATTGGTCATAATGCGTGCCCCTTCTCTTGAGGATCGTGCTCTGGCTGGCAAAGCCTGACAGTTTTTCTTGCTTCACTCGCTCGTAACGGCGTTGGGGCGAGCCATTCGTGCTTCTTTCATTCCGGAGATTGGAGTAGCGGTTAACATACTCTGTCAGAGCGTTTCCAGGATGAAGCTGACCGCAATACGTGATGGTGTGGACTACTTGCCGATGGCGTCCATTTGTGGTCTAAGTGCGGCAGTACTGGTTCCCGCAGCAAGCGCAGCTCGGCAACTACTCTACATTTCCACTCTATTCCCACTCTTTTTATAAGCTGTTAGTAGGCATTTGCTCGATGTCTTTCTTCACATACCCTGGTCACTCGTACGCACTGTTAATGGATGCATCTCGTGACCTGTTTGGTTTTGGGCGCAATTTAGAGAGAGGAAGAAAAACAAACGCACTCGTCCGTCCGTATTTTCCTCATCTGGGCAACGTCCCCTGGTCTGGCCTCCTCCTGGTGCACCCACTACCGACGATGGTGACGATCCTAGGTTAGATTTCGTCCACCAACTCGTGACGCGGATGCTCAATCCCTTGTAGCGACCACGTCCTTAACCTTTTCCTTGATGAGTGATCCCTCGATGCCGTGGTGGAAACCGTGTTATCCTTCGACATCGTTTTCTTAGGGTAGCGTAGGCAGTTGTTTCCTCAATGGAGGTATTAACCAGGTCCACATTAGAAATCCCTCGATGCTGAAGAAGATGTTGGTGCAGGCACGATCACACAAGTACTGACTTTTGATCCCTGACACTTGATAATGAGATAAGTGGGTGTTGGGCCGAGTGGTATGAACCACTCTTTACCCGACTTATTACTATAGACCTAGACCGTCTAGGTTCCGGGTGGGCTCTTTTTCCCCATCGCACTCCCACGCCAAAGGCAAGAATATGCCCTTTGTGCGATGGGAGCGATACAAACAGCCGAATAGGTCCTATTTCTTTGTGCAATAAAAATGTCCGAACTGACCTCTCCTAGTCCCAGCTCGTTGGATCCCGCTGGATGATGCCTTTTGGGACACTCTTCATGCCTTTTATGAGTCGCTTCGCCACCCATAATAATATGTAAATGACCATTAATCAATCGCGACAGTACCGAAGTAGTATGATCTCAGCCAAATTCCCGGTTGGTCAATATGGAATACGAGGACGTTTTGCTCCTCCCATCTACCCTTTGACAGGTTGAAAAAAAAACTATATTGAATTTATTTATCTATTTTTGTGTCACGGCTATGAACAATTACAATTTTTTAACCCTTTCGCTTATAAACAGTATATTTTGGACCAGTTTTTGATGACTTATTTTGGAAACGGGAGCAAAAGAAGAAATCTTAAGCAGTGTCAAAATAAACGCATAATTTTTTTGTAAGATATTTGAATCACCTACTATCACCAGAAAGGGGTTAAATATAAATTTTGTCCGAGCTTAAACCCTATTCTTCTTCACTAACGTTCACAGAAAGTTCTATTTCGTCATTTCTAAGTGCTATGTTCTTCAAAAACAATGTACAAACTGTAAAAGTACCTATTCAGGACTAACAATCACCGCACACTTGTCTTGAACATAATGGTGCAGTCGTAAAGTGATAGTCAAGTAGACAAATCGCGCCGATAATCAACAAAACCCTTGTCTTTTCTCTATTGTAAGGAGTAAGAACGTTGTCAACATTCCAAACTATTTCCACGCTGCATGCTAAAGAAGAGGTACCGCTGCGCTACGCGTTATAAAAGAGGCGTGACCGCGCTGTGCGTGAAAAAGGAGGCGTGGCTGAGCTGTGCGTGAAAATGGAGGCGTGTCCGAGCTGTGCGTGGACAAAGTGGCGTGACGGCACTACGCGTGAAAGGAGAAGTGCTCTCATCTGTGAGAAGACCCCACTCGAATTCAAGTAAGCAGCAAATCCTTATCCTCCTCTATGTATCTCCACCTTGACGCGGTGAGGGGGCTTGCGTGTCCTAATGATCCCGAGAGCTAAGTCGACGGTACTGTAACTACCAGAAGGGACACCCAAGTCGAACAAGTCAAGTCAAGGGAGAAGGACCAGATCAAGAGAGATACCCGGTCCTCCAAGGATGGAGGTTGAGTCGTAAGGCCAGCAACCTTACACTCATAAAACAACTAAAAAAGCTAAAACACCCAGAAACATGCCTCGGAATTCGGATGGATCCAAAAATAGACGAAAACAGCAACGAAAATGGACATTGAATTTAGGAATATGGAACGTACAAGGAATAAGAAATAAACAACAAGAAATTGTCCTAGAATGTATTCAGCGTAAATTATATATAACAATCCTCTCAGAAACGAAAAAGAAAGGACAAGGAAGTGAAACAGTAAAAGACTTTACTCTTTTATACAGCGGAGTTGACAAAAGTGAAAGAGCAAGGGCAGGAATTTCAATAATGATACACAAGAGACTTCAAAAATACATAAAATCTTGGGAGGCGATGAGCGAACGTATTATGAAATTGACGATTCAAATAAGAGGAAGAAATATGACGATCGTAGGAGTATATGCCCCTAATGACGATGCTACTTTCCAAGTAAAAGATGCCTTTGAAGAAGAACTAAGGAACATTATTGACCAAATACCGAATAATCATGAAATTATAATAGCAGGAGACCTCAACGGAAGAGTAGGGAAACAAAATAATAATAAAGTGGTAGGAAGACATGGCGAAGAAACTATAAACGATAACGGACAAAGATTAATCAATATCTGTGACCAATATGACCTAAAGATAACGAACAATATCTGTGACCAATATGACCTAAAGATAACGAACACATTTTACGCACATAAAGACATACATAAGTACACGTGGTACCAGCACACAAGGGGACTTAAATCGATTATCGATTACCTCATTACTAGACAACAGCCAGGTATTAAAGTACAGGATATGAAAGTAAACAGGGGAGCAGACTGTGGATCCGACTACTGCTTAGTGGTAGCGAAAATATATGTACCATACATCGCAACTAGTACTCTGAAGAAAATAACATCCAAAGAAAATCATATAAACATTATGAAATATAACCTCGAAAGCCTACAACACGATAGTACAAAATACCTATTCTGCAAAAGATTAGACGAGAAATTAACACAAATTGAAAGAACAACGGAAGAAGAATACCACCATATTAAATCCTGTATAACTGAGGCAGCCCAGGAATCTCTCGGAATTCAGAATAACAAAAACAAACCATACTGGTGGGATGAGGATATAGAGAAACAAATTAAGGAGAAAAAACAAATATACGAAAGAGTCCTACAGAAGAAGGATGCAGAAACAAGAGAAGAATATAAGAAAACAAATAGAAAAGTAAAGGCAGAAGTATTAAAGAAGAAGAACCAATCTTGGATTAAAAGATGCGACTACATAGATCAACAGATAGGAGGTACACGAAGTTCAGAAGCCTGGAAGACAATAAAATCAATGAGAACAAATAACAAACAAGGAACTAGTCTAAACGGTATAACAAATTCAAAGTGGACACAACATTTTAAACACCTGTTAGAAGAGCAGAGACCGCAATATATGAGAGAAGATCAAGAACCACTCAATGCTGATCACATACATCTCGAGATATCGCAAGTACAAGAGGCGATAAAATCCACAAAAATAAGAAAATCACCCGGACCTGGCGGAATATATCCTGAACTTATAAAATACGGATCATTGAAACTAACACAAATGCTGAAAAATCTATATGAAAGGTGCTTAAATGGAGAGGAAACCCCAAAGGAATGGAGAACTTCCTATATAACATCTATATATCAGAAGGGGCCGAAAAATTACAGAGGTATAACGGTGATGCCAACAATACGAAGGATATATTCACGAATTCTTAAGAACTTGATAGAAGAAGACATAAAAGATAAACAACCGGAAGAGCAGTCATGATTTAGAGCGGGCAGATCGACAATTGATAACCTTTTCACACTGAAACTTGCCATGGAAAAACGTACCCAACATAACAGAGAAACACATATAGCCCTAATAGACTTAGAGAAAGCCCATGACAGTGTCCCCATATCACAACTATGGACAGAAATGCGAAACCTGGAAATAAACCAATCTTACACAATAAAAACTGGGAATAACAGGCATACATAATATTTCCGAACATCGAAAGGCTTAAGACAAGGATGTTGTCTGTCTCTCACTCTATTTAAAGTATATCTTGACAGATCCATACAAGGGTGGATAAGAAAATGCAGAAACATGGGTCTTAAAGTGGGAGACGGCACACTTTACAGTCTATTTTTTGCAGATGACCAGGTAGTGATAGCGGAGGATGAACAAGATCTGAGCTACATGACGAGAAAGCTAAGAGAAGAGTATGAACGAGCTGGACTTACAATAAATTTAAACAAGTGTGAATATCTGGCAGCCGGCTGTGGCGAATGTAATGATCTGGAGCTAGAAAACGGTGTAATTAGAGAAGTGCAATTGTGCAAGTATTTAGGAGTTATCTTTAATAAACAGGGAAACAGCAATGATGAAGTGAGGGAAAGAATTAATAAAGGTAGAAAATCTATTGGAGCATTAAACTCAATATTGTGGAAAATGAATATAAGGAAAGACAACAAGCTACGCATCTACAAAAGCAGCGTACAAAGCGTAATTATGTATGGAGCGGAAGTGTGGGATTTAAATAAAGAAAACAAAAGAAAAATTTTGGTCACAGAAATGGACTATCTAAGAAGAAGTTGTAGGATATCCAGAACAGAAAGAATTAGAAATGAAATAATTAGGCAGAATATTGGCATTGAAAAAGATATTATAGATGAGGTCGAAAAGAAACAATTGGTATGGTTCGGACATACAAAAAGAATGGGGCAACATAGGTGGCCAAGAAAAATACTAGTATATATATATATATATATATAAGCAAATCCTTATCGCATCATCCTAAAGATGGTGCCGAAAGGGATCACAAATTATGATGTTTATAGCTTATAAACATCATAATTAACCCTTAATTAAATAATTTTAACAAAGCCAATAAAAAATAATAAGTAAATATTGTATTTTTTTGATTTATTATTTATATTTATCCCATTTTATTCCAAATTCACAAGTTTCTTTTATTGTGCGGCATCGCCGCATGATTATTCAGTATTATTGATATAACATCACCTGGAAACCTATAGCTTTGTTAAAATTATATGCGGCATAGTAGGACAATTTGCAAAAGAATTCGGGGTGGTATCTTAAGGATTGATAAAGTAAGAAAGGTTTTAAGTTTATATTCAGTAAGTTTTTTATATAATTCAAAATAATTTTTAATTTCATTCTTTTATCCTTTCAAATAACGGTTATATTGTGTGAAAACAATATTCCGGGATACCTTGTATATTCATCAAATACATTTTGTCATGACAGAGTAATTTATCAATTGAGTAAGGGAAAGATTAATTAAAGCGTGTGTTATGTAATGAAAACATTATAACCACTAACATCTCCGTTTGTTTTCTTTTAATAACCGAGTTTTCTCTTCTTCAGCCGCCCTTTTTGCACAATCATTATTATTTTCCATTATACCCTTAGAAATATTCACCCTGAATGAATATTTCATAAGAGCTTTAATTACAGCAAAAGATTAATTCACAAAATTAATCAACCCATATTCAAGGTTCTCTCTATCTAGGTATCTTCATTGTTTTGAGTATTATGAAAGTGATTGGGTCGCCTGTCTTACAGATCTGGTTTACACCAACGTAATCTGTAGATATAAATATTCATATTTCATATTATGCCTAGGCTTTGCTAATTCGCGAAGGCTAGACAATAATATCGATTTAATCATGAATATATTTTGTAGGTAAACTAATATAATCTGGTATTTAATACATAAAATGGAGATAGAATATAATGGAACATTTAATACATCATCGACTTGAAATATAGGTAATAATAAATTAATTTTAAAGTTCACCTCTCTCAAGATAGTCACCTGCTCTATTGACCGAGAGTATAATTGACTACAAATTTAATTCACTATTGCCAATATTTGAGGGAAACCATCGAATCTGTGCCACTTTATTCTATCTGCATGATAATATCGTAAATATTAGTTCTCCTCTAGTTTTCCGACTCCTGGACAGAATTAAAGCATCAATTAAACTTCACATTATTACTTTTATTTATTCGAAGATTTATGTTATAATACCTACGTGGTTCTAATTAAATGATTTCAACTAATGTTTAATCAATCAGAATGGTATTATCGAGGAAGAAATATGAATAAATAACAGAAAGGAACAATAACGTCAAATGCAATGAAAACAGTGTTAATGAAAAGCTTTAAAAAAATTGGAGGTGAACTTAAATCGTAAAAATTTAAATTCAATTGTATGGAGATCCTCCTCTAGTACTTATCACTGCTTCCATTCATATGAGCATGCTATTGATCAAGTGGGGAATGGTTCCCTGAGGAATATTCGCTCATTTCACAAGAACGACTTTTCGAATTCCCTACGGGTCATAAGGGCAGACATGGGGGGCCTGGGGGTTTTAGTGCATTCCATAGATGCTCTATGGGGTTCATATCTAAGCTTCTTGATAGCAACGCCATAGTTAAAATATTCACAAATCGAAAGTAGTTCAGTATGTTTTTATCAACCCAGGATGAGCGTTATTCTGCTGCAAAAAAAATTTAAGTTGTCCCGGACAAATGAGGCAAACGACATTCCATGTTCTTCTACGACGTTTCCTTATGCAGAAATGTGCATTTATGGATCTACTCCGCATAGGAACCAAATCCGTAAGACAATCTATTCAAATTCCTCCCCAGGACATTATTGATTTATGAGAAAGTGGATATTCTGAGAAATAGTCCCTTCAAGTTAGGAAAATTGAGGGAATCTTTCCTACAGCTAAGTGTAAGCTTTTCATACAGTAAGTTGTGTTGTGGTTGTGTCAACATATTTTTCACCTAGCGCATGATAAAAAAAGGGTTGTTTTTTAGATATAGGCATATATATGCGTTTTTGGCCATTTTTTCAGTTTTTTTGCGTTTTTCTGAAAAACTATGCATTTTTGTGAAAACATGACCTAATTTGATTTTGTAGACTCTGCGACTCTCCATAATTTTTGTTCTTTTCATTTTTTCGAAATTCTGCTTAGTTGCGCCGCTAGAGCGCGCTGAATTATTTTTGAATTGTTTTTCGATTTTAAGCCAAAACTATGCATTGTAGGGAAAAATATCAAGAGAAAGTTGTAGACATCAATATTTCCGACATATTTTGTTGTTTTGTTTTTTTTCAAAGTCGCATGGTTTTTCCACTAGAGGGCGAAAACCGCTTTATTTATTTTTATTTTTGTAATACTCTTGTGCGAATGAAAAAGACACTCTAGCGCATTATTTTTGATTTATAGACAAAACTATGTATTTTTTGTAAAAAAAAAAGTATAAGATAATTTGTAGGAAGTTCTTTGCTCTTCAACTTTTTATGTGATTGAACTTTTCTAAAAAATGCATAGTTTTGCCTATAAATCAAAAATAATCCTCTAGAGTGTTTTTTCATCTGCACAAGAGTATTACAAAAAAAAAAAAGAAAACGGTTTTCGCCCTCTAGTGGCAAAATCGTGCGACTTTAAAAAAACAAAGCAACAAAATGTGTCGGAAATTTTTATATTTACAACTTTGATCTCTTGATATTTTTCTCTACAATGCATAGTTTTTTCTTAAAATCGAAAAATAACTCAAAAATACTTCAGCGCGCTCTAGTGGCGCAACTAAGCAGAATTTCGAAAAATGGACAACAAAAATTGTGGAGAATCGCAAAATCTACAAAATCAAATTAGGTCATGTTTTCCCAAAAATGCATAGTTTTTCGAAAAGACGCAAAAAACCGAGAAAACGGCCAAAAACGCTTATATATATATATATATATATATATATATATATATATATATATATATATATGTATATATATATATATATATATATATATATATATATATATATATATATGTATATATATATATATATATATATATATATATATATATAAAACAACCCTTTTTTTATCATGCGCTAGGTGAAAAATATGTTGACACAACCCCAACACAACTTTCTGTATAAGTCGCTTAGCTGTAGGAAAAATTTCCCAAAATCAGTGATTCTTTGTCTAATTTGAAGGGACTAAAATATTGCATGCAGTAAATCTCTTTCATGGCCTCCGCCAGACTCGTTGACATCCATCTGGCGAATTAAAATTTACTCTTATTTTTGTTGTATCTCTTATAAGTGTCTCTTATAAAACTCAGTATTGTAACTCTCCATCTTCTGATAAACAGTGGTGCATTAACTGGTCTTCTACTGTCCAACCCTCCTTCAGCCAAGCCTTCTTCTGACCGTCGCCCACAAATTGCTATATTTTGAGCTGCTGCTAGGGCTCTGTTTAGCTCTAAAATGGTAGAATGCCTGTCTCTTAAGGCGTCTTGCACAATATATCGTTCATCTCTTGCATCTGTTGACTCCCTACGACCTTGCCCTAGGGTTCTACAGTAACTACCAAGTTCATTGAAATGCTTAATTGTTCTATTAATTGTAGATTTTCTAACTCTTAACAAATTAGCTACATATCGCTGGCTATGTACTATGTATCGTTAACTAGAGTTGCCACTTTCATTGCTCCATCTTTTCCTAAGTTGCGTGGACGATTTATTTCTTCTACTCTAAGTATACTCAATGAGGTGTTTAATTCACTTGATGACATTAAATTTAAAAAAATAACTGGCATAACTGAATGTATTGCCTTCTACAAATCAATTTACACAGCGTTAAATGTATTATTAACAAACAATTACAAAATGTTACTTTATATCTGTCAAATAATTGTAGTTATTTATCAGTAGTGACAGATGATAACCTAGGTTATTTATATAAAATGTTTAAGGATTTAAATCTTGGAAAAATTATAAGGAACAATGAAAAGTTTTGCTTATGCTTTAATTTTATCCAGGGGTGTATTTTAACCCCCTTCTTTTACACAGAATATGTATGACAAACTAGTTAAAGGAATGTATGTGGTTGAATTTATATCCAAAACACTTTACAAATAGGTTTCAGATGAACTTTTTTTAATTAGATAAATTCATTTGTTTCCGAATCGTAAAGACTTATTCCGACGATCATGTAGTCAACCTTTGTATTCCACAGGGTTCGGTCCTTGAGCTATTAATGTTTTCACGTGCGACGAACGAACTGCCATTTTATTTGAAAGGAAAATTGACAATGCATGCAGATGATACATCTATAGTAGTGTGCGCAACAAGCCCTGTGGAGTTTCAGTAGTCAGTCTCAAGAATTAAGGTACAGTTTAACATCTGGTGTAGAACAAAATAGTTAATTTTAAACTTATATGAAAGAAAATATTTAAATTTGGTATAGGAAGCGTAGTACCAGTTAGTTTGTAACATAACTCAAAAATGTCCGAAGAAGTAAAATTCCTAGAGATGGTTGTTAATAGGTAAAATGGACACATATTAAGCTCTATAGTAAGTGTTTTGCTCTGAACACTTTAAAGGAAACCGTTGACTCAATTTCCTTATTTGATTCATACGCAACGAACCCCGTGGAGTTTCAGTAGTCAGTCTCAAAAATTAGGGTACAGTTTAACATTTGGGGTAGAAAAAATAGTTAATTTTAAACTTATGTGAAAGAGAATATTTAAATTTGGTATAGGAAGCGTAGTACCAGTTAATTTGTAACATACGAGTAAATTAAAAATGTCCGAAGAAGTAAGATTCCTAGAGATGGTTGTTAATAGGTAAAATGGATACATATTAAGCTTTATAGTAAGTGTCTTGCTCTGAACACTTTAAAGGAAACCGTTGAGTCAAGCTCCTAATTTAATTCATACTTTCAAAGCATATGTGCATATAAAACATACAATTTACTAACAAGGGCAAATATTAGTCAATCTTTTAAGTTACCTATCGCAAGTAGTGCATTTTTTTAATGTATATTATTATACTGGCATACAGATTTTTAATAACCTACCTTTAGATGTTCGCCAAATCAAGACTTTAAAAGATATAAAAAAATTAAACATATTTTTCTTATTAATATTCAACTGGTAGCAAATCGCTGCTTTAGTTACTACAATAAACAGTTTTAAAACTCTAAAACGAACTTTTCTGCACGTAGAACATATCTATCTTGAAATTGAGTGGCAGTTCTTTGTTAACTCTACCGTGTTAACAAAGAAAATCTCAAATAGTCCACTATCGTGCTTTCTCATGACCCATGAACAGGATGGAATGTATCCTATCCACCTCAAAATCAATAGGTGTCGTCTGGGAGACGTCCCTGATCAGAATCAGTCAAATTCCGATCGATCCGACACGATTTAGTTGAGTTACCGTGTTAGCAAAGAAAATCTCAAATAGTCCATCATCGTGCTTTCTCATGAACCATGAACAGGATGGAATGTATCCTATCCACCTCAAAATCAATAAGTGTCGCCTGGGAGACGTCTGGGGTAGTTGAGTTATCGTGATAACAAAAAAATTTCTCAAATAGTCCATCCTCGTGCTTTCTCATGACCCATGGACAGGGTGGGGTGTGTCCTATCCACCCCAAAATCAATAGATGTCATCTGGGAGACGTTCCCGAACAGAAACAGTCAAAGCCCGATCGATCCGACGCGATTTAGTTGAGTTATCGTGCTATCATGAATAAATGCCGACGACAACGACGACACAGTCACACACACCCACACCCACACCCACACCCACACCCACACCCACACCCACACCCACACACCCACACACCCACCCACACACACCCACACACACACACACACACACACACACACACACACACACACACACACACACACACACACACACACACACACACACACACACACACACACACACACACACACACACACACACACACACACACACACACACACACACACACACACACACACACACACACACACACACACACACACACACACACACACACACACACACACACACACACACACACACACACACACACACACACACACACACACACACACACACACACACACACACACACACACACACACACACACACACACACACACACACACACACACACACACACACACACACACACACACACACACACACACACACACACACACACACACACACACACACACACACACACACACACACACACACACACACACACACACACACACACACACACACACACACACACACACACACACACACACACACACACACACACACACACACACACACACACACACACACACACACACACACACACACACACACACACACACACACACACACACACACACACACACACACACACACACACACACACACACACACACACACACACACACACACACACACACACACACACACACACACAAAATGGTTTAAGAACCATTTTTACTTTTCCGCACTCCACTAGACGCGGAAAAGTAATATAGTCGTGTAAAGAAAGTGAAAAAACAAAATTTTTTTTGGGTTTATTTTTCGCCTTTCGGCCTAAAAACTAAAAAAAAATGGTTTTTAAAAAACTTTTGCTGCGTGTGTGTCATCGTTGTCGTCGGCATTTATTCTTGTTAGCACGATAACTAAACTAAATCGTGTCGGATCGATCAGGCCTTGACTGCTTCTGATTGGAGATGTCTCCCAGACGACACCTATTGATTTTGAGGTGGATAGATCGCACTCTACCATGTACATGGGTCATGATAAAGTACAATGGTGGACTATTTGAGAATTTTTTTTGTTAGCACGATCATTCAATTAAATCGTATCGGATCGATCGAGTTTCGACTGATTTTGATTAGGGAAGTCTACCAGACGATACCTATTGATTTTGAGGTGGATAGGACACACCCCCTCCTGTCCATGGGTCATGAGAAATCACAATGCTGGACTATTTGAAGAAAGTAAAACTGTCAACACATATTCTGCATTTATGTGTTGGTTTATTTTTTGTCGGCACTCAATGTCGAGATAGAGATGTTCTACGTGCGGAAAAGTCCGATTTAAGGTTTTAAAACTGTTTATTTTTGTTTTATGTTAATTTCAATATTTATTACATACATTTAAATAGATTTAAATACAACATTTATATGTACATAACTATAAAAATGAAGTGTCATTACCTCTTGTGTAAAATGTATATTGAATATAAAGTGTAGTGGAGTGCGGAAAAGTAATAAATAATAATTGTAAAAATATAATTATAACATATCGTAAGGAGGCTTACGATATGTTACTACTCCAACCATATGTAGGTCCTTAAATATTAAGGATTAAGCAAATTAAGCCACAACAGCTATTCCCCCGGCTATATGCCGTCGACGGGCGCTGATTTACTCTAACCAAATTACAGTATTTTATTCTAACAGAAAATAAAATACTGTAATTTGGATTGCTCGAAAACCACAAAGAAGATGCAAAACGTCCTCTATCTCAGGATACCGCTAAATGTAGACCGGTTTCGACCTAACCTCGGGTCTCGTCAGTACAGTGTAAGCGAGTATACCTTTGACAAACGAGGCTTCACATCTTGTAGACACCGTTACGTTCTACAGTAGTAGGCTGTAAAACGTAATCAAGCGCCATCTCTCGGTAGTTTCTGAAACAATCCAAATCGAAATAAAACTTAGTCATATACAATGACAGGAATCATTTATAAACTCAAAATTTTCGGATGGTAAGTTTTAGAAGATGTCGTAAGGAGGCTTATACGCCAACCATCTGTAGGTCTTTAAACATGTAGATGGTTGGAGTATAAGCCTCTTTACGACATCTTGTACAACTTACCATCTGAAAACTTTGAGTTTATTCATTATAATTATATCTGCGGTGTATATATGTATAGGTTTCCTTGTATTTCCAAATACTTGTTGCCCTTCTCTGATTTGCTCTCTGGGAAATATGTGTTGTCTTTTTTTAAATATATATGTCTATTTAATTTACTGTTTTTTTATTATCTTCGACAAATTGGGACTAGTTTAGCAATTCTGTATTTTGCCAAAGAAAAAACTCCAAATGGCTCTTATCTCATACCGTGGCTTGTTTTTATGGCTAGCCTCAGGTAGACTATTCCGTTTATCGGCAAGATAAGAGAGTTTTACTTTTCCGCACTTCATTATAAGCGGAAAAGTAATGTAATCGTGTAAAGAAAAAGTGAAAAAACAAATTTTTTTTGGGTTTATTTTTCGTTTCTCGGTCTAAAAACAAAAATTTTTTTAAATGTTTTGCTGTGTGTGTGTGTCCTCGTTGTCGTCGTTATTGTCTTCGGCATTTATACTTGTTAGCATGATAACTCAACTAAATCGTGTCGGATCGATCGGGTTTTAACTGATTCTGATCGGGGACGTCTCTCAGACGACACTTATTGATTTTGAGGTGGATAGCACACACAATCCCCTCCCTTGGATCTATTTGAGAAATTTTTTTGATAGCACGATATCTCAACTAAATTGTGTTGGATCGATCGAGTTTTAACTAATTCTGATCGGGGACGTCTCCCAGACGACGCCTATTGATTTTGAGGTGGATAGGATACACCTCACCCTGTCCATGGGTCATGAAAAACACGATGGTGGACTATTTGAGAAATTTGTTTTGTTAATACGATAACTCAACTAAACCGTGTCGGATCGATCGGGTTTTGACTGATTCTGATCGGGAACGTCTCCCAGACGACATATATTTATATTGAGGTGGATAGGATACACCCCACCCTGTCCATGGGTCATGAGAAAGCACGACGGTGAACTATTTAAAAAAAGTAAAACTGTCGCAAAAAACACATATTCTGCATTTATGTGTTGGTCTATTTTTTCGCGGCCACTCAATTTCGAGATAGAGACGTTCTACGTTCGGAAAAGTCCGTTTTGAGGTTTTAAAACTGTTTATTTTATTTGGCAAATAGTGATGAAATTAATAGTACACATATATTGACTCAGAAAAATAAAGGTTATTATTATTATTATATGATAATTTATATAATCGTGGATTACAATTAGTCAAAAGTCAGTATTTCATGGTGAGATACCTTAAAACATATCTAATTATAATATATGTAACCCCATAAATTTTCCATGAGTGATTCCCATACTTACTTTCTTAAACAAAAATTCGTCATTACAAAATAAAGCATAAATAAATAGAAATGTGACAGTTGTGATTTATATGTACTCTCAAATAAATGCCTTTTTAAAATTAGAAACAAACATTTAACAACACTAAATACATAAATCACATGTTTTCACAATTTTACCCTTCAAATAGAAAAGTAAACGTAATTATACAAAAATGTGGATTTTAACTAATTAACATTAAATAATGTATAAAATAAATAATGTCTGTTCGACAAATTTCATCATATCCATCTTTCAGTGCGTAGGAAAGATAGTAGTAGTAATTAAAAATTGCCTCATATATTTACATTTTAATAATGCATTAATATAATGACTGTAATAAGTCGGAAATTATTTGCCATGGTCAATTATTGTTTGATCATTGAATAATTCATAGGGATGAAGTAGAATAGAAATTGGTACTGTAAATTTGAGTATCTTCACTGGTTTAATTTTGTTTTAATATCGACGTGAAATTAATAACCTTTTTAGTTTCATTCTAAGTGATCACGAAATTCACTGAATAACTCTTTTGTCTGTTTTATGTAGAAAGTCATAAATTATGTCACAATATCATGATTACCCTTTTATAGGTAAAATTTTTCCCAGCCTGAAAGATACTTTTCCAGTAAACAAGCATACATTCACTGGTGTCAATAATTATAAAGATATCTAACTAATATACAATGTGGCGCAGAGAAAACGCACGTTTTTAGAATTTAGAGTGGGTTCGCCAGGGAGGTATGGTGTTTTTGAGATGACTTTTATACGGGCCTTCTTGGAGGGAATGTTTTCAGGACGGTTGATATCTACTCGTTGCGGGATCCCATTCCAGTAGCCATGGAGCCGTGGTCTGTTACAAGGGGATGGCGCTCCCTATATGTCACGTAGTGCGATCTTGCAATTACGTGTACAACGGCCGCCAGGGGTGCTAGTGATCTTGCAGGTCATGCAGTCTCGTTTCCCCCTTTCTCTTACGTCCCTCACCCACAGTAACAGTAAACATAACCTTGTATACATGTAAACAAACGCGTACTCACGAGTTCAATCAATTTGCAGAGTGTAAATATAATAGTGTAAAATGGGGGATCCGTAGAAAATAAAAAACAAAATGCGTCATGTGAGACGACGTTGCATAGTGTTCGCATGCAATTACGAAAAAGAACGTTCCGTAGAAGGCGAAAGAGTGCATTATTTCAGAGTACCTTCAAACTATGAAAAAGGAGATATGTGGTAAAGTGCTGTTCGGAATGATTTAATTCTGATTGCTTTTTACAAGTGTACTTTAATGACATGCAACTAATTGAAGAATAATTCAGTGTTTTTAAAAAATATTCTTCATTAAAAGATTATTATGATTCGACTTTATTCAAAGTTTTGTATTGTTATTTCAATCGAAGTAATAAATATAATTGCATTAGTCTAAATACACCTTTTCTTTTGCACAGGGGCCATACATATAAAGTTGTCCGCTTAAAGAGGGGAGCAATGCCATGTAAAAATTTGTCAAAATACTCGCTTGGAAATGTTGTGGCGTGTTCTGTTTTCGGTAATGTGCAGTGAAATAGATAGCTTCATTTTCCCTTATATAACGATACTTTGATTACTCCCAGTTTACAATATTATAATTTGTAGTACAAATTTTACTTTACTAAATACTACAAACTTTATTTGCCTCTGTGAATTAGTATTTTGAAATCATTTCTCTTATTTGTAACAGAAATATTCATAGAATAAGTTTCTGCACTTTTCAGACAGATTATATACGTATGTGTACATATTACGTGTAAATAAAAAATTATTGCAGGAACACAAGAAAACATATTTTCTATAATTGCGAGTTACCCTAATCCGTTTTCGCCTATACGGTAAACAATAATAATCGTTTCAAAAAATAAAACCCGCCACAGGTAGAATTCGACATTTGTCCCGGACCGGAACCGGGTATAATTCAAATGCCTGGCGGGGCTTTAGCCCGAGGAGTAGTTGTTTCCTAGAGCGATTATGTAATAGCTTTGCTATTCGGGAATTACTTTGATAACCGCTTGGCGGCTTGGTGGTTCCTTTCTTGATATCCGACTTTTAAGTTACGAATAATAATCGTTACGTAATACATTGTGGCTCAGATAATTTTCCTATAAATTCATTTTGTTATTAATTTTACATCATGTTACGTACTCATTTCATCGCTATTTGCCAAATAAAAAACTTTCTTATCTTGCCGATAAACGGAACAGTCTACATGAGCTTAGCCATAAAAACAAGCCATGGTATGAGACAAGAGCCGTTTGGAATTTTTTATTTGGCAAATGGAGATGAAGTAAACTATGCTTATATATTAAAATGTAAAAACATTTATAACACTAACTGAGTTTTCCACAAAACACCAAAACACTATACACTACACTCGACGCGCGTTTAGCCAACAAAGTTGGCATCATCTGGAGATGATTAAAACTAATCTTATTCTAACAATGTATTCTATTTATACCTAAATTATCGACTATAGCTCAGTGAATCCTGACCGTCACGATTAAAATTTCAACTTCACGTGCCTCAAATAAGATCGAAAAATATGCAAAACAAAAATGGCTAGAACTAGAAACCAAGTATATGTATAGTAAACGAAGTATGCTGGAATTACAAGCATATGGACTTTACAAAAAGCTTACCTATAAGTTAAATAATTTAGAATATGAACAGTGGTGTGACTTTCAGAGAAACATGTTTCTGTCAATTAACACAAAATTTATTAAGAAAATGTCATCACAAAATAAGAAATTAAAGAAATTAATCAGTAATCAACAAGCAATAACTTTATTAAAAGAAAGAGTTCCTCAGAAGGATATTTCTATTGTAGAAAATCATTCATCCCAATCGTTTGACAAAGAAGAAATTAATCTCCTCAATAAGGGGTTAAATTTTGCATTACCTGCTTCTGAAAAGAACTTAGATGAGATTGTTGCACGTATTGAAAGTTCAATTTAACATCTGCCTGATCCTTCTAAAGGATTCGTGAGAGAAGCTTGCAGAAATCAAATCTCAACAAATATTATAAACAATAAAATGTCAAAATCCACGAATAATAATAAAATTATCAAACGATTAAGAGAGAATGACTGTTTTTATTTAAAAGCTGATAAAGGCAATAAGGTTGTTATATTGGATAAAAAGGACTATTATGAAAGCGTAAACAACCTGATTAGTAACGGTCCTTATAAAAAACTTCCCAGAAATCCACTGCCAAAAATGATCAATGAAGTGAGAATTACTCTCAAATCTTGTAACAACCTTATTACTCCAGCTCTCAGAAAAAGGTTGCATGTATTTAATCCAAGTATATCCAGACTGTACTGCTTGCCTAAGATACATAAACCAGGTAAGTCGATGCGTCCTATTGTGTCTGCAATTGGATCACCGACTTACCACCTATCGAAATGGTTAACAAAGGAATTCGAAAGTTTACCTAATACATCATCCAGTTTCTCAATAATAAATTCCAATGATTTCATTAATGAGATAAAAGATATTCAGTTGCAAGAGGGTGAAATTTTGATTTCATTTGATGTATGCTCATTATTTCCAAGTGTTCCGATACCACAAACCTTGGACTACCTTAGGGATTTACTGGAATCAAATAATCTTAGTCCAGATCTAGTAAAAGAATATATTGAGCTCACTAAAATTTGCATGAAACAGAATTCTTTCCAATTTAATAATAGATTCTTTGAACAACATGAAGGGACAGCCATGGGTAACTCATTGTCACCTTTCATTGCCAGTCTCTTCATGAATAGATTTGAAACAGAAGCAAAACAAGAAATGGTTTATTTCCTTAGGGTTTGGGTTAGGTATGTGGATGACGTGTTCGCAGTATTTGACACAAAAGTTATGAACATTGATAATTTTGTTTCCAAATTAAATAACCGTTTCGCGTCGGTAAAATTCACATACGAAGTTGAACCTAATGAACAACTATCATTTTTAGATGTATTAGTTATTAGAAATAGCGAAAATAAGTTGGAATTCGATATATACAGAAAAGGCACTAGTACTCTAAGATATATCCCTAATGATTCCCACCATTGTGTTCAATATAAAATGGCGAGCCTCAATTTTCTAGTCCATCATCGCCTTCTAAGCTTCCCTCTCAATAAAGAGAGGTCTGAAAAAGAAAAAGCGCTAATCAAGGATATAGCTGAGTATAATGGATATTATATTGATACAGTTGAAAAAATGATTAGGAAACGTAGATATAAGGAAACACTTTGAAATTCCTCGACCTTTTAAACTGAAAGAGAACATCCAGAGAAATATGTATCTATTCCTTACGATCCTCGATTCACTCGCGGTATTAGTAAGATTTCTAGAGATATAGGAATGACGGTAGTTCATTCGTCAAAAAATAAATTGAAAGAATTTTTAGGTAATCCAAAATATAAAATTAACACAAATAATAAGTCGGGGATTTATGAAACAGCTGTAACGACTGTAGTCAAAGGTACGTTGGACAGACCAGACGATCTATTCAAACTAGGTTCAAAGAGCACATGGCGCATCTCAAATATGGTAGAATAGATAAGTCTAGTGTTGCCCAACATGCCTTCGAGAACAACCATAAGATAAATATTATCAACTTAAGATTAATTAGGAATGTAACAGATGCATTTGAAAGTTTAAAAATAGAAAAATGTAAAAATAGTATGAATAGTGACAGAGGGCCTATTCCACATAGCCCACTATATTGGCTAGTTACTCACGACTCACTGAGCCGCGGCCATGACGGTCGTGGTTCGATGAGCTGCAACCGTGACGGTCAGGATTCACTGAGCTATAGTCGATAATTTAGGTATAAATAGGATACATTGTTAAAATGAGATTAGTTTTAATTATCTCCAGATGATGCCAACTTTGTTGGCGAAACGCGCGTCGAGTGTAGTGTATAGTGTTTTGGTGTTTTGTGAAAAATTCAGTTAGTGTTATCTTCACACCAAAGGTTCCAACCTACTCCAGGAAAAACATTTATGTTCAAATTTACCGGCAATTTCGCCCTGTAAGATCTGCAAGACAACTAGCGCCCCTTGTACAGTAATTTACCAGCGAATTACCGCAATGCCAGGGGGCTGGTCTGTGGCACATCGCGTGTTTATTTACAACACATTCATTGAAACCAGTTGTTCTGTGGTGTTCACACAGCGACGAATTCGACACCATGTCAATGCTGGTCGGCATGGTCGCGTTCCAAAATGGGACACCATTACGAAGTGGTAAGTGGGGCTACTTGAAAGCTAAAAAAGTAAAGACGAACCGCGAACTCTTGAAGCTCTTTCCGAAACGATAACGCGCGAAATTGAAAGGATTCCTCGTGCCATGCTCGAAAGGAGTATGGATGATTTTGCCACCCATCTACAAGTATGCCTCGACAAAAATGGACGCCATCTAACTGATGTGATTTTTCGCATCTAATTTATATATTCTTCAATGGCGATACACGACTAATGTATAAAAACAATACATTTTAAAATTCGTTCAAAAATAAGCTTGGGTCATTCTTTTCAAAAGCACCATACCTTCCTGACGGACCCTGTACATGAGGCAAGGGTTAGTACATCCCCACTCCATATTTGAATACATCGGGCAATGCAGTTTCAGTAGCCATGGTTTGTTCGGAGAATCCTCGTTATTTTTGCTATTACCCTAATGCCGTGACAGTGATGATTAATAAAGTACATTTCCATTTAAATGACTATGTAAACAAGTGGAACTATAGGTACTGGACAGCGGAAGATTCAAGAAAACCACACCAAAAATGTATCCATAACGCAAAAATTATAGTGTGGTGTGGAGTTTTCAAATTAGGGATCTTTGGTCCTTATTTTTTTGAAGAGGGGGAAACGGCGGTAACAGTTATTTCGACGCGTTATGTGGACATGTTACAAAATGTCTGTTACCACAACTTCAACGATGACAAGTAAACATGGGAAAACTATGATTCCCACAAGCAGTATCATAGCTCACATGGCGAAAGTATCGATGGAATGTGTTCAACAACTGTTTCTTGGCACCTACGCTCTGCAGATATTCCTGCTTCCTACCTTCCTTTGTAAAGTTACTTGAAGTCTACAGTGTATACAAATAAGCCTCGCGCGATAAAAGGACTAAAAGGTACATTTAACCAAGAAATCTCAGGAATTTTAGAAGAAATATTTCTGAGAGTGATGAACATCATTCAAGAGAAGCTCCACATTAATAGCCAGGAGGAAAGACGACATTTGAGTGACATTATTTTCCAAATCCATATTATGAATAAAATCTGCACTAATGTTACTTCATTTTGTTGTAATTATATTTATTTACCTTGAGAATAAATAATGTTATGCTTAATTGAAAAGAATGCGTTTCCACTGTGCCACCTTGTATAACGTAGATTTATCGTGTATCTACAGGAAACATATGCCACTTAAATGGAACCATCTGTGCGCGTCCAAATTTCCTTGGGATACCATTAATTTCTTTATACAGTACCTCCCTGTAAAAGCTAAGGGTCAGATTTTTTCTAACAGAAATGACCCAAAAAATTACTTTTTTGAATATCATCATCATGAGGTCATCAGTCTAAGACTGATTGGACGCTAACCTCTAGCTTCTATCTTGTGCTAACCTACGCATTTCGCTATTTGTGCTACAACCTACATCCCTTACTATTTGCGAGTAGTAGTCTAATCTAGGCCTACCTCTTCCTTTCTTCACTAATATTTCTGCCTCCAAAATATCGCTGACTATTCCCCCATGTCTCAGCAAGTGGCCTACCATTCTATATCTTCTCTTCTTTATGTTTTCCACATTATTTTCTCGCCGACTTTCTCTAATACTTCTTCGTTTCTAACCCTATCAGTCCACGGTATTTTCATCATTCTTCGGTAACACCACATCTCAAAAGCTTCTAATTTCTTCCTACTTGCTTCCCCTACCGTCCAGGTTTCGCAACCATATAATGCCGTGGTCCATACATACGTTTTCAAAAATGTCTTCCTTGTTTCTAAGTTTATTACCCAAGAGAATAAAAGTGCTTTCTTTTTGTTAAGAGCTACTCGATCCTGCGCTATTCTTTGTTTTATATCTTTATCGCTTCTTCCATCCCAATTTATTTTAGTTCCTAAATAAGTGAAGTCTTTAACATCCTCCAATCTTTCATTATTAATTTGTATTTTCATTTTTGCTCTGTTCTCGCACCCTCTGCACACTAACACTTTAGTTTTGTTTTTATTCACCCTCATTCCGTATTCCTCTGTCAACACTGCCTCCATTTCGTTCAACACTGATTCTAATTCGTCCTTACTAGATGCTGATACTGCTATATCATCCGCGAATCTCAGCATTTTTAGTTTCTGTCCCTGTACTTTAATCCCGAAATCCACTCTATCTTTTACCACATTAATCGCCTCTTCGATGTACAGATTAAAAAATAGTGGTGATAACGTACATCCTTGTCTTACTCCTTTCCTAATACCTACTTCCCTTGTTTCTCCTTCTACTTCTATAACAGCAGTTTGCTCTTTGTATAGATTGTGTAGTTGTGTACTACTCTCCTATCTATATACTTCATTCCCGCGCTCTTTAGTATCTCAAACATTTTTTCCCATCTTACATTATCAAAAGCTTTTTCTAAATCTACAAATCCTATGTATATATCCTTTTTATATTGTTTTCTCTAACATTACTCTTAGCGCCAGAATAGCTTCGTGAGTTCCCCTATTTCGCCAAAACCCGAATTGGTCTTCTTCTAGTATTTCCTCCGCTCTATTATCCATCCTCTTCTGCACTATTCTGGTTAAGATTTTTGACGCGTGGGAAGTTAGGCTAATTTTTGGATATAGATATCCTATTTTATTAGATATTTTTAGATATACTATAGATAGAATTTTATTTTGTGTTTACATTAAAAATAAACTCTAGGTTAATGCAAGGTAATAAATTTAATTCACAGAATACAGAATAATAAAAATAAAAAGTAGTACCAAATGTTTTTACAGAATTTTAAAATAAATGCTCAAAATGTTCACCTCCCTCCTACTGACAGTACCTATATACTGTTATAAAATACTGTTATAAAACTCATCTCTTACCAACTTAACTGTTATATATGAAATCTGTGAAAGTTATATGCTTCAAAACCTCGATGTTATCGTGTTGCGTAGATATACGTATATTAGATTTTCAATAGTCCCATAAAGTAAACTTAAAGGCTTTAGATTTGGAGATCGAACACCACTCTTCCCAAATACTCCACGAACTGCGGCAGTTTAAGATGTAGATTGTATGGAATTCACGACTGTTTCAACGACAATATTTATTCTTTGGAATGTCCAGTTCTCTTTTAATATAGATATATAAATAACATCTATTCTGAATATTATATATTCACAGAAAATTCTGCAGTATCTATCCTAAGTATGCTCTAGAGCGGTCGGATATTTTCAGTGAAAATTATTTCATTGTATATAGTGTGTACTGTGTTTCTTTTTTAATTTACTTCCCTAACAGTGTTACTTGAACGATTTTATCTTTAGCGTAATTTTATGCAGAGTCTAAAGGTTATCTTTAAATATGAGGCGTGGGAAAAAATTACTGGAAGTGCATTAAATTAAAAAAAATTCATCCCTAGAAATCTTCAACTTTTTGCTTTAAAACATCCATAGCATCTGTATAAAATATAAGGATTTCATCTCCACTATACCTTTACAAGTTAATACTATTTGATACTTAGAATCAAATTAAATTACTTACTGCTCATCAAAAATAAGAAAGAGTGTGAGATTCTCTAGGTATGCGTAGAAGGAAGAGTGAGGCAGCATTCGAAGGGAAAAGATGCACTATACACGTGGCCATATCGAACTCGGTACATTCACATTCAATATATATATATATATATATTCATCGATATTCACTCTGAAAATGTCTCAATGCGACTAACTAAAGACCAGGCTATTTAGTGCGTACCTCGTGGGTGGTGCGATATCGCAGTTTTGATACTTGTTCCTCTTCTTGACAAGCTGTACATGCCATATTGATAATAATATTAATCAATCAAATGTACCCTAAAGCAAATTTCTAAATGTATCTGTTTCAGGGTGGCTAAGGTTGGCAAAGGGTCTTGGAGGTGATGTGAGCTGCCGATGTTCACATTGCAACAAAACTCCGAGAAATGCCTACTGTGTTCCGTCAGAAAAGTCGGAGATTCTAGGAATAGAATTCAGCTCTGCCAACAAATCCTACTCTCACGTCCTCGAAGACATGATGTCGCGTAGCCACTGGGTGCATGGCGTACAATGGATGTGCGTTATGTAGCCGACAAGAGGGGGTATAAGGCGAGTCTTCGGCGCCTAAAAACCGGGATAAATCGGCTAAGGGAGAAAACCCTAACAGAAAATTCTGGCCCTACAAGTCTGGAGGTTGAATCGGCGTGCCAGCGACTCGCCATTCGCAAAAACAACAAAAGATGCTAAAAATTTCGATAAAGCGCCTCGGAATAAGGACGGATGTACACGGTTACGACATATGCTAAGGAAAAGGACTATGAAATTTGCAACATGGAATGTACAAGGTTTGAGAACTAAACAAGAAGAGGTCTTCCAGGAACTAAAAAAGATGAAAATCGATATCTGCGTTCTCACTGAAACTAAGAAGAAGGGGAAAGGAAATGAGGTCATCGGGGAATACATACATCTATATAGTGGCGTACCGAAAGATGCTAGAGCAAAGAGAGGAGTCTCAATAGTAATACACGAAAGTACTAAAAGGTATATCAAAAGCCGGGAGGAAGTAGACGAGCAGATAATAACTGTAGAATTAAATAAAAATGGCCACCAAATTGTAATAGTAGGGGTATATGCACCCAGTGATGATGCTGATATAACCGTGAAAGATGCATTTTATGAAAAATTTACAACTGTACTTACTAACATCAAGGATAAGAAAGAAATTATTATACTAGGAGGCTTGAACGGAAGAACTGGAACAGAAGATAACAGTAACGAGGTAGGAAAGTATGGAGAATCGGTAACCAATGATAACGGAATACGCCTTAGAAACTTGTGTGAGTCCATGTCTTTAAGAATTATGAATGGATACTTCCCTCATAAAGATATCCATAAATTTACTTGGGTACAAGCAACCAGAGGGTTGCGCTCTATAATTGATTATGTAATCCAAAGACAGCATTCGAAGCTAAAGACAACTGACGTGAAGGTACACCGTGGACCAGAATGCGGATCAGATCACCATCTGGTAGTGGCAAAAATAATAGTGAATTACAGAAAGACGAATACCTTACTACAGAATAATCAACAGCAGCGCAGCAATGTAAATGAATGTAAATATAATTTAGATAGCCTCAAACAAGAGTCAGTTCAGTTTCTATACAAACTAAGATTAGCTAACAAATTACAAACTACAAGAAATACGAACACAGATGCAGAACACATGTATGGACGGATTAAAGAGTGCATACATGAAGCGGCAAAAGAAGCGTTAGGTTATAAAGGAGAACAGAAGAAAGGAAATTCAGAATGGTATTCCGAAAAGATAGAGGACCTTGTTAAAAAGAAAAAGAAAGCTTATAACACCTGGCTAAATACTGGTAAAGGAGAAGATAGAAGAGCGTACGCTTGCTGGAATAAAGAAGTTAAAAAAGAGGTAACAAAGAGTAAGAATGAAATGTGGGAACAAAAATGTGAGGAAGTAGACAGATATATGGGGGGAACAAAAGTGGCTGAAGCATGGAAAACTATAGCAAGCTTGAGAAAAGAAGGAAAACACAACAGCAAGTTAAACCTGATAGGTTTGAGAGAATGGGTTGACCACTATAAAACACTGCTTATGGAAAACAGAAAAGGATTTGAAATAACAAACATAATAATTAAAACAGACAGAGATCATGAAGTGACTGAAATAACCGTGGAAGAAGTAAAGAAAGCCTTGGAAAAATCCAAAAACGGAAAGGCCGCAGGGCCTGGAAACATCCCCATTGAGTTAATTAGGTATGGACCAGATATACTACTTGAAAATCTGGCAAACTTATTTAATAAATGCTTACTAAACGAAGATAAAATCCCGGAAGACTGGAATATAGCACACATAAGCTCCATTTACAAAAAGGGCAATAAAAAGGTATGCCAAAATTATAGGGGCATAAGTGTGACCAGTGCAATGGGGAGGTTGTACGGCAGAATACTGAAGCAAAGAATAGAAATGGTTATAGAAGACATAGAAGAACAGGCGGGTTTCCGTGCAGGACAATCATGTATTGATAATATATTTGTATTACAGCAAATATTAGAAAAACGAACGTCTCGTAATCTGTCTACCCACCTAGTATTTGTCGATCTAGAAAAGGCATATGACACAGTACCTTTAAAGAAACTTTTTGAAACTCTGACGAGGTTTGGCCTGAGTAAAACTTATGTCAACGCTATATGGAATATATATAAGAAACCAAAGAGTTTGGTGAAAGTGGGAAATGCCCTGTCAGAAAGTTTTCCTACCACAAAGGGGTTTAAACAAGGGTGTAGTTTGTCACCTACCCTATTTAAAATATATATTCAAGAAGCCATAAGTAATTGGAGGAGGAAAACTTCAGAAATGGGAATACAGGTAAACGAACAATGCTTGGCAACTCTTTTATTCGCTGACGACCAGATAATTATAACAAGTGACGAGGACGATGCAGACTACATGTTTAGACAGTTGGAAGAAGAATATGAGAAATGGGGACTAAAGATAAACATCGATAAAACCGAATATCTGAAAATAGGAGACACGCATGTAGAAGACCCAGATCTACAACTGCATAAATTAAAAAAATGTAGCCAGTTTAAATACTTGGGAAGCATTGTTTCGGATGATGGAACAACAAAAAATGAAATCAAAAATAGGGCACGTCAAGGGAAGAAGGCTGTTTGTTTACTGAACTCATTACTCTGGTCAAACAAGATGAAACTACAAACCAAAATGACAATCTACACAACTATTGTGGAGCCTATTTTAACTTATGGCTGTGAATGCTGGCAATTGTCGGAGAAAGAGAAAAGGATGATAGAAACGATAGAAATGGACTTCTTAAGAAGATCATGTAATATTTCCAGAATTCAATGTATTAGGAACGAAGAAGTAAGAAGGAAAACGGTACGCGTACTTACAACAACAGAAAGAGTAGAATCTAGACAGCTACTATGGTACGGTCATGTAAAGAGGATGGAGGAGACACGATGGCCAAAGAGAGCTTTGAAGTTTATACCATACAATAGGAGAAGAAGAGGAAGACCGACAACACAATGGATAGAAGGAATTAGAAACAATATGAGAGATCGAGCAATCGGAGATGATGACTGGAGGGATAGAAGGAAATGGCGATCGAAATGCGGGATGCGGCACAGGCTGTAGGACCCCCGCTAAAAAAAAAAAAAAATCTGTTTCAGATGTGTAAGAATATCTAAGGAACGTTTTGCGCGATTTTTATCAGAAAAAAATTACACTTGGCTTTTTAGGGAGGCATTGTCTAAAAAGTTTGATGATAGTATTAAATGTAATCTTTTTTTTTTCAGAAATCAAAAGACCGATATCAAAATAAAAATAATGGCAACTCACACTGTTGGCGTTTAAAAATAATTGTATATGATACAATCTCTTACAATACTTATCATTTTATTACGGAAATTTTTGAAAAGCCTGGAAACACGTCAACATTATAATTAAAATACACATTCGCTGAAGCAAAAAATATTTTTCCTATATTTTGTATTAAAACGTCACCATAGTGTTTAAGTTGCAACCCTCTCTGCTTCACAAAAAAAAAATATTTTAATAACAAAATTTGTATGCCAGTCAATATTTTTGCAGGAAACAAGATTGGCGTGTTTCAAAATTTTAAAGAAAACTTATTTGATAACAGAATTATGAATATTGTCTGAAATTTTATTATTTATTATTTACTCCATATGTGTATTATAATGGGGACATGCTCGTAAAAAAAGAGTTAGACTATTTGTAAGAATTTCAGGATAACTAATCAACAAAGAATTAAGGAACCCTTAAGATGTATCTTTTAAGTTAAAGATTTATAAATTTTCATGTAATAATATGAAAAATTCAAACTAAAAAACTAAATTGAAAAAAAAACTAAAAATCAAATGATCATAATGAAAGCGCCAACCGTTACTAAGCGAAAGTTTTCTAGTTTAAAGAAAAACCAGTTTTAAAAACTATACTCGTGTTTTTTTTTGTATAACATCACCCTTAATAAACTATGTGTAACATATCATTATGATGTAATTAAGAAATTAGGCAACACACCGATTTTCTCTTTACACATATGATACTAATATCACATATTTTGTAAACCCAAATACTGAAGAGTTTGGTCGTTTTTCCTTTATTATGCCTACATATAAAAGGTTAAAAAATGATACTTCTTTTTGCAACTACAAGAATAGCTGATAAAATGGCGCAGTTGAGAACTTACAACTACATTATTTCTTATAAGGCTATAATGATAAAAGTCATGGCCATTTTGAGTAGCTCCCTAGTATTTAAGAAAAATGCTTACAAAATTTGTTGATTTCTAAGGAAATTGGCTGTCACACAGTTTTTTTGTTCTCCCTTTAAAGTCTTCATTTTAAAGATACGAGGTATCACTTCTAAACCATCGACATGCTAGCTTGTGAACTTGCAAGTGAAGCTGCTGAAATTCTTCAGAGAACCAGTTCAGTCTCATGTTGCATTACAGTTAGAATTTGAAATTAGTTTAATTAGAGACAATACGGTAAGTATAAAGGTACTTATACTTATTATATGTATACATCTTATATGTATGTATAAAGATAACTATTCACAAATAACTGAAATTACACTTTCCCCAAGAACTCACCATATTGAACTCACAGGCAATTTATACTATGAACAGGAAAACCCGGAATTGAACTTGTATTTGACAACGCTTCTATGATTTTCACAACTACATCGTCTGTATTATTTTTATCTTAACCACAAACAGTATTTTCAAAAACTTTAAGGTCACTTTCAATTTTTATATAGAAAAATGCCCCGAGTGTTGAACACTATAACTAGATTAAATCGATCTACTCGTATCAATTCTTTGAGTAGATGAGCGTCCAGCAAGATACTCCACATAACACTAATCACTTTGTTCGTGTGATAAACATTAGAATTTTAGGCAATTTTATTGTCACTACACTAATTCGAATGACTTTAGTTTCTTTAGCCATCGAAAAAGTCGTTTTTCTCGAGTAGCTATATTACTTCGACATTTTCGTGGTTTTCTAGACTCTCTAAATGCTTGCCTGCAAACCTTTTGACCTCATCTTCAACAATATGCATCTTCAGGATGTCTTCATTGTGGATGTGCCATGGTCTATTTGTGTATAATCGTCTGAATGACTAATGTTGATACAGAGATTTGATACAAAGTTAGATGCCATAATACGAGTTTCAGGATTTGCTTATAGAGAAGCAGTTTGTTGTGTATTGACAACTCAGAATAACGACCGAGAAGCCAATACCTTTGTCTCAATTTGATGTTCGGTCGCTCACGTTTCTACTTCACATATCTTTCCCGTCGTAGCTTTGCATCTAGCCATGCCTAAATACTTTGATTCATTAACATGCGGGATTATTTGCTGGTTGGATTTCACTTGTTGATGAAATCAAGTGAATCGATTTCGCCTCATTTAGTCTGAAGTTTCTTTCTAGCTAATTCGACATCTTGGTTCGCAGCAAACAGAGCGATGTCTTTGGCGAATGTTACCGTGACTACTCTATCGCTTTGTGGGATATCGTTGGTGTGCAGCAGGTAGATAATAGGTCTAAGGACGCTATCCTGAGAGATCTTCTTGAGGTTAAAGTATTTTTCGCCATTTTTGATACTGAAGTGACAGTCAGTCATGCATGAGCGAAAAATTTGGCTCATTTGCTGTGGGAAATATTTCTCAAGCTTGTGTTCCAAGCCGTGGTGCTACACTTGTTCAAGCGCTTAGGCCATATTTAGGAATATTATTGCGCAGATCTTTTTTTCTTCTAATACTCAATTATATCGGTGATTCGATGCACTTGATCAATTGTTGAGTGTTTGTTACAAAATTCAAACTGAAACAAACTGATTGAGACCGAATAAGCTGCTCCTGAATGATAGATTTGAGTCTGCAAAAGGAGCTTTTCGAACAGCTTGGATATAATCGGCAACACGGATATTGTACAGTATGATAGTATATTTTCAGGTGGTGTGCCAGATTTAGGAATCATTATTACAGCAATCAACAATCTCTAGTGAGAGATTGTGGATTTGCTCAATGAAATGCTCAATGGAGCATTCGAATAAAAAGTATTTTTTACGAAGGTGATAACAGAGCTATCGTAATGTGCATGTACAGGAGAAATATATTTAATGTGTTGCATTTACATCATGAGGTTATCCCAGAAATTTAAACTTACTTCAGAAGGTGAAGAAGCGACAGAGGTCATTAAACGATATCTACTAAGATTATTTTTTCACAAAGCGTTTTCCTTATCTCGGTATGTCATTTTTAAATAAGTAACATCCATTAGTTAAACAATTTATTTATTATAAGTGATAAGAAATAACAATATTAATAAAAACGCTGATGGATAGCAGGCAACCAACAATAACAGGCTTTGTGTATTAACTTGCTGAAATTCAGGCGCTGGTCTTGGCGACCTCTATTAGGGAATATTTAAATTATTTACGCTTGATATTAAACAGTTTACAAATTCCATTTAATACTAACAAACCGTTTGGTCTTGCTCTTATAGATGGCAAAGCATATAAGGCTTAGAATAAAAGGAAAAGAAAAGAAAATACCCGGACACATGAGTCACCATAGCAGTTATTTTTTTTTAGTTCATTAGCGGAAATATTTGGATGATGAAATAATTACATCAGTTTTATAAATTGAGTATTGATTAAATCTGCAGAAAATATTCCCATGTTTTAATACGAATGCTGAATATAGCTGAACTAGTATATTACATCTAATTGATTATAAAAACGACAATAATTAACTTAACACAGAGTTTTTGCTATAGGTATTAACATATTTTATACCAAATTAATTATTATGTTTTGATACATCAATATCATATACATTTTTGTGAAAACAATTTTAGCACAACTTAAGTAATAGATTTATAATAGATAATTACATACATAGGTATATGTATTTTATTTTTACTTTAATAAATTTTTTCTAAAATATATTAAAATTAGGTTGTACGTTGATGTACGCCCAGGGCGCCTATTGGATCAAGTTATAAAATCAAATATATTTTCTGTAAGTAGGTACTATCACTAACTCAGTCATGAGCTCAAGGTATGGTGTACTAAGGTGGTACCAAGGCAAATTACGTGCCTGAGTGTTTTAATGTCTGCATTTAACGTTGTGTTAACGTTAAAGTCGCATGGTAATGTGCCAGAGAAATTATCTACTTCTTTAATGCTTTTGGTTAATTTTTTATAGTTATAAAGTCTCGGAATTATAATATATTAATATATGTTTTGTAATATTGGAATTATGTTTTCAAAAAAGAACCAGAATTATAATTACCTAAGTATATATGTAGAAAAATACGTTGTTGACGTTAAAAGTTATTATCAATATTTTGAAATCATATTCTAGAAAAACTTCGGCATATTGTATATTGTATACTTCTACCGAACAAGACAAAAAAAAAAAGAATGGAAATGTGGTTAAACAGAAAGAAGAAAGTGTTTAAACTGCCGCCATTATAATATGGGAAAGAAGAAACAAACAAACGGGATATTTATAGACGGGGTACAGCATATTGACAAATTTGCTGAAGGATTTTGTTGGGTAGGTTAATTTACCCAACAAATTCTCTAGCAAATTTGTCAACATTTAACGTATTTTGCAGACATTTTTATATCTATTACCAACATCAATTTTATGAATTACTTGGTAGACCCTTCTTCGATTCGGTTTTCATCTAATGGAGAATGTTAAGACTGTAATTCACATTTATGGCATAGGCATACATTTCCTTATTTTAGAAACTGGTCAAAAGATTCCTCATTTGGTATATTCTTTCAAATTAGTTTGAGGTGACTCTAATTTTTCATTTTCGCAGTGTTCTTGTTACAGTGTTCTAGATGGAAAGATATCAGAGAGCAATCACTACGTGTGACTCATTTTGCGTAAGAATGCAAGTTATAATTGCCTTATTGATATCATTTTATGGCTTTAGGCGCTCCCAAGTTTGACTGTGAATACGAAGACATACATATATGTATGATATTAATACTCTTCTATGCCCCTCTCTATTCCTAGATAGTTGGAATGTAATTAGTTAAAAATATTCCATTTTTAAAACGATGTGCATGATGATGAGTTCACACTACATTCCATGTATATCTTTTATGATTACTACATGATCTATGAAATAGAGAAGCTATGTGAGTACGAGTTTACTTGAAAGTGGATGGGTGTCCATTCGGAGTGACCACGAGAGCTGAACATATGGGATTGAAGACACCAGATGCTATTGAAGACATGACCGGGAGTTGAAACATAATAACCGAGGACTGCTAAAGACATAGGTAGGCATGACACCATCATATTCAGAAATCTCTGGTTATCAGCCTCCAGCCATTGGCCATGCACGTCCTCAGCCCCCCAGGCCCTTTCAGTCCTTCCTCCCCCAGATGCAACCCCCGCGTCATTGTCTTCAGCACTCTCCGATGTCTTCAGCAGCCTCTGGTCATTGCTTTTCAACCCCCGATCATATTCACGTTATACTGCTCTAAGAAGAAGTCTAGTTTAAAATTTGTGTTAGTAATCATAAGTAACCGTTGTGTATTTTTTTTTATATTTTACTCGCCTTGTATATCATGAGATATTAACAAATTAAATTGAAATAGAGATGTATTTATTTTAACGTTTCAATTGTATCACCTCCATTAGAGCGATAACTTTAATTATTATTAAACTATAAAAACAACTTTTGGAATTATTTTGTTACGGTTATTTACCTAATAATTCTTTTATTTGTTACATAAAACTTTATCATTTTATGCACTGTAATTTTATGCAGCGGTAATCGATTTATATTTTTCTAAACTTCACTGTTAGAATGAGAGTGGTTTTCTTGATGTAAATTCGCTTATAAGTCGATTTAATCTACATTAAATTACCCTCACTAAGTTCATAAGAATTCTTAATAAGCCAACAACACTGTACGCCTTGGAAGGCAATATCGTTCGTGTGATTCATGATATACGGCCACCACTGCTCGAAAAAGTGACCCAAAATTGGACTGACATAATGCGCTTCGTCAGGAACAGCCGCGGTGGCCATATGCCTCAAATAATTTTTAAACATTAATTCCATGTATTGATCTTTCAAATAAAAACATATTGTTTATCAAAAGTTAATATTTGTGACATTTATTCAAGTTTATCAAGCTTAAAAACACACATTATAAGCTAATTTTGATGACTTTGTGCAAAGTTCTTGCAGATTCTTGCATATGAGCAGTCCATTCATCAACGTCACTCCAGACTTCCTCTTAGGCCTATCCGCCATTATCTCTTCAATCTTCTGTTATGAGTAGGTTACAAGAATGGTACTAGAAATAGGTTTGGGTTAATTTCTATTTTTATTGGATTTCGGTTACGTACGGTATTTCTTAGTTTGTATGGAGGATATATATAGTTTGAAATATACAGCAGGGTGCATCTGCTGTATAAATAATTCTAAATGTTTTAGACTGATTTTTCTACATAATCACTCTATTTGACTTGCTGAAATATCCCCAAGATTCAACTCCATATGCCCACATGGGTTTGATTATCGTTTTGTAAACAAGGAGTTTGCTATCGATACTTAGATGAAGTTCACATTCCATTAACCAGTTGATCCTTTTTATTACTAGGTCTTTTCGCTTTCTTTTCCTACTCATGTGTTGTTTCCAATTTAGCGTCCAGTCCAAATATAATCCCAAATAGTTCACTGTTTCTTGTTGTGGTACATCTCTATGATAAATATGACTGTGAGACAATTACTTTTTTGTTGAGTGAATATTATTTGGGATAATTTGGACTCGTTTATTTCAATTTTCCACTTTTGTCACCATATTGCTTTGAGGTTGAGACGCGTTTGAAGAATACGTGAGGCTATTGTGGGGTCTTGGTGACTTTCAAATATGGCTGTCATAGGCAAGTGTGCGTATCTGTGGTAGTTGGTATATCGAACGCGTATAGAACACAAAGTAGAGGACCAAAAATGCTTCCTTGTGGTACTCCTTATAAAATATTATAACGATCAGAAGTTTAACTTTAAATTGACGTTCATTTAAGTAGGATTGCAATATACTGAGACATTTGATCGGAAGAAGTGTTTTCATTTTAGTGTCGAATAATTAGACGCTTATTTTTAAAAAAAGGTGACAAGTCTACATCGCGCGTGGCCCATCGAAAAAGTCCGCTACGAAAACTTTAGGTAGAATGTTGTCCATATTTATTTGTTTTAAACTGGATGAATAATTACATCTTACATTAATTCAATAAACGTAACAATACCTAAAATATATTAAAGTTTATAATTACAATGGTGAAAATGGCACCAATTAACATGTATTAAGTTTTATCTGCGACAAATCGATAACATCGACCTGATTTCGTGTTGGCTCACTCGAATGTGGCAGCAATGAAACTGTAGGATTCTACAACTTATATTTCTTGGATGTAAATTAATAAACAAATTTACTGATACAGTTTGAATCGATCTGGAAATAAGTGGAAGTCGTGATAAATCTTGTTCAACTGTGACAGCCAAAATTAACAATCAGAAACATTACGACTTACATACCTCTTTTAAGCCCGTTGTATAGTTGATCGAATACTGTTCATAAATCATTAAGAATTAATTTAAAGTCTATTTTTTACTAGCTAGGATCCATAATACATATAATTAACAACAAATTATGACAGCTAATTATCAAACGGAATTATTGGACAGTGCATATGAAACGAATAAATGCCTTCGAAAGTCAACTATGATTGATAATCTCTTAGTGAATGTTATTTATACTGGAAAAGAAGACGGTAAATGAAGCTAATTAAAATAGTTTAGTAAACTGTATTAGAATTTAATTGAAGAGAACGTGTATAGTAATTTTATCTACGGTAATCTACTTATAATTTGAAACACACCGTGGAAAACAGTTGTCTACGTAACAATTAAATACTACACCATATGATATTACTGTGTTTTGTCAAGCAGGTTGGCAAAAGTAATAACATAACTCCTGGTTCTATAAGTCAATTAATTCAGGTTCAATGCAACATTGATAAAGTTCAGAAATATCTCTAACTGTTGAAAATCTGCCGTGATTAAACCCTATCACTTCTAATGGTGTATAAAAGGTATAATATTTCACTGTTTTTGGTATAAAACTTAAAACCAGTTTAATTGTATATAATGCAAATTATGTCAGCTACCTTACAACTGCGCTAGCAGTTCATATCTCAATTCTTAGAGAAACGCTGACAGCAACATCTTAAAACCTATGCTTTATTCTGTATCCATATAGTTAGTTCTGATGTAACATTCAAATTGTAAAGACGTACTTACAATAAATATTTTAATTAAACTAAAATTCTATTTGTGAAAATTTTGTTTTTTTAAAAACCGGAAATCGGCGACGAGGTATATAAGTTGCATGTGTCTCAAGATGCAAAAATCAATAGGCGAATCAATTGCTTCAAGATTATAATTTCTAATAATCAATTTGTACCCAAATAGATTGTCTAAGGCTAAGAAGCAAACATAGTCACAGTTATGACCAACTATAGTTATTAAAACTAATAGATATTGTGACAAATTCGGTGGAAGGTTTCAATGGGTAGAACAGTTGAGTGATATTTTATATTTGCGGTTTTTATTGTGTACTTACTAATAATAACATTCATTTTATCGAGAATATACCCAGTTATTAAATAATGAATTTAATAATTGGATACATTCTTGATTCAATTACTATATTATATTAACACTTTTTAAATTATAATTTTATATTAATTAAGCACCAAGTTCCCTCTTTATCATATACTAAATTATAAGAAGCACTATACGTAAACATCCAATGGCACCTGAATATCAATGAAGCACATTTGTTACTTGTTAATCCAGAAGAATATTGACATTAGGATAGGTCCATATTATTTCATTGCAAAGCTCAATAATACAAGTACTATTTCAAATATGATAAATAGGAATTTGGTTTCATTGATTACAAATATATAAACATTTTCTAGATTTGCACTAGCGAATATGTAGAATATACACCAATATATCATTAGTGCATTAAACAAAATAAAAGTATCATAAAGTGTATTCTATCCTAAAGCGGTTTATTTTCCTTCATTGTACAATATGGACAATTCTACCACGGCCTTTCTATGCTAATTTTACATCAAATATATAGGAGGTACGTATAGGTGTGTCCCTCTATATGTACCCCATTTAGTGTAAATCTAATGTAAAATTTTACACCACATTTCGGACAGTATAAGAAAACGATATTATGTAAATTAATTTTTTAAAGAAAATTACTTTTAATTGTCAAAGTTTTTATAATTATATGTATTCATTAAAATTGTTACTTATATATACGAGCCCAGGCTCATAATATTTCGGCTAGGCATAATTTTGCAATTATTAATATAAGTAATAACAGTTTCGCAACTATTTTGTTAAAGAAAAATATTAGCAACAGAAATAAAGTATAAACTTTTAACTTAAATACGATGAAATATTACTGTTATGATGTGTCAATGACAAGTTTGTTATTCGCAGTTCAGAATAGTCCGGGCAGTTTCTGAAATGCATATACTTAGGCTAAACGTTTGTAGCGTTTTAAAACAAAATAGGATATCAATTATTCAAACTCAAAATGTAAAATGTTCTTAAAAAAGAAATGGCACGTTGCGTGGCATAAGTGACGATATGCGATAACAATCAGTTGTTAATGTTCATAAACAGGGAATTTCGGTTCGGGAAATATTTGCTACGTATTCGCTGTCTAAATCTGTAGTGCAAGGCATTATATAAAAACTTGTATAAAAAACTGGATGCACAGCCCAAATGAAGAAAACTGGTCGGTCATCCCAAATTTCATGCCAAAATCCACATACTCTGAAAAGGATTGTAACAACAAATCGACACTCTACTGCAAAAAAATATGATTGTACTGTGGAGGCAAGCAATTGGAAAAAATATTTCTGTGTCCATAACTAAATGCTCAATAAAGAAAATAAGATACAAATTCTACAAGATAAAGTTTGATTCTTACATTTTACTGTTGAATTTACCGGTTTTTTCTTCAGGCAAGAGAGAAGCCGTTAATTAACTAAACGACGGAAAATCAGTCGGTTACGGTGGGCCAGAGAACATAGACATTGGGCTTTACAACAATGGCACCAGGTAATTTGTGTGGCGAATCGAAATTTGAAATCTGTCTAGGTGATACCAGAAAACGTGTTCTAAGAGCACCACAGGAAACATATCATCCTGATTGTTTGGTTAGGAAAGTGAAGTTGCCCTTCATTTCTTATGATCTGGGGGTGGATGAGCGGAATGGGTGTAGGAGAAGGTCGTTTCGTAGATGGTACTGTACTTGCCGTCAATACCAATATATCAAGGGACTGACGCGCAGTAAATTTTCCAGCAGGATGGCGCTGCTTATCACACAAAAGAAACTGCCAAAGCTTGGTTTACAGAACATAATGTCCCTGTTATGGAATGTACCTCTAGTAGTTCAGACCTCTCACCAATAGAAACATTGTGGCATAAAATGAAAAACAGTCGCGCAAACATCCAGCCCGTTCAGTTAACGATCTACGCATTAAATTTCTAGAAATTGAAAAGAGGAGCACACTTCCTGAAGATTGCGCTAAACTGGTAGATACATTGCCTGCCAGAATTAAATCTATTATTGTTAATAAAGTTAATGTAACACAGTTTTGATGAAGTGGCCGACCTACTCTGAAACACGAACTTGTCACACATCATAACGTCGCAATATTTCATCGTATTTAAGTTAAAAGTTTATATTTACTTTGTTTCTGTTACCACTATTTTTCTTTTATAAAATAGTTTAATAGTTTTGAAAGTGTTATTACTTTTATTTAAAAATATTAGTTGTCAAATTATTCTTAGTTGAACTATTATCGGCTGGTCTCGTATTTAGAAACAACGCCTATTTTCTTTCGGCAGATTTTAATGACGCATAAAATTATTTAGAAACATTTTGTGTTTGATCTGTCAGTGAATGTTGGCTAAATTGCATTACCAGGGTCAATAGCTGACACCAAAACTTGAATTACCCCTTTATCTGAGTGATGGTTATACCTTTTACACGCTATACAAATCAAAGTTCTTCTTATACCTTCCTCTTGTACACCAGTAACTATCCAAAGAAGGTCTCTAACAACTGTTGCCAACAACTTTACAAATCGACCATAATATACAGATGAAGTTAGGATAGACAACCGCCTATATATTTCTAAGATACGTGTAAAGGTTTATATAAAAGCATTACTTTTATTTAGAACAGATAACATCCCATTTAATAAAGTAGGCCGACAAATTTTTTAACTAAACTAACTGGTGCAAGATATTTGAATTTTCTTCGAGACGACCTTGTTCCTGCTTTAATAACTTTATATTCAGATGTAGAGGAACCTTATCTTCACAGAAATTACTTTTCATTTCAACAAGATGGCGTACCCCCCCCCCCCCCCCCCCAGTTTGCACCACATATTTATATGAGACGTTTCTGAATCGTTCGATAGGGAGAAAGGGGCCGATTCAGTGGCCACCCAGACCGTCAAACTATCAGGCTACTATCAACTATTTTCCATCATTTTCTCTTATATAACCTATACTCACGCTGATGTAATTATCAACATTAAGTGTGCTCTTTAATATTCCGGAATAAAAGAAGTAGATTGCTATTTAAAACAAATATCGATGTCGTTATATATCCTACACGAGTCATGCTGTATATAATTATACTTATTAGTATATATTTTAGTTATATTATAAAAAATGTGCAAGTAAAAATAAAATTTGACGGGTTCAACAGTTTATACAAAACGTTATTCCGTGAATGTTTAACGAATGTATTCATTGCTTTACGAATGCACTGTATAATGGCTTTACAAACATAAATTGATAATGTTAATAGTACAAAACAAACAGTTTTGATGATTCAACATAAATTAGAGACGTTTTGTTCATATTTAGTATTTATTAACTGTCTTCAAGTACTTTAATACTAGTATCCCAGCTATATTAAATAGATTACAGAAGATTTCAATGATCGATCAGAACAGAAACCGTTTTATATTTTATATGAATTATTATGAACCGTTTTATATTATATATTTATATGAACCTTTAATTATAACGTTCAGCAATGTTTCATTTTAATTTCAATGTACTTTAATAATTACCAATAATTCAATTCACCTAATTAAATATACAGGGTGTTTTTCCTATATATGGTGTTTTAATAAGTATCTAATATTTCACAGGCCAATTCTTTAAGTAATTCTAAGATATGAATTTTAAGATAATAAGTTCTTATCAATACGTGGTAAAGAAGATTTCATTTCCAAGATAAGGAGCATTCAGATTTTACTTTTGTTCAACTTTTTCAGATTTAACTCACATTTTTAATCGATTAAAATTTAACATACTCAATAATCGCTACAATATCTACAATTTAGACTTATTAATGTTGAATAGCATCTACAGGGTGATTGTTTTTCTGAGGCCATTATACTTCTTACCACCCTGAACTATTTTTCAAGGCGACAATGATTTTCACCGTATTAGAATTAAGTTTTTCGCCCTTTTCTAAATGTTTTTAGTGTTATGCACTTTTTCATATATCAGGATTTTCGAATTATTTAACAATGTATTATATAAATATTTATATACTATTGTAGTGACGCATTAAACTGGCGCATTAGCAGGGATAATGAGTGTGCCTCGATAGCTCAGCGGTCAGAGCAACTAACCGGAAATTGGGAGAGCCGGGTTCGATTCCCGGTCGAGGCAAAATGCACTTTTATCCTTGCTATCGCCAAAGTGGTGACCCCGACGTGATGTGATTCGTCATTTCAGTATATGCAACCTCCCTTACATCTCAAATTCGCGGATTCGATTCCCGTCCTATCCATCGCCCTATAGTCCCGGGGGTTACCGAACAACGGTTCGTAAGAATGGCGAACGCGGTCACATTCCGTTAAATTGTATCGAGACAAACTATATCTCTAGGGAGGAAGTACTGTAGTGACGCATTAAACTGGCACATTAGCAGGGATAATGAGTGTGCCTCGATAGCTCAGCGGTCAGAGCAACTAACCGGAAATTGGGCGAGCCGGGTTCGATTCCCGGTCGAGCCAAAATGCACTTTTATCCTTGCTATCGCCAAACTATAATGTATATTGTAACGAATTTACTAGAAAGTTCTTTATTTCGAACACTTATTGACAAATCAACTATTTACAAGTCCAACTAATTAACTAACTTTCTTTCTACTTTAACTTTATAAATTAACTTTCGCACTGTCACTTTCTTCGCACCGTATCACTCACTATCGTGGTCCAGTTTTAAGTAACTCCTGGCCGGACGACACAATTCTTATATAGGCAGTGGGGCGTCTCTTCAGACGTTTCTAAATGAAGAATTTTTGCGAACCTTCTAGTATAGAACGCACGTCAAGTCCGCACACTCCCGAGGTTTCGAATATTTCCGGCGTTCAGGATCGCTCGAGGCATTCGTGGCACTGCCCCCCTCCTAGTACTGATCGTCCCGATCAGTTGATCGCCCTCGGAATGGTGACAAGCGGTCGATGTGTACAATTTTCATTTTTGCGCGTGGCTCTTTCTGGATCCGGTAAACTATGTCATTTATTCTAGTCACAATCTTGTGAGGACCCTCCCAGAATTTCTGTAACTTCGAACATCGGCCCTTTTTGCGAGACGGATTGTATAACCATACAGGTCGCCTTCTTGAAAGCCTTCAATATTCGTTATTCGGCCATACCTTGCCTTCATTCGGTCGCTCTCAAATCTGGTCTTTCGGATTTCGGGCAACTGACACACTCCCTGGAACACACCCGATTCAGTGTGTGGAAATGGACCGCCGACGTCGATTGCAATTCGCTCAAAGGGAGCACCGACGTTGTATTGCTTCATGCGTCTCCGGCGCCGAGTGTTTGGGCCCTTGCTGCTAGCGCAGACGTCGCATTTCCTGCACCAGTCTTCTACGTCTGACCGACTTCCTATCCAGTAGAATCGTTCCTTCACTTTACTCATGGTTTTAGCTACCCCAAAGTGCCCTCCTCCGGTTCCGCTGTGAGCAGTTTCCAAAACTTCGGCCCCTCTATTCTTGGATAGCACGATCTGTAGTCGATTTATTGCACTATCCAGACTTTCCCAAAATCTTTTCAGAACCCCGGAGTCAATAACCAACCCCATTGAGTCCCATTGAGCCCAGTAACATTTCGTAATTGCGCCGAGGTTGCTGATATCCGCCCACAATGGTCTATCCTCTCCTGTTTCTTTCCACCGCATTATAGGCTCAATATGTTCGTCGTTCCTTTGATCCTCGACTAGTATGTTGGCATCCCAATTTTCATCCGGCTGTACAGTCGTTAGGCAACAAGTCACTTGAGGGAATCCTTCCTTTTGCTCCAGATTCAAACAGTGCTGGCAGTTATCATTTGCACATGGCCTTCTAGACATGGCGTCAGCATTGTGATGATACTTTCCAGCTCTGTGCTTAATGGTGAAATCAAAGATCTGTAATCGCTGTAGCCATCTCGCAATTTGCCCTTCTGGATTCTTGAATTGGAGTAACCACTTAAGAGAAGCGTGATCGGTTCTTAACAGAAATCTTCGTCCGTACAGGTACTTGTGGAAATGCTTCAACGTCTTCACTACGGCTAGAAGCTCCCGTTGAGTTACACAGTAGTTTCTCTCGGGTTTGGACAAGGCTTTACTGAAATAGCCAATTACTTTCTCCTGTCCATCCTGTTCTTGCGACAGTACTCCTCTAATTCCATCGCTGTTAACATCGGTGTCTACGATGAATGGTTTGTCAAACTGTGGATATCCTAATATTGGAGCTGTAGTCAGTTTTTCCGACTGCCTGTCTCTGCTGCTCGCTTGATTGCCGTGAGCTCGGAAATCACATCGAAGATGTGATCCCATGCGGCCGCAATTCCAGCACCTTAGTCTACGTGGCTCTCGGTCTTCTAATAAATCCTTCTTCAGCTCCAGCAGGAAGTTACCAATTTAATCCTGCTTGGTCTCTTCCTCACCATCGACTTTGGCCATACGCACCCGCACGTGCTTTTTCGATGCTTTCTTTGCGGCCTCAAACTCTAGGGCGTGCGCTAATAATTTGCTGGGAGTGTCATGTCGTGACATTCTCAGCACCTGCTGCATGTCCGGGTCTCTCAAGCCATCGATAAATGTTTGCACGCACAGTTGATTTGCGAACTCCTGAGGTGCTGTTGGGCATGCCAGCTGTACTAGTCGGTCGACGTCTGCCCCGAATTGTTATAATGTCTCGCTGCTCCTTTGATTTCGGCTCTTCAGTTGCATTTGTTAGACTTGTTGCATGTGTTTGTCACCGTAGCGCGTCTCCATACGATCTACTATTGTTGTAAAATTCTGTTGACTTTTCGGAATAAATCGGAGTATATCGAGAGCCCCCCTCTTAAGGCGACAATAAGAGCTATAGCCTTTTCCTGATCGTCCCAATAGTTTGCGCAAGCAGCAGCCTCAAATTGTCTTCGATATACCGACCAAGGAATCGAACCATCAAAAATTGGTGCTGTCACTCTGCCTGACTGTTGGACCCCAGGTGCAACACTTGTAGGATGTATTCTTAGTTGGTTAACCTCGCTTTGGATTTCTTCCACTTTTGATGCTAAGGACTGATGGGCTTTTTGTTGGTCTTTTCGTATCTGGTCTATTTCTGCTTCCTGTTTAGCTAGCTCCGCTTCTAGCTTTTGTTCTGTTTCTTCCGGTAAGACTTGGAGGTCCATCGCGACTTGTTGTTTTATCTCCTCTTGAAACATTCTCATGGCGTTGTGTACAGCTTTAAGTTCGTCTTTCACTTCCTCTTGGTTTGATTTCATTTCTTGCTTCATTTCATCTTGTCCTGCTTTTATTTCTTGTTCCATTTGATATTGTCCTGCTTTCATTGCAGCTAACATTGCAAGTAGCTCATCCATTTGTTCCTCCATGGCCGCGGATTGGCTTCTAGTTCCTACTAGCATCCAATTCACTTTTCTTTAGAAATTTTCTAAAACCCAGTAGACGTCTTGTTCTTGATGAGACAATTCCGGTGAGAGGTCATACTTGGGGGTTTTCTTGACTGCTATGGAAAGTTCGAGAATATTCTCTGACTTTCTCGAAACATCAATCTTCAACCTTTTCAGGATGAGACGAGTTCAGTGATATGTCACACTCGTGGGTTTTCTTGACTACTATGGAATCTTCGAGAATATTCTTTGACCTTCTCGAAACGTCAATCTACGACCTCTTCACGACCAGACGAGTTCAGTGATATGTCACACTCGTGGGTTTATTTGACTGCTATGGAAAATTCGAGAATGTTCTCTGACCTTCTTGAAACGTCGATATTCGACCTCTTCACGACGAGACAAGTCACTTGTGGGTTTTCTTGACTGCTATCGAATGTTCGAGAATGTTCTCTGACCTTCTCGAAACGTCAATCCTCGACCTCTTCAGCCTGAGACGAGTTCAGTGATATGTCACACTCGTGGTTTTTCTTGACTGCTATGGAAAGTTCGAGAATGTTCTCTGACCTTCTTGAAACGCCGATCCTCGATTTCTTCTCCAACCAATCCAAGCTCATTCGGGCTTAAGGCATCTGAGAGATCCCATAATCAAATCTTACTCAATTTAGTTTTTAATGAGGTAGAGACTTAATTAAAGGCTTATTTTAATTAACAGAATACAATAATAAATATTTTTCACTAGTTTTTAATCACTAGTTTTTAATCAGTAACTGGAATTTTGGAAAGGGGTCGAGGATCGCTTCTGGGTATAATTCAATGCCTGCCGGGGCTTTAGCCCGAGGAGTAGTTGTTTCCTAGAGCGAATATGTAATAGCTTTGATAGCCGCTTGGCGGCTTGGTGGTTCCTTTCTCGATTTCCGACTTATAAGTTACTGACAGAGATCGTATCGATAAAGATGTATAGACCATAAAGTTCATTCGGCATTTGTCCTGAATCGGCGTACCGTATGCGGCACTGATGAGAACTAACAAGTTCGAAACAGCTGTATGTCGTTCGGTTCCGATCCGGGACAAATGTCGAATCCTACCTGTGGCTGGTTTTATTTTTTGAAACTAGTTTTTAATCGCAATAATTAAATGTACCTAAGGGAACTTATTTAATGTTGTAAAACAATAAATTTGGTATATTTTTATCAACAGAACCAGTTATTGACAAGTTTTTTTTTGTTTTAAGAACAAAACACACACATAAATTAATATTGAACAATGTTTTGAATATAGAAAACAAACCGCCTAATTTTTCATGTAAAAGTCATAATAAACGACATCTAACAAAATATAAAAATGAAGATGATAACATAATCAGGCGCAATGTATCTTCTAGATCCGGCCCCTACAAGGTCAAGGAATACACTAATAAAAATCAACATCATATCGAGAAGATTGGTTTGGAGCTAGGAAGGCTATGAGGGAGTTTGAGTTAATATTCGTAACACACACAAAAGGGCAAAGAGAAAAGCGACTGTCGGATCTTACAGATTGGCTGCGCCCGACGGAGGGTTAACTTTTAATAGAATGTATTCCCATTCAGTGATCCATATCTTTCAGTATCATTTCCGACACATTTCTTTTTAAATTCTACTTATTCTTATTTCAAGATTTTGTTTTTGTTTTTACTCTACTTAAACGTGACTTATTTTTAAAAAATGTTCTGCTCTTTTTAAAATTTTACATTGTTACGTTACTTTGATACTTGCGTTTGTTAGTTTATTTACTTATCTACTGTCACAAGTTTATTAAGTAGCGCATGTAAGAAAATGTGCATTTTGATATTCTGTAGCAAAAAAGGGAGTTCCCATTAAAAAAAAATGGTAATTGTATAGAGCACCCCCTTCTGGATTTTAGCGTTTTTTTTTTATGGACGTGTTGTAGGTTGCTATAGGAACAGTTTTTCACAAACGAAACTTTGAGCAAATTAATAATAACCCACCTAGCTAACGGGAGGTGAGAGTGAATAGGGATGCTGGGTGGGGTAAACAAGTGTATTGAGGAATGTTAATTTAGCAAGGGTACATTAAAAATTTTTTTGAAAATATTCAACATATAGGGGTAGTTTTTAAGGGTTGAAATAATCGTGAATCCTAATTGTTTCTATTTGTCATAATCTGCCTGGCCCTTTTTTATGCACGTGATACGGTCATTATCTAAATTGTTGTATATTTAATTAATTTACTCACATGTTGTATTCCAATTATTAAAACGCCATGTCTATTTAAGAACGATGTAAGTCCTTCATTTGATGCTGTAATAGCATACAATTTCGCGTAAGTGACATCGCAAGAGTCACAGGTGTTGAAATCACAAAGCCGCACAGGCACAGGTGTAAGATTCACAGTCAATACTCTGTTTTCACTCATATTTTTGTCGCATTCGACGCGCAAGATTATTTTAAGTTTAAGTTCTAACTGTGAACAAAGAACTGAATAGCTGTGGTATGAAAAGTATCTTTTCAGCATACCTTGGCGCGTGAAGACGTTTCCAACTAATCAGGGCGTCTGATTTTGTTTACATATTTGTAAATTCAATAGACAGTGATATCTGCGCTTTAGGTAAGCAAGTAATTTGTAGCCTATATTGTATATTATGATAGTTGTACAAAAGTTGATGTGGCAACATGGGAACTTTGGTGAACTACAGAAACGATTAAGTAAACAGTAAATCAGCTGTGCGCATGGAGAAATGTTCCAATTTTAATTTATTTATAAAAAATACTTAACGTCATTTGCGCAAGATATGATAAGGTGCGTTGTACTCGTGATGGAATGTAGAATGTGTGAGTAAGTTTAGTTTTTCGATGGGGCAGAAGGGGGTGTTCTATACAATGACCAAAAAAATATCGATTACGTGGTACTTCCTACATGAATAACCCTGTATATATTAATTATATTTAGAAAATGCGCGACTGAAAATAAAATTTGACGGGTCCAAGAGTTTTTCCCAAAAGGTATTTCACAACTGTACACCTGTACTTTAAAACTTATTGCGATTAAATAAGCACTACTAGAACTAATTGCGAACATTACACCTAATACTGTTTTTCTAAGAAAACTCCACGTCTTAATGGCACCCCTACGTAAAATGTTAACCAAAATCCGATCCCCTAATCCCATTGTAGAGCGAAAATACGAACCACCTGTTGCATCCGGCATTATCCCACCTTTTCTACCTGAATTCTTGTGCCGGCCCCACCACCATCCTCGTCACTTAGCCGCAAAGAAGTGTAGTTACCTGAGACCGTCGCGATACAGCTAAGTGTCTACGTCACGTTTGAACTCTACGGATTGGAATTTTTCACAATTTTCACCTACTTCGTTGAAAATCGGCGCCGTGCCGATCGAATTTGCAACCCTGCGGTACACCCCCGCGTCACTTTTCTGTCGGGACCCGTCGAGATACAGTGAAACAAGTGAAACAGTGGACAAGAGTTTATGTTGAATTGTTCGCGGTGGAATTTTTAGGTGTGTAAGGTATACGGTGTTTCAGCTGTGTTAATAAGAACTTTGTGCGAAATAACTGTGCTGTGGATTTCTTTCTTTTTTCCTCCAGCAGTTGTGTTACATCGAATTCGGTAAGTCTTCTGGGAACGGGCCGTTTCGTGTCTGTCTTCCGGTTGGGAGTACTGTTATCGCTGGGTTTCTTTGAAATAGTTTTGCGGTAGAATACAGCAAGGTATAGACAGTACTTCAGGGTCATTTATTTTAAACCCCTTTTCACAAATAACCACGAATCATTGTGTTAAATTTAATATTTGGTTGTATGAAAAAAATATAATATTCTGGGAAAAGTATTTATTTTTTTACTATTATTTAACTTTATTGCGTATTATGATACAAAAGAATCATATGGCAACAGTCTGTGATGATAATTAACAGAGAGAATGAAGAAAATAAACAAACTAAACAGTAGTTATAATACAAAATTTCGTTACAGAACATTTGCATAATGGATCAGAGAAGATACTTTTATGTACACATGTATAATTATGCTACATCTACTTTTTAAATGTTGAAAAGTAAAACAATTCCTGTATTAGAATAAAAGGTAGTTGTAGACATATGTATATTACTTGCTCATTAAAAATAAATGGCCGACTTTTCAGAAAACCTATGATAAAATTTTACAACAGTTTAAAAATGTCTAATGTCTGAACCTTCAGATAAGGACACAATATTTTTAATGGTTATAGTATCTTTTAATTCTCCTAGGATTTAATTATACAATGAATATCTAAGAGATATATGCTCTACATCTTCAGATTCGAACAAATTACAGAGACCACATTGATAGAAAAATCATCGTTTTATTGATATTCTAGACTGTGCACATAATCATATAATATACATGGGAATTTTTTGAAGTAGATATGTTGCGTTATTTGGAAAGAAGAGGTAATCATAGAATGATACTAAACTGCTTTTGTATATCATGTTCGTGCTAAAAAATGTATATATCAGAAGTAATTATTTCTTATTAACTTTTAATGAAGCCAACGAAATATCTATTCATATATGCAAACAACTAATATTATCAAAAAATTGTTTAATTTGAATGACCCAATTATCAACTATACCAAATATATTGTTGCTATAGTCTATGATAACATATTTTTGGCATCCCAGAGAGAAAAAAAATACGAGTATATAAATTACATGTCAGGTACATTACTCACCTAATTTAAGTTTGAAAAATCATTAGCACAGCTGTCATGTATATATTTCCAGATGTAATTAACAATAATTACGAAAGATTAAACATATGGTCATACTTAGTGTTTTCCTAAATATCTAATAATTAACTTTTGTTATTGTAAATATCAATTAAGTCCATTTTACGGTTATGGATATCAGTACACCAGTATAGATTATCTATTTTCGTGGTAAAATATTTAATAATAATTTAAAAATGAAAACATATATATTAACGCCAGTGATCTCCATATTTACATCCATAAATATTCCATATATTCCATAAATATTCCGTATTTAGTACTACATTCGATAATTATTTGCAATTATTCTAAAACTCTTGAAAATGTTTACCAAATATTTTCTATCCCCCTATTTTCAAGGGTGCTGGAGACGAATCTGGCTTGTTTTATCCGCTCGGACATAGTTTTCGAGAAAATGCATTTTCCACTTTTCCGCAGGCGAGCCACTTTTTCTTATCAAATAACTTTTACTTCACACTACGTAGATAGCTAATATCAACAGTTATAAAACCTATTATTCATTACGATGCTCTTAATTTACTTCAAATATTTATAATTCACATGCAGTTGTCGCGGTCCATTGTAATCGTGCGCGCCTTCTACGAAACCACATGTGAATCAACACACTGCGATGTACGAGGGGCTCCAAAAGTTAGCTATGAATATTAAGTGAACTAAATACCCTGTTATTTTGAAGGAACCTAAACTAACCTAACCATAATAGTAAACAGTTAGGTTAGGTTAGGTTCCTTGAAAATAACAGTGTATTTAGTTGTTAATATTTACAATTAACTTTTGGAGTCCCCCCCTATATATGTGGTTTCATAGAGGGCGCACGATTACAAATATTACAATAGATAACGCTAGATAACTTCATGTGAATTGTAAACATTTGAAGTAAATTAAGAAAATCGTAATGAATAAGAGATTTTATAACGGTTTAATGATATGTATAAAGGAAGTGTTGTAGCATCTATTCGTATGGATATTAGCTATCTATGCAGGGTGAAGTGAAAGTTATTTGATAAGAAAAAGAGGCTACACAAGAGAGGCTACACAAAAGAGGACACACAAAAGCAAAATAATGTAAAAAGTTGGGATGCGGAAGTTGAAATGACTTTACTCGACTTGTTGTTTATTTTCTGTTTTCCACGACACAGATGAGTAGTCAAAATATGTAAGTATGTCATCAATTAAGCGACCGGGCCCCTATTACGGTATCGGCGAATATTTTCATCATTTTTCTGTGACAAATGTTTCACAAAAGTCCATTTGTTATATTTACATCGTTGGATTCAGAAAAGAAATCTTCACAATAGTAAATAAAAAAAACTATATTGCCATTAAAAAAAAAAGTTGGCCATCGCTTTTCAAAAAAAAAAAAATTTTAAAAACACTGTGGTATGCTCATTCTAGAGTCTATTTAGAGCCATTTCATTTGATTTTTCGTTTTTTAAAATCAGATTATAAATAACGGAGTTATGGCTTGCGGCGTTTTTTAGGAGACAGCCTGTATAATTCCTTGAGTTTGCTAAACCGCTTGCTTATTTACTATCGTAAGCTTTCAAAATATTGCTCCTTCCTGTTTTCATATCTTTATAATAGAAGTTACAGAGTTGTTTACGCTGACAAAGCTTCCACTGTTGCATATACTCCGAGAAGTGTGCCACAAGGTAGTGTTTCAAGACCCCTATTATTTTCTGTTTATATAGCACATTGAAATAGCTGCCTTGTGTTTTGTTCTTCTCATTAATATACAGATGATACAAAAAGTACAGTACTCAAAATTATATCCAATTTATCTAATATAGCAAGATTTTCAACTGATCATAGACTGTTTCTAAATTAAAGTAAAACTAAATTATTAGCATTTGGTAAACATGGAAACGTATTATTACTGAGCCTGTTTTTAATATCTCATTAATCAATCGAAGCCTATCGAATTATAAGAATTTTGGTGTCTGGGTAGACACAAAATTAAAATATTCTAAACATGTTGGCAGTTTAATACAAAAATCCCATTGACTTACATTACTATAAATGCATAAGGATGTTTAATGAAATTAAAGTTAACTATCATAAATTAATAACTTTCATATTACTGAATATTTCAATAAAAGGAAATAATTAAATCTATCTGAACAATGTGAAAGTCATTGAGCTTGCCTAGTTTTCAAAATTAAGTACCAGTCACCTATTTATTTATTTTCCAAATTAAAAATAGGTACTGATATTCATCAGCAACCTACTATACACGCCACTGTAGTTAATTTATTGTCCTCTTACAGGTGTTTAACGTTTATTTAATTACAATATAACCAAATTAGTTAACTTGATTCCTAATGAAATGAAATTATATTCAAATGTTAATACTTTTAGAGAACAGATCAAATTATTTATTTACAGTAAACGTCAAAAGTGATTAGTTTTATTTCTTTATTATTGTTAATTATAATAACCTACTTTTTTCTTTTTGTTTGTTATATATAATTTGATCACAATCCTGGTTATTTTCTAAATTCCTAATTTCTAATAAAGTTGCTAATGCATGAGTGATATAACTACCCCTAAAAATGGGCTAGTTATATGGAAGAGCATCCATATGAATATCGCCAATCTTGCTTAATGTTGTTATTGTATCTGCATGTACAGTTATATCAATAAAGGTACTTATTATTATTATTTAAGATATGCTAGTCTCTGGAGCATTGCAATGATCTCATCATCATACATATATAGTTTATTTCATCGCTATTTGCCAAATAAAAAATCTCAAAACATACCGTGGCTTGTTTTTATGGCTAGGCTCAGGTAGACTGTTCCACTTATCGGCAAGATAAGAGAATTTTTTATTTGGCAAATAACGATGAAATGAATATTTCTTCACCCTACCTGTGAATCCATTAATTTTGCAAATAAATTATAAGGTTTACTTTTACCACACCTTCAATGTACCACCGTCACAAAATCCGATAAGTTAAAAGAAACAATACAAGTTCCACCGAATCAGCAAGATTAAGAGGCCATACATTCAAGGTCACATAAAACATGGTGACGAGGTAAAATATCGCCTGGTAGATAATATTTTGTAGTAATAATATAGTGTGACAAACAAACCCAACTCGCATGTTCTATTTCGCAACGGACAATTGAGAATAAGTTCTGTATGGGTTCAACTCTTGCAACCAAATGTCCTACCCTCTTCTCGAAAAGACATAGCTTCGATGTCCTTGTTTTGAATAGCACAAATTAGTTGTTTGGCTTTGTTTGTTTTTTTTTACTGACCGGATTTCAGAAATATTTCATATAACGTATTTCATTCTATTACATATATAAAAATACTATTATTTTGAAGAACCATTAGGTGATTATTCCGTCTCTATCATTCCAAAGTAGAATCTAGGGGCACCAGTTTGGTTCCATTAAATGATTAAATCTTCCATTGCCTTACAAATTATTTTATATAAAGTATGTAAGGTTCAATAACACTTCATTATTACTTCATAACCCAACTGGCCTATCAGATAAATCATATATATTAATCAATTTTTTGGCACGTATTTCACCCAAAGATTCTCTAATAAATCTAATACAGTCTGGCCCAGCACAATGCTATATAAAAGTAATGACTAGAGTCTCATTACGTGAGCTCATTACAAAAATTAACAATTTCTGTATGTTTACGTATTTTTGGTGGTAGATTACGAAAATAATAATTCGATTCTTGCAGTAAAATATTGTACCCTCTTTTCGAAAAGACATGGTCCAGCGTCCTTGATTTTAATAGCACAAATTGACTATAATTGTATGATTTTTTATCTAATCGGATTTTATTCAAAAATATTTCATATAACGTATTTCATACAAAAATTATACTTAATTCAAAACATTGCGACAAATAATAATATGGCATAAAATCTATTTACATATTTGAGGACATTCCTTATAATTATTATGTAAAGAATACTTTTACTTGAACAATTCTTATGTAATCATTCCTTTTCTTATATCTTGTTCCAAGACACAGTGCATTATTTTCCCCATTACATATTCGTGGCTTCTAAATCATTTTATGAAATGTCTGTCAAAATCCAATAACACTTCATTATTATGACATAAGTGGCCTATCAGATAAATCGAGTACATTCATCAATTTGTTGATGTGTATTTAACTCAGCAAATCAAATAACAGTCTGGGACAGGCCAGTTCAGAAGAAAAGTAATGACTATAGTTGATGACTATAGTCTCATCACATGGACTCACGTCAAAAATTAATAATCTCTGTATATTTACGTATTATGAGTGGTAAATTACGAAAATGGTAAAATAAATTGTGGCTTATATATAGTTTTTGATGGATTTCTTCTCAAATGGCTGAAATCAGAAACTTCTTCCAATCTTTAAAACTCATCTTTCTTGATAACAAATATGAGGTTTATGAGTTTATGATAAAAGTTTTGCTTAAAGTACACAAATATTCAATTTACAAAATTCTTGTTAATTTTCTACATTTTAACGTAGTAGTAATAAGTAGTATCCTTTCAAACTTAATTCAACATTTGTTATAATGTCAAATTTAACATGAAAAATTTTGAAATTTGTACATTGGCACCACTTGATTATACTTTTTTGAGGTTCATTGTATACTGTACATTGTATATGGTACATTATCATCATAAGCAAGAAGTGTACATATTTCTTCCTTTAAGTAAGGAGCATTCATTCACTATTCTCTAAACTGATAAAAGAGTCATTACAATAAAACGAAAAACGAGAGACCAATTTCCCACGAATATCGAAAGACTAAACGGTTCCTCATTGTGCGTTTCGTGAACCAGGTTAGCATCATCGGGGGATAGTTAGAACTTGATCAACTTACTGGCGAAACGCGTATCGAGAAATATGTAATCTTTTGGTGTTCTTGGAAACTGTTCTCCTGCGCTTGTAACTGTATCGAAGGTTCCAGTCCCTTCTCAGGACCATTACAATAGTTTAAAGTACATAAATATATAACTCAATTGAATAATTGGTGCAGGAGGATAACACGAGGTACCTATTGAGCTGCTCTTGGTGAGAGAAGTTTGTGATAATATAATTTAAAATTTTGGAAGATCGCCAATTTATTTCTATATTATCGTAATCTATGGCCGAAAATACGCAAGAATGCAAACAATGGCTAATTGTATTTATTTTTCGAGTCAACTAAATAATTACCTTAATTTTACTTCTACAAAGTCTTGAACGTGTATTTCGTTGTTAGGTAAAGTGGTTGCAACGTTCTGTAAATATTACTGACGTTGTTATTTAGAGAAGAATTATGTGAAATAATTTACACATACAAACGTAATTATATTTATTAGTCGAATATTATCTCACAGAGCTACGCCCTACACTGTCTTCCGTCGATTACAGGATTAGCATAAGATTATAAAAGTGAAATTGTATTTCATCAAAAACTCTTCTAATGATTGGTGACAACCTCACAATCACCTATGCAGCTTGTACCCATTGACAATTGCCTCATGCCGAGACTGATGTCTTTTTTTGATTAATTTTCAACCATTTTGTTTCATTTATACCCCCAGTTGTTTTGGTATTAGCTCTCTAAGATATTTCTCCATGTTCTGGGTTTGCTTGTAGCAGACGTGAATGCCTTATTGTAGGTTACATGAATTTCAGCAGCCTTATTATAGAAGCTTAGGCGTGACTGCCTTATTATAGGATATTTCCTCTTCCTTTCTTGATAGAATAGCATGAACAGCCTTCATTTGAGATTTATTAAAGAACAAAAATGTCAAAACTACGTTTCTAGCTTTGCTTGCAACAGATGGACTTGATCGCCTTTTTTAGATAATTGAAAGTAAAAGCAACATCATAAAAAAATATCGTTTGTAGTTATCATGAGGTCATCAGTACTAAGACTGATTGGACGCTAACCTCCAGCTTCTCCTATCTTGTGCTAACCTACGCATTTCGCTAATTGTGCTACAACCTACATAGCTTACTATTTGCGAGCAGTAGTCTAATCTAGGCTTACCTCTGCCTCTCTTCACTCCTATTTCTGCCTCCAAAATATCGTGGACTATTCCCCCATGTATCAGCAAGTGGCCTACCATTCAATCTCTTCTCTTCTCTATGTTTTTCCACATACTTCTTTTCTCGCCGACTTTCTCTATTACCTCTTCGTTTCTAGCTCTATCAGTCCACGGTATTTTCATCATTCTTCGGTAACACCAGATCTCAAAACTTTCTAATTTCTTCCTACTTGCTTCCCCTACCGTCCAGGTTTTGCAACCGTATAGTTCAACCGTGCTCCATACATACATTTTCAAAAATCTCTTCCTTGTTTCTAAGTTTATTACCCCCGAGCATAAAAGTGCTTTCTTTTTGTTGAAAGCTACTCGACCTTGCGCTATTCTTTGTTTTATATCTTTATCGCTTCTTCCATCCCAATTTATTTTGCTTCCTAAATAAGTGAAGTCTTTAACTTCCTCCAATCTTTCATTATTAATTTATACTTTCATTGTTGCTCTGCTTTCGCGCCCTCTGCGCACTAATACTTTAGTTTTGTTTTTATTCACCCTCTTTCCGTATTCCTCTGTCAACACTGCCTCCATTTCGTTCAACGCTGATTCTAATTCCTCCTTACTAGATGCTAATACTGCTATATCATCCGCGAATCTCAGCATTTTTAGTTTCTGTCCCTGTACTTTAATCCCGAAATCCACTCTATCTTTTACCACATTAATCGCCTCTTCGATGTACAGATTAAAAATTATTGGTGATAGCGTACATCCTTGTCTTACTCCTTTCGTAATACCTACTTCCCTTCTTTCCCCTTCTACTTCTATAACAGCAGTTTGCTCTTTGTATAGATTGTGTACTACTCTCCTATCTCTATACTTCATTCCCACGCTCTTTAGTATCTCGAACATTTTTTCCCATCTTACATTATCAAAAGCTTTTTCTAAATCTACAAATCATATATAAGCGTTCTTTCCTTTTTCTATTGTTTTCTCTAACATTACTCGTAGCGCCAGAATAGCTTCGCGAGTTCCCCTATTTTGCCTAAGCCCGAATTAATCTTCTCCTAGTATTTCCTCCGCTTTATTTTCCATCCTCTTCTGCACTATTCTGGTTAAGATTTTTGACGCGTTGGAAGTTAGGCTAATCACTCTAAAGTTCTCGCATTTGTCGGCTCCTCTCTTTTTCGGTATACTAACGATAATGTTCCTCTTATAATCCTCCGGCATCTCACCCGTTTCGTATATGTATTTTACCAGTTCAAACATCCTATTTACTATTTTCTGTCCCGCACGTTTCAAAATTTCCGCCTATATTTTATTTACACCCGGCGCTTTATTGTTCTTTAGCCCCCTTAGTGCTATTTCAAATTCCTCTCTCAATATATGTTTTCTACATCTTCTCTATCGATGCTAAATTCTTCCTCTAGTATCTCTCCTAATTTCCGACTCTCGTATAAATTTCCTAAGTACTGCTTCCATCTATCCGCTTTCTCCTCTCTTCCGATCAGTATGTCCCCGATTGACTCCTAACGTTTCTACTTATTGGTCCTATATCCCTGAAGTTCCTCTTAATTATTTTGTAAGCCTCATCGGTCTTACCTACTTGGAGCTTATCTTCTACTTCTTTGCATTTATCCTCTATCCATTGTTCTTTCGCTTTTCTACACTTTCTAATGATTTCCCACTTATTGACTTATAAGTTTTCAGTCTTTCCTCGTCTCGTCTGTTTTTGTAACCACCGTTTGTAGTAACACTGAAATTTTCAATTGATGTTTTTTATGATTTCATTGAAAATACTTTGATATATGTACATTTACTTCCTAGAGGATTTCTTGACTCCTCTTTGAAACTACAGTATGCACTAATATTATTAGTAATTTAATATGAGAAACAACTTTAAGTAATTTCTTAATAATTTGAAACGTTGCAACCTCCAAGGCAGCTATAAAATACGAATGACCTATTTTTCAAAACCATCGAAGGAATATACATAGTTCGACACTGATTTTTCCTAACCAAGTTGACATCATCAAGAGATTATTAAAACTAAATTTTAATCATTTAATCAATTTACAATTGACGAAAATAATGCTGTTTAATAATTCTTTCTGTTAACGACCACGTCTCTAAAACTTTAATTACTATTAAATTTCACAATAAGTTCTGCTTATTTAACCGTATTTATTTAACTTCAGAGAAATCAATATTTTTTCTAGGAATAATCTACTTGTATCAAAAATATATTTTATTCGAAGTCAATACCTCTTAAGACAAGTTTTCACCAGATAATTAGTCAAAACAGATTATCACTAAATTCGTAATGAGTTCCTATTAATTGTCTATTAATTTAGCGAAGGAAATACCTGATTTCACGCCAAAATCAGTCAGTGTTGTTTTAAGCGGAGACAACAATTATGCGTTTTCTTCCGCATTTTTTCCTTTACATTTTTAAGCATTGCGCAGTTTACAGATAATGTTTTCGGGTTCCGAAAAAAATGTTACGTAACGCGGTACAGGAATTTAGTTTGATAAATGAAGAATACGAGAAATAAAATAGGTAGAATTGGGCTATTAAAGATATTTAAACAGGTTATATTTATAATTTAAATCAATAAGGCTCTTTCAAATTCAATTCTTAACGAACAATATCGATAAATATAGGGTGTCTCATTTGGAACTATAGTATGTGATTTGTGAATAAAACTAATAATACTTGACAAACAGATGTTTTCTATTCTTCAACATAAAATGGAGACGGTATGGCTACAAATGGAAGGAAAGGTCGTTGATATGATCGTTTCGACTCATCTGGCATAGTGTCATATATTTAGCAAAATTGTCCATAACACGGGCACAAAAAACTGGCTCTATTTCCCGAATAACACGTTGACTGTTTGCCTTGAAGCAACTGATTATGCCTGGCTGGGTGATACACTTCTCCTTTAATATAACTCCAAAGAAAAAGTCCAGTGATGTTAAATCACATGACCTTGCAGGCCATGCAGGAATTGATATCAGCATTCCGCGAGTTATTTTTACACGTACTGTATGACACGTTGCATCTTCTTGCTGAAACCACATGTTGTTCAAATCCAAATCGTCAATTTGGTGGAACAAGAAATTATTCAACATGTCACCATTTACTGTGATAGACATTAGCAGCTTCAGTTTCAAAGAAGTATGGCCCAATTACTCCGCCACTCCAAAATGCGTTACAAACCATGTATCTCTGTGGATGCATTTCTTTCTTGCAGCATGTGCATTTTCAGTACCATATATTGGACAATTTTGTTTGCTGACGTATTCGTCAAGATGAAAATGTGCTTCATCGATAATCAAAATATTGTTGCTAAAGTCAGCATCAGCCTATTTATTTTCTAACACCCAATTAAGAAATTATGACTTTGCAAATGGTCTGTACTTTTTAATTATTGTGTCAATTGAACTTTGCATGCTGACAGATGCAGAAATTTCTTTAAAATCCGATACGTTATGGTACTTGACAGATTCGATTGTTGTGCACGACGTCGAATTGATGTATTTGGATACTCCCGTACCCCTTCTCTCATTCCAACGCATTTTCATCTAACCGACCACGACGAGGACGTATTGGTATTGCCTTACCTGTTTCTAACAGAACCTGTTTCTTCAAATTCCTTGATTAAATTACGAACTATTAACTCTATGGGTGCTTCATTTTGTCCTAATTTTCTTAATGCACTGTAAATGACCTCTCACATACATAAAACAATTGTACACAAACTATTCGCTGTTTTGAACTGTTAATCGCGGCATACAGATGTTGCATAGTTTGTAGACGACAGTCCTTAGGTATTGATGCTCTGTCTTTAACAGAAGTCAAATGGCGTGCAATTCAAATCCTATTGTAACGAATTTACTAGAAAGTTCTTTATTTCTCGAACACTTATTTACTATTCACAAGTCAAACTAACTAACTAACTTTCTTTCTACTTTAACTTTATAAACTAATTTTCGCACTGTATATCACTTTCGCACTGTATATCGCTCACTATCGCGGTCCAAATTCAACTAACTGCTGGCCGGGCAACACAATTCTTATATAGGCAGTGGAATGTCTCTCCAGGCGTTTCTAGATAAAGAACTTTGGCGAACCTTTTAGTATAGAACGGCACTGGAAACAAATACCACACGCTCTCAAGGTTTCGAATATTCCCGGCGTTCGGAATCGCTCGAGGCGTTCGGGATCGCTCGAGGCGTTCGTGACACTATTATAGTTACAACTGAGACACCCTATATATTTAAACAACCTATATTTATAATATAGACTAATAAGGGTGTTTCAAATAATAACGAACAATATCGATAAATATAATTATATAATTTAATGTAGTTTAAAATCATTCTAAATTATTTACTTATTTTCAAGTAGCAAATTAAAATCTAGCAAAGTTATTTCGTAAATTTTCTGTAGATGTTTTATTATTTAAGTAAATCAATTATGCTATCAACATTTAGTGTTTTATGTTCAGAACTTATGACAGACTTAAACAGGTACGCCGTATTTGTTATTGGCAAGGACGACCATAAAGTGGTTGCTCACCTTTCCTCCAAAACCGTGCTACGTCCTACACATGCTTTACAGTTACACTTATATGCGTAAAATTTAATTTTCTGTATGCAGGAGTGCTGGCTGTTTCCCGTGTATAATGAAGAGAAGTGTTAACTCAAGCGGGACACTTATCGACGTTCAATTTACTTGTTAATTGATAGAAATATAATTTCGTTGGATTGTAGATATATTTTTGTACAACCACTACATTTTCTGATGTACGGAAAACAGCTCCGGTTTTTGAATTGGGTAAATATCAGTTCAATATGAACCGGTGATAGTTTTGTTCTACGTAATTATAGATCAATTTCCTCAAAGCTCCTGATTGATCAAAGCTCCTGATAGAATTATCATAGAATAGTTTTAAAAAATAGAAATCTTCTCCATTTAGTAAACCTCTACTTAAATTAGTTGTTTCATACTTAATTGGTAAGTCACAATATGTAACGTATAATGGATTTAATTCAAAAACATTTTTTCCTACATCTGGAGTACCACAAGGGTCCAACCTAGGAACATTAATACTTATAATATTTATTACTGATATTACTAACATTCTTGACTCATAGACACTATGAATTACTTGCATACGACCTTAAGATGTATGTATTATGCTACTGAAAGTCTTAGCGATTCTTTATTTATGTAAGAACAATTATTAAAGGTGGAAAGTTGATGTAATAAATAAACTAAATTTAAATTCAACAGAATGGAAATTACTGGCTTTTTTTCTAAAGAAGCCAATTGAAGTAACCACTTTCAGGTAAATGCTTGCTAGTTTATAAAAGATTTAGGTGTAATATTCAATAATAAGTTCACGCTCACGTGCCATAAACATATAGCATTAATCACACATCAACAATATATAAAACATTGAGGTTCATAATCCAGAGCTGTAAACATTTTAAAAATTCTCATTCGATAAAAATAATTTACTGCTCGTTTGTACGGTCTATCTAATGGGAAGTTTAGGGAAGATTTTTTCATTTTAATATACGAGTATAAGAAATATATCTTGAGAGAGACTACGCAGTAATGTTTAGAGACGAGGTACCTCCAATCAGGAAGTTTTATAAAACCCCCACTCTTTGCATGGAGAAATTATTTACTTACCTGGCATGCAATAAACAAGTAATTTAAAGTTTTTCATCTTATCAGAGGGATGTATTCTATGTATGTATTCTACACAAACCTTCTACATTCACAATTCTTTTACGTCTAATATCAACTATATGTATGCCAAGTCAGCTTATGTCATTCTTATATCCTATATCAATTATTTTATTTTTGCTATTAAACATATGCATATTTTTGGACTGCTACGGGTATAAGGTGTCCTGTGAATCCCCATTTTCTATCTATTCAAATTGAATCAGTATCTGTTCCTTTCTCTAGTGGTAAACAAATGTAAATTATTTGATGTGTGAATTTCTTGTCCCTTTAATTAAAGATGGTTCACTATTAAACAAGATGTTTTGACTAATATGGTAAGAAATTCGAAATTGAAAAGCGAAAAAAAATTTTTTGAGAGAAACTGTGCTCTTCCACAAGTTTCGCAATCGCCACTAATGATATCTGCTGATGCTATCTACTTCTGTAGAGTGACTGCGGTGTGAGTTAATTCCAATTAAATCAGCTAAAAAATCTGAATTGAAGAGAGATTTTGCTATATTACCAAATGACGAAACGTTTGAATAATATGTACAATAGAACCAGTGCCCGGGAAGTAGTTTGCAAGTTACAAGTTTAACAATCAACAAAATGTTGATTGTTAAAGATCACGAAAGGACCATCGTGGCATTTTTTTTTATTTTTATTCCTGACAAAAATAAAATATATTTTTTTAAATATTACTGGAGCATTTTAAGTGATAGATTTTCTTACAGTGAATACAGATATGCCATTACATTATTGCATTTTGCTACTGATTTGTACATTCTATCGTTAACTGTACTCCACAATGTACACTTTATGGGATACTAAATAAAACAAGTTAAGATATTTCATTTCAGATATCGTGAAATTTAGTAAACCTACATTACTTCGTACCAGTATTGAATCCCTATCCACTAAAATTAAGTTTATTTGGCAAGTAAATTTTAATGAGAAAATGTCACATTTCTAATAAACATGGCTGCTCTATTTATATCGATAATTAACATCTGAATGAACTGTAACTTATAAGTCGGGAATCGAAAAAGGAACCACCAAACCGCAAAGCGGTTATAAAGTAGTTCCCGAATAGCAAGGCTATTACATAATCGCTATAGGAAACAACTACTCCTCGGGCTATAGCTCCGCCAGGCATTGAATTATACCTAATAGAGATCCTCGACCCCCAGTCAAATTTGACCGACCACATATATTTCATAAAATAAGCCAAATCGAATCGAGATATTGATTAAATATAATTTTATTCAGCATATATTATGTACTTTTTCTAACTACTCTCTTTATTCTTAAATATCTATATTTTAACTTCTGATTGAAAAGCACTGAAACCGTGTATATTTGAAATGACTCGTCATTTTTTCCTAAAAGACCGAGTTGAAAATCACAAAATTAACTTTCCGATAAACATTTTAAGTGTGTAATTGAATACTCGCTTGTAGCTTAATCACACCTTACTGAGTCGAATTTCACCGACGACGGTCAATAATCGGCGACTTCCAAAAAGAATCTGTGTCATAGATTTAATGTTAAGAAATCGTTTGAACAGGTGTGTTACATGCTCTCTAGGTATTTATTAAAAATGTATTTATGTTCCTTCCAAACGTTATACCGTTAAAAATATACTTACAGATTTTTATTAGCTACGTTTACCGCGTCATTATTTGAAAGGCAAATCATTTATTTTATGAACCGAGTATTGTATTGGATATTGGGTCAAATATAGACCGGGGTGATAAAAATCTTCGGATACAGCTACTCGGCATTTTCGCATGGTTGATTCCTTTGAATGGACTAATACTTTCTCATAAGTTGTCAGATATAGTTGGTCGATGATGTATTTAGTTATTAAACGACTACGAATAATCGTTTAATGATATCTTCCTGCATTTTGTAAAATTATTTCTGCATATACAGTGGGTACAAAAAGATTGGAATAAATTCAATCATATCGTTGGTGAACAAGTAGAAAAGAAATTGTTAGACACGATTATATTGTTTTCTTAGTTACGCAATTTTTTGGCATATTTGTTGACGTCAGCACGATTAAGGTAGTTTCTCCGGTATCGTCCGCTTCAAAAATAGCGGGTAAATATAAAATATTTGGAATATAAGTAGTCTAGTGTTCATTATTTTTGTTCAGAGACTGTACTCTGCATATATACGTATACATAAAACTACATGTTTATTGTTGAAACTAAAGGCATGGAAACGTTGTGTTCTGTCGTATTCTAATCTGTTGGGATTGTGTATGTCGTTTGTCTTATACTTAACCTAACTTAATAAACTTTTTCGGAGCGTGAAAGAAAATTTATAGAAAAATTAAAAATGAATTTTTGTCGCGATCAGTTGCTGGACAATAAAGAAAACTTTGCAAAGCAATACAGAAACTTTTAAATAGTATTGCAAAAGTTAATCTTGCGAAAAGTAAACAGAGTAACTAACCTAAGCATTGGACGACGTTTTGTTGAATTGAGCTAGCTTGGCAAAAATTTAAGATGCTGTGAATGTAAAAACGTTTTTTCACTTGAAAAACTAAAAACAAGGAAAGTCGTTTAGTACTACATAAACAAAGGCATATAAAATTATTTTTCTATTCTTCCATATTGTACGTTAGCCATAAGCTTCTCCATCCTAGGGCCAGTTGATCTATCGGTTTACCCAATATACTTTTGAATGTAGTCTTAACAACCAATTATATGAATCCATAAATTTATTTTTCAATGTTTCAAAGGTATGGCCTAATGCAATTTTCACGTTCCACATTTTTTACAAAATTTGTAATTCTCGAGATACATTATTAGAGATTTTATTATTATTATTGTCTCTCGAAAGAATACCGAAACTTAAATATACATCTTAAATAGTAAGTAACGAAAAGTTAATCTACTGTTTATATAATCATTTATTTACTATCTATTTGAGTGCCATGCTAGGCACTATAAATTGCAACCCCAAGAATGATCTTGTCTTCTTAAAATTTCCCGTTACCAATCAGAGATTTAGCAAGTAGTGAGTGTAAACTAAGCCCCTCATAATGCCAATACATTGTCGACTCGTACGTCGCTTACAACATAAATTTTAGATTGTATAAGACTCTGAAACGTTTTTTACCATAACTGTTGGGATTTACAAAATTAAATATCAACTTTTCGTACCCCTCTCAAATGTAATGAAAATGTATATGTTTGTTAAAGACCTGATTATTTTAAAACGACCGACGTAATGTAGTTTAGTATTTGATAAATAAGCAAAACAACTGCCGAAATGTTTAAGTAGGAATATATAGTTAGTCTCTATAAGTATTGTACATAGCCAACTTGTAAATCAAGTGAAATAAAACTGCGTATTTAAATACATGTATTTAGTTATTATTTAAAACATATATCCCATAATTCTAACAATAACATAGTAGCAGTAGCAAAAAGATTATACTTTAAATAACTGTGTTTCTTAAAAGAAATTAGATTTCTCAAAATATTCACCATTTTAAGTACTTTTAAAAAGCAAAGTTAAAGGTACATGTATCATTCTTACTTTCAAGATTTATTTGCCGAAACCACTTATTTAATTTATTTTAATATTTTATAATCTACGATGAGATTTAATAACTTATACAATGTACACGTTTCATAACAATTAATCCCATTAGATCATAAGTATTTGCGGCTCGAATTAATTATAAAAAATTAATAAATTACCTGCTTTTAAGTGCAAGCCATTAGCTATATTTAGTATAAAACAAATAACAAATGAATTATATATACATGACGCATCTTAATGTTTACGTAATACTTTTGAAAACCACTGACGTTCTTTTTTGTGGACAATAATATTATTATTATTATTTAAATCCGATTGACTACTGTCTCTGGTGAAAGGCTTTTAAATAATTTGTTTCTTTATTATATCCTTAGAAGTAAACAACTTTGATCTTACTAAAACTATACAAATGTTACATGCTATATTTCATTATGTAATTTATTGCATACCTACAATTTTAATATTTAGTATACTATTATTATGTACCACATGGAAATAACCATAAGTATTCATTTTCATGTCAGCGGTATGAAAGTGTTTTTCATAAATTAAGACGTATTCTATATTGCAACTTAATAAACAGCAAATAGTTCTTACAAGACTATTAGAATATTATACTTAGAATACACTTAGTTTATTTAAGACTTTTACATGAAAACCTAAACTCTTTATTAAAGGGCCTTTCAATAAGGACGCTTTAATTTTAAACGTAAATAAAACAAGTTATGTGTAAGATATCTACTCAGACTTTCTTTTATTTGAAAGACTGTTTTATGGCATCAAGTACGGAATATATTCGTTCAAATATTCGCTGTAGTTTTGTTTAGTGGCACGTATTTGGGAGGTATAATTTTCGATGTCTTTGTCGCATAAATCTGGCTGAATTACTGGATGCCGTTCGTTATGTTGACTTTGAGGGCATCAATTGTTTGCGGTTTATACGTATAGACTTGTGATTTAAGATAGGCAAAAAGAAGAAATTCTAGACGCGACAAATCGCAGGATCTCAGTTCAAGTCGCCGCTGCGCGAGATTACCATATCGTCAAATCCCCTGTACAGAATGTCCATCGTAGCATGCGCTGTGTGGCACGTGGCTCCGTCCTGTTGCAACCACATGTCGTCGGTATTCATATCATCCAGTTTAGGCCATAAGAAGTTGCTTATCATCGATCTGTAGCGCTTGCAATTGATGGTTATGGCAATATCAGTTTCGTTTTGAAAGAGGTACGGACCGATGATTCCTCCGGATCAAAGTCTGCACCAAGCAGTGACTTTCTCGTGATGCATTTGGTACTGGTATAGCTCGTGCGGATTGGTATCATCCTAATGCAATAATTTTGCTTCTTTGCATTTCCATTTATCCAAAAATGGACATAGTTGCTGATGATTTTTTTGGCAAAATTTGGGTCAACTTCCAACTGTTCGCAATCTGCGCATACACGTCGTTATCTATGGTCGTTTACCTTAAGTTCCTGAGTCAACTGGATTTGATCCCGCTGATCCCTGCTTGAAGGACCCAACGCAAAATTTGGCAAGGCTGATTGTTTATCAAACCGGTTGACTCGAATTTGGCCATAAGACGTCGAATAGTCGACTCGGCGGGGCGGTTGTGGCAAGGATAAAAATAATGTAATGAGCGAAACGTTTCTTGGATGGAGCACTGATTTTGAAAATAAAATTTGATGATTTGGACACGTTGTTGAATGCTATAACCTTCCATGGTGATTTGCCATACACTATCTACTAAATAATTCACAACTTTGACATGTTCCTTTAACAACATGGCCGTTATAACCTAACAAAATTCGAGCGTCCCTATTTCCAAAATTTATAGAGAAATTAAAAATGAATTTCTGTCGTGATCAGTTGCGGGACAATAAAGGAAAATTTGCAAAGCGGAAAGTAATACAAAAACGTTTAAATTGTATTGCAAAAATGAATATTCCGAAAGGTAAGCGGAGTAACTAATCTAAGCATTGGACGACGTATTGTTGAATTGAGCGAGCTTGGCAAAAATTTAAGATGTTGTGAATGTAAAAATGTTCTTTCACTTCAAAAAATAAAAATGGAAAGCCGTTTAGTACTAAATTCAATTTTAGATATTGTTTGTGACCAGTGGCGACTCGTGATGAAATGAAACGGGTATTATGCACAGGGCCGATGCTAGGGTATTGGCCGCCCGCATACAAATTTCAAACGTATCCAAACTACTGGCGCCGTAGGGGCCGCAAAAAAAATTTGCAAATTTTCAAGGTCACGCGTTTTCCTGATACTTCAGAATTTTTATGTAAAATCCGTTTATACAAAAATATAGACTTTCACAAGAATAAGTTTTGGAATTTAATACCTTTTTGAAGAACATTCATGTTTGCCGTCAAATTCTTTGGTTAAGAGAAAAGTCTTGTAAGGTGAATTTTCTACTAGAGGGTCTATAACACTTAAAATATTTTCCGAGAGAGTTTCAGCGTCACATTTTGTAGGTTTCAGGTATATCCAAAAACGTTCAGTCGGTTCACCATCGAGAATATATCTTAAAACTACCACTAGCTGAGTTTTTGCAGATACATCAGTTGTTTCGTCTGCCATAACTGCCAAAAATGAAGATTTGTTAATTTCTTTAATTATTTCTTCATGACATACTTTTAATATACAGTCTAAAAGATCATTTTGTCTTTCTTTAGAGGTTCCTTTAAATACTGAAGCATTTTGTAGATGCTCGCTTAAAGTTACATCAAGCTCAGCAGAAAAATTTATCAAACGACGAAGTATCCCCGGGTTTTGAGAGGTTTCAGCTTCGTCATGTCCTTGCAGCGCCAGTTCAAAGGCCTCACAAAACTTTATGCAGTTTATAATTTTTGACAAGACGTATCTCTTTTTTGTCACATTATCATTATGCTTTTGCACATTTATCCAATAAGCTGAATCTAGCTGCGCTTTAATATTAGTTGTTCCTAATAAAGCTAATTCCATTGTATTATGTAGATGGCTTTTGGAGTTGTCGTGCTTTTTTATTTTTTTAGTTAAGTGCACAAAATCTGACACCCCTACCTCCGTCCATGCTTTATCACCGCCAAAAAGTAAACAAGGAAAACAAAATAACGCATTTTTTTGTTGCACCCACAAATCCAATTGTTCTTCGAATAAATGTATCTATTAAATTGACGTTTATATGCTTTTCCGCGGCTAACACCTGCAGTCTCAATAACAATATCGGGCAATGGCCTACCATTGTTTCTTTAAATCAATTTTTTCTTCATAAGTGTATTTAAAAAATCGCTTCACATGAACTAAATTATAAAATAAATCCATTGTCACTATCACAGTATATAAATGTTAATAATTAGTACAATAAATCACTATACAAATTCACAAAACAATATTTAAAATCTCAAATTAACACGAAATACGAAATAGGTACGATTTACGCCCGCCCGAGTAGGAAGGAGTAAACATTCACTGATGTTGCCCTAGCTGGAAAAAATACAGCTCACTGACCGTGTAAATTCGCGCATTTACGAGCGCCAAGTGTGGATTGTCGCGCGAGTTGAGGGGGAGGACGGGTGTGCCGAGCCGTGCTGAGAACTACCTCGTGTGGCCTAGTTCAATGTACCGCGACGCGCTCGCGTAGAGACCCAGATAATTCATCTGGTCTAATTCAGAGGACGGCGAGCAGAATGCGACTTTAACGCAATAATTTGGTTAGCTGCACCAACTAACCAAATTATTTTATTAATAAATTTTAGTAATTATTATGTCGCGAAAATATACAAATATCTAATTTTTTGGCAGCTCTGCAGCTCTGCAGCACCTATACACCAGCCGCCCCTGTTTGTGACGAATGTGCAGTAATACATAAGTGGCGACTGGTACAATGCATTCCGCTGCGTTGCCAGGCGCTAATTGACATGTTCTCGACTTACTCAGTAAATATGGCATATGTTTATCTTTTCCATAAGTCAGACAACAACCGATTTTTTTAATTCAAAATACTCGTAATAAACTAATGTATAGATGAGTTGTTTTTGTAAAAAATGTAAAGAAAAATTTTCAAGTTATGATGTACAATGTGTAACTTTTAGTCAACTGGTACATTCAAACCATGCAAAAAGCTCCAGTTTTAATGGTGAATATCTCCTTTATTGTATGCACAAAAGTTGTTCATTTAAGCAATTTCCTTCAGGAAGTTTATTTTTATGTGTACCCGAAATTTGACGTAATACTTTAAAAAAGTGGATTTCCGGAGAAACTAGCTTCATCATCATGAGGTCATCAGTCCTAAGACTGGTTGGATGCTAACCTCCAGCTTCTCCTATCTTGTGCTAACTTATGCATTTCGCTAATTGTGCTACAACCTACATCCCTTACTATTTGCGAGCAGTAGTCTAATCTAGGCCTACCTCTGCCTTTCTTCACTCCTATTTCTGCCTCCAAAATATCGCAGACCCTTCCCCCATGTCTCAGCAAGTGCCCTACCGTTCTATCTCATCTTCTTTATGTTTTTCCACATACTTCTTTTCTCGCCGACTTTCTCCAATACTTCTTCGTTTCTAACCCCATCAGTCCATGATATTTTCATCATTCTTCGGTAACACCACATCTCAAAAGCTTCTAATTTCTTCCTACTTGCTTCCCCTACCAGGTTTCACAACCGTATAGTGCCGTGCTCCATACATATGTTTTCAAAAATCTCTTCCTTGTTTCTAGGTATATTACCCCCGAGCATAAAAGTGCTTCTTTTTGTTAAAAGCTACTCGACCCTGCGCTATTCTTTGTTTTATGTCTTTATCGCTTCTTTCATCCCAATTTATTTTACTTCCTAAATAAGTGAAGTCTTTAACTTCCTCCAATATTTCTTTATTAATTTGTATTTTCGTTTTTGCTCTGCTCTCGCGCCCTCTGCACACTAACACTTTAGTTTTGTTTAATTCACCCTCATTCCGTATTCCTCTGTCAACACTGCCTCCATTTCATTCAACGCTGATTCCAATTCCTCTTCACTAGATGCTAATTCTGCTATATTATCCGCGAATCTCAGCACTTTTTGTTTCTGTCCCTGTACTTTAATCCTGAAATCCACTCTATCTTTTACCACATTAATCGCCTCTTCGATGTACAGATTAAAAATTAGTGGTGATAGCGTACATCCTTGCCTTACTCCTTTCCTAATACCTATTTCCCTTCTTTCCCCTTCTACTTCTATAACAGCAGTTTGCTCTTTGTATAGATTGTGTACTACTCTCTATACTTCATTCCCGCGCTCTTTAATATCTCGAACATTTTTTCCCATCTTACATTAGCAAAAGCTTTTTCTAAATCTACAAATCCTATATAAGCGGTCTTTCCTTTTTCTATTGTTTTCTCTGACATTACTCTTAGCCCCAGAATAGCTTCGCAAGTTCCCCTATTTCGCTTAAACCCGAATTGGTCTTCTCCTAGTATTTCCTCCGCTCTATTTTCCATCCTCTTCTGCACTATTCTGGTTAAGATTTTTGACGCGTGGGAAGTTAGGCTAATCGTTCTAAAGTTCTCGCATTTGTCGGCTCCTCTCTTTTTCGGTATAGTAACGATAGTGTTCCTCTTATAATCCTCCGGCATCTCGCCCGTTTCATATATGTATTTTACCAGTTCAAACATCCTATTTACTACTTTCTGTCCCGCACATTTCAATATTTCCGCCTGTATTTTATCTACACCCGGCGCTTTATTGTTCTTTAGTCCCCTTAGTGCTAGTTCAAATTCCTCTCTCAATATAGGTTTTCCTACATCTTCCCTATCGATGCTAGATTCTTTCTCTCTTCCGATCAGTATGTCCCCCGATTGACTCCTAAAGTTTCTACTTATTGGTCCTATATCCCTGAAGTTCCTCTTAATTATTTTGTAAGCCTCATCGGTCTTACCTACTTTGAGCTTATCTTCTACTTCTTTGCATTTATCCTCTATCCATTGTTCTTTCGCTTTTCTACACTTTCTAATGATTTCCCACTTTATTGACTTATAAGTTTTCAGTCCTTCCTCGTCTTGTCTGCTTTTGTAGACTCGTCTCTTTTGTATTAAGTTTAAGATTTCGTCCGTTATCCAGGGCTTCCTAGCTTCCCTTCTCTGGTGTCCTAAAACGTCCGTAGCCGCGGAATCTAGACTATTCTTGATACCCTTCCACTTAGTTTCTGCGTTCTTGATTTCATCATTACTCGCTTTATTTATTAATTGATTAATTAACTGTTTTCTCCTGGAACTTATCTTTCATATTCTGATCCCTCAATATGTCTACATTTATACGTTTCTTATCCTTCCGGGTTTTCAGATTTTTATACTTTAATCTAGCTTTCATGACTACCAGGTTGTGGTCGATGTCTACATCTGCTCCTGGATAACTCTTACAGTCTTTTACTTGATTTCTAAATGTCTTCCTAACCAGAATGTAGTCTGATACCTGTCTATCCCTCCTGGCATTTTCCAGGTATACCGCCTCCTAACGTGATTCTTGAACAATGTGTTCGCGACTGCCATCTTGTGCTTCTCACAGAATTCTATCAGGCTGCTACCTCTCTCGTTTCTGTTTCCTAATCCATAAGGACCTACACATTCTCCTTCTTTCCCCTCCCCTACGACTGCGTTAAAATCTCCCACTATTATTCAATTTTCATTACCCCTCACATATCCTATTACCTGCTCTATATCCGAATAAACGGCTTCTAACTCTTCCTCACTACGGCTAGAAGTAGGCATGTATACTTGCACTATTATTGTTTTCACTGGCTTTGAATCTAACCTGACCATCATTACTCTCTCGCTGTATTGTAGGTAGCTATCTACACACTGTCCTGCGTTCTTCCGCATAACGATTCCAACTCCCGCGTTTCCATTTACCAATCCTGTGTTTATTACCCTATAGTCACCGCTCCAAATATCTCCTACTTCCGGCCAGCGCATCTCACTTATACCTACTATATCTAATCCTAACCTATCCATTTCTATCTTCAGACTCTCTAGCTTCCCTGCCTGTCTCATGCTTTTGACATTCCACGCTCCGACTTGTGAAATGCTACACAGAAACTAGCTTAAGTAAACGAAATTAAATATAAATCATCATCGATCACTCTTCAGACTATAACTATCAGGATGTAGTTGTGATTATAAAAATGATGATAAAGATGATGTATTGGATTATCTTATGATGAAACATCTTATGTTATAGAATTAAGTAAACCTTGATAATTAATAATAAATATTTTAGTCACATTAATTTACTCAGCATATGTGGATTTCTATATCCTTTACATAAATCATGATTGTCAGTGCTGGCATTATAAAGTGTCATTACGCAGACATAATTATCAATGAGATGCGGATTATTCTTATAACCTTTTCTAATTATAATATTGATAATTCTGATTCTTAGTATCTCAGATTTTCTTTCGTAGTTATGAAAAACTAGAATAATTCCTGTTTATAAAATTAGTTTTTTTAATAGTACACAATTAACAATGTTAAACTTTAATACTTGAACACAGTGTACTAAAATAAAACATTAGATTATTTGCTAAGTTGCTTAATTGAACATTGCGAAAGAACGTCTTCCTACATCGATTATACAAGTGTCTACTCCACCAACGACATCATGATTTCTGGGGCCAGCAAAAGGCAAGTCACTCTGTGTAATCTGTATATTTTGAACAACGACAAGTATAAATGAAGCTTTGAATGAAAGAAAACGCATAATTGTTATACAAGGGGGTACCCAAGAACGAGAATTATTTTCTGTAGACTCTCCCGCTAGGTACGTTTATTAAACACTGCACACTTGGCCAGCTATCGTTCTATATATCGGCCAACTATGTGAATTAATCGCAACGGACAGAGTAATTTTTTTAATCCCATTCCAACGCTTTCGATAATTTTGCCATGGTAAACTTTAAGGAACAACTCGCCAACATCAAATTCTGTCTCTTGTTAAATAAAACAAGAGCAGATATGGTTCCAATGCTTCGGGAAGCTTACAGGAAAAAAATTACAGTAAATTTAAATCAGGCAAGAATTTACGAGTAGCTTTTCTGTTCAGAAGTAGTCAAATATCACTTGAAGATGGATCCAATTCGGGTCACCCCTCAACGTCCAAAATAAACGAAAATGTTCAAAAAATGCGCCATATCATCAAATTTAATTGTTGCAGAACAATCGATGAATTGAAGAAAATAATTGAAATTTCCTGGAATTCATGCCAAGGAATCCTAATTGAAAATTTTATGTGCCGCGACAAAATTCCTTCCACGACTACTTTCCGATGACCAGAGAGAGAACCGTGTAAGAGTGTGTCAGAAATGTAAAGAACAGACAGACTGACCTGGATTTTTTGTCAAAAGTCATTACAGGATGCATGAATGTACATATGAATCTTTGTATTACGGCTATAAGTCCAAAACAAAACAGCTGCCCAGCCAGTGAAAAACACCTTCATCGACGAATTGGAGAAAATAACTGGAATTTCATGGACTTCATGTCAAAGAATTCGAACTGAAGATTTGAGGCGCCGCGGCAAAACTCGTTCCACGACTTTCCGATTTCCGATTGCCAGAAAGAGAACTGTGTGAGAATGTGTCAGAAACTGAAACAACAGACAGAATAACTCGGATTTATTTGTCAGAAGTCATCACAGGATGAATGAATGTACATATGAATCTTTGCATTACAGCTACAACTCCAAAACAAAACAGCTGTCCAGCCAATGAAAAACACCTTCATCCCCCAGACAAAAGAAAAGGCAAACGAAACCAAATGTGAAGTTCATGATGGTTTACTTTATCAACATCAAAGGAATAGTTCACGTTGAGTTTGTTCCTTGGGGTACTAAAGTGAAGCAAAATTACTATTTGGAAGTGATTGCGTGAGACAGTGAGTAAAAACCGCCCTGAAATGTGAGAATCGGGGGACAGGTTTCTTCATGATGGAAATGCGCTTGCCTGTTGAAACATCGTTGAATGTCAACCAGTTTTTGACAACAAACGAGAGGACAACCATTTTGCATTCCTCTTGCTCACCCGACATGACCCCCTGCGACTTTTTTGTTCCCAATAATGATGAAAAATTTAAAGGGAAATAATTTTCAGGACGTAGAAGAGATTAAGAAAAGATCGCTGGAGTACTAACAGCATTAGTTCAGAAGAATGTAAGAAATGTTTAGAACAGTGAAGAAAAAATTATCATTTTCTTTTTGTGTCCCCTTGTATGTGCCACTTTACTTTAAATCACATAACGTAGTTGAATGGGATGTAACAGATATAATCTTCAGCATTAGATGTCATTGTGGTAATAATTTGCATATCGAGTTCAGTTAAAGATTGTTTTCTTTCCCAATGCCATTGACAGTTTTTTTAATTGTAAGATTGCCCATAATATTTCATTTTGGTTTTTATCATTAATTATCAATCAGATAAATATGTGACGTAAGTTTCTATAGTTAAAGCTAACGGTACCATAAATATACCAGGAGATTTGAAAGGGCTTCTACAAAATTAATATATCATCTAAATTATAGATACAAATAATAAAAATGTTGTGTGGTAATTTTCAGTAACCGATGAAATTTATAGTTGATAGGTTTAAGTTAGCAATTTATTAGCTATAGCAGATATCTATTCATTACTCATAACTCCAGTCCTGCTTCAAGAGGATCCCAATTCATCCGTAGCTTACACTGGGAATGTGGTTAAACTTTAAATAAAACATCAAACTAGAAAACTTTAACAATTTAGATTCTTCAGTACATAGACCTTATTTCATCGCTATTTGCCAAATAAAAAATCCCAAACAGCTCTTGTCTAATACCGTGGCTTGTTTTTATAGCTAGGCTCAGGTAGACTGTTCCGTTTATCGACAAGATAAGAAAGTTTTTTATTTGGCAAATAGCGATGAAATGAATAGTACATTCATCTATAACTCAGACAGAATAGTGCTATTTCTGCAAATTGTATTCCTCTCTTTAAGACAATTTAACTTTTTTGATTCACATATACATTTGTATATTTTGTTCAACCCTGTACATTGAGTGCTAACTATTTGTTTTGGGTTTCCCTCTGCTTATATGAATAAATAAATTCAATAACAAATATCACGGGTTCTGAAGCAACAAAAATCGGGTACAAGTTCGAAGAAATAAATAAATTATATTTCCATTTAACTAACATTTCTTTTGTGACGTCTAAATCTGAGAGAATGGTTATTTTTGCCGCAGAAAGCTGATTCACGTTTTACTAAGAATGTCTCGAACTTGTATGGCAAGGTTAAAGCCTTGGTGACCTAGCATAAAAAGGAAGGTTATATTGCACGTATTGCACTGTGGCTGGCGAAAATACATTTTCAATGTTTCTATGAACTTCTAAGAAAGGTGTGGTATCGTTAAAATAGTGCATTGAATTGTAGAACCTGTATAGCAGATGTAAATGTGAAATATAATGACCAAATGTACAGGGTGAGCGAAATTCGATATCTCAGCTCTATTATAAGAAAAGGAAAAACGATTGAAGAAAATCTGAAGCAAGGTTCTTAAATGGGATTGAGTAAGGCCCATTTTAAGCCCAATTTGCATATTTTGCCATATTTGGAAACTGAAGTAATGACGTCATAGATTTTTTTTTCCCAAACATACCTATATTTTGGCATATTTAAAAAGATCAAATTTTTGTGAACAAATTTTGTAAAGAAAAAAATTTGCTATTTTTTCCGTTAAAGAATTATAAGCAAATTTGTAAAGAGTAGACAATTTGTAAGAAGAGAGTATTATCAAAGATTCGCAATCGTCACGATGTAAACAAGTAGCCTTTGGAAGCAAATAGCAAAGTCGCATCTATCAATGATTAATCTAATGGTTGACAAATATTGCCTTGTTGTCATTTGACTTTGAAAATGTTCACGCACCATGAAAAAGTCGATACATTATTAGTTTATGGGGAATCTTAAAAGAACCATAGAAGAGCAGTTCAGTTATACGCCCAGAGATACCCCGAACCTGTTATTCCAAGCTTAAAAATATTTGCAAGATTGGAACGCAATTTACGTGCAAATAACGAGGAATTTTCTTCTCGAAAGGGAAGAAAAATTGTTAAAAGAGTCAATTCTGACAACACTGTTACCACTGTTTTGCAGTATTTTGAAGACCATCCAAGGAACTGGATTCGGGAAGCCTGTCGTGAGTTGAATTTAAAATATAGTTCGGTACGAAAAATTTTGGAGAAACAAAATAGTTATCACGATTATAAAATTCATAACTTAGAACACTTGTGAGATCAATATTAACAACGAAGAATTAATTATGTTGCCCAAGTGATGGTAAACTTATAGATCAATGACAATCGGTTGTTTCAGCATGTGTTGTGGACGAACAAAAGCTGTTTTGTTAGTAATGGCAAGCCCAATAAGAAACATAACATTTTTGGGCTATTGAAAATCCACATTTTATCAATGCGATTCAAAATCAAGGACACTTCGGAGTAAACGTTTGGTGTGGTACTATTAGTAGGCATTTGAGTGGTCCGTATGCTTACGAAGGAATTTTAAATAGTGAGCGATATTTGCAATTTCTTCGAGAACAACTTCCTGTGCTTCTCGAAAATGTGCCATTACAGCTGCGAGCAAGCATGTGTTTCCAGTATGACGGAGCTCCACCGCATAAAGCAAGAATTGTCCAACAATATTTAAATGAAACTTACGGAGAAAATTGGATAGGTATGGACCGATACAGTGGACGCCTAAATCACCGGACTTAACCACACTAGACTTCTTATTGTGGGGAACTTTGAAAAATAAAGTTTACAGAATACCATCTATTAACTTTTAAAACATCTGGAACATTTAAAAGAAAAAATCATAAATGCTTGGATTGAACTATCTAGAGAAATGTTTCGTAAGGCTTCAGTGAGAGAAAGTAAGGTGGAGATCGGATAAGTGTTTAGATGTAGGAGGTGGTCACATTAAAAATTTGTTGTAGTGATTGCGTACATACTTTATTTCTTTCTGTGGTAATAGTTGTAACATATTATGTGTTTTGTAATATTAAATTAATAAATAATACTAATTAATAATGTTTATTTATTGACAGATGCGACTTTGCTATTTGTTTCCAAAGGCTACTTGTTTAAATCGTGACGATTGCGAATTTTTGATAATACTTTTTTTTTTACAAATTTGCTTATAATTTTTTAACGGAAAAAGATTTTTTCCTTCACAAAATTTATTCAGAAAAACTAGATTATTAAATATGCCAAAATATAAGTATGTTTCTCGGGAAAAAAATTCGATGACGTCATTACCTCAGTTGCCAAATATGGAAAAATATGTAAATTCGACATAAAATAGATCTTACTCAATCCCATTTAAGAAGGTCTTTTCAGATTTTTTTTATCGTTTTTCCTTTTCTTATAACAAAACTGTTATAAGAAAAGGAAAAACGAGTGACAACGAGTTTCGGTCACCCTGTACATACATAGTTTAGTCCTAAGTTGATACTCCGGTAAATATAGATACATATATAAGCAGCAGTTTTAGAGATTCAGGAAATATAAAGAAAAATGTACAAGGTGGATAAAAAGTTTGATACACATAAACAATTATTGGAAGTTTGACACACACACATTTTCAAATGTAACCTTTTGTTGTATAGCGATTTTTTAATTCAAATCCAGGAAATGCAATTCATATTTAAACATTCAGTTTTGAATTTATGCTTTTAGAAAAATCACCACTGATATTATACAGCAAAATAAGTTACTCAATAGCATCTTGTGTAGCAGCCAGAAATAGGGTAATTATTTACTTTAGCATAAAGCTCTCAAATCCTCACCAAAATTTGACAACCCCCCTATTTTCAAGAATGCTGAACAATAATCTAACTTCAGTTTATGGCGGTCAAATAGATTTTTAAAGAAAATAAATTTACAACCTTTTTTCACGTTATATCACTTTTTATTATCAAATAAGTTTTACTTCACATTACGTAGATACCTAATTTTAATGTAAGTAGATGCTACAACACTCACTTTATACATATCGTATAACATAATAAATATAAGTGAAATACATATATTATAATCATTATAAAATTTACTATTCATTATGATTTTTTTAATTTATTTACAATGTTCACAATTTTCATGTAGCAGCCCAGTTGCTATCGAAATGCCCCCTATTAAACCCGATGTGATTTGGTGCCTTTGATTTGAGCGTGCCTTTTTTTTTTCGATGGGAAAATCTTCAAAAGATACCTGGCCTCTGGTGTTCTGTTATTGTTTGGCCAGGTAGTGTCGGATTCGTATACGCCTACCGACTAAAAACCCTCCTTCTATCCTATCAGTGTAATGCCGAAGAGGAACCGCTTTCGCTTTACTTCTCTTTGGCATATCAATCAGGATACTTATTCATTCCCTACTTCCCTTTCCTCCTTCTCTCTTTCCTTCACGATGGCCATTACTATCTGCTCCACCACTGTCCATCTTTCCCTGCTCTCGAGCATGATTGGAATTACGTTATCTACAATGATAGCATGTCCTATCTTCTGCTCCGCAGCTCTCCTTTCTCCTATCCACCTTTTGCAGCTGAATACTGTGTGGCCGGCATCGTCGACCTCTCTACAGGACCAGCACTCTCTGCTCTCGCATTTGCCTATATCTAATAGGTAGTCCGCGAAACAGCCGTGTCCAGTAAGTACCTGGGTTAAATAATACCCGACATCGCCATGTGTCCTTTCGCACCATGGCCTTATGTTCGGGATTAGCACCCTCGTCAATCTCCCTCTAGGATCCGCCTCCCATCTCTCCTGCCAGTGTTCCCATAGGCTCTCCCTTGCTGCACCTCTGTCAACTCCTCCGTACACCTCCCGTCTCTCCCTTGCTAGACGGTCAATGGGTGGTATACAGGTTATACCAGCGTTGCCGCTGCCGATACGATCTTGTATGCACTACAAACCCTTGGCACTGCTCTTCTTTGGACTTTGGTGAGCTCTCTCCTCCACTTGTCCCTTCTCAATATATCCACCCACACCCCGGCGGCATACAGTAAGATCGACTGCACCACCCCGCTGCGGACTCTCCTCTTTGCCACCCTGGGGCCCTTAATGTTTGGCATCAAACGACTAAGGGCCGAGACAGTTTTGCCAACCTTTTCCAGTGTCTGTTTGATATGTTCCCTAAACGAGAGGGACTCAATCAATCCAGACTCCCAGGTACTTAATACTCTGCTTCGGCACTACTTCGGTATTCCCTATTCGAAACGTGATGCACGGAAGCTTTCTCCTTCTTGTCAGGAGGACTGCCTCCGTTTTGTCCAAAGCCAGAGTCAGTTCCCTATCCTCAATCCATCTCCTGATCCTCTCGACAGTTAGTTTGGCGTTTTCCCTCACGTCGATACCACTTCTTCTGGTAACCACCACCGCAACATCATCAGCGTAGCCCAAAACCCTCACTCCTTCGGGCACTCTAAATACCCCATCGAACATAATGTTCCATAGGGTAGGACCCATGACCGACCCCTGTAGCCCTCCACACGAGATATAAATCTATCTATGTACAAACTGCATCCATCTGGATATAAACTGGAAACCAAGAAGAAATGTACGACTTAAAACCTTATGCGGACAAAACAACTGTGCAGAATATTATGCATCATAACAAATAAAAAGTGTACAAAATATTAAATATTCATGTACTATTTCCTGACAACCATATTACAAGTTTTGTGAAACCATGATGGGAAATGCGGATCAACATGGAAATTTTATCAAGAAATTTTTTTACCATTTATCATTCCATTCCTGACCATTCATAATTTAACCATTCACCTCCTCCTCTCGCTACCGTCCCCGGCCGGCAATATCAGGCCCCTGCAAGACATGTAGCTGGAGATCATGTTTACAACATACGGTGCTATTTCTAGCTCTCGCAGTCTCCCCATGATCCTTCCCCATGAGGCGGAATTGAACGCGTTTTTCACGTCCAAAGTGATCAACGTGCACAGATTCTTGGACTCCCACGCCTCCTGTGCATGCAGTGCACCGAGCGTGCCTAATGTTACTACTTCGTCAATCTGTATACGGGGGCTCCATAAGTTAACTATTAAAAATATGAATGTATAATACATATTATACATATGTATGTATATATTTGGAAAATAATTTATTTATAATAATCTATATATATAAGGCATAACTGAAATCTTTAATATTCTTTCTAGATTCTCTAGAAGAGGAATCTACTTTACAGTAAAACTCTCAAATCCTCAGCAAATTTCGGTTACCCCACATCCTAGGGGCGCTGAAAACGAATCTGCCTTCAGTTTTTGGCGCTCGGACACGATTTTAGAGAAAATGCATTTTCAACTTTTCCGCAAGACACCACTTTCTTCTCAAATAACTTTCACTTTACATTACGTATCTACATAATATTAATATAAGTGGATACTACAATACTTCCTTTATACATATCGTGCATTAAAATTATTCACTACGATTTTCTAATTTATTTGCAATGTTTACAATTCTCATGAACCCGTCCATTTGGTATCCTAGCGCCCTCTATAACCCGAAACACTTGGATAGCAAATAGACAGTTTCATAAAAATTGTAAATATTACAAATAAATTAGAAAATCGTAATGATAAATAAGTTTTATAACGGTTTTAATGTATGATATGTATAAAGGAAGTATTGTGGCATATACATACATCAATATTAGGTATCCACATAAAGTAAAGTAAAAGTTATTTGATAAGGAAAAGTGGTCACGTGCGGAAAGTTGAAAATTCGTTCTCTCAAAAACTGTGTCTGACCGCGAAAAATTGAAGCCAGAAAATGTTGGCTAGGATTTGAGAGTTTTACTCTAAAGTAAATAATTACCTAAAACATTATACAAAGTTATAATAACAATAAATATTATGAAGGAATACATTTTAAAAAGTAAGTAAGTAAGAGTAGGTTTTTATTTAAAATAATTTAATCAATCGCGTAAACTAACACTGGTCATAATAAATATATATTTGTGTATATTATGTTGTATGTACATATAGTTATTAATTTTTCCGTATAAATATTTTAAATAACTTGAAAATAATTCGAAAGATGGATAGTTTTAGCTATACTTTCCTCCATACACTATATCTGTAAATAAAGTTCCGATTAGTTATATTAAGGTACGTCCAAACATACATCAACGAAGCGTATCACAACGCCGCCCCGTGACAAGTTAAAGGACTTACAGCGTAACATCGTAACGTCGTCGCGCAACATCAGCGCGTTCCGTAGCCTGTCGGTTTTTCAGCACCACATCAAAGGCTTGTACCGCGGTGGCGTTACGCTTCCCCCTTAAATGTCTAGACGAGACTACAACGACTACGATGGATGGAACGGGGTGGTGTTATGAACCGATGTTACGCGTCGATGTCCTGTTGCGAATGAAAAGCATGTGTCTGTTACGATATTATGTCACGATAGGAAGTTACGTGTCAGCGTTACGATACATTTGGGTGTTGCATGCTTGGATGCACCTTTACATATACACATTATTTATAATTTATGGAACCCCTGTATACTGATTAACGAAATCGTAACTTTAGGTCTACTCAGTGATAAAAGGACGTCTGATGTAATAGAGAGCGCTTGGATAGCAAATGGAGGGTTGCACGAGAATTGTAAACAGATGCATTACATTACATTATGCTATATGGGTTTGGGCCTCATCAGCCACTGATCGCATGGGTAGTCCCTTGGCGATCCTCTCTTGTTTGGGTCATTATCCAAAAATGCTATCTCATAAAAGGAGCAATTTAGGCACATCCCCCGCCTTAACCCTAGCCTCTTCTAGGATAACAGGGGTCCCTAATATAAGGTACCTCTTCTCCTCCAGTGCGGAGCAGGTGTAAAGAAGATGAATCGAGGTTTCCTCGTCTTCTTTACAGTATCTGCAGGCCAGGCTGTCAGTCAGTTCAGTTTGTACTTATACGTATTCAAACTACTACGGTGGCCCGTTATGATTCTCACCAGGGTTCTGGCTTTGTGCCTGTTCAATTTAATGAATTCCTGGGCCCATTTCTCAATCTCTGTGTATTCGATGAAGAGTTTGGTTATTCGACAACCCGTTACTCCTCTCCATCTTTTATTATGCTGGTCTCTTGCCCAGCCATTGATGCAGTCTCTGATTAGATTCTGACTTATTCCCACTGCAGGTTTTGGTCCATAGAGGTTTTCCCTGGTCTCTAGTCTGGCATGGTCATCTACAATTAGATGTCCCTGAATGCCATTATGCCCAGGGATCCATAAGAGTTTCACCGGTCCCTTTCCTGCCAAGTTGTTCAATGCTTCATAGCAATTATAGACCAGCTTCGACTTTGTCGTTGCTGAATTCAGGGCTGCCAACGCCGCCCTGCTATCCGAGCAGATACATACCTTCTCCTAGGTCCGATTTTGGTCGGCTCCCAGAACACCGTAGGTAATTGCAACTAGCTCGACCTGGAGTGCGGTAGTGTATTTGCTCAGGGGGAAGGTTTTACTTTCCCATCGCGTCGCCTATACACCCCCGCATCCGCTTTGTTCCCACTCTTGGCTCCATCTGTGTACCAGATGTCTCCATTGAGCGGTAATCCAGCTCGATCCTCCATCCGGTCGCTCTTACTGGTGAGGGTGATCTTATATTTCTTGTCAAACAGGAAGTGGATACCCGTACCATCAGAGGGCATCCATAGGAGTCCCTCCTCAGCTAGCCCTCTTAAGGGTCTACTCAGGTCCCTTACCTTCCTATTCATGTTTCCCACGCTGTGCATTGCCTTTACGGCTTCCGCGTTCAGGGCGACATCAAGAGGTGGTAACTTTAAACAGGCTCTCTTCCACCAGACCAGTGCGGCATACGTCAGTCTGGGTTTGAGAATTGCCTCATACATCCATTTCATGGTCTCCGGTTTCAAGCCCCAGCTATTACCAATGGCCCTTCTTAATTGCCAAAGTGTTGCTGTGATCTTGGAACAGATGTGACTTAGACTAAATTAAAAAAATCGTATTTTTTTAATTTAGTATTTCTCGAAATTTATTTTCTATCTCGAAAATTGTGTCCGACCGCCAAAAACTGAAATCAGATTCTTGTTCAGTACCCTCGATAATAGGGAAGTATCCAAATTTTGGCAAGGATTTGAGAGTTTTACTCTAAAGCAAATAATCACCAAAACTAGTTTAGTTTTGTGAGTATATTTGTGAGTTTAGAAAATGCAGTTACAGTTAAGACTGTTTAATGTAACTTAAACCGGCAACTTTGAGGAACTTGCCAAGTTGCCTTCCCCGTGAAGTCATCACGCGTATAAATAAAAAGACAACCAATAGCTATAAGAAGAAAAGGTCAAGATCGCAATTTAATTTCAGAAATCAACACGATACTTAATTAGTTGAAAATCTTGTCTGGCTTCGTGGTGGCAAATCAATTTTAAAAGTAACCATGCTCACTTCCACTACAAAGAAACATTCGTAATAAAATATTCTAGGAATTCCAGGGTCACAGAGTTTACAATAAAAATGATACGAGTAAAACAAGAATTTTTTTTAAAGAAAATAAACGCGCGTAAGCTTATATCAGCACCTGGAAATACCTATCTGCTTTATCTTCTCTTCGACATTCAGTATTACAAACAGTGAAGATGACAATCATCATCATCAATCACGGGTATTGTGTATAAATAAAATTATACCAATGGTACGTGGGTGTGGATATTAGAGAAGCCAAGGGGAGTCTGTAGATAAAATTTATGATACATAATATCTATGTGCATTAATAAAAAAATATTTATTAATACATTAACAACAGTTTTAACCGTTTTACTTTTCCCATTTACTTTATTTCCAATTTTTATGGAGTGGTGATGATGTTTATATGACTTTCAAACTATATAAAATTTGGAATATTATACAGGGTTATAAAGAATGCATGTTAAATTATTCAGAGTCTGTTAAACCATTCACAAATTTAATAAATGTTTTTAGAAGTTTCTCAATCAATATCTACTGTCGATATTCAGCAACTATCTTAAATTTTATAATTGTGACCTTATTTGGTTTTTAAGTGGAATGCTAAACTATTTAATTTTTATATAGATATAAAGGGTGTTTTTGTAAGCTTGATAGAACTTTAAACATGGATAAATACCGCAAAAATTTACTTTTGATAAACAATCTGTATTTATTTGAAATATCAATATATGGCATTAATATTTAAAGATGATTTGAGGCATATGGCCCCCGCGGCTGTTCCTGACGAAGCGCATTCTGTTAGTCCAATTTTGGGTCACTTTCTCGAGTAGTGGTGGACGTATGTCATGAATCAGACGAATAATGTTGACTTCCAAGGCATCCAGTGTTGTTCATTTTTATTAGCATAAACCAACGACTTCACGTAGCCCCATAGAAAATAGTCAAAGGGCGTCAAATCACAGGACATGGGTGGTCAGTTGACAGGTCCATTTTTTGAAATCATCTTATCACCAAATCTTGTTTACAATAAGTCAATAGTTTCGTTCGCCGTATGGCACATAGCACCATCCTTTTGCAACCACATCTCATTCGAATCAGTGTCATCCATATTTTGAAAAAGATATTCATTGATCATGGTCCGATAACGTTCCCCATTGACCGTAACGTTAGCCTCTAGCCTCATTTTTAAAGAAATAAGGTTCAATGATGCCAGCAGCGTATAAACCGCACCAAACTGTGCATTTGTCTGAATATAATGGGGTCTGTAGGATCTCTTCTAGATTGGTATCACTCCATATCTGTAAATTCTGCTTATTAGCAAACCCGTTAAGCCAAAAATGAGCCTCATTACTGAACACAACTTTGCGATAAAACAGCGGGTTGGCTTGCAACTGCTCTAAAGCCTAACCAGCGAAAGAACAACGCAAGCGATGGTCCTGCTGCTTTAATTTCTGCACAAGCTGGATCTTATATGGATGTAAGCCAAGATCTTTGTGCAAAATTTTCCACGTAGTGGACGGACAAGGTCCCAACTGCTGCGACCGACGACAAATCGATAATTTTGGATCTTCTTGCACACTTTCGTTTACAGCGGCAATATTTTCTTCAGTACGCACATTCCTTCAACATGTTGATGTCCTTGCATCCTTTAGAGAGTGTGTGGTATGATATCTATTCACAGTCCGACGGATAACTTGCTCAGATGAACGATTATGTGCGCCGAAAAATTCACGACAAGTCGTCTATACGTTTCCCGAATCGACGACTGACTTTCAAAGTAAACTTGAACAATTTAATAGCGTTGTTCAAGCGTGAGTCTATTCATGATAATTTTCCACACTATACTTAATACAAATGTCACTAATTGGGCGCAAACTGATTTCACATTCATCGCTAAAGGAATTTCTATCATGTTTAAACAAACACCCTCTATTTGTTTACGCACGATAGACCTATTGTATGTCTGCCTACCAACTGATAGAAATACTATCACTGGAACCTTCGCAGATGACACAGTTATAGTTGCAATACACCAAGATCCAGGAATGGCCATGAAGATACGAGTATTGCAAAACCATTTAAATCAAATACAATCATGTTTTCAAAAATGAAAAATTAATGTTGATGAGACTAAATCCATCCAAATGAACTCTACACTTAGAAGAGAGCTGTGTCCATAATTAAACTTAAATAATGTAACTATACCTCAAATTACGAGTACAAACTATCTTGGTATTCGCTACAACAATAGAGTCACATGGAAAACCCACAAGATCGGAAACAAATTGACTCTAAAAAAAGCTATATTGGCTTATTGGTAGAAAATTTAGCCTGTCATTGGAAAACAAAATCCTACTTTACAAGGCAATAAGTAAACCAATATGGGCTTATGGAATAGAGCTATGGGGATATGCAAATCAATCAAACATATCGATAATCCAGCGACTCCTATCAAAAATACTCGGGATAATAACTAATGCACCATGTTATGTAAGCAATCAAATATTACATACGGTAATATTAGATTACCGTATATTAAAGATGTCATCAAGAACAAAAAAATATTCCGCCACCACGACAAGCTGGAAAATCACCCCAAAGGCACATTGTAGCCACTGGTTGATCCGCAGCTCAATAGGAGACTTAGAAGACACTGCCCAGCCGGCCTAAAAGAGCACTAAAGGGGGATTATTACTGGAGAAGTGCGCCATCACGCCATTAAAGAGCTTCTTAGCTCTTAAACCATCACACTGATTCATAGAATATTATGTAAATTCTGATTGTCAACTAATAAAAAACTATATATATAGACACTTTTTTATAATAATAATTACAGTATTTCAGTATTCCATAAAATGAAACGGATGAGACGGATCTCATCTCTTATATTTTATATCTTATAAATAATTATATGGATATCAGTAACGGTTCGTTAGGGTAGACACGTGAGGCGTTTCCTTACAAGGCATATATTGTTGGTCAACAAAAGGTGCAATATTTTGGGGGTTGGCGCACAATTACATATATAGAATAACGTATATTATACAGAAAATAGACTAAGAAATTATTTTTACTTGGTTTTTTGTTTTAATTTTAATATCGCCGTATATTTTAAATTTACATGCATACGTAATTGTACTTTTGTAGTACATACATTTAGTGCCAATGATGAGAAAGGAACGGTTACGAAATTTAACTGGGATGAACGAGGCCAAAGCCTTATGTTAAAGTAACAAATCACGGGATTGGGATTTTCAAAAATTGAGAATGACATTAGTGCATTCTTCTGAGAAGAAACTTCGATAAGGTTTAGCATATTCCAAAGATAAAATTGAAAATAACGAAAAGTCCAGAATTTATGAAATAAGTGGTTAAGATTGTAGTCAAAAGTGTATTGGGCATACGAAACCAGCAATTGTAACTAGGTTTAAGAAGCATATGACGCATTTAATATATGAAAGAATGGAAAAATCTTCTGCTTCATACATGCTTTACCAAATTGCGTATGTCAATAGATAATAAAAACAAAATGATGTTAAAATTATGTGATGTTAAATCATTATTAACTCACTTGAGTTAATAATGTTTGCCTGGTTGCATAACCATCATATATTTATGGTTATAACCTCTCATAATATTCAGTATGATAAAAAAGGCTGTCAGGTAACACATTAACTCAAGTGTGTCATAAATCAATCAATTACAGAATTTCATTTTGTCACAGTATATATAAAGTCAATCAAGTACCTACGAAGTGATTTCATCGCGTATGTCAACAGATCATAGTAATTAATTTCAGTACTCTAAATTGATTAAGTTAATACGAAGGTGTTTATTTTATTCTGACATGTTGAATGTTTATTAAACTAACTATTTAGTTGGGCGAGTCATTATTTCTTTCACTTACTTTCAGAAAATCATTTTACTTCTAATATGGGTTTGTAATAGCTTATTTATGGTGCGGATTTGATCGTGACAAAAAAATAAGAGACTAATTTTTAAGGAACAACAAAAAATTTCATATTGCTCGGCGTACGTTTCGTCAACTAATTGCCATTATGAGGAGATGATTATAACTCAAATTGCATTTCTTTATTTTTTCGAATATTCTGAGTTTAAGAGTTTTTGGTTAGGAGAATTCTCTAATATAACTATGATTAAACAGTCTTCTTACAAGAATTAATAACATACCTAATCTTACACATAACCTGTGGCGTTATTAAAACTTGTTGATATCAATTTAACAATTAAAATATGAAAAAAGCAACTTCTAATATTCTAAAACTGAAATATTGCACATGATTCTTTTGTGTCTAACTATAGGAAGTTAATATTGAACTGACAACAGTGCATGTCTCGAATATAATGTTAAATATAGTCAGCACGCTTGGTCAGCAGTAACCAATAAGTGACGGGTCTATAAAATTGTATAAAATTTATTTTGTATTTTTTTTCGTTTGAGAAAAAATGTCATAACAATGATCTAGATGTGTCGAAATATAACCATATTACAAGTACAACTCTCAAAAACCTACCTTGCTTGATATGTTGCGTGCTTCAGAATTAAACAGCATTTGCAAAATTTGCCATTTTTATACAAGTTTCACAACTACATAACGTATAACGTTTTAACGACTGGTTACATGTTTGAAGTAATAGATTCATTGCAACTTATTTCGATAAAAATTCAATATCCATAAAATCTTTACATCGAGAGGTCTCTCCTTCAAATGGCATGTCTATTATATGCGTTAAATTTTTACCACATTGGAAAACAACAATGAGTATAGTCACGCCTTAGTTATTCCAGGCATGGGAAATTTTTACAAGCAACTTACCAATGAATATGCAAGTTAATACTTTTTGCATTTTACGTACTCCTTGTCTATAATGAATAATGTATACATTAATTTACAATATGAGAATTGCGTTATGTGCTTTAGGCATATTATCATATAGAAAATCTATTACAGCACACATGCGTTGATATAGATGTTATATAATTTTAAAAAACGTAAACTTCAAAATCAATGCCCGGGTTCAGTATACATACATAATAGAAATAAACAGGAGTGAGATGTTGGTAGACTGTTATTTAAATATTAAATTGTTACGTTTTTTTAATCTTTGTTTATTTGTAATGTACGTGGAAGGGAATACGCAAATGAGAAAGGTAGCGGGAGGAAGATATTCTTCATTAATAAATTAACATCGAATTATCTTAGAGTTAGATTGCTTTAAAACTGCAGTAGAAAAAGTAGCAAAACCACAGTTGCAGCAGTACTAAAACGTTCTAAAATATGTATTAATTCATATTTTCTTGTTATTGCAATTACTAACAAACATTGGAAAGTCTCCTTGTATATGAATGTCTTTTTATTCGTCTCTATGTGTAACCTTCTTCTTTGCAGCCTGAGGTTTTAGTCAGGTTTTGTCAACGATAAATTGATAGAAAAAACATATCGTAAAACATGGGGCTTTAGGGGAAGGAGGATCATTTTTGTGTATGCAATCATATCGGTATCATTAATCTATCTTCAAATATGTATCTTATTCATGCTGCTATCAATTTTGGTTGAACCTTATTAGCTTGCATCTAATTCCATTTATCAGAGCTTGACCAAAATTGATTAACATTATGCTAGCCTTTATTTTTACGGAAATATTTAGCTTGGTGCTTTAGTCTTTCACTTAACTCCCGAACATTCACACGGATACATTCAGATATACCCAGCCGACTGATGTAGGAATTGAACCCACATCCGGATTATTCCGAGCCGGCAATCCAAGTCAGATTCTAGCTATTGACATCGTTACTTCAGATAAATTCAGGGGACTTCTGGGGGGTAATTATGGGATGATTTTCCATTAGAGGATCTGGCCGACTTCAACCAATTCTTTCCCGCATTCGGCGTTGTTCACTGCGTGAAAGGCCATTCTCCATTTAAAATTTTTACTGCCTATTTTATAATGCTTTGCGATAGTTAACGCGATATTTCACTAAAGAGTTATAGAAATAAAATAAAATGGCGTTCTTCATTCTTTGAAACAGGAAAATAATTAGATTGCCTAGTCGATGTTAATACCTTCCTTTACTTATACGTTTTGTTGGCCCTCACCGATCTCCTTTTCATTTATAGCTAAGGCGTGAAAGGTCGGAACATTTGACCGACCATAATACAGGTTTAATAATAAATTAGACTAGTGATTAAGCAAATCTCTTCTCACAATTCTATTTTGTTTGTCGTTTAACGAAATAGGCGATGATAGTGATACTAATAATAAGTGACAGGATTTATATCCTTTTTTTATAATAACATGAATTATTGACCACCATTACTATGTAACAATAATTCTTTATTACTATAGGGTATTTTTCATGAGCAAAATAGATGTATAAATCGCGGAGTTTTATTAAATACTGTTATATAAATTTTCCTGTTCCCGAGGAGTGTAATTGAATTGAACAATATAACAATTATATTGTAACTGAAAACATAATTGCAAAATTACCCTCAATTATTTGTTATATCTTCTGTAAACAGTTAGAAGACTTTGATTTATTACGTCTATAATAATTACCCACGTTTGAGATCATCACCTTGGTTGAAGGATATTGTAAAGTATACGTATTTTAATGTTTAATTTGAAATATGGAAGGAATAGAATAATGCGCTTAGTGTAAATATATGTAACTATCAAGTACTATATATGTAACTAACTATTAGTTCAAAGAGTACCTACGAGGATAGTCCTGGAAGTACCCGACCTGACGTATAGATGGTGGTTGTTGTTTGAAAATAATGACTATTGTACAAAGTACCAACCTTATAAAGCTTAAGTTTGATGTTTAACGACGCTACGTTGTTTAATATTTGTTTAGCAGCCATCAATAATGAAGGCACTCTGTGAATTTGTAAACATGGCAAAAATAGTTCATCGTTATGTGATATAATACTTTCATTTGGAAGGTCTCAGTCCAACCGATGTAGCGAGATAGATTCTACTCTAGGGAAGTCTACTCCTATGCTTGTAACGGTAAAATATTGGGTGGTAGAGTTTAAACGAAGCCGTACGAGCAGTCAAGACGAACATTGCAGTGGTTGAAGTTACCAAATGAGGTGGCCACGAAATATATGGTGAAGAAATTCAACAAAATGATATTGGATGACCGTCGACTGAAAATACGCAAGCTGGCAGACATGGCAGATATTTAAAAAAGTGCTGTACGTCACATATCGACTGAAAATGTGAAAATGAAAAAGCTGTGCGCAAGATGGGTGCCACGATTACCCACATTTGAACAAAAATAGCGTCGAGAGAATGTTTCAATCGAGTGTTTGGCGAAGTGTCATAGGAGCAAAGCCGAGGTATTGCGTCGATTCATAATCATGGATGAAACATGGGTCCATTACTTCACACCTGTGACGAAGATGCAATGGACCGAAAGTGGAGAATCGGCTGCAAAAAGGCGAAGACAGGTTCATCTGCAGGAAAGATCGTGCCGCCAGTTTTTTGGGATGCGCATAGGATAATTTTCATTGATTATTCTTAGAAAGGAAGAACAATCAATGGTGAGTATTATGCGAACTTATTGCAGCTCTTGAGTGATGAAATCAAGAAGAACTACTGCATTTGGCGAAAAAGAAAGTTTTGTTTCATTAAGACAATGCAGCTGTTTACAGATTCGTTATCGCGATGGCCAAAGCCAATGAGTGGAACGTAGAATTGCTTCCTCATGCACCCTACTCATCAGATTTAGCTCCTCGGAGTATTTTATGTTTTCAAACATGAAAAAATGCCTCGGTAATAAAAGATTTGCCAACAATGAAGTGGTGGAGTTTGCGCTGTTGATGAGTATTTTGAGGAGTTCGACGACTCTTATTATAAACAGACTATGGAAGCTATCGAACATCGCTGAGAAAGTGTATCGAGCTAAAAGGACTATGTAGAGAAATAAAGATATGTTTCCCAAATATTTTCTTTGTTAGGTCAGGTACTTCCGGGACTACCCTCGTAAGTCTAAGAGATATATGAAAGTATTACTACAAATCTTATTAAATCTGGTAAAATGTGGATTCTTTAATAAACTGTTTAATTTATCTTTAACATCAAAGTCTCTCTTGTCGTTTAGAGTATGAAGAACTACTTGAATTTTATTTACTACTTGCAATAATTCCTCTGAGGATAAAGAAGTATTCTAAATTTTTAAGCCTGATGGTCTTATTTCTGTGAATAGTTTATGATGCTAGTTTAATTTGAGCATTTGAAAAGCTTAGCTGATAGTTTCATTGTCGATTTCTATTATCACAATGTAGACTAAAGGGTTTTTTTTTTGGAAAAAATGCTGAAGAGAAAAAGACACTATGAAGAAGAGAATTATGTTCTCGAGAGTAATGTGCTAGAATACTATAAAACCATCAGCATTTTTACATTCCAGACCATGTGTTCTTTAAAACAATTATTAGTCTAGGAACTGTTAAAGGTATCCCTGCTGGATATAGATATGTATGCCTATTTAATATCTTCAGAGTCACTTAAACTACCTACACTAAGGAGTACATTCTTAGTGTAGGTAGTTGTTTTGTTCATTTTAATTAAGTTAACGATATAATCCTACAATATTTCGAATCGGAAAAAAATGTTTTATTTTTCAAAAAATAACGTGTAATTATTTTGGATTATACGAGTACTTTCACATAGTAATCCAGGCCTAGCTCGATTCTCACGTCAACCGGCTGGATATATCTGTGTGTGTCCTTGTGAAAATCTAGTGGTAGGTGGAAGAATACCACTAAGCTAAACCTCATCACCATAATAATAGTTCCCAAGCCCAAAAATATATATGTCTTCAATAAAATATTATGAAATTCATCTCTCGAGATCTCAGGTGTCAAGATGAAAGGTGACAGTTCAAAATGAAAGCAATTTCAGTTTGGATAATTTTGATAATAAAAACTAGCTTTTGTTTATTTTACGTCATTTGTTGTAATGTGGGACACATGTTAGAGGGGGTAAGCTACTTATATATCTTATATATATGTTACTGTATCTTATCTTATACATATCTTATCTTATATATCTTATTATATTCATTTTGATGATATAAAGAGAGTGATCGACAAACTAAATGCTAATGAAGCACTGTCAATCTCACATGCTCATCAGACGTTCAATGACCCAGCTGCTTGGGAAGGTGTAATGTACATCGACAGTCATTTTTAAGAATGTATTTGTCAATAATGAATCTTCTTAAGAGTCAGTAAAGAGTATACACGTACTTCCCCCTAAATGTACAATAGTTAAAGCAGTTAACATTATATTTGACTTACACCAGTTCCTTTTTAAATTACATAACAGGTCACATTGAAGTTTTACATAATTTCCAGATTTCGTACACTACAGATCCACAATATCACACATATTGTGGACCTCCTCGTAAAGAGGCAACTTGTAAAGAGGTAGACTTGTAAAGAGGCCGATTTCTCTATGCCCAAAATACACGTGCCCTCCTTGAAAAACTTATATTTCAAATATGCTCCCGTTACCTCTATAGACATTGAAATGTATTTTCCGAATATAAATAGGTTTTAAGTGATTTGAGTGCTTTACTTCTGAACATTTAGAACAGACTATGCTAATATACTGGAACTCTAGATATCACAAAATGTACATAGTACGTAAAATAACATAGTACCGAAGACTCACAACCCTCATCGATATCTAATGTTTTAAGTCCACCACAAATGTTATATATAGTTTGTTTCCATCCTCTGCAAGTCTGAGATCCATTTGTCTCTTTGAAACATAAACAATATAAACAATTTAATGACTCGTTAGTTATATTCCCTGAAACTGAAGTTTGATCAAGTGACTCAATCGTTTTGGAGGTTACATCCTGAGAAGGTTGTCTTTGTGCATTGCCTTGATCAATATTGTTCTTTATAACTCTCTCCAAATCTTCATCAGTTTCAAGAGATTGCGCAACTTTATTTGGTAATGTTATACCTACTTTTACCTGACATCCAAAAAAAGCCTCAATAAGGTGTTCCCTTGATTCTGAAAAGAAAAGCTCTATTTTTCATAAGCTGTACAAATCTTAAACTTTCACTCCAATGCCCATTGATATTATCTTGCATTTATGTAGTTAACATGTTTTCGACATCTTAGTTGGCCCTCCAACACTACCTTGGCTCTGAGAGGGACTTGGCTTGCCATGCACAATAGTCAATTAACTCCAGTACTGTTTCAAATTATAAATAATCTGATTCCCAAATTCCCTACCATTATTGACATTGAAGTAGAGTATAGCAGGTGCGCCAATTAGATCTGCGCCAATCTAATAGAACATAAGCCACCTCTTCTGTCCGTTTCGATTTAAGCCCTCTCAATACATAGAATTTTGTTAAATAATCTTGATGTACTAATATAAATTTATATTATCTCTCAGGGTGAGACTGAAAGTCAATTAAGTCTACTTGACAACGGGAATTAAACTCCAAAGAAATTATAAGCTTCACAACAATACATTTTTAACACCTTTTTGTTTTTATTGACATGATTCACAAAGTTGAATATATAGCCCTATATCATATCGGGTTACATTTTTATATCGATTTGACAATTTTTTAATCATGCAGCCTCTTCCTCCATGACCGATAGTAATATGAGCCTAGTGTAAAATATCAAATAGCTCACTATCAGAGACGTAGTCAAGTATGTTGCTTCCAGGATCTTTAACAGGAAAAATAAGTTTGGTTTTCTGATCAAGAGCGAGAATATCATAGCGCTTCAATAACCAATTATCCCGTGGAACTTTCTGTGAAGTTGCCTTCGCATTATTAATTAACACTGTATGTTGCTCATCAGCAATATAAACGGAATTCTTTGCATTTAAATTAAATGGTAAATATATTGTTTATGTGTCTATAAGTCATATCAGCTGATATACGCTGATATGCATATAAACTCTTGGACTCGTTCACGCCAATCGATCTCGTGAATTAATAAATACTTACTCTTGCTTTGTCTAAAAAAAAAACTCGCTTCCAGTCATCAATTGTCCAATTTACGTATTTTCTTGTAAAACGCAGTCTACTAACTCTATGTTCTCTGGTGAGCTGTGATGCAGTAGTTGATATTCCACTATCCAATCCTGCTTCATTAAACCTTCTCCTGACCGATCGTCTAGACATTGTTACATTTCGAGCTGCTGCTAGGGCTCTGCTTAGCTCTAAACTGGTAGAATGTCTGTTTCTTAAGGCGACTTGCGTAAGATCTCGCTCATCTTTCATCTATCACTTTTTACGACCTGGTCCTGTGGTTCTACAGTAACTTCCAAGTCTACTACTACGTTTTACTGTTCGACTAATTGTTGTAACGTAGCCACATATAGCGACATCTCTCGTTGACTATTTCACTTGATATTGTTTTCACAGTTTTATCTCATCCTAAATTTCGTGGACGATTATTTTTTTTTACTTTAAGTCTACTGGATAAAGTGTTTTCTTCACTTGATGACATTAAATTTAAAAAAATCACTAGCGTAACTGAATCAATTGCCTTTTAAAACTTACTGTACCCAGCGTTAAATGTATTATTAGTAAATCATTACAATATGTTACTTTATATCTGTCAAATAACTTCAATTGTTTATCAGTAGTGGCAGAGCAGATATCCTTTGTCATCTCTATAAACTGTTTAAGGGTTCAAAACTGAAATATAAGAAGTAACGAAAAGTTTTGCTAATGCATTAATTTTGTCCAGGGGTGTATAAAGATATAATATAAGTCATATCTTTATATGTGTATATCAGCGCAGTGCGCTCGATCCGGCTCTGACTTTTGCGTCATGTACGAGTCACTCGCGGACGTTAGTGATTACTGATTAGTGATTATTATTAAATTAGTTTCATTACTAATAGGAAATACGGATTATTTAGATAATATCTCGAGTTAACAAAGTGAACAGTAGTTTCTTCTCAACTATATTCACAATTAATGTCAAACAATCTCACAATAAATTAATTTCACAAAATGTCAGTTATTGCCATATTAGTGACAATATTAGACATTTATGTTAAACGTATAGGTATGTATCTGCCAGGTGCGTAGCGTATATGGATGCGAGTGATGCGTCGCATCCCTTAAAAAATTGGCAAATTAGTGTTATTTAAAAGTTCAATCGATTTATTCAATTATTACAGTTTTTTAATTATTTTAAACCGACTGTAAACATACATTATTTACTTTAAACGCTACCTTCAACTTTTTTATTTAAAATCGGCCGTGAAGACACTCGAAATGGACTGCCGTGTTACTTGCTGCAGTGCTGAAATGCGATGGTCCGCGTTACATCAAAGCTACGCGTTAGATGGGCGAAAAGGTCAGTGATCTTACGCAGTCAACATTGGGACCTCGAGTGGGTGTTGTCGTTATTTCCGGACTCAGTTATGCGATTATGTGAACGCATCTTGGTGACTGTCGCCATAACATAAGGAAGATTTGGAAGCGCTGTTTCGGGTAATTGTGGAAAATGAAAATGAGGAATGGGATTGAGAAACAGTTATTTGTGCTAGAGGCCTTTTATCTTTATTGCGCGATTTTGATTTCAATTTTTTCTTAGCCGTGTTTTCTGCAATATTCCCACATTCCGAAAGTCTGTTTAAAATTCCACAGACAAAAATATCAGATATTAGTTACTGCAATAAAAATATCGCCGATTTAAAATCAAATATTCAAAAAATGAGAAACGAGTTTAGTGACATATGGGATCGTATGGACAGATTTGTGTTAGAAAATCGACCAAAGTAAAAGAATGCGTTTAGATTTAATTCCTGAAGAAGATAAGAAAAGCATCTACGTACTATTGTTTTATGAAATTTTGGACGTTATTACTTTGAACATTAGTGAACGGTTTATTGAAATTTCTAAACTGAAATTTTTAAATCTAAATTCCACACAATTACTTCATTCGTGAAAAGTTTTCCTGACGTTTTTTCTTCTTTACTTTCGGTGATTTATAGTAATCCCGATATGAAAAAGAGCACTGTGTTTGAGCTTCACCAATATATTATGTCCCTTCAATTATCTTCTGTTTTCCCGGAGTAATCAAAATTGTGTCGTTTAATTTTGACTATTCCTGCCACAAGCAGTTCCGCGGAAAGATCACTTTCATGTTTAAAGAGAACAAAGACTTATATGCGGAATTCTCAAAAGCAAGAAAGACTGTCAGCTTTAGCATTAATACATATTGAAAGTGCCTTGTTAGAAGATATGAGATTATCTCCAACATTTGAAGAAACAGTGATAGACGTTTTCACTGAACAAACAAAAACCGAAGAATTGATCTTCATTTTAAAAATTAGGATATATACCTCGGCATAATAATTTTAGATTAGTGTCTTTTTTTTATTTTTGCCATTTTCATATGGCCTACCATACATCTGACTCCTTACCTCTTCCCCTTATAAAATTTTTATGACATCCCTAGATATTTTTCTCACGCTACGCCCCTGATACCTGCATATTCACATTAACAACAGTCATGTAATAACAATTCCTTATTTATTCTACTATCCAGTAACTGTATATTGTTCGTCGTTGAATAATAATAAAATAAAACTACACAATTTTACGTTATGTCTGAACTTTAAACTTGCCTCGCATTACGGAACGCAGTTCTTACCGGTTTTCTAACGTAATAATCCGCTCTTTAATTTCGCACACGCACACAAACTGCAACTATCTGCACGGTGAGTAATCTTAATAAAATTCCTGTGTCAATATTTTTATTTTTCACCGCATATATATAATAATGAATGTCGTAATACCGTTTCGTTTGAGAAGAGGCAATTATCTGTTTTGTAACAGCATTTTATGTGAAAGTAATATCTATTACACATAATAGTTAACAGCGACGGAATGGACCAGGGGATACAGCAAGTTTCTCTTCGAGAATTGACGGACTCTGTTATGTATGGAATTCATATTAGATTTAATAATAATTTGTGGCAAAAATAGAAACAATATTATTATTTGACAAACTACTTTCATTAAAAGTAAGTTTTGTTGATGTTAAATTTGTAAATATTTCTAATTAGAATGATGTATGATTGGAATATGTTTCCTATTAGCAATAGCACAAAAACGGTAGGTGGTACAAAATTTTCTTTGATGTATTATTCAATGGGATAGATTATAAATAGAGAAATAACTAGTTTAATTGATATTATAAAAAGTATTGTAAACTTATTGTGCAGTGTTATGTATGCACATTTGACCCAACGTAATAATAATAAAATAGTTCACGCCGCAGAAAAACTTATTCAGGTTATATTGCATTATCTTTCGCTATTAATAACGTATTGTTAAAATTCATATATAATTAAACAAGTATCCAAGTATCCAGTGACCTAGATTAATTTATGTCTTAGACACTTTCACACGCTTAAGCAAATTAACGTTTTTTTTTTTAATAGAATTTTTGGATTTCATGTTTCCGTAATAGTCTTTCATGTTTCAACAACGAGTTACCAACCACGTTTCAAGTTCAGTGTAGGTTCAAGTTTAAGGTGGCTTTAACCTAAGCCAGGACGGAAGTAAGCTAAATATTTATTTAATCTAATTTCCGGTAAAGTGCATTAACTTTGTGGAATTAATACGACTGAGATTTAAAATAAAAGAGGAAATATTAAAATAAATTCATTTAAAACTAACACTACATTTACGTATTTCTATGTGTTACTCAGTGAATTGTCTGTCCGTATATGCCTGCCAGGTGGGCTAATTCCAATGTTTTATAGAGAATTTCGTTATCATAGGAGGTATGAAAAAATGCCAGTAACGTCGCACTGGAAACATCCGCATATTTTTAAATACGTACTTTCTTGAGCAGAATATCATGCCTTCAAATGTTTTTTAGTATCTTCATTACGTTCTTAAGCAAAAACAGTTTTTTTTCAAGTGTAAATCATAATTAGCGATGATTTGAGAAAAAGAGAAAATCTTTCTTTTTCAACTATATATGGCATGTGGGGTCAATAATATGTAAATTTGTATTCCAATTTTAATAATAATCAATATTATAACTATATCCATATATGTATTAAGAAATATAAAAACCATAATGATCATTATATTTCAATATTTTTGTTTAATATACGAAACGAGCGAGATGCCGGAGGATTATAAGAGGAACATTATCGTTACTATACCGAAAAAAAGAGGAGCCGACAAATGCGAGAACTTTAGAACGATTGCCTAACTTCCCACGCGTCAAAAATCTTAACCAGAATAGTGCAGAAGAGGATGGAAAATAGAACGGAGGAAATACTAGGAGAAGACTAGTTCGGGTTTAAGCGAAATAGAGGAACTCGCGAAGCCATTCTGGCGCTAAGAGTAATGGTAGAGAAAATTATAGAAAAAGGAAAGAACGCTTATATAGGATTTGTAGATTTAGAAAAAGCTTTGGATAATGTAAAATGGGAAAGAATGTTCGAGATATTAAAGAGCGCGGGAATGAAGTATAGAGATAGGAGAGACAATAGAGTACACAATCTATACAAATAGCAAACTGCTGTTATAGAAGTAGAAGGGGAAAAAGGGAAGTCAGTATTAGGAAAGGAGTAAGACAAGGATGTACGCTATCACCAATAATTTTTAATCTGTACATCGAAGAGGCTAGTAATGTGGTAAAATATAGAGTGAATTTAGATAGTATATGTTAACGAATATTTCTTGAAGGAAATATATTAAATGCCATTAAATATAAGCTTGAGCCTATACTTTTTCAGAGTACTGTATATGTCCATATATTATTATGAATTAATCTGTAAAAATTAGTAAACATTTTTAGCCACCTATTCAAATTGTTAATTAATCAATAATTTGCCATTGTACATTAAAAACGTGTGCTTCATTGTAGATATTCTTGCATTTAAGGACACGTTTCAGTTGATTGTTAACATACTAGTTTTAATTCCCGATAATACAATAGAAATTATCATCTAACTTCTTTGAATACACATTGACACAATCTGAACGTCTCTGTTACGGTATCTGTGAATATATGTTTATTCTATATATTAGCAACCGAACCAGTGACACATTTATTTTCTCTAGTTATTCTTTATATGTTATAGTGTATCGATGCGATCCCAAATCGTTATTTTTAGTAGTTCCTTTGAACCGACTCACTAATTTAAGTGTCATTCATTGGCATGCATTACCGAAACGCGGTGTGACATAAGTATTTCTTCCTTAATTATTTAAATTATGACTTGGAATGTGGCTCACTTACATATTTCACTGGAATTGCCCCAGCGTCTAACAGTACTCTACTTGAATATATACACGATTTTTGCAATTAAGATTCTAACAAGGTAGGAGTCAAACAATGAATCTCTATTCCAACGAAAGTTCATTCACATGTTCCATTGCGCCTTTTTTAAATAATTAATTAGCACTATGATCTTAATTAAATTAGTTGCTGAAAATAGACGAGCGGACTATCCCTAGAGATAGTCTGTGGGTATGTAACGGGTTTTTCAATTGGGACGCTTGAAATTTGTTAGGTCACAGCGGTCATGTTGTTAAAGCAACATCTGTCAAATTAATTGTTCAGTAGTGTATGGTAAATCACCATGGAAGGTTATAGCCATCAACAATGCGTGCAAATCATCAAATTTTATTTTCAAAATCAGTACTCCGTTTGAGAAACTGCGCGCATTACGTGATTTTTATCTTTGCCACAATCATCCCACCGAGTCGATTATTCGACGTTTAGTGGCCAATTCAAGTCAACCGGTTTGATATATAATCAGCCAATACCCGTACGTTATCGAAACGCAAGGTCTACTGAAAACATCGCTACTGTGCGTGAGAGCGCACGGGAAAGCCTAAGGCAGTGAATTTTTCATCGTTCACAAGAATTTGGCCTTTATACGACTTCAAGTCAGCGAATTATGCGTTGGTACTTAGGTCTGCACCCGCATAATATCCAACTGACACAGAAACATAAGGTAAATGACCATAGAGAACGCCGTGTGTTCGCTGATTGGGCTGTGTAGCCAAATTGATTCAAATTTCTTCAAAAACAGTCATCTTTAGCGATGAGGCCCATTTTTGGATGAATGGACATGTGAACAAACAAAATTGTCGGGTTTGGGATGATATCAATCCACACGAGATACATCAGCACCAAATGCATCCCGAGAAAGTCACTGTGTGGTGCGGATTTTGGTTTGGCGGAATGATCCGTCCGTACTTCTTCCAATACGAAACTGGTATTGCCATAACCGTCGACGGCGTACGCTACAGATCGATGATAATGAACTTACTGTGGTCTAAACTGGATGATATGGATACCGACGACATGTGATTCCAACAGAACGGAGCTACGTGTCACACAGCCCATGCCACGATGGACATTCTGTATGTGAACTGGCCACCGAGATGTGCGGTTTAACGCCTCTAGATTTCTTCCTTTAGGGCTATCCTAAATTGCAGGTATATGCAAATAAACCACAGACAATTGATGATCTCAAAGTCAACATAACAAACGCCATCCAATGGAGGTTTCATAATGCAAACCTTTACGTTATTGTTCCATGTAAATGATATTTATGGGAACAGAATACAGTGCAACATTATATTTTGTAATATTAATTGTAGTTGTTATATTAATACAGTGCGTTGTCTTGTGTACGTATTTTAGTAACAACCCATCAAATTATATTTATAAACTAAATTATACACTGTTAAAAATCTACTGTGATAAAACTTGACCAGTTTTAATGGTGCGAAGATGGTGTAAATTTCACTATTTCTGGTATGAAACTTAATTCTTGTGTAACTGGTAAAAATTTTCACTATTTTAATTGTAAACTTTTATACATTTTAGGTATAAAGTTAATATAAATCACTATAAAATAGTACACTTTATTTCGCGTGGAGCAGATTATAATTCTTATGTAACAGAGTAGATTCATGTAAAATTCATGTTGATACTGCTGAAAAGGGAACAAATATGGCTGTTCGTGATTTATGATTAACCAACGTATGCCCATATGCTGTTATGTGTCTCAAAAAGCAAAAAGTGACCAGGCTCTTATTTATTTGTAATTGTATCTACCAGGTTTATTAAATTGTTTTACCAGGATGACTAAATAATGTGTTAATCTTTCGCTAGTCGCTTTTTCTAATCGCTATATAATTTCCCCGAATAGATATTAGGTATATGTACCAAATCTATTTATGTTTCGCGAAGATGAAGTAAACAACGATAATAAACATGCATACTATGTATCTGCCATTTCTCATTTATGGTTTGCTTATTATTTAATACTAGTATTGTAATAATTTAATCGCACCAGGAATATTACCAGATTGTTATTTTCAGGGAGAACTAAATCCAAATAAAAAATTATTAACAATTGTTAAAACCTGAAGTAATGCGGCTTTAATGATTTTTAAATAATCAATTTATGTCCAAGTGGTTTGTCTGTTCCAGGGAGCAAATACAGTTATTGTGATGGCCAAGTTTATTAAAGCTAATAGATATAATATGTCTTCTCATTGTGTAGTTATCAAGATATATCAGGAAAGTACAGAATATTACATTAACACTATATTATAAACTTTATTTTCTGTGAGAACTAAATCCCCGCATTACAAGAAGAATTATTTATTAAATATCCAAAGGCATCTAGATATCAACGAAACACTTATTACTTACTAACCATGAAGATCATTTGCATTAGATTATCATCAAAATATTTAATTGGAAAAAAATTGAAGTACTACAAGTACTACTTCAAATAATATGGGACTTTATTTACCATTCTTTCATTAGTGCTATAAAGAAATTAATTTTGTATATTAAAAATAAAAATACAATAAACTATATTTTCGTTCAAGGTAGTTCTATTTTACTTCACTATACCACATGCACTAGGCACAAAAATTAAGGAATGTAAAGAATCGTAAATTTTTAGGTGATCTTCAAAGGGCTCTAACTTGAAGAAAATTGAAGCTCCAAACTTTCAGTTTTCAGATCTTGATTTGAAAATTTTTTACCATCACCAGTTGTTGAGTAATCATAAGAAAGCCATCGGAAATATTTTTTTATAAATTTTTACTTGCCTTTCGAAAGGTCCACGCACTTCAATATTTTATTTTAGTGATTTTATTACAAAAACTGTTTAGAACATTTTATTCTATTGAATTTGAGCGGTCTAAAAACCTTGTACGATAATTTCTGCTCAGTTATCGTCGTTCAAAGCAAAAGAGTGAGTTTTCACTTTGGTGATTAATTACTCGAGAAATTATTTTTTTTTTATTTTTTTTCTTACAACAATTAACATTATTTGATAAACAAATATAAATTATTGCTAAAAAGAACATTTTCAACGTCAAGAAATGAATAAAAGATGGAAAACTCATCCTTAAATTGATTTTTTAGCAAATACGACAAATTCGACCATTCCGAACACAATGAAAAAAAAACGTAGCGCTTTGATATCTTCAAGATTTCTTTGGAATACTTTGAGGTTGAAAAGAAGAAATAATCAGCATCCTTAGTCTATCCATTATTTGCAGAGTTATGCCAAATTAGGCGCAATTTCCTAATACGCAACTTTTTTACCTCTTTTTCAATCAACATTCTCGCACCGAGAAATTTCTTTATCAAAAACCTGTAACTAAGACCTGTAGGGAACACTTATCATCTTTTAAAACTCTACTTAAGTTTGCTCTACGATTATTATTTTCCGAGTAATTAATTACTAAAATCAAAACTTTTTTGTTTTAAACGACGATAACTCAACAAAATAATTACAATGCTGGACTGTTAGTCACTCAAATTAAAGAAAATAAAATTATTTAAAAAAATTTTATAATGAAATTGCTGCAAAAAATTTATCTTCCGTCCGTGGACCTTTTGGATATTTTTTCGAAAAATTTGGAAATCCTTTTTCGATGGTTTTATTATGTTTACTCAAAAACTGCTGATAGTAAAAAATTTTTAACTCGAGATCTACAGACTAGGAACATGGTTCTTTAATTTTCTTCTTTTTAAATTGCTCTACGACTATTATACTCTCAGTTACAGTACTTTAAAATTCACCTGAAAGTTTGGAACTTTTTTACATCCCTTAATTTTTGTGCCTAGTGTATATGGTACAGTGAAGTAAAATAGAACCCCATTAAAATAGAATATAATTTATTATACTTTTCCTTTTTAATATACAAAGTTAATTTCTTTATTGCACTAATGAAATATTGGTAAATGCTAGTACATTTTTACTAATAAATTAATTTCTATATTACTCAACTTCGTAAAAATATGTAAATAAGTGTAATTATGTAATGGTAGTGTTAAATCAACCTTTACTTGAAGTAAATCAATATAAAATGTTCCCCGATTTTTAAAAATACTGTAGTATATAAGTTAGATTGTTATGGAGCAAGTGTTCTTAATAATGAGTACTATTTGATAAAATTAATACTATTATTTATAACAGATAATTTTAATAATGCAACTTTTTCCCCCTTTTAACCGAATTTGTATTTCCTACTGTTTCCAAGATGCCCATGGTATGCGTTGTTATCTTGAGCACAGTACATAATAGTTAAATACCAAAATATGCATTTAATCATAAAATTGTCGCTACTAAACTAATTGTAAAATTAAAATATATCCTTATTAACGTATTTTCAATGGCCATATTGTGTTATTATAAATTATTTTCAAAAATGTTAAAATTATATATTATAGTTGATTAATAACTAAAGGAAAACATGTTTTAAACTCTATGTATAATACATAGGCGAATTTAGAATTAAAAATGCAATCAACATTCGTAAAAATATCCAGGTCCATGTCTAAAGAAAACCTTTCTGATGGTTCCACGACCACGAAACATTGGAGATAGAAAATATCACTGTCACGTTAAGTTTATTACAAATTACAAAGAAATTATTTTGTTTGTTTTCCATATGCTTCATAATAATAAAATATGATTATTATGAAATGATGATTAAATCTCAATTACATGACTATTATTTTCTAATTCGATAAAAATCAAAAACATCATTGTAGCACAATGATGTTTTCAACAAATAACAAACCTTCAATTTACAACAAATCTTCCCAATTATCACAGTAACATGGCTATTATTTTCCAATTCGATAAAAATCAAAAATATAAAACAATAAAAATTGCTTATAGAACAGCAGATTCTTCTAAAAATATGAGCAGGATAAATACTCTTTGTACACACTTGCATATTTAAGACATTACAAAAGTAGGTAATCAATGTCCAAATTAGGAAATGGGTGGCATTGCCATTATATTATTGTTTATCTCACATTATGCTGTAAACATGGTCAATAACAATTGCGCAATGGAATAACTAATTACCATGTCAATAAGGTAAAAGGCATCCGAACAATTTGAGGTAAGTCTGGTATAGATGACCCTGAGGTTTTTCTTCAATATACAACATTTAATTTATTAAACTCATAAATTACTAATAAAAATAGTGTAGTACTAAAAAAGCATTGTAATATTATTGTAATAATATATGTGTGAACTTCTCATAAAATTTTTAATTCTAGATAATATTCTGGGAGTCAATTCCATATTTTCCAAATTAGTACACTTGTTTGGTTACATATATATTAAAATAACATTTCTAGTATAAAATAAGTGTTCTCTTTATTACGAAAGACCATTTCTAAAAATAAAATGTATCCTTAAAAAATAGAATAAAATTCATATTGTTTAGTATGTTTTTCTTTCGAAAAATAAAAAAAATATCGGCAAATAGAATTTATTATTTTGACAAATTATAGTATAGTTACCGTTTTTAACAGAAACATTTTTGGTTATCTACTTTTGGTTATCTACTACCAAGGAACAAAAACTTATAAAAAAATGTATCATCTGCTCAGTCACACTTGTATAAAACATTTATTAATTGCGAATCATATTAATTATTTTAATTGAGCATATTATATAGTAACTTATATATTATAACATATTATATAGTAACTTATATATTATAACATATTATATAGTAATATATTATATAGTAATATATTATATAGTAACATATTATATAGTAATAGTATAGTAGTCTCTATAATATTTCGTGTGCAGTTTTAATATACGATGTATTGGAATAACTGAGACGTTCCTATTTTTCTAATTGTGATGGAATTGTAATTGTAATAACAATAACAAACTATGGTGGCAACGGCCATCCCATGTTGAACATCGGATCTCGTCCGATCACCGAAGTCAAGCAACCTCGGGCGTAGCAGCACTTGGATGGGTTATCGCTTGAAAACACCGCGTGCCGTTGCCGTATCAGCCTGCAGTGCTGCTGGGTGGATTGAGTAGTCCAGTAGTATTGTTGCCGGTCTCAATCCTGGAAGAAGAAGGAGGGTTAGAGGGCCAGGTTAGCGGCCTACCCTCTGTAAAAACAGGATATTCATCGAAGAGGAACAGGTCATAGACCTACTTTAGAAGAAGGAAGAAGAAGAAAAAAATAAACTATAGTACCAGACTGAGTCTACATGTACGCAAGTCATTGCCTAATGCCCATTGTGCCATCCAAGTTCATCAATGTCGCCATTTAGTCGACACCGACCCCATGCTCTTAGCCACCCCACTGCGTGAATTAATTTAAAGAGGATAGTGGGTGGTAGTCGATGTATATGGACCATTTCTGACTAACAATTCCTCAATATAGCTAGTGTCTTTGAGAGTGCGGGATACTCTTTAGGATATGTTCCAGAAACCCACATATAAAATTGTATCATCCATACATAAGACTGTCGATATGTGAACTATACTGATAGTCCTGAATGTTTAGGATTGAACTATCAGTATAATAGCTATACTGATAGTCCTGGAGATGCTCGTTTAACTTGCAACTTCCTGTCAACGTTTCTTTAAAATGCATAAATTTGTACGAAACAGCAGTAATTCAGTAGCAATTTACTGAAAGGTATAACTAATGTATTTATAGACAACTGCTGATTTTGTTGACCCATCTGTCTTATTGGCGCTTAGGCATTTAGGCTCTTATTATGGAATTTCCAGTAGCTTAGCCAAGCGGTATTGCTGGTACCGATTCCAGCAAAAAAGCTCCTGTAATCTTGATGTGTAAAGGTATCCGCCTATTAATTTCCACGATTCCCCACGTACTCCTTTGCCCAACGCAAGATGGCACCATTTGTTTGCCCTAACACATTCAATGACTCTTTGCATTGCAAAATCAGATTAGAATTAGTCCTCTCATCATTTAGATCCATCCAAGTAGCCTATATTCCAATTGGTTTTCTACTAATCCCCTGATTAGTAGTTTCTGTGTCGATTATAGTACTCGCATAACCTCCTGAAATATTGTGGCATGGGCACCCAGTGCTTTACTAAATTTAAGATTTTCCAAGAATATCCCATATTCTCAGATACTTGATGTAAGCCGAGGGAAATGAGGGAGGTTCGACCCATGCTTGTATCCAAAAGACGGAGCTATTTCTGTTCTTCAACACGAACACAAGTTTTGCTGACCACCCGCTCATTTTCAAAGCGTGGTGTGGTGTAGTCATAGATATGGTGTGGTTTTCATCGCATTAACAATGGTTAAACAAGCCAATATCTGAACGTGCTGTAACCTTAATTCCATGTTCTTCACCTCTTCCTACAAGATCCGTTAAATTAGATTAATTAATCTAACCGATCTTGCTTTTCCTAGATGTTAAAGTGTATATTGGTTTATGAAAATTGTATTTATTAGGGTTTATTGCAAATGTTTTGGGTCCTCTGAATTACACTTTATCAGGAGAAAGTTCTGTTGAACTTCATTACTACAGGGCTTAATCCCTGTGTTTTTCCAGTTGAATGAAATGTTATAAATTATAAATTTATAAAGCAATTATAAATTTTATAAAACATATAACATAATATTAGTAATACGTTGGAACCCTTTATGACTTTTAGCCTTTATATTAAGAATAATGAGAGCAAACGTTAGCTTTTGTTGCACGTCTTAGAAACCCAAAAACTACCAATGAACAAAATATGCATTTATTTGACAATAGCTGATAAAATTTCATGGTTTTCTTTATATCTTTATAACATAAACTAATAGCCTTTGGCAACATTTACACATGTTGCCAAAGACTACAATATTATTACAATGAGGGAAATAAATAGTTAAATACGCTATAGTTATACGAACTCTTATAACTATAACTACTATATTATAATTAACTTATATTGTTTCTTTGCAGGATTGCTCAACCAAAAATGCTAGTCATCAAAACTCCCGAAAACTCATCGTAACCCGAAAGTTCTCTGTTTCTTCAGTAAGATACTATCTATCAAAATTGTCGCAATGTCTGATTCCACGCCAATCTGTCGGTGTCGAGTCCTTTACTTGGGATCTAGTGTGCCACAACAAACGAAAGATGGTCTCCAAGGAATCCAGGAACCTTTGCAAGAATTGTACCCTGACCAAGGAGCTACTGGAGCTCGAGGAATAGACTCTTGGTTAAGTGTCTGGTCTAACGGCATTCTGTTGGAGAATGTAGACGAGAATCACAAAAAGATTACAAGATTCTTCCCCATAGAGAGTTTGCACTATTGCGCAGCTGTGAGGTGAGTTTATGTCTTTTTCCTACTTGGCATGTGTTGTACCCGTATTTAGATGTATTTTAAAGTTGATGGAAATTTTAATTTAGTCGTCATTTTCTGGCAATTGATCTATTACCTATATACGTGACTAGTACCTCATATGATCACCTGTTTCGTTAGAATATGATAGTTGACGGTTTAGATGGGATGACTTTTTTTAGAGAAGATGCACAATGAGCTCAAAGGGGCTTATATACTGCAGTTCTTGAATGAATTGCCTTCCCACAATTTTCAGATTCAGATATAGATAGTGATGTTGAGCGAGGCATGATATCTATAGAAAACAGCAAACACTCAATGTATGCGAAATGTTTGATTCAATGTTCCTTCATTATTCAATGTGTGACCAAATACCAACTTCAATTGACCTATTACTAATCGTAACAAGGAATCTCATTCACCCAAGAATCGTTGTCGTATCGTCTGCATTGAATACCTTGGAAAAGGTAGTAGGGGTGTTTCATATATATTTTTTGAAATAATTTTCTTTTAAAAAATTATTATAAACTTAAAATAAATTTGATGATTTCTCAAAAAAGATAGGTGAATTTAAAAATAAAGTGAAAACAATTCCTACTTTGGTAGATTTAAAAAATAATTCCAAACAGATAATAGGGCTTAATATCAATAAAATTATCATTTCAATTACTAACAATAGAAGTATATATATATATATATATATATATATATATATATATATATATATATATATATATATATATATATATATATATAAACGACCATATAACATCTAAATATAAATTACTTTATAAAAAAAATAATATATTTTTGTAGATAGAACAAGGCATATTAGTTGCTGGACGAGAGATCGTAAAATTTATTTAACACATCCCCGTACCGCCACAATTATTTTTATTTTTGAAGAAGATACTCTATGAAAAATATAGAGTAATATATAAGTTACATCAGACTTATCAGAACTTGCTTATTTTTGTGTTAAAAACAATCTTTTTCAAACATTGACAAATGCTATTCAATGACAGGTTCAAAGCGATTTGAGAACGTTGTATTTTCATACCATGGAAGTATCTCACAACTAAAGAAAGCAGCCTCAATTAGAGTTTTAGGTATTATTAGATTCTAAATTAACCTTTGAGCTTCATATTGAAGTAATCTGTCGAAAATCTTCTAGAAATTTAGGATTTATATTACGAGTCACAAAAACTATAATAATATATGAATCTTTGGATCGCAGTCATCTTGGATATGCTTCAGTAACTTGGAACACTTTTTGTGTTAAATATACAGAAAGATTTAAAAAATAAAGAAATAAAATTCCCTAACTCTCTTAAATTAATAGGAGACTGAGAGACATAGAGAGTGCTACTTGATTTTGTTAAACTGTGAAGAACTGTAAATATTTAACTGCGAAGAACTTGCATTTAATAGGTGAATTATATACCAAAATCTGAACTTTCTGTTGCATAGAAAATTGTCTTTAATTAAGCAGTATTTATTGAGGTAATCGAGGAATTGGACTAGTTTTTAAACTTCTTATAGATATAAAGTCGTAAAAGGTGATAACTTTTTGTGGCAATACACTCCAGTACAGGTCTGGCTTCAAGAACAAATATCGAACTCGAATAACATATTCCCAATATGGCAAGTGAGCTTGTTTTAAATGTGATAAGAAAATAGCAGACAACGAAGATAATTTAAAATGTTCAGGATTGTGCTCAAATTGTTTTCATCCTAAATATCTTAATACGGCAGATAGATTGTTACAATTATTAATTGTAACGGTGTTAAATGGCCTTGTGAATGGCGTAGTTTATATTGACTTTGCTACTAAGATTTCCAGAGATTTTGAAAATCCTATGTTGTAAGAGAAATAGGTGCTGTAAATGATGACTTGTCAAGAATACGTAAAACTTTTGCTGATGCTCTTACTAAGGAAGTAATGATCATAAAATCGAAGGCTAATCAAGAAAGTAAAGAGGCTAAAGAAGCTATACAGGAAAGTTTGAAACTAGTGAACTTGGAATTTTTAATAAAAGAGCTAAAGGATACTAAACAAGGAGGACTTATAATAAAGTGTAAAACCAATAGAGAATGTGAAATTATGAAAAAAAGCTGCAGAAAGGAAACTGCATACAAATAATGAAATCAAAGCTCCCGATTTAAAAAATCCTTGTATTAAAATCATAGGCACAGAGGAAAACATGGATGGCGATGAATTAATTAACTTAGTAAGAAATCAAACTACTTCAAATTTTACATGATGAATGTGAACTACAAGTAAATGTTATAAAAAAGATGAAAAAAAAATTATGGCTATTATCCAGTGTGATCCTGAAACATTTAAGAAAATTATGCAACAAAATTCTCTTTTTCTTGATTGGGCTAAGTGTATAGTCTTCGAATATGTAGGCATTTTCAGGTGTTTTGAATGTGGTAGTTTTGACCATCACGCTAATAATTGTGTAAATCGAGGGAAATATTTAAAGTGTACCGCATTAGACCATTCTACCGAGTCCTGCGTAGATAATAATTTTAAACGTATAAATTGTATTGAGGCTAAACAAAAATTAAAAATAGATATTGATGTAATTCATTTTATATATGACAATAAATTTCCAGTTTATTTAAAGAAAATTAAGAACCAGAAAATGAAAATTAAGTATACATCATCCGATCCTTCGTACTCCATTATTTTTCCATTATTTATTTATATTTGAAGTTATAGTAGTTCTCCATTATTCATTATTTATTTATCTTTAAACATATTTAGAGTTATTTTGGTTTTTAGTTATACATATATATTTTATTTATTTTGATGAATATGTTTACATTTAGTTATTTAATTTTTTAGTTATAGTTCGACATGTATTCCGCACTTTGTCGTGTAAATAGATTTTTCTGTTGGACAGTAAAGCATTATTCTTATTATTACTAATTATAAATTTAACATAAATCTCCATTATATTTCTTACGATAGAAACTAAGTTTATTGAAAATACTACATTAAAAAAACAAAAAACAACAAAAATGAAGAACAGATATGAAAGTCAATTAATAACATACATCAATAGCATATATGTTATATGATAGGTATTTAAAATCAATTTAATTTTCTTCTATTTTTTATGTATCTTAATTTAATAAGTTAATTTAGATAATTTTAAATGTATGGCTTTTAGGTTTTATTTTTTTCTGTAGCCATATTTAATTTGTTTTTCTCTATAAAATAGATTCACAATTGTCCTAATTTAGGATTCTAAAGGTGCATAAAAACTGGGCATAGTTTATATTTAAGAATAAAGAGTCCCACCTGCGTTCAAATCATGATTGACAAAAACAACTATAAAATGAAATAACAAGATTGTTGTTCATATAATATTATTTGTAAAACAAGTTATGCTTACACCTGTGAATTTGTACAATTAACAAATATTTAAGCAAAACACTTTATAAATAACTTTAGGCCAGAATATATAGTGTGGTACACTTTGGTGCTCCATGCATTGCATTCTGGGGTATTTACCGAGATTGAGACACGGTTAACTTAGCAAAGGTTTAAAGAACTTTATTTGCTTAAATATTTTCATTTTTTAAATAATTATTTTCATTTTTTAAAGAATAATTTAAAAACACAGGATGATGTATTTTCAACAATGTCTCATATATCTTTAATTGGGGGTGCGTTATTGACATTCTGGGCGTGTACATTCTTAATGTACTTTGTAAAGGCGCTTTTAAGCTATATTAATAAACAAATATACAGTCCTTTTTCTAGGAAAGTGGCATTAATGTAATATTTTTCATATGGGCGCCATATTGGATTTTCCTACGATTCCATATAATTTTGTATTCTATTTTCAATGATATATCAGAACATCATTAAAAATGAGGATCTGGGGATGTAAATTTTATTTTATTTTGGCTATATTTTGGCTATAATATTGAACAAAGGTCTATATAGTCTACTATAACATAAGCAAAATATTAAGAAAAATGTGCAGATCAATTTTTATATAACCACTTTTCAATCATGATGTCCAAATAATATGCGACTATTATAATTCGGAAGACCCGCACTACTACCCTCATCAAATTGTCACAGTTACCATCATCTATTAATTATTGGAACACATGCTCTCATTTCGACGCCGTAAAGTGAGTTCTCCACGGCCACCCAGATTGTCGTAGGTCCACCCGACAATTTGTAGTAGTATTTCAAATAATTTCAGTTTAGCAAAAGATAAATGAAATGATAGAATTACAATTGCAGTAAATTAAATAAGAAATTGAATAAAATTATGAAATGTTTTATTTAATTTCGTAAGAGAAATGAAAGTTTATATTGATATGAGCGGTGGTTACTTCAAGCTATTATTTATTTTTATAATTGATAATAAATTACAACGAATTGCAATAATATACAATTATAACATACAATAATAATAACTAGTGTTTTTCTTCTTAATTTCTAATACGTATTCGTGTCTATGAATAAGTCTGGTTTGTTTGCAAAATGTAGGTAGGCACAGATAGACATGTCATATTCTGCATTGTTTAGATTGTAGTCTTAATAATTATGTTATTACTCCAAAACTATCAAGATTCGTCAAAAATTATTGTTTTCCGATAATGATTTAATTTTGATTTTGGATGTCGATATCGACACCTTAGTCCATTATTATAAAAAACCATTATTTGTTATTAAATATTTACTTCTGCTGACAATAACCGATATATGAAACATTTTTCCTCCTAAAAATCGACTATTGATGTTAATAACTAATATAATCTACCGCTTATGTATTTTTCTCTAGTGTATATTTTATGAAATATTCTGAGAAAATTAACATTCTGGTGTTTTCAACAATTGATCAATTTGGCAGTATTTATATAGTGTGACCCATTTGAGATGGAAGCACTCCTTAAAAATAAGTAGCTTCCAACCGATTTGAATAACCTTTTTGAAAAATATGAACTGAACACTAAAATCTCTACCCCTGTAAATATCATAAAATATTTTAAATTTTCATCGCCTACTTTCCTAGAGATATTTTATGAAACAATTGACTACGCCACTGTATTAGAAAGCAATCAAAACATGAGAAACTCAATTTTCGTTAAAAATTATTAATTTTTAATAAAGTAACAAGAAAAATATTTGGAGTAACATTTTTTTCGAACTGTAAAACATGAGCTATAGAAAACACTTGGTTTGAGATTAAAGTTAATTTTGAGAACCATAAATAAAGAAAAGATTTTTTGTTTTGTCAAATTTTTTTTTGCAATAGAAAAACTAAATTTAACTTTAAAATCAATACAAACAAACAGAAAATGTAAACAAATTAATACAGTATTATATTTGAACTAATAAAATTAAATAAGCATTTAAATTTTATTAACTTTAACTAAACCTCTATCTAGATCTATGCATTTATCATTCTCCCCAACGATTATTTGTTGAACCATTTTATAACTGTCTTTGTTTAATTTATGCACAAGTTTGCCGAATTCGTTCTCATAATTCATGTCTGTTCCTTGGGATTTTTGTACACCTTTTGTGTAAGAAATTCCCATAGGAAAAACTCCAACGCAGTTAAATCTGGAGATCTAGTTGGCCATTCAATTAAAGGACTACTTCAACTTATCCAGTGGGGGCGAGGGCAATTTTCGTTAAGCCATTTCTTTATGTCTTGTATTATGCACTGAACAGCTGTCTAGGTGTAAATGCACATTTATCCTTTCTTGAAGTGAAATATCGTCTATTGTATTTAATAAATCGGTGTTTTTTTTATTTTAAAAATTTCAGCCATTGAGATTATTTTCAAAAAAGAAAGGACTGATAATCTTTTTATTTAAATTCCTACACCAAACGTTAATTTTATAAAAGACTGGCTCCTATAGTTAATCACCTATTGTGGTTTTTCTGTTACTAAAAGTCGACAACTTTGTAACAATACAACTCCATTTGTGGTAAAGGTAGCGTCGTTACTGAATGAAATATTTTTAGAAAATATGGGTTGTTAAAGACTTTTCTCAAGCTCACAAGCAAAATTCTAAGCGTTTAGCACAGTCGCCGTTCTGAATTGTCTCCAAAAACTTAGAGTTAAAAGGTTTAATCTTATATTTCTTAAGACAACATAGCATTTTTCATAGTATCATTTGAGTTATTTCTAAAATAGTCGAAAATAATCTGATAATTTCCATTTCTTCGTTCTAAAATGTTTTTTTCAATATGTACTTTGTCAATTCTTGAGTATGTTTGTTTAAATGGTCTGTTTATTTTGTCATTACTTTTTAAAGTAATAGTAGGATAATTTGAATGTCTATTATTATTATTGAATATTTTGCATACTTCTGTTTCCCTCCTGTCGTCATCTTCCGAAATACGAATAATTTATTTATTTGCACACTTAACTTTACAGCCTTGACGATAAATTGCATTGTTTTAATATTATTATTATGACATGACGACGTTTCCTAGTGACATTTAAAATTTTAAAAATGTTTGTTTCATGGCAACTACATTTTGAATTGCTGACGGTTTACAGTTCAAAAAACATGTAACTTCAACTCGATATTATTCTTGTTATAGCTATGTTACAAATAAATATTTCTTAATGAAAATTGGGTTTACCATGTTATGATAATTTCCGAATACAGTAGTGTAATATTTTTTTTATATAAAAAATCACTACCCATGTTTTGGTGTTTTTAACTTTGAAAAATGTTAATATAGGCTCTAAAAATTTGAATTATTCTATGATATATTGGACAAATGTAGAGATTTTAGTGCTTAATCTTAAAAAACAGTTTATTGAAATCTCTTGGAAACTATTTTACATTGGTGCTTTCATCTCAAATGGGTCGCACTGTATAAATGACAAACAAAAAAACTACTAGGTTGTATAAGACATGTTACTATATTTTTTTGAAGACAGTATTTTGAACAGTCAGAGTGGACGGATATTCTATCGATGTTAAAGAAGCGCATTAATTATTGCTTCTATATGAAAATTCGATGACGATGTTAATAATTAAACTTAGTTTTTGTCTACAAATAGCAGTTTGTATCAGAGTTTCACTAAACAAATGGAACACCTCTTTCAGAGCTTGAATGTTTATCCATTAAGTGTTATCTCCCGCTACACAGTCTATTCCTAATTGAAGACGTTACACAATGAGGTTATGTTAAGATAATAGCAAGAATTAATTGTTGTCTATACTACCCACTGAGTCAAGTGAAAATTAGTTTCTTCATAGTGAATTAAAACTATTATTTCTAGTCTTTTGTCATTTTCTTCATATTCATTTTCTTCTTCTCTTTCGCTTTTTCTTTCCGTCATTTTATTCGCCTTTCTCATTTCCCTCTCCATAATAAACAAAAGAAAAAAAACAAACCTATACGTTGTTGTGCGCTTGGCAACTAATTGATTATTAATAACCATATTCAAATCGTTTATTTGATAAATGTATGATAATTTATGTCGAATTAATTCTTAATGACCACCAATATATTCTATATATGTTTACCAAGACATTTGTGGAGTCAAGCTCGTGGAGTAATATGTATTATTATAGGATACGACGTTAAATTAATATTTGTATTGTGCTTTTACGAAAGCATTGCACTACCATGCTCCTCTCTGAGTTATTGTATGCGAATACAAGGATTTAATATTTCATGATTTGTTTTAAGTTATAAATATCGTACGCATCTAATGCACAAAGCAATTTTAATTTAAAATCAGTAATAATCATCGTGGGTGACTTGATAATTGATCTTTATGTTATCAAAATTAATTTACCAATACATTTGAGTTTTTCCCGTTTCAACATAATGCTATAATAATAATGCAAAATAGATAGGATATCAGACATATTATATACGTCATTTTTTCTTTTGCAATAAAGAGTAAAATGTTCTGTTAATATACAGGGTGGACTTGGGGCGTCGTACTTACAGGGTGGTCTTTCTAAACTTAAACTGTAACTGATTTTCATTTAAATGATGAATTGGCTATTTTTTTATAATAGGTGTTTTGTATTAGGATGCGATATCTTGATGTGGGGATGGTGTTTTAAAATATTTATGGCGTTAGATTGAAAATAATATTGGTATATAAGATTAATCAATCTCTTAAAGAAAGTGGAGTAGAAATATAGAAAAACGATATAATGTTGCAATAAATCATGATAATATTTATTATATATACTTTTTAATGATATTGAATAATTCAATATTACCAACAATTAATGTTAAAAAAAGAAAATGTTGGTGAATGGAAGCTATTGGAAGTATATATTTCAACAGAATCGGGTATTTATTTTATATAAAAAAGATGTACAAACGTACTCGCATTTTTCCATATTATGAAACATGAAACACATCAAACAAATTAGACAATTACAAGATCCAAAACCGAATCAGTACTGGTACTTCTCTCTCGCTCACATTCATCTAGAATGAGAGCAATTAATTCAAGTCATGGCAACCAGTATTTTCAGCCATTTTTTTACAGGCAACCATGTATTATCATGTATAGCAAAATTTAAACTTCAATTTAGTATATATTTTATTGAAAAACACGATAAGTGTAAATGATTAACAATAATATACCTGTTTACATCTGGCAACCTAAAAGTTGCGGCTGACAGAGCTGGCAACCATTTTTTTTTTAATTTTTCATATAATTTTCTTTCAAATAACTTTTAATTCTCTTAAAAAATGTAGTTGCAGTTTATTAAAATAAATTAATTATAACATAATTAATTAAATGCAATCGCGGCTAACTTTTGATAGGCAACTCGGTAGCAATGTATTACATTGTAATTAATCATTCATTTGAAATTTCATTAAAAAAACAGATACTTGCAGACGTATATACTCGTTATATTAATCCGATACGTCCCGAAATGTAGACATTTCAACGTCGAACCTTAATACAATTGAGTAAATCCTAGAGAAATGTCATTATATTAAAATGATTATTAATTTAATAATTCTGATAATATAAAATATAATTTATATTTAATTTAGACCATATACGTCTCGTGATTCAACATTAGTGCAGTTTCCTTTTGTGTAAAATGCTCTACAAAACTGCAGATTTTAAAGAAGTCCTCAGAACCATGTAAAGGGATTGTAAAGAAATGTTTAGAATATTATCTACTATTAAAGTTACATGCCCTGGAATAGTATTTATACTGCTATTTACTCGTATGTCATACTACTGTATATTGTGAGAGTGGCCAATAAGTTATATAGTACAGAAATATATTTTCTATGATACTTCATAGTCGTTTAATAAATATTTAACAAAAATTCTGCCATAAAATAGGATACCATTACAAGTACTGTTGTTAAGAAAGATTCAAGATTATTGTTTTAGAGACTGCAAAGTGTTTATCCAACAAGATAGACCCCCGAGAATACATTGCTATCACCTTTGTTTTTATTACCTATTTCGGTCTATCAACAATAAATAACTTCCTTAAACAAAAACTAATCTACGTTTAATTTTATTGTATTATAATATGCCTGTGACTGTAAAAGTTTATTATAATATTAACTCATATATACGCTCTTTATAGCATTTAAGTGATTTATAGTAACAGCAAAGTCGGTTACAAGATAGGCTAAATTAAAACTGGTCATATTAATAACTTACATGTATATAAATTATATATTTTTCATGTTTTTCATATTTAACCATATATTTTTTAATAAGTTCATTAAGTCGCTAAATGGCATTTTAACGTAATACAAGAAACTGCGAAAATTACTGTCATAAAGGTCACAACCCACTTCTTACGTTGTTGGGCATTAAAATAAATGTAAGCTGTATTCTTTTCATATTCATACCCTGTAGATACTAACTTAATTGACGAAAAGTACATTGATTACTACAGCCATGATAGTTTTTCTGTCATTCTTTATTATTTATTCTGTTACGCTACTTATTACAGGATAAAATCCTACCTTGTACGAAAACGGTGTCCAGCTCGTTCGGAACCTACCTGCAAAGAAATATATATTTTTACTTAATTAATAATTATACGCCTGTATACAATGTAATGCAACTAATATAATCTATCTTTTTGATTTTTGGCTCTTTTTATCCATATATTTGTATTACGTCTAAGTAAATCATAGCATATGTATCGATATATGTATTATCCTTATTTTGAAAAATAACAATCCCGTTTGCTAACTCTTTCTTCAGAAACTATTTTGTATTTTAATTGAAACTAAAGCACTTAAATACTTAACGTACCTATTTAACTCCTTCCCTAATTCCTGTCGTCTAGACCAGTTTCCATCACACACAAATCACAAAATATGTCCTGAGAATAGTTTACGCACACCCACTGTATATTTGCACTTCACGTATTTTCGATTAAATTAAAACACAGAAAGAAAAATCACTACCGCACTTCACTCTCATCTTCATCATGTTACATCTTTTAACGACTGCTCAGTAAAACGCTGGGCAAGTCTTATCATACAGTTTTTTTGCACATACAAAAGAACATAAGGTGATATCTTTTTCATACCCTATATAAAAAAGGGATGGCGGAAGATCTCAAAAAATTTCTATCGGTTACAGTGGCGTGCGGGTACAATGATTTGAAGGAGCATTTCGCCAACCAGGTGAGCGTCATTGGTGGAGAACTTGCAATTTTATATAAAGAAGAATACTATAGAAAAACTACTGCAGCTGTAGTAATTCAGGTATTTTTAAACAATTAAGTTAGTAACTGCAGTGTATAAATATGGAAAAAACAAATTACAGATTAAATTTAATGGCCACCAATGCAAGATATGGGTTGTGACTAAAAAAATAATTTTTGCAGTTTCCTATATTACATTAAAACGTCATTCAACAACTCAACTCAATGAGTCTGTGTAAAAATATTTGGATAAATATGAAAAACACAAGAAATATTTAATTTATGTAGATGTATAGGACCACTTTTACAACTTTGGCATATCATCAAACTTTTTTTTAGCCAATGGGTCCCTATAAAAGGAAGTGTCACACTTTTTCTGACACAAATCACGCAAAAAATTACTCAGACGTTTTTACAAATCCCAATTTTATATTCTATTTACATTAAAAATTAATTATAACCTAATATAAAACAATATATTCTATTTCCAAATATAATAAAACTATAGGAATAAAAAAATGTAATACCAGATATACTTAAAGAATTTTAAAATAAATCCTCAAATTTCCACTTCCCTCTTCCAGATTTCAAAATTCATAAGGATTTTTCTATAGCATCTTAAAAATTAGCAGCTCAATATTATTCTGCAATATGTTCAAATACCCTTCCATTAAATTTGAGTTTCAAAAGATGGGTCCGACTATGTAATTATCAAAAATCAGTGCCCATACGTTAACTTTTTCTACATATCGTGTATATGTCTCACGAAATATATGAGAATTCGTATTACTGTAGTATATTTCTTCTTGAGTATTCATATTACCATTTAGGAAAAACGTGGATTCATCGGTAAAATAATTGTTTTTGATTAACCAGGTTCATGAGCTATTATTTATATGATTTCACAAAATTGAAGTCTGCGATCGAGACTATATTCTGTGAGCTAGTGAACTATTTACAATGTATAGGGATGAAATCTTACTTTGTTTAAAACCACCCTTTGCACAGTTTTACACTCAAAAAACACCTGTGAACTGTAAATGGTGTGGTATTAGCGACTGTCCCAGTGATAGTGCCATGTTTTAGAATCAATCAAAACTACACCAAAGCAAATTTCCAAATGTAGACATAAAATAAAATTGGGATACGTGAAAGTGACGTTTTGCGTAATTTCTATCAGAAACACTTAGGTTTTAGGTGACACTTAGGTTTTACAGAGAAACACCGCCTAAAAAATTCGATGGTATATAAATATTAAATTTAATCGATATTTTATGATTATACCACTATTTATAATTAAAACATTATTTCTACACTTTAGATGCGCGTTGTATGCACTAATGCTGCTTCAGTTATAAATTTTAATAGATTCTATAGATCTCGCGTGATACTACTGCAAATTTTTCATATAGTGCAAGATCCGGCAACTGATTTCTGTAGGTATCTGTTTTTTTAATGAAATTTAATTCAAATGAATGATTAATGACAATGTAATACATTGTTGCCGGCTTGTAATAGTTGTTGTTTTAATGAATTCCAACTATATTTTTTTAAGTGTATTAAACATTAGTTGAAAGAAGATGATGCATACAATTTAAAAAGAAAATGGTTGCCAGCTCTCAGTCAGCCGCAACTTTTGGGTATGCTCTTTCGTTCCCTTAGATCACTCAGCTCCAAAGTTAAACGGAGGGAAGCACTTTAGATGCACATTGTATGTATTAATGCTGCTTCAATTATAAATTTTAATCGATTCTATAGATTTCGCGTGACACTGTTTATATACGGCAATTTTTCCATATAGTCAATGCAATATCCAGCAGCTGATTTCTGTAGGTATCTGTTTTTTTAATGAAACTTAATTCGAATGAATGATTAATGACATATCGATAATATAATACATTGCTGCTGGGTTGCCTATCAAAAGTTAGTCGCGATTACCTTTAATTAATTATATTGTAATTAATTTGTTTTAATGAATCTCAACTATATTTTTTAAGTGAATTAAACATTAATTCAAAGATCATGCGAAGAATTAAAAAAAATGGTTGCCAGCTCTCAGTCAGCCGCAACCTCTAGGTTGCCAGATGTAAAAGGTATATTATTGTTAATTATTTACACTCATCGTGGTTTCAATAAAATATCATACCGAATTGAAGTTTAATTTTAGCTATACACGATAATACATGGCTGGCTGTAAAAAAAAGTCGTTACCATGATTTGAATTAAGTATTTTCGCTGTATATAAGTGTGAACAAACGAGTGTAAACAAGGATACAATGCGGTGTAGTTAAAGTAATTTTTCTACATAAAATGTTATATTTTATGTACCAGTCCAAGTACAGGTAACTATGTATACCTCCTATAGGATTTACTATGTAAATTTTGATTCAATAAATTTAAATAAATTCAAGTTAAGTTTCATTAAAAAGAAAACAGATACCTGCAGGAATCAGCTGCCGAATCTTAGAATAATAGGTTAAAGTGGACAATTTTGCGTAACCATACTATCATGTGGGCAAAGCATGAACTAAAAGCTGATCATGCCCATATTTGTTATATTTATTTATCATTATTTCAGTAACTTCTACTCGTATATTATTTTTAATTCTGCAAGACAGATGTTTAACAAATTAGAGTAAATAAACTCAATGAAACATAGATTAGTTTGTTAAATGGAGCAGTATGTATCCATATTAAGAAATACGATTAATTAGAACTTTTAAGGATATGGTTTGTATAATGATTCTTTGGGTGTGCGTTACAGGTAACAATCGGATGAATCAATCAACTGGCATTCTTTAACAGTGTCGTGCCGAAAAAACATTTTAGGATTAATTTAGGACTAACAGTTAGTATAATACAAATCCGTCCAACCTATGACGGAGTAATGAAAAGGTTCTCCACAAAGACATTCAATGGAAATGATATTTCCATCAAAATAAATGAAATAAATTCAACAAAAATCAAAATAAATGAAATAAAAATGAATTCAATTTTACAGAAATATTGAGACGCCAATGAATCAAATTATACAATAAAGCTAAGTCGTGACTTCATAATTGCATTTTGTTCGGCAGATTATTAACTGTCTATGCCGTATTTGGTTGATTGAAACATATGTCGCTAGACATACGTGCTGGTAATTGTGGCATATTAGTAACAATTGCGAGTGGTGTAGCATGTGATCCGTACGTCGCCACTAAATTAATACACGCGCAAAAATCCATTACACAGATTGTACTTGGATGAACATACTAACAATTAAACGTAATCAAATCTATGATGGAACATTTGTATTATTATAGTTTTCGGTTGTTGCGTCAAAAAGAAATTATTTTTATATCTATTTTTCCAAGCTCCAAGGTGATGTAACCCCTTAAGTTTCAAATGCATGTATATTGCATGAGAATAAATATTTTTATATATTTCACCATTAGCCTACCATATTGTAAATACGTTTCACATCATGCCCCAACTATAAATTCGGATAGAATTCCTCAGATTTCCCTGCCTACTTTCCACAATAAATATTTTAAAATTTGCATATTAATGAATAGAACTGTTACTTTTCAACAGTTTCGTGCTGCAAGTTAGTCAACCTAACGGCGATTAAAAAGCGTAAATATCTTTAATTTAGTTCGATATAATCAATTAGTTTAACCTTGAAGTTTGATTATGTTTAAACGGTGAGCAATATGAGAACTAAGCATTTAGATTATGCTTGCACCATTTATAATTCTTTATGCATTCTTTGTTGAAAAACATCGTCCAGTTTTCGAAATATTTGATTTTAATACATATATACATATATAAATTTAATATATACATATATACATGCATAAATATGAGAAGGTAAACATCATAATTTTAGATATTTTAATTCGAACTTTAACCCAATAAAGCCACTGTCCTTTTAAAAACTACGTGCCCTATTTTGCCAACAAACATTTTTTTAAAGAAACTCTAAAAGTTAAGAAAAATACGTTTAGTTGTTATAAATAAAGAATTAAAGGTTAAAAACTAAATTAAATTTACAGTTTTTACAAAAAAAGGTGTTCTTTTAAAAGGACGCTGGCAAAATAAGGATACTAAAATGTTTACATTATTTCTTTATTCGAGAAATATATCCACAAGTGACAGTTCTGCAAAATGTTAAAATAATAATTATAATTATTAATATAAAATTAAGTTCTTAAACAAAGCATAAACTATTGCTTCGAATGATAAACCTTAAAACAATCTTTAGGGTGCAAAGCTACATTGCATTTTTCACAATCAAAATTACATTTTTTGTGACAATATGTGCAACGAGATCGTTTTTCCTTATACACTATTAGATGGTCCTTTCCATCGAACTTGGAAAAGGAGTCCAGGAGGGCTTCCCTGGAATGTCTGGAAAGTTTTGCTACTGATCTTCTAAACGACTCAAGAATTCCAACTGCTACAGATCTTCTGAAGGCAACGTGATCCAATTTGCCACCATCAGCTTTGTGAAGACGCCAAGCATTTTGTTCGGATAAGTCCACATAATGGCATAGGAGAGGAAAATACCACTTCTTGCCCCGAATGGAAACCCTATATAAACTTGTTTTGGTCAGACCTGTCGACTCCCCCCCATATTTTCGTTGTACAATTGAATTATATTAGTTTGTTGTATATATATATATATATATATATATATATATATATATATATATATATATATATATATATATATTTTTTTTTTTTTTTCCTTTTTGCGAAAATCGCTTGACTTGAGCTGTTGGAAAAACATTTGAGTGGTTCGACGCTATTCTTACAACATTGTTGTCGTTCCATTTACATATGACGACTTCATTGGATTCTGTTGAAGCAAAATCAAAAGTACCTCGCCGGTTCTTTTTTCATTTTATCTGATGATGTTACTGAACAGTTTTTAGGGACGCGGTATTCACGAAGTGTTTTTGTTGCCTTTATCCCTCTAGACTTTAGCTCCGTAAGTAACGGTAGAGATGTAAACAGATTATCAAAAAATATATGATAATTTATATTACTTCTGGAAGACTGTAAAACATCTTGCGAAATGTAGCACTACACTGGGTCCCATACCAAGATCTTCATATTTTTCTGATATTTTGGTTTGTGAGCCCTGATAAGGCTCAAACCACTCCACATATCTCAATCTATTAGTGCCTGTCCATATTTTATAGTCCCAATGAATTGGCTTACCACGAATGAATTGCTTTGTTGGATGTCTCCCATAGTAATGAATCATGGATTCGTCCACACAGTGATGCTCTTCAGATGGAGTAAGATCCATAAATGTTTTATTCGAAATATCAATTACCGGACGAAGTTTTGCGAATCTGTCTTCAGGATTTAGATTGGCGTTATCACAACAGTGAATGTATTGCATTATGTGGTGGAACCTACTTCTGGGCGGCATTCCATTATATACTAAAATGTTGTTGGTATCAGAAGAACTTTCCCAGTACACTTCACGTCTTGGAACAGAGTTATATCCGCTAAGTACCAACATTCCAATGAAACACCGCATTTCATCAATCGTAACGTCACCATCACGGTTGTGGGTAGTAGCGTACAAGTTTGTAAATGTAACCAACAAGTTTACGACTTCATCGTCAAAAAATAAAAAAAAAATGTTTCTACTGGTGATCGTGCTTGTTTTGGACCATAAATTTTATCCCGGGGCTGTAATTCAGAAACTATATCGTGTCTTGTCCATGTAAAATCATTTCGTTGCTTATCTCAAAATAAAATTTCACAAAAACTTCCGGTGCCTTGTTTTTATGACTAAGCTCAGGTAGACTGTTCCGTTTATCGGCAAGATAAGAGTTTTTTAATTGGCAAATAGCGATGAAATGAATAGTACACTGGTAAATCAATAATTATATCTGATATTTAATTATAAAATTACAACCATATATCATGAATTGCATTAATTGTGCTTATAACATCCTTGAAGAAGCAACCGTGAAAAAACTTGTTTAAATGCTATAAACTTGGTCTCGCTGTTCTTTTCCATGGTGAAAAAATAGATATGATTATCAACTGTGACTGGCAAATTACAATTCAATTAATATATTTTTTAAACGTACATATATACAAGTTATTTTTTAATCGATCTACGTCAATTGGTATACAAATATCACAATTTGTTTGGATATTCTTACCAGAGCGAGCGAAATGGTCCGGGTACCATAGGCGTGCGTATAACAATAGGTACATAATATAAAATAACGTAAATAATGAAATTATAATTTATAAAACTTTAAAACATTTACCCATTAACCAATATTGCCATAAGCTGGATGAAATCGGTGAAAGGTTTACAGCATCAGAAATATTTCCATAATTGTTTAATCGAACTGTTAACCGCAATGAAAAATATTCTTATATAAAGAGCAGTTCGATGTCTAGTGGTGTAATATTTACATAATTAAAATAATTTTTGACATTCTTTGTAAAATCAAAATTTTTCTTTAAAACATTATCAAAGCTTGCTGAAGACCTTTCAATAAGGGCGATTTTTAAGGGTAAGTAAAATAAGTTGTGTGTGAGATATCCACTCAGTTTTTCTTTTATTTGACAGAATATTTTGTGACATTAAGTATGGAACATAACGTCCTTCAAATGTCCGCCGCAGCTTTGCTTGGTGGCACGTATTCGGGAGGTCCAATTTTCGATGATTTTGTTGCATACATTTGGCTGAATTTGCTGTATGATGTTCGTTATGTTTACTTTGAAGGCATCAATTGTTTGCGCCTTAATTGCATAGACCAGCTATTTAAGATAGACCCAAAGGAAGACGTATAAAGGCGTCAAATCTGACGACTTTGGTAGTCAATTTACATCGCCGCTGCGCGAGATAATTATCCCCTCAACTCGCTAGTGCAGAATGATCATCGTGGCATGCGCTGTGTGGAACGTAGCGCCGTTCTGTTGGAACCACATATCGTCGATATCCATATCATCCAATTAAGCCACAAGAAGTTGCTTATCATCGATCTATAGTGCTCGCCGTTGACGGTTATGGCAATGCTAGTTTCGTTTTGGAAGAAGTGCGGGCGGATGATCCCGCCAGACCAAAATCTGTACCAAACAGGACATTCTTGGGATGCATTTGACGCTGGTGTATCTCGTGTGGATTAGTATCATCACAAATCCGACAATTTTGCTTCCATCTATATCCATTTATATAAAAATGAGCCTCGTCGCTAAAGGTGATTTTTTTGGCGAAATTTGGATCAATTTCTAACTGGTCCAGAGCACAATCAGCGAGCACACATCGTCTTCTATGGTTATTTACCTTAAGTTCCTGGATTAGTTGAATTTTATGCGGGTACAGATCCCAAGTCCCGACGCAAAATTCGCCAAGTTGAAGTCGCAGAAAAGCCAAGATCTTGTGAATGACGAGAAACTGACTGCCTTGAGTTTTCCCGTACTCTCTCGCACAAAGCAGCAATGTTTTCAGAAGACCTTGCGTTTAGATGACGCACGGGTATTGGTTGATTATTTATCAAACCGGTTGACCCGAATTTGGCCACAAAACGTCAGAGAGTGGACTCGGCGGGACACTTGTGGCGAGGATAAAAATCACGTAAGGCGTTGTGTTTTTTTCGAACGGAGTACTGATTTTGAAAATAAAATTTGATGATTTGCACACGTTGTTGAACGCTACAAACTTCCATGGTGATATGCCATACACAATTGAACAATTCGCAATAAATTTGACAGATGTTGCTTTAACAATATGGCCGCTATAACCTGACAAATTTCGAGCGTCTATATTAAAAAATCCTGTAAATTAGAAAATGTTAATATAAATTTAGAAAATCACCTGGTTTTACTTAATAAGTAACTTATTATTTTAAATCAAAAACAGTTATCAAAATCAAAGTTTATTTAAATAATTTAATAGAACATTTCCCATATGATGCAGACTTTCTCGGCGAACTGTATTTAAAAGTAATGGGGCTATCAGAAAAACGCATGAGACGAAATTAAAATAGAATTTTACTAATAAATGGTACACTATATTTTATTGCATGCGTTAGCACCATAACCATTAAACCGTTTAACAAAATTAGAAATTATTGTAAGGTAGTGAACCATGGCATATTGGCACAATCGATAGATTACTACTGAGTAGAAATTATACATAGACAATAATAATTTCAATTTACTTGTTATTTGTGTCGCTAAAGGAGAAACTAATTCTTGGTTGAGTAATTTATTTGCAAAAACAGTTTAATCTTGACTATAAGTATTCTAATGAACATATAGTGTAATGTGTAGTTCTATTACCTAAACTAGATAGTATTATACTGCAATGTTTATACCAAACACTTTTTTGGTACTGCCTACAAATCCGCGCGGGTTGTTAATTAAAATTTCTAAGATTGACGAAAAACTGTGTCATTCATTGTCATGATGATTCATCACGACCGCGACAGTTTGCATTCTGAGTTGAAAGTATGTCTAGCCGAATACGTCTGTTTTAGTGAAATCTATCACGGACCAACATTAGCTAAACCAACGCGGATTTTCTCGTATTCACGAAACATTATTCAACAGCTAATGTTTGGGTAAAAGTGTATATATCCTTTGTTAACTTTAATCAGTCAAAAAAAAAATGCTAAAAAGTCTATTAAATTCTCGTTTAAGCACGATTCTATTTAACATGCTATGACGATTACAGCTGAAGTGTTAACTATTGTTAATCCTTGTATTGTAAAAAAGTGAAACTTACTCCTACTTAAAAATGTTGCCCTCTTTATATTGAATTTAGAGTAATGATGCACTTTTATATGTTTTACTATTTTAAACACATTTAGCTCGATAAAACTAAGTAAATATTAAAAACAAAAAGTAAACAGGCTACAGAATGTTATTTTATTTACAGTGCACGATGTACTGTAAGTAGATATAACATATCAACGTTTGCATGTACTAATAGTAAGCATTTCATATAAAAAAATAAGATAATAGTTTAAGCATATTTATTTTTCATTAAATTACGAAAATGACAGTTACTCGTATTATTGACAATAAAATAGTTGTCAATCAGACTTATGAGTTACCTAGTAAACTAGAACTACTTATTATTTGTTGTCAAAATACATTACATTAAGAAAACTTAAAAAATAAGCAATTGCGAAAATTTCTTTTTAACCTATCGTAAAGCAGTTTTTATGCCCCTTACAAATAACATACAGGGTACATGATTTCTGAAAAATGTAAATTCTTAACACCGAAAAATGTAAAGACGTAGCAATATTATCTGTATCATTGAGTTCACAGTAATTTTGTTACTTCTGTATTCCAAATTGTATTAAAATAAGCAGTTTTAATACCTTAAAACTGACTTTTCCGCACGTAGAACATCTCTATCTCGAAATTGAGTGGCCGAGAAAAAATAAACCAACACATAAATGCAGAATATGTGTTTTATGCGATATGTGTTTTACTTCTATCAATTTTTCTCAAATAGTTCACCATCGTGCTTTCTCATGGCCCATGGACAGGGTGGGGTGTGTTCTATCCACATCAAAATCAATAGATGTCGTCTGGTAGACGTCCCTAATCAATATCAGTCGAAACCCGATCGATCCGACACGATTTAATTGTGTGATCGTCCTAACAAAAAAAATTCTCAAATAGTCCACCATTGTGCTTTCTCATGACCCATGAACATGGTAGAGTATGTTCTATCCACCTCAAAATCAGCAGATGTCGTCTGGGCGTCGTCCCCGATCATAATCAGTGAAAACTCAATCGATCCGACACGATTTAGTTGAGATATTGTGCTAACAAGACATTTTATTAATGCCGACGACAACGACAACGACAATGACATACACACACATACGCAAATGGTATAAAAACCATTTTCTTTTTTGGTTTTCAGACCGGAAAACGAAAAATAAAAGCAATTTTTTTTTACACAATTACATTACTTTTCCGCGGATAGTTGAGTGCGGAAAAGTAATATGATTAGTAGTTTAGGACATATGAGTAATTGAAGAAATGAATAAAAACATGTAAATTTTTATTCGTTTTTTTTTCAATCCATTCAAAGCTATCGAGTTATGGCTCTCGCTTATTTGAAATATCACTAGTATATTAGTGATATGATACACCAGCTTTTTTACTGATGATTTTGTTAACCACTTCTACTATGTTAACCAAAGATTCTGCCACATAACTTTCGACGACTGCCCACGGTTCCCACTCATCGTGTCTTTTCAATCCAAGAACGTCGGCTCCCCTGTTTCTCAAAAGAATGGCAGAGGTTCTGCGAAATGAACATCCGGTATAACTTTCCGTGTTTCCCAAATTTAAAAATATTGTAGTCACAAGAAATTCTTAAAAAATGCTTCTCTCTTCGGACCACACTTGCCATTTTGAGATCCTAGAAATAATCCTTTAATTTCTGAATTTTATGGTTGAAAATTTGAATCCTCACATTTGTGCGAAAAACGAATGTACTCATAGCGGCGCACATCCTCTTCGCCTGGGTAGGCTTGGTTTCGGGTAGCGATCTCAAAGAGGGCAACGCGCACCGACTCTAACGTTTGATAATGGCCTGAAATAATTGGGTTAAGGTCGAGCAGTATTACTGCTCTTTACTCAACTTATCCCTATAGATCTGGACTGTCTCGTTTAGGAGTAAGACCGCAGTTTCCCCCGCTAGTCTCGTTTGATAAACGTTGACAAACAGCAGTGCGTCCGGGCTGATCTCCCTTGATACTATCTGCCAAGATGCCTTTATTTTTATTTATTCGCTGGCTGTCTGGCAATCTTCATTTTAACGGCAAGTTTCAGAATTTTTATGGTCATTGTAAACAATGATAAAATGTTGTGTTTGATGACTTTCTGAATCAAGTATTCTATTAATTATTATGATTCCTTTATCTAAAATATGATCTAAGGTTATCTTGTATCATTTGCCTTTGCGGTAGGCTTAGGAAAATTTCACTTTTTTCATTAAACGTATTCAATAAACGTTATTTGGTCCAGCGCGTCTTTCAAAAACGTACATAAATGTATTTCATTGTAAATTCTTCACCTTCCTACTTACCTGATTATCTTCTATGTACTTTCCTTCTTGATCGACATACCGCTCTATATTAATTTTCCATTGGGAAAAACAATGTTTGAAGTCTTCAGGTGAAAGGCTTTTCAGAAGGTTTGCCGCCGTTTTTTCTTTTACCTCATCCAGTGATGAAAAATGTGTTGACTTCAGTTTTAATTTTTGGGAAAAGGTAAAAATCACATGGAGCTAGATCTGGCGAATACAGTGGGTGTCCGGAGGACAGGAACGTTCATTTTTGCCAGAAATTGCTTAATCGAGAAATCATTGTGAGCTGGGACGTTGTCTTGATGAAGCACTCACTCCCCTTTCATTGTGCATTTTGATAATCTCATGTCAATTCCAGTTAACTCAGAAATGGCCCGGGTACTCAAGCGACGATCATTTCTAACAATGTCGCTCATTTTGTGAATGTTTTTATCAGTTGTTGCACTGCGAGGACGTCCACTATATTTATTGTCTTCAACATATTCACCACCTTCTCTGATACGTTTGTGCCACTCAAGCACATGAGTTCGTGACATACGGTAATCTCCGTACACTTGTTTCGATATTTTAAAACTTTTCGTCGCTAATTTGTTCAATTTTGTAAGGAATTTTATGTTAATTCGCTGTTCGAACTTTAAGCTTGACATGATTTCGGCAACAAACACAAATAAGGTTGAATAAAAACTATTTCATCATTCCCTACAATTTTACTAGACAACTGAGGTTCAGTGGTGGCACTCAAATAGAGGATAGGGTTCACAGAAGCTGCCTAACCATCTTCCGGGTGGTTTTCCTAGAAATTTCCTGAGGCCAGTCCGGTTTATTTTTTGCCAGACCTCGTATACGTCTTCTTCTATACGATATCTACGATATCTTCAATCCACCCTAGGGGTATTGAGTATAAATGAAGAATTGTTATTAAAGCTTATCTTTAATAACAATATTATATTAACAAACAATTATATAACAAAATTAATAAATATAATTGTTAGGTAATCAGTGATACTCGAAGTAATGATACTGAAAGCTATGAACTAATTATCGATATTATTCTACCATGGAAATATCGAATGCATTTCCCAGCTCATTTGCAGCAACCACCAAAGATAATTTGCAGTGCGGTTATGAGAATTGCCGAGAAAGATTATAAAAAATTAGATAATGGCGTTATAACACCGACATCATGAAATATTAAGTCATTTAATCTACGTTCCGTTAATGATTTGTTAAGGTATACATAATATAATAACAGTGTTTTTATATTTTTTAATGGTTTTTTAGAGACAAATTATATCTTTACATATAAAAGTGATACCGTTAATACTTATTTCAGGCCAAGGTTAGCGAATCGTACCTAAGTATTTACTAATTTTGATAAAAAAATATTTGCGTGTCTAACATCGCTTCAAAGAAAGCTAATCTAATAAAAACTATAGGGTGTTTGACGTTTGCTACATTTATATGATATAATATTAACATTGATGAATTAGATTAATAATAATAACAGTAGTACTGCCTTTATTGCCCAACAGTAAAAATATATTTATAGGAAAAAATATGGAATACAAATAAATACATATTTATTTCTTGCTTTATTTTTGCATACTTTGCTTTATTAAATTATTAATAAATTATTTGTTCTAAACATTCTAATAAATTTAATTTTAAACTTTCTTATATACATGTACAATTTTAAATTCTTCGTTAAAGGTATGGTCTGCTTCTATTAGATGTGTTGAATATGTTGAATCTCTTTTTTTATGGTTAAAACTGTTTTTGTGTTCTGATAATGGCGTGTTGAAGTTTCTTTCTGTTTGTCCTATATATATATAGTTTAAGGCAAGCTGGCTTGCGATACTTGCCCTAAGGTATATATAGGACAAACAGGAATAAACTTCAACACGCGAATACCAGAACATAAAAAGAGTTTTAACAATAAAAAAGAGATTCAACATATGCAACATATCTAATGGAAACAGACCATACTTTTAACGAAGAATTTAAAATTGTACATGTAGAGGAGAAAGGCTTATTAACATTAAATTTATTAGAATCTTTAGAAATTAATAAAGCAAAGAAATATAATATCATATTAAATTATCTAATAGAAACAAACTCGTCTCCGTTATTAAACTTATTTTGGTACCTATTTGCTATACAAAAATCTTGTTTAAAACTTACAGATACCATATGTTGAAAAATTTTATAATTTAATTACTAATATTTTAATAATTAGTGGTAATCCTCATTGTAATAAACCTATTATTTAAACGCAGTTTTACCCTAGTTATTTAAACGCAGTTCCACATTGTAAAATTTAGTCTATGTACATAAACAATTCTTATGTTTAACAAAAAAACAAATGGAAATCTAACCAGTGAATATTTTAATTTTGTATAAATATAGGTAGGTAATTCATCTCATTCTATTTATTGTATCAAGCGGAGTATATTCTTTTTGTAAACTTACTTTTTAATGACATTTCAGGATATAATTTTCTGAAAGTTTAGTAAAATAGCTGACATGCCAAAAATTTATTATAAAACTATTTACTCAAAGCTATACAATCAGTATGAAATTAAGCCTAAAACAAACCTTCTGCATTATATGCACTTATTTAATACTATATTGATTGCAGTATTATTATAGTAATTTGGCGATAGCAAAGATAAAAATGCATTTTGCCTCGACCGGGAATCGAACCCGGCTCTCCCAATTTCCGGTTGAGTGCTCTGACCGCTGAGCTATCGAGGCACACTCATTATCTTTGCTACTGCGCCAGTTTTAACGCGTCGCTACAGTACTCCCCCCCCTAGAGACATGGTTTATCTCGATACAATTTAACGGAATGTGACCGCGTTCTCCATTCTTACGAACCGTTGTTCGGTAACCCCCGGGACTATAGGGCGATGGATAGGACGCGAATCGAATCCGCGAATTTGAGATGTAAGGGAGGTTGCATATACTGGAGCGAATCACATCACGTCGGGGTCACCACTTTGGCAATAGCAAGGATAAAAGTGCATTTTGCCTCGACCGGGAATCGAACCCGGCTCTCCCAATTTCCGGTTGAGTGCTCTGACCGCTGAGCTATCGAGGCACACTCATTATCTTTGCAAATGCGCCAGTTTTAACGCGTCTCTACAGTAAATATCTACAATTTTTTATTCAGCTAAGTAAATTATCTTACTATTTTGGTCAGTATATTGTAATTAAATTTCTAATAATGTTTTGCGTGTAATAGTGTGTCACATACTTAATCTATACTCCCTGTAATTTAGACTATATCCAGTTCAATAAAGTAATTCTTTGTAAATGTCTAAAAACCTACTATGGTTTACTTAATCATTATAATTTCTAAAACACGTGATCATTTTAGAGGTAAGTTTCATAAAATCTTGTTAAATATACATATTTTTTTTAATTTCATTATTGTACATTTCTTGAATTAAATCAATAATTGCCATTATCAGCATCACTACATATTCATATTGCATTACATATATAGAAAATACTGTTGGGATAAAATTTAACATTTATTTAATATTGCATTAATACCACTCTTTTATGACTAATTTACGTATATTAACCTTAATATCTACTAAAGAAAAACTTTCAGCGCAATTACGCGAAAACTAATAATATGTTAGGAATACTAAGTGCCTAAAATGTTAACTATAAATACACGCCCATTTACGGTAACTTCCTGTAAATGCGAAGCGACTGAACATAATTTTATTATAATGATTATCTTCTATCATGGTAATGAATATAATTCGCCTGTAATTGCTCTATTTTGTTGTAGATAATCCTCTACTCTATTTTGATAATGTCTATATAATTGAGTATATAAGTCTCCAATTAAGTGCATATTTCCAGTAATGAATTTAGAGTTTTTAATGTTTACGTTAGTTTTTCTCGGTCAGATAGGAATGTGTGTATTAACTATGATGGTGATCTTGTTTCGTATCACTAGGGCGTACTGTTGTACCACATCTGTTGTTATTGCCTTAAGGGTTGTGAAATAAACATTGGTGTTTACTTCAATACATAGATTTATTAAAACTAATCAACAGCTGTAAACACTTTAAAGAAAACATTCTGTATAATGATAAAAACTGACTAATACCTAAATTACGTATAAGGCAGCGGATGTAGTAATGCATATCGGTCGGCTTTCGGTTTTCTGTTTTATAGCCTGTCCCTAACGTCTGGTTGCGACTCGATGGGGGTGGCTTTTGTGTCACTTTTTGACCATCGAATATGCTGGAACAGGCTGGCTATTATTAAAGAAATACAGAGTTAAGGGAAGTTAAAAGTTCAAACATAGTTCCTAACAGTAAGATTTACCCATAATAAGTACATTTTTAAGGGAAGAAAACTATTTACTGTGACCCTAACAAATCCATTGCCATAAACTAATAGAAATCTTTATAGATACCCTGAATTGATCGGATCTTACTTATGATACTTGAACTTGAACTCGACTAATGTTTTGTGTTAAATTTTCATCACTAACATAAATTCTACGATAATCTCTATATAAAACAAACGCAACTGTCGAATGAAGTGGTTGGTAAGCGCATTACCATATGTTCCGACTACAGGGCGGCCCTGAATGCTTTGAAGGCTCCAGAAACAAAATCCTGGCTAGTGAAGGAATTCAGGGATGCAATAGAAACATTCGCTAGACTTAACAAACTGACGTTGGTCTGTGCGTAGTGTCATACTTGTATTTGACGCAATGAGTAGGCGAACAAGCTGGCCAGAAAAGGAATCGAGACAGGCTTAATGTGACTTGAACCAGCGGCCAGGATTGCACACTGCCTCAAGAGCAAGAGGGCAGTCCGGGAGTGGCTGGAGATCGAAAGACCCAGGGATGCAGGCAGGCTAAGCTGCTGTTGTGTTTGATGCCTAGCAGCGATTGAACGGCAAAGCTACTGAGAGAGTGTCTGGGAACTCACCGGGTTGTTAAGAGAACACTGTTATATTATCTACCATGCAACTACAATTAGCAATATTGGCCTGAGTACTAACTAGGAATGCAAATGGTGTAGGGGAGAGGTGGAGACCTCTGAACATAAATTATGCCAGTGCCCGGCTTTGGCATGGCGTCGGCACCACGGGTTTGTGCTCTTTTTCTTGGACCCAAATGATCTGAGAAAGGTCAGCCTAGAGGGGAGTAAGCTTTTGGAAGAAGGCAAAATCCGTATTCCAACGCTGACTTTAAGAGGAGTTAAAATGGGTGGTAGCTTGAGTACTGTATGGCTTGGCAGCTTTCCCCTTACTACTTTAAAATATCTTTATTTATTAGTGACTAGATGAAAATACATGAAAAATATCTGAACATCTTTGTGTTAATATTCATTATTGCCCCGGCCCCAAATGTTGTATGTGTCTCACGACAACACAATCATCTGTGCCCTTTCTTCTTGAATATTGTATTTCTTTAGGCGCCCTCTTCTCCCTACAATATAGGGGGGGTGCGAGGCCGCCCGGCCGATCTCGTGACCTTGCGCTAGACATTTATCTTTTTCTTTGTCCGTTGGCAGCTTTCCCCAGAAAGCTAAACCTAAACCTAATCTCTTTGAAAAGGAACATCCCTTCCTATCAATATCACCATACTATACCATTCCTTTCACATCAGATTACGTTGTAATTTGGCCATCACGGACATTTATGTATAATATTTTACGTGTGTACTTTAACCAAATATCACAAACTTTGTTTCTCTATTAGTCTATCTTAACGGTGGAATAAAAACAGGCAATTTTATTCTTCTCGAAGGAATTGCCATCCAGATGCTAACTTGGTGAGGATGTAATGGATATTCAATAAAAATATGTGCACAATATGTGCTCCACATTTCCGCATTTTCAGAATTGTTGTACCCTGAAATAATTAATAAATTATTAACAAAGTGAGCAAGACACCTGGGGTGATCTATCGATAAGACGACTTGATATAATCTTATATGGATGCATATCCAAGTTGTTCTTTACAATATTTTGCCATGTTCCATAAGAAAATTCAACTTCTTGAGAAAAGCATTTCAAATGTTTTGTATATTTCTGTTCCATACGTTGACGAAGATAATTAACAACTCCTAATGTAAGAACTGTGGGTTTACAAGTACCTTTTTAATTTATATGTCATAGAAATGGTTTCGCAAAACACGACGATACCAAAAACTGATTAAAATTATTATAGGGAGACATGTAATTTATATTAGTCTTAATAAATTTGATGGTGCCAATGACGATGTATGCTTCTTAGAAGATACAAACAATTTGGTTATAAGTTGATTATTCATAAATAGATACACCGCTAAATCTATATTTACTAAATGTGGGCTGTTTTCGTGTGTGTGTCACGAAATGTTTAGGTCGATGTACGAAATGCTTTTCTTTGGAACTACCGAATTTTGACAAAATCAATACAGTAAATCGGCCCTTGTGAACAGCGTGGTAGCTTTTGTTTTTTGATCGGAAGTCTCTAGAGACATGCTCCGGAGGTGCCTTCGATATGAGCGAGGATGCTGCGCAATATTATTGCGATTTGCTTACTCGTCTTATTTACTAAGCGGCTGTTTTCGTATGTATATATGTGTGTGTGTGTGTGTGTGTGTGTCACGAAATTTTAAGTCGATGTACGAAGTGCTTTTTGTTCGAATTTCGGCATCTTGACAATATCAATATAGTAAATCGACCCTTGCGAACAATGTGGTAATGTTGTTTTTTGATCCGAAGCCTTTATATCCGCTTACAGGTGCGTTGCTTGTTGACTGTTGACCCGCCAGGCTATTCGCTTTCGGGAAAGTTCGGCGATACCCGTTTATGTGGCCCGGGTTCTGATAATGAAAATGACGATATGATCGAGGGGGAGGCGCAATGTTATTGCGATGGTGGTGGTGCCAGCGGCAGCGCGTTCATACTAGTGTTTTATTAATTGTTAATAATTCTTGCTGGTATTTAGTTCTCGCTAAAAAGTAATTGGTGATATTCTTGGTAAAATTTATATATTATTATACTACATAATAAGAAAACAATAAATGGGAAATGACAGATATAGTAATATACATTTATATTACCTTGTTTACTTGTATCATGGCGAAACACAAATAGATCAGCTACTGCTCGTCAATAATAGGAAAAAGTGTCAGATTTCTCTATGTATGCGTTGAAGAAAGAGTGAGGGCAGCATTCGACTATTTATTTAGACTAGGCTATTTACTGCGCACCTCGTGGGCGGTCCGATATCGCAGCTTTGAGACTTATTCTTATTCTTAACGAGTAGTATATAATATCTTTTCAGTGAAATAATCTAGCAACTCATAAAATTCAACATATTATTCAGTCATCTTGGCAAGAAAAATATATCATGTGCAGCACAGTACACGTGATAGAAGTGAATACTTCTTTAGAATAGGGAATGAGAGAGATTAAGAGTGAAAGATTGAAAGAGAGAGAGAGAGAAAGGGATAATTTCAAAAGAAATATAACAATATAAAATTTGTGTAAAAAATATTCGGTTTATTCATTATATACACTATCATCGGCTGGTGGTTCAATTGGTAATACTGATATGATTGGTTTGTGATAACTAAAATATGAAATATATGTTCGTGATTCGATATTTTGTAGATAACGTGTAAAAATTGCATCTATTGTTGTTCCGGATTTTGTTGTTGATTCCTTGGGATTGTTATTTATAAGCAGACCAAATGTTTCTCGAAGAAAGTTAATCAACGTCAAAGAATCATTGGATCCGAAATTTACATTGAAATCTCCATCGAGAATCAAAGGGATTTTGTCTTCGCCTCTTCCAAGTACATTTGCACCTGTGTGGCTGTAAACCAGTAGGGAGCGGTGAATGAAATATATTATATCTTCTAGATTTTAACAAGTTAAACGGTTCAAGGATATTATGAAATAATCACAGAACACAGATGTAAATAACGTAAGTAATTACAAAACACAATGATAAATATTCGGCACACACGCGTGCTGCTTCAGCTGTTAATATATCTGGACGCGTACATCTATAACGAGCGCATGCGCGACAATAGGGAGACGCGAATAGCCTAATGTGATATATATGATGTATAAGCTCTCTTTCTCTTTTTCTCTATGTTATATATCTGTGTACTCTGTCTTGTAACGAAGCCTGTGTTTTAGATATACCAAATGTATAGCTCTCTTTCTCCTTCTCTCTAAGTTATATCTTTTCTCTCTCTCGTGTAACGAAATCTGGAAACGTTACATTTTTTCCAATTCACTCTCCATTCTCGTCAAATATCAGAACGCCGCCAAAGAAGTATTCACTTCAAAAAACAATAAACTGGGCCAACAAAATTAATTTTGATCATAAGTTAGTTAATCAGAAATCACGAGCAGCCATATTGCCTCACGTTTCAACGGTGTCAACGTGAAGACTATATAGATGCATACTCTAGAATAGTTACCCCGCAGAGGTTGTGATCTACCCCACGTGAAGTGAAGTGTATTATATAGTGTATAAGAGTTTACAATTATAATGGTGTAAAATTGTACTAATTAACCTTAACACCAGTGGTTAAGTTTGTACCACAAATAATGATATTTTACACCACTTTCACGCCATTAATGATTTTACCACGAGGGATTTTCAACAGCGTGTTATGCTTCTATAATGTACATAAGTAAATGACATTTAAGTTAACTTCTGGTAAGGCAAGTACTGATTAGGTCAAGTTTTTATAGAGTAGAAGAGCAGAGAATCACACTGCGACTATTCTGAACTTCGCCATTTATAGGTTTGTTGTCAAATTTCCAATAAAGTTTATATTATTATCATTATATACTGCATTGACCTTTGTTACTATGTGAATTATGCAGCTGTTGAAGATTAATATTTTACGATGCCGAAGGAATATATGGCGGACTAGAATGCGGAGGAGTCGCACTACTACTCACACCAGCGTTGGTAGAAGACATTAAATGAAATCTTAAACAGCAGGTCACCTTTATAGAAGCACACATTTGAAATATCCATCCATTGTGAAATCTTTGACTTTGATATATTTCTATGACTTTGATAAGTTTTTTTTTATAATTTTTAACGGTGATTTTATTTTGGGGTTGAGGGGCTATACAGATTTGTCTTGGCAAAATTTACCCACTTTGACCCAAGAAATTTATTCTTTCTATAAAATCTAACTACATGCATTTGAGTTACAGCATTTAGTTACCGTGTATTGCCAACCAACATTCCTATAGATTATTAGGATTATATCTTAGGATTATACAGGGTCCGTCAGGGAGGTATGGTATTTTTGAAAAGAATGACAAACTTATTTTTGAATTTTAAAATTTATTGTTTTCATATATTAGTTATATATTCGTACATTAGCTGCGAAAAATCACATCAGTTAGGTGGCGTCCATTTTTGTCGAGGCATACTTGTAGACGGGTGGCAAAATCATCCATATTCAACAACGTGTACAAATCACCAAATTTTATTTTCAAAATCAGTGCTCCGTTCGAGAAAAGTACCGCGCATTACGTGATTTTATCCTCGTCACAACCGTCCCGTCGAGTCAACTATTCGACGTTTGGTGGCCAAATTTGAGTCAACTGTGATTTCAACAAGATTTATTGAAAACATCGCTGCTATCCGTGAGAGTGTACGAGCAAACCCGACACAGTTAAATTCTCGTTGTACCCAAGAACGTGGCCTTTCTGCGGTTTCAACTTATCGAATTTTGCGTCAAGGCTTGGGTCTGCACCCGTATAAACTCCAACTGACCCAGGAACTTAAGGTAAACGACCATAGACAAAGCTGCGTGATCGTTGAATGTGCAGTGAACAGTTGACCCCAATTTCGCCAAAAAAATAATTTTCAGCGACGATGCTCATCTTTGGATGAGTGGATATGTAAACAAGTAAAGTTGTCGGATTTGGGACGTTACCACGAGATATACTAGCACCAAATGCATCCCTTGTCACTGTTTGGTGCGGATTTTGATCTTGCGGAATCATCGGTCCGTACTCCTTCCAAAACGAAATTGGCATTGCCATAATCGTCAACGGCAAGCAGTACAGATCGATGATAAGCAACTTCTTGTGGCCTAAACTAGATAATATAGAAACAGACGACATGTGGTTCCAACTTGACGGCGCTACGTGCCATACAGTTCATGCCATGATGGACATTCTGTATAAGCGATTTGAGTGCATGGTCATCTCGTGCAGCGGCGACATGAACTGGCCATCGAGATCATGCAATTGGATGCCTTTAGACTTCCTCGTTTGGGGCTATCTTAAATCGCAGGTCTATGCGAATAAACCACAAGCAACTGATGCCCTCAATGCCAACGTAGCGAACGCCGTCCAGTAAATTCAGCCAGATTTATCCGATGAAGTCATCGAAAATTGTATCTCCCGAATACGTGCCACCCAGCAAAGCCGCGGCGGATATTTAAATGACGTTATATACCATACTTAATGCCATAAAATATTACTTTCAAATAAAATAAATTGAGCAGATATCTCACACACAACTTGTTTTATTTACGTTTGAAACTCGAGCGTCCTTATTGAAAGACCCTGAGAGAAAATAGTCGACAAGATATCTTCAAACGTTATCTGTGAACATACAAAAAAGAAATTGCGGGTTTCGATTTGATTTAATATCGCATTCCTACAGTCTGCTTGTGCAGACTAATCAAAGAAAACAAAATGAAACTAATAATGATAGTTGGCAGATGTGCTTATTATGTAATTTCATTGAATAAGATCTATCAATAGATACAATGAGAGATATTATCACCTGCCATCTAATAATCCAGTATTACGAGACCTCGTCCCACGAGAAAAAAACTATCGGCGTCTTGTGCCACCATTATAAATAATATTTTTCCCAGATTATTATATTGTTTTATTATAATATTAGTCGGCGACTAGCAAAATAGTTATTAAGGAACGGATGTTCTAATTGAAAAACAACAAATAGCCTGTTATATTTCAGCATAACTCTTAATTTAACAGTGAAGTCATTGGATATGTCATGTGACGTGACCTCCACGCTATTGTCAGGGTTACCTTATTATTAATATCGTCTGTCGCACATCCCTTTCAATTCCTTACTTTATTCATTTAAAATAATAAACACAAAACATACATAAAGTCAAATAACAGCAAAATCTAAAATGTACCTGTTTTTCAAATACCGAACATTAAATGTTATATAATATAGGATTATGTATACATATATGTATGTATGACTACAGTTGTAAAGATTTAGCATGTATTGTATTATTTGGAAATCTATACAAATCTACATATATAAAAGCGAATTTTTGTCGATTTCTATGTTCGGAATAAGCTCTTACACCGGTGTAGGAGCGGGTTTCATAACTGATCGTTATGAAATTTTAACAAAAAATATTCATCAAGAGAACATAGACGTACTGCCACCCGGACCGATTCATTATTTGCCATCGTATCGAGGTCAATATCCCAAAAAAGTGGGTGAAGATTGATGAATAGTTTCACGGATATTCAGGGGTTGTCCCTAGAAGGGTCAGAATATAAAGCCAACTTCCATTACTTTTCCCTCCCAACATTTCCGTAATATATTTATCCCCTATGTCCACCCTTATGAGGTGAGAGGTATTAAATATTTTCTATGAAAAAAGGAGGATAGAAGAACAAAATGAATCAAAGCTACTGCGACCAGACTCTGGATGATGACGGGAAACAACAGCCAGTTCAAGCTCAGGAACAAGCTGCTTCTCACCCGGCAAGTCTTTCAGCCCCATCTAATGTACGCATCGACAGGTTGGGGCTACGCTGCTGAGACACACATGAAGAAGATTGAGGCTGTCGAGAATGTCGCCCTCCGCCGTGCCATGGACACCCCGTGGTACGTGAGGAACATCGACATCCGGCCAGACCTAGACTTCACCACTGTGACGGAGAAAATCCGAGCCAGGGCTCGGAAGCTCTATGATCAAGCAGATGGCCATGACAACTCCCCCCCCCCCATCCGAGCAGCTTCGGACTACGACCCAGGAAGACCAGGAAGACCCAAGATCCAGGTAGTATAACCTCATAGACCCCCTTTACAGGTCAAACATAACTTTTTATTACAGCGGAGCCCTATTGTTCCACTAACCATTTTTATGCCAGGAGGCTCTACGGCCCTTTAACCATTTCTGTTACAGGAAAAACACACGACTTCCCTTTCACACACATCTGACTCCAAATCCTTATTCTTAGCAAATCCTGAGATCCTTTTCTAACAGAGAAGAACCCCTCTCGAGTAACAACACTCACTCTCCTGACGGCGATCCAAGAGACGCGGTTTGTCCGCATTGTCGTGGAAGATCGCCTGATATGACCCAATTTCCGGGTCCCACAACAAGACACCCTCGGGGGGCTGACCAAAGATTAAGAAAAACCGAGAAGAAGTCCCTGTCAGCGGGACTACAAGGCGCCAGGACCAAAGGAGGTCGAGAGGAGGAACCGCTGTCAGTCGCGCGGGTCTTGTTAGCGGGCGGCGGCACTTACCTCTCACGTAGAGACCCGCGAAAGCGGAAGCAAATCTCGGCCTACCTTCGAACGACGGTCCCGGTCTACACGATAGACGAGTAAAGAGCGGTAATCTCGCTCGACTTACCGACAAAACCCATCAAGGCCATTACGCCTGCCAAATAATATTGGAACAAAATAAATATACGGATATACGGAGTCTCGAATCCGAATCGACTCGCTAGAAAACATACACGCTGTTTATTTCTCTACGACAGCTTTCGTGAGTTCGAATTTTTGGAGCTTGTACAAATGGTGAACCTAACATTTTCGAGAGAAATTTCTCCTTTATTTCCGAGTTGTGCCCGCTGGGGCTTTGGGGATATATAGAATATATACTGCACTAGTAAGTCTCTTTAAGTACACAGAGACTTGGCCAAATCGACAGACTGGCATTTCCTTGTTACTGATATTGAGTGATAACAGATTAGTCTACACGCTATGTATTTAAGTTGTTAATTTCACTTTGAAGCAGAATTCAGCCCTGCACACATGTTATTTAACGAAATAGTTTGCCATAAATAGGAGGGGCACCAAAATAGATCCTTGTGAAACTAAAACACACAACAGAACTAAAACATAGTGGGCATAAACGTCTTGTGATTTTCCTTTGCCATTGTCTAAACGAGAGATACCAAGTAACCATGTCTTTTTCACACATTAAGATCAGCTACATTGTTAGATACGGTTATTATTTAATATACTTTCTTTTCCTTCAATGCCAATGGCCTATATCGATATAATATTATGCTTATGCGTTGGCACGATCACACCCTATTATAGATTATTATAAACAATACATTGTAGATGCCTTCCATTCAATTCAATAGTTCATTGAAATAACAATAAATTATAATAGAAAGCTAGATATTTATTATTCTTACGTTTCTGTAACTAATGATATTACGTCAAATCTGTTACTGGTGAATAGATTCTAATTGTTTCGTTTAATAAATAATTTACTACCTTCAGTAATATGATATTATGCATAAATCACTAGATTGCGCGAAGTCAATCTGGTGGTTTTGCGAATCAATGCCTCAAATGTAATGGATATGTGGACTTTGTAATAAAGGTAGCAGAAAAAAATATTTTGTTTATGCGCTGATACCGATGAAGAATATTATTGATAGAAACATTAGCGAGAAGAATGAAGCCTATAAATATACCAGGGAATAAACAATAACATTATTTTATTTTTAATAGATTTATTAGATGTATATCTACGTTTTATAAGTTTTTACCTAATGACTATTTTCTTCGTACCTTTGTATGTACTTGAAAATATAAGTTTGCTTATTCATGGAGTTTAAATTTTTATATATTATAAAGTGTGAACCTTTTAGAGTTACTACGTTCCGTGGACAATAACTGCAAGATTGTAAATAAATTTTAGTAAATCTGTTGTTTTTTGGTAGAAGTTAAGTCGAAAATAAAGTTAAAATATTTATTTTTGCAATAAATGTACTTACAAGGTACAAAGTATAGACGATTTTTATTTTCAATTCATTATTCGTCTTCTCCGTGGACAGCACATGCTTATATCTTTACGTAAAAGTAACAAAAATATTTTCAATCCATAGCCACTTATTGCATCAAAGATTAGGCGTTTAGTAAAACAAAATGTGATATTAAATTTCATTGTTTAGACACATTTTTATAAACATTGTTGTACCTCTGTATTATATCCTGTTGTCAAAGAGTGACCCATATGATAAATATAAATGCAAAGTAAGAAAAACAAAATAAAATAAGCAATTTCCCTTGTTTTGAATTTTTTATATATGAAATCTAACAAGAACATAAAGAATAATTGATTCAGGAAATATTAAAAATTATAAAAGTCTCTTTTGTGTTGTATATATAGTTTTGCTATGAACAGTCCCTCTGCTGACTCCAACAGTAATCGGCCATCATCTGACGATCCCACCTTCCTTGATATCGTTCGTCCATTTTTCGGATATCCTGATGAACCTGTTCACCTTGTTCCTAACTATAATATCCTAAGTTAGAAGGAAATTTGTCTAAGTGACTACGCAAAAATGACTTTATTTGCCTTGTGATTACCCAACAGATTTTTAATTACAGATACATAATTAAATCATGCATCAGACTCCAACGGTCATATATCTATTTTCATATATCTAAATTTTTTGAAAGATTTGAATCTTTTGTCAGTTTTCGAATTTGTAGGCCGTCAAAAATCCTTGCTTTTAATATTTCTATACTCAGTGCTGTAAATGCTTGGAGAATATATTTAACACAATTACCATAGGATGGAGTAATCCATTCACATTAAACTCAGGTTGATGGGAAGAAGTGGCAGTATTATTTTTTTCGGTCTTTATTAATGGCTCATGAGTGGTGTTGGCTTTTCCAACGACTATAGAGTGTCTCAGAGGCCAAACAGTTTACTACCAGTACCTTTTTTGTACGACTATCCAATGTACAGAGGTGAGGTAGATATTTGGTATATCTACTTTGCTGTTGAAGAAGTATAGTGACCATTTTGATATAGACACAAACATACCACTGATGCTGATAATAAACAATTTCAGGAATCTCCATTATTTTAACAAACGTAGTCAATTTAGCTAAAATGAAGATGTAATGTGAAATTAGGGTCCTCAGGTACTCAGAAATCGATCTTAAATTTTTGACAACATAAAACTTTTCTTTGTTCCCTAGTGTAATATATAAAAATACAATTAAACAATTAAAGAATCGCAATACGTTCTGTACTCTTTTTGAAATAAACAATTAGGTAGTAACTTGAAATGAAACAAATTTGGAAAGTGAAGCAATATACATATTTTTCGACCAAAGACTGTAGCTCAATCAGTCCCGAAAGTTTGGAATACATTTTTACTATTAATTACTATATATACAGTTTTACTATTTTCAATTCTTCTCAAATAGTCCACCATCGTACTTTCTCATGACCCATGGACAGGGTGCGGTGTGTCCTATCCACCTCAAAATCAATAAATGTCATCTGGTAGACGTCCCTAATCAGAATCAATCGAATCCCGATCGATTCGACACGATTTAATTGAGTGATCGTGCTAACAAGAAAGGTTTCTCAAATAGTCCACCATTGTGCTTTCTCATGGCCCATGAACATGGTAGAGTGTGTTCTATCCACCTCAAAATCAATACGTGTCGTCTGAGAGACGTCTCCGATCAGAATCAGTCAAAACCCGATCGATCCGACATGATTTAGTTGAGTTATCGTGTTAACAAAAAAAAATTCTCAAATAGTCCTTCATCGTGCTCTCATGGCTCATGGACAGGGTGGGATGTATTCTATCCACCTCAAAATCAATAGGTGTCGTCTGGGATACGTCCTCGATCAAAATTAGTCAAAACTCGATCGATCCGATACGATTTAGTTAAGTTATCGTGCTAACAGAAAAAAATTCTCAAATAGACCCAAGGGAGGGGGTGGTGTGTGCTATCCACCTCAAAATCAATAAGGGTCATCTGGGAGACGTCCCCGATCAGGATCAGTCAATACCCGATCGATCCGACACGATTTAGTTGAGTTATAGTGCTAACAAGAAATTTTAATGCCGATGACAACGACGACATACACACAGCAAACATTTTTTAAAAACCATTTTTTTTTTGTTTTTAGGCCGAAAATCAAAAATGAACCCAAAAAAAATTTTGTTTTTTCACTTTTTCTTTACACGATTACATTACTTTTCCGCTACTATAATGGTGTGCCGAAAAGTAAAAATAGATAAAAAGCAAGAACAACTAAAATGACTTGCCTCGCTGAAACGAATATTGATTCACTATTTCTTACAATTATAACTTTTTGTTCACTTCACTTGTTTCATTACCGTAACAAAGACAGTAATCAGTTTTCCACGAAACACTGGAATTTCATGCTACACTTAACGCAATTAAGTAAGTAAGATTGGAAATTGAAAACAATGTTTTACAGAACACGTCAATTTTTTAGATTAACCGAATTGTAAACAAGGGTGCGCCATTAAAATATTGTTCCTACTTCATTATGTATTATACCGTTTTTCGAAAGCACAAAAGTTTGTTTTATGCTACGAAATTACTTAAAAGTTGCAGGAGAATTTTTAAATAATATACGAGTATTTATATAAGTAACAGATTATTGAAAATGTTGCCTTGTAAGTATCAATAAATAGTTACTACCAGGAAATGAATTTTATTATAAAACTACTCTTTATCTGAAACTTTATAATAATTATAAAATTATGAAACACTTTGTATGTTCGTAGATCAAAGTATTATTACTTAAAACTTTTTCACGTTTATTCTATTTTTCCTGCCTCGGTTTTTATAAGAGCGATGTTTTGCTTAATGATATTCTTTCGCCTAACCCTCGACATTCACATTAATAGATACAGAGACACCCAGCCGACTTATGTGGGAATCGAGCCTACCCCCGAATTATTTCGAGCCTGCAATCTAGGTCAGCTCCAAGCGATTGGTATCGTTACCTCAGATTAATACTAAATTATGGGACAATTTACTTTCAGAAGGTCTGACCATACCTATAAACATCCATATGAATTCGAATGTCGAATCGAAAGTCAAGTGAGTTCAAATCACGGAACAATAAATACTTTAACTTCATAAATATGACATGTGTATTTTAATAAAATGTTTCATATATCGATGATGTTAAGGCAAACATACGAGTATATCTAAATTAGAAGTTCAAAATCGAAAAGTCTTTCATATATAAAGGGTCTTTCAATAAGGTGGCTTGATTTTTAAATGTAAATAAAACAAGTTGTATGTGAGATATCCACTAATTTTTTTTTTATTTGGAAGAATATTTTATGGCATTAAGTATGGAATATAACGTCGTTCAAATGTCCACCGCGGCTTTGCTTGGTGGCACGTATTCGGGAGGTCGAATTTTCGATGACTTTGTCGCATGACTCTGACTGAATACGCTGGATGGCGTTCGTCATATTGATTTTGAGGGCATCCATTGTTTTCGGTTTATTCGCATAGACCTGCAATTTGAAATAACCCCAAAGGAAGAAGCTAAAGGCGTGAACTCGTACGATCTCGGTGGCCACTTCACGTCGCCGCTGCGCGAGATAATCATGTCCTCAAATAGCTCGTGCAGAATGTCCATCGTGGCGTGAGCTGTGTGGAACGTAGCGTCATTCTGTTGGAACCACCATGTCCTCGGTATCCATATCATCCAATTTAGGCCAAAAGAAGTTGCTTATCATCGATCTGTAGCGCCCGCCGTTAACAGTTATGGCAATGCCAGTTTCGTTTCGGAAGAAGTACGGACCGATGATTCCATCAGATCAAAATCCGCACCAAATAGTGACTTTTTCGGGATGCATTTGGTGCTGGTGTATCTCGTGTGGATTGGTATCGTCCCAAAACTGACAATTTGGCTTGTTCACATATCTACTCACCCAAAAATGGGACTGGTCGCTAACGATAATTTTTTTTGGCGAAATTTGGGTCGACTTTCAACTACTTCAGAGCCCATTCAGCGAACACACGGCGTTGTCTACCTTCAGTTCCTGTGGCCTTTGGATTTTATACGGGTACAGATCCAAGTCCCACAGCAGAATTCGCCCAGTTGAAGTCGCAGAAAGGCAAGAAGTTGTTATGAACGACGATAAATTGACTGCCTTGGGTTTTCCCGTACACTTTCAGGCATAGCAGCGGTATTTTCAACAGACCTTGCGTTTCGGAGAGGTACCCGTATTGGATGATTATTTATCAAACCGGTTAACTCAAATTTGCCCACCACACGTCGAAAAGTCGACTTGGAGGTACGACTATAAAAACCACGTAATGCACGGAACGTTTCTCGAACGGAGCACTGATTTTGCAAATAAAATTTGATAATTTGTACACATTTTGACCGCTATTACCATCCACAGTGATTAGCCATATACTACTGAATAATTAATTCTCGACAAATTTAACAGATTTTGCTTTAACAGTATGACCCCTATAACCTAACAAATTTCGAGCGTCCGTATTGAAAGACCCTATATATTCAAATGCTTCAAATGGCAATGTTTGTATTTGGTAAATCCTTGGTTTTATATAATTTATATTATACTTTGAATTAACATCAATCTATGTACATAAACAATGTATAATATAATCTGTTCTATATATCGATTTAGCTGAGATCTATAAAAATGAAAGATCCTATTAAAGTTTGGATGGAATTCATATCAGAGCCTTAAAAACATTTTTGGAATTGATTACTAGTCACGAACAAATATAAGTAAGAAATTACGAGTAGTACAAGTAATATAGTTTCATTTAAACATATTTTAAAGTAAATATTTTGCAACCAAAATTCAAAAGTACGAAATTTCTATTAAATAGATTAGTTCTGTGATTCCAGTGTTTACGCTGGGGGGCACAGTTGATTTCTGAAGCAATTATTTTGTGTTCTATTATTACTCGAGGATGCCACTTCTGTTAGTTAACAAATCATTTCAAATCATCTGTGTAATTAACTTAACAGTGGGCAATAATGGACATCCGCAGCTGCGGCCTAAAGCTACCGGTGTGTGAAATATAGACCGCCTGACAGCTTTTTGTGAGTTTCCAGTAATTGTTATCTAATTTGGTATTTCAATCATTATCCACTTCGGGGTGTGGTTGATAAAAAAACAATAAATATTGCCTTGTCTCTCTAGGCTCTGTGATATTTATAACTGTCTTGTGTATACAGCGAATATTTTTCAGCTATGTGGTAATAAAGAATAATCGCCCTTCTCTTTACTAACAACTAATTTGTCTTTAAAATATTTCTTTCTCTACCAACTGATTTAAAATATTTGTAGTTACCCGGTCAATTTAGCTCAAAAAATAGAGGCAAGCTTACAGAAATTCGCATAGAGCTGAAAATTGGTACGAATATTTAGAACACCATTATAAATGAAACGTGAAAAGTCCCCATCGATCCCACATCTGCAAAAAAAATTATTCAAGGTCAAAGTTCGCAAATATGGGTTTTTACATTTTTTAGCCAAACGGTAAGTTTTATCATAAAGATAGATCAAACAAAAATTGTAGATAATGCAATTATCTATAGAAATTGTTTTTACAATTTTTTTTCTAAGAACCAGCATTTTTGAGATATAGCGATTCTAAAAGTTAAAAAGTTGTATTCTCCATAATATGCACACGGTTCCACGCCACCTGTGAGGTAGTGTACGTGGCGCGTTTTTTTAACGTGGTTTTCCCTTTTGGCCTATTCCACGATCTATTGTAGTCCTGTTTAATTAAATAATATTGTATTAAATAAAAAATGGTACTATTGGAAATTATGAACGCGGTGTGAATTATGAGTAATTGGGGAAAACTACTCATCTGATTGATAATTATCTAATGGAACTTCAAGTGTAATGTCTTCTTCTTCTTCATCTCTTGCTTCTTCTTCTTCCTTCTGTTGGATACAAGTAAATTGCTCTAACAGCGATGCATCAGATGTCTCCCCACTGATATCGTAAGAATCCTCTTCTGATGATAACTCAACATTGGAGAACGACTGGCCTTGACAACTGGTACATGCTAATGAACAAAACAATCCAACTTTTTGCAGCGTATTTCGCTCTACACCCCTTTTTGCAATTGCAAAAAATTGTATTGAGGAGTTTTTCCGGTGCAGGTGGGAGTAAAGTCTGGATTGGTTCCAATGTATTGTCAATTAAATTCCAACCCCAGTCTCCTGGGACCAGTTGATTACCAAGCCACACTTGAACTTTATAATATACCCGAAGTAGATGTTGATGAGCAGATGCAGAGGTCGGGGGAAGACAAGCTAATTGCACTCGTTTATTGTTACGAGTATTTTTTACAAAAGATAAGTATCGAAACTTATCTAAGCAGGTAATTTTTTGGAGCTCCATATACAGAAAGAAGGAAGTGAATTCCGTTGGTGACTACAGCTTGTGGAGTAGAGTTATTCTCTTTAAAAGCTTTAGCACAATTAACTAAATCTTTTTTTTCAAACTATTTAAAAACTGTTGTTTTACCTCTCTCGAAAATTGCTGATGTCGTATCGCAACCAGTTATTGCGTGTAAAAATAGTATCTGATTTTGGCATTTTCAAAAAGCAGATAAACTTTTGGATGAATACATTTCCGATTGCTGTTGAGCCTTCCCAGGTTTTTAGAAATAAATAATTTTTTCGGTTGGAGTTCGAGCAGTAAGTAATACCAATAAATCAACATCCTCACCAACAACAATAGTTGTATTTGTTGAGTTGAATTGTTTTATTGCTGTTTCAATTATCAGGACATCAGCGTCATTATCAGCTTGTTTGACAAAAATATTTTCAGTGGTCAATTTTTCTTTCAACATTGAAATGAACCAAGACTTGTTGTGAGTATTAGCAAGAAATTTTTGTTGGCTTGTGGGAACTGTCATAAATTGATCAAAAATGACATGATAATGACAGAAGATGAAGATGTTATTGTTGTTCGACGAAGTTACACAGACTAATATTTTTACTTGTATTACGGGCCCAGTGATGTATATAGGCGGTGTATTCGTGCATATTAAGGAGAACACACCTTTTTAACTTTTTGAATCGCTATATCTTAGAAATGATGATTCTTAGAAAAAAAAGTGTAAGAACAATTTTTATAGATAATGGCATGATCTACGATTTTTATTTGATCTATTCTTATGATAAAACTTACCGTTTGGCTAATAAATGCAAGAAACCCATATTTGCGAAATTTGACCTTGAATAATTTTTTTTGCAGATGTGGGATCGATGGGGACTCTTCACATTTCATTTATAATGTGTTCCAAACATTCGTACCAATTTTCAGCTCTATGCGAATTTTTGTAATCTTGAATGTCTATTTTGACCGGGCTAATAATATACTTTTTTCGACGAAGAATGCTAAGCAGATTTATAAAAAAGAATTGTAATTGCCGTTTCTGATCGAATAAAAGTCCGCTAAGTTTTGCGGGTGCATCTATACTATTATGGAAAAGTTTAAATAAATATGATAGACTAGTAGGCCTTCAAGAGTTCAATGACTGGATGTCAAATCTTTGTGCAAGGAAACTATGGTCGTAACCCCTTACGGGGTTTGTTTCTGGTGACCCTCAGTCTCCCGGAGGAGCTAACCTAACCTAACCTAATGTTCAGATCAGTTTTCATTTTGTGCTATACAATCGATTCTCCTGAATAACGAATTCATGAAGAGGATAATTCATTCAAAAATTAATTCATTATTGACCACACATACAAGGGAGGAAAACACAGCGAGTGTTTCATGACATTATTTCTCGATGGTACATATTTTTTTTGCGGACATTCTTTGATGGTAGAGATAGTGAATAAATTATTTAAAATTTATGTAAAAATAGAATACTAGAATAGAGGTAAGATTACTTCAACATAATAGGTAAGGTAATAATACAAAAACTTATATTTTTACAATAATCTAATCTGAATATGACGCTTCGTATTATTTTGCGTTTAAGAATAGTTCACTCGCTCAACGAATAACCCAAAATATAAGAACCTCATATTCATTCAAATTGGGTAATATACATACGTAATAAAACTGGACAATCGGAATACTCGTAGAACAAATTAAACCGGAAAATACAAACTTTGGTATTTGGAGACAGTTAACCTTGATGCATTTTGAATAGAATGCCACTAATTAATTTTATCAACGTCTCAAACTGCTGTTAAAGATTCCCCTTTGGCGAATTCATCGGAAAGTTTTTTTTACGAGAGAAAAACTTAATTGAAATCTCAGTGGCCTTGACTTTAAATGATCAGATTAAAATTATATTTAGAATTAATACTTTCAAGAGATAAATAGTTGGTAATATGTAATTTTAGGGCACATGTACAGAGTTATCCACATAGTACTCTACCCCCCTAATTTCTACCCCCCCTAATTTCTACCCCCCTCTAATTTTTGACATAGAAAAAAGTGGTAAATACGAAAGTTGTAGGACATTTTACTGCGATCTCAGACATGTATTTAGTAAAACAATCGAATTTCGCGTTTCGGAGATATAGACCAAACTTTTTAATGGAATACCCTGTCTATTTTTCAATTTTTGAAATCTGCGTACTTTTCCGATTACAATAATGTATACATGTTATATCTTTACTCTAGTAGTTTACACACTATTGTCCTTTGAAATATCTATATTTCAAAGGGCGATACTGTGCAAACTACTAGAGTAAAGATATGTATATATTGTAATTGAAAAAGCACGAAGATTTCAAAAATCGAGAAATAAATAGGGTATTCTATTTAAAAAAACATAAGTTTAGTCTAGATTTCCGAAACGCGAGATTCGATTGTTTTTCAAAATGCATGCCTGACATCGCAGTAAAATTTCCTACAACTTTCATATTTACTATTTTTTTCTATTTCAAAAAAATAAAACAGTTAAGGGGGTAGAATGTTATGTGGATAACCCTGTATATAATTGATTTATTGTAATTAGTATAAGAGAATAAGTTTAAATTTTTTTTTACTGCAGTAAGCATTATTAGAATAAACTAATTTTTCATAAGAATTTCACATTTATTTATTTCAATCATAATAAACATATACTCTGGCTTCAGTTAACTTTAAATAATTCCTCAAATGGACGCAATAATACATATTCAAATTGTAATTCATTTACAAATACCAGGATTATTAACAGTGTTAAATACCTTCTTTGTGTACAGAAGGTTAATTGATAATTAAAAATTTAATCATAGTATCGTCATTTCCCACTTCCTCGAAGTGATAAGTTTTAGATACGTATCACTGCTCAGGTACATATCTACTGTTTAATTTTAATAAAATTTAATAGCTTTGACCTTCCGTCGGGGGCAGTCTGAATCCAAACACATTCGGGCGCAATGCATCTGAGAGATCCCATATCAAATCTTACACAATTTAGATTTTAATGAGGTGGAGACTCAATTAAACTCTTGGTTTAATTAATGCAATACAATAATAAATATGTCACAGTAGTTTTTAATCTCAATAATTAAATTTACAGAAAGGAACGTATTTAATGTTGTGAAACAATAAATTTGGAAGATTTTTATGAGAGAACCAGCTATTGACAAGTTTTTTCTGTTTTAAGGACAAAACATAAACATAAATTAGCATTGAACAATATTTTGAATACACAAAAGAACACTGTTTTTTCATCTAAGTCATAAAGTTGTATATAAAATATTGGATGTGAATTACAAAGAAAAGTTATAAGTAAATGCCTATTTTAAGTGTAAATAACTACACATTTTCTTCATTTTAGCATGTTCCAAACAAAAATATACGTCACATTGTTGGTAACGATATTTAGTATAAACCAACAATTGAACACCCAAATGTGTTAATTTTGAATAATAATACCATAAAAAGCCAGAATAAGTAAGTGTAGAGATCCCAAAAAATATTATTAGTTTCAATAATAAAAGAAATCTAACAAAATATAAGTGACAATAATGACGTAATCAGGCGCAATGCATCTGACAGATCCGGGTGGCCCATACAAGGCCAAGAAATGCACTAAAAATAAATTGACACCATATCGAGAAAAGTGGTTTGGAGCTAAAAAGCTATGAGGGAGTTCGAGTTAATATTCGTAATACATACGAAATGGCAAAGAAAAAAGTGACTGCCGGATCTCACAGATCGGCTGTGCCCGAAGAAGGGCTAAATTCAAGATTTTAAAATATAATTCGGACACAACAAGCATATTATCGATCTTGCGTAATTTCTGGTTAAACTAGAAATTAGCTTATCTTCTTTATGTATGCATTTGTTGGTAACTACGAAAATATCAGAAATTATTAAAGTCAAATTCTTTACGCCGATTAAGTCTAACAGCCAAGACAACAATTTAAATACATTTGACAGATATTTATTAGACGAATACAGAAATTTACCAATTTATATTTAATATGTAGTAGCTATTTATAAAAAATAGTGTATCCTGTCGTGTCTATATCGTACTATGAGTCAAATAACTATGAATCTTCCTTTTTAATAGGAGTAGGTTGAGACAATCAGGGAAGACACTTGAGTGTCTGAATCTGGGGGTAATGCATTCAAATAACTCCAGGTACTTCCTGCAGGCGAGGTTTGACTATTGTGAACAATTTTTTATGCTCTCTAACATAAAATAAGATTTTTAGAACTCCTGTATCTAATATATAAAACTAGCACAAAGGATTATTGATGAATTTAAAACTGTAATACTAACAAATGCTGCAAAATGCTGTCGATAGCATGGAAACATAACATTTCCAATAGTTACTTGGCACACTATTAATAATGTCAGTACATATCGTGTACATAACTTGACAGACTGAGAGAATTATTGATAACGATAACATAAACCAGACATTCTCCACTTGCACCTTTAACCAGGATAATTTTCATACCTTGGTAGAAATCGAACACTTTAAGGACATTTTTCAAAAACTGCACAGTGAATATATAATAAATGTATTCTTTGTGTTTATAGCGCACTTGCTAGTGACGGCCTGTCGGGTACGGCAGGGTCGGCCGGGCCGTACCAAAAAAAAAAAATCGAAAGAAAAGACAAATTCTTTTTTCTCTAATAAATAAATATATATTTTATATTCATATACCATTAAAATGGTCTGTTCTTTATTTATATGTATAAAATAGTTCTCCAATGAACAATCTCTATTCCATTATTTTTAATTTTTAACGCCTTCAAACTACTGCAACGTTGGTCCGGCGTTTACGGATCCTAAATCTTAAGTCCGGCCATCCGTGCCCACAGCAGAACTACAATGCTGTACATATGCTAACGAATTATTATATGAAATAATCTACTATCTACTCTCTACGATTCCACCTCCACCTACACAGATCAAGGTAGAGGCCCGTATTGATTGAGTAACGCGCAGCTTGTTTCATACAATATTGGCCAAGATGGTTGGGCCGCACACCGTGTGGAGGCAACACAATCAAAGTATAAAAAATAAAATACCTAATAGAATAAGTACGTATTTTGGCACAATTAAATGTACTTTTATTATTGATATCTGATACCAATTTTGAGATTGTTTTATTTGTGTTCTTTGGCGAGGATGGAGAGTATAAGGGAAATATTAAGCGAAAGCGGCGATGATTTGGTGAGTTGTTTACTGTCACATAAATTTTTTAGGATATCCTACGACGACAAAATTTGTATTAAAGAACAGCCGATTCCGCGACCGCCTCGCGCTGTAAATGTTTTATGCTATAACATATCTAGTTTGACGTTTTTGACCTCATAATGGAACATTTGGATCAGTGGGATGATATTTCTATACGAGAAGCTAACGGTTTAAAAAAATTGTTAACTGATTTTGATTTCATCTTTTTTACTTTTTACGTTTAATTCAATATTCACATATACCGATCCCATATTTTCTATAGTTTACAATAGATTGTGTGATATAACATATTGTAATGACAGAATCATGTTACTTTTAAATACATTAAAACAAATTAGATACGACGATAATTACTTTAAAAATATATATTCTAAAGTAGAAAACATTTCAGAGATATCACCCCCCTGCTCCAAAAGACGTAAAATTTTGGATTTAAATGACAATTCATTAAACATGAAGCGGCTGTTTTTCGATTTTGGATTTAATTGTAAATCAAATCGGAATTCGATTTTAAGATATTTCATCTCTTAGTTTTTTGCAATTAACAGACTATTCTAAATTTGACACTTTTAATCGAAATTTTCCGGAAAAACAATTTAATTCTTTAATTAATAATTATCAGGGACTGTTTAACAATGAACAATTAAAACGAGATTTACAAATTTTGTATTCTGATAAATTTTTGTTTGGTAACCCTGAGAATATAAGTAACATGATTAAATTTACTTATGATAACAGTATTATTACCGATGTTCCAGAATTATATAAATTGTTTTCGTTAATATTGTCTCTCCCTTCAACATCAGCGTCGGTAGAAAGAAGCTTTTCTGCCTTGAAGCGAATTAAATCCTATAGCCGGAATAAAATTGGGCAATCGCGTTTAAATAACTTGTCAGTATTAGCAATTGAACGAGGTTTGCTTAAACAACTAATCAAAGACGACAGTTTTTATAATAAAATCATTGACTACTTCGCGACAACTAAACCCCGGAGAATTGATTTATTATATAAAAATTATTAAGTACCTACCTAATTAAATAATGTAGGTACATATATGTAACCCACCTATATAGTTTTCATTTTTTAGTTATATTTGTGTTAAGACAGTATATTTTCGTTTTTTTCTTACTTTCCAAAATTTGTCCTATCCTTGGTCCTATGCCCTTTCCCACACCATTCCTGGCAAGAATGCTTTAGACTTCCCCGTGGTTCTTCCTGGACGATTTAATTTTTGTATATGTAGATACACAATTATTTTTAAAAAATTTTAATATCAGAAAATTAAGTCGATTAACTACAATTTGATTGACGGGCGGTGACCTTGCAAGAAAATGTTTTGTTTTGCATGGAAAATGTTAACTTTTTGCGAAAAACAAAAATCCTTTTAATTTGACAGGTTTTACGATAATTCATAAAAAAGTCGGGCATTACCCAAACGTGAAATTCTAAATGTAGCGGAAAATATAACAGAGTGAATTTATAAATAAACATAACCAAAAGTTTGAGGAAAATAGAAAAATGATGAAACCTCGGATGAAATTTTTTCAATGAGAATGGTATAAATAATATTCTGGAATTGAATAATTTTAAACTGCAGAAACACATAAGGCTTTGTATTAATGTAGTAGATTAGCATACAAATTTTTGGGACGCTTTAAAACAGTATGACCTTGAAATTCCTGTAATAATGTATGCCTGTAGCTCTAATCACCGTGTGCACAGATTTTTTTGACTTACTCCTATCGCGGCCGATCCATACTTTATGGCCACGAGCCGTCACTGGCACTTGCACAATATTTACATAAATACTGTTCAGCGCAGTGAATAAACTTTGTTCACTGCCTGATCATTTCCGTTCGGTCTTTTCGCGGTAATTACCTCAAAGAAATTTACTCTTCAAAGCTCGGTGATAGTCGAGTGAAAACTGTACAGCGCATTGCGGCTTATATTTTACTTTTACCAGTGCCTTTCTATATGAAACTAAGTACTTACTTGTCTAGCAATTGTGCATTCTATGCGAGTGCACCTTAATTGCGAAATATCTGCTAAAGAATGCTTTTATAGAAATATGGTGCTGGATTTGTTTCAGCCGATTTCATTCCGCGTAAACAGCCATAAACATTTTTTAGAACACACCGTCTGTTATCAAAATATTTACAATAATTTAAATAAAATGAGTTTGTTTATCGAATTCTTAGCGTCGACTTTGAATAAGGTCGGACATTATGAATATTAGCGGTATTTTCAAGGTGAAAAGTCAACATTCTTCGCAGCGATTGCTGTAAGGTCTAAAGGGAGCCATACACGACTACATAAATATTTTTAATTTCACCATGTAACACCAGTTCGAGGTTAATTGTGTAATTCGAAATGGAAAAATTTTGGAGTCTTGCTGTTACGTCTATCAGATAATAAGTAGTCCAATAATAAATGAAGATCCATAATATTTTTCATTTGTGTTTTTATTTTTATGAGGGCGAGGTTAACTTAGTGCTATCCTTCCACCTAACTCCCGGATATTCACCTGGATACACACAAAGACACCCAGTCGACTGATGTGGGAATCGAACCCAACACCCAGATTACTGTGAGCCGGAAATCTAGGCGAGCTCCAAGCGATTGATCGTAACCCTGGTACATCGAGGCAACTTGGGAGCCTTCTACGATGTAATTGTGGGATACTTTTCTCCCCCAAGATCTAGCCGTACCTGCAAACAACCATGACAATTTAGATTCGAACCAAAGGTCAAGTGGTTGTGTGATAAAAGCGACCATTTATTGCTGCCACTCGTCGTTGAATCTAAGATACCGGCCCTTTCGATAGAACCTTTCGCAGCTACTACACCACTTGATCAAAACTACAACTCTTGAACGACTAATCGTCTTACATGTCATAAATAATATTTTCGCTAATTAAATAGTCAAATTGTCAATGCATCAATTTCGTAGTATTTGGTAAGAATGCATGTGATATTCGTAGATTATTCACAGTCGAATAGGTTAATATAAAAATGCGACATATCAATGGATATGTTCGCAGCATGGTACTAGTTTATATTGATATAAATATTACTTAGTCCTTCCATGCTTATGTGAATATTAGATAGATATAGATAAAATTTTGGTTTTCAATAAAAATAATTATGAGATTGCCATAAAAACATATATACTGTGTTCATTAAACAACACTTTATACCAAACCATTTATGTATGTATATTTTCATATAATTACATATTTTCTTCTTTTACAGATATGTTCTAGTCCCAGAAAAAAATACTCTTCACAGTCCGAGCCCGAGGTTCCTACCCTTGGATTCCCCCTTCGCTCGAACGCCGAATCCCACCCACCCTCCACTCTTCGCTGCCATTCTGAGAAGGACGACCGGTATAAAAGTACTAGAGTGCCACGCTTTCATTTGCAAGAGAGAGGTGGCGGCCAATGCCCTGGTGCGATGTTGTTTTCACGCTTACGCAGACTCCTCCTACGCCAAACAAGTGGACACCGCAGGGAGCATATACGGGACTCTTGCGTCGGAGAGGCTGACCAACAAAGATAGGGTAAGTGACAACATCGTTACATTAAGGGGGTCTAGAGGCATAAGTTTTGGACGTTTTGTCGAGTTTCGACAAAAAAAAAACAAGAAATTTTTTTATCATTCATTTTTTTACAACAAATTTATTGATTTTTTGAAAATATAGAAAAAAAATTTTTGAAAAAAAAAAATGAAAATTAAATAAGTTTGTAAAGCTGGTAACGTTGGGAATAAAGAAAAAGGGTATGCAGCCCCTCTAGTCATATGAAATAAAATAATATAATTTAAAAAAAAGATTTTTGATTAGTAAGAATGTCGTTATAGCCCAGCTGTCATATGTCATTATAATTTTTCTTTTTGCAAAATGGCCGCTGTCTGAAAAAAGACATTATTCGACTTCATTTTTTCGTAATTTTTTCGTAATGTTTTAAAATAATAAAAAAATATATACAAAAATAGTAGGGGCGATAGAGTTAGTTATATACATTGAAGGTTGGTACAAAATTTAAAGTAAATTGGTTAAATAAAACTTGAGATCATGTCAACCATGCTGAAAAAAGTAATTTTAAGAAAACCTCGTTCAAAGTTTCAGGTAGCGGCAGCGGTCTAAGTCATAGAATTGTACGTTATCCTTACATTTTGTTAATCGTCAATTCAGCTTCAAAATATATAGTCTCAGAAGTTCGTCTTGATTTACGAGCAGTTCTAGCTTCCTTAGAAGCATCACAAGAAGAACTAAAATAGTTATACCTCCGTAAATTATAGGAATTTTATAGTTTCCTCTCGAGAATATATTCTTAAACCCTCCGTAGGGCGCAGTCGATCTGTGAGATCCGGCAGTCACTTTTTTCTTTGCTCTTTCGTGTATATTACGAATATTAACTCGAACTCCCTCGCAGCTTTCTAGCTCCAAATGACTCTTCTCGATATGATGCCGATTTTTTTTAATGTATTCCCTGGCCTTGTATAGGCCACTCGGATCTGTCAAATGCATTGCGTCTGATTACGTCATTATTTTTACTTTTATATTTTATTAGATTTCCTTTATTATTTAAATTAATAATGTCTTTTGGGATCTCTACACTTTATTATCCTGGCTTTTTATGGTATTATTATTCGAAATTAAATATTTGGGTATTAAATTACTGGTTTATCTAAATATCGTTACCAACAATGTGACGTGTAATTTAGTTTGAAACATGCTAAAATGATGAAGAGGATATACCATTCTTTACACTTAAAATAGGCAAGTACTTATAACTTTTCTTTGTAATTCACGTCCAATATTTTTTTATATATAACTTTAAAACTTTTACATGACAAAATAGGTGGTTTGTTTTCTGTATTGATGTGTTCCTTTATGTAAATTTAATTATTGCTATTAAAAACTAGTGTAAAATATTTATTATTGTATTGTATTAATTAAAATAAGCGTCTAATTAAGTCTCCACCTCATTAAAATCTAAATTGTGTAATATTTGATTATGGGATCTCTCAGATGCATTGCGCCCGAATGTACTCGGAATCTTATTGCGTCCGACGCAGGTCTAAATTTTAAGAAAATGCAAAAAAATTGATTTTTTCAAAATTCTAGACCAGAATATCCTCTTAAGAATAATAAATTTGATGATATAATACTTCCACATTTTGAATCACCTGCTATACATTATTTATTTCCTTTAAATATGTTATTTTATTTTAATATCTTGACTTATTATATTGCTTCTATTGTGAATAGATGAGTAAACCGTCAATTTCGACGAGTCGCAACAGCGCTGCTATGCTACTGATCTCCGTTTCTCCAGAAATGACATTGCCACCGCATGTTACACGTTATGGGTTTGATTTCATCTCATCGCCATTTTCACTGTTTACGCGGCCTTGCAGACAACGTCATGTACTTGAATTTATGTGTTTTATTTGTGCGATACTGTAATTAAGAAAGCTAACAGGCCACGAGACAAAAATCCAGACCAGAATTACTGCAATCCTTGATTGATCCTGAAAACTGGAAGATTTTTGTGAAAATACTTGTATGTATGAATGGAAATTATCTATTTAGTAATATGTGTGAACGAATTATTAATTCATCTAAAAAAAGTAATGTAACAAGACATGTGAAAAGCCATGCTTCATCTAGCTGTCATAATAACGATGACATTATATTTTCTGTGACCTTACGGTATTCCTTCTGGCAAGTAACAGTAATCATTCCGTTACTTAAAGAATCCCACTATTTGTAAATAATATATGGATCGGACCGAAAGCTCTCTAACTCAACTATACTAAGAAACATATCTATTAAACAGATATACAAGGATGTATTGCAAAACATTCGCAATCACGTTGGGAAAATGTTATGATCTTCATTATAGATGAATCAACTATCGCATATAGTAAATAGTAGGCAACATTTTTAAGAGCAATAGCAATGACAGTGCTAATGGTAGTATTCTTTATTGGCTTCTAAGATATTAAACAGAACCAACCACAAAACAATTGTAGGCTTTGTGAGTGCTACCACTGTGTATGGTAAGTTAAGACGATTCTCAGAAAATATTAGTAACTCTAACGGACACAACTGTGTACATAGAAAGAAAGAGAAATCTGTTAACTAAAACTTTCCCAAATATGATACAATTTGCAACTTGTTCATTTGACTGAATTGCAGAAACAATAAGAAATAGTTTCGTTATGGCTTATCGTTACAAGACGAGTCTATGGGTATTAGATACTGTTAAATAAAAAATAAACAACCACAACACACGTAAAGTCAGTTTTTGTCATTAAAAAAACTGTAAGATATGTTGACGAAAAATTCTGGAGAGAACCGTTCGAAATACATGTGTTCATTTCTAAAGAGTGCATATCAAAAGTTATCTCCTACTTTACTAAAATATAGTCTATATAAGGGGGTATCCATAAAAAAGAGAATTATTATCTATAAACAAGAGGGTTGGCAGTGGTGCCCTCTCCTATTAGGTACGCTTCGTGGACACTTCGACTATTCTAGTTGGCATTAGAATTGGTTGGTATAATAGTTGGCCAAGTATTGTTCATGTGAAACCATCGATGTGGACAAAGTAATTTTTTAAGCCTGTCCCAACGCCTTCCCCGATTTTACAATGGCAAACTGATCATCGCAAAACAATTGACAAATTGGAAAAAATAACTGGAATATCTAGTTTATGCCAAAAAACCGTAACTGAAGATTTGAACATAAGACCCATCGCGGCAAAATTTGTTCCACGACCGCTTTTCGGTGACCATAGAGATAACCATCTGAGAGGGTACTAGGAATTGAAAGAATATATACAGACTGACTCCGAAACAAAACAGCAATTCAGTTACTGGAGAATACCTTTATCACCCAGAGCAAATAAAGCATGGCAAGTAAAATTAAGTGTGAAGTCCTCGATGTTTTGTTTCTTCAACATCAACAGAGTCGTTCACGGTTTCTCAGGGCTCCTCAATTTATTTCTCAGGATACCACAAGTTCTTAAACGATTGCATGAGACAGTAAGAAAAAAAACGACTTGAATTGTGATCATCGGGAGACTGGCTTCTTCATCATGACAGCTCGCTTGCCCAGCCAACGTTGAATATGAATCAGTTCTTGGCAAAAAGTGGCATCACAACAATTTCATATTCCCTTACTTGTCTGATCTGACACCTATAACTTTTTATTATGTCTAAGAATGAAGAAAATCCTAAAGGGAAATCATTTTCAGGATGTAGAGGTAATTCAAAAAATTGTTGGAGGCACTTCTGCTGAACAAATGTTTAATAGCATTAATTCAGTAGAATGTAAAAAAAGTTTCAAACAGTGGAAAAGCCAGTGAGACTAGTGAATATTATCTAATGGACATGAATTTGAAGGATATCTTTATGAATATGTTATTTCTTTTCTTGTTTTTGTGTTTATTCGAATATTCAATAATTTTCATTATTGTAATATGATGTATTTTCTATCTATCTATACTCTGTTGCGGCTCACCTGAATAGACGTAAATGAGAGTCGTTAAATCTCTATTATCATTTTTATTAAAAACTTCAGTACTTATTTAACACATATAGTACTGTGAAAAAGTTTTTGGACACATGTAGGCTGTTAACAATTTTGTGTATAAAAGTCTGCAAAATTATTATATTTAAATTCAGCTTCAGTAGAAAGTAAGTAATAAGTTTTTCATACAAGTACAATATAGAAAATTACGCTGCTGTGACAAATTTGGCCAAATTTCAGTTAAATCGCAAATGTTGATAAATAGTCGTATGCAGGATGACTGACTTGTCGATATCTGCATATTCTCGTTTAGGGATAAAACCACCAGTCCCAATATAAGAATTCATTGTATGATAAACCGCTGCAAATACCACTGTTGTTTGTAGAAAAATAGCTCGATTAACGCAGTAAGGCGTTAAAACTTGTCGATATTAAAAAGTAAAAGTGCATTAAACATCACGAGGAACAATTTTGTATGAAAAAATGGCTCAAATAAAACTAGTAGATCGCAGTGCCGTAATTACATTGTACAAAGAAGGCCAGCGTGTATATGATTCCCCAAAAGTTAAACATTGCTAGGTCTATTGTAGGATACATTGTAAAGAAATATAAAAAACTGGGATAATTGAAGATCAACAAAGAAGTGGACACCCTGAAAAATTAACACAAGGTGCAGTGCAATATTTAAAATTAACTTCATTGCGCAATAGAAAAGCAACGAGTAAAGAACTGACAGAAACTTTAAAAAATGCGCAAGGGGTTAGTGTCGATTCTTCTACTGTCCGCAAGGCACTACTAAAATCAGGCCTTCGCGGGTTCGTAGCCAGGCAAAAACCACTTCTGCGTCACAATAATAAACAAAAACGCTTAATTTATGTCAGAAAATACAACAAAAATTGGACAGTCAAGGACTGGGGTCGTGTCTTATGGACTAACGAATCCAAATTCCAATTATTTGGTAATGGAAGGCGACAATATGTTCGCAGACGAGTACGAGAGACTTATCAGGAACACTGTTTACAACCCACTATAAAACACGGTGGAGGGTTCTTGATGATGGTGTGGCTGCAGCAGATCCTGCAGCAGAAAAGCTGCTCCAACTCCTGCAGCAGCTTTTCTGCTGCAGGAGTTGGAGACTTGGCAAAAATTGATGGAATATTAAACAAAGAGCGATATAGGGATATTCTCCAACAGAACGCAATTGCTTCTGATATTCGTTTAATTCGCAACAATTTTTTTTGCAACAAGATAATGACCCCAAATATTCATCTAAGCTGGTACAAAAATATTTGCAAGAACAGATTGCACAGAAGAAATTACAATTAATGCAATGGCCCCTGCAAAGTCCGGACCTCAATTTAGTTGAACATTTGTGGGATTATCTGGACCGAAGGAAGACTGAACGTGCTCCGACATCTGCTGCTGACCTATGGAAAGTCCTTCAAGAAGAATGGAGACAGATACTAGAAGATGCAATAGAGAAACTAATAGCTAGTACTCCAAGACGTATTGACTCCGTTCTACATAATAAAGGTGGATATACCAAAATACTAATTTTGTGGTCAATTCTAAAATAAATACTTATTGATTTTACTCGAATAAACGTTTTTCTACATTTTCCATGGTTTTACTGCCTGAAGGTATTATTTAACTTTTATTTATTTTCAATTTTCAAAGTGTCCGAAGACTTTTTCACAGTACTGTAGTTACAAGTCCCCTATGATAAATAAGAATGCCAGTAATTACTGAAACTATAAGCTCATTAAGTCAGCAATCTGTAAAAAAATTTAGATATTTTTATTAACCTCTTCTGTTTGTTATTACGTATGTATTTAACGATTAATTCTTGTCTTTTCCTTGTCCATTAATAGATTGAAGAATGGAAAATGAACAGATCACAATCCGGATCCACGATGACCCTAAACACTATCGGAAACGCTAAAGACGATATCAGCATTTACAACGGAGACGAGAACCACAAAGTATGGGCCGGCTCTCAGGATAATCTAGACGGTATATATGACGTTTACTCCACCAGTACAATATCCAGACCGTCGAGACCTCGACAGATAGCCCAACCGGTGTCAGTGCCACCCCCTCCCATGAAGGAGAAAAAGAAAAAGAGCAAGGGAAAATCGTTGTACGGATCAAGAGAGGACCTGTATCATCCGGTCATGAACGGGAAAGCCAGTAGCGTGTCGGGAACGATGATGAAACAACGTCAACAGTCGGCGCATCACATGGGAACACCAGGCCCTCAGCCTATTTACATTATGGCGCCTCATCCAGGTACGCTGCCAAATCCGAAATTTTTTAAACACCATGGTAAGTATCCGTCCTTCGTTAGTTAATGAAATTATCTCTCTCTTTCAACTAACTCCTTCCGTATTTAATCGGCCGAGGGAAATGACTGGACTTGGTGTCGACGATATATCTCCAAATGCATGGTAACTGATAACATTTTCTCTATTTATAAATAGTACGGCAGTCCTTCCGTATGGTAACCGTGAAACTAGAGCATGACTTGTACCTTTTCTGAAAGCCCTCAAGAGAGCAGAGGCTTTCAGGAAAGGTACTACATGTTGTTATGTTTCCTACATTTGCCGTAGTTGGATGTTATGATGTCATCCATTCGTTTACAGTCTCACCGAACCTGTGCTGTCCCATTCTGTAGAATTTTCGTTAAAATCTCTAGAAACTATGATCTATTTTAATCATTAATGCTCTCTTTTCGATTATTCCATTTGCGTTGTTATATATTACCATATGTTTTGTATAGTATCAAAGATGATAACGTTTTATTAGAATATTTTCTTTTTTTCTATTTTTATATGGGTATCTCTTATCTAACGGGTCTTTCAATAAGGACGCTCGATGTTTAAACGTGAATAAGACAAGTTGTGTATGAAGTATCCACTATTCGGGAGGTCCAATTATTTTCGATGACTATGTCGCATGAATCTGGCTGACTTTACTGGATGGCGTTCGTTATGTTGACTTTGATGGCATCAATTATTTGCTGTTTATTCGCATAGACCTGCGATTTAAGACAGTCCCAAAGAAAGAAGTCTAATGGCGTTAACTCGCACGATCTCGGTGGTTAGTTTTCGTCGCCACTTCTCAATAATCATGGCCTCAAATCGCTCGTGCAGAATGTCCATTGTGGCATGCGCGCTGTGACACGTAGCGTCATCCTGTTGGAACCATATGTCATCGGTATCCATATTATCCAGTTTAGGCCACAACAAGTTACTTATCATCCATCTGTAGCGCTGGTCGTTGATGGTTATGGCAATGCTAGTTTCGTTTTGGAAAAAGTACGGACCGATGATTCCATCAGACCAAAATCTGCACCAAACAGTGACTTTCTCGGGATACATTTGGTGCTGGTGTATCTCGTGTGGATTGGTATCGTCCCAAATCCGACAATTTTGCTTGTTTACATATCCGTTCATCCAAAAATGGGCCTCGTCCCTAAAGATCAGTTTTTTGTCGAAAATTTAGTCAAATTCTAACTGCTCCAGAGCCCAAACAGCGAACACTGGGCGTTGTCTATGGTCGTTTAAGTTCCTGGGTCAGTTGGATTTTATAGGGGTGCAGACCTAAGTCCCGACGCAAAATTCGCCAAGCTCAAGTCGCAGAAAGGCAAAGTTCTTGTGAAAGACGAGAAGTTGACTGTTTCGTGTTTTTCCGTACACTCTCACGCACCGCAGCGATGTTTTCAGCATACTGTGCGTTTCGGTGACGTACGGGTGTTGGCTGATTATTTATCAAATCGATTGAGACAAATTTGGCCCCCAAACGTCGAATAATCGACTTAGTGGGACGGTTGTGGTGAGGATAAGAATAACATAGTGCGCGAAACGTTTATCGAATAGAGCATTAATTTTGAAAATAAAATTTGATAATTTGCGCACGTTGCTGAACGTTGTAATCTTCCATGGTAATTTTCCATACACTACTGAATAATTCACAATAAATCTTATAGATGTTACTTTAACAACATGGCTGTTATAACCTATCAAATTTTGAGCGCCCCAATTGAAGGACCCTATATGATGCCCCATCGATATTTAATAGTATAACCATTTTTCTCTTTATTTATACTCTGTATTAGGTTCGTTGACTTTATGTATGTCTTATTTATGTTTAATTGTGGCAAATTTTGTTCGTGCTTCTCTTTCATCCCACTTGTTTGTCATTCTACTTTTGTTCTGTTTACCTTTACTTGTACTATTTTGTTTGTAAGACTTTTATTTTCATTTAGTTTAACCTAACCTAGCCCAACTTAACATAAACGTAATTTAAGGAATCTCAAAAAAAAAAAAAATTCTTGAAAACGTATCAATTTTCAATCAAGAAATGAGGCTCTTGCAATAAATTTAGTGCTGGGATTGAGTCAAGGCTTACTCCTTATATACATCTCGCCTTACATTCTAGAATAAGTATTCAAGAACCATTGGCCATATTTTGTGTTGTTGCAGAACATTCTGAGAGGTTAGCGATTTTTCTGGATCCTTCCATTTGAGACTTCCATAACATGATGCTAAATTATCCATTTCTAAAGTTTTTTCTAAGATTTTTCAAAAGTTTCTATCTTAGATAAAATATTATCTAAAACCTATATCAACCGATCTGACTATTCGAGACCTTTCACATGAGATATCACTCATATCCCGTTTCGATGGGTGTCTTACGGAAGTACAGCTGATCCTACAATATAGCTCATTCTTAACTAATAATTTTGCGAACTAGATGTAAGGTATTCATTGAATGTATAATTTATAACAATACTAAACTACAAGTTAATTACTTTCACTGTATCTTTGCAACTTATTCTATAAATCTATTACAAACGTTATGTGAATGTATTAACTATTCTACTATTAATCTTATATTTTATTTTATAATATATTTTAATATACTTTATCTACGACCTCTGGATATACAGTGAGCACAAAAACGTTGGAGTAATTCGACAAAACCGTTGCCGGACAAGTAAGGAAAAAAATACACAGATGTGTAGATTTTATATTTTGGTCGATGCGCATAGTTTGGTGTACCTATGTTTATATGTAATCACTGCTGGAGTTATGACGAAATCGATTGCTGGTGTCATTTAAGAGAGAAATTATTTTACATATAATGCATACAATTTTGTGGTAGATTACATGATAACTATTTTGAGAAACATATTAATTTTATTTCTAATAGCACGTGTTTTTATTTCCTCGATCCGATATTTTGGTCAGACTTTTTGGTTATTCCTATTCTTTCGGTTTCCATTTTTTACAGTATAAATGTTTTTGTAGTTCTTTTATTACTTGACGTGATTTTTTTTTTTTTTTTTGAGAATTCTACGTTATCTAAGACCGTAATGTTCTACATTACTTAGCTACGAGTGTTTGTTAAGCTACACAACAATTTTACGTATTTGCTTTTACGAGTTTTCAAAAGATGATGTATTTAAATGAAGTTCAACGAATGTTGAAGAAAATTGGCTATGACAGATCCCATACATAAAGTTATGTTTCTGGGTTATTTAAAAATAAATACCCTGAACCATATTACATGTTTTACTGTACGTAAGAAAACAAACAGTATAAAAATTTAGAAACGTTGTGCTGTGAGAGACGTTATTATAGAGAGGTTAATTATCCGAAACGTCGCCTTGCCGTTCTAGAAAATATACAGTTGAGTTTATTGACTACTTTTGAGTTTGCGCAGGAAATGCTTACAAACCAGTTAACTAAACTTTTTCGGAGATTACAATGAAAGTCCGTCATTTGTTTTGAAATATCTGAAAAAGCATAAGTGGCGCCACATAAGGTGCAATTAGTTCATGAGTTTCAGGGAGATTATTTCAACCGCAGAATAGTATTTTGTCAGTTAATGATATTGCGTTGTTATAATAATTACCAATTCCCAAACCAGATTGTTTCCTCTGATTACGTCACTTTCTGTTTAAATTCATCAGTGTATAGGCAGAATTGCAGGTACTGAGCACCTGAAAATATTTATTGGACAATTGGATGATAGAAGAACACACGCAGTTTTCCGAAAAAGACGTGTTGGCAAGAAAGCAAGGATTATTGGTACCACAATCGTAAGCCCATTTTTTATTGATGATGTTCCTTACTTGTGGCACTACATTCAAATAGTGACAATGTCAGAACAGTCAATATGATACCAACATGATGGCTTTCATTACATTACTCACGAATTATGCGTAATGACCTAACATAGTCTTTCTCCATACGTGGATTGGTAGAGAAGTCGCTACTAAGTGGCCAACTATATCTCCAGATTTAACTCTGCTGGACTATTTATTGGGGTCGTTTTAAATCCAATGTATATTTTAACAGGCCAAATATTATTGAAGCATAAAGAGACAGAATTAGGAACAAAATAAGGCTCGTTAATGCTGAGGGGCTAAATAATGATTTATAAAAATTTTATTTTCTACGTACACATTATCAAGAGATGAAAGGCAACAATTTGAATACTTAATTTAATAGTTTTTTTTAGATAATTACAATTTTTCATAATATTATGGTTATTAGTTAGCTAAAATATTTCTTGTTTCTCAGAACAACTGTTATAGAACGTACTACAAAACTTCACGTAAAAAATGTTCTTTCTTAAATGGCGTCATCAGATAAAGGTGTTGCCATTTATGTCGTCTAGACAGCCTGTAATATATGCCACTGCACTTTATACCACTGGTGATGTAACGAACGACACTATTATGATTTATATGAAGTATATAACTCAATGAATTCCAGAAGAATTTAAACCAGACATACAATGCAATAATTATTTGATAGTAACAAATATTTGCAATTTGACAGATATATATCATCTAATGAGGTTAGTTGTGCCAAGTTCTTATGATATATTCCCAGCAGTATATTTTTCACTTAATCACCATTTATTGACGCTTCATCTCCTTCAAAATTCTTCAGTAGTACATTTTCATTTTTGTTCGAGGTGTCATCGTATCCTTCGGCAAATATATTTGAACTGTACTACTCCAATTGCATTCTCAAAAATTAAACCATTTGACTTAATTTGCTTACTTCCACATTTCTTTCCAGAAAAATTGTTGTTCTCAACATTGAATCTAAAATCCAAAGGCTATTCATATTTGTAGACATAGAAATACTTCCAAAAATGTTCAAAGTACCAAATGTTTACATTCGTTAACACTTTTTTTATCGCACCATTTGGAATGTAGTCGATATTATCGATTATTGTTAGTTTTATATCCAGAGGGTCGTAGATAAAATGGTGTATAGTACACGTGGGTTAAAGCATATTACAGCACTTGTACTGTTACCACGACCAGGTCGTAAATCAACCATACTCTTCAAGTGTGCTTATAATGATGCCTCTGTCTCACTAATACCACAGTTAACTATTATATAATCTGAAAAATCTTACTCCATAACGTTGTATTGCCGTTTCAGGCAACACATTCTCTCACAGACCCCGCGGAAAAGTCCTCATCCCAGCCCGACCAATACCGCCCCCGATGGTTCCCGTGGCCCCAGTCATCATCCCTACGACCATGCAGAAAAACAAGAAGAAGCAGAAGCATCTTGAAGAGCCCATATATATGCCCAGCAACAGGGCCTTGAGCCCGGTGGCGAGTTATCAACCCGTTAACTTTCCGCACGAGGCCTACTTGATGCAGCATTACGCCACGATGGAATCCCAGGGAAAGCAGAGGAAGAGCAGGGAAAAGTCAGTGGAGAAATCCGCGAAATTGAACAAGAAATTGGCGCAGAGCATGAACGGATTAGATGATCCTAATTTGGTGTCGGATGAGTCTCCATTCAACACTGGGATTTACAGAAAGAAGGGACATCTGAATGAGAGAGCATTTTCGTATTCGATAAGACAGGAACACCGAAGTAGGAGCTACGGAAGTCTGGCAAATTTGAAGTTCGCTACTCCAATACCAAATGGTCATGACGTGAGTTCTTTCTATGTTTATTTATAATAGTAGTATTGCCAAGTAAACAGCTATAGTTTAACAAACATTTATACAAAGAAAAATTACCTTATCGTTATATAGTCTCTCAATTCCTGTAACAGATAGATGAACTCGAAGATCACCACAAATATAGATACAATAGTTTGTAAATGTAATTCATCATCATGAGGTCATCAGTCCTAAGACTGGTTGGACGCTAACCTCCAGCTTCTCCTATCTTGTGCTAACCTACGCATTTCGCTAATTGTGCTACAACCTACATCCCTTACTACTTGCGAGCAGTAGTCTAATCTAGGCCTACCTCTGCCTTTCTTCACTCCTATTTCTGCCTCCAAAATATCGCGGACTATTTCCCCATGTCTCAGCAAGTGGCCTACCATTATATCTCTTCTCTTCTTTATGTTTTTCCACATACTTCTTTTCTCGTCGACATTCTCTAATACTTCTTCGTTTCTAACCCTATCAGTCCACGGTATTTTCATCATTCTTCGGTAACACCACATCTCAAAAGCTTCTAATCTCTTCCTACTTGCTTCCCCTACCGTCCAGGTTTCGCAACCATATAGTACCGCGCTCCATACATACGTTTTCAAAAATCTCTTCCATGTTTTTAAGTTTATTACCCCCGAGCATAAAAGTGCTTTCTTTTTGTTAAAAGCTACTCGACCCTGCGCTAGTCTTTGTTTTATATCTTTATCGATTCTTCTATCCAAATTTATTTTACTTCCTAAATAAGTGAAGTCTTTAACTTCCTCCAATCTTTCATTATTAATTTGTACTTTCGTTTTTGCTCTGCTCTTGCGCCCTCTGCACACTAACTCTTTTGTTTTGTTTTTATTCACCCTCATTCCGTATTCCTCTGTCAACACGGCCTCCATTTCATTCAACGCTGATTCCAACTCCTCCTTACTAGATGCTAATACTGCTATATCATCCGCGAATCTCAGCATTTTTAGTTTCTGTTCGTGTACTTTAATCCCGAAATCCACTTTATCTTTTACCACATGAATCGACTCTTCGATGTACAGATTAAAAATTAGTGGTGATAGGCGTACATCCTTCTTACTCCTTTCCTAATACCTACTTCCCTTCTTTTTATACTACTTCTATAACAGCAGATTGCTCTTTGTATAGATTGTGTACTACTCTCCTATCTCATTACTTCATTCCCGCGCTCTTTAGTATCTCGAACATTTTTTACCATTTTACATTATCAAAAGCTTTTTCTAAATCTACAAATCCTATATAAGCGTTCTTTCCTTTTTCTATTGTTTTCTCTAACATTACTCTTAGCGCCAGAATAGCTTCGCGAATTCCCCTATTTCGCCTAAACCCGAATTGGTCTTCTAGTATTTCCTCCGCTCTATTTTCCATCCTCTTTTGTACTATTCTGACTAATATTTTTGACGCGTGGGAAGTTAGACTAATCGTTCTAAAGTTCTCGCATTTGTCGGCTCCTCTCTTTTTCGGTATAGTAACGATAATGTTCCTCTTATAATCCTCCGGCATCTCGCCCGTTTCGTATATGTATTTTACCAATTCAAACATCCTATTTACTACTTTCTGTCCCGCACATTTCAAAACTTCCGCCTGCATTTTATCTATACCCGGCGCTTTATTGTTCTTTAGCCTAGCTTAGTGCTATTTCAAATTCCTCTCTCAATATAGGTTTTCCTACATCTTCGATATCGAAGCTAGATTCTTCCTGTAATATCTCTCCTAATTCCTGACCCTCGTATAAATTTCCTTAAGTACTGCTTCCATCTATCCGCTTTCTCCTCTCTTCCGATCAGTATGTCCCCCGATTGACTCCTAACGTTTCTACTTATTGGTCCTCTTAATTATTTTGTAAGCCTCATCGGTCTTACCTACTTGGAGCTTATCTTCTACTTCTTTGCATTTATCCTCTATCCATTGTTCTTTCGCTTTTCTACACTTTCTAATGATTTCCCACTTTATTGACTTATAAGTTTTCAGTCCTTCCTCGTCTCATCTGTTTTTATAGCCTTGTCCCTTTTGTATTAAGTAGATTTCGTCCGTTATCCAGGGCTTCCTAGCTTCCCTTCTCTCGTGTCCTAAAACGTCCGTAGCCGCGGAATCTAGACTATTCTTGATACCCTCCCACTCAGTTTCTGCGTTCTTGATTTCGTCATTACTCGCTTTATTTATTAATTGATCTGTTTTCTCCTGGAGCTTATCTTTCATATTCTGATCCCTCAATATGTCTACATTTATACGTTTCTTATCCTTCCGGGCTTTCAGATTTTTGAACTTTAATCCAGCTTTCATGACTACCAATTTGTGGTCGCTGTCTAAATCTGCTCCTGGATAACTCTTACAGTCTTTTACTTGATTTCTAAATCTCTTCCTAACCGGAATGTAGTATATATGATACCTGTCTATCCCGCCTGGAATTTTCCAGGTAATTAAATTTGAAAATTTCTATTACATTCCCATCACACTAATGTCGATAATGTATTAGATGGCATAAGTTTCATATATGAAAACAAGACTGATTTTATTCCAGGTCTGATCTTACAAATGCTATATAGACAGGTAAAAATATATATAATACCCCATATAAATAATTAGGCATTCATAGCTTGTAGTAGAAATAGAAATTTGATCTGCACTATTTTATGAAAGCTATTTGAGCTACGTATTATGTTGATTTACAAAAAGGGGGATAAATTTGATGTATCTATTTTTTAACCAATTTTAATATTTGCAAGTTTTGTAATATATTAGAGATTTTATTACATGATACAGTTTACAAGTCAGCATAGTTTGATGAAGGGACATTCAACAACTACTAATTTTATACGCATTACTGAATACTTTGCAAAATATATACATGTAAAGTCCCAAACTAATATAATACGAATAAGCAAATTGCAATAATATTGCGCCGCCCCCTCGTTTGTATCGAGGGCACCTCCGAAGTGCCACCCTTAAAGTAAATGGACCCTTGCAAACGTTATTTGCAAGGTTTGATTTACTGTATTGATTTTGTCAAAATGCCGAAATTCGAAAGAAAAGCATTTCGCACATCGACCTAAAAATTTCTTGACACACACGAAAACAGCCGTTTAGTAAATAGAGATATGTGGACTTCTCTAAAGTATTCCGCGCAGACTTACCCAGAATATACTTTTGCGAACATTAAATAAAATTGAGTTTTCATATTCACTTCAAGCGTTATTGAAATATTACCTATTAGTTCGAGAACTATATGTTGCATATGATGAGATGGATATGCAGTCTGACAAGTTTTGTGCTTCGTCTGAAGTGCCTCAGGGTTCTGTTTTAGACCCTTATTATTTAATACATTTATTAATGACATAATAGATGTTATTTATTATGTGCAAATTACCTGAAAACATTGCGGAAATAAAATGCATAGATGATTTTGATCGGCTACAATATACCCTAGACAAATTGTCATTTTCTTGTCTAGAAAACAATCTATAATTAAATGTTAATAAATTTAATTTAAAATATATGTAATTGTGATATTGAAAACATTTGAAAAAATTTTGACTAGACCTGACACTTTTCGAGACCTATGTGGCCTATTTCATCCTAAATTTAATTTGAATGCTCGCATTGAATGCTCGCCTTAATAAAGCCTTAAAAAATTAATAGTATTTTTTCGCAAGATTTTGTGAATGGAAACACTGTAACCTTAAATGGCCATGTTGTAACATCTAAGTAGTAGCGATTTTTTGGTTTCTTAATTAGTATATACAGGGTGTCTCAGCAGGAACTGCATCGATCGATGTAAGGAAAAGTACGCACCAGAAAATTTTGAAAATTTGAGAAGTTACTAATGGTAGTGTGGCCAATTTAACTAAAATAATTATAAGCATCTGTCACTTCCCGTTGTACCGGAAGTCGATACCATCTTGCTTATTTTAAACAGAATATCCTATATATTTTAGGATTTTCGAAAATAGCATAAAATTATGAGTCAAAAACATGAGATACCCTATGCCTAAACCCAGCTGTTTTAGAGATATTTGACATTTAAAGAATATTTTGACAGGTGTAATGGTTTACAGTAACCTTTATAAGTTTCTTCGTGTAAAAGATAGTAATTTGCTTTTTGACACGTAGAAAGAACACAAGGAGGGCTGCACTCTACAATTGAATTACATTCAAGAATGGTATAATAAGTGCTCCATTCTTGACGTTACATTTTGTAAACTTCAAACCTCGAAAACTTGTTTAGGTCAAATAGAATACCCTATATTATTTATATCAAGTTATGTAAAATTAAATTCATATTATTCTAATATAGGCATTGTGGGGGTTTAAGTCACAATTTTTTGAAGTATTTGCGATTTTCTTAGAAATTCAAGAATTTTTAGTAAACATTTTATCAAATTAGCCATTATCTTTTTGGTTGATTTTATTTTAGCTATTTTAGTTTATGCAAGGCGTCTTCAATCCAATTAATAGGCATGTTACAGTGTTTAGTGTTATTTTCCGTTTTTGTGGATATCCAGTAGCAAATGTGCTACAAGTTATTGATATTACTTTATCACATTCTCCATAAATAATAATCAAATTCAAAAAGTTTTCGTGGGTATAATTTAAACGCGGTAGCATTTTTTCACATAATAGAATGACTGACATTACTGATTGCTTCTAATCATGGCTAATTTGATAAAATTTTTACTAAAAATTGTTGAATTTCTAAGAAAATCGCAAATACTTCAAAAATTTCTGACTTAAACCCCCACAATGCATATATTAGAAAAGAAGGAATTTAATTTTACATTACTTGATGTAAAAAAATATAGGCTATTCCATTTGACCTAAACGAGTTGTCGGTCTGAAGTTTACAAAATGTAATGTCAAAAATTTAACACTTGGTATACCATTCTTGAATGTAATTCAATTATAGAGTGCAGTCCTCCTTGTGTTATTTCTATATGCCAAAAAGCAAATTAGTATATTTTACACGAAGAAAGTTATAAAGGTTGCTATAAACCATTACACTTGTCAACATTTTTTTTAATGTCAAATATCTCTAAAACACAGAGTATTCTAGTTTATGCACAGAGTATTTTACATATTTTTGACTCAGAATTTTATGCTCTTGTCGAAGATCCTAAAATATATAGAGTGTTCTATTTAAAATAAGCAAATTGGTATCGACTTCCGGTATAACCGGATGTGCCAAATGCTTGTAATTATTTTAGTTAAATTGGCCACACTGCTGTTACTACATTTCCAAATTTTCAAAATTCTCTGGTGCGTACTTTTCCCTATATCGATCGATGCAGTTCCTGGTAAGACACCCTGTATACATGAACTCACTTACATATTTTTTTACAGACGCTACGAATTTCTTAATGACAAAAGTACAAGATTTCTTATCAACAAAGTTTAAAAATAAAGTCGCCATTCTGTAAAATAACTTCACTTTTGGCTATAAACATCCTAGGAACTCGACTATGATATTCTAAATAAAAAATATCCCCAATATTTTTTACAGACAATTGTCTATTAGCGAAATTTAAAAAAATTACCATTACGGCAGTAGACGCAACCTCGGATTTGGCTATAGACATCTCTTAGGGTCTCTACTACGTGATATTCTAAATGCAAAACGCCGCAAATATTTTTTTATAAACTCTACGAAATCTTTAAATGAAAAAGTATAAGAATTTTTATAAACTAAATTTAAAGTCAAAATAAAGGGACGACTACAAGTTTCATGGAGTCAGAAAATTAGAATAGTAACGAGAGAGAGGGATTATTAAAAAGGGAGAATGGAGAGACATAGTGAAGTGGAAATCGAAATGTGGAGGAAGTATGAAAAAATATATATAAATATAAGTATCTAAAGACATAACAATTGATTTAAATTGAGGAAGATCCTAGATATACAAGATACTGAAATATAATTAATACCTACGGCCAAAAAAAAAATATCTATATTGATGATTCATCGAAATATTTACAACAGGTTTTCTGTAAAGAATATTCAATAGAACGGATTTCTGAATAATCTGCTATACCAAAGTAATTAATGATTTTACATTCTCTAACAAATCGTACATCTAATCATTGTTTACATATTCAAGTGAAAAGCGCTAGGAACTATCACGTATCGCTTGCATTAATCAGTATAGTAATTGTTTTAAGCAATAAATTAAATTACTTAAAGGATTAGAAACGCCTTTTAGCAAATCCGCCACACAACCATATTCAATTAACAATGACGGTGGATTGGATGCCCAAATAAATCACATTAATGCGTCTATTTTACCTGTGTGAAAATTTCGCTGTAATAACTCTTCCTCCTAACACGGGAATCACGTTTGTGTTCATAATTAATTTATATCGTGTGGTATCATGTTAAGGAAAGTGTGGAGTGAGTAATTATTTGGCGAGACTTGAGTTAGACAACTACACTGAGAAAGAGATTCTTTAAATCAAATGATCCCTTCTCTTAATAGATTCAATACAATATATGTATAGACCTCCATGTAGACTAATACACTGGATTTCTTTGCAATGTACATAATATTCGTAGTAAATATTTGGACGAACATTTTAGAAAATCGAATTATTGGGATTATATTGTTTGAAAACACGCTCACTGGATTTTTAATGTAGAATCCAAAATTAATTAGATAATCTACCGCTTTATCTATATTGGAATATTCAATTCCATCATGATTGCGGTGCTTTACTTCACAACACCAGAGAAGTTTCCCAATATATGTATCAAACGTTTAAATATAGTATTATGGTCACATTTATTCTTTTCAATAGTTCTTTTATAATAAATAATTAAACAGCAATCAGAATTTATAATTCTATGAGGTATTTTGTTAATTAATAGACTTGGAATATAACCTCATACATGTCCTGATGAGGTTTCTCCAGCTAGATGGCCTTCTACACCGTATTTAAGGTCCATTGACCACTTGCCCTTAAGTCTTGTCATTATTTTCTTGAACAAGTGATATTAAATAGCTGCTTGTGTTGGTGATGTTTCTGGCTTCTGTCTTTGATCATTTCTTGGACTGTTGGGATTCGGAGGTCATGATGCAACATCTTATTGATGACATACCACGGGGTGTCTACCATTGCTCGAAGGGTCTTCGATTGTGCTTATTGTATGATAGCTATGTTGGACTTAGCATAACCCCACAGTTCAATGCCGTATGTCCAGATGAGAGCAATGACAGTTTTGTAAATTAAAATTTTGTTTTCTAGGCACATTTGCGATTTTCTTCCAAGTATTCAATTTAGGTCCCTCATTTTCATGTCTATTTGTTTGCATTTTTTTTTTTTAAGTATGTTCTTTCCAATTGAGTTTGGAATCAAGGTGGAGACCTAAATATTTTGTCTTTGATGTTTGGAGTACGACTATCTCATTTATAAATACTGGTGGACATTGGGCTTTTCAAGTATGAAAAGTCACATGTTGAAATTTACTTTCACTAGTTTTGATTTTCCATCTTTTGAGCCAATCTTCTATGTGTAAGAGGTGATATTGAAGATTTGCGGATGCTATTACTGGATTTTGCAATAGTTAGAACACAAAAATGTACGGGTATGTGGTAGTACTCCACTGTTTCCTTCAACTCCAGAAATGTTTGAAAGAGTAGCAGAAAATAATCTGAGAAGATTAAGAGGATTTTTTGCGCAGACTAGCTCTGACATTTAGAACGAATGTTTTAAATAAACTTATGTCTAATTTTATCACTATTTTAAGGGCCAATTTTTTTTTCAAAAAGAATTTCACAAAGAATTAATGCAAAATGAATTGAACATTTTATTCACCATTTAGTTTTAGTTTGTTAGTTTAGGTTTAGCTTAGGTTTTTAACACTAACTATTTTCTTAACGGATTTTCAAAATTGTGTTACCAAAAATATATTTAGTTACCAAAATAAAAAAGTATGTTTTTAATAAATCAATAAGACCCACCATGGTTACATTTGAAAAAAAAAATAGTTTCTGTGGCAAAACAATATTTTGTAGTTTTAGACGGAAATAACTATTAAAAGATAGAAAAACTTCAAGTTTAGAAGTTTACTGATAATTACAATATAATACTAAAGCAGTTTATAAAGATCACAGTAACATAGTTTTGAAAAAAAAAATAAAATATTGGCACAAGGTCCGATCATGCATAAAATGGTTAGTTGATTCGAAACATTTAACAAAAATGGGGTATTCTATGTAAAAACCAAAAGTTAAAGTCAAACCAGAACTTGAAGCACCTTGAATAACTTGAAATTAGAATTTATCCTACAAAAACTGTGACATTATTTATCATAAGCCGTCGAAATTTCAAAATTTTATCTGAAGTAATAACTTCTCTGAAAATTACAGGACGTACTCACTTTTTGTTATCACCCTGTATATGAACAATAGAGCTTACATAAATATAATGAAGTAATATTATGTAATTCTTTAGAATGTTTCTTCGTTCAGATTTTAATTCAGACTTAATAAAAATGATTTTTTCATAGAATAAATCCATTTTATTCGAATAAACGATATGTTTTAATTGAAGAAACTAAAACCCATAGACACATAGATTATGGATTGAAATAACTTCGTTTATCTGTGTACATATTCACTTTAATAGGATATATTTAGAAATAAAATATAAGTCCTATCGCGTATGTTGTTTGTTAATAAATTACTACTACCGATTTGTAGGTTGAAGACAGAGAAGATATAAAGAAAGAAAGGGAGATAATGCAGATGGTTCACGACTTGGATCTTTCAGGGGACGAACTTGAGAGATCTGAAGTTCCTAGGGGTATGTACGAAGCGAGGGGAATGCCGCCGGGCCCTGTCATTGTGACAGCACCGCAAATGAATGGCCGAGGTCTACGACGATAAGGTATTTCCCATATTTATATTTTGTCCATCTGTAAACCAAAATCTAACTTAATTGTATTTTAAATGATACAATCAAAACCACTGTAGACTATATAAATAAAAAGTGATCGAATAAAAATATTTTCCTAAAATGTTGCTCCTAACATGCATTGTGTTGCGTAAATTTAAACGATTCTTAAGGGCTACACACCTTGCGTTTATCTCCGCAGTTTATTAGGTGTGACTTTATGTCTAAGCGATGAACCGTGTGAATTATGCAGTTTAGACCGGTATTTAAGCAAATGAGATATATGTATATTTGCATCCTCTTTTGCAATGATAATCTACGCAGTTTATGCAATTTATCGTACAGTTTGTTCAATTGACGTCCTGTTTATGTACATGATCACCACGATTTAAAAAACGATGCATTCTTGGCGTTTATACCAATCTTTGCATTAACGTTCACGGCACATTTCCCTTCTTTTTCTAGAATCTATACAACAAACTGCGGCTCCTTTTTCTGTCGCCCATTGAACTTCAATTCCTCTTAACGCTTTTTTAACCAAACCTGTCGAAAGTGAGAAGAAAAGTGAAGAATAATCGGACAGAACTAAGGCGAAAATTGAACGTAGCCTACGCACCTTCAGTTCAGATAAATATTCAGATTCTCAGACAGCTGTTTACAACAGATAACTGCACACATAAATGGAAGGTGTGTAGTCCCCTTTACTTCCAAATTTTGGATAATGGTAAGACTGCAGAATAGTACCTTCTAAAACTCTTTCAACCGTTTTGGGAGTTTTGATATCGATGAACACAAATCTGATCATCATATTTGAAAGTGAGGTTTAGTTTCGTAAGTTTCATACTTTTTTAACACTAAGTTTTCCACAAAACACCAAAACATTATACACTACACTCGACGCGCGTTTCGTCAACAAAGTTGGCGAAACGCGCGTCGAGTGTAGTGTATAGTGTTTTGGTGTTTTGTGGAAAACTCAGTTAGTGCTATCTTCACACCAAAGGTTCCAACCTACTCCAGGATCATACTTTATTTATAAAAGAATATTATATAGGATGTTTCCACTCGGATGCCTGACTTCATCGATGATTTTAAAAAATAACAACCCTAATTATTTTGGGCTATTTTTGAAGGGTGTGGAATGTTATACACCACTATCAAATTTCAAATGATTATTTCTGGTTATTTTAGAGATATAATATTAAAGATTGTTCCTTTGGAATGTCAGTTTAAAAAGTCAATATAAGATGATTTTTTGTTCCAAATTGAAAAACTGTACAAAATTAAATTACTTCCAAAAAGTACTAAATCGTAATGCTTTACTTAGTTGAAACTCATAAGACTTAAATTATGATGATTGGACACGGGAAATAACATAAAATGAATTTGTTCCTTTATCCAGACGGAGATATATATGGATTTAGCATCGATGTCTGACCAGAACGCTCAGCAAAATTGAAGGTTTTCGTAAAAAAGGGAGCATATAAAGAAAACAGATACTTGTTGACAAAATATTACATTAAGTATCTAAGAAAATACTAATATGTTGTTAGCTTCAGAAAATTAAATTAGTTAATCTTCAATGATGAGGATACTCAAAGCACAAAAATTCCATTCTAACAAATTGACAATGGTCCAGAAACTAGGTGGAGATGATTCTGATAGAAGAAGTGAGAGTTTCAGTGCGTGAAAATCCTTCTCAATCAATTCGCAAACTCTCACTTCTTCAATCGCTTGTGGGGTTCGAACACAGCACGGGCGACCTGGATTGCGAATTTTTACAGTCGAACCCGTATTCTCAAACATTCGAATCCATTTTCTGATCTTACACCTCTTGATTATTTCTTATGGGGATACCTTAAAGAGAAAGTGTATGTAAACAAACCACGAACTTTAGTGCAATTAAAGCACAACATTCGCACCAAAATGGCCGCCCTTTCCAGAGAGATGTATAGACACGTGGTGGCTAATTTCCGTTTACGGTTAGAGGAGTGCCAGCAGCGTGAGGGTCAACATTTGGAGAACATAATCTTTAGTACTTAATTTTCCAAAACCTTGTCTAAAAATTAACAAAAAAACTTACTTTTTCTGACTAGTTTTTTTTTATTGAATCTACAAATACCCCCTACCCTTTCTGGACACCCTATAGATGACAGTCGTTAAATATCGATGCCCTATCTTTAACAGAACTCGAATGGTATGCAATTTAAATCCTATAGTTTTAACTCAAACACCCTATATATATACCTCTCATCTTACATTCTACAATATTCGAGAACTATTGACCACATTTTATAATGTTCAGGAACATTCCAGAAGTTTTTTTACTTTTTCTGGATCCTTTCATTAGAACCTTTTAGACCATGATAGAAAATGGTCCATATCACTCGACTTCTTCAGGAATCTTCAAAAATATCAGAAAATAGCCTTAATCATCTTCTTAACATAAACTCTGCCAATCATCAATGGATCTTACGACTGGAAACTTTCATATAAGGTATCGCTCATATCAGGATTAATTTAGGGTATCTTACGAAAATACGGATAAACTCTATAACATAGTAATTAAATGACAACGGAGATATAACCTAAACTTCGATTTATTCGATTTATAACTGAGAATTGTTTTCATAATAGAAATTCAATGTATGGAAAGTGACGATGTATTATTACATTAGGAAACGATCTATGAAAATGTCAGGAAATTAAAGAATAGTGGAACATATTTGCAACTGAGCTGAATTTTTTTGTAATAATTTCGCATGTGTATTTTAAAGATTGCATGACACTATGTAAAGGGTCTTTCAATAAGGGCGCTCGATTCTTAAACGCAAATAAAATAAGTTGTGTGTGAGACATCTACTAATTTTAATTATGTAAAATTAATAACAAAATGAATTTATAGGAAAATTATCTGAGCCACAATGTATTACGTAACGATTATTATTGATTACGGTATAGGTGAAATTGAATTAGGTTAATTTGCAATTATAAAAAATATGTTTTCTTGTGTTCCTGCACTAATTTTTTATTTACATGTAATATGTACACATACATATATTCGTATAATCTGTCCGAAAAGTGCTGAAATTTATTCTATGAATATTTGTGTTATAAATATGAGAAGTCATGTTTTTTATTTGAAAAGATATGTTATGGCTTAAATATGGAAGATAATTTCGTTCAAATGTCTGCCGCGGTTATACGTATTCGAGAGGTCCAATTTTCGATGAGTTTGTCGCATGCATCTGGCTAAATTTTCTGGATGGCGTTCGTTATGTTGACTTCAAGGGCATCAATTGTTTGCGGCTTATTCATATAGACCTGCGATTTAAGATATCCCCAAAGGGAGAAATCTTAGGGCGTTAAGTCGCACAATTTCGGTGGCCAGTTCATGTCGTCGCTGCGTAAAATAACCATGCCCTAAAATCGCTAATGCAGAGCGTCCATCGTGGCATGCGCTGTGTGGCACATAGCGCTATCCTGTTGGAACCACATCTTCAGTATCCATATCATCCAGTTTAGGCCACAAGAAGTTGCTTATCATTGATCTGTAGCGCTCGCCGTTGACTTTTATGGCAATGCCTGTTTTATTTTGGAAGAAATACGTAGATGATTCCATCAGACCAAAATCCTCACCAAACAGTGACTTTCTCGGAATGCATTTGGTGCTGGTGTATCTCGTGTGGATAGGTATCGTCCCAAATCCAACAATTTTGCTTGTTTTCATATCTATTCATCCAAAAATGGGTCTCGTCGCTAAAGATGATTTTTCCAACTTCTCCAGAGCTCAATCAGCGAACACACGGCGTTATCTATGGTCGTTTACCTTAAGTTTCTGGTTCAGTTAAATTGTATACGGGTACAGACCCAGGTCCCGACGCAAAATTCGACAAGTTGAAGTCGCAGAAAGGCCAAGTTCTTGTGAACGACGAGAAATTGACTGCCTCGACTGCCTTTTCCCATACGCTGTCACGCACAGCAGTGATGTTTTCAGCAGATCTTACGTTTCGGTGATGTATGTTGTCTGATTATCTGTCAAATCGGTTGCCTCGAATTTGGTCACCAAACGTCGAGTAGTCGACTCGGCGCGGCGGGACGGTTGTAGAGAGGATAAAAATCACGCAATGTGTGGAACCTTTATCGAACGGAGCACTGATTTTAAAAATACAATTTGATGATTTGCACACTTTGTTGAATGCTATAACCTTCCACGGTGATTTGCCAATAATTCATAGTAAATTTTACAAATCTTGCTTTAACAACATGGCCGCTATAATCTAATAAATTTCGAGCGTCCCTATTGAAGGACCCTTTATATACAATTTAATACAATGGCCAGCGTGGCAAGTTAAAACTATGACACTGAACGTATTTACGTAGTCACCTTACGTCGTGTATTAAATTTTATGTAAAATTTGATACAGTATCAAGCAGCTTGAAAACAACTTACACAATCTTTAACTATATCTACTACTTTGTGCACCGTAATGCATAATTTACTTATGACGATTTATCAACGTCTAGTTAGTAATTAGATAAATGAGCTAAGTAAAGGATTAAGATCGTTGGCATTCCTCAATTTTACGTTAATTATCAATCAGTTAATCTAAGTGTGCTGTTATATGGACTAAATTTAAATGAACACTTAGGCGTCTCAATAAGGTTTGACGCATTTTTAACAAATAGAACATAGTGGATAGAACTGTACATATATTTTTTGATATGTGAATAATTTTATTAATATCAATATTTTACAATATGTAAAAGGATTTACAATAAGCTTTAATATCATTACTTAAAAATGTAGAAATTTATTTTGTGACAGTTTTTTCCCTACAAATTTTACAATTGGTTTAATTCCTGGGAGCTTAAAATTACTAAACAGTGTTTTCGTAACGTTTCGTAACGAATTAATTCGTTAAAAATTCAAAGAATAGCTTTTGGTAAAAACTCTCGGACCTGTAAAATTTTATTTTAAGCTAAGCATTTTTTGAATTATAATTAATACATACAGGGTCATTCATGTAGGAGGTATAAAGTCGTTGACATTTTCCTTAACATCAGTTCTATACATTCTCTTTGAACATTGTCAATTACTTCAAGAGGTATACACTGTATTTCGTAACGAATTCTTTCTTTTAAAGCTTTTTAATTCTCCGACCTAGTAACGTATACTTTGCTTTTTAAGTGTGTCCAGAAAAAGTAATATAATGGTGTCAAATATGGCGATATGGCTGGCTGTTTGATTGGATCCTTTCTCCCTATCCAATGATTCAGGAATATATCATTTTTGAAAGATAAAGTCATTCTTCGGAAAATCAGGATCGTCTACATCTGAATATAAAATTATTAATGAAGAAATAAGGTCGTCTCAAATAAAATTCAATTATTTCACAGTTGGGTTCACATCAAAGAAATAAGGACCCAGAATTCTTTCGTCGACTATGCCGCAGCACACATTCACGTCATCTACCGGAGATTCTCGGTAGCACAATAACGGTAGCGGTTGCCTACTGACATAGCCCTTCAAAATAAAGGTAACCTTATCAGAAAAAATTATTTTTTATGAAATTATTATCATTATTGCATAGCTTGCATATAGATTTCCTGGATTGGGAGTGGAAAACTCTACCAACACGATTATATCATAAGGCTATTCGAAAGAGCTAATAAATTGCTATTATATGGAGTATTGGTAAGGTGCTACCGAATCGGAGCTTGCTATCTAAAAAATATCGATGGTTAAAATAATTATAACGTCATAAAGAAATATAGGGTTTCGGAATAGTTTCTGCCATAACTTTAACGGGGTAGTGACTTCGCACCAAAGACCTAAAATTTAAATTGTAATTCAAGCCAATAATAAATAGAAAGCCTCGTGTCCGCTACTACAGAGCGCCACTGAATCGGACCAATAAATTGTTAGTTTCAGGACGAATACAGTTAGCTCAATTGAGGTTGATATTCCGTGTCCTGTGGACTATTTCTTTACACTAATTTCTGTCTTTCACTAATCGCGACAGATTTTTTTTTGGAATGTAGAAAATGGAATTTTAAGCTAATGTATTGTTTTGATAACATTTTCTCGGTTAGAGCAGCGACATTAGAGTGAAGTACATACTTCAGTTATTTTCGAATCGTTATTTTTTTTTTTGTATAAAGATGAAATCAGATCCACTCACAACCTAAAGTACGTCCTTGCGACTGCCAGATTCTAATTGCTAGCCAGTTTTAAAATCGGTTAAGGGCTTGTATTTTGGACCTCACCGAACTGTTTTAATTAAAATTAATATATTAGATGCTACCATTCTAACGAGATAAATAAATAATATAATCCAAACATGAATGGAATCACTCTATGATTAGAACTATCCCTGGAAATGTTACTCTACATTTATACCCACTACACTATTTTCATTACATAGACCCTAAACGAACATCATATCTATGCATTCCCGGTGAGTAAAGTCTGCCATTTTTATTATTGCTAAGTTTGAGTCAGTTGTGACAATGCGTACAGCTGTACAGGTATAATATTCCAGACAAACCAAACTCGGTTTATTCTCGGGAATTCAGGACACGATACGTACACGACCCTACATGACGTAAACAATGTATGCCTGTGTGCCACGTAAACAGGTGGTGGACTAAATTTCCCATTATGGGCGTGCAATGACCTACCATGGCCTACACACTGTATATTACGTTGAGTATGTTCTTTAGGTTGTCTCAATTAAAACTGTAGGATTTGAATTGCTCTCCATTTGTATTCTTCAAATATAGGGCGTTAATATTTAATAACTGTACTCTACAAACCATACGACATCAACACGCCGCGATTAACAGTTCAACAATGGACAGTTTGTGTACAACTGTTTTATGAAAGTGGGCAATCATTTACAGTTGCTTTAAGAAAAATTCGCACAAAATTAGGACAAAATGAAGTTCCTACAGAGTTGATAGTTCGTAACTTAATCAAGAGATTTGAGGAGACGGGTTCTATTGTTGATAAGGCAACACCAAAATGTCGTCGTCGTGGCCATTCAGATGAAAATATTGCTGCAGTGAGAAAAAGTGTACGAATGTATCGAGATACATCAATTCGACGTCGTGCATAACAATTAAATCTATCAAGAGCCACCACGCATCGGATTTTAAAGAAATCTACATCTGGCAGCATACAAAATTCAGTTGACACAACAATTAAAAGTTGCAAACCATTTAAAACGTCGTACAATTGTTAATTAGGTGTTAGAGAACAAGGATGGTGATGTTGATTCTTGCATCAAAATTGTATTCAGCGATGAAGCACATTTTCCTCTTGACATATACGTCAACAAACCAAATTATCGGATTTGAAGTCCACATGTTCACGAAGAAGAAATTCATCCACAGAGATGCACGGTTTGGTGCGCATTTTGGAGTAGTGGAGCAATTGTGACCATGATTGACATCATCTATGTTCTATATATTAGATTCTATATATTGATATTATAACTATCAATGTTATCATTTGGTTGGAGGAAAGGCAGAAGAATGTTCATTACACCGTTTTTTTACTTCCTAGGATACTTTAGTTATTTTTTTTATTTCTTAGTATCCAGGTATGTATGTATACATAAAGTTATGCCAGAAACTATCTTGAAGCTCTATATATCAACGTATGTGCATAAATATATTGATATAAAATATTTTGAATGCTTGTTTCTGGTGTTTAACCCACAAGAAGGAATCGAATTCATCGATAAAATCGAAATTATGTAATGTAAACTTTTGGCTAAAAATGTACAAGGAATCTACACGACATAAATCATTACAATATCAAAAATTTATTCACAACGTTGGTTTTTACGGCCAAGGCAGACTTGACGTAGGTGTTATTTAAAGAAAACCTGTTATTTATCAGATTTTTAAAACATTCGGCGTATATTTTACGTTCGACCAAACTTCGACATCTATTATCCTCAGCAAACTTAACAGTGTTAACTTTTACCAACGTATGACGTGTTCACGAAAACATTAGTGGCCAATAAACTTTTATTTCTTCGCGAAAACCGCGGTTTCAATAAACCCATATTTATGCAAGTCGGGAACAACAATGAGTAATAAAGTCGGTTCGGTATTTGTACGGAGATACGCACAGCGCGATAAAGACGCGATGTTCAGACGCCGTGAAATCTAGTTCACCTCCTAAAATAAAAGGGATCTCAACAATGAAACGGCCACAGACGTTTGAATCATTGCAAGCGATGAATAAAACACAACCTGCCGATTTCAATGGTGTAACCGCTTAACGGATCGTTGAGGTTTTGCATAATATTCTAATTTGTTTCTCAACTCTCTTCTAACCTAAAAGCATCCCAGAACATTTTCTTTTGTTTTCATGACTACCGACAATTGAGGAATTTCTCGCGATAGACGCGTATCCCAATAACTATAATGGATCTAGGTTAATGTAATTAATATTGATTGCTATTCTGTTACCATTGATTTACGTGTGGGTATTCTTTTCTATGTTAGTCGCTAAACAGGAACTTTACACGTTGTTTAATACATTTTTAATGGTGGCTACACACGTAACTGCGAGCTTGACAAGCATGCATGATCGATCTTGTTGTACAAGCATACTTGAGCGTCTGTAGGAAAATGTTGTGCAATCATTTTCCTACAGACGCTCAAGTATGCTTGTACAAAAAGATTGATCATGCATGCCTGTCAAGCTTGCAGTTACGTAACAGACAACAATGCACACCAAACAGTGACACGTTGGGGAATGCGTTTGTGTCTCATGAATCATTCGTGGATTTTCTGAGCCCCAAATGCGGCAATTCTGCTTATTAACGAATCCATTAAGGTGAAAATGGGCCTCGTCGCTTAACATGATTTTGTTCACAAAATCGGCATTCACTTCTTGTTGTTCAATGATCCAGTTGATAAACTCTATTCACTGTGCATGGTCTGTCGGCAGAAGTTGTTGAGATAATTGCAAGGGATATGCAAATCTTTAGTGAGAGTACGGTGAAGAGTGGCTATTGAAATGACCAAATCTTCACAGTTTTCAGTTTATTGACCACACTCTCGCGAACTGTCGTGATGTTTTATTCTGAACGACCACTACGAGCTTGTGTTGTGTGTTTCGCGTTAATAACTGAAATAGTACTATCGAATTTTTCGATTATTCTTTTCACAGTTGATAAATTTGGAACAATATTTCTACAGAAAGTTTGTTTGCTTTCTTGTCAAATTTTGTTAAAACTAAATAACCATTTTAAATGTATTGATAGTTGTATTATTCAAAAGTCGTTGAACCAAGGATAGAATATCAAAGAGTTAGAACATATCGACATTTCAAAAATCATTTTTTGTATGATTTAAAAAACAATTTTTTTTTAATAATCCAAATGTATACATTAGGTACTTATTTATACATTAGGACTTACTGTATAAGGAACCTAGACACTGTACGTTTAGTACAATGTTAATTATTCATGGAGTATTCATCATGACATCATCCAATAATATGCATAGTGTCACATTTGAAATAACGAACCTTTTCAACTTTGAAAATGATGTAATTGGTGATAAAATTTTGGACACCCTGTTTGCGATAAATTAATTGTCAATGTGGATTTCGAAAGTACCATTCTTGTGCTTCCGTCTACCCCAGAAACGCTTAGCACCAGTCGAAAATGAGTAAAGGCACAGTGTTGAAAATAAAGCTACGTCTTTCAAAATTTTCAAAATAATCAAGATATCTCTAAGAAACAGTTGAACATAAGTATAGGGAAACTTGACGGAACTCAATTACGGAAATTTTCTCAAGAATCCAAAAATGAAATAATATACCAGGTGTTCTATTTAAAATAAGGAAGTTACTGGCGACTTCCGGGATAATCGGAAGTGATATGACCTTGAAAATATATCAAAATGAAAGAGAATCTTGAATAACCCTGAAGTCCAGAAATTCAGAATTCTAAGTTTTTTCTAACTACGAAAACTTCTAACGAACAGCTACCGTGAGAAACCCTGTATATATATATATATATATATATATATATAGAAAAAACTTAGAATTCTGAATTTCTGGACTTCAGGGTTATTCAAGATTCTCTTTCATTTTGATATATTTTCAAGGTCATACCACTTCCGATTATCCCGGAAGTCGCCAGTAACTTCCTTATTTTAAATAGAACACCTGGTATATTATTTCATTTTTGGATTCTTATTATATTATTCTTATATATATATATATATATATATATATATATATATATATATATATATATATATATATATATATATATATATATATATATATATGTATGTATATATGTATATATGTATGTATATATGTATATATGTATATATATATATATATATATATATATATATATATATATATATATATATATATATATATATATATATATATTAATTTCTAAAAAGGCGACAGGATTCATGTAGTCTATATATGTATATAGCTACTGAATATGAACGAATTTCTTTAAAACTTTCTTCCTTGAAATAATGTTCGAACTTCGATGTTGGCTTGTATTAATTGAAGTAATATAGAATTACAATCAGTAAATCCTGCATGTCTTGCATATTATCCTAATATTCGTCCATTCCTAAAATAGATACTGATGATGAGCATAGTCATAAATATTATTAGTCTATATTTAAAGATGATGTCAGATTAATTTATCATCATAAATAGGTACAAACATAATTAAGGAAATCATAACTAAATAAAATCCGCATACCATGACCTCATATGGACTAGCTAAAAACGGGTTGCAAGTTTCATTACAATGGAATATCTGCGCCATTGACGCATAATTAATACATTTTTTAAAATAGGACAGTTACCTCCCCAGTGGAAAGTATCGTGTATTAACTCCGGAACCGAAGTCCTGAACCTTACAAAAATTTACGGCCCATTAATTTACTCCACGTTCCCCTTAAAAACGTGGAATCTGCAATATACAAAATTTTCAATATATTGAAATAATTCCGCCAATTCAGTCATCAGTTTTTTTATAGCAAAGTATTGTTACGATCTAGTCTAAAACTAATGAGTAACTTATTTCTAATCCTATTATACTAAATTAGTTAAATCCTAAGAGTCGCCCATTGATGTCTTCTTAGCCATTTCTGACAATTATGGCATTGTTTCTTGTGTACTACATACTACATAAGTTACTCTGCTTTTAATCTCACTCAAACCACTACACTAACTCGTAGAGTTTAATCCTCTCGAGTCTTCTTATTTGGTTGGAGTTATCAAGGAGCTGGATGACCTCGATATTCTCGTGTAGTAAAAGTCTTCCTTCGTGGCTTCTTGCAAATTTTTTAATCTCTATCTCAACGTTCTCTATTCCAAGATCTCGGCAGAGATCTTCATTTCTGATATATCAAGGTGCACTAATGATGTTCTGTAGTACTTTATTTTGAAATTTTTTGTATAATTTTAATATTTCACTTTCTGGTACAACCCCAAAATTAAATACCAGAAGTCCACATCGGTTTTAATATTTGCTTATACAAGAGAAGCTACGTATCGACAAGGCTGAGTTCCTAGTACATTTTCTTATGTCTTATACCTAATTCCTCTCTTTTCTTTTTTACGTGGAATTTCCAGCGAAGCTTCGTATCTAAGGTAAGACCGAGATATTTGGCTGTATTGGCATATGGGACTACTCGTCCATTCATACTTATTGGAATATGTTCAATATTTCTATGAGTGAAATCGACATGAACTGATTTTTCTTCACTTAATTTAATTTTCCATTTCCTGGTCCAGTTTTGTAATTTATTGATGGCACTTTGGAGTTTATTAGCTTTTTCTGTATTACTTTTTTCCGTTGTTACTAAGACAGCACAGTAGTCAAAAGTAGCTACAGTATTATTTTCTAGCTTTGGGAGGTCACACGTATACAGAAAGGAGAGCACCGGGCCTAGAAGACTGCCTTGTGGAACTCCTGCTTTGATTTCTTTAAGGACAGCGTAGGCATTTTCCTGCTTAATTCGAAAGTGTCTGTCTGATAAATATGATTTTAAAATATCTGCATATTGTTTAGGAAGGATAGTTTTTTAATTTGTAATGTAGTCCCTCATGCCAAAGCTTATCAAACGTTTGCGCTACATCGAGGAATACGGCAGAGCAAACTCTTCTTCTAACGCATTCTCTATTGTATTAGTGATTCTATGGACCTGACCTATTGTCGAATGTTTGTGTCTGAACCCGATCTGCTGATCTGGTATTAGTTTTTTTCTTTCGATAATTGGTTGTATTCTTTTGAGTAGCAGTTTTTCAAAGAGCTTGGACATAATAGGTGATAAAGCCATTGGTCTATATGAGAAGACTACCTGTGGTAATTTCCTGGATTCTGTAACTTTACTGGATGTTACTAAAATATTTGATTCTGAGGTTATTAGAGTCAAATTACACCCTTTTGACATTGGTGAAAACATACTTTATTGATTTCAAAACTACCTTTTGGGTAGATATGATAATACAATGCTATGTAATACAAACTCCTCAATACTTCTATACATGAAATCAATTGAAATGGTAGTTCCACAGGGTTTCGGACTTATGCCATTTCTATTTAATATCTTTCTGCAGATATTTTAAAAATTCCCTTGAAATGTAAACTCCATATATACGTTGATGACATATACAGCTCTTCTACAGTTTTTTACCTTTCGAATCTTTCCCAGTGTCTCAAATAAATAACAATTTAAGTAAAAACTATTTGTCGTAAAACACTCCAGGGTCCTGTTTGATTCTACATTATAATTTTCTAATCATATCAATAGTATATGTAATAAAGCATTATTTCCTTAAAACAGCTGTATTCTTTTAAAAAATATTTTGACAAAGATATTAAAATTTTGATTAGTGAAACTATTTTATTTCATGTATATTATGCAAATATTCTGTTGGGACCCTGCCGTACACAGGAGGACAAAAATTGTTTACTAAAAATTCGGAACGCCTGTGGTGGGAGATATTTTACAACTGTATCACCATTTGATTATATTTCTCCTTACATGCTTGAATTTAATTTAATGAATATGTCTGAGAGGAGATTTATACATATTGTCAGATTTGTCTTAAATAATTATAAAGACCTTAATAATTATATACACCTGATTATTTATGAAATAATTTAATGTGGCGAACTCAAACTTACAATAGAAATTTAAGACAAATAGAAAATAAAATTTTCAAATCATCTCATCCAAGTGAAATATTAAATCTCCTTTTTCGTATTAGCAGTATATGTCGTCAATAACCTACCTGCTCAATGTCACAATATGTTAGTGGTAAGTCAGAAGTTAAATAAACAGTTCTAAAACCTTAAAATGGACTTTTCTGCATATAGAACACCTCTATCTCGAATTTGAGTGGTTGAGAAAAAATAAACCAACAAATAAATGCAGAATATGTGTTTTATGCGACAGTTATACTTTTTTCAAATAGTCCACCATCTACAGGAGTTTGGACACACTGAAACTAGACTTCCTTCCCCAGGAAGCCTACAGGCAGGCTTGAGTAAGGGAAGGTTACACATATAAACGCAGACAAACACCCAGCCCTGAGGGCAATGCCAAGTTCCCTCTGGTGAGAACCGAACTGACGCAGACAATGTGCCCAGTATTTGGCCCAGTTACCACCCTGTTACCAAATACCAAGTCAGCACCCCCGCGTCACTGTAAGAATGAGACCATGTGTTCCCCATCTAAATCGCAATCGGGCTATCCGTTGCTTGACTTCGAATAGCGCAGGTTCGACAATGAACGGAGTAGACTGCTTCATCCTACCTCATACTGCTTTCTCATAACCCATGGACAGAGTCGGGTATGTCCTATCCACCTCTAAATCAATAGATGTCATCTGGCAGACATCCCTAATCAGAATCCAAAACCCGATCGATCCGATACGATTTAATTGAGTGATCGTGCTAACAAAAAAAATAGTCCACTATTGTGCTTTCTCATGACCTATGAACATGGTGTGGAGTGTGTTTTATTCACCTCAAAATCAATAGGTGTCGCCTGGGAGACATCCCCGATCAGAATCAGTCAAAACCCTATCGATCGGACATGATTTCGTTGAGTCATCGTGCTAACAAGAAATTTTAATGCCGACGACACCGACAAAGATGACGACACACATACACACAAAATTGTTTAAAACCATTTTTTTTTTGGTTTTTAGGCGAAGGAAGGCGAAAAATAAACGCAAAAATTTTTTTTACACGATTACATTACACTTTCGCTCTAATATAGTTGAGTGCGGAAAAGTAAAAAGGATATAATTTCATCAAATTTGCAACATTTCACAAAGTTTTATTATTCTTTTTCAGTTTGTTCATTTTATATTGTTATGTATATATGTTTATAATCAAATGGATACATTAATTATATATTATATGTACTTAGAAAGGGTTGTAAATCGACTTTTGATACATTTTGCTTTTGAAAGAAATATGTAATTGTACTTTTTTTTTATAAATGTATTATTATTATATATTCATCTAAATATTATTATCGTAATAGTCGCCTTTTAGAAAAAGGCATACAAAAATAAAACTAGCTGTCACAGGTCTCATTATTTGTGCCAAAATGGCGAACATTTCATCACAAAATAGGCGATTAGTAAAAAAACTAACTAATAAAAACAAATCTTTGTGAAAATGTTACAAACAAACAAATCTTTCTGAAACTGATTACAGAAAAAGTATTTTTCCCGCAAAATAATAAAATCGCCCAATATATTTAATAACAATATTTAGAGAGAAAGTTTTAATGTAATGTACAATTTCGCCGATAGGCCACCTTAAATAACCGACATCCGGATTCTCACCGGTAATTTTCTTGCCCTCATAACACCGTCTCCGTCTACTCGGTTATATAAATCACATACGAATTGAATAACAGTACCATATTTATTTTTTGTTTTAGCATGGGACGCACGTTTGATTAACGGACTTTCTTCTACGCCATAATCTTCGCATTCGCCTAAGGGTACGTGCACACTAACTTCCGCAACGGGCTCTTCATCGCAAGGATTTTATAACGTGGAACATCAATCTCACTGGGAAAGATAAACTCATGATTAGCTTTAATTAACGACAGCAAGTGTTCGTTCACCTTTGCAGTGCAGACACGGACTAGACAGGAAACATTTTAAATTGTTATTACAGGGAACTGATTTTAAATATATCAATTAAATTATTCATATACGAAAATAGTTATTAGTTCTTCTTACAGCTCTGATATAATCGTGGATGTTAGTAATGGTTCATTAAAATTTAACCGCAACTTAGTATATTATTATGATAAAAACTCAGTTATCTTAATTTTAGTTTATAAAGACTTTCTTAATGTATATGTACAGTCAGTTAACAGGCCGTAAGTATGTAATTATTATTATTTATCATTAGCCATTGTTATTATATCTTTCATCAGAGCGTAATAAATTTTAGTTTAGTTTGTAAATATATGTAAGGTCAAAATTACTACACTTGATTTATCGGAATTTGCTCAAATATGTATTTGTATTATATTTTACTTTAGTGGTAGAGGCCTTTTTGTTATATTTACCAAATATGTATAAGTACAGTCCTACAGCAAAGATAATATAATATAATTGTAAATAATCCTGTTACTAATTCGATTGTTATTTGAAATAATGACACGATAAGTTTGTTTAACATGCAATTTATTAAATTGAATTTTACTATCACAGTCGTTAATAAATTAAGAGTTTCAAAGCTAAGTGCCATTACCGAACAGTTTCAAAACTATTTTAAATATAATAGTTTTAAGAAGGCATTTCAATGTGTTGTAAACTATCTTTTAACATATAACTAAAATCATACTTAGGTTTTAATGTTATTTGTTGTATTATATATTTTTTGTATATAAAATAAATAATTTGAAAAAGCGTCTTTGTTTTTTATTTGACGTAAGCTTACATAAGCTCTAGAAATTAAATAGAACATAAAACCTTGTAACATAATTATAAATTACAGAGATAAATAAAAATAGTTTTATAAGGTGTTTCAAGAGTTTAGAAGTTTCAGTAGAATTGAACGATATTAGTGTGTTGTTCTTCAAAATGTTTTGTTTAATTCACAATAGAAATTTACAATCTATTTCCATTAGAATTATCGAGTAAATATGGTGTATATATTAAGCTTATAAGGGGAACACATCCACTGATGTCTCTCTTTATTGAAGGCTGTGTTCAGAGTACTAACAGGCCTTGTGGCCAAGTTATATGTAGTTTTTTCTTATCAGGACCATTATTATATAGCTGTTATACTAGTATGTTTTCGAGATTTGTTATTCGATCACTATATTTGGTTCCCATTCTATGGATCTCCTCCTTTATGAACTTTGTTATTTGTAGGTCATTTGTAGGTAAATTTCAACATCTGGAAACAACTTCAAGAGGGTGATGTTTCTCCATACTATTATGACGAACTAAGACTTCTTCTCAATTAATAGTATCCCATTAATGCCACACATTAGGTGGAATGGACACCGGGATATAATAGACTGGCCTGCGCGGTCTCCAGATCTAACGCCTTTAGATTTCCTTCTATGGAGTATCTTAAAATGTAAGTTATACGCTTCGTAACTCACTAAAATCGAGGTTTTGAAGCAGAGAATTACTAAGGAATGAAGGTTAATTTCAGCAGAAGTACTTGTACTGTCAGGAAATGTATTAATTTTAAAATTCTTTAAGGAGGCTTCAGAAGCTCACTGTATATTACAATATTGACATTTGTCCACGTACAAAAGTCCTCTTTACGTCGCATACATAAAGAAAGTGAATTTATACAATTAAGGTCGTAAGAGCCAGACATGGAGATATGAAATGATGACATATATGGGTTACCGGCAACTCTCGCATGTTAATTCGTACAAGTAACATTTTTACGTGAAATTTGAATTATTCAACTTGAGTTGCATACGTCTTACTTCCGGCTGTGACAAAAATGATGGTAAAGTGTTATTGTAGATGTAGATGTAGATGACGACTAGAATTTACCGAGTATTGAATAAAGTGCACTATATACGAGGTTTGATCAACAAGTTCTAATACTATTTAAATTGTGCGCCAATGGATGGTCGGAAAACGAAGCGGTTGATACAGTTGTTTAGCCAGAACATTCCTAAGAGTCCCTAACTTTGCAAAATTATGACAATCATCAATCATCATACTTGCAAACTTACGGCTGTTTTAGTGAAATCGATTTTTTGTGTTCGACAACTTTGAGGAATAAACCAAAAGGAAGAGCTGAAGTTAGGAAGAATATTTATAAAAACTTTTCAAATGTTACGGGAGTAATGTTTGAGTTGCTCACAGTGTTATAAGTAATATGGGAGGTTCAAAGAAGGTCTAGTTTATGTGAAGGTGGGGAGAATATTTCCGTATACTCTTCAAATGTCACGAGAGGCTTTCGAGGATGAATGTTTTGAGTCGTTAAAAACAATCTTTGTTTGGGAGGACGCTTATGTTGTCCAAGTGATCGACCACCCTTGTGCAGTAAAATCGTCTTTTAACTATCCGTGAAGTAGACGACGAATGCAGAATTTCATCTAGTTCAGGTCAGGAATTTTATCTGAAACGTTGTTGCTACAACGTTTGTTCCTAGACTGATGACTGAGGAAGGAGAACAAAATCAACTTTACGATTGTCAGAAACTTTTCTAAATGACAAATGAAAATGAAAACCAAGACCCAATCCACGCCAAGATCTAATTATCACAATGGATATCAAAAATCTCTTTGAGACAGAAAGAATCTCGCAAGATAAAATAAAATGTCACGATCGTCGTTTTCTTCGACTGGAATAACAGAATGGTGGTCACTTCCCAACCTCTGTATCCACTCTGACCGCTGTGTACTTTTTCCTATTTTCAAAACTCATATATCCCCACGATTAAGGAGATTCATCAAGATCAATTGTTGACGGAGCTAAACAACATTTCTGAAAAGAGATATTTTTCCGATGCTTCCAACATTGGATATAGCGGTGGAAAAAATATATACCAAAGAGAGTTCCTTGGTATATTATAAGGGGACAATGTTACATAACCTATAAAAATTTTCAATAAATTTATAAAAATGGGTCCTGAAACTTTTTCATCAGACATCGTACATGTAATTGCACTGTTTCAGAATATCGCAGTAATATTGCGCCTCCCCCTCGCTCATATCATCATTTTCATTATCAAGCTAACCTGAGCCACATAAACGGGTACCACCGAACTTGCCCGAAAGCGAATAGCCGTGGGGCTCAACAATCAACGCGCCAGTAAGCGGACAGAGAGGCTTTGAATAAAAAAAACAATAGTTACCACGTTGTTCGCAAGTGTCGATTTACAATGTTGATCTTATCAAAATGCCGAAATTCGAACGAAAAGCTGAAGGAAACTTCTTGCCTTAGTGGTGACGTTTGTACTTACATACGGAATAGCCATCTGGGGCGATCCTGAAAGTCGAAGAATATCTGAGGAAAGTCGCTCTAGTCCATCGTCTCAGTTTCCTAAGGGTATCCTCTCTTCCGCACAGTATCCGATGATGATGCTGTGTGTGTCATCGCGGGAGTGATGCTCGTAGAGGTGCTGGCGGTGGATAGAAATCAGTTTTGTGAGCAGTGGTGTACAACCCCAGGAGACCAACAGGAGCTTAAGGGCATTCTGAGGCAGGACAGCCTCCAACGGTGTTAGGAAAAGAGGGACGCGTTTGAAAAAGGAAGATGGACACATCGCCTGATTCCCCAGGTGGACAGATGGCTGAAACATAAATACGGGGAGGTCGACTATCACCTGACGCAGATGCTGTCAAATTACGGATGCTTCAGGGCCTATCTTCATAGGTTCAAACACGAGGATGCACCTGACTGTCGGCGGAATGTGGCATGCCGGAAGATGCGGAGCACGTATTCTGTGTCTTCGTTTCGAAGAGGAGCGACAGGCGCTGGAGGAGCTAATGGGAGTAAAACCTGAATCCGATAAATTGGTAGAGCTGATGTTGGAGACGGAAAAAAACTGGGCCTCGATAAGCAGCTTCGCCAAAACAGTCATGATGGAGCTGAGAGAAGAGGAACAGATGAGAAGAAAATCGAGACAGCCAATGTAACAACAATGACTACTAGCCCAAATCGTATGAAGTGGACAGACTTCCTATAGTGGTGAAAGAGCCGAAAGGCTGAGGCCGCCCTTGCAAAGGCGCCTTGCAAACACACACACACACACACACACACACACACACACACACACACACACACACACACACACACACACACTCACGAAAACAGCCGCTTAGTAAATAAGATAGATGAAATATGATTAGATATATAATTATATTATATTTAACATCTTATATTAGATATATAATTATATATTACGTAAAATAAATATACTCGTATTAGATGTTTCCCATTAACAATAGATATTCAAGCTTGCACACAATGTATCGGTTTGTAGATATATTGAGGCATATCTAAATAAACTAAAATTGAATGGGTGACAAGAAGGGCATATGTTACAAATTAAAAATTTTACAGGCAGGAAAAAGAAAAGAAAGCGCGCAATTGACGATTATTAATGAAGATGCAATATAACATATGCCCTTATTCCAACGCACAGTGGTTTCAACATAACACAATAATAAAAATAATAACATTGTTTACAACGCTATTATGTACATATGTCCTTAAAACACAAAACAACGAATAATGATAAATTTGTAACATATACCCTTTTTCTAGACACCCATTCAATTGTCAGAACAAATTGTTTATAATGGGTATATAATATTTTGAAGTGTGATGATACTTCATCCATATTTAGAAAAAAAGGTGGTTAGAATAAATCGATTTATTCCAAACGTAGGTACTGCTTGAGGTTTAATATTCTCACCCTCCTACAAGGCAACAGTCATATTCACCTTTTCATAGTTGTCAAAAAAATTAAAGTTCTACTTTTACAAAGTATATAGTGCAAGAATTGAATGAGGATTATCCAGATCGTCGCATAAAACTTTAAGACATATTATGCCGTGATGAAAATCCCAATAAGTTTGTTGTTTTTTCTAAAGAAGCGACTATTTCCTTGGATTGAACAGTACACCGTCATAGTTATATAAGTATTGGTTTCAAGGAAATTTTTATGTATCAATGTAACACTAACTGAGTTTTCCACAAAACACCAAAACACTATTCACCACACTCGACGCGCGTTTCGCCAACAAACATCATCTGGAGATGATTAAAACTGATGGATGTATTAATGTATTGTTCTTATGTATTAATGTATTATTCTCATGTATTAATGTAACGCAAATATATGGTCTGGAATGATAGGAAGTATTTTTTAAGGACTTACTTATTTGGAGAAAGTTTAAGTGTCGATCTTTGGGATAGCTGCTGACCATTGAAAGTAATGCTAGCACATGGTTCCTTTTTCATGGTGATAATAATCTGTTGAAATTTTGAGTCTTTGACTTTTATTTTTCATTTTTTCATTCACTCCTGGATATTATAGATAGGCTTCTTTAAATTTATGATATGCATATCTTGGAACTACATTTATAGCCATAACAGCGGTATTGTCAGCAGTGAAGGTGTCTGAAATAGTAAAAATTTGGTATAGAACAGGTCCCAAAACGCTCCCCTGTGGAACTCCTGACTGGATAATATAGATGCTAGTTAAATTAGTTCTTCTTTATATTTTACAATGAAATATCTACTAGTAATGTATGAGAGTAGTATTTTATATTAAGGTATATCTAACTTTAATTTCAATTCATATAGAAATCCAGGATACCCATACTTTATCGAATGTTTGCGTTATGTCAAAAGAATTACCAAAACGATATTGTTTTAATTCGAATGTATTGTTTTTAACTTCCATTACTCTGTGTACCTGTTCAATTGTTGAATGTCTGTCGCGTTATCCAAACTGGTGCTCCAGGAGAATATTACTTGCATCTAGCAGTGGTTTCATTCTCTTCACGAATATCTTCTCAAACAGTTTTGACAGGATAGGCAACAACGGAGTAGGTCTATATGACGATACATATTCTGCCGATTTTCCAGGCTTAGGGATCAAGATGATTAATTCAACTTCCTATTGGGATAGGTAGTGAATCATTTGTAGTATCGCTTTATATATTTGAGTTAGAGTAATCAAAACTCTTTTTGGGAGTTGTTTTATGACCAGTTATAAAATATAATCCTAGACTTTCTTTAGGGTTAAAAATTTTCAAATCATGTTTTTAATTTTGGATGTTTCTATAGATTTTGTTGGGAGTGCCATCTGGAAAGGTGTATCGAGATATGAAGTAACAAACAGCGAAAAACAGTATCTCCTAGGCGTAATGACTGGGCAACGGGAAGAAAACCCAAAGAACTACCTGATATTGGTATATATAATGTTCATCGCTCAAATTCTGATGTTGATATTAATAGAATTGGACACCCAAATCAGTGGAAGATAGCGCAAATAATAATGATCTCAAAACCAGGAGAAAACCTGCAAAAGAGGTAACATCGTAAGACCTATTAGTCTTCTTTCAATATTGTCAAAACTGTATGAAAAGTTTACTTCTAGAGTAACTGAAGCCTACTTTTAAAATCATCAGTGCGGATTCACGCAGAAACACCTAACCATAGATCAAGTGCACAGAATCACATCTAAAGTCAGACAAGCACTTGAAGACGAAGGCTACTGTATGCACATCAACATTTCTTGATACAGGATAAGCTTTCGACAAAGTTTGGCATGCAGGACTAATGTATAAGATCAGAAAAGTGTTCCCTGATAACCTATATACCACATTAGAATCATACTTGTAGAACAGATATTTCCTAGTAAGAATTCAAGATGAACAAACTACGTTCTTACCAATAAAATCTAGTGTGCCACAAGGTAGTGTACTGAGACCTGTTCTGTACTTGCCTATTCTGTACTTGATTTATACAGCTGTCCTTCCCACTAGTACGAATATCACTACTGTCACGTTCATGGATGATACAGCAATAATAGACATATAAAACACCAAGAATAGCCACAAGTATATTGTCACAAAATCACTTAAATAAAATCCAAACGTGGTTAAAAAAGTGGCGAATAAAAGCTAATGAGAGCAAATCAGTACATGTGACTTTCACCCTTAATAAAGGCAATTGCCAGTCAATCAAGTTGAACAATCAACCAGTAACACAAAAGGAAGAAGACAAATATTTAAGAATATACCATGATCGCAGACTTGCAGACTCACCTGGCGAAAGCATATATTCATAAAGAGAAAGAAACTGGGACTAAAATTTAGCACACTTGATGGGCTCATTGTAAAATAATCACATTTATGTTGAGCAATAAACTCCTAATTTACAAAAGCATTTTAAATCCCGTCTGGACATATGGAATCCAAATGTAGGGCTCAGCCTCCAATTCCAATATTGAAATACTTGAAAGATTTCAGTCCAAGGTGCTGCGAATAATAGTAGATGTCCTATGGTTCACTCCAAATGAAGTGATCAGCCATGACCTAAGTGGAGTGGGTGTAAAAGAAGAAACAAAGAATCATATTGAGAGATACTTACAAAGATGAAGTGTCCATGCAAACAGTTCATTGGCACAGCTTCGTAAATGATTTATTGGTAACCGTAGACTTTAACGTTATGATCCAGAGAACTTACCAACTAGATTTTAAATTAGTTTAAAAGCAAAAATCCAGTAGTTAATCATTAATCATCTGATTACATTCACAGGAAAAAGCCAATTAACCCCCTCCTGCATGTCAACTAATACTGTCATATGAATTGCTGAATGTCCAACTACAATAGATCGCAATAAACTGGGATAACAAAAGATAAGGGTTTTTTAACAAGGTTGATTAATTTCACAGTTCTTTTTTAACATTTTATTTTACGGAATTATGAATACTGTGAGAAAATATTTCCACGTTCTCTATGTCGATATATAAGTGATGCCTGAAAAATCTCCTGAATATATCCTTTCTTGAATAATATCAGTGCGACTTATAAATCAATTATTAAATAACAAAAAATAAATGTACGTAGTATGTACACACACCCAAACTTATATGGAATCACACGGTAGTCCTGGCAAACAATTTGTTTATCCCACAAAAAGTGATAGGCGTATAAAAAGATGAATGTGTTTACTAACAACAACAAGTAGGTTCATCCGAAGTTGATGAAATTTGCTATTATAGTGGTGATTTGTCTGTTCACATATAAAATCGTAGTGAGGTTATAAGTTTTTTCTGTGTAAATTAAAAAAAAATGCCTTATGTGATGTTATCAGACATGCAAAGGGGAAGAATTATTGTTCTGGTCGAAAATAGAAGTTGCACGGGTGGTTGGGGTTGAACAAGGGGTCATTTCGAAAATCTATTTAAGGTTTCTAGAATTGTAAATTTTAAAAAATAGACCAAGACGAAGTCGTGGAAAGTTACTACTGAAGATCAGAACCGGTTTCTAGCTCAAATAGCGAGAAGAGATCCTATATCTCACCCCGAGCTTCAAAGCCAACATTTTCAAGCTACAGATATTAGTATTTGCATCGAAACTATAAGGAAAATACTTCACGACAAAGGATTATTTAGCAGAAGATAATTAAAGGTTCCCGAACTATCAAGACAACATAAAGTTGACCGTTTACTATGGTGTTTGGAACATCAAATCTGGACAAGGACTGACCGGCGAAATATCTTTCCTTTGGATGAAACCAGAATTGGCCTGCGGTCAGACAAGTGAGACTCGCAGCCAAATCTGTCCCTAAATACAAAGGAGAAACTGTAATGTTTAGGGTGGACTTATGATGGATGAGAAAACTCCTTTACTTCCCATTAGACAAATCTTAACGGGTCCGAGGTATGTTGATTTAATTCTAGGATCCATAGTAAGAGAGAACTGGAGAGACGCTTTTGGTGAAAATTTTGTATTTATGCACGATAATGCACCTCCTCATACGATCAGAGTTGCCACAATTTTTTTGGAAACAGAAGGTGTAACTGTTTTAGAGGGGCCTGGTTTTTTACTTGACCTTAATCCCATAGAACACTTATGAGACATGATTAAAAGGAGGATTAGAGCTCGATTCAATAACCCTACCAACACAGATAAACTGATTCAAGCAGTTTTAAAAGAATGGGGCAATATGCCCCAAGAAAAAATTAATAACTTAATCGAAAGCACGCCTCGTCAAATTCGCGCATGTATTGAGGCTAGAGATGGCAACACTGATTATTAAATTAACAAAGAGTGATTACTTTTGTCTTAAATTCTCTATTACGTTATTATTAAGTTTTTGTTTATTTTTTCGAAAAAAGTTGTTTTTATACAGTTCTATTTACTTTCTAGCAATTTCTCTTTCTTTAAATATGATCTAATAGGAGAAAATGGGTGATTCCATATAAGTGTGGTGTGTATACTCGAACCTAGTAAAACGTATATTGTGCTGCATACGAGTAATATATGAACCTTAAAAATAAAACAGCGTTTTATTCCTTCAGTGAAATATCTATAGATACGAGATACAAATAAATATATTTATATATAATAAATAACTTTTCTCGAAATTGGTCTGTCTGTTATTAAAAGAATCTATACGGACCACTTAATTATAAACTTTTGATCGATATATTTAATAAGTAATCAGAAACATCTGTTAAAAGATCAATATCTAATATTTGACTATCTTTTGCCGAAGATAAAAGCTCAAGGTAATCCAGTATCATCTCCCAACATTTAAAAGTGTTTTTCTTTCTAGTGGCATCTTAAGAATGGCCTTAGTTAACAAAGTAATTAACAATACTGATTACCTTATGCTAAGACGTTATGCAATATTCCGCATTCTTCCATAACACGCATACCCGCACGATATACATATATATATATATATATATTAATTATGTAGACAAGATTTAAAAACAGGGAAGGGTGGGTCAATACACAGCATCGTGACGTACGAAAGGTCGTTCTCAGTTAACTAGAATGGAGATATATTTAATCCTAAAATAACGAGATGTGAACAAAGGAAAGTTTCCTGGCTATGTTGGTGCTCTTTGGGTAAATTAAATTCAACCTGTACACATTCTTAGTCAGACAAAAAAATCTAGACAAACTTGTGCAAGCTCAATTAAACAACTGGCATATGACTGATGAATTTCATAAAATATGAGGACCGTTCAAATATAAACGATAATTTCAGGCAGGCGGTTTTGGAAGAAGCTGGGCTAACTTGGATGCTGGTAGGAACTATAGGGGGGGAGGGGGTAATGGGAGATGAGAATTGTCGCCGACGCAGCCCTGAGAACGTTAGTGTGGTACTTCTCGTCAAGAATAGGAAAAAGTGTGAGATTCTCTAGGTATGCATAGAAGAGAGAGTGAGACAGAATTCGGAGGCAAAAAGATTTACTTTAAGCATTGTCAGATGGAACTCTGCGTAAAAATACATGTTTACTGTATGAAAATGAAAACAAATATTTTATTCGAAGTATTGCCCATTGCTAGATATACATTTTTCCCATCTCTTTGACAATTTGTAGATTCCATGCCAAAAATATTCTTGCTCTTTTGAGGAAAACCAGTCATCGAGATATTTTCGTACATTTTCGTAAGAAGTGAAGCCATGCTCAGTAAGTGCATGTCCCATCGATGCAAATAACTAGTAATCGGACGGAGCCAGGTCTGGTTAGTTAGCCGCATGCGAAAGTATTTACCAACGAAAAGCCTCAATCGTTTCCTTGCCGGTTTTGCTGTATGTGATGGCGCATTATCATGAAGCAATATCTCGTTGCATTTTTTTGATATTCTGGTCATTTTAACGCAAAGCTCATAATATATCACACCTTCTGACCCCATCGAAAACAGAGCATTGTCTTCCGTCCATAGCGATTTGGCCTTGTAGTCGACATTGATGGTTCGTCTGGAGTTACCCATGAGCTTCTACGCTTAGGATTCTCGAAATATATGCACTTTTCATCATCACAATTCGATGGAGAAATAACTTTCTTTTTTATCTGGCGAGCTGCATTTCGCAAATGGTTTTTCGGTTTTCCTGTTGTCTTTCATTCAGTTCATGTAGAACCCATTTTCCCATCTTCTGGATCTTTCCCATGGCTTTCAAGCGTATGGAGACGGCTTCTCGTGTCACATTTAATTGATCCGCGAGATCTTGTTGCGTTTTATTGTCATCCAACAATGCTTGCAATTCTCTATCTTCAAACTTTTTCGGTGGTCTTCCACGTTCTTCATTTCTCAAATCGAAATTGCCACTTTTGCCACGAAGTTTCCCAGAACAGTTTGGTGAAAGCACCCTTAAAGCAACGACTGTTTTATTGACACAAATCATTCTCTGAAGGATGAGAAGTAGTCTGAAATGTGTTAACAAGGTCTTTACTGCAATTGAAAAAAAAATTAACTAGTATTTTTGTGAAAATTAAATAATTAATTACCCTTTGCAAATATTACAATGAAACTAATTTCTAAACACGCTGGTAACAGTAGACAACGTGAATATGTTACAACTTTTATCAAGAAATTTCCAAATTGGTTCAAAAAGCAACTTGCACCTTATTGTCGGAAAAATCCGGACAATATTATAAAAAAGAGTACGATACTTTTGTGCAATGATCTTCTTTAAAACTTGTATCTGTAAGATGAAAGATTTAAAGAAACTAAATTCATTTGATGCTATTAGTCCATGGTGAAGTCAACGCTTTTGATGTAAAATAATATTTCCATTACGTTTCAAATATGCTAATTGCATATTTCAAACGTAACTGAGTCTTGATTCAATAAAAACCCGAAAAATTAGACATTGTCATTCGTGAATAGATTGACTCATTCCTAAACAAAACCCCCAATGAAGATTTACTGTTAATGTAGGTAAATTCTATACTAACAAAAAATTAAGAATCTGAAAAATATTCAGTAATCGTTGATAAAATTTATTTTTTATGTTGTATTTTAAGTCTTTTGTTGTTGTTTCAGGTTGCTCTTAGAATTGGAATTGCAGGGTCCTGTAAATGAGGAAAAATAAATAAGATATATATTAAAAAAACATTAAAGAAGAATCCATCCCAGTTGTAGCGATTCCTGATAATAAGTATTATACCACAAGAAAATTTGTCCTTCGCGAAAAACAATGAGAACTCTATAAAAATCATGTCGGCCTGCGATCTGGCAGCATATCACACGATCAACTGACACATTATTATTTTACAAAAATGGAAAATGCACCAGTTGGCCAGTAGGCATTAATACAATTGCCAAAATTCCTTGCAAACTTGCCGAATATTCCAAATTAAAAAAATAGAAACAATAGCAATTTGACCATTTGACTTGAAATGGAAATAACCATTTCATTAAAGATAGAGAAGAAAAACCGCCAAAAGAAATTATTCAGCGAAAAAAAAAATTCAAGACAATCAGGGATAATTAACAGGAAATGTGAGCAACTTCAATATTACTATTAAATTGTTTTTAGTTCGGTCGTAGTTGTTTTAGAAATTGTTCTTAGTTTAGCCTAGAAATATATGTATATTATGTATTTAAAATGTAAGAAATTTTAAAATCAACTCAAATTTAAAAAAAAAAATTTGTTTATTTGTTCTTACCACACTCATGCGGTAAAGTGGTACTTACTACATTAGCAATAGTACGTGTAACCTTCATTACCACATGACTATAGATAAAATATTTTAAAATATACCGTCATTTTTGATATTTTTATTATGGTTTAATTACTTTTATTCAGTAAAACAGAATTAAACTCGACATACTTTGCTTAGCTGGTTAACTAAATTACAAAAGATCTAATTCCTGTAAACTCCAACACAAATGAAAAAAGATCGAATATGTTTCCATATTTTGAAACGCTGGAAAATGTATAATTTATTCCAAAATTCAAAAGTGGAAATAGAAATTTGGTAAGTAACTACCATCCTATATCTATTTATCAGTCCATTTTACTAGTTTATATCTATTTGATCGTTACTTGACGCTGCAGTATTGATTAATTATTTTTTAGAACAAAAAATATTATTAGTGAAAATCGTCATAGTTTTTTCGAAGTCGTTCTATAATCACTAATTTAGTAATTTAACACCATTTGTACAGACGATCCATGATGGAATGTGTAATGGAGAACAAATTGATACCGTATTTTTCAAGCTATTGATAAAGTGCATTATAACACTGTTTTAATAAAGTTGGAAAATATTCACAGAATTTATGAAGATGGATTACATCTTATATTTTAAATAGACCACAATGTGTGAAAATTAATAATTGCTCATCCTCATTTGTTAAAGTAGCATCTGGTGTCTTCCACGGGTCATAATTAGGACTTCTTCCTTGTTCGCTATTTCTTTAGAATATTGACAGTTACTTTTATAAGATAACAAATAGTTTAGCTAGGTGTGTTAAATTACACGATTATGTAATCCGCTATTGCAAAATAAACAATTTTTTTAAAACATCGACAAATGCTATTCAACATTTTCATGGCGAATTGAAGACGTTGTATTTTCATATCATGTAAATAACTCACAGCTAAAGATGGTAGACTCCATTAGATATCTAGGTATTACATTAGACACAAAATTAACTTTTGAGCTTCATATCGAAGCTATCTGTCGAAAAACTTAAAGAAATTTAGGATTTACATATATTACGAGTCATAAAATCTTTTATTAATCCTAAATAATGATATGTAATTCCGTGATTGGCAGTCATGTTGAACATGCTTCAGTAATTTGAAATCCTTTTTATATCACATATACAGAAAGACTAGGAAAAAATTGAAATAAAACCTGTTCATTCTCTTAATTATAAATTTAATAGAAATCTCCATTATCCTAGGAAGATATTGTACCATAATGCATTATATAAATTATTGGAAGATATCTTGTCGTACAAATTCTCAAATAGTCCACAATGGTGGACTATTTGAGAAATGTTTCTTGTTAGCATGATAACTCAACTAAATCGTATCGGATAGATCGGATTTTGAATGATTCTGATCGGGGACCTCTTCCAAACGACATCTATTGATTTTGAGGTGGATAGAATACACTGTACCATATTCATGGGTTACGAGAAAGCACAATGGTGGACTATTTGAGGTATTGTTTTTGTTAGCACGAGCATTTAATTAAATCGTGTCGGATCGATCGCGTTTCTACTGATTCTGATTAGGAATGTCTACAAAATGACAGCTATTGATTTTGAGGTGGATAGGACCTCACCCTGTCCATGGGTCATGAGAAAGCATGATGGTGGATTATTTGAGAAAAATTTAAAAAGTAAAACTGTCGCATAAAACACATATTCTGCATTTATGTGTTGGTTTATTTTTTCTCGGCCACTCAATTTCGAGGCAGAGATGTTGTACGTGCGGAAAGTCCGTTTTAAGGTTTTAAAAATATTTATTTTTAATATTCTATCCATGCATATTTTAATTTATTAAGTTAATATCATACTTTAAATGTATGGCTTTTAGGTTTTATTTTTCTTGTCTCTAGTCGTGTTCATGTTATTACTATTATTATAATTATATGTCATCGTGTTATTAGAATATTTTTGTTACTTCTTTTGGAATACCTACCTTATTTATAAATAAATAAGTAAATAAATACATTTCTTGGTTATCGTCAAGGTTCCCTAGAAAATATTAAAATATTCCCTCAGTGTGGAATATTTTGTATTTATACAACAAAATTTTACTATTTTGTGTAAATAAAAAAGTAAATATAACCTACATGTAAACCTTCCAACGTTTTCTCTATGTAAAATATATACATCAATGCACATCTTACGTATAAACATTTTAAAGTCATGATTTTTGTTTGCAATGCACTAAAATTTAATCGCATTGAAAGAATTACCGCGGCAATTAAAATTCATTCTAAATATTTAATTAAATATTTTGATGAATTCTGGAAAAAGTGGTATACTCTTTCTAGGAATACATTCACGTCCATATAATTGTATTGCTTTCTATTCTACACTCCAATGTCTATTTACTGACTGTGTCAACACTTTATAGACTTAAAAGGTCTAAGCAACGAAGACACGGCCGCCGGCAAAGACTTGTACCTAATATCAATAAAAAGCCGATTACTATGTAAATCTGAGTATCATTTTGACGACTGTGTCGGTAATAATACACCATTCTTTCCTTTAAAATCATTCTGAATGTCAAGGACGCAACAGATGAAGATAATATACAAATATGAGACTGAAATAAATTACGTGTTTACAAAAATGTTGTTGCTTCACCGGAGAAATCGGAAAAACTAGTAAACAATATTCGAGAATTGCTATTCTAATTCTTTGTAATTCTGTGCTCTCATCTGTGCAATCTCCGATTTCTCTGTTGAAATAGACTGATTTGTTAACGTAAAAAGTACTATCATTCGTAAATATTACCCTTTTTTAAAATCAGAAATGAAAGTTAAATTTCTTAAACGTCGCATTGCAGTTTTTCGGAAACGAAGAAACCATCAATCCTTTTACTTACTTTCGGAAAAGTAAGTAAAAGGATTGATTGACGGTTAGGAAGAAACTACTTTACATAAAAATAAAGTGGCAAAAACTTATTAAATCTGAATAATAGTAGGCCAGGCTTGTGATTCAGTTCCAAATTTGTGCTGAATCTGTATAAAGAAACGTGCGATTGAAATAAATTGGTGAAGGTGACAATGCTTATTCGATATGTCAACAATAATAGCTTTTAAAACAATAATTTCTTACATGCAAATACGTAAAACTTTAAAAATATCTTATACTGCATTATTGCTGTTACATAACGCAATAAGTTATCTTACATATATGTTTATTGCCAATGTACCTCTATTTTAAATTATTTTGCATCGCAATTTATTTTTAAGAATATTTATTTCTGCTTATAAATATTGTCCACAAATTGTCTCGTGCACTGGATTCATTTTATTTCTACTTTGATATAATACGCAATGTCATTATAATATGAAGGGGTAAGAAGCAAAAGGGTACAAGTGCATTCTAGCATGAAAATGAATTAAGTGTAAAATCAACAACACCTCTACATAAGGACAAAGCGCTCATAAAATTTTAGCTCGTGACGTCATGAATGTAGGCCTTTCCGATATGGAGCGAAGATGTAGGAAGCCAGCTTACAGGTGGCGTAAACACGATCGAGAGACCACAGATGTTTGCGACGTTGCCAGACTACTACGATACTAGCGAATATTAGGATTCCAGTATATAAAGGATGTATCTCTTTCTCTTAAATTACCATTTTCTTCTTCAATATCGTAAAACACATAAGATGTTCTTTCCTCTTTTTTTAATGTGGTATTTCGTAATTTATTTATTTAATTATCAAATACTACTACCTTGTTCGACTTCCCTAACAAAAATACTTTCCTTTCGGAGCCGGCAACAGCGCTCATCTGGTACGCTACCTCTAAACATAAAAGTTGCTATAATCAGCGTTATTTCTTGTATTTTTCTGAAATCAGAACTATTTATGTGCTTTTAAGTGCGTGAAACTTGTACCTAATATTTCGTTGTATATTTAGGTATACAATTTATATTGTTAGGCGTATTTTTAAATACGTAAAACCATATATTTCGGACTTATAACCTGTTGCTTTTTTGGCTGTCCATCGGTTTGTTTACAGCACAGTTTATAAGTTATTGTTCGTGTTTAATTGTATGTTTTTCTTTTGGTTTCGGCTAGTTTTGTGGTAACTGATACTTAGTGAAATTATGCCTCAAAAGTGTTGTGTTCCCCGCTGTAACGGAAACTATAAAAATGGGCCTAAAGTTCATGTTTTTGGTTTTCCAAAGGACGTAAGTTTACGACAAAATGGCTAAAAGCGATATCCCGAGATGACTTTCAGCCCACAAACAACACGAGAGTATGTGAAGCTCATTTTCCTGAAGGTAGTATAATAAAAAGTACAACAGTTCAAGACTCAAACACTGGTAAGATTTTAGATTTAGACAATAGATTTACTAAAACCACGGCTAAAAGAAGACTGTATACCATCTATTTTTTTGCCCCATTTATTTATCAAAAGATGTCAAAATACGGCCAAGTAAAGATGAAAAGCTCAAAAATATTGATGAGTTAAATTTGTCAAGTTAAATTTGTAAAGCCCTTGAAATAAGCAAAATTGAGTTTGAGAAGCACGAAAAAAACATACATTTTGACAATTTTGATGAATTTATAGTAAAATTTTCTACATTTAAACTACCAAAGTTTTCTGCTCAAAGTTTGTCTCAAGAAGGTAAAAGATTAACTATTTTTAAAATTGAATATACACCTGGCCCAAGCATTAATTGGGTGATTGTTATTAATTATAACCTGAATATTGAAACTTTTTTGTATAGCGAGTCAGTTTGTATTTCAACATCAAAATTTAAAACGATATTGAAGAAGAAAATGGTAATTTAAGAGAAAGAGATACATCCTTTATATACTGGAATCCTAATATTCGCTAGTATCGTAGTAGTCTGGCAACGTTGCAAACATCTGTGATGTCACTGTGTCTCGATCGTATTTATGCCACCCGTAAGCTAGCTTCCTACATCTTCGCTCCATATCGGAAAGGCCTACATTCATGACGTCACGAGATACAATTTGGTGAGCGCTTTGTCCTTATGTAGAGGTGTTGTTGTACAAATGCCTTTGTGCCTTTTTGCTTGCAAACTTAGGTCACTAGGTAGAGGCTGTTGTGCACTTGTATCTTTCTCAACAGTGTAAACATTATTTCTCGTTTTGATATAGAATTAGGGTAAAACTGTCAAAAAGGGGGAAATGAAGTTTCTGGAACATACCTGCAGACATGACTGCAAAGAAATTTCAGAAAATGATTTTTGCTAAGTTCTATACGCTTGAAAACTATGACTTACAAACAAATTACATTGGTTCTTGCGTAAAGAAGGTGTTACCTAAGAGAATAAAAACTGATGCACACTCCAGTGAGAGTTATGTCACCCAGATTTTCTTGATGAACTTTAGAGTATGCAAGCAGTTTTTCTTAAATACCTTAGGAATAACCAACCGAAGATTCACTACAGTGTGCAATAAAATATCAAAGGAAGGGTTTCTGCACATAGATCAACGTGGTAAACGTCTTCCATCCAATAAAATGAGTGAGCAAAGGCGTAATGATGTTATTTCACACATCACAATGTTTCCAAGATATAGTAGCCATTAGTCCAGACCTAAAATTCTGCCTCTCGATATCTATCTCCAGATTTAAATATTAAAAAGATGTATTCTCTTTATCGTGAATGGTGCTCAGAATTGGACAAGTCACCAGTGAAGGAATCATACTACAGACATATTTTTTGCACTCAGTTTAACCTGAAATTCCACAAACCACATTCGGATACATGTCATACATGCGATCACTTAAATAATTTAATAAAAAATGGTCACAGTGAAGTGGTAATCATAAGAAGTAAGACAGACCTGGTAGTTAATCACAGAATTGTTGAAAGTGTTACAGCGGTTAAAAAAAAGAGACAGTGAATATTGCACGGAAAATTCAATGTCTACTCGCTTAATAAGCTTTGATTTGGAAAAAGCACTTGCTACACCTCTGCTCACCACTAATAAAGTGTACTATTTAAGGCAACTATGGACGTATAATTTCTGCATTTATGCAGTTATATCTGGAAAATCTTACATGTATGTTTGGTGTGAAACAACAGCTTCACGAGGCTCTCAAGAAATTTGATCCTGTTTGTTGAAGGTGAAAAATAATTTTCTTACTTTTAGAATAATGTTTTACGCTTTTATTTTTATTTTTTTGTAGTATGTTCAGCAGCTCCCACCACAAGTTGAACAATTAATTGCCTACTCTGATCCTTGCGGAGGCCAAAATAAAAACAAAAACATAGCTAAATTTTTCGTGTTTCTGGTCTAATGTACTAATCTGAAAAACATAGACCATAAATTCTTTGAATTCGGGCATTCTTATATGGAGTGTGATAGATCCTTTGGGCGAATTGAGAAAAGAAAGAAAAACAATCCTTCCATATTTGTACCAGATGATTGGGTGGATATTATTAAGAACACTAGTAAAAATTTTATCGTCAAATGCATGAATAGTGATAATATTGTGTCATTCCAATACCTTCATGACCACATAAAAGATCCTAAGAAGGATGAGGAGAACAAGACATTCAGATGGCGCGAGATTATATGGTTCACTTATAAAAAGGAACACTTTTTGAAGTTTTCGTTTAATATGTCAAGAATCAATGTTGGCCTTCCAATAATACAGAAAACTGCTGAAAAAGGAAGACCAAACTTCAAATTGGATAGTTTGAATGAAAAATTATACAAACACATTTTGAAGATTTCTTTTGAAAAGTTTGATAATTTAAAGACACTGTTAGACTACATACCTCCTATCCATCACCAGTTTTATTCTAATTTGCTTTACGAGTATAAGAAAGTCAAGAAAACTAGAAGAAATCAGACAGAGACAGAAATACCGTCAACTCAAGTATCAGAAATAAGAGAGCATGATGCTATAGAGGAAGAAAGAAGGGAAGTGTTGATATCTGATTGTGATGACTGAATTTGTTTTGCATTAAGTTTTAAAATCATTACTTTTTTCTCTAATAAAACATCTCAAACTGCAAACAACATTTTTATTTTCATTTGGTGGTAAAACGGTACAAGTGCAAATAAAAAAAATTGGACCTTTTTTTGAAAATGTGCCCAGAAGATGAAAATTGTACGAGTTTTACATGTTGATTAATGCAAACAACAAGATTCAACCAAGTATCCAGATTTTTGTATAAAGCAATAACTTTAACAGTTAATTATTCCACTTCTCTTTTTTCGCACGTGTACCCTTTTGCTTCTTACACCTTCATATGTGAATGTGTAAAGGTGACCTGCCTTTTAAGTAACCACGGTAATATTTTCGTAAAAATGGTACAGGCATTAACTTATTGAAACTAGATTTTATGAACAGGTATCATCAACCAAGAATGTAATGACATAGACGTTCATTTCAACAGAGTACCAGAGGTGTCACATTTGCAGCCTTATAATAATTCAAATAAAACGAAATAAGTAATGTTAACTAATAAAATAATAAAAGCACCTGGTTATACGTTACCATTTATACTGCACTGTAAACTACTTATCCTCCTAATCAGCGTTATCAAGTGGATTAGCTCGATTAAGCATCGGCAGATTTAGGTATATTTCTACAGTTGTTTCAACGAGTAATGTTCGCCATAGTGAAAACAATTCTTAAGGAGAGAACGACCATTCGACATCTAATTTTTTTCCATTTTTCTTTACACGATTACATTACTTTTCCGCTAGTACAGTTAAGTGCTGCAAAGTAAGAGTAAAACTGTGGCATAAAACACATATTCTGCATTTATGTGTTGGTTTATTTTTTTTTCGGCCACTCAATTTCGAGATAGAGATGTTCTACGTGCGGAAAAATCCGTTTTAAGGTTTTAAAACTGTTAATTTCTATACGATTCAATAACACTCATTTAGTTTGTGGTTAATTGTGACACCTATTTTCTTCCCCACTAAATACTTTATTTTTAGAATCATAACTAATATGATGTAACCAATATTAATTTTATGAAAAAGTAATACCAAACACTACAAAATATATTAAAGACATATGGGTAACAATTATTATCAACAATTTAAAATTATCAACCAGAATTTTGTCCTGGGACAAATGCACTAATATCAAAAGTCGTGCTGTCTTACCAGCTTTTAATTTATTTTTAATTAACGTATAAAATAAATCCCATTTCTGTTATTTCTATATATTTAGCCTTGTTTTATTAAATACCATAACTTTATAGCCCCGCATATAAATAATCTTATCGATAAATTCATAGCTTTTCAGTTAATTAAACATAATAAATACTTAATCTAAAAATGTTTTAACCGATCTTGTTATATATATATGTAAAATACGTTAATAAATAACTGTATATATTAATAATCATTGGAAAACAAAGGAAAAAAGTGGGCTCAACCGGGATTTGAACCCGGGACCTCTCGCACCCAAAGCGAGAATCATACCCCTAGACCATTGAGCCGCTATAATAGTATAAGTTTTTAAATCAATAAAATCGAAGGCGATATTCCATTAATAGGTTAATTGATTATAAAAAATTTTTATTGATAATAAAACAATCTACCTATTAACAATTTAGTGTTTACCTAATAACAATATATTTACATTTACATAAATAAAAATCGCCTTCAAATCCGTGCTAACATTGTCATGCTTCTTGATATACGAATACAAAGTGACACCCTGTATATGTCGGAACACATAACAGGCAAGCCGTGATGATGCACCGTCTGCTTTCTAATCATTCACCGAAAGATGAACGGCTGCGCTAACAAGACTTACAAAAAAGTCATCTGGCATCTGAGTGATGTGAAATTAATAGTTTTATAAAATATATACATTAGTTTTCGAAAATATTCTATTTAGATAAATGAAAATTGCCTGAAAATACGTGGTAACTTGTCGAGATCTAATGAAACAACATTGCCGTGCTTCTTGGGGTACGAATACGAAGCAACACCCTGTATATGCCGTCACACATAATCGTGCAAGCCGTGATGATGCACCGTCTGTTTTCTAACCAATTGCCGTACAGTGGGCAAATTTACCAATTAAGGTGGATAAAAGTCATATCAAAAGTTTTGAATTTCGGGGTGTTGTATGTTGTTATTAGTTGGTAGTCGTAAAATACTAGTAGTAATATTTTTACCTTACACAGTTTATAAAGATACGGTAAAATAAGTGAAGGATTTTTGTCTATATATATACATGTCTGATTCTCTGCACTGGGATTAGGCGATTAGCTCACCTCGCTGTTCCATTATTACATTTAGGTTGTTTCTACAGTATTCACGTATTGTTTTTCAGTGGATGTTATTCACTGGATTAACAATGGATGTCTCTGAGACAGGTAAGACCATATATGGTCTTAATTGTACCTTACGTACCAATGTTTGGGACGACATGAATGTTTGGGACGAATTGAATTTTTGGGACGAAATTAACGTTTGGGACCAAATGAATATTGGACACCAAATGAATCTTTAGGACAAAGTCAATGTTTGGGACGAAATTAATGTCTGGGACGAAATCCAACGGGACGAAGTCCAAACAAATGAATGTTTGGGACAAAATCCATGATTGAGACGAAATCGATGTTTGTGACGAAATCGATGTTTGGAATGAAATCGATGTTTGGGGCGAAATGAATGATTGGGACAAAATCGATGTTTGGAACGAAATTGATGTTTGGGGCGAACTCAATGTTTGGGAAGAAATCCATGTTTGGGACGAAATCCATAATTAGGACAAAATCGATGTTTGGAACGAAATCCATGCATGGGACAAAATCAATGATTGGGACGAAGTCGTTGTTTTGGACGAAATCAATGTTTGGGACGATATCGACGTTTGGGACGAAATCGATGTTTGGGACGAAATTAATGTCTGGGACAAAATCTATGTTTGGGACGAAATGAATGTCTGGGACGAAATCAAAAAGGTACAAAAAGTCCAAACAAATGAATGTTTGGGACGAAATCCATTTTTGGGACGAAATGAATGTTTGGTACTAAATCGACGTTTGGGACAAAATCTATGTTTGGGACGAAATTAATGTTTGGGACTAAATGCATTTTTGGGACGCAGTGAATGTTTGGGAATTGGGAATTGTCAGATTCGATAGAGATAAAACAAGGAGTGCGCCAGGGATGTGTCCCGTCCTCTTTACTGTTCAACGTTTACTCAGAACAAATATTTAAAGAGGCCCTAGATAACATGGTGGAAGGTATTCTTGTAAACGGTGAACTTTTAAATAACATACGCTATGCCGACGATACAGTCATATTCGCGAGTAGCTTGGAGGGTTTACAGAAATTGCTAAATAACATCGTAGAAGTCAGCCAAAGATATGGACTAGAACTGAACACACAAAAAACGAAGTATATGATAATCAGTAAAACGCCTACACCACTGGGACAGCTAACAGTGAACCAGAGACCACTTGAAAGAGTCCAATCATATGTCTACCTCGGAAGCTCCATCAACGAACATTGGGATCATTCTGCTGAAATAAAATGTAGAATAGAGAATGCCAAAGCTGCATTTATAAAAATGCAAAACATGTTCAAAAACAGAGATCTGAACTTGAATACTAAAGTTCGTTTGATGAGATGTTATGTTTTCACCGTACTCCTGTATGGGGTCGAGTCGTGGACTCTGACTGAGGCTTCTAGCAGGAAAATTCAGGCCTTCGAGATGTGGCTATATCGACGTGTATTGAAAATTTCATGGGTGGACCATATCACAAATGAAGAAGTCCTCCGTAGAATGAACAAACAACCCGAGCTAATGATAACAGTAAAGGAAAGAAAACTACAATATTTAGGCCACATTATGAGAAATAGCTCAAGATACGGGTTGTTACAAAACATTTTACAAGGCAAAATTCCAGGGAAGAGAGGACCAGGAAGACGCCGGATCTCATGGCTCAAAAATTTAAGAACATGGTTCTCAACAACAACCACAGGACTGTTTCGTGCAGCAGCCAACAAAATCCAAATAGCCAACATGATCTCTAACATCCGGAACGGCTAAGCACCCAAAGAAGAAGAATGTTTGGGACGAAGTCGATGTTTGAGACGAAATAGATTGTTTGGGACGAAACGAATGTTTGGAACGAAATTGATGTTTGCGACGAAATCGATGTTGGGGACGAAATGACCTGTATCTAAATGATACCTGAATTTTTTCGTTCCTTAATATGCATATCTAATGAGTTAAAACAAATTTTCTAAATATGAGGGAATTGTGTCAAGTGCACGATAGTCACATACATAGTAGACTCGTTTTGGGCACTATTTTCACCTCTAAATTAAATTTATTAATATTGGTGCTAGAGTTGAGACTTTCTCTTAGGACGTTTCTTGCTCTTTAAGGATTTAAATTTGCAATATCTACAATAGTTTTTGAGATATTCGCGAAAAACCTTTTTTTTACCAAATTTTTTTATAACTTTTGCAACTCTTTTGAGCGCAACTTGAATTTTTTCAAAAAATTTCTAGAGGCTACTCCGAATCAAATGACACCTCAACCATAATTTTCAGAGAAGGCTAACTGGAATTCGTAAGAAGTGTACCTGTTGAATAGACTATGTTAGCTAAAACGTCAATTGACAGCAAAGCTCGCATTTCAGTTCAGATGACACGCCGCCGAGTTCATTGGCATTCGGATTTTACCAAACGTGCGCGTCGTTTGACAAAACAGGATTGTTTTTTAGACTCGCATTTCTATACATAAGTTTCGTACGGGTACATATGAATTTTGTTTTACTGCGATGGAGTACATAAATGATATGCCGCTATCTATCGTTTAGTTACGGCAAAAAATAATTCTGTATTGTGTTAGACCTAGTTCATCAGCGGGTTCTGAACTTATATAAAATATATATTTTTATTCAAATCTCACTGCAGTAGTGCCAATTTATTGCGGTGGCAGATGTCTCCCTCTTAAGGGATATACATTAGTTTTCGACAATTTTCTATTTACATACATAAAAATCGCCTTCAAATACGTAGTAACTCGTCGCCATCTAATGAAACAACATTTCCGTGCTTCTTAACGTACGAATACGAAACAACACCCTGTAAATGCCGGAACACATAATCGAGCAGGCCGTGATGATGCACCGTCTGCTTTCTAACCAATCGCCGGAAGAAGAGCGGCCGCGCTCACAAGACTTAAAAGAAAGTCATCTGACATTCCAAATAATTTAAGTGCTTACGAAAAAACTTATCTAGACGCGGCGTGGCCTACATCAGCTGCTGCTCCTCTCCCATTATTGCATATTCGCGAACGTTTACTTCGCCGACTGACTGCAGGAAGCCCGGTTGAAAAATGAAATACGCAAGCCTAATGAACTGGAACTTCCATGTAAACATTTTTCTGGCAGTCAATAATGCACTGTGCAAAATGGGACAGGCGTGTTAAATTGTCACATACGCGAGCAGGTTGTTAATTCGATTTACGCGTTTTATTGATCGTGTGCGGTAAAATTTACATCGACCACAGATGCCGTTTTAACAGGCTGATACAGATTTTCTCTTACAGTAATCTGTTTCTATGTTATTTGAAGTGGAAATCTTAAGTGTAATAATTAACAAATCCTGTAACTCGAATATGGAGGATTTTGATAAATAATGTTGAAACAGATTTTTTTATTTTGGTTACACACACAGGGGATCACACTCAGAAGATCTTCAGTTATCCCTCTGAAGGAACTAACTGCTCATACTTTGCTTTCAAATGTAACGTTATATTGAGGGACATATCGTTTGAAAGGCTATATTGAGAGGACTACTCGTTTTCTAAAATTTCCAGATTACTTTAAAAAAATAATAAAAAAAATATTTTTTTATGATTTTTTTGAACTGAACTAAATTTTACCTCAAAAGTCTGTCACTATGGAACTGCCTATGGGAAACGTTAGATTGAAGGGCCCTAAATATGATGGTTCAAACAGGGAAATCAGAACACGTGTCGCCTTTTTTTCTCGTTAATTTTTTGGAAACAACAAATAGGAAAATAGAAAAAAATGAAAATTAAAAAAATATTTTGTTCACTCAAAAATTTTTTATGAGTTTTTGGCATTTATGTACATATGTGGCAAATATGCACATATGTACATACATATATATCATTACCTAGCAACAAGAATATTGACAACATGTATGTATTTTTTCTATATATGTATTATTTTGATACACTTCGGAATCATGCCTTTATTTGAATGTAACATCATTTATACACATGCTGTAATGAACCATTTATTAAAAGATTTTAACGAAGCAACTACTTTGGTGGAAAAGTGCAATATTCGGCGAAAAATAACGTGCAATGGAAGTGCATTTAAAGTATTTCAGTATTAAGTAAAATTCATGTACAACCCTGTTAAATAGAGTGGATAAGCTCAGAGAAATATGTAGTTTAGAGTATGTTCAGTATTTGAGAAGTTTCAAAATGTCGTTACCGCTTGTTTCGGGAAAAAATTAGAGCTGAGCTATAAAGAGAACTTGATTTAATTTAGAACCGCCCATTTGGATTTGGATATCTCAGTCACGCCAAAAGTACATGCAGCTTTTCATTATGTCGATGAATTTTGTATTAAACACCAAAGAGGTTTGGGTTTTTATAACGAACAAGCTATGGAGTCAGTACATTTTAATTTTACAGTTACTTGGAATAAATATAAGGTATCTCATAATCATTCTGAATATGCCAAGAAATTACTGAAGGCTATGTGCGAGTATAATAGTACACATGTGTAATAGGGTAAAGGTAATCTGTTATTATTATACCAGTTTTTGCTATATAGAGTATTATAATTAATTACTTACTAAAACTACAGAAATAAGGAAATTATAGTCCAACCCATCTGCAAATGCCTTATATAATAAGGACTAAATAAATTAGTTCAAAACAGCTATTCTCCTGGCTATATGCCAAACGCTGAATGACATGACAAAATTTGCCGTATTTTGTCTAACAGAGTTAGCACTAAATCACAGTGATTGTTTCAAAACCACAAAAAAGATGCAAAGTGTCACCTATCTCAGGACATCGTTAACTGCAGATCAGTTTCTACCTTTCTATCTTGGGTCTCGTCAGTGCAGTGTAAACGAGTATACCTTCGACAGATGAAGCTCACATCTAGTAGACGTTGCTACGTTCCACCACAGTAGAACGTACCAAACGCCATCTCTTGGTAGTTTTCGAGAACAATCTAAATCGGTGTAAAAACTTGACATCATCAGTATAATGCAGTTTTACTCCACGGAGGGTAATATTCAAACTACAGGAATAAGGAGAATATACTCCTTATTTCTGTAGTTGTTCTTATTCTTCCTTATTCCCTCCTTATTCTTATCCTCATTCTTCCGTAGTTAGTATTATATGTAGATTATATTCCTTATTTAATCTGCGGAGTAAAACTGCATTATACTGATGATCTCAAGTTTTTACACCGACTTAGATTGTTCTCGAAACTACCAACAGATGGCGTCTGGTACGTTCTACTGCGGTGGAACGTAGCAACGTCTACTAGATGTGAGCTTCATCTGTCGAAGGTATACTCGTCTACACTGCTCTGACGAGACCCAAGATAGAAAGGTCGAAACCGGTCTGAAGTTAACGATGTCCTGAGATAGGTGAGACACTTTGCATCTTTCTTGGTGGTTTTGGAACAATCACTGTATTTTAGTGCTAACTCTGTTAGACAAAATACGGCAAATATTGTCATGTAATTCAGTGCTCGGCATTTGGCATATAGCCAGGAAAATAGCTATTTTGACCTAATTCGTTTAGTCCTTATTATATAAGGCATTTGCAGATGGGTCGGAGTATAATCCCCTTAATTCTGTAGTTTGAATATTACCCTCTGCGAAGTAAAACTTTGCACTATACTGATAATTAATTACTATTCTAGTAAACAATGATTTTTAAGACAAAATACAAACTGTTTACTTACTGTGTATAAATGATGTTAATTCAAATAAAGGCATCATTGCAAAATGCAATTATGTATCAAGAGAATACATACAGTTGTCAATATTCTTTCACTATTTGTGTGCATATTTGTATGCCCGTGAATATCCATGTTCACCATAACTCCTGAATATACGTTATCTTACATTACCATGATGGTAATGTAAGAAAAACGCCACCAAATATTAAAAAAAAAGTTTTTAATTGTCTTCCTATTTTCCTATTTGTTATTTACAAAAATTTTACGAGAAATAAAAACGGCACGTGTACTGATTTTCCAGTTTGAAGCATCATTTTTAGGACCCTTCAATCTAACGTTTCCCATAGGCAGTTCCATAGGAACAGACTTTTGAGGTAAAATTTAGTTCAAGCCACCCGTGGGGTACAAAATGTGTACCCATTCTCTCTCTTTGACTATTTTTGTTATAAAGAATATTGATAATACACAAATTTCATATTCACTTTTCTATCTTGTCTTATTGTTAGTTGTATATTTTGAGATTATATCTAAAGATTGTATCAGTTTAAATAAATCTATAAGTGGATCTTACCTCGTATTTTATCTTTGTATTATTGTTACTTTTTGCATGTAATTTGTGTTTTTACTTTTGAAAACTGATTTTCAAATCTCTTATCTAAAGAAAGCTCTTCGTATTTAAATTTTAATGATAATAATAATGATTACTGTATTGTTTATAAAATTATGCATCTTACAGCAAGGAGCTTATTATTATTAATACAGATATGCAGTCTATATATGAAACAATAACAAGTGTATTTTTTTTATAATTTAATATATATTATACATTTCCATAATTATGTTTGCCAATTTCGCTTTCAAAACAGTTGTATTTATATTCTAATAGCATTTATTTTTACTATTAGTAGCCCTAGTTTAGTATTTGTATTTTTCCATTTGCCTTTTGTTATATACATATGAGATTATTTATACAACAAAATGGGATTATGTAGCAAGTGACTCATTTAAAATGAAGACCCCCGGATATTTTGGTCATTTTTTGAAATCCAGATTGAGTTTTGGCGCAATTTAAACAACAGACTGAGACAACGACAGCTCCCAAATGGGGCTCATTCCCGATATTTTGCTTCGCGCTGAAGATATCCAAAAACAGTTAGTAAAAGAAGTTTTTAAAATACTAAAGTCGGCCCCAACCCCAAATTTCATTACAAAATTCGTATTTTTAGTTTTCAATATTTTTCCGCGATCCACAAACGGTTACAATTTTTATTCTCAACTTAATGGGATGCAATGGGAAAAAATATAGAACATTTAACAACAATTATTGTCGATTTAATAAAAAATACATTTTAGGATAAAAGAAAATAAACAATTAACTTTTACTAACTGAAATAAGTAAGAAAACAGCAACAATTTAAAGTAACAATCAGTTTATGAGATAATTATTCATTACACATAAATAAACATTTGAATTAATTATCGGATGTTACCTATCTCAACTAATCCTCCTTCAATTTGAGTTCATTTCTCAGTTCTTTTACGATTATGAATGGCTACTCTTCTCAACCCCGGAATGCTGATTTCGCGGCAGGCTCGTCTTGTTTTACCACAAAGTTCTTTTGCTGAGCCTTGCTTTGTAAACTTTATTCTTCACTCCTCCCCAGAAATAAAGATCTAATGGTATAAATGGGGTGATCCAGGAGGCCAGAGTTCAAAAGGACTATTTCTTCCTATCCAGTATATTCAACGTTCAACCACTGACGAACAATTCTGGAATTATGGATTGACCCACCATCTATCTGGAAAAAAATCTCCTCTGGAGATGGAAACAAAACATTAAGAGGAAGATTCTCAATTGCATCGCATAATTCCGTATCGATAAAGTTAACCAAACGCTCAGAATTTAACGAGAACTTAATGAAAAACGGACTAATCCTTCTCTGTCCTAAAATTTCACGCCATACGTTACCTTTCCCTGAATACTGGTCTTTGCGATTAATATCGCGATGAAGATTTTCGGTAATTCCAGTATCTACAGTTTTGAGAAGATACCACCCCATTAGTGGTAAAAATAGCCTCATTATTTAACAAAATTTGATTCCGGTCGTTTACAAAATTTCCCTGGACCCAATAACAATATTTTAATCTTTTATTTTCATCACCCTTCAAACTATGTTCAAATTCAAATTGATTCATAAAGCTTGATTTTACGACGATTGATGAACATCTGATTTTCTCCTTGTCAATATTGAGACGTTAAATCTCGTAGACCCACTCTTGGATTGCTACCAGGATTACGTTATCTTCAGGATAATCGATGAGGATGTATTCGATGAGGTTGATCATTGTAAGATCTTTTAATAACACTGCCAGGTTCATTGAAAAGAGTATCTATGACGGCTTCGGTTATGAAACTGTATACTAAGTTCCATACCTCACATGGAAGTGGAATAAGTCATGAGGCTAATAACGACTCGTCTAAAGATTGTCTTCGGTTAAATTCTGCAGCTACTTCTCTGCTACTATGAGCCTTATCACCAAATAACCTTATTATTTCGATTTTTTCCCTTAAATGTAGACGCGTTTTATGATTGTAAACTGTAACTTTACACAATATAACTCAAAGTTTTATCAGATTAACATTTTATTTAATCATAGTTTTTGTTTTCATCAGTGGCGGCGACAGGGGTGGGCACGGGTGGGCGAGCGCCTAGGCAAAATCCTTTTCGCCCAACCAGTCGTCCAACCTCTTATAACACCCACTATATCACATTGGCACATAAAATAATATATTTAACATCCTCGCCCACCCTAGATATTTCCTGCCTATTTTCGCCCAACCGTAAAATAATGCTAGCGCCGCCACTGGTTTTCATGGAATCCTATTAAATTGAAAACCAAAATTGTAACCATGTCTGGACTTTGCGAAGAATTACTGAAGAAACTAAAAATAATACGAAATGTCATTACGAATTTCGTAATGAAATTTGATGTTGAGGCTCAAACTTAGATTCTGAACATCTTTTTCTAATAACTTTTTTCAATACCTTCAATGCGAAGTAAAACATCGGGAATGGGTCCCATTTTGGGGACTGCCGTTGTCTCAGTTTGTTACTTAAATTTAAGTTGGTTGCCTTGAAATGTACGTCTTATATAGGACTACAATTGTGCTAAGGCTCAAATCTGAGTTTCAAAAAATTGCCAAAATATCCGAGTGTCTTCGTTTTAAATGATACACACAGTATAATGACACTGAAACATTAATGTGGATGTAATATTATTTACGTTATATAAATAATCTAGATTATCTCTGCAAAAATTCGATCTAAACCTCTTTCCGAATATTTCGTGAGAACAAACTTTTATAATCGAATTTTGTCATCTAAAATATTTTCTATCATTAACATAGGACGAATATATAAATAAAAGTAGGATACCTACTTATGGTTAAATAATAATTTCGGTTAACATGCAATCCGGCTGTATGTGTTTTTGCAACAAAAAACTGCAAATTGCTACATTCGTCTATTACTCTAAATAAGGCAATAATGATGTTTTTCGTCTCTTCTGCAAGGTTTATGGAACGTATGTAGGACACGCGATATTAATACGTTACAATCTCCGTAATGATATGATTATCATATGGATATTTATTTTTATATACAGCTAACAAAAAAGTTCACCTCAGATATACTCGTACACACATCGCGTAACATTTGATCGTGAACTTGTGTCTTGTGCAATATTTTTATTCGCTTGTTCGTTTGAAGTCCTATAGAAAACTTTCATGACTTGTCACATCTCGCTATAATAAATAATAATAGTTGTCGCAAAGGAGCGTCTGTTTATAAATTACTTAAGAATTAATAATTAATGCCGATGCCCTCTTTGTTGTTGTTTATTAATTCATCTCCAAATGTCAAATTTCAAAATTTATATTTCGTACCCTCGTATTATATAAGCACATGTTACAAAATTATTAATTATAATGCGTAATCTTCATGTTTTATATTTCAATTAGTTACAAAAGTGACACCAGTAATTCATAGAAAAAAGTGAGTTTTGTTTAGACTTGTCCAAAGTTGAATTACAGCAGAACTTGTCCCAATTTAATGCTTCACTGTCTGTGTCTTAGTAATTTTCTTAGGTAAAATAACAACTAAAGAGTAGAACTATATTAATCTCTCAGCGAGAGATAGCGGATTTAAACTTGCCACCATTACTCTTGCGGCAGGTTTTGGAAGTTGATGCTTCGTAGTTATTACGTGGAGAGTATACCATTACGAAATGGGAGCGCTAAACTATTCAGCAATGTATACTTATTGTCAAAGCGTACTACGAAAGTAATGGTTCAATTGTGGGCACTGAAAGAAAATTACGTGCAATTATGGGTCATCGTGAGGCACCTGCTAAATGCTCTTGTGACTTGATCCCATTAGATTTTTTCTTGTGGGGCTACGTTGAAGGAAAAGTATATGCCAATAATTCCGTTACGATTGAACAACTGAAAACTAGCATTAGCGAAGTTATTGCGGACATAGAGCTACAGCTATGCCGCGAAGTGATGGAAAACTTCATCAAAAGAATCCACTGCTACCAGAGAAGCAGAGGCGGCCACTTACAAGGTATTATATTTCGTGTATAACGGCATAGCTTAAACAAACAATTGAACCCAAAATTATTGTCGAAATGTTATTTATTTGCCTAATAATTACAAACATAATCGGCTACCTCTCACTGAGACACCCGTTATATTGACTGTGAATGTACACAGAATTCGAATTGGCTGCGCGTAAAGTTCATCCTTTTCCCTCCGAAAAGGATGCACTGTACTATGTTGCCTCACTCTTTCTTCTACGCATATACAAAGAATCTCACACTTTTTCGTATTCTTGACGAGCAGTACGTATTCATATAGTGTTAACATTGACACTGTTTAAATATGAGGCAATATGGCTGTTCGTGATTTCTAATTAACCAACTTATTTATGCCCACTTATTTAATGGTGTTATGTGTCTCAAGAAGAAAAAATAGTTATGTTAGTCGAGTTTATATAATTTTTTTGCTAAGTTGACTGAATAATGTGTTGAGTTTTATTTTATTTTGTTGAATGATTTCACTGGATAGATATGATGTATAAGTATTGTATCTAACCTATTTCTGTTTCGCGGCAATGAAGTAAATAAGGCAATATAAATGGATCGGTCATTTCTCATTTATCTAGTATCACATTTTAGTGCTGAGTACGCAATTTTATATTTAACACTTATAGAAAATTTAATTTAACATAATGACGTCCAATGCATTGTAAATAATTATGGCGTATGTTTATAAAAGTACTTTATACTTATTTTGGTGCACAGTGATTAGTGAAAGTCATTTTTAAGAATTGTCTATGCAAACGTAATTTTCACTCCAAACTAATACTGCATAGTTGATAACTTTAAAGGATCAATCTTTATTCTTCTAATAACTTTTGAAGTAATTTGACTTTCATTGTAGTTATATTGAATTAGATTCGATAACACAGCAAACCCACAGGAGAGTAAGCAAAATTTCCAAAAGCTTTGAAGGAAAGAAATTCTGTAATCTATTCCTTTATTCCTTGATATATATGCTCTTTAAACTAAAACGTACTCTGCCTTCTACCTATTCTGTAATCAATTATGTAATCTATTCCACGATTCCTTGTCATCTCTCAGGCAATCGATCAGGTGTGGTATCCAGGTTTGCTCATTAAACTAAACAGTACCCTGTCTCCTAACTATTATTTTATGGTAAAGTCGTATCTATCTGAAAAGAAATCTCAGTTAAATACAACGAAATCTAATCAGAAATCTAATTATTACCCCATTGAATCAGGTGTTCCCCAGGGTAGCGTTTTTGACCCCTACTCTTTCTAGTATTCCCAGCTGACATCCCCAAAACAAATACTAGCACTATAGCATCTTACTCTGACGATGTAACTGTCTGTTATCTACCAACGAAACTCCACACGTTACCTTCGAAAACCTTCAAACACACCTAAACGTACTCTCTGAATCTTACGACAAAAGCCAACGAAAATTAATACAACAAAATCTGCTCAAATCACATATACTAACCGACATAGCACTTGTCCACCTGTAACAATCAATAATTCACCGATACCAACAGAAATTGAAATTAAATATCTAGGATTACACCTCGACCAACGATCTCTCTGGTAGAAACATATCGACACTAAACGAAGGCAGTGTCCTAGGTGCTCTCTAAGAAAGTAGGCCTCAAGTCCACACATATGTACTGGCTCCTTAGACGGAAATCCAAACTCTCACTGGAAAATAAACTTTTATTATACAAAGCCATATTGAAACCTATATGGTCCTACGGACTTCAGCTACGGGGGTACGCCAGACCTACAAGGTTAAAACCTATCCAAAAGTTCCAGTTAAGAATACTCAGAACGATAGCTGACGCACTCTTGTATATAAGCAATCAAACCTTCTACAACAACCTACAAGTACCATTCATAAAAGACGAAGTCCAGAGAATGGCAACCAAATATAGTAATCGAATATCAGATCCTGAAAACGTACTGGTATGACAGCTGCATAATAATGGTCCTGACGAAAGAAGACTACATATAACTTGGCTAAGAGGTCTGCTAGTACTCTGAAAACAGAATTATACATACTATAATACACTATAAGTGAGACTAATATATACACCATATTTACTCAATACTCCCAATGGAAATAGATTGAAAATTTCTATTGTCAGTAAAAATAAAACAAATTGAATTGTAATTCAATATATTTGAATAGTTATTTAGAAGTAATAAAACTATATGGTTCCAATAGGCAGTGGCAAAAACTACGCATATAACGACGACAATGTTCGAGATTAAAATTGTATTAACTTTAATGCCGAATAATTAGTCAAAATTACGTAATAATCACTCACTTGTAGTTCCAATCTTAATTGGAGAAACTTAAATTCTGCTGGGGAATAGTTTATTGTGACAGTAATATCTCATTTTTACCCAATTTTACTGATTTCTTAGGAAAATTTATTAATTAGACATACAAAGTTTATTCAACTAAATCAGGACTATGTTTACTAAATCAAATCTATGTAGGTACATACATATACATATGTACTTTCTTTGAATATTTTAAGTCCATATTAATGCTCATCACATATACAATTAAAGACGATGAGAAACTTTAATATAACAGAATATGATTACATACCACATTCGAATAGAAAAACATTCGTACATATTTATGTGGTAATAAATTTGGTAATAAATTTTAGTATACAGTTGACATATATAGGAATCTAATGCTAGACAACCTTTATAATCTGTTGGAATATAATATTGAATTATATTATTAAGATTCAGTTTTATTTAATTTTTGATTTATAGTTAGGGCCAAACGTTTTTTAACCGTGAAGCTGTTTAGATCTTATCTAGGTAGTTGGAAATAGACACTAAGAATATTTAAGCTTATGCTCATCTAGTAATTTGTTACAGCTGCACCTATTAAAGCAATAATGCTTTTATTGACGTAGTACAAAACAAAGGCGATAGTTGTTGTACTTCTCTCTGAAAAATTTGTAGTATACATTAATGAATTTTTTAAATCCTTCATACATTCATACGTACATACCGAACTTCATATCAAATATATAATACATTGATAATTGCTGTAATTTCTTTTGTTATGGAAATCACAACTTTCCATTCCACGTAGAGAAAATGAACTTGCCTTTAACCGTCGAAGATAAATAGTAATAAACGATTTGGTAATATATTAAATAGTCTTAAAATAATGCTTATTATGTTAACAAACAACTAAATGAATTACCTTTAAAGTACATATCATCCCCTCGTCCCTGCTGTTTAAAAACTAATACAAATTTTTAATAATATCTTTTAAAAAACTTTAATAAGGAACAAAGCCAAAAATAATTTGAATCCTATATAATTTGTTATTTGTCAAACCCATCAACATCAGGAGATTTGAAAGAAAAACAAATATTTTTGCCTAAAATTATAAATGCTTTTGAGGAATCTTCATTCTTGCTAGTAGAAGAATTACTGTTAAAAATATTATTAATTCTTTTAAAGCAATGCCACACAATCTTCACGTATTTATTGCTATTATTTTACCACGTTTTTAATAACACTCTCTCTTGTCTGTCTGTCTACCTATTCGGTACAAATTTTGCAATTGATTTTAAACTAACTTCGTTTAAACAGTATTCGATTTGGTATGAGACTACTTTTAACGTTGTTATATCACTTATTTACTTATTTACTGCTATATTTATAGAAATTGATCGAGGAAGCTGTTACTCTGCGATAGTTCATAATTCCGAAGCAATTGAGTAAAATAACTATTAAGTTTTATACCATATTTACACAAAAATCGTGACTGCACTTTCGATACTTTTATGTTATGATTCTTAGTTGAATCATCGTTTTGAAAATGACATAAAAGTGTCGAAACTGCAGTAACGGTTTTTTGTGTAAATATAGTGGTATAAGACTTAGTAGTTGTTTTACTCAATTTCCTCAGCTATATTTCTATGTAAACTTTTTCTCTTAAGCTGAAAAAGTAAAAATGTGTCTTAGTTCACCCCATTATCCATTTGGAATCAGTATTTTACGTGTTGTTATGAGATCTCCAAGTACAGATAGTTTCATATACTACCTAGGTACGAACTTCTGGGTTGCAAACCTTTTATTGCGAGTTAACTTCAATAGAAGAGGAAAATAAACAGTTTTAAAACCTTTAAACGGACTTTTCCGCACGTAGAACATCTCTATCTCGAAATTGAGTGGCGGAGAAAAAATAAACCAGCGCATAAATGCAGAATATATGTTTTATGAGACAGTTTCACTTTTTTCATTGGCGACTGCTTCAGTGTCGTGTCAATAAGTTTGTGATCGAAAGAAATTATTTTTCTTCTCGTTTATTCATATATGATACTGGCCGAATATATGTTTTTTTTTTCGTTCAATTTAAAATCGGAAAATTTTTCTCAAATAGTCCACAATCGTGCTTTCTCATGACCAATGGATAGGGTGGGGTGTATCCTATCCACCTCAAAATCAATATATGTTGTCTGGTAGACGTTCCTAATCAGAATCAGTCGAAACCCGATCGATCCGACAGGATTTAATTGAGTGATCGTGCTAAAAAAAATTCGTAAATAGTCCACCATTGTGTTTCCTCATGACCCATGAACATGGTAAGAGTGTGTTCTGTCTACCTCAAAATTAATAGGTGTCGTCTGCGAGACGTCCCCGATCAGAATCAGTCAAAACGCGACGATAACTCAACTAAATCGTGTCAGCTCGATCGGGTTTTGACTGATTCTGATCGGGGACATCTCCCAGATGACGCATATTGATGTTGAGGTGGATAGGATACACCCCACCCCGTCCATAGGTCATGAGAAAGCACGATGGTGGACTATTTGATAATTTTTTTTGTTAACACGATAACTCAACCAAATCGTGTCGGATCGATCGGGCTTTAACTGATCCTGATCGGGAACGTCTCCCACACGACACCCATTGATTTTGAGGTGGATAGAACACACTGTACCGTGTCCATTGGTCATGAGAAAGCACAATGGTGGACTATTTAAGAATTTTACTGTTCGGTACTGTTTACCGAAACCAGTTACCAAAATACTTTCTTTTAATCTCTTAAATATGATTTTATTAGGATGTTTGTTTGCTAGAAAACACTTAAGATATATTAATGATGCAATATCAGAATGGTAATTACTTTCAATAAAGCATTGTAATATTTTTCGCATATTTTTAAGACATTTTACGCTGCGAACATATGACACTTCAATGATAGACGCTACGATAATACACTACTCTAAATGGCTTACGCTTAATAGAAGCGAAACATAATATGAAAAATTTGTAAAACGTGTGTTTTCTTTTTTGTAAAATATGTTTGCAAAACATATAAAGATATGTACAAACATATGACTCAACGTATTAATATTATACAAAGTGTTAGGCAGATGGTTCGCAAACAGGACTGGTGGATACATAGAACCATTTAGGTTATTTAGCCCTAATGACCTCTATCTCTCTCACGAAAGTTTCAACGGGTTTTCAGATATTTTATTTTATTTCACTGTTTGTGAAAATTCTCCTAAGATCGGCGTATTAACATGTATAATTATTTTTTTATGGCTGTAACAGCTCAAAATAATTTTTATTATATTCTGCAATGTATCTTTGTTCTAACAGAATCATATGAGACGTTGATGTTAAAGAAAATAATAATCATGTGCTATGATAAGTCCGCAAATTTCGGTAGAGTTTTGGTAGGTTCGCAAAAGTCCGTAGAAAGAAACTCAAAGTTTAATTTTTCCTTACATTTGCAAACAAAAAAACTAAAAACAATCAATTTGTTCAAATATTTTCAAAAAGTTCTCCCTTTAATTATATTCTTAACCGTATGCCACATGCAATAAAAACTTTTCAAAAAACATAGAAAATTGGTGATAATTTGTTTATAAAGATTTCTATTTGAGTTACATCAGTAGAAATGAAGTAAAAACAAACAAGAAATCCGCTCCCCCCCATTTCTAGTACATGCATTTAGTGCTGGTGTATCTCGTGTGGATTGGTATTGTCCCAAACCGGACAATTTTGCTTCTTCACATATCCATTGATCGAAAAATGAGCCTCGTCGCTAAAGATGATTTATTTGGCGAAATTTGGGTCAACTTCCAACTGATCCAGAGCCCTATCAGCGAATACACAGTTGTCCATGGTATATTACCTTAAGTTCCTGGGTCAGTTGGATTTTATACAGGTGAGACTCGAATCCCAACGTAAAATTCGCTAAGTTGAAGTCGCAGAAAGGCCAAGTTCTTATGAACGACGAGAAATTGACTGCCTCCGGTTTTCCCGTACACTCTCACTCACATCACCGATATTTTCAGCAGATCTTGCATTTTGGTGACCTGTAGAGGTACTGGCTGAATATTTATCAAAATTGGTTAACTCGAATTTAGCCACCAAACGTCGAATAGACTCAGCGAGACAGTTATGGCGAGGATAAAAATCACGTGATACGCGGAATCTTTCTCGAACGGAGCACTAATTTTGAAAATAAAATTTGCCGATTTGCATATGTTGAACATTCCGCGGTGATTTGCTATACACTACTGAACAATTCACAATAAATTTGACAGATGTTTCTTTAACAACATGGCCGCTATAACCTGATAAATTTGAAAGCGTTCCTATTGAAAGACCCTGTATATACCTTCTCAATGTAATGCCTACTTCTCACATTAATCACTGGTTTAGATGTTTGTTAATACTTTGATGAATTAATTTGACTAGTTAGTACTTTGACAACAATATTAATATTACAAGTTCTATTGCATACGATGGTACTAGAAGTAGCAAAAGACAACTGCGTTACATAAATAATAATGGAGGATATACTAAAAGAAGAAAGTAAATTGAATTTATCACTAAGCTTTATAATATATTAACCACTATGGAAAAATTCCGGCGAGAGCGTTTCGAATTTTTTTTTTATTTTTGTTTAACACGGATGTTTAAGCGGTTGCCACTATTGCCATATTAACATAAATATTAATTTGAACTAAACATATTTGTGATTAATCTGTGTTCTGGATCCCTGGTACTTTTTTAGTGTTTTATTTCATATCGGCTTTAAGGTTGAAAGAAATTGTTTACCAATTTTATTTAAAAAACATCGTATTAACACAATAATGGGATGTTTTGAGACAGGCAGAATATTATTAAACATGTATTGTTACAATGTTGTAAGTATTGTTAATTTCGCATGTTTTCCATTAATTACATTTTCTAAAACGTTGGAATTCATGATACCGTGATGGTCTGAATTGACATTTTGTTTCAAAAAGTAATACCCGCCACAGGTAGAATTCGACATTTGTCCCGAATCGGAACCGAACGACATACAGCTGTTTCGAACTTATTAGTTCTCATCAGTGCCGTACACGGTACGCCGATTCAGGACAAACGCCGAATGAACTTTATGGCGTATACATCTTTATCGATACGATCTCTGTCAGTAACATATAAATCAGAAATCGAGAAAGGAACTACCAAACCGCAAAGCGATTATCATTTTATAATATCGGGTTTTTATTTTTTGAAACCTTATCTGATCGTGCAGAAACACGAGAAAGAGGTCGAGGATCGCTTCTGGGTATAATTCAATGCCTGGCGGGGCTTTGGCCCGAGGAGTAGTTGTTTCCTAGAGCGATTATGTAATAGCTTTGCTATTCGGGAACTACTTTGATAACTGCTTGGCGGTTTGGTGATTCCTTTCTCGATTCCGACTTATATGTTACTGACAGAGATCGTATCGATAAAGATGTATACCCCATAGAGTTCATTCGGCATTTGTCCTGGATCGGCGTACCGTGTACGGCACTGATGAGAACTAATAAGTTCGAAACAGCTGTATGTCGTTCGGTTCCGATCCAGGACAGATGTCGAATCCTACCTATGGAGGGTTTTATTTTTTGAAAGAAAGTTTGCTTATTCAAAAAATCCTCCTTCACTACACTATTATTTTTTATTGTTTCTTTTTTTCTTTCTCTCTCTGGCTCTCCACTTTTCACTAAACTATTTTTATTTCTTTATTTATTTTCAATTTGAAACCTGTTGCAAACTGTTAACAAACTCGCTTTCTTAAAGCTTCAGATCTACAGCTCATCGAGAAGTTAGCTTAAAGTCAACTGCAAAATTTTTTACGAAACAGACAAACAACCAAACAGACAGACAAGAAAGTAACGTCATCCAGTTAAGATTACCCAGAGAGTTAATATTGCATTGTTATCCAGTTCTGTGTTATGCTTAAAGTTTCAAGTCTTTAGCTCATCGGGAAGTTAGTTTAAAATCAATTGCAAAATTTGTACCGAATAGGTAGACAGACAGACAAGAGAGAGGGTTATTAAAAACGTGGTAAAATAATAGTAATAAATACGTGAAGATTGTGTGGCATTGCTTTAAAAGAATTAATAATATTTTTAACAGTAATTCTTCTACTAGCAAGAATGAAGATTCCTCAAAAGCATTTATAGTTTTAGGCAAAAATATTTGTTTTTCTTTCAAATCTCCTGATGTTGATGGGTTTGACAAATAACAAATTATATAGGATTCAAATTTTTTTGGCTTTGTTCCTTATTAAAGTTTTTTAAAAGATATTATTAAAAATTTGTATTAGTTTTTAAACAGCAGGGACGAGGGGATGATATGTACTTTAAAGGTAATTCATTTAGTTGTTTGTTAACATAATAAGCATTATTTTAAGACTATTTAATATATTACCAAATCGTTTATTACTATTTATCTTCGACGGTTAAAGGCAAGTTCATTTTCTCTACGTGGAATGGAAAGTTGTGATTTCCATAACAAAAGAAATTACAGCAATTATCAATGTATTATATATTTGATATGAAGTTCGGTATGTACGTATGAATGTATGAAGGATTTAAAAAATTCATTAATGTATACTACAAATTTTTCAGAGAGAAGTACAACAACTATCGCCTTTGTTTTGTACTACGTCAATAAAAGCATTATTGCTTTAATAGGTGCAGCTGTAACAAATTACTAGATGAGCATAAGCTTAAATATTCTTAGTGTCTATTTCCAACTACCTAGATAAGATCTAAACAGCTTCACGGTTAAAAAACGTTTGGCCCTAACTATAAATCAAAAATTAAATAAAACTGAATCTTAATAATATAATTCAATATTATATTCCAACAGATTATAAAGGTTGTCTAGCATTAGATTCCTATATATGTCAACTCTATACTAAAATTTATTACCAAATTTATTACCACATAAATATGTACGAATGTTTTTCTATTCGAATGTGGTATGTAATCAAATTCTGTTATATTAAAGTTTCTCATCGTCTTTAATTGTATATGTGATGAGCATTAATATGGACTTAAAATATTCAAAGAAAGTACATATGTATATGTATGTACCTACATAGATTTGATTTAGTAAACATAGTCCTGATTTAGTTGAATAAACTTTGTATGTCTAATTAATAAATTTTCCTAAGAAATCAGTAAAATTGGGTAAAAATGAGATATTACTGTCACAATAAACTATTCCCCAGCAGAATTTAAGTTTCTCCAATTAAGATTGGAACTACAAGTGAGTGATTATTACGTAATTTTGACTAATTATTCGGCATTAAAGTTAATACAATTTTAATCTCGAACATTGTCGTCGTTATATGTGTAGTTTTTGCCACTGCCTATTGGAACCAGATAGTTTTATTACTTCTAAATAACTATTAGTAATACAAGTGAGACACGGGGTTGACACAACAAAACGTTTATTTCAAACTTACAAGATTCACTGTTAGTAATGAAGGACAGAAATGAGTATTTATAAAGTTTCTTATCTAAGGGCTGTGTCAGCTTCTGTTGAGATAAATGATTCAAATAATTATATTACGTTAAGAGTAATATTGCCAAGAGATATGTTATCGAAAATAAAAGGAATGGTATAAGCATGGGTATCATATTACACCTCCTTCCCTAGGTGGAAGGCTATCAGGTTCTGAAGGACCTGTAGGCTTCTTAAGAAGTAATATTTTTACCTTTTGATGGCAAAATTTGAGGTATATATAAATAAGCAAGCCCATGAACAGTATAGATAATAAAATATAAAACATAGTATTCTGAGAATTGTTTTTTTCAAAGTCTTTAATCCGCACAGGGTGTAGGCTGCCAAGTTGGGTGGAAAGGTCTGCTAGGTCCTGTAGTTTGATGTCCTGAAGGTGGAGTTCCGCGGTCGGGGTTGAGTTCAATTTGAAGGTAGGTAACGCCAGGGACGTTTCGTCGGGAAGCTCGTGATTGGCGTTGAAGATGTCGTCGTTGATAATTACGGGGCAGCTCTCTAAAGTAACAATTGAGGGCTGCTCGATAAAGTGGTCCATGGGGGTGTTACAATTTTCTTCGATTCTGGTCCTTTGTATTGGGACGACAATGAGTTGTGTCTCTGCAATTTGTTCAACTATGGTAGCTCCGAGTCGTACGCTGGTTAGATTACATTGTGGATTTTCTCCTTGTAGAATAGGAAGATAGCACTCGTCGTGGTTGTATGGGCTATCCTTTCTACACAGGCATACATTTTCTAGCCGTGGACAGGAGTCCTCTTTCCAAAAGGTGAGTTTGGTTCGTAAACTTGCAATGAGATAGGGTTTGGTTGGTATAAGAACTTTGGATTGGTAAGGCGTGGGAATCAAATGGTAAGTATAGTAAGGTGCTTGGGTGGCTATTGGCACTGACAATTTTATGTAGATTTTAAGATCTTTAACCGTTGCTGAGATATGAAAAAGATTAAGGTAACTATGCATATTACTAAGATGTATCAGTTGATCTCGTTTATATAGACTCGAGAGTTTAGTTAAAATAATTTGTATATTTGGGACTGGCAAAAAATAGGTGTGAATGATATTATGCTGAGCCATGGCGACTGCATTCTCTAAAGTGTCTAATAATTCTAAAAATATATTAAATTCGTTTTTTATAGTGACACCAGTTTCAAAGTATGACCAGTCTTGTTGAACTTCCTTGAACGTTTTGAAGAGTAGTTCTATATTCGCGTTTATCTGGGTTAGGCTTTGATTAACTTTGTCGCTAAGAGCTTTAAATAGAGAAGTTCTTAAATTAATTTCGTGCGTTAGAGTTTCCTGATTGGACATTAATGTATCCATTTTAGAATGGAGTTCTTGCACATCATTGTCATCGGCAGTACCAAATAATATTTTTTGAACGGAACCTATAGCGTTTATAAGTCCACGTTTAAGTCTGACTTCAGGATTCCTAAAATTATTTAATTTATATTCGGTCAAGTTTACGAGGTATTTTAACTGCTGATTAATAGTACTATTAGAATATTTATGTTTATTTTGGAAAAAGCTTAAGTCGGATTTTAATTTGTATAAATTGTTTGTTACGTCCTTTAAATCGATAATGTGAATAAAGTCATGTTGCGATTGTACTATTTTAGTTTCACATGTTAGGCGATTTATGTGAATGGAGTTTCGTATAGTCTCTATTCGGATCGCGGAGGCGTAGTGAATAAGAATGAGAAGGACCAGGTTGGTACTTAATTGTAATTGGAGGGATTTTATCCTCAAAGTCAACACCTTCATCTGTCTCGCTGCTTAGTTCAATAGGTTGAATTTCCTCTGGGGGTTTTTCCTGTAAAGAAGGTTCAGTATTAACCTTTTGTTCGCTTTTCTTTTTCTTAAGCCTGGGTTTTCGTTTGATATAGGCTTTATGATATTTGCCTTCAGCATGTGCCTTACGTTGAAACAGTTTTAGAGTGGGACCTAAGTCTTCTACTACTTTAGTTTGAATGAATTTTTCATTTAGTTTCCCGCGTGCTGGATTTGCAATATATACGTCTTCGTTGGGTTCAAAAGTTTCCGGTAGTTCGCGTGTTTCATTGGCTTTTTCTATGACTCGCATTTTAGATTTGTCTAACTTGGTTTTTATTTGATTGTAAAGGTTTTTTAGAACATTCTTATGGGTGTTAATGTACTCTGAGAGTATCCGTTCTTCATTAATATCGAAAGGGTCAGGGCGTTCGTCTCCACGAATTATATCGATAGGACACATTTTGGTGCTTGAATGAATTGTATGATTGTAACTTATAACTGCGATTTGTACTAGATAGTCTAAGGGTGCATTTGGATTTTCATGTTTAAGACATCGGACGCTGTCTAATAAAGTAGAGTGGAATCGTTCGATGTTGCCGTTGCTACTATGTCCTTGTATTGAAGTAAAGGTTAGTTTAATTTTGTGCAGATTGCAGAAATCTTTCATCATCGCGTTGTTAAACTCTAGGCCAGTATCCACCAGGATTCCATAGGGTAGTCCATGATGTTCGATAAATTTCAATAGCGCACGTTGTATTGACATGCCTGTCTTAGTTTCGACGGGGTAGGCTTGAGCTATTTTCGAAAAGGTGTCAATGATCGTTATAAATTTTTGTCCTTGGATATCTAGAGTATCAATGTTTATGGTTTCAAAGGGTTTCGTAGGCGTTTCAGTATATTGAAAGATTGGTTTCACCGGGTGCCGGTCAGTTTTACACGTTTTGCATGTTTCGCATTTGGCGATAAAGTCCCGTACGTGATCAAACATGTTAGGCCAGAAATATTTCTTAATTAAAGCTTGGTGGGTAGCCGTTACTCCTTTGTGTGTAACTTTGCCTTCGTTGTTATAACGTATCTTCAGTTGTTGTTCTTGTTCTGATGTTACGTCTTCTACTTTCTTCTTGCAAATTAAAAACTTGAGCCAATGAGATAAGTGGTTTTGAAGGATTCTGATGATCTTATTTTCTAACTCTGGTTGCTCGAAGTATAGAGCATGTATGGTGGTGTTACTTTGAACGAATGGAGATAAAAATTTAAAAATTTCTTCGTCGGATGAGCGTGATTTTAGGTGGAAGTGATGTTCTTTAACTTTGGGGAAAGGCTGTATTGCATAATGCGAATTAACTTTATTACTATCCTTTTCCAGGAGGATCCATCGGTTGTTATACCTATTTAAGGGTGTTTCGGAGTATTTGACTTCTAGAATGGGGTTTTCGTGACTAGAGTGAATAGTCTGGTTAGTTCTTGAGGGCGGCGCGCGATTCGGGTCGTCTATTGAATTTAAGTCGTCTAAAACTTCTTGGAACTTTTCTGGGTCTGGTTCTGGTAGATTATCGAGTAAAGTACTTACATCGGGGGCGTTATTTATCATTGACATATTGTCTTCTTCTATTGCGTTAAGTTCATCAATTTTGATACGCGAGAGCGGGTCAGCTTGGTTTGTTTTTCCTTTTTTGTACTTTATTTCGTATTGGTATTCTTCCAATTTTAGACGCCATCTTACTAGTCGCGAGTTAGGGTCCTTTAGGTTGAACAGCCACTGCAAAGGCTGATGGTCGGTTTCAATTATAAATTTAACGCCAAACAAGTAAGGTCGGAAGTATTTAACGGAATTTACGATGGCTAGTAACTCCTTCTCAATTGTGCTATAATTACATTCAGCAGGGTTCAATGTCCTGGAATAATAACTGATGGGGTGTCCATCTTGTGAAAGTACGCTTCCTATTGCATACGCGGATGCGTCGCAAGTGAGAGTAAATGTTTTATTAAAGTCGGGGTAAGCTAGGATAGGCTCATTGCAGAGTAAATCCTTGCAAGTTTCAAAGCAATTGCGGTAGTCTTGGGTTAACTCGATTTTTTGGTCTTTTTTGAGGCAATTGGTAAGGGGTTTAGTTACACGAGCGAAGTTGGGGACAAATTTGCGGTAAAATCCGAGCAATCCTAAGAAACTCTTGATTTGCTTCGCCGTTTTTGGGATTGGAAATTCTTTAATGGCTTTTATCTTCTTCGGGTTTGGCTTGATACCATCTTGGGTTATAATGTGGCCAAGAAATTCCACGTGTTTACAGAGGAATTCCGATTTGTCCAATTGAATCTTCAGGTTGGCTTTTTCGAGGGTTTTAAATACCAGTTCCAGGTTTTGTAGGTGTTCTTGTAACGACGTGCTGAAAATTATGATGTCGTCCATGTATACGAAGCATATTTTATTCTGCAGATCTTTTAATATATTATCCATCACCCTCTGGAACGTTGCAGGCGCATTCTTGAGGCCAAATGGCATCCGTACGTATTCGAAGTGGCCATTCTCTATGTTGAAAGCAGTTTTTTCTATGCTGTCAGGGTGCATCTCAATCTGGTGGAACCCTGAAGCGAGGTCGAGAGTCGTGAAATATTGGCATCTGCCCAGTTTGTCCAGTATATCCGCTATGTTAGGTAACGGGTATCTATCAGTCTTCGTTTTGTCATTTAATTTCCTGTAGTCGACCACAAGCCTCCATTTTTGTTTGCCGCTCGCATCGAGTTTTTTCGGCACGATCCAAATGGGGGAGCTATAAGCGCTGGAGCTAGGTCGAATGATTCCATCTTGTAACATTTTATCAATTTGCAATTGTACTTCTTTTTGGTGGACATAAGGATACCTATATGATTTTGCGTGAACGGGGGTGTCATCGGTAGTTTTTATCTGGTGTTTGACTTCGTTTGTGAAAGTTAATTTGTCACTAGGGAAGTGAAATACGTGTGAGTAATTTTTACAGAGTTCAAGAAGGTTAAAACGTTCCTCTTCATTGAGATGGTCAGTGCGTAGAAGATTTTGTATGTGTTGATTGGTGAAATTGAGAGAATTATGAGTTGGCTTATCATTTTTTGAAATTTGGGGTTCAAAACCAGTATACTCGGAATAGAGTTGGACATCAATTGGTGTATCGAATTGAGCCGTGATAGGGTAAGTGTTGGTGTTAAATATTTCGACTTGAGCTAGGCCATTCTTGGCTTTGCTTATACCAGAAGGAATAAGATAATTGTCGGTTTTTTGAAATGGGATGACAATTTCGCCGTTGTCAATAGAGACAGGGATTTCTCGAACAATACATTCGACGGGGTTTAAAGAATAAGTACGTGAAATTTCTTCGGGTTGTCGAATAGAAATTGGAATCTGGAAGTAGTCATTATAGATAAGATGATTTTGGAAATCTATTTGGATACCTAACGTTTGTAGGTCTTCGAAACCGAAAATTCCATCATAGAAATCATGGAAATCATACAGAAGTACGTTTAAATCGAAGTCTATATTAAATTCTTTAAATAAAGGGATGTTTGCTTGGAATTGACAAGTCGATATGCCGGTTGAAGTTTTGATAAGTGTTTCATGAGAGAAAATATGGTTGGGGTAATATTTTTGAATTATTTCGGGACGAATTATGGTCTTTGATGATCCGGTATCGATCAATAATTTTAAAGGGGGTTCTCGAATATTAATATATGGAAGCGAACACGGTGTATTAGCAGAGTTTAGTTCTACTATGTCCGGTTGTTTATATTCGGGGCTGCAGGAAAATTTTGTTCTTGATTTTCTTCATAATCATTCGGTATATTCTCTTCGTTTCCATTTCCGTCGTTTAAGTATACCCATTCTTCTCCTTGTGGATTTTCTTCTGGGAGGTCCATTTGACTTGTTGAGGGTTCGTCGTAAGGTGTCAGTGGGGTATTGTCCATCCAGCAGGGATTCTGCGATGTAGGATCCGTTTCTTGATTAAAAAGTTCTTCTACCATGTACTTCGGCTGGTTGTATCTTGGTTGCCAGTTGTGGTTTGGGGCGTTCTGAATTCTTGATGTACTAGGCTGTTGTCTAGTTGCATTCGTTCCACTGATTCCAGACATTGGGGTAGGTCTAGCGAATTTTTGGTTCGGGTTTGGTCTCCACACATTTACGTTGGATCTATTATTTTGGTTTTGTTGTATTTGGGTGCCAAAGGGGCGTTGTTGTTGTATATTATGGTTTTTAAAATTACCAGGGTTATTAAAATTGTTTGCATAATTATTGGGTTGAGATTGAAATATTGGTAATCGCACCGGTTGATTCGTTTGTTGGCGTGGTTTAGGCATTGGTAACATGGGATATCGAGGTGTTGTATTCTGTCGTCCGAACGCAAAGCGTTTGAACTCATCGTATTTAACCTGCTCGTCGATAAAAGTAATGGCGTGTTCTAATTCAGTAATGGCGGTATTATACCTAAGCATGTTTTCATAATTAAGGGGCATATTCATTTTGTAAATATTAAAAACTTGGTTCTTATAAAACGTTATAGACCCAGCCTTTTCATTTATTGGTATGTTTGATAACTGAATTTTTGAAATTATTTTAGATTTAAGTTCAATTAAACGATTGCCAAAATTAATCAAAGGTTCGTTTGGTTTTAATCTACAATTTTGTAACTCTAGCTGTAATGTTTCTAAACTTTTATGATCTGAAAAGTTAGTGGAGAAAAGATTTCTTATTTCAGGCCATGTTTGAATATCAGGTCTACTGTTCAAAAGTTGAAGAGCTTTGCCCTTAATTTTAGTTTTTATGCAGCTTACTACAATTCTAATATGTAGGGGAACATTTGAATTGCACACTTCCATTAGATTTTCAACAGCATCAAAGAAATTACTTATTTCCGTTTCTTCGCCAGAAAAAATCGGAACAAATTCAGAAATGTTCTTAAGTTTATGCAAATCTAATTCAGACATCGTGTTAAATGAAAGAGTGTTATTCAAAAGATCAGAAATATCCGAAATCTCGTCTTTACTTAAAGTGTGAGAATAATCTTCGTCTTCTGAAGAGTATAAACTTGTCATAAAATTCAACTGGTGATTTCTTAGCAAAAATAAAAAGAAAATAAAAAATCAATTGTTAATTTCTTAGCAATGTAAATAAAAAATAAAAATAAAATAAAATAAAAGTAAGGAAAAATTAAAATTCTTTAAACAGTAAAATAAACGGTAATTATTTAATCTCTACTGAAGTTATCTTTAAAATTATTAAAATGTTTTAATAAATTTAATTTCTTGTTTTTTGAATTCTTAACCTAATCTTTTTAATTTGTACGATACAAAAATAAAAAGCTTCCCTTAGAATATCGCACGATGCGGGACTCCAAGAGGTTGTCACTAAAATTACACACTTTCCAAAAGTAGCTTGAAAATTGTCAGTGCAAAAATAGGGACGGGTGAACAGGAATAATGCAAGTTTACTTACGTTTGGTGTCGTTGTGCTCTGGGATTACGTTTTGAAGATTCTGAATAGTTGAACCGTTGAGACGGATGATCAGCGACTTCTGATTCTTCGGGAAATTGAAGAGTGCTCGATACACAGCAGAAACGTTGAACGACTATCCACTACCGACTGCGCCAGTAATACAAGTGAGACACGGGGTTGACACAACAAAACGTTTATTTCAAACTTACAAGATTCACTGTTAGTAATGAAGGACAGAAATGAGTATTTATAAAGTTTCTTATCTAAGGGCTGTGTCAGCTTCTGTTGAGATAAATGATTCAAATAATTATATTACGTTAAGCGTAATATTGCCAAGAGATATGTTATCGAAAATAAAAGGAATGGTATAAGCATGGGTATCATATTACATATTCAAATATATTGAATTACAATTCAATTTGTTTCATTTTTACTGACAATAGAAATTTTCAATCTATTTCCATTGGGAGTATTGAGTAAATATGGTGTATATATTAGTCTCACTTATAGTGTATTATAGTATGTATAATTCTGTTTTCAGAGTACTAGCAGACCTCTTAGCCAAGTTATATGTAGTCTTCTTTCGTCAGGACCATTATTATGCAGCTGTCATACCAGTACGTTTTCAGGATCTGATATTCGATTACTATATTTGGTTGCCATTCTCTGGACTTCGTCTTTTATGAATGGTACTTGTAGGTTGTTGTAGAAGGTTTGATTGCTTATATACAAGAGTGCGTCAGCTATCGTTCTGAGTATTCTTAACTGGAACTTTTGGATAGGTTTTAACCTTGTAGGTCTGGCGTACCCCCATAGCTGAAGTCCGTAGGACCATATAGGTTTCAATATGGCTTTGTATAATAAAAGTTTATTTTCCAGTGAGAGTTTGGATTTCCGTCTAAGGAGCCAGTACATATGTGTGGACTTGAGGCCTACTTTCCTAGAGAGCACCTAGGACACTGCCTTCGTTTAGTGTCGATATGTTTCTACCAGAGAGATCGTTGGTCGAGGTGTAATCCTAGATATTTAATTTCAATTGCTGTTGGTATCGGTGAATTATTGATTGTTACAGGTGGACAAGTGCTATGTCGGTTAGTATATGTGATTTGAGCAGATTTTGTTGTATTAATTTTCGTTGGCTTTTGTCGTAAGATTCAGAGAGTACGTTTAGGTGTGTTTGAAGGTTTTCGAAGGTAACGTGTGGAGTTTCGTTGGTAGATAACAGACAGTTACATCGTCAGAGTAAGATGCTATAGTGCTAGTATTTGTTTTGGGGATGTCAGCTGGGAATACTAGAAAGAGTAGGGGTCAAAAACGCTACCCTGGGGAACACCTGATTCAATGGGGTAATAATTAGATTTATGATTAGATTTCGTTGTATTTAACTGAGATTTCTTTTCAGATAGGTACGACTTTACCATAAAATAATAGTTAGGAGACAGGGTACTTTTTAGTTTAATGAGCAAACCTGGATACCACACCTGATCGATTGCCTGAGAGATGACAAGGAATCGTGGAATAGATTACATAATTGATTACAGAATAGGTAGAAGGCAGAGTACGTTTTAGTTTAAAGAGCATATATATCAAGGAATAAAGGAATAGATTACAGAATTTCTTTCCTTCAAAGCTTTTGGAAATTTTGCTTACTCTCCTGTGGGTTTGCTGTGTTATCGAATCTAATTCAATATAACTACAATGAAAGTCAAATTACTTCAAAAGTTATTAGAAGAATAAAGATTGATCCTTTAAAGTTATCAACTATGCAGTATTAGTTTGGAATGAAAATTACGTTTGCATAGACAATTCTTAAAAATGACTTTCACTAATCACTGTGCACCAAAATAAGTATAAAGTACTTTTATAAACATACGCCATAATTATTTACAATGCATTGGACGTCATTATGTTAAATTAAATTTTCTATAAGTGTTAAATATAAAATTGCGTACTCAGCACTAAAATGTGATACTAGATAAATGAGAAATGACCGATCCATTTATATTGCCTTATTTACTTCATTGCCGCGAAACAGAAATAGGTTAGATACAATACGTATACATCATATCTATCCAGTGAAATCATTCAACAAAATAAAATAAAACTCAACACATTATTCAGTCATCTTAGCAAAAAAATTATATAAACTCGACTAACATAACTATTTTTTCTTCTTGAGACACATAACACCATTAAATAAGTGGGCATAAATAAGTTGGTTAATTAGAAATCACGAACAGCCATATTGCCTCATATTTTAACAGTGTCAATGTTAACACTATATGGATACGTACTGCTCGTCAAGAATACGAAAAAGTGTGAGATTCTTTGTATATGCGTAGAAGAAAGAGTGAGGCAACATAGTACAGTGCATCCTTTTCGGAGGGAAAAGGATGAACTTTACGCGCAGCCAATTAGAATTCTGTGTACATTCACAGTCAATATAACGGGTGTCTCAGTGAGAGGTAGCCGATTATGTTTGTAATTATTAGGCAAATAAATAACATTTCGACAATAATTTTGGGTTCAATTGTTTGTTTAAGCTATGCCGTTATACACGAAACATAATACCTTGTAAGTGGCCGCCTCTGCTTCTCTGGTAGCAGTGGATTCTTTTGATGAAGTTTTCCATCACTTCGCGGCATAGCTGTAGCTCTATGTCCGCAATAACTTCGCTAATGCTAGTTTTCAGTTGTTCAATCGTAACGGAATTATTGGCATATACTTTTCCTTCAACATAGCCCCACAAGAAAAAATCTAATGGGATCAAGTCACAAGAGCGTTTAGCAGGTGCCTCACGATGACCCATAATTGCACGTAATTTTCTTTCAGTGCCCACAATTGAACCATTACTTTCGTAGTACGCTTTGACAATAAGTATACATTGCTGAATAGTTTAGCGCTCCCATTTCGTAATGGTATACTCTCCACGTAATAACTACGAAGCATCAACTTCCAAAACCTGCCGCAAGAGTAATGGTGGCAAGTTTAAATCCGCTATCTCTCGCTGAGAGATTAATATAGTTCTACTCTTTAGTTGTTATTTTACCTAAGAAAATTACTAAGACACAGACAGTGAAGCATTAAATTGGGACAAGTTCTGCTGTAATTCAACTTTGGACAAGTCTAAACAAAACTCACTTTTTTCTATGAATTACTGGTGTCACTTTTGTAACTAATTGAAATATAAAACATGAAGATTACGCATTATAATTAATAATTTTGTAACATGTGCTTATATAATACGAGGGTACGAAATATAAATTTTGAAATTTGACATTTGGAGATGAATTAATAAACAACAACAAAGAGGGCATCGAAAGAAATTATTTTTCTTCTCGTTTATTCGTATATGATACTGGCCGAATATATGTTTTTTTTTCGTTCAATTTAAAATCGGAAAATTTTTCTCAAATAGTCCACAATCGTGCTTTCTCATGACCAATGGACAGGGTGGGGTGTATCCTATCCACCTCAAAATCAATATATGTTGTCTGGTAGACGTTCCTAATCAGAATCAGTCGAAACCCGATCGATCCGACAGGATTTAATTGAGTGATCGTGCTAAAAAAAATTCTTAAATAGTCCACCATTGTGTTTCCTCATGACCCATGAACATGGTAAGAGTGTGTTCTATCTACCTCAAAATTAATAGGTGTCTGCGAGACGTCCCCGATCAGAATCAGTCAAAACGCGACGATAACTCAACTAAATCGTGTCAGCTCGATCGGGTTTTGACTGATTCTGATCGGGGACATCTCCCAGATGACACATATTGATGTTGAGGTGGATAGGATACACCCCACCCCGTCCATAGGTCATGAGAAAGCACGATGGTGGACTATTTAATAATTTTTTTTGTTAACACGATAACTCAACCAAATCGTGTCGGATCGATCGGGCTTTAACTGATCCTGATCGGGAACGTCTCCCACACGACACCCATTGATTTTGAGGTGGATAGAACACACTGTACCGTGTCCATGGGTCATGAGAAAGCACAATGGTGGACTATTTGAGAAATTGTTTTTGTTAGCACGATCACTCAATTAAATCGTGTCGGATCGATCGCATTTCGACTGATTCTGATTAGGGACGTCTACCAGATGACATTTATTGATTTTGAGGTGGATAGTACACACCCACCCTGTCCATGGGCCATGAGAAAAATTTGCCGATTTTGAATTGAACGAAAAAAACATATATTCGGCCAGTATCATATACGAATAAACGAGAAAAAAAATAATTTCTTTCGATCACAAACGTATTGACACGTAGTGACACTGAAGCAGTCGCCAATGAAAAAAGTGAAACTGTCTCATAAAACACATATTCTGCATTTATGTGTTGGTTTATTTTTTCTCGGCCACTCAATTTTGGGATAGAGATGTCCTACGCGCGGAAAAGTTCGCTTTAACGTTTTAAAGCTGTTTATTTCTTTACACGATTAAATTACTTTTCCGCTCTGGTATAGTTGAGTGCGGAAAAGTAATATTCGAATATCATACCTAAATCGAATTTTAATATTTCTGATTATTTTCAATACTTTTCACTACTCTTAGTACTATTTATTTACATCATATTTATAATAGTTACCAACTTATCTCAACTGATTACTTAATAACAAACATAATTACAGTTACCATTTCATTCTCTTGCGCTTTAGTGACCTTCGCGAGATCGGATTTTGCCCTTTGCTAAAGCGAATAAAATGCTCGGAATGCAGTTGCATAATTATTACTTCATACCTGGCTAGATTTATTCAATTTTCAGAGAGAATGTAAACTACATGTATCTGTAAACGCTGGAAGTTTTATATTGTTGGCTTAATTAATAAATAACCCGACTCAGGGGAATATTAAAAGATTATTTTATAACAGCTTCGCCATTACAGTGCTGCAGTCGCGTCCGCTATTCAAAGTAAATAAATTAATGGGTAACATAACAGAAACTTGTTTTGTATAAATGCAAGTCTTGTAAATAATCAAAATATTTCTCTTTACTATTACGTGGAAACATACCTAATAGTTTGCCGCAGGTGTATGTAAAGCTATCATAGACATTTCAGTGCATGGTTTAATAGTAATATTATGATTTTATTGCTGTAGAAATGTGGTATAATTGTGCGTATGGTAATTAGTTTCACTCTGAAATGACTTGGGGTTGATTAATTATTGTTAGCTATATTATTATTTTGTTGGGATTTGGTTAAAAAGTGAATATTGGTTAGAAAATCAGCAGATGATGTGGAGTATACGAGTCCAGGGTCACAATAGTTTTGCCAGGTATAATTCTACAACTAATATATTTAAATAATGGCAAGAACAGTCAATACTAATTTATTAAAGAAAGATATTGGTAACAGAAACAGAGTATAAACTTTTAACTTAAACACAATGAAATATTACTACGTTATAATGTATCAATGACAAGTTTGTTAATTAAAAATATTAAGATTCGGTTCAGAATAGTTCGGCTAAGCGATCGTAACGTTTAAAAAAATATCATGTGCAGCACAGTATACGTGATAGAAGTGAATACTTCTTTAAAATAGAGAATGAGAGAGATTAAGAGTGAGAAATTGAAAGAGAGAGAAAGAGAGAGAGAGAGAGGGAGAAAGAGAGAGAGAGGGATAAATTCAAAAGAAATATAAAAATATAAAATTTATGTAAAAAATATTCTGTTTATTCATTATCTGCACTATTATCGGCTGGTGGTTCAATTGGTAATACTGATATGATTGGTTTGTGATAACTAAAATATGAAATATATGTTCGTGATTCGATATTTTCTAGATAACGTGTAAAAATTGCATCTATTGTTGTTCCGGATTTTGTTGTTGATTCTTTGGGATTGTTATTTATAAGCACACCAAATGTTTCTCGAAGAAAGTTAATTAACGTCAAAGAATCATTGGATCCGAAATTTACATTGAAATCTCCCCCAAGAATCAAAGGGATTTTGTCTTCGCCTCTTGCAAGTGCATTTGCACCTGTGTGGCTGTAAACCAGTAGGGAGCGGTGAATGAAATATAAAGGGTGGTCCAACCAAAACGCACGATGTTAATTGTAAATAAAACAAGAAGTTTTCAGAGAATTATCTTATAGTTCGCGATAGCGAACTCCATTCACGGTAACTGCTTGGCCGACCTCATTTTCGAAGAAGTACGGCCCGATGACGCCGCCAGCCCATAAACCGCACCAAACAGTCACTCTTTGTGGATGTATCGGCTTTTCAACAATCACTCGTGGATTCTCATTTGCCCAAATGCAGAAATTCTGCTTGTTAACGAATCCACTGAGGTGAAAGTGTGCCTCGTCGCTGAAGATGATTTTCTTTGTAAAGTCACCATTCACTTCTGTCTGTTCAACCAACCATTCGACGTATTGACGACGCTTGAAATGGTTAGTAGGCTTCAGCTCTTGAGTCAATTGAAGCTTGTAAACGTGTAAATTCAAATCTTTATTCAAAATTTGCATCAGTGATGTTCGTGAGATGTTCAATTGTTGAGCACGACGACGAGTCGAGGTTGACGGCTCTTCTGCTACAATATCGCGAACAACAGCAATGTTTTCCGCAGAACGAACTGGGCGAACATGCACAGGTGTTTTCACATTTCCTACAGACCCGGTTTGCTGAAATGTGCGCACAATTCTCCCGATTGTGGACACATTTGGTCGATTATGCTGACCAAAAAAGTCACGAAGTGCACGAAATGCACGAAATGCATTTTGATTTGAAAGCCCATTTTCGTAAAAGGCTTCAACAATCTTAACGCGCTGCTCAATTGTGTACCTCTCCATGGTTGAATTTGTCAAACACTGAAAGAAAGAAATGTCAAATGAAGTTGGGCAAAAAACTTGACGTTAAGGTGTGACTCACAATTAACATCGTGTATTATGGTTGGACCACCCTTTATCTGGCCGAACTATTATGAACCTGGGTTCATAGTTATTGTTTTTAAATACTTTCTGATTAAATATGGAAAACTTTGATAAAAATCAATTACTTAATTTTATCTTATCCAGAGTCAACTGTTTTCAGTTGTTTCTTAGACATTGGCACATGGACGTAAAAATATTTTGTTATAAGATTACTAAACAAAATTTATTATCTACAGAAAAAATAACTCAAAAAGTGAAGGTTTTAATAAATACATGAAAATAGCACTATTTAACAGACAATATGTGGTTGTTCACCGTCAAAGTATACTATAATATTAGCAAAATATAAGTCGGGAACTGAGAAAAGAACCACCAAACCGCAAAGCGGTTATCAAGAAGTTCCCGAATAGCAAGCCTATTTAATTTAACATAATTGTTATAGAAAACAACTACTCCTCGGGCTAAAGCCTCGCCAGGCATTGAATTATACCTAACAGCGATCCCCGATCTCTTTCTCGTATTTCTGCATCAGATAAGGTTTCATAAAAGAAAACCCGTCTCGGGTAGGATTCGACAGCTATACCCCACTATAGAGATTTTATTCGGTATTTGTTCAGGATCGGCGTATCGTGTACGGAACAGATGAGAACTAATAAGTTCGAAATAACTGTCTGTCGTTGGGTCCCATCCGGGACAGATGTCGAATCCTACCCGTGGCGGGTTTTCTTTTCTGAAATTATAATATTTCACAAATTATTTCTAACGACGTTACTCCCGAAATTTAACAATGATATATCGAAATTTACAAACCTTTTTCGAGATTAAAGTAGGCTGTGACATGGAATACGCTCATATTGGTTTGTATAACATTTTTAAAATAATTTTGTGAAAACATATCAAAAATAGGATACAAATTTTCCATGAACACCGAAAGTTATACGCCTCTCGATGCCTGTTTTGCCAACCAAATTCGCATCATCAGAGAATGGTTAAAATTCAGTTTCAATTGTCTTCTGGTGTTGCCAAGTTGGTTGGCGAAACGCGCACCGAGAAGCTTGTCGAAAGAAGAAATCTTTCGATGTTCGCGAAGAACTAGTCTCCTGTTTTTGTTGCTATATTGAATGTCCCTTATTATGTCTCAACCCTGGTTATGGCAAAGTGGTTGCCGCAACGCACGTCGAGAAACGTGTAACATTCCAGTGTTCGTGGAGAAGTCGTCTCCTTTTTTCTTTAGGGTGCTAAAAATAGACTAGATTATATTATAATTATAATAATAATGCCTTTGTTGCCTAACAGAAAAAGTCCATTTTAGGACAAAATACAAATAAATGCATATACGTGTACAGTATACAACTAAAAAATAAATAACAAACAGGTAATCTCTAAATAAGTTTAACATAAATAAACAATGGAATACTTCAGTGGCATATAGCTTACAGGACTACAGAACTACATAAACTAACAGAACTAACTACAGAACTACCGTAAAATATAAAGGTTTTAAGGTTGCAGTGTTATTACATTATATCGTATTTCTAATCATGAAATCAAGGGTTCTATATTAAGAGCCTGATGCACGTGATTGATATGCCCAACGAACGATAGTTTATCATCAAAGTACACACCAAGATCTTTAATATTTAAAGGACTTTTTAAAATTGTACCACCAAGAGAATAGTCAAATATTAATGGTTGCTTCTTTAAGGTATACGAGCAAACTTCATATTTCTTATCTATGTTTACTGATAGTTTATTCTCTGAGCACCATGATACAATGATGCATTTTCGCAACCTCAATTGATAATCTGAGCAGGTTAATCTAATTGATAATCTATATTTAAATATAATTGTAAGTCATCGGCAAAAAGAAGAAAGATACTGTGGCTAAACATTAGAGACAAATCGTTAATAAATAAGATTAAAAGTAATTGTCCTAAATTTGAGCATTGAGATACTCCAGAGGATGCTAAGAAAATGTCGGATTTAAAACCACTATATGAACACAATAATGTACGTCTGGATAAATATGATTTTAATAAGTGAAGAAGATTACTACTGAATCCATATAATTCTAATTTTTAATGTATTATTATTCACCTTACCAAAGAAAAAAAATCAATAGAGTATCCAAATAAAATTTGTTATTCAGGGTTATGGCTGAGGCATAATTCCATTATAGATTGTATCTATATCATATATGGTCATCAGGGAGGATGGAAACCTTTCCATTGAGAGAATTAGGAGTTGGGTAGAGGGAAGGAAGCTAAGACTGGCTATTGAAAAAATGGAGGCCATCCTCTTCACCAGACGGAGGAAGCCATCGCTCATTGAATTTAGAGTAGGACAAACTGCAATCGAACCAGGAGGTGCACTGAAGTATCTAGGGGTGTGGATTGGACCCGAGACTGCATTTTATACTTCACTTAGAAAATACAATGGCAAAGGTTGGGAGGACAGTGACGACTCTGGGGCGACTTATGCCCAATGTGAGGGGTCCCAGAGCGGCCAAGAGGAGGGTCCTTACGAGAGCGGCACAGTCCATCCTGTTGTATGCCGCTCCCGTTTGGGTTGACATTTTGGACGTGGATAAGTGGAGAAGAATGGTTGGTAGCATGCGAATAAGGGCGGCGGTGCGTGTGGCGAGTGCTTATAGGACGGTGTCTGGGGCCGCGGTGCTGGTTATTGCCGGTATGCCTCCCTCCTTCTCGCGAGGGGAGAGAGGAGGTGTACCGGGGGTCTGAGAGGCGAGATGCTAGGGAGAGGCTGTGGATGAGATGGCAAGGGCGGTGGGATGCAGAGACATGCGTGGCATGAACTAGGTCTATTATCCCAACCCTTCGGCCATGGGTTGAGAGGAAACACGGGGAGATAGGATAGTATCTCACGCAGGTGCTATCGGGCCATGGATTCTTCGAGGAGTACCTGCGTGGGATAGACAAGGTGGATGGGGATGAGTGTGTATACTGTGGAGAAAGGGGCAACCCCGAACATATGTTACTCAAATGCCCGAGGTGGTCGGATGAGAGGGAAGAATATATCTTAGGAGTGGGTCGGCATGAAAGCGTGAGGGAATTGGTGAGTGGAATGGTGAAAAGTGTGAATGTCTGGATGCTTCCGGAGAGAGTGATAATTAATATAATGATGAAGAAGAGCTAGGGAGCTAGGCCCAAACCCTTAATCGTTTTGACGGACGGGGCATGTAGGGCAATGGAAGAAAACTACAACATCTAGAAATTGATATACCCCTATCTCGATGAGAAGCGCAAGCGGTTCCGAGGTAGATGGGACATAGATCAGGGGAACCACTTGTCCGGCTCGCGCAAGCACCGGCTACGTCCCCCTTTAAAAGAAAAAAAAATTATAGATTGTATAATTTGATAATGCATTTTCAGTACATTCAATCCTTTGACAATGTATTGTCATTAAGTTGTACAGCTTGTTACCAGATCAGATAAAACGTTATCGTAAACATATTGCAATTATTTCCAAATAATTTTCCTCCAAATAAAATATTTGGCACCATTATATTCATTCAATTGATAGAATGATCATATGTATAGAATGATAATATAGCAAGTAAAACCACAACTTAATATTCCTTTAGATATCATTTAAAAAAATTGATATAAACTTACCATAATAAATCATATGTACATAAAATATTCTAGTTTCTACTGCATAAATAATAACTGAGTAATCATTTTAATTGGCAAAATTATATTTAATTAATCTTGGGGACGTTTATATATGAAAGTAATAATTTACTGTTAACAAAAAAATAATTTCTATTGATAATGTTATTCTAATATGCAAACGAATTACTATAATAAGAGAAATTATCGTGGAAAATAAAAACGGGGAACATGCAGATATTATCGAGTAATGCAAGTGAAGGTGAAATTTGTTTTATAATTGGCCACGCTAAATTAATTCCAATAAATGGACAGCCGTTCGAGAATTAAGAAAGAATTTAAGGTTGACCTTGTTTAATGACATCCTAGACGTGTAGTCTTATTTGGCAATTATCAACATGACAGTTTGTAGTCGAGTAAAAGTAAAAGATTTATTCAGTAGTTTTCCCTGTTCCTTCTGATCTATCACTTTCTATATGCGAGCAAAATGGTTAGCAGTTAATTGCTGTAATTTTATCGGAGCTTGATTTTATGGATATTTATTTGTTTATTTGCTTTTGATAGTAAAACTTGATTTACCCATTTATTACAATATTTAGAAATGTTTGTAACAATATGGACATACATACTATTAAAAATAATATAAGCAAAATCAGTACATCTTTGATAGTACACATCATATTTTCAATTTTTTTTTCCAAATCTGTATTGCTTCTCTAAACGATTCCAATTTTATTTCATATGTTTACAATTTTTTTAAATTACTCTTGTGAACTTGCATGAATTGACGACATAACTAGAGGCCACATTGTTTCTCACTCGCTGTTATGCTTTTCCTGGACGGAAGTCGAGAAAGCATTTTATTTAAATTTCAAGATGAATTCTTATTTACTTAACATTCATTGTAAGTCAGTGTACAGTAAGTAGAGATAATCTCGTTCTCTAAAGATTTGAACGAAAGTTATTTAATTCCTTGAGTATTATGAAATTACAAACTTAAAATGATGTATTGTTTATTAGAATGGGGTGCCATTTGTTTCTGTAATGCAAAACGAGTAAATATTAAATAACGCTGGGGAACAGTCGATTTGTTGCCAGGAATTTAAGAGTAGATTTTGAGTACATTACTGCCCCTGGTGCTGAAAATGGCGTTACTATTTCTTGATGATTGGCTCTAGTTTCTGAAATAAACATACATGATAAATATTAATGCAAAGTAAGAAAAACTAAAATATAAACAGAAATTAAAGAATAATTGACACAGAAAATATTAAAAATAATAAAATAGTCTTCTTTGTGCGATTTTTTAAATATATTTGCTGTAAAGAGTCCCTCTGTAGACTTCAATAGTAATTGGCCATCTCGTGGCAATCCCACCTTACTTGATACCTTTCTTCGATTATTCGGATATTCTGATGAAACCATTCATCTTGTTTGTGATTTTACAAAATGTTTCGTTAAACCTAGTTTGATGTGACGAGGTGATAGTTTTCTTTTCTCTCTCTTTATTAATGGCTCGTGAACAACATTGTTTTCTCCAATGTCCATAGCATCTTTCAAAAGCCAAACGGTTTGCTGCCAATGCTTTCCTTTTGTGCTACTATCCCACAAACAAGGGTGATAAGCAAGGGCCTAGCGTACATGGATGCGAGTGATGCGTCGCATCCCTTAAAAAATTGGCAAATTAGTATTATTTAAAAGTTCAATCAATTTATTGAATTATTACAATTTTTTAATTATTTTAAACCGACCGCAATCATACATTAGTTACTTTAAACGCTACCATGAACTTTTTTATTTCAATTCGGCCGTGAAAGCGCCCGAAATTATTGGACTCCCGCGTTACTTGCAGTGCTGAAATGCGTTCGTCCACGTTACATCCAAGCTACGCGTTAGCTGACCGAAAAGGTCAGTGATCTCACGCAGTCAACAGTGGAACCTCGAGTGGATGTGTGTCGTTATTTCCGCACTCAGTTATGCGATTATGTGAACGCATCTTGACGACTGTTGCCATAACATAAAGAAGATTTGGAGGCGCTGTTTCCGGTAATTGTGAAAAACTAAAATGAGGAAAGGGATCGAGAAACCGATATTTGTAGAGGCCTTTTAACTTTATTGCGTGACTTTGACTTTAATTTTTTTTTTGCAGTGTTTTCTGCAATATTCCCACAATCCGGGAGTATGTTTAAAATTCTACAGGCAAAAATATCAGATATTAGTTTCCTGTAATAAAAAGATTGCAATTCACATATTCAGAAAAGAGAAACGAGAACAGAGTTGTGTTAGGAAATCAACCACCAAGTAAAGAAATGCGTTTGGATTCAATTACTGAAGAAGATAAGAAAAACACCTACGCACGATGGTTTGATGAAATATTGGACGTTATTACTTTGAACATTAGCGAATAGTTTGGTGAAATCTGTAAACCGAAGTTCTTAAATCTAGATTCCATACAATTTACTTCATTCGTAAGTAACTTATAAGTCGGAAATCGAGAAAGGAACCACTAAGCCGCCAAGCGGCTATCAAAGTAGCTCCCGAATAGCAAATCTATTACATAATCGCTCTAGGAAACAACTACTCCTCGGGCTAAAGCCCCGGCAGGCATTGAATTATACCCAGAAGCGATCCTCGACCCCTTTCTCGTGTTTCTGCACGATCAGATAAGGTTTCAAAAAATAAAACCCGCCACAGGTAGGATTCGACATTTGTCCCGAATCGGAACCGAACGACATACAGCTGTTTCGAACTTGTTTGTTCTCATCAGTGCCGCATACGGTACGCCGATTCAGGACAAATGCCGAATGAAATTTGTGGCCTATACATCTTTATCGATACGATCTCTGTCAGTAACTTATAAGTCGGAAATCGAGAAAGGAACCACCAAGCCGCCAAGCGGCTATCAAAGTAGGTCCCGAATAGCAAAACTATTACATAATCGCTCTAGGAAACAACTACTCCTCGGGCTAAAGCCCCGGCAGGCATTGAATTATACCCAGAAGCAATCCTCGACTCCTTTCTGGTGTTTCTGCACGATCAGATAAGGTTTCAAAAAATAAAACCAGCCACAGGTAGGATTCGACATTTGTCCCGGATCGGAACCGAACGACATACAGCTGTTTCGAACTTGTTTGTTCTCATCAGTGCCGCATACGGTACGCCGATTCATTCGTAAAACGTTTTCCTGACGAACTTTTTGCTTCTTTAGTAGATATATATGGAACATTCTTTGACGCAAATCGTTTAAAAAGTTAACTTTCAGTGATTTATAGTGATCCCGATATGAGAAAGAGCACTGTGTTTGAGCTTCACCAATATATTATCTCCCTTAAATTATCTTCTGTTTTCCCGGAGCCATCGAAATTGTGTCGTTTCATTTTAACTATTCCTGCCACAAGCAGTTCCGAGGAAAGATCATTTTTATGTTTAAAGAGAATAAAGACATCGAAATTCTCAAAAACAGCTTTAGCATTAATAAATATTGAAAGTGCCTTGTTAGAAGATATGAGATCGTCTCCACTATTTGAAACAGTGATAGACGTTTTTGCTGGATAAACTAAAACCGAAGAGTTGATCTTCATTTTAAAAATTAGGATATATATACCTCGGCATAATCATTTTTGGTTAGTGTCTTTTTTTATTTTGACCATTTTCATATGGCCTACCATACATCCGACTATACCTCTTCCCCTTATAAAATTTTTATCACATCCCTACATTCTTTTCTCACGCTACGCTCCTGTTAACAAGGATATTTCGTATATCCACTTTATTGTCCAAGAAGTATGGTGACCATTTTTGAATCGACACAAACAAACCATTGATGCCAAGAATAAGCAAGTTTTTCTAATATCAACTTAATATTTTCATATTTCTCTCTAAGCTTTGTTGAATGGCCGATTGGACTCGACGCAAACTTATTTCAATTGTGCAGTACTACACAATTCATGCTCTTTTTAGAATTATCCACGGAAAGCCGCCACTCATCTAACAAATTTCAGGAGCTTTTATTATTTCAATAAACGTAGTCAATTTAGCTAAAATGAAGATATAATGTGACATTAGGATCCTCGAGTACTAAGAAACTGATCTTAAATTTGTAGCAACATATTTTTTTTGTTTGTGTAATTAATGGTAAAAACTGTTATCCTTTGTGACGATTACTAACTGTATACCCTTGGAGTATTTTCTGAAAACAATTTATGATTTTTAGTTCTATAATATGAAGACACCACATGATCTATAACATTGTTACAAACGTAAATATTTATTTTTTAAATAGTTTGTTTGGCGTTTATATAACATAATAGTTACAGTTTAGTAACCATTGCATTTAAGCAAACAATTTGTTGCCACCACGTAGTAATATAACTAATACAAATTAGGGACATCTAAAAACATATAACAGAAAGTGAATAATTCATAACAATTATAAAAATAGGTTTACACTAAACGTTTACAATGTGTTCCATTCAGGGCTTGGCAATGTCTAAGATGGTGAATAAGTTGTGATTTTGTTTCATTTCAGTTGTTCTGTTATAATAAGAGCCGCTCGATTTAGTCAGCGGGACAGTATTGCCGTATATGTGTGCACACGTGGGGACGGTGAGTCGTTGAATCAGCACCTCCGTTCGATCAAACAATTATCTCTGTTAAATATTTGTTTAGTGTGAGCTGTGAATTTTTATAAGAATATTTTTGCATTACCAAGTGCTAACCTATTATGTTGACCATACGTATGACAAACAAATTACCACTTGTTGATCAAGGAAATAAGTTTGTATGGGAATTTCCAGACTTAAAATACGATGGTGTAAAAATAATGTTTAGTTTGTGATAAACCTTTGTTATGCGATAAAACGGACTGTACGCAACACGTAAATAGTGAAAGTGGTCTGAAGCAATCGAGGACTGAGTTTATGTTTAACTTTTAAGTTTTTATATTAATTAATTATTTATTTGATTTAACAAAGAAATAAATGGATTAGTATCATCTACAAGAGTAGTCTTTTTCAAATCTCCTAAATGTATTCGAGAATTAAGCCGAAAGTGTCCCGCTATGCGTGAACTACCACCACATGTGCCGATTCTTACTCCCTAGGAAACATGGTTACAAGCAACATTTTAATATTTTCAGAATTCTCATAAAATAAAGTTTGTAGTATTCGAATTTAATCCTATCAAGACAACTGTTACCAAAGAAGGTCGAGTGATTTCAAGATCTTTAAGTTGAAATGGATATATAAACTATTCATAATAATTACAAGAAACTAGTGGAGGCAATAGAAAAATAGAAAAATTACAAAATCCTTCTTTGTCGTTAGTGTAGTCACTATATTACAAGATATTATAGTGATACATAGTGATTATATCATTAGATACTGAGCAATAATTCTCTTCATATAACAATATTTTTCTACGGCGAACATTACTTATTTAAACTGTAGAAACATACCTAATGCTGTAGGTATTTAACAGAACTAAGTAGTTCTTAGTAGTGCTTATTATAACCTTATGTTGCTTATATTATTTTATTTTAATTATTACAAAGCCGCGAATGTAACGCCTCTGGTACACTAACAAAACGAGCAGCTGCAGCTATAACGATTTTTATTTCCTGTTGATTAACAAAGTTCCCTTTATTGTTTGGACCCACAGAAATTAGAACATCCTTCCCCAGAAAGCTTACAGGCAGGTTTTGTGTAAGGGTAGGTTACACATATAAACGCGGACAAATACCCAGCCCTGAGGAAAGTGCCAAGTTCCCTCTGGTGAGAATCGAACTCACGCAGACAATGTGCCCAGTATTTGGCCCAGTTGCCACCCTGTTACCAAATACCAAGTCAGCACCGCGGCACCATGAGAATAAGACCATGCGTCACCCATCCAAGTCGCAACCGTGCAATCCGTTGCTTGACTTCGAACAGCGCAGGTCCGACAATGAACGAAGTACGCTACTTCATCCTCTTGTTGTACATTTCTATATGTAAAAAGAAGATTTCTTCAAATGGATCAATAAAATATGGGTTTGTATTAACAAAAGTATTGATGGCGTTATAATTTTCTCAAAAAAATTAAAAAGTAGTTCTCAAAATAGCATTTCAAATACATCTTTTGATATGTCCCAGTGGGCTTAAAAAAAGATTGAGTATCAATTTTATCGAGTTAATACATTACTCTTCGGACTCATTGTACAACAATCCCAAAATTTTAAATCCAAAAAATGTGACGTTAAGTAGGTATATGATGCATAATTACTGAAAAAATTCCAAAAAGATAAAGATAAAGATAATATACATTTGTATACAATACACAGGCCAACAAAGATTTTGTGATTGGACATTGTTTTTTACTTTCTGGCTTAGTTACGTTCCATGAACTACAGAAACAGTGTTTTTTTTTTGTATCCATCACGTACCAGTATTTGCAAATGTACATTATACAATAAATTGTAGTTTTTAAAACCGAGATTCTATAAAATTAAATTTTGCCTCAATCTTTGCGACGCCCCTGTGTTTAATCGGTTTGAAACGTCTACACAAGTATGAGGGATTTACCGAAACAGAGTTGGTTTATGTATTCTGATTATTCAGTAGATCAAAAACCTTACGCGAGGGACAAAACTGAAGGTAGATGTGAGATCAGCGTAAATAACTGTAATAATTTTAACTTATAATATAAACTCTTACTTATAATTTTAATTACTTATCAAACGCAAACCAACTTTCAAAATGTCAAAATTTGTAGGCCTGTGTTATTTTTTAAGAGGGACATTCTGAACATATAATAGATAGATATTTGAGAATAGTTTTTATAGAAACTATTATATTTTATTATACATAAAATAATTTTTGTGCGAAAATTTTAAATATAATTTTAATTTGTGCGACTAAAAGCGTTTTAATTAGGTAATAAAGAAGTTTTTTTATGTATTACATTAGGGAATAAAACATTGAAGTTTCAATAGAGTAAAAATTCACATACACTCACACATACATACATACATTGAGACGAATTAACTATCTAAATAAGATAACTAAAAATGTCTGTATTAATTCCTAAATCCAGTGTTTAATCTGCACATTCTTTATTACTTAAATTAATGTGACCGCGTAAACTCGTGCTTCTGAAAATGATTTTAACAATAAAAACATATGCCCAGAAATAGATGTGAATTTCCGTATATTCAGGACACCCTTCTATTAACAGAATTAAAAATGTTATAACTACCTCCACCACTGAAACTGCCTTGATTGTCGTTTAACTGTCTTAAATTACTATTAAAATCGAGTCATATCAGTCACCTAGAATAACAAAAATAAACATTAAATTATTTTCAACATCTGTATAATCCATGGTGAAACCACCAATTAATTATAAGTTATTTTACCTTTAAAGTAAAACGAATAGCGGCGTCGTGACATATCAACATATCAATACGTTTTTAATAACTTTAAAAGGATGCTCCTATTCATTTTCGCAAACGCATACAGTATGAGGTTAAAAAAAAACACCAAAGTTCATCGAATTCTCATGAACTTAATGGCGAAACTTTCACACTAAAATATGCGCAAATGATCATCATCATTTTAAACGAGAAGAAAGCCGCCAAGACTCATCTTCATTTACTTGTTGATTGCACTATGCGGTACGGCGATGCAGTATGAAAGGAAGGCATCTTAATGTGAAGTGATGTATAGTTGAATTTCTGCATTTATTAATCTTGTGAAGTATAGCTTATTTCATCGCTATTTGCCAAATAAAAAATCTCAAAACATACCGTGGCTTGCTTTTATGGCTAGCCTCAGGTAGACTGTTCCGTTTATCGGCAAGATAAGACAGATTTTTATTTGGCAATTAGCGAGGAAATGAATAATACATTTTAAAAAGCCTTTTTTACTTTCATATACAGGGCATATTATGGTGAGTGGTGCGTTAGAGATTCTTGGATTCTACAAACAGCTGAATATTAACACATGCAGATTTTGCTCAATTGACCAATTTGATAAAAATTTACAAATAATTTTACTATTAGTTATGGAAGTTGGTATCAATTTCCTTATTTTAAGTGAAATATCTCCATTTTTCTATTGGACGCCGCATATATATAGGGAATTAAAATCTTTGCAGGTTAGATTTTCACTTTTTAAGTGAAAATCTAAAGGGATTATGTTATATATATATATATATATATATATATATATATATATATATATATATATATATATATATATATATATATATATTGGGAAGAATGTTTCTTTGGTCAAAAGTCATTTTACGATTGTATAAACCTGAAGGGTAGATACGAAAAATGGTCGGCTGTAGGCGACATATTTAAATTCAAAATAATCTGCGTTGACCTAAAGTGGCCTCAGCAACGATTTCTATTTTACCTACATCAGAACAAGAATACGTTGGCAGGTTAAGAAATAAAAAAAAACACATTAATATAATTATCTCATCTAAACAAAATGTACTTATTGTAATTTTTTTATTAAAATATGTAGATGTTTCCAAATATTATGGGAACTTTTAGGATGTGAGGATTAATATGTTAAGGGGCTACATCCACCTAAAATCTTCAAAATGATCCACAATTTTTTTATATATTATTATAGTATTAAGGCTTGAGAATATATTCTGAAAGTTTCAAGTCGATATCTTTAAAATTTACAGAGATACAAAGCTTTCGGTCACGTGGTTGAGGGCGGCTAATGCTGCTACTTACGCCTCTAAATGAGTGCCCTCGTCGGGTGCGGAACAATGATCGACTTAACTAATCAGTGACAAACTTGAGAAATCATTGGTTCATGCATTATTTTCCTTCTGTATTTTAATAATGTATACGCACAAAATTTCTCGCGCTAAGAAAGATAAACAAACACGAGAATTCATCATCCTAGAAAAAGGCCTCGTTTTTTGAATCCGAAACGGTGACCGTCATATCTCGAGGACCGATCGACAGATTCATTTGAAATTTAGCACAGTTATGCTATAAGCCGCTGTTAACAGAATGATGTCGCATTTTTCAAAAATAACTAAAATTGTTTAAACAAATTACGATAGTAACTGCGTTTCTTACCGAATTTTCGTACTTAAGTTCCATGTGCCCTTTTTTAAAGAACAATTTTCCGAAATGGCGATCGTCATTATGTTTCGTATTAAACTTCATGATAGTTTACTATCTTTGATTTCAGACGATCAGTTTTAGCAGGAGAAGGGTCGCCGCTAACCGTGTCGCAAAATAGGTGCTCCACTTCCGGCGGGCATGTCTTTTCCGGTTTTAAATATTCTTAAATTATGTTCTCTTTATTATGTTTACAATAAATTTATCTTCAACTTAGAAAAAAATGTTTATTTATCATTAACTGTTCCTAAGAAAATTCATCTCGAATATTGATTATTTTTTCATTTTCTAGGTGGATGTAGCCCCTTAAGGGCCTATTGAATATTATATTTTATAAATTTAGCCATATAAAGAAATGATGAAACCCACTTTTATATTTTGATTAAATACAACACTAATAGAGATATGCAGATTTGAAGCATTAGACAGTTCTCAGAGATATAAATCTTATACGCACCGACTATCTCTTTTACGTGTTAAACGGATAAAATTAGTGTAATTTAATAATCACCTTCACTATAATGGAATGCAATAGAAACAGAATTATCATCTGCCGATGAATGTGAAAGTAAAATTGGCTCGAATTTCCTTATAATGACCCGTATAATGACAGTGGAATAAGTAAAGGGAAACGCCATGTGATATGGTTATATTGCCTTATATATAAAAAATGTGGTTTCTAACGAGAGACACTGTTTTTATCGTTTTACAGCTACCTACTGTATAAATATATGTATACTTGACCGAACTGAATTTACGTTATTTCTCTTGTACGGGTCTCATACAGAGAAAAAACTCGAATATAGGGTGTCTCAATGTGAACTATATGATTTAAATTGTGTGTCACTTTTGTTCTCTCAAAGACAGGGCGATAATACTAATATTAATTTCAAGGTATTATTTGCACCAATGCACCAAACCGTGCATCTCTGTGGATGAATTTCTTTTTCCTGAACAGCATGTAGATTTTCAGCACCCCAAATTCGACAATTCTGTTTACTGACGTATCCATCAAGATGAAAATGTGCTTCATCGCTGAACAAAATTTCACCTTCTTTCTTTGTTAAGACCCAGTTAACAAATAATGTATGATGTGTAAATATTCTGCAAATTTTAATTGTTGTGTCAACTGAATTTTGTATGCTGACAGATGCAGATCGTTCTTTAAAGTCTGACGCGTGGTGGCTCTTGACAAATTTAATTGTTGTGCACGACGTTGAATTAATGCGTTTAGATATTCCCATACACTTTCTCTCACTACAATATTTTCATCTGACCGACAACAACGAGAACGTATTGGTGCTGCCTTATCAATAACAGAACCCGTCTCTTCAAATTTCTTGATTAAGTTACGAACTGATAACTTTGTAGGCGCTTCATTTTATCATAATTTCATGAAAATTTTTCTTAATGCAGACGTAATTGTATGCTGATTTTCATGAAATAGTTGTACACAAGCTATTTGTTGTTGAATGGTTAATCGCGATATGTTTGTATGGTTTGTAGATAACAGTCTTTAAGTATTGACGCCCTATCTTTGGCAGAACGCAAATGGCGTGCAATTCAAATCTTATAGTTCCAACTGAGACACCCTATACAAGATAATTAGAACAAATAGTTTCACATTTAAAAAATCATTTACAGAATTTTTGGTACGTTGAGCTAAGGTGTGACGTCACCTCGTTTTATCAACAAGCCTCTATACTTAATAGAATGAATTGGTGGGCTTATATGGAATAGCTTTTTACGGGAGATACAGAAAAATCTACAAGAAAAAATTAAATGAAAACTATTGCATTCGTTGAAAAATAACACAGCCCTACAAAAGAAGTACTATGTGCTGCAGAGTACATAGGTTATCTCAATGTTTTTTGGTGCGTTGAACACGAGTCTGAAATAGATTTGATCTATCACGCCAGGATTTTTCCTAACCTCAAGAACATGGCTGATCAACCATGTGACACGAAATCAACGAAATATATACGGGGAATTCCCGGGAACTTAGTCTTTGTGGATTTTTGAGGCCGCAGATACCGAATTTGGTGTAAACTTTCACAATTCAAAAAGTCGTATCCAATACGGCGGAAGAATTTTTTTGTACTAAACTTGGTATTTAGAAGTTTTTTAGGTTACTGATAACGAATCGGAAGTTCAGCTTTCAAAATTAAACATAGTTTATCCAATATGGCAAACACATTTTGCAACACTTTCCGATCGTCTACAAAATTTGGTATTTGAGCTCTCTTCAGGATACTGATAACACAGGCCAACAAAGATTTTGTGACCGAACTGTTTTTGACTTTTTGGCTTAGTTACATACCGTGAACTACAGAAACACAGTTTTTTTATTTCCATCACGCACCAGTATTTGTAAATGTACGTCGCACAATAAATTTGTATAATAGTTTTTAAAACCGAGGTTCTACAAAATTAAATTTTTCCTCAATCTTTGTGACGCCCTTGTGTGTAGTCGGTTTGAAACGTATACACAAGTGTGGGGGATTTACCGAAACAGAGTTGGCCGGTGTGAATATTGTCGTGTAGTTATAATTATTATTATTATTATTGATTTTTTGATTGATTTATTGATGTAGTAATTATTATTATTATTACTATTATTATTATCATTAATTTTTTATCCTATTAAAATTAACCAAACTATTTAGCAGCATATTTCCTATAAAATAAAAGTAGAAAATATTCAGTATCTAATTAAATAAGTCATAGGAATTAAATTAATAAGTAAATTCAACATTATTTATAAATTATTTTTATTCATTATTAACATTCCGCATAGCAGAAATTTATCATGTAAGGCATATACAGAATGTCAAGTTTCATATTTCAATTATAACTCATAACCGCGCTATACAAACGCGCAAGTAAACAAACTGTTCAATTCAACCTATAAGGGAAATGCTGAATAAGTAATTAGGAATCATATAAATACCGTAAATTATTAGATCGGGGGGGGGGGGGGAGTCGAGCAGTCGATCAGTCGATCTACACCACCGATCTCTCCCTGAACATGGCTTACTGGTAAGAATTATTTTATTTTATATTATAATTATTATTTGTTTAACATTTTTGTCTGTCTTATTGATCATGCTACGTGTGTAGTAATAAATGTTTTCATCATTCACTTTAAATAATTATTAATAAATGTTTTTATTATTTATTTTAACTAATTATTTTTCTTGTACTTCGGTACGAGAAACCTCTCCAAGCCAAGCACCCCCTTAACGGCCGAGTCACAGCTTACTCAATAAGCTGTGGCCCTGGGTCGTGACAATATTTCGGCTTTCTACAATTCGGGTATTTACATAATCGCTGTAGTACGTTTTTAATGTGGGTACATTTACTCGTGACATCGCGTCGTGTGTATTTATTTTGTTTTAAAAATGCGTAGAAGTTGTAAAAATACAACAGATATATTGTGTCTTGTGATAAACTTAACACCTGGTTCAAAAAACTTTATTTATGAAAATTTGATTAATTCGTAAAACATTCTTTTACCGCCACTTCATTTTAAATTAGGATTAATGAAGTAATATGTAAAAGCTATAGATGAAATCGGAATTGTTTTAAGTACTTATGTGACAAATTTCCAGCTATTTCTGAAGCAAAGTTAAAGCAAGGAATTTTCATAGGACCACAAACAAGAAAATTAATGAAGGACCAACAGTTTGAAGAAACAATGACAGAAATTGAAAAACAATATTGGATATGCTTTAAAAATGTAAAATGTAAATTTTTTAGGAAATTATAAATGTCCGCAGTATGAGAAAATTATCAACGAAATGCTGGATAAGTTTAAGCAGCTTGGTTATAATATGAGCATAAAAATTCATTTTCTGCATGCTCATCTGGATTATTTTCCAGAAAATCTTGGTGCTGTTAGTGAGGAGCAAGGTGAAAGGTTCCATCAAGACATAAAGGAGATAGAAAGTAGGTAACAAGGTCGATGGGATGTGGCGATGATGGTAGATGTAGAAAATGGCTATATGCCGAAAAGAACGTCCAACCAATGATTATACAAGAAAAATTACAATACGAAGTTTCTTGTTGAAAAGGGAAAGATTTTCAAAGAAAAGAGAAATTAGAGACTCAAAACTATTTGTGCTGTTGCTTTTTACTATGTTTTTAATGTTTATTAAATATAATGTCTATAAAAATATAATTTTTTCTTTAGTTTTCAATTTATTCATATTATTTAGTTCATCAAAACCCTTACGTGAGGGACAAAAATGGAAGGTATATATAAAATTGGCGTAAATAGCTCACTTATAATCACTTATCAGACCCAAATCAACTTTCAAAATGTTAACATTTGTAGGCCTGTGTAATGAATCTGGAATTGAATTTTGAAAAGTCAAACGGCTGATCCAATGTAACTGACGAGTTTCTCAAAATATATTCGGATCTCTTCGAAATTTAGTGTTTTAAGTTTCGTAAAGATCCCAAATTTTTTTGAGAAACTTGTCGTATCAGCCGTTGTATCAACCATTGTAATTTTGAAAGTGTAACTTCAGATTTATTTATCGGTAAGCTGATAAACTCTCAAATACCAAATGTTGTAGACATCCGGATAGTGTTGTCTTATATTGAATCCGACACTTTGTATTTTTAAAGTTATACATTTTCGTGAGTGATGACCTAGAACACTCCCAGATACCAAATTTTCTAGATATCCAAACTTGTAATAAAAGATTCGTCCGCCATTTTGGATCCGTTATTTTGAATTGTGAAAGTTTTACTTCAGTTTTGTTACCTTTGATTTCAAAAACCCATAAATACCAAGTTTCTGGAAATTTCCAACATATTTAGTTGATTTAATGTCACGTACTTGATCCGCCATGTTCTTTGAGGTTAGGAAAAAATCATGACATGATAAATTAAATCTAACTTCAGATTGGCGTTCAGCACATTAAAACATACAAGAATAGGTTCGATATGAGAAAGGGGGTGGCGCAATATTATTGCGATTTGCTTATTTGTCTTAAATATTAAAGGTAGAAGGAGTTTAGTAATTATTATACGAAAAGTATTATTTTCTACAAACAAATGAATGAGTGAGTCAGATCTTAATACATATTAAATACATCCTATATTGGAGTGGAATATTTCCCCCAGAAGTATTTCAAACACCGCGTGGGTATTATTGAGTATACATAAACACAAATAGGTGAAAACGACGAGTAAATGTTATATAAAATAGAATGTGAATATTTCTTCGACATCTGTTGCAAAAACACTTTCTTCACTATATATGTTTATGACTGAAAAAAATAATTCATTTGCAAACTAGGTGGGCGTGACTTACAAAATTCGGAGTAGTCCCACAATCGGTTACCGTGAAACAATAATGAATGTATTGAGAATATATACGTCTAACAATAAGCTCGAAAATAAAATTACACAATGTACACACCTTTCATTAGAACCAGACAAAACGATATGAACCATAGTTGGTGCTAAATGATGCTACATTCACTTTTTTATTATTTCATCATTGTGCTTCTCCTATCTAACAGGAGAAAACAATTTGTTGCCTGCGAATGGATATACGGGTATTATTTTTTTTTTAATTATTCGTAATGGTAAATGATATCTGACAAGCGTGAGATGATGGATGTTGTAACTGAATCTGGATGTGACGCAGTTGAATATAAAATATTTGATATGCTTGCTTCTAGTCAATCTTATAAACAACGTAAAAAAACACCAACGATAGGAAAAGTACTGAAAGGAATAAAAAACTATTTTTTATTAAAAAATACTATAGCAACATTGCTGCACTAAGAGTAATTTTGATATGATATGCCTTATTTTGTTTCTTCATTACAAGTGAAATATTAATTTATCTCAAGCTGCAAGATTAGTTTATCCATAATTAAACAAACTGTCTGCATAATTTATTTTAAGTGCATTAAACATTGTGTACAGATATCGATAAAAAATATTATTTGTGGCCTAACACAATATTATTAATATATAATGAAAATATTGATATTCACCATACCATTGGAATCACATACGAGCCCAGGCTCATAATAGTTCGGCCAGCCATAATTTTACAACCAATGTATGTAAATAAAAATAATAACACTCTCAACACTATTTTATTAAAGAAAAATATTGGTATAAGAAATAAAGTATAAACTTTTAACTTAAACACGATGAAATAGTACTACGTTATGATTTGTCAGTGACAAGTTTGTTAATGTTTGTTAATATAAAACATTAAGATTCGCGGTTCACAATGTTTCGGCCGCTTTATCAAAACTGTGTTATATCAGCTTTATGAACAATAAAAGCTATAATCTGGTAGGCATTGTATCTACCAGCTTAGCGTACTCTTCAGGAAGCGTGCTGTCCCAAACTTTTTGCAATTTGGTATTTAGATCGTTAACTGGATGTTTGCGCTACTGTTTTTTCATTTTATGCCACAATTTTTCTATTGGCGATAGTCTGTACTGCTAGAAGGCCATTTGACAACATCATTATGTTCTGTAAACCAAGCTTTCACAGTTTTTGCTGCGTGGTACGCAGCACTATCCTGCTGGAAAATATACTGCGCATCAGTACCATGACATATTGGTATTGACGGCAATAAACTGTCTGTCAAAATTTGTGTATGTTTCTCTGCTGTCACAGTACCATCTACGACGTGCAATTTTATACCCAGCGTAAATAATACTCAGATCAATTATGCAAGCTTGGCGAAATATGTGGGTATTACACTAGATGCAAGACTTCGCTGGAAGGTCGATGTTCGAAAGAAAAAGGATGAGCTGAAATAAGATTCAAGAAAATGTACTGGTTACTTGGTAAGCACTCTAGCCTATCAACATACTGTTACAGTTTCAAATAAATAGGCCCGCGTACAATACTTTCCTATCTGTTTATGCAGTTGTGGCCCCGTACTATCAAAAACTGCTGCGGATTTGAGGGTTTTTGTGGACATGAAGGAACAAAAAAAAAAGGTCAGACATCTTAGTTGATTGGTAGAAGCAGTGTCTCTTAGTGAAGATTATTTTCCAAAAATACATATTTGTGCATTTCTAGTATAAAATAGTGTTCATTCACCCATTTTGGGGGTTTTTTCGTTAAAAATAATCATCATCGAAGGCCGCCTAACAACGAAGGTATGATATTTTAGACTATGTGCCTGTGAAATCGATTAAAGACAGTAATAACAGCCAGAATCTAAGACTTGTCTCTTATTTCAGGCCTTTTTCTTTTTTTGGGTTTTGTTCTTTATCTGTTCCCGTTGCTGTGCCAGTTACGTGATTTTGAGGTTAGATTACCTCTGAATGCTCGTTAGAGGCGAGGGAGCAGGTAGCAGGATCAATCTTGCCGAGCCGTACCCGGCAGTACGACCACTATAGCCGTACACAGGTCAACCATTTCAATCGGTTACCACGGAAGTTCGCAACACATAAAGTAGCACGTGTAAGAAATAGACGGATCAGTGTGATTGGGAAACATAGAATTAGGTTAGAGTTAGGTTATTCTGTGATATGTATATTCATGTAAAGATAGAAAGGTTAGTACTGTAGTTTCATTGCTAATATAGGCACATTTGTGATATGTATATTCATGTAAAGATAGAAAGGTTAGTACTGTAGTTTCATTGCTAATATAGGCACATTTCCCGTTTTTTGTATAATTAAAGTTTCTCTCCCTTGACCACGGCTGGAAAACGACTGGCGCTCCTTTGCATCCACTCCCACCTCCACTGCAGCTAGCGGGTAGCCAAAGTGAAGGAGATAAATCACGAAAGAGAATTCAGGACTTACTTTTCCAAACTTCCACCCGTACAACCCTTGCTGCGGCACAACCCCTTTCTTGGGGCGTAGCAATACAACAAAATACATCTGTATAAACAAGTCCTTAAACCAGTATGGACTAATGGCATAAAACTCTGGGGTTATACCAACAAGAGTAACATCATAATAATCCAGAGGTGCCACAATAAAGTGCTCAGGAGCATCATCAATACGCCTTGGTATGTCAGAAACATTGACCTCCATCGTGACCTTCAGATAGATACTGTGGACCAAACAATCGACAAATTTGCAATTAACCATGAACGCGACTTCACCAACATGGAACGTCCAAGCTATCCAGCTCCTCGATAATACCAATATCACAAGAAGATTGAAGAAAGTAAAGACTTTTAAGTTGGCCAAATGATGTTTGCTAAAGAAAATTAGAGTAATGTGCGGTTGTGATACACGTTGATATTAATGTAATTAAGTTACTAGAAATTAAGAAACACTAGTGAGTATGTCCTCCTTAGATATAAGTTTTCAAAGTAGTAATTTAAGTTATAACCAAATTACTTGTTAATCGACTCAACGATCAGACTGTTATATAAGTGAATGCCCCAGAAGGGGTATTTAAAGAATATGCTCTTACTTCCAAAATGTCAAAGACGCCGAGTCGACTATTTGACGTTTGGTGGCCAAATTTAAGTTAACCTGTTTGATAAATAATCAGCCAACACTCGTACGTCACCGAAACGCAAAGTGTGCTGCTGTGTATAAGACTGTATGGGAAAACCTGAGGCAGCCAATTAATCGTCGCTCGCAAAACTTGGCGAATTTTCTCTCGGGACTTGGGTCTGCACCCGTATCAAATGCAACTGACCCAGGAATTTGAGGTAAACGACCATAGACAACGCCCTTTGTTCGCCGATTCGGTTCTGGGGCAATTGGAGGTTGACCCAAATTTCGCCAAAAAAAATCATCTCTAGTGACGAGACCCATTTTTGGATGAATGGATATGTGAACAAGCAAAATTGTCAGATTTGGGACGATATCAATCCACACGAGATGCATCAGCACCAAATGCATCCCGAAAAAGTTACTATTTGGTAAGAATTTTGGTCTAGCGGAATTATCGGTTCGGTCTTCTTTTAAAACGAAACTGACATTACCATAACCGTCAATGGCGAGTGCTGCACATCGATGTTAAGCAACTTCTTGTAGCTTAAACTGGATGATATGGATACCGACGACATGTGGTTCGAACAAGACGGCGCTCCGTACCACACAGCGCATGCCCCGGTGGACATTCTGCATGAGCGATTTGAGGTATGATTATCTCACGCAGCGGCGACGGGAACTGGCCACCGAGATCGTACGATTTCAGTACGAACAAATTCAGCTAGATTTTTGATACAAAGTCATTGAAAATTAAACCTCCCGAATATGTGACACCAAGCAAAGCCTCGGCAGACATCTGAACGATGTTATATTCTATACTTAATGTCATAAAATATTCTTTCAAATAGAAAAAAAAATTAAGTGATATCTCACACACAACTTGTTATATTTACATTTAAAAATCGAACGTTCTTATTGGAAGACCCTTTAAAATATAAATTCCATTAATGAAGACATCTCTCTAGGAGAATATCCACCCATCATCACTCCTTCATGTTATAGATGCAGCACCTACTGCCTGTTTTTATTAATTCTGCATTGACCAGTGAAGTGAATACCTACGATTTTCTCCATTGTTTCAATATTGATATAAATTTAACACTGCGTCGGTCGCACCTCTTAGAGTCTCGTGAACCATCGCACTGGAATTATCAGATCCATTTACGAAAGTCTGATATTTACGGAAAGAACTAACTTTTTTTTCTTTGGGTCATAAAAAAACGCAAATAATGTTTTTATATCTTTTATTAAAACTTTTACTAAAAACAAGGCTACTCTTTTAATAAAAATATTAGGTCCCAAATTTGAGCCAAACGGTCTACTGGTTTCCGTGCTTGACGAGTATCATGATAATCAAATTGAATTTTTCCTAACAAAAATTTTAATCTTTGTAACGACATAGTCAACCTAAATATTTCTATGCCGAAACCATCGGTGCTCCAAAGATCTTCAAAGTTGTTTCTTCCAGCTTTATTCTCTCCAGCAATATACAGTAAGCCGATAAAAGCCTTAATTTAGGTTTTATTGGTAGTTAGTGCATCCTGAGTCCGCGAAAAATTGTCACAAATTGTGGCGATGTACTGATTAGTATAATTAACAATCATATCCAACATAATGTCGTCGAACAAGCACAGTCTATTACACCAGGAAGCAATCTTGTAAGCAAATTAATTTGCTCAGTTTTATTTCGGTCGGTGAATGGAGTTTTTTTCAACTTATGGTCTCAACAACTTTCTTTTCGATTTTGCTTTTGCAAATATAAAATGAGTCGTCGCCCTCTTCAACTTCAGAACGCGAATCTACATCACTCTGTGAGAATTGGAGTCCTCTTCGTGCACCTCTATTTCTTCAGTTTCATCCATATCAGAAACTTCATCTATATTGTGACGATGGTTCTTCCGATTGGATGACGGAGTCATCCTTCTACGGTTAATTATATATGAAATGTAAAAATATATATGAAAATGGAAAAAATTGTGTAAAAAATTAATACTTACAAATTAGGTAGCGTGGGATTTGATAGATCCAAGTGGTTCCCAGTCTTACAGCGCAGTCAGTTTCAAGGTCGCAATCACACTGAATTATGTGGCTTCACTAGTCAGGAGGATAGGTGGAAGGAGGACTTCCGACCACCCAGCTCTACTTAGATGTTTACAAAACACTACTACGTGGATCTCAGAGATCCGGAGCGACCGACGGAGTGTTAATTAAGAATATTATTTCAAGGTACCAGTTTACGGTAAAGTATTTTAATCTTGGTACGCTTTAGTTTGAAGGCAACACTTTTCACTCAAAACGCCCTGTACATTCACAGGCACGATATTTATAAACAAATATCACTATGACACAGATTATAGATTTCACGTTTGACTCTATAATGATAATGACCATAATTACGTTTTATTTGATCTGCAAATATTCGAGTTTGCGTTTCCAGACGTTCCGAAAGTTTTAATTCAGCCTTGGGTATTAATTCTATTTATTTTCTATAATGGATTTATCGAATGTTTGCCATGTCCATTTACAAATCACTGAAAATTGTAGATTACCATCGTCTTCTAGTATACTACTGACAAGGTGTGATTCTTCTTTAGCAAGAGAAAGTAGTGTTTCCCAGTCACGATGAATAATTTTGTGTAAATCTAATTCGTATTCGATGTTATGAAAACACTGTTAGGTTGTTTGCGTTTTATGCAGCTTTAATGTTCGGAATAAGAATGTTACGGGATGACTCCCAGTGATTTCTACAGTGGTTTACAGTGACATAAAACTGTATATTACCAATAAACTGTACGTTATTAGTAATAACCGTAAAGTTAATTAACAAATAGAAAACAACGTGCAAGGTTGATAGTTCATTAGAAAACAAAGTTACGTTTCCTGGCCGACGTTCTTGATACTACTTTGTTCAGATAAATAATTAAAATTAATGGTTTCGAAGGAATAAAAAATAATAACTCCTGGACGCTTGTTTTCGTGTTTGAATATCTTAATTTGATTAGGAAATTTTGAAAAATTGATCTTATACAATTCAATGCCATTTACAATAAAAAAATGTACATAATGGAATTATTTCGTTATTTATTAACAAAATGATCTTAGCAGTTTTATAATTTATTATTTTCTAGACATGCTGTATTAATTACTATAGCAGACTGGAATATTTATTTATACCTTGTTGTTCAAGTAAATACAGTGCTTTCGTAGAGTAATGAATAAATTCATCAAAAATTCAAAAAGCAACATTTGGGAAAAACTTCTCAAACTCATAGAATTTTGATGATGATAATGATGAAATAATCATATGCCGATATTTGCCGTATTTTGTCTAACAGAGTTAACACTAAAATACAGTGGTTTTAGTGCTAACTCTGTTAGACAAAACAATAGACTAAAGTGTCTTGGCCTAATTTGGTTAGTCCTTATTGTATAAGGCATTTACAGATGGTGTGGAGGTATCTCCTCACTTCAGTAGTTTGTAAAAACTACCATCTGCCAAGTAAAACTTTGCATCGTATTGATGATATCAAGTTTTAGATATTTCGATTTGGATTGTTTTCGAATCTGTCAAAAGGTGGCGCTTGTTACGCGCTACTGTGGTAGAACTTACCGGCATCTACAAGATGCAAACCTCGCTTATCAAAGGTATACTCACTTGCACTGCACTGACGAGACCCAAGATAAGGTCGAAACCGGTCTACAGTTAGTGGTATCATGAAATAGGGCTTTGCATCTTCATTGTGGTTTTCGAGCAATCTAAACCATTGTATTTTAGTGCTAACTCTGTTAGACAAAATATAGCAAACTTTGCCACATAATTCAGAACTCATCGTCGGCATATAGCCAGGAGAATAGCTGTTTTGGTTTAATTTATTTATATATTTATTCATTTATTTATTTATTTATTACCACCACTCTACAGGAAAATCCATTTACAGAGCAAGAAAGGACAGTGAGTGTTCACATTCTAATTAGATTAATACATTTCACCCACAATTTCTCGCCCACAATTTCAAAATAACATAACCTCAAAACTGATTTCTTGTTCTCTTTTGTAAAATCAAGATGTACCTTACAAATATTTGTAACAGATTTTGTTTTTCATAAATAAACGTATTTTGTATAGAAACGTGAACTTTTATTATTTACATTTCAAGAAACACGAAGAAAACATTAAGCTCGTTCGAATTTCCCACATACAAACGGTCTGTAACAACTGTCGCCGGAGATATTAACTTGCTACGAGTTTCTAGGAGTGACAATGACATGGTGTAAATGCGTGGGTGAATTTGGTATCAAAAATGGGCCCAAAATATGCAAAAATAAATTCAGATCCGTATTTAAGAAATATATCATGATGGCCCTGGATTATGAAACGTCGAAAAATGAAAAAGTAATGATGCTTTTTTATTAAAGCTTATAAAAAAATATTATAGTTTTAAAACTTTAAAACGGACTATTTCGCACGTAAAACATCTCTATCTCGAAATTGAGTGGCCGAGAAAAAATAAAGCAATACATGAATGCGGAATATGTGTTTTATGCGACAGTTTTACTTTTTCAAATAAATCACCCTCGTGCTTTCCCATGAACCCATGTTCATGTCCTATGAACAGGGTGGTGTGTGACCTATCCACCTCAAAATCAATAGATGTCATCTGGTAGACGTCCCTAATCAGAACCAGTCGAAACCCGATCGATCCGATACGACTTAATTAAGTGATCGTGCTAACAAATTTCTCAAGTAGTCCACCATTGTGCTTTCTCATGACCAATGAACATGGTAGAGTGTGTTCTATCCACCTCAAAACGAATAGGTGTCGTCTGGGAGACGTCTCCGGTCCGAATCAGTCAAAACCTGATCGATCCTACATGACTTAGTTGAGTTATCGTGTTAACACAAAAAATCTCTCAGATAATCCACCATCGCGCTTTCTCATGACCCATGGACAGGGTGGGGTGTGTCCTGTCCACCTCAAAATCAATTAGTGTTGTCTGGGACATGTTCCCGATCAGAATCGCTCAAAACACGATCGGTCCGACACGATTTAGTTGAGTTATCGTATTACCAAAACAAATTTCTCAAATAGTCCACCATCGTGCTTTCTCATGAGCCATGGACAGGGTGGGGTGTGTCCTATCCATCTCAAAATCAATAGGAGACGTCCCCGATCAGAATCAGTAAAAACACGATCCATTCGTGCTAACGAAAACAGACACATAGCAAACAAATTTTAAAAACCATTTTTTTTGTTTTTTAGCCGAAAAACAAAAAATAACCCCAAAAACATTTTTGTTTTTTCACTTTTTCTTTACACAATTACATTACTTTTCATCTTATAGTGGAGTGCGGAAAAGTAATATTACAGTTTTAAATTTGTAGTGCTAGTATTTGGCGTTAGCGATTTAAAAGAATTAGGTTTGTCGAAATAATTCATAAACAAAAAATTATTTGTGACATCCAGAAAGGCCATTTGAACAATTACATTTGCCGGAACAGATTTGCCTAAATGTTTTATTTGTTTACTGAGCAGATAAAAACAATTAGGAATAACAGCCATTAATATAACTCTGACCACTGCTTTGCGATTGTACTTTATTCTCATATAAAAGCACTTACACGCCACCACGTAAACTACCTCATTTTTTATTTTAATCAACAATGACAGTGAGAAATCTTCCTCTATTGTCTGTCGCAAAGAGAAAACCTTGAGAACCTTTCAAGTTCAAGTCATTCATTGCGTTATTAACCATTTTATTTCTTCTATTTTTCATTCATTAAGACATCGTTTAGAATAATAATTGTTTTGTAACAAATTATCAAATGAGGCTCCCTCACGAACGAGCCGACGACGGTAACAATGAGGAATTTAAATGTCATATTACAGGAGGAACGACATTGCGTTCGTGTTGTTCCTGGTGGAATATTATACAGGGAACACGTAAAGGTTGGAATATATTCCATAAAATTGTTACCGGGTAAATTAGAAAAAGCGCTGTTTAAGAAAAAATTACTCCTAGTTTTTACGGTACGAATTTTTGGATATATTTATAGTTTATTTCATCGCTATTTGCCAAATAAAAAATCCGAAACGGCTCTTATGTCATACCGTGGCTTGGCTTTTATGGCTAGGCTAAGGTAGACTGTTCCATTTATCGGCAAGGTAAGAGAGTTTTCTATTTGACAAACAGCGATTAAATGAATAGTAGGTACGTATGTTATTGACGTCGTCACTATTGCATGTAGTGGACAGTATCTTTAAATTTGAGACCAGATCTTTGAGAATTTTTTCAATTTAATTTTTCCATTCCTTCATTTCGACATCTGAGAACCTAACGAATTAACATTTTATGCTAAATATATACAGAGTTTCTCACGGTAGCCGTTCGTTAAAAGTCTTCGTGGTTAGAAAAAACTTCTGAATTTCTGAATTTTTGGACTCCATTATTATTCAAAATTCTCTTTGATTTTGATATATTTTCAAAGTCATACCACTTCCGGTTATCCCAAAAGTCGCCAGTAACTTCCTTATTTTAAATAGAACATCCTGTATATTATTTTATTTTTGAATTTCTGAGAAAATTTCATGAGTTCCATCAGGTTTCTCTATACCTATTTTCAACTGTTTCTTAGATATCTTGATTATTTTGAAAATTTTGAAAGATGTAGCCTTATTTTCAACACTGTGGCTTTTACCCCTTTTCGACTGGTGCTAAGCGCTTCTGGGGTAGACGGAAGCACAAGAATGGTACTTTCGAAATCCACAGTGACAATTAATTTATCGCAAACAGGGTGTCCAAAATTTTATCACCAATCACATCATTTTCAAAGTTGAAAAAGTTCGTTATTTCAAATGTGACATTCTGTATATTATTGGATGATCGGATGCAGAATTTGATTCTGCATCGATTCGCTATAACTTTTCCTATACCTACTTCCAATGGTTTTCTTGTTAATCCATTATTTTTTATTAAAAGCCAATGAAACTCTAAAAGTTCTATCTAGGAAGCCTTGATTTTGACAGGAATTGAAACAATGTTGATTTTATGTCAAAGCAGTATCAGCTCACAAATTCGTGAGGTATCTACTTACAATTCTAGTGATTTTGTTAGTTTTCTCAAGTATAGTTTATAAATTAGAATATTGAAGAATATTTCAATAATGATTTGTTAAATTTGTTTTATACGCATGACGAATGTAGACGAATTAACAGACGAATATGCAGACTCTTTAATGAACGATATCCGGACCTACCAACAATGACTCCCAGAAAATTCGCAAGAATCGAAGCTCGATTTATGGCAAATGGGAGTGTAAAGGAAACACGAAATCACCGAAAGCCAGTAATAGATAATGAAAATAACGAGGTGAATGTGTTGGCTTATTTTCAAGCTTATCCGGGGAGTTCAACTCCAGCAGCAGCGCTGGATTTGGGTATTTCAAGAGCATCAATCCACAGAATATTAAGAAAACATAAAATGCATCCTTTTTCTGAGATAATTGTAGATGGATTACGTCTTGGTGATGAGGCAAGACGAGTCGACTTTTGTGAGTTCATGTGCATAGAAATGACCGAAGATCCGAGATTTCTTCAAAAGATTACGTGGACCGATGAATCAAAATTCAGCAGACAAGGAATTATAAATCGCCGAAAAAATCGCTACTGGGCACAAGATAATCCATACGTCATAAGGGAACATAATCACCAGGACTACATTAGTTTTAATGTTTTTTGTTTAATTATGGATAATAGAGTGACATATCAAGTGTACGATGAAAATTTGAATGGAGCTAGGATATCTGAAGATACTCAGAAGGTTTGTTAGTGATTTCCTAAATGCTCTACCTCCACGTGACAGCAAACTGTTGCTATCAGCTAGATGGTGCTCCAGCACATTCCACTATAGCTGTAAACCAGCAGTTAACCTTGATGTTCGAGGATCGGTGAATTGGCCCACAGAGACCCTGGAACTGGCCACTTAGATTACCCGATTTGACGCCGTTGCATTTTTACCTCTGGGGCCGTATACAAGAACTAGTGTACTTTAGGCCTGTAGAAACTAGACAAAAATTATTGAACCTTGTTCACGATGCGTTTACTAATCTAAGTCCTGACGAACTTCGGGAGTCTGTTTCGCGAGGAGTATATGACAGAGTTATCCAGTGTTTAAATCAAAATGGCGGTCATATAGAACAATTATTGTAATTTTACATTCATTTATTATTTCTTGTCATTATGTTCTAATTTTTTTATATTTTTCATTTGTTATTACGTTCTAAATTTTGTTATGTTCCTGTTTTGTTTTCATGTTCTAATTAAAGTGAATTTCTGCCGTTTCAGTCATGTTAATTTTGTTTCGAAAAACAAACGATGTTTCGGTTTCCGCCAAAAATCATATTAAAATAGAAAATATGGATTAGCAAGAAAACCGTTTGGAAATAGGTATAGGGAAAGTTATAGCGAATCGATGCAGAATCAAATTCTGCATCCGATCATCCAATAATATACAGGGTGTTACATTTTAAATAACGAGCTTTGGAAATATTTCAAAATGAAAGAGAATCTTGAATATCCTGGAGTCCGAAAATTCAGAGTCCTAAGTTTTTTCTAGCCACGAAAACTTCTAACGAACGGCTACCGTGAGAAATCCTGTATACATATAACCTAAATAATATATTACATAATTAATTGTAAGTACAATAGAAGCAAAAATTGGAAATTTTTGTATTATGAGACACAATTATGCTAAAAGTCATCCTGTTCATACCTAGAAAGTAGACAATAATAATTTTGTACAGGTAGACAACTGTATTCCTAGCTCTACAAGGAAATCATTATGACCCGATTCGCTAAATGTTTGTGACTTATCTTGAAATGTCTAAAATCATAATAAGTGGCACCCATACAAAGAATAGGATGTCTTGGTAGTGGGAACTATAGTATTTGACTTGCGCGCAATTTATGTTCTGTAAAAGATAGGGCATCGATATTTAACCACTGTCATGTACAAATCATACCATGCCAACATACCGCGAGTAATAGTTTAACAACGAATACTTTGTGTATAACTGTTTTATGAAAGTAGATCATTTACAGTTGCATTCGCACACAATTAAGACAAAATGAAGCACCTATAGAGTTAGCAGTTCATAAATTAATGAAGAAATTTGAAGAGACGAGTTTTGATATTGATAAGGCAACACCAATACGTCCTCGTCGTGGTCGGTCAGATGAAAATATTGCTTCAGTCGGAGAAAGTGTACGAGAGTATCCAAACACCTCAATTTGACGTCGTTCACACAATTGAGTCTGTCAAGAGCCACCACGCATAGGATTTTAAAGAAAGATCTGCACTTGTCACCATATAAAATTCATTGGACACAACAATTAAAAGTTATAGACAATTTACAAGGTCGTATATCTGTAAATTGTGTGTTAGAAAAGAAAAAAGGTGTTGCTGATTTTTGCAACAAAATTTTGTTCAGCGATGAAGCACATTTTCCTCTTGACGGATACGTCAGCAAACAAAATTGTCGAATTTGAGGTGCTGAAGATCCACATACTCTTCACGAAAAATAAACGCATCCATAGAAATTGCACGGTTTGGTATGCATTTTGGAGTGGGGAGTAATTAGACCATACATATGGGGACCGCCATATTGATGATTTGGATTTGAACAATATGTGGTTTCAACAACGGTGTAACGTGTCATACAGCACGTGCAACCATAACTCATACCTTTCCTGATCGCGTTGTCTCGCGTAATTCTGGCATCAATTGGCCTTCGAGATCATGTGATTTATCACTATTGGATTTTTTGCTTTGGCAAGAGAAAATTGTATGCCACCTAGCCAGCAACAGTCAATAACCTCAAAGCAAACATTCAACTTGTTATTTGGGAAATGGAGCCAGTCTTGTGTGCCCGTGTTATGGACAATTTTCGATGTTCTTTTCCATTTATAGCCGTATCGTCTCCATTTTATATTGAAAAATAAAAAACCTCAATTTCTCAAATAATATAAGTTTTATTCGCGAATCACATCCTATCGTTCCTGCGCCTGCAATGAAACTGCGCCACTTTTAGTTTAAGTGACGCAGTAAATAGACACAACTGCAGGTATTAAACCCCTCAAAACCCTCATTGGATGACATAGAGGTAAACCTAGTTACCAGAGAAAGTCAACGTGTGTGAACAAATTGTTGGCACCAGAAATACCAAGACCATTTTTATATTAACGATCTGTAGAATCTATCCGCATATCAAAGAAAAAAATCACAAAAAATTTGCAGCTTTAACATATTTTGGCCCTCTGTCGGAAAAAATATCAAACGTAATACCAAAAGATAACCTACAAATAACCTTCAGACCTAACCAAAAAATATCAAATAGTTTTATAATGCAAAGCAAAAAACTGAGAAAAATAAAAAATCTAAAGTTTACAAGCTTTCGTGTGAGGAATGCAATAACTGTTACATCGGTCAAACGGGAAGAACTTTTAATATTAGATACAACGAACACAAAAAATCGTTTAAAAATCAAAAAAGTAATTCAAATTTTTCAAACCATTTTTCAGAAACAAACCATCATTTTCTCTCAACAAACAAATGAGAAGTTATTCATTATTCAACAAAATCCAAAAAACTAGGTAGATTAGAATCATTTTTTCTAAGAAGTCAAACACAGTCCTTCGAATTGACCAGGTAGATATAGGGAATTCCATCTTTTATTTTCAGCCCTTATTTAAATATTATAACGAGATATTTTCCTGCTAATTCAAGATAAAAATTCCCAACTTTAATTTATATATTCACTGAGCTTGAAAGTATAGTCTTTTAACTACGAAATTGCAGTACCAAAGAATAAAAAACTGATATGTAACAAAACAATTCAGTGTTCGTTATTTACTTATCATTACCAGGAAATTTTTCGCATCATACATAAAACATGGCAAATGCTGCATCAGATAAGAGTGTTCTCATTTAAAAATACTATCGATAACAGCATAATTAACAGTGCTGACGTCAACAAATGCAGTATCTAAAGTGGATATGCATCAAAAATGTTTTACTACATGTCCGGTTCTGGTAACGGTTTTATCAAATTTGTTCCAGCCTCTCCGTGCTCACTGTATACAGCTATATTTTAATGAGTGCTTGAGTAAAGTACATGATGAGTGCTAACAAATAGAATAAAACTCAGTTTATTGTTTTTGTATGAAATTGGAAACGTTAAACCTTTATAATTATTTATTTTATGTTGTTATTGACCTTGCAAGTCAACGTTTTTCGGTAAAAATTTCTCTTTTCGAGTTACAAGTTGATGCAGTGCGATTACACTTTTTAGTATATTATTAATCACGGATACAGTGAAATTAGTAGAACGAAAATTTGTTGTTTTTATTTATTTTCAATCTCCGAAATGTTTCATTTTAGTTGCAGTAGCGTTCTGATACTATACTCTTGAAAAAAATATATTACTCTGTAATTTATATGCTGTTTGTTTACTTGCGAAACATATTTGTTCATGATATCATTTTCCGCCTCGTTGGTAGAATGAACAATATACATTTTTATTATTATAACAAGCCTTTTGGTTTCGAATATTCTGCACAGCAAAAAACGTATTTCAATAAAAGTGGAGTGTTGGCATAGGTTTGACTAAACTAAAGGATCAACTAAAAGGATTTTTTTAATAAAATCTCCATTAAAAGGCAACAAAACTGATCCTGCCTTTTATGAAAAATCAGTTGCAACCGATTAAGAGATATATCGTATTGACTTACATACATGTCTCAGAACTACATAAAATACATGTGGCGGAACCTTAATAAGTTAGAAACCGTTTATTCGGACATAGAGCAGGTAATAGTATTTGTGAAGGGTCATGAAAATTTAATAATAGTGGAAGATTTTAACGCAGTCGTAGGTGAGGGGAAAGAAGGAGAATTTGTAGGTCCTTATGGATTAGGAAACAGAAACGAGAGAGGTAGCAGAATGATAGAATTCTGTGAGAAGCACAAGGTGGTAGTCGCGAACACATTGTTCAAGGATCACGTTAGGAGGCGGTACACCTGGAAAATGCCAGGAGGGATAGACAGGTATCAGATAGACTACATTCTGGTTAGGTTAGTTCAGGTTAGAAAGAGATTTAGAAATCAAGTTAAAGACTGTAAGAGTTATCCAGGAGCAGATGTAGACAGCGACCACAACTTGGTAGTCATGAAAGCTAGATTAAAGTTCAAAAATCTGAAAACCCGGAAGGATAAGAATCGTGAATCGTATAAATGTAGACATATTGAGGGATCAGAATATGAAAGATAAGTTCCAGGAGAAAACAGATCAATTAATAAATAAAGCGAGTAATGACGAAATCAAGAACGCAGAAACTGAGTGGGAGGGTATCAAGAATAGTCTAGATTCCGCGGCTACGGACGTTTTAGGACACGAGAGAAGGGAAGCTAGGAAGCCCTGGATAACGGACGAAATCTTAAACTTAATACAAAAGAGACGAGGCTACAAAAACAAACGAGACGAGGCAGGACTGAAAACTTATAAGTCAATAAAGTGGGAAATCATTAGAGAGTGTAGAAAAGCGAAAGAACAATGGATAGAGGATAAATGCAAAGAAGTAGAGGATAAGCTCCAAGTAGGTAAGACCGATGAGGCTTACAAAATAATTAAGAGGAACTTCAGGGATATAGGACCAATAAGTAGAAACGTTAGGAGTCAATCGGGGGACATACTGATCGGAAGAGACGAGAAAGCGGATAGATGGAAGCAGTACTTAGGAAATTTATACGAGGGTCAGGAATTAGGAGAGATATTAGAGGAAGAATTTAGCATCGATAGGGAAGATGTAGGAAAACCTATATTGAGAGAGGAATTTGAAATAGCACTAAGGGGGCTAAAGAACAATAAAGCGCCGGGTGTAGATAAAACACAGGCGGAAATTTTGAAATGTGCGGCACAGAAAGTAGTAAATAGGATGTTCGAACTGGTAAAATACATATATGAAACGGGCGAGATGCCGGAGGATTATAAGAGGAACACTATCGTTACTATACCGAAAAAGAGAGGATCCGACAAATGCGAGAACTTTAAAACGATTAGCCTAACTTCCCACGCGTCAAAAATCTTAACCAGAATAGTGCAGAAGAGGATGGAAAATAGAGCAGAGGAAATACTAGGAGAAGACCAATTCCGGTTTAGGCGAAATAGGGGAACTCGCGAAGCTATTCTGGCGCTAAGAGTAATGATAGAGAAAACAATAGAAAAAGGAAAGAACGCTTATATAGGATTTGTAGATTTAGAAAAAGCTTTTGATAATGTAAGATGGGGAAAATGGTCGAGATACTAAAGAGCGCGGGAATGAAGTATAGAGATAGGAGAGTAGTACACAATCTATACAAAGAGCAAACTGCTGTTATAGAAGTAGAAGGGGAAAGAAGGGAAGTAGGTACTAGGAAAGGAGTAAGACAAGGATGTTATCACCACTAATTTTTAATCTGTACATCGAAGAGGCGATTAATGTCGTAAAAGATAGAGTGGATTTCGGGATTAAAGTACAGGGACAGAAACTAAAAATGCTGAGATTCGCGGATGATATAGCAGTATTAGCATCTAGTAAAGAGGAATTGGAATCAGCGTTGAACGAAATGGAGGCAGTGTTGACAGAGGAATACGGAATGAGGGTGAATAAAAACAAAACTAAAGTGATGGTGTGCAAAGGGCGCGAGAGCAGAGCAAAAACGAAAGTACAAATTATTAATGAAAGATTGGAGGAAGTTAAAGACTTCACTTATTCAGGAAGTAAAATAAATTAGGATGGAAGAAGCGATAAAGATATGAAACAAAGAATAGCCCAGGGTCGAGTAGCTTTTAATAAAAAGAAAACACTTTTATGCTCGGAGGTAATAAACTTAGAAACAAGGAAGAGATTTTTGAAAACGTATGTATGGAGCACGGCACTATACGGTTGCGAAACCTGGACGATAGGGGAAGCAAGTAGGAAGAAATTAGAAGCTTTTGAGATGTGGTGTTACCGAAGAATGATGAAAATACCGTGGACTGATAGGGTTAGAAACGAAAAAGTATTAGAGAAAGTCGGCGAGAAAGAAGTATGTGGGAAAACATAAGAGAAACATAAGAACAGAAGAGATAGAATGGTAGGCCACTTGCTGAGACATGGGAGAATAGTCTGCGATATTTTGGAGGCAGAGATAGGAGTGAAGAAAGGCAGAGATAGGCAAATAGTAAGGGATAAAGGTTGTAGCACAATTAGCGAAATGCGTAGGGTAGCACAAGATAAGAGAAGCTGGAGGTTAGCGTCTAACCAGTCATAGGACTGATGACCTCATGATGATGATGATGATGGAACCTTAATACTTCCAAGTCACCGTCGTTGGTGAATTTTGATGATAGTTACAAAGAAATTTATTATTTATTAAAGGAAGTTATTTCAAGACAGAGTACATGTAGCTTCACCGCCTGCAAGGAATTTAACTTTACAACAATTTATTTATTTTGAAAAACCACAAGTTGATTAGAAATGTATGTGTACGAGTAGTCAAAACTGAAATTCATTGTGGGTTTGGTTATACAGTGCCGTGTAAAATTCATTTCCTATTGTAATTGAAGGGCTCGGGAGAAAAAGGCGGTAAGCCACAATATGTTAGTTGTGAGAAAAATGGATTTCAAAGTTCCAATCAAATCCTGAAATAATAGGATGTCTGCATATAATATTTCTACATAATTTGCACAATTAGGTTTAATTCGAATTGCTATATGGAAATAAGACATGTAAATTTTAGGAAGAAAGTGGAAAATAAATTGGAAAAATGTGGCTTGTGACCTCTTTCCACTAGACTATATTTTGGACAAATATAAAGAAAAAGTCATCACTATTTTAAATAAATAAAATATTATTGGTTACATATTATAAAAAAATAATATCATTGGAACATAGGAAAAAAGTAATCACTCATATCATGTCTGCGTCAGCGAAGCGAGGCAGACATGATATGAGTGATTCATCCAGCTTCAAATCGAAGTATTCTATCTCAGGCGACTTTAAAATCAAAGCAGATTCCACATCAGAGACACCAAGTATTGCATAAAAGTCGTGGTAAATTGGTGGGATATATTTTGTGGTGGGTGTGGTGGGTATGGTGGGTATGGTGGGCTTTTGTGGACAATTTTTCTTGCAGCTGCATGGCTCTTCCATGACCTTTGATAATTTTTCTACGCTCTGATAAGTTTTATAAGCATACCCTAAGTTCAGTCTTTTATTTTCTTCTGTTCTTTTTCTATATTCAGTATTCACTTGTCTCCATCTGGAACGACCCTTTTTTTCTGGCGTGACAGTACTACCTCGACTTTCTATTTGATCTTCTTCCTGAAGAAACAAAAAAAAATAACTAAGCAAAAAGGGAATATGCCACAATGTAACCGCGATTATTTTTTAATTTCATTGTATACTGAATTGATTTCAAATAACTTCCCTTCCTGTAAATACTAGAATACATTGAAAAGGAGGTTCTTGAGCAAATAACTCTTTGCAAACTATATTTGAAGACTTTATATGATTAATAGCAAATTTTATACCTAAAGCAATATGCCCAGATAAATTTAACTTTAAAAGGGAGCATGCCACAAATAAGTTTTACTTACTGATTCTGATGAATTTTCAGGCTCAGACGACTCACTTGATGGATAAACATAATGCTCATCTTTAACACTATCATTTGAATCACAAATACTGTCACTGTCTTCACTATTTCTACTAGAAAATAAACGTTTTCTGATACCACTGACACTTGGTTCTGGCGTCATGATGATTTTAATTGTGGCTTATTCCCTTCTTGCGACACAGAAATGCTTGTTTATTATTGAAGTGAAAACGAAATTCAAGCATTAGTGTCGTCATCTAGTATTTAATAAAAGAAATATTTTCATGTGGCTTGTTACCACATATGGTTTAAGGTACCTCTTTATAAGGGTTTTAGATGTGCTTAAATCACAATTTCACAAGAATTGTGGCTTATCACCTTTTCCCCCCGAGCGCTTCAATTCTCAAATAAAAAAATTATAAAAATGGAAAATAGTACTAGGTATATTTAAAGAATTTTAAGATAAATGCCCAAAGTGTACCTCCCTCTTGTTGACAGTATAACATCCTATTATAAAACTATTATCTCATCCAGTCAAGTATTTCTGCGAAAATTAACCTACATTCTTCAGTAATTATCTGCTTTAAAACCTCGATATTAACAGATTTCTTAGTAGATCTATTAAACGTAGTCCTATTTTTTAAGTATATTCGTAAAAATAAATCTAAGAGTGTTAGATCTGGTACTCGATCAGGTTACTCTATTGTACCCCGGCGTACAATCCATCTATTGGGACACTTCTCATGGAGGTAAACTCTTGCTACCTCACAATAGTATGGATAAGCACCATCCTGTTGACAATTTATTTCCATATCTCAAATTTCATCAGGAATTTTCCAGTATTAGCAGCTCTATTGCATTCTGCAGTATATCCAAATGCGCCTCTCCCGTTAAATTTCGATACAAAAATACACGTACAATTATCTGTTTCCCTATGATCCCTGCCCGCACATTGACTTTTTCTGGAAATTGTGTACTCCCTGGTCTCCCACTAAATATATTGAATTTTTATCACTCCACTACTTTACATTCTGAGTATTCATATTATCATTTGGAAAACATTTAGATTCATATGTATAACAAATTGTTTTTGAATAATCAGACTTAGAAAATGATAGATTTTCTGCACCAGATGATCAAGCCAGATTAAACCGAGCTACTCAAAAATTGAGGAGAAAAATTGCGAAACTAACAAATCAATCCGCCAATAAATATTTGCAAAGCTTTGTACGCAATAAGGAAACCAACTATTCCCTATGAAAAGTCACGAAAAAAGACATTTGGTGGATAGTCCATCAATTATAAATGCAAATGGACAATGGGCAAGGTCGAATCAATAGAATGCCGGGATATTTGCTATTTACCTAGAACAAACTTTTCAGCTAAATAAAAGCCTTAGAACCGACCCTAGAATCGATACTACACGATGATAGTGATGTACATATTAAATATGTACCTCATTAACGCCAAAAGAAGTAGCTGACGAAATCAAGAACAGCATTAACCCAAAAAAGGCACAGGGATGACTTTATAACGAGGGAAATACTTAGAAAAGGAAAGAAACTACCTAGAAAAGCTTTGGTTAAACTGACCTACTTAATTAATGCAGCATTTTGCGCACACACTGGTTGTTTAGAAGATGGTAAAAGTCATTCTGATTGCCAAACTTTGTAACCCTCCTAACGAAACACCATTGTAAAGGCTTATTTCATTGCTGCAAATTATATCCAAGCTATTCGAGGAACTACTTATTCGAGAAGAGATTAGAACCCATCATTGCTCAGAAACTAATACCCTTTATCTGTTTGGGTTTAGAAACAAACACTCAACAATAGACCAAGTTCAGGGAATAACTAATGTAATTTAAAAGACGAAGCTATTTGCTACGAAGAAAGGAAAATATATTCAGCCATATTTTTAGATGTAGCACAGATCATTATGATGGACTCATAATGGTATGAGCTGGAAAAAATACTGCCTATGCAGTATGCTGAGATATTTAAATATTATCTCCGGCAAAATACTTCATGTGAAACAAGAGGATGCATATTCCACCATTAAAGATATAAATACGAGTGTACTTCAAGGTAACATGTTAGGACCTATCCTATATCTACTGTATGCCTATGATATGTCACATACTGAGAATGTTACGATTGCCACTTATGCCGATGACACAGCAATCCCAGCAGTGGAAAATAACAGCGAAGAAACAGCAGCTAAACATGAACAGGCTTAAAACAATGTAACTGATTGGGCTGTAAAATAAAAAATAAGAATAAACGAAATAAATCATCGCTTATCAATTTTACTTACAAAGAAATGGAGCAACTTCCAAGAAAAATAAACAATACTAACATCCCTTATCATAATTAAACAAAATATCAATGGCTGAATGTGGATGTCCATTTAGGTGGAAGAAGCATATAAGGAAAAAAGAAATGAGCTTGACCTTAAATACGAAAAAAAGGAATCTCTCTATTAAGAAGAAAATCTCAACTCTCTGTACACAATAAATTATTGTTATAAAAACGGCATTAAAACCCATCTAGCTGTATGGAGTCCAACTCTGGGGATGTGCAGCAAACAGTCATACAGATGATAAAATCCAAGTTTTCCAGAACAAAGTTCTCCGTAGTATCGTCGATGCACCTTAGTATTACAGAAATGATCACCTCCATAGAAACCTAAAAATTTTAACAGTCAAAAAGATTAAGAGGGTTGCAGGAAAGCACGAGAGAAAAGTCCACGCCTACGTCAACATCGAAGTCCTGCAGCTTCTGGATAATACTGGAAGGAAGGGAGACTCAACAGGGTTAAACTTTTTGAACTAGTATAGTTCATGATGTATGTAAAGTGTTTAGAGCAGTAGTATAGTGTAACACGTTAAAATGTGCCTTCATCTGAGAAACTAAGACACCGGTGGAAACAACTTAGTTAAGTACATAGTCCATTTAAATAAACATTGTAAGTTAGTTGCTGTGCTGGTAACAATAATTTTCATTAATAAAAAAAATCTGGTTTGGGGACTATTTTTTGTGATATAATTTCACAGAATTGAGAGCGATCGGGCTGATTAAAATTTTTGTTTGTTTAAAACCCTTTACTCCACAGACAGCTGCAGTTTGAGATACATATTCACCACGGTTTCAGCAACAATATTTATTTGTTGGTATTCTGCAATGCATTGGCGTTCAGTTTTTTGTTTCATTCAGCTGTATATAGATTTATTTTAAACTACATGACATATTATTAGAATAAATACGTTTGTTTTAGCGTACAGGGTGAGCGAAACTCGATGTCTTAGCTATATTATAAGAAAAGGAAAAACGATAGAAAAAATTTGAAAAGAGGTTCTTAAATGGGACTGAGTAAGGTCTATTTTCAGCTGAATTTACATATTTTTCCATATTTGGAAAGTGAAGTAATGACGTCATCGAATTCTTTTTCCCAGAAACATACCTATATTTTGACAAGTTTGAAAATAGCTAATTTCTCTAAAGATATTTTGTAAAGAAAAAAGTTTTCTATATTTATCCGTTAAAAATTATAAGCAAATTTGTAAAAAAAAAAGTATTATCAAAAATTTGCAATAGTCGCTATTTAAACAAGCATCCTTTTTTAGACAAATAGCAAAGTCGCATCTGTCAATAATTAAACATTATTAATTAGTATTATTTAATAATTTATCATTACAAAACACATAATATGTTACAACTATTACCACAGAAAGAAACAAAGTATGTGGGCAATCACTACAACAAATTGTCAATATTACTGTCTCTTACTTCTAAACACTTATCCAATCTCCGCCTTACTTCTCTCACTGAAGCCTTACGAAACATTTCTCTAGATAGTTCATCGCAAGTATTTTTAATTTTGTCTTTTAAATGTTCCAACTTAACAGATGGTGTTCTGTAAACTTTATTTTTTAATGTTCCCGATAAGAGGAAGTCTAGTGGGGTCAAGTCCGGTGATTTAGGCGCCCACTATATTGGTCCATTTATACCTATCCAATTTTCTCCGTAAGTTTCGTTTAAATATTGTTGGACTATTCTTTATGCTTTATGCGGTGGAGCTCCGTCATGCTGAAAATACATGTTTGCTCGCAGCTGTAATGACACATTTTCGAGAAGCACAGGAAGTTTTTCTTGAAGAAATTGCAAATACCGGTCACTATTTAAAATTCCTTCGTAAAATATGGACCACTCAAATGCCCATTAATAAATACCACACCAAACGTTAATTCCGAAGTGTCTTTGGTTTTCAATCGGATTGACAAAATATGGATTTTCAGTAGCCCAAAAATGTTCATTTTCGTTATTGGGCTTACCATTACTAACAAAACGGCCTTCATTCGTCTACAACACATGCTGAAAAAACTGATTGTCATTGATCTCTAAATTTACTATCACTTGGTAACATAATTAATTATTCGCTGTTGATGTTGATCTGACAAGTGTTCTAAGTTATGAATTTTATAATCGTGATAACTATTTTTTTTTATTTTTCGTACCGAACTATATTTTAAATTCAACTCACGACAAGCCTGACGAATTGAGTTCCTTGGATGGTCTTCAAAATACTGCAAAACAGTGACAACAATATTGTCAGAATTGACCTTTTTAACGATTATCTTCCCTTTCGAGAAGAAAATGCCTCGTTTTTGCACGTAAATTACGTTCCAATCTTGCAAATATTCTTAAGCGTGGAATAAGACGTTCGGGATCTCTTGGTGTACTACTGATCTGCTCTTCTAGAGTTATTTTGAGATTCCCCATAAACTAATAACATATCGACTTTTTCGTTGTGAACATTTCTCAGTCGAACAACAACAAAACAGTATTTGTCAACCATTAGATTAATTATTGTTAGATACTTTGCTATGTGTTTTCAAAGGCTACTTGTTTAAATCGTGACGATTGCGAATTTTTGATAATACTTTTTTTTTACAAATTTGCTTATAATTTTTTAAAGGAAAAGATAGCAATTTTTTTTCTTTGAAAGTTTGTTCACAAAAATTAGCTCTTTTGAATATGCCAGAACATAGGTATGTTTCTGGGAAAAAAATTCGATGACGCCACTACTTCAGTTTCCAAATATGGAAAAATATGCAAATTTGACTTGAAATGGACCTTACTCAATCCCATTTAAGAACCTCCTTTCAGATTTTTTCTATCGTTTTTCCTTTTCTTATAACAGAGCTGAGACATCGAGTTTAGCTCACCCTGTACAAAAATACACATTGTTACTTATGTCGTTACTTATATTAGTTTACTGGGAAATCTATTCTAATTTTCAATGAACTTTCCTATTGGTATGTATTACATACAAAGGTGCCTTTTCAAAAAAAAGGAATGTTTTTTAAATTACATATCCAAGAGAAAACAACAATAAAGTATTTTTATTATATTTAAATATTTCAAAATTCGAATAAATCAAAGGAATAGCAGTTAAAACTTGAAGGTTTTTCTCTTCATGCAAGTTCTGTTTAAACACTATCTTCTTTTTGTCACTTATTTAAGTATCTCCTTTTGTTAATATGATAAAATATAGGCCAATAATGTTTATTGTTGGCATTTATTTAATATCTATAGCTATATGAAGTTCGTTTAAGATATTATTACAATGCCAGTGGACAACTCATTTTGTATTTTACACTTGAATAACTCGAATTGTTTTGTATTGTTTTCATCGCTTCAAATAGTTATTAGACCACCACTTAAAAAAATTCTCGGTATGTAGAATGTGGAGCATTCGCACAGAAATAACGTAGATGAAAGTAAAATTGCTATAATTTTCTACGATATATGGCCATCAGCTACCTGATATCTAACTTACTAGGTACTAGATTACTATCCGCCTTTAATATCAATTATTGTTGTCGACCTGGAATACACTCATATTTTTAAAAACAACTAATCATCTATAATAATCTTTTCATACATAGTATTCTATTTTCTATGGATAATATTCTTGAAGGCTTTCAAGACGTTAATATTCAAATTGCAATTTCATAAATATGAAATTGAAATTAGCCGGTCCATATTTTGTAAAAGGTATTTTATAAAAACTATTCCTAAAATTTTAGGAATATTAAAAATAAATCTTTAAAATTTACAATTAGTTTAATGACTTGCAATTTACATGATAACTAAATTTTATTTGTCCATATTTAAGGATAAGACAACATAAGGAAAAGACTACAGAAACAGGAATCAAAATCGATCCTTGGTGTTAAAAATAGTGTGTTTTTTTTATAATGTGGTAGTTTAATAAGTATATGGAGACCACGTTGTCTGAACATTGACATAGTACGTAACTACATCCACTGTAACTCTATGGAAGATATTGAAGGTGAGAAGAGGAGAAATGAACACGGTCAGCTTTCAGAGAAAAGTTGAGCTCTGTGAGCTTTAAATTTCATCTGTGAAACAGAGCATCGGCTTTCCAATTTTGACTTTAATGTTATATCGGGTGTAACAGGATCATGGTATGCCCCCCTTCTCTCCTTTAGTTTTGAAGATAATTGATTGAAATCATATACACATAATAAGCCACACGTTTTGAGTTATAATTGATTTTTCTTTCACTTCCAGTTTCGCCGGAAGTGACACTAACTTTCGATTTTTAAATGGAATATCCTGTATATTATTGCATTTTAGAATTCTGTATAATTTTATGAATCCAACGATACCAAATAAGTGACAATTTAAAAAGTCAACATTTTTTATAATCTAATCTTCAGTTTTCCATTTAAGTGTGCCATGATGGTTCCGATTTATTGTAAACGACCCGTGTAATGCAACAAAAATCGAAATCCCTTCAAAAATACTAAATCACGTGATTTATGAACAAATAAAGTTCATCAAAATGTTATTTGGGGCAAAACTCAATTTTTTCAAATGGAACCATATTGGTACCGTGGCACCATTTATTAGTACTGTTAATAAGGAATTTATTCATATATCGTATTAAAATGTGCAATAAATACAAACAATATTACGGCTAAAAGAAAATAAGAAAATACCAAAATTTTCTTTTAGCTGTAAATTTGTTTGTATTTATTGCACATTTTAATACGACATATGAATACATTTCTTTACCATTTAGTGGCTTCTAAGATATTAAATAGAACCAACCACAAAACAATTGTAGTTTTGTGACTTAGTGCTTTCATCGTGTATGGTCAGATCAAGACAATTCTCAGAACGTATTGGCAATGCTAACGGACGGAGCATGCTAACGGACGGAGCAGATCTCCTGCTTTTCGCATGTGCATACATGTTAACTAAAGCTTTTCCAAATCTGAGACACCTTACATGTGTAGTTCAAGCACTTAATCGAATAGCCCTTTAGTTAATGAGGCGATTGCGAATGTGAACAAAATTTTTGTAAAAGTACCCACTCGGAGAGACTCGTTTAGAACGGCTCTACCAGACATACCCTTTTTTTTAATGGGAAAGGGGAAACCGCTTGGCATCGGGTCCCTAGTTTCTATCGGTCCCGATAGTGTCGGGCGCTATTCCGACTAAAACCTCTTCCTCGACCTTTCTTGTGTCCGCCACCAATTTAGTATTGCTTTTTTGCATTCCATCAGGCCGGGACTTCAATTAGGTGATTCAAGGTGTTACCTTTTCCCTCTACGAGTTCGGCCTAATTTCCCACTCCTCTTGCTCCATAATGGTCATTACATCACTTATATAACTTGTTATGGTGTTCCACAGCTCTTCCGTGCTAATCATCAAATTGATCATATTTCCACTGCTACGTTCGTTCCCAGAGATTCGTCTAATCTCCTTCGCCGCTCCTTCCATCTCGGACAGACAAAGAGGGTGTCCTCCGCATCGTCGTGCTCCCCACAATACCTACACTCCGCACTATCCTCCTTGCCAATACGGTGGGTATACTCAGAGAAACAACCGTGCCCGGAGAGCGCTTGGGTGACATGATAATTCGTTTCGCCATGTTCTCTTTTAAGCCGTACTTCCAAATTTGGTATCAGGCGCCTTGTCCATCTCCCCTTTTTTGACAATTCCCATTCACTCTGCCACTGTCGTATAGTGTTTTCTCTTGCATCCTTCTCATTTACTCCGTAGAATCTGCCAACCATTTCCTCCGCCATCAGGTGTATCGGCGGGATCCCCGAAATCACGTGTATGGCCTCGTTCGATAGCGTTCGGTAAGCACTACCAATCCTCAAGTGACATGCATCTTTGTACTTTTCCTAGTATTTTTCTATGCTTCTTTATTTCAAAAGCTTTCTTCCAGGCTGGTACCGCGTACAAAAGGATCGATTGCACGGCTCTCCACAACACTCTCCTTTTACCGGCTTTTGGGCCGCTGGTATTGTGTATCAGCCTGGTCAGGGCTGTTGCCAATTTGCCCGCCTTTACACATACCCTTACCACTTAAACCAGTTGCAACAAGAAGAACTAAAACCTGTTATATTTAGGTTTGATTCCAACGAATGCAATGTCATGCGCACCATGAAGAACTTACTGTAACTACAAGACATACGAAATGATGTTCGTTATATTAATAGTAACTATTCCTAAACATTAATTAATGCAGTAAGGAAACTAGAGACATATGGCTTATTGGTACAAGAACAGTTTATGATATTAGACGATGCTAAGCAAAAAATAAACAACCACAACGTATGTCAAGTCTCCACGTCTGAAGAAAAATCATTATAACCACCGGTCTCCATGCGAGTTCCATTATCAGAAACCTAGACCGACTGAGATATGTGAGTAGAGAGTCTATGTGAGTTTTGGCGCACATCAGCGCAAGTGGTCACTCCGTATGGCCATATGCCATATCCTTGCGCTGAAGTGCACCAGAACTCGCATCGACTCTCTACTCATGTGTTGACAAGTTTTTATTTGTTTTCCTGTTGTTCTGTTTATTCGAGTAATCATTAAAATTCATTATTGTATTATGACATATTATCTGTAAACTATATTTTTCTTCTTGGAGTGCTTTAACCGTTATCGATCATTAGTGACCATAGACTGGATCATGTTAGCTATCATGACTTTACTAACTGCTTAGCGGAAAAGTTATACAGTTGTTTTGTTAAACCATTGCCTTAAGTTCTTTAACCAAGATGTTTTTCTTTCGGGACCTCCCCTACCTTCTATCTTTCCTTGAACTATGAGATGAAGAATTCCATATTCTTCCGAATGTCGCACTACGTGCTCAAAATACTTCAACTTTACTCTTTAGGGTTGTCGTGCTTTCTGTATGTTTATCATACGTGTAATGACTTCGACATTTGTTATTCTATGTGTCCATTTTATTTTCAGCATCCGACGGTACAACCACATTTCGAATGCTTCGAGGCGTTTGAGTGGCCTCTGTTGTGATCCAAGCTTCGGCACCGTATAAGAGGACGGGGGAGACATATCATCTCAACATTCGTGTTCTAAGTACCAGATTAAGGTTTCAAAAAATAAAACCCGTCACAGGTAGGATTCGACATTTGTCTCGGATCGGAACCGAACGACATACAGCTGTTTCGAACTTGTTAGTCCTCATCAGTGCCGTACACGGTACGCCGTTTCAGGACAAATGCCGAATGAACTTTATGGCGTATCGATACGATCTCTGTCAGTAACATACAAGTCGGAAATCGAGAAAGGAACAACCAAGCCACCAAGCGGCTATCAAAGTAGTTCCCGAATAGCAAAGCTATTACATAGTCGCTCTAGGAAACAATTACTCCTCGGGCTAAAGCCCCGCCAGGCATTGAATTATACCCAGAAGCGATCCTCGGCCACTTTCTCGTGTTTTTGCACGATCAGATAAGGTTTCAAAAAATAAAACCCGCCACAGGTAGGATTCGACATTTGTCCCGGATCGGAACCGATCGGAACCGAATTCGGCGGGTTTTATTTTTTGAAACCTTATCTGATCGTGCAGAAACACGAGAAAGAGGTCGAGTATCGCTTCTGGGTATAATTCAATGCCTGGCGGGGCTTTAGCCCGAGGAGTAGTTGTTTCCTAGAGCGATTATGTAATAGCTTTGCTATTCGGGAACTACTTTGATAGCCGCTTGGCGGCTTGGTGGTTCCTTTCTCGATTTTCGACTTATATGTTACTGCCAGATTAAGGTCAAGACTTCGGAATAACTTCCTCATTTTAAAATGAACTATTACTTTGTAATACTAGTGACCTGAGTACGACTCTGTTGTGACTCGCTTAAATAGACGCTTATCACTGTTACACTAATCTTCAGTAGATGATTTTTTGTTTTCTCTTTTTGTTTTATATTCATACATATCAATTACGCATAAATTTCTGTATAATATACCATTTACTACTGATCTTTTGAAATGACATAATAGAAAAAATCCTGCTGGAAAATTTTAAATATACCTATTAAGTAATATATTTATCTTGGACCTGCTTTAAATAATAAAAGCAATTCAGATGGAGGCACTACTTTTAAATATATCAATTTCCTTATTATCGTAATATTGCTTCCTTATTTTAGCACATTAAAATATAATCATTAATGCGGTTGTTGTTTTTCAAATAACATCGCTTCCACATTACCCTCCTTCACGGGCGATTACTGAATATTTTTTAAGCGTTAAATTGTACGCCGTATATAAAGGAAAGTGAGTTCAGCCTTCGTCTAATCTAAGATTCCCCGTAATACAGACATTAACCAAAATCGTCGGTGATGGATGCTAGTTTTGTAATAGTCAGGTCAACGGATCATGGATCCTGTTGCAAGTCGATGAAATTAAAAACATATTAACGGGAGGTTCGACTTTTTATATCGATGGGCGTGTTGCTACATTTATCTTAATGATAATTATATTATATGGAGGAGGTTATAAAGAGAAGTTGAGAAACACTTTTTTTGATGTGCCGACTTCTTAGATATTAAAGTTTGTTTTGCTGACATTTTATAGTCCCAAAATATCGTAACTGGAAGTAAATAGGTATGTTATTTAATAAAATAGTTAAGTAAGTTGATACCTTAATGTAGCTGGTTTTATTTTCATATTTTATATTTTATACGAATGTTATCCTACAGACAACATCCATTTACAATTTTATAAAAACGAGCCGTTTATTATAGTAATTAGCACAAAAATCGTATAAAGTGGATAGGTATAAAAATGAAGTGCACAAATATATTGTTAAAACACCATTAAAATAAATAAGGTATTATAAAAATACAAAAATAATCTAAAACGTATCAGTTCCTTTATTCAATCGATGTAGTAGCATTTTTTATGTACCGTTATTTAGTTGTTTATTTTTACTAACGAGACCTATCACCGGCGCCAGGAAACGAGCTACCCCAATCTTCATCCCTCCTCTTGTAGTGGGATGGAGACCTTTTACTTTTCTAACATGTAATAGACTATGGTCTTACATCCTATCACAAAGATGGTCTTTTAAATAAACCTCGTTTGAATTTGTGTACCTCATATGCGTACACTGGCATACACGTTGCGTACAATATATATGCCAGATAGTCTGTCAACCAAGTCAACCTAGGCAATTTCCCGCCCATACTTTTAATACGATATCTGTGTATTCCAAATACTGGAGAATGTTTTTGTATATTAGTCCTGATACCGATTTGTACATTACCCAGTAATGTGCAAATGTGTTATTAATTCTAGAGATAAATTAATATTGATTTACAAATTTGAAAATTAAATAACTAATAACATTATTATTCAGTCAAATTAAATAAAGTGGTAACTGAAAGTGGTACTTATATTGTTAAATTCAAAAGTTTATGCTTCTCTTCGTGTTATCAAACCCATTTCGAGCGTAAGTCTTCTAATTGTAAATGCTGCAAACTTAAAGGGTATTTTAAGACTTAAATTATATGAACGATGACTAAACTGTCCACCCTCTAACGTTTAAAACGTTTTCTTTGAAAAGGATTTACCTCAAATTCTGATAATAATACGAAAGGACAAGTGAGTTGGCAGTGCTGCCCTCTTTTGTTAAATACGTGTACTAGATACTCCCCTGACTCAGATAGCTAAGTATCGTTCATGTGGAACTATCATAGCGGACAGAGCGATTTTCTTCTTAAGCCCGATCCAACGATTTTTTGGTGGTTTTATGATGGAAAACTTTAAGGAGTGACACGCCAACATCAAACTATACTTCCAGTTAGAGTAAACATCAGCAGATATAGTTTAAATATTTCTGAAAGCTTATGAGAAACAAGATCTAAGTCAGGCAAGGATTTACGAGTAGTTTGCCCGGTTTAGAAGTAGTCAAATGTCACTTGAAGATGAACCTCGTTCGGGTCACCCATCAACGTCCATAAAAGACGAAAATGTTGAAAAAGTGCGCGATTCCATCATATTTGATCGTCGCAGAACAATCAACGAATTGGAGAAAGTAACTGGAATATCTTGGACTCCATGCCAAAGAATCCTAGCTGAAGATTTGAATATGAGACCCGTCGTGCACAAGTTTGTTCCACAATTGCTTTCCGATGATCAAAGAGAGAAAGAACATTCTGAGATTGTGCCAGGAATTGAAAGAACATGCACAGACTAATCCTGATTTTTTCTCAGAGGTCATCACAATAGGTGAATCTTGGTGTTACTATTATAATCCCGAAACAGAAGTGTCTAGACAGTGGAGGACACCTTCGTCATAAAAAAAGACAGTGCTTTTTTGGCCTTCACACCAAAAAGCACGGCAAGTGAAATCAAATGTGAAGTTCATAATGGTTTGTTTTTTCGTCATCAAAGGAGTTTTTCACGTTGAATTCATGACACCAAGTGAACCAAAATTACTATCTAGAAATGCTGTAGTGATTACGTGAGACAATGAGAAAAATGGCCTTAATTATGTAGATCAAAAGACTGGTTTCTTCATCATGACAACGCACCTGCCCACACAGCGAAAATCAACCAGGTTTGACAAATAACGGCATGACAATGGTTTTGCACCCCCTTACTTCCCCGACCTAACCCTCTGCGACGTTTTCTTATTCCTAAGAATCAAGAAAAATCTAAAGGGAAATCTTTTTCAGGATGTAAGAAGAGATTGAGAAAAAATTGATCGAGGCACTTAACAACATTAGTTCAGAAGCATTTAAAAATATTTCGAACAGTGGAAAAGCTATTGAGATAAGTTCATATCACTTAATATACAGTATTGTAAAGGATTTGATGTTTTCAAGACTTTATCTTAAATTAAAAATATATAAACAAATAATTCTGGTTTTTTTGGGTACCTCCCTTGTATACATAAAATACACAAATAAATATTTGATTTATAAACTTCTAGTCGGTTTCGTTATTTTCCTTCATTTTACGTACTAATATCTTTTTAAACTTCAACGAAACTCTACGTTTACTGTGGTGTCAAATCTGTCATAGGAAAATTTGGTAAGTACATGTTGGTACCACTTTATTATACTTCTTTGCTACAAAAAAAAAGAAAGAATTATTCTTTAAACTCATCACCATCAACCATGACGACAAATTATTCATTGAAGTATTATCAAACCGGAATCAGTGTCTAACTATTCCATCTATTCCATGAGAAAGTTTCAAGCCTAATGTCTTGACAGACATTTCAAATATTTTATATGCTCTTGTTCCATACGTTGATGAACGATATTAATATTTCTTGCTGCACGAACGTTTGCCTATCACGACCTTTCTTATATGAGATATAGAGCCAGTTTCACAAAGCACAGAAACATATTTTTTAAGGTACGCATAAAAATTATTTGGTATTGCCAAGTTTAAGAAGTGCTCTCCACAATAATTGTTCAATCATAAACATTTCTAGGTTATACTTTCAAACTCCATTAACAAGCACACCAGTTCGAAAGTAGACTCAATCATATAAATATTGTACTCTATAAACAAGACTATAATAATTGAAAAAGTGGTTGAATAATAAGAGAACAGCCACCTTTGACAAAGATAATTTTGATATTATAATCCTTTCATAAGGATTATGTTTGAAATGATTATTCGGTGGTCAAGTAAGTTAATCACAAATAGTTATAAAAACCTTTTGGGTGGAGTGCCTATATCAGCATAGACGCTATTTACGCTAAAGGAAAACGTTTTTAGATGAACACCAAGGTTTCAACATACGAGTCCAAAATCACATGAGTTCGCCCGTACTGACTTTTAGTTAAATGAGCTATAAACGTTTCAACACAAAAAGACTATTATAATAATTATCATTCCTAATGCCAAGTAGGATTAATTTGAGTAATTCTTATAATAATAATAAACCAAAACATCGCCTTCGAAAATATCATTTATGCTTAAATGTTTGATTTGAGTAAATCTCGCCACCGCAGTGGAAACGTAAACATTGGCGTCAAACCATTATTCTGTATGAAACTAAATTACGATATCTCTGCTGATGGTGTGTTGTGTTTTATAAACGACCTCGTTGACAGTTAGAGTCGAAATGGTGCGTGGAAAAACATTATCGCAAGATTTACGGAAAGTTTTGATAAAACTGCACCATAAGGGCAAAAGTGCCTACCAGATTGCAAAAGAATTAGAATTGTACCGTTACACTGTTAGAGACATTGGGCGTTTGTATAAAAAAGTTACAGGTTCCACATTCGGGAAAACACGTGTTGGTAGAAAAACCGCAGTGACTGCTGCAGATTTAAGAATTTTGGTACGCATCATAAAGAAAAGCCGTCGTGCCAATTGCAGTGCTCTAACTGTTTTATGGAATGAAGCGACAGACACGCAGTATTCTAAATCAACTTGTACGAGGGTACTGAAGAAAATGGGATTCAATTTTTATAATTTATTTTGAACGCTTTAAACTTCCACGGCGATTTTCCATACACTGCTGAATAGTTCACAATAAATTTAACAGATGTTGCATTAACAACATGGCCGCTATAACCTAACAAATTTGGAGCGTCCCCATTTTCAAAGACCCTGTATATTTTAAAATAAAGATTTAAAAACAAATTACCAACGTCAATACATTTTATTTAAAATATTATAATTAAGACTTTTGCCTGTACCTAACTAAAAATATGTTCCACAAATAGAAGTATAACTTTTTAGCTTTTAAAATTTCCTTGCAATAATAGTAAAGAAATACTCACAGTTATCTAACTGTTAATTATTTTACATTCCATTATATACAGTATGTAAGAGGCATATTTTATTTCATTCTTTGAGAATTTTCTTTCAAATTCGGTGAGTTGAATATATACAGCTCAATATACAGCTCTTCAAGAATAGGAACAAGTGTAAGATTTTCTATAAATGCATAGCAGAAGGAGTAAGGTAACATTCGGAGGAAAAGGACGAACATTACGCGCGGCGAGATCGAACACAGGGGTAATGTATACATTCACCTTGCATGCACACCACTTTTCAAAGACCTCAATCCGACTGATTGTGAGTAAAGACCAGGCTGTTTACTGCTCACTTCATGGGCGGTCCGATATCGCAGTTTTGAGACTTGTTCCTATTCTTGACGAGTACATCACTTCTTGATATACGGAAAAGACTTTTCCTCTTCTGGTATCGCCGGAAGTAACATCAACCGATTCGTTATTTCCTTATTGTCTTTGTTATTGAATTGGAATAAGCATTAAATTTTTAATTTCATCTCAACTGTAGTTTTCGCTATATTGTGTCCCATACACCAACCGGGTACGTGGATAAATTCCGTATTAATTACTCTTCTAATGGTAGCACAATACCATTATAGTATCACTTAAAAAATAATTTCTGGACCAAAAACTTTTTTGAATAACTGTATGTATTCATAGATAGATTATTTGAATATTTTTACGTTAAAATATCACTCAAGTAGTATCAGTTGATTCAGATAATTGGGTACATTTAGCCCGGTCAATTTAGCTCAAAAATAGGATAAGCTTACAAAAATTCGCATAGAGCTGAAAATTGGTACGAATGATTGGAACACCATTTATAAAAGAAATGTGAAAAGTCCCCATCGATCCCATATCTGAAAATAATTTATTCAAGGTCAAAGTTCGCAAATATGGGTTTCTTGCATTTTTTAGCGAAACGGTAAGCTTTATCATAAAAATAGATTACGCAAAAATTGTAGACCATGCAATTATCTATAAAAATTGTTCTTACACTTTTTTTTTTAAGAATCACCATTTCTGAGATATAGCGATTCAAATAGTTAAAAAGTTGTATTCTCCATAATATGAACACGTTTCCACGCCACCTGTGAGGTAATGTACTTGGCGCGTTTTTTTTTAAAATGGTTTCCCCGGTAGGCCTATTCCACGATCTATTGTAGTCCTGTTTAATTAAATAATATTGTATTAAAGAAAACATGGTACTATTGGAAATGATGAACGCGGTGTGAATTATGAGTAATTGGGGAAAACTATTCGTCTGATTGATAATTATCTAATGGAACTTCAAGTGTAATGTCTTCTTCTTCATTTCTTACTTCTTCTTCTTCTTCTTCTTTTTCCTCCTGTTGGATACAAGTAAATTGCTCTAACAGCGATGCATCAGATGTCTCCTCGCTGATATCGTAAGAATCCTCTTCTGATGGCGACTCAACATTGGAGCACGACTGGCCTTGACAACTGGTACATGCTAATTAACAAAACAATCCAACTTTTTTGCAGCCGCATTTAGCACCACACCCCTTTTCGCAATTGCAAAAAATTGTATTGAGGAGTTTTTCCTGTGCAGAAGGAAGTAGAGTCTGGATTGGTTCCAATGTATTGTCAATTAACTTCCAACCCCAGTCTTCTGGGTCCAGTTGATTTCCAAGCCACACTTGAACTTAATAATATACCCGAAGTAGATGTTGATGAGCAGATGCAGACGTTGGGGGAAGGCAAACTAATTGCACTCGTTTATTGTTACGAGTATTTTTTACAAAAGATAAGTATCGAAACTTATCTAAGCAGGTCATTTCTTTGAGCTCCATATACAGAAAGAAGGAAGTGAATTCCATTGGTGATTACAGCTTGTGGAGTAGAGTTACTCTCTACAAAAACTTTAGCACAATTAATTAAATATTTGTTTTTTCAAACAATTTAAAAACTTTTATTTTATCCCTCCTGAATATTGCAGATGTCGTATCGCAACCAGTTATTGGGTGTAAAAATAGTATTTGATTTTGGCATTTTGAAAAAGCAGATAATCTTTTGGATGAATACATTTCCGATTGCTGTTGAGCCTTCCGAGGTTTTAAGAAATAAATAATTTTTTCTTTAGGAGTTCGAGCAGTAAGTAATACCAATAAATCAACATCTTCACCAAAAACAATAGTTGTATTTGTTGAGTTGAATTGTTCTATTGTTGTTTCAATTATCAGAACATCAGCGTCATTATCAGCTTGTTTGACAAAAATATTTTCAGTGGTAAATTTTTCTTTCAACATTGAAATGAACCGAGACTTGTGAGTATTAGCAATAAGCTTTTGTTTCTTTTGTGTTTATATTTTCAGAATCGTACAATTTGTACATATAAGTTACACACACTAATATTTTTACTTGTATTACGGGCCCAGTGATGTATATAGGCGGCGTGCTCGTACATATTATGGGGAACACAACTTTTTAACTTTTTGAATATATCTCAGCTATATCTCAGAAATGGTGATTCTTAGAAAAAAAAGTGTAAGAACAATTTTTATAGATAATTGCATGATCTACAGTTTTTGTTTGATCTATTTTTATTTTAAAACTTACCGTTTCGCTAAAAGATGCAAGAAACCCATATTTGCGAACTTTGATCTTGAATAATTCTTTCTGCAGATGTGGGATCGATGGGGGCTTTTCGCATTTCATTTATAAAATGGTATTCCAAACATTCTTACCAATTTTCAGCTCTATACGAATTTTTGTAACCTTGAATGTCTATTTTGACCGGGCTAATTCAAGAAATGTAGCAGCATGCAGGGTATTCTATTTAAAAATCGGAAATTGATATTTTTTTCCGGCTAACCAAGAAGAAGAAAAAACCTTTTTTTGTATGTAAAAAGTGACGTTTCTTATGCGTATCCCGCTTGTCGAGTTTGAAAAATGTATCTCAAAAAATTACGAGAACAGAGGAGATGACAGATCATTAAGCTGTTACACACCGTATATTACATAATGATCTGACGATATCTAGAGAAAACATCCTTCTTTGTTCTGATAACAGTTAATAAGTAAGTAAAATCACTTAATAATAATAAGTGCACTTCGATCTCTATACTTAAGACTTCATTGCAGAGAAATTTCTCCGACGATCTAGTGATCCAGACCAGCTTTAGAAATACGCAGCCGGGTATTCCATTCACCCGACTGGTTATGCAGCAAAGCCTGCTTGATATTTTCCTCTGGTTAGTCTCAACAGGTGTTTTAACCGTTCAACATATCGATGCGCTGCTGTTTTCGTGACTAACCGGCACAAGTTTTTTGTAATCACTTGCACCGCGCTCATTTTTATTAAAGACTTTGCGAGTGTATTCCGTAAGACTCCAAAATATTCGTGGCGAGAGGACACACATCGATCATTTCAGTAAGGACTGACTGAAAAATTTTGGTTTTCAGACACTTTGTGGAATTTTGTGAATTTTCAAAAAAAAAAATAAGTGACTAGAAGGAATTGTAGTGACCACAAGTAACAACCTTATGGATTATTTCTCCTTTAGATAGTTATACAGGTAATAATGATTTTTTTGCTTGTATAAATTTTCTAGAATATGCAGAAATGTGACAACTATATTTTATAATGAGTAATGGACAGTTTATTTACTTTTTCTTTGATTTTAATTCATCATTCTAATTACCTAAATAGCCGACGACTAACGTGGTTTATTTTCACCTGTAATGGTACAATAAAATATGTTTTATTTACATGTTATTCTTCTACATTCTTTATGGTATAACCAGCTTTTTATGTGGGAAAAGTAACACTTAAAGAGAATTTTAAATAAATTTGGGTTAGTGGTGTTATCACGTCTTCTCGGCTCTGCAATTCGTATGTATGTACAATGTTAACAATTTTCGGCCTAGTTTCGTTTAATTAAGTTAAATATTTACAGTTCAGCGGTTGCACTTTAATTATACATCTTAATGAGATCTCCTTCCAAAGTTTAAACTATACATTAGATTAAGGCGTTCCACGAGCAGCGAGATTGATCATTATTTTTTGCGTGTTTTTTTTTTCTATTATATTGACTACATTTTTAGCACTTGTTCGATGTCCGTGTAAGCGATTTTGGAACGCAGAACTTAGCGAGAGTAAGGATGCGACGTACGAGGTGTGCCAAATAATTCGCATATAATATTTCGTCAGGATATTCATGAAAATATAGATCCTGCTTAAGGATTCCTTAATAGATTTTGCATTTGTTTCAATATATCCGATCAGCTTAAGGGGAGTCGACACCTACGACTGTCCGCAATCTCGTCCTCGTCCGTTTAATCGTCGATTAAACGGACGATTCCGTTTCTTCAGCGACTGATTAATGTATTGCGATAATTTTTTTTCATTGAATTCAGGAATATTATCTGAACAAAATCGCACCTATTTTAATGTTTAAATTTCAATGGATGTTGCGTTGATGAATATCACGATTTTCGTTCTCAATGAATAACCCCACAAAATACCTTGCTGTACCTTTTTTCGGAATCGGCTGATCTGTATTACTTGATTTTATATTTTCTATGCGTAGAAGCTAACAAAACTTATATGGAGCCGTTTCTTTAATATATGGCTTTAATAACAAACGACAGTTAACCAAAATTTGTAAAAATATACTCTGTAAAAATTCTTTCTCTGGTGTAAATTTTCATTTATAATGGCTAATCATTTTAAAACAAAAAAATAACATATCCTTCCGTTAGATCCTGAAGAAAAACTTCAAGCTTGAAGTACACAACTTTTCATGAGAACGAATTTTCTGATTACTAACTAAGCTACAGGTGACGTACTAAACGATCCAGGATGGGTTCTAGTTTAATTTAAGAACATAAAAAATAAACAGTTTTACAACCTTAAAACGGACTTTTCCACACGTCGAACATCTTTATCTGGAAATTGAGTGGTCGAGAAAAAATAAAACAACACATAATTGCAGAATATGTATTTTATGCGACAGTTTTACTTTTTTTAAATAGTCCATCATCATGCTTTCTCATAACCCTTGGACAGGGTGGACTGTATCTTGCCCACCTCAAAATCAATTGATGTCGTCTGGTAGATGTCCCTAATCAGAATCAGTCGAATCCCGATCGATCCGACACGATTTAATTGAGTGATCGTGCTAACAAAGAAAGATTATCAAATAGTCCACCATTGTGCTTTCTCAATTTATAATAAACCATAAACATGGACCCATAAACCCATAAGACCCATAAACATGGTAGAGTGTGTTATATCCACCTCAAAATCAATCGGTGTCATCTGGGAGACGTCCCCGATCAAAATCAGTCAAAACCCGATCGATCCGACACGATTTAGTTGAGTTATCGTGCTAGCAAAAAATTTTATTAACGCCGACGATAACGACAACGACATCGAAAACGACACACACACACTCACACACACAAAATTATTTAAAAACCATTTTTTTTTGTTTTAGGCCGAAAAACGAAAAATAAACGCTAGAAAAATTTTTTTTTCACGATTACATTACTTTGTCGCGTATAGTTGAGTGCGGAAAAGTAAAAAATAATTTTTTTCACAGAAAATACAAAGTACCTAATACATAAGTCAGTTATGGCCAAGGAATCAAAAAATATCCGTATACTCTCGCATATAAATTAGAGAGTCTGCTGTAGCTTATTTTGTAACAGAGACATCGTTTTATAACGAAGAAACTATTTTGAAACACTTATAACACAAATTTTAAATTCATTTGTGTTTCAATCATTAAAAGGGACTTTCAACATACAAAAATATGTTACTTTCGACATTTTTCTGGCCGGTACATAAATGGTATATAAATTTTTCAAGGCGGACAACACAAGAGTGGAAATGGAAATAATGATTATTACATTGTCCTTATAGGTACTACAATATTTTGAGCGAGATTTGACTAATTTGATATCAGTTGTTTCCCCTTCAATTCTTCGATGTCACTATACTTTATTAATTTATGTTTAATAACATATGTCTAAAACTATAATTTTGTTTATCATCACATCCCCACACAAGACATTTTTTACAAATCTCATTGGCGCTTACTAGTTTCGAGGTTTTATATTGAATTGGTATTGTTTCACCCAGTTATTCATTCTTTCTTTAATGTACGCAACTAGGCAAGTTAACTGATATATTTTCTTCCAAATTAAAGAATTTCATATAGAAACAAAGCTAATTGAGTACAGTTGTCTTCAGCGCAATGTTAGGTATCTCTCACTAAGAGAAGAGCAAGAACACTAAGAAAAATTTCAGTTCCATTTAGTTCAATTCAGTTCCAAATCCAACTCTAAAGTGTAGATCCTCTGCAGTTAACTTTTAACTCGTTCAAATTTTCCTAGGATGTATGGTTTCTATTCGAAGTGGCAAACTATGGTTAAAATTATCAAGATCAATAAAATATAATCAAATATCAACACCATAAAATCAAATTTACTGATCTATATAAAAGGTATGTATGCATGGAATATATATCAAGTCATCTTTGACACAGGTATTAACAGTCACGGAATCTTTTCTATCCAAAATTCAATTCTAGGCTATTATTGATATAACATTTATGATACAGATACTAATTCGTATAAGATGTATATAAATATTCGCTCGATTCTTGGTAACGTCTGACAATGAGTCACATAAATAGTTCCAACTATAAAAAGGTAAAACAAGGAGTTTCATAATCATAACTTCTTTCTAAATAAGGTCATAAAACGTAATGATAATTAGTATGAATAATAATAAAAGAAGCATTAATAATAAGTAATTAACAGGTAATAGTTGGAAATCTACAGCGTACAATGAGCAGTAAAATGTAATTGAATGTAAATGGACACAGAACTTATGAAAGGATCTTTAAATAGTACGTTATTTAAAAACATAAATTGTGACAAGTTTTTATTGTTTATTTTGAGTCCTAAAATTTCAAAAAGGCATTCTGATAAAGGACGTGTGAAGATTCTAGCAACATTCTTTCACGACATTTATATCGATTGATTTTAACATTCTGGAACCATTTCCTTATCATTTGCTATTGCAATAGCTTTTTTAACTCATTTTAGTAATGTTTTGATTATTGATTTCAAATATGCAATTAATGTTTCGCTACACACTCTAGTGTCCATGCAGTTTGATGTTGAATATTGAGCGTATTTACAATTAGTTAATATATAAACCTATGATGTACCACCAGCCCTATAACTTCTGATATTTTTTTGTACAGGGTATTGTGCCCTTAGGAATGCTTCGTTTATTTATTCGGAACGAATGAACGTTTCCCATAAGAAAAATATTTCAACAAAGCTGAGCTGATCTTTTCTCGATTTTAGTGTTCATATTCGGTTATTTATTGATAAAACTTTCCTTCACAAATTGATAGGACGAGGAGGGCTAGAAAATGGCCACCACATTCACCTGATTTGACCCGCTTATTCCAAATACTGCGAAAACAATTGTACGTTCATGCAATGTATGACCGTATATCTACAGATTGTTATTCGAATACATATTGAATAACTTAAAAATGTATATCAGAAATATAATTGTATTTGATTTAATTGTATTTTTATCGAAGAACGCCCTCTATCGTATTAACGGTAAACAAGAAACTCCCAATATTATGTTGTTCTCGAAAAGTTTTAAGGGATTCATTATAAATTCAATAGATAGGGGGGTTATGGGGTCATCACATTATGCCGCAATAGTTCGGAGCTATTTGGATCAAATATGTCCGAGAAACGTGACAGTTTTTCATTAAATCGAAGAGTTTTGTCGTATTCAGGAGGTTCGCTTACGTTGGATTCACCATAATTTGCGCCGAATTGGAGGATTTTGTATTTTTTTTTTACGAAATTTCCTTACTATAGTCCATCGACTTTCTTGTGCAAAAAAACGTTTTCTCATCAAAAATCTCGAAAATTTTGAGGCAACGTTTTCCCATCAAAAATCTGAAAAAATCAGTGTAGACTAAAGAAAGCAGACATATTTAATGAGATCTTCAGATTTTTTCTAAATCCAAGGGTTCTCGCGGTAGTAATGAAATTTCCAAGTTGTTGCTTTGGATCTGCAGTTCTAGGAAATTTTCTCGGCTTTAGAGAAAACGGACAGTTTTTCATTAAAACGAAGAATTTTATCGTATTCAGGAGGTTCGTTTACGTTGGATTCACCACAATTTTGGTCGAATTGAAGACTTTTGTATTTTTTACAAAGTTCCCTTACCCTAGTCTACCGATTTTCTGGCGCAAAGAAACATTACCCGTACAATTTTTGAGTTTGCAGTGTTTTATTACTCCTGTATACCAAATTTCATTAAAATCAGCGCTTCCAAAATATATGAGTGTTGCCTTATTTATGACTAACCCTGTATAAAAGTTAATACGTTTATCCTATTTTCTCGATCTATTGCTAATAAGTTTTCTGGTTAATGTACCACATCTCAAGCAAGTACAGCCTTAACAATAATAAATATTCAAAGTAGGTGATTTAGTAAACAACTAGTGCGAGTACTTTTACATTAATAACGCTATATACATACCTATCTAACCAATAATTGCGATGTATAATAAATATTTGCTCTTATTCGCCGTGTGCAACTTAAAAAATTCCTTAGAATCAATTATCTAAATAAATAATTGTAACGGATATCGGCGTACAATGGCGGATTGTTATTTAGACTTATTATTATTATGGCGACGGATATAAAAGTTATCACAGTTATTCTATTAATCATGGAAAATTGCTATAATCATTACACGAAGGAAGTGCAAGCTAAATCATTTTACCTTATGCAAAAAGGTCGATGCAAATTGTGTGAGCATATAAATAATTGTAGAACTGTTCAAAGCAAGGCACTAACTGGATCTGCAATTACTTAAATAAATAGAAAGAATACCTGCGTGAGATAAGTAGAATAGTAGCGACAATGCACTGAGGAAATTTAAATAGTAATAAACATAAATAAACAGTTTTAAAACCTTAAAACAGACTTTTCCGCACGTAGAATATCTCTATCTCGAACTTGAGTGGCCGAGAAAAGAAAAAAACCAACACATAAATGCAGCATATGTGTTTTATGCGACAGTTTTACTTTTTTCATTGGCGACTGCTTCAGTGCCGTATCAATACGTTTGTGATCGAACTAAATTATATTTTTTCTCATTCATTCGTATATTATCTAGGCAGAATATATGGTTTTTTCATTCAACGCAAAATCAGCAACGCGTTAAATGTTTATGTTTAAAATATCAGAATGAACATGAACATTTACACCGGGCTTTCTGATGACCCATAAACAGGGTGTGTCCTATCCACCTCAAAATCAAATAGATGCCGTCTGGTAGACATCCCTAATCAGAATCAGTCGAAACCCGATCGATCCGACACGATTTAATTGAGTGATCGTGCTAATAAGAAAATGTCTCAAATAGTCCACCATTGTTCTTTCTCATGACCTATGAACATGGTAGAGTGTGTTCCATCTACCTCAAAATCAATAAGTGTCGTCTGGGAGACGTCTCCGATCAGAATCAGTCAAAACCCGATCAATTCTACACGATTTAGTTGAGTTATCTTGCCAACAAGGAATTTTAATGCAGACGACAACGACACCGACACACACACAGACACAAATTTTGTAAAAACCATTTTCTTTTTGGTTTTTAGGCCGAAAAACGAAAAATAAACGCTAGAAAACATTTTCCATTTTTCTTTACACGATTACATTACTTTTCCGCTCTGGTATAGTTGAGTGCGGAAAAGTAATATATTTATTTAGTTAGTTTTTTTTGCATTGCAATTGGTGTTTTTGGATTCAAACGTGACTTTAGGCTTAAGGCTAGGTGTTGATGTGTAATTTGTTGTCCTACTGTTTAAAAAAATAAGTAATATTCATAGTCTTTAGTTAATACCTATAGTAATTTCTTGGATTGGATTGTAAATGGAAACAAAACTAGGAGACCAGTTTTCCACGAACACCGAAAACTTACACCCTTCTCGATGCGGATTTCGCCAACCAAGTTGGCATCATCGGGAGATAATTAAAAATCATTTATTTATAATTTCTATTTATATCAAAATTTTGTTCAAATTCATTAAACCATTACGAATATTTTTCATCTTAATGCACTGTTCATTGATAGTCGTTCAGATTGACTATTTTTCTTGACCAGGGAAAAGTGAAAGAATAATTTGTGTCAGTTTTCTTATTGTTCTGCGCCACTCCTTCTAATACCTAATTTCTTATACTATTTATTTCCGTTCATAGGTAGTTAACTGTAATGAAGTAAACATTCGGTTCACTGATCCATTAATGTCACCATTCACAGTATCAACCGAAATAATAGACTGTTACTAGTCCATGGCATTCATTCTTATCATGAAGTGTATCCTGTTGGTTATACTTTTTACTAAGTATTACTATTCTATTATTGTTTTCGAAAGCATGTTGGGCAACGAAACATTTTTATAATCTTCCATATTTTAAATGAGCCATGTGCTTTAAAGCCAGTTACAATTGCTCTTTTCGACTGCCCAATATACTATTGACTACGATCGTGATCCGAACCTTTCATCATTTTCAATTTTGTTTTTATAATTTTGCAGAAGTTGCTGCAATTTGTTTCCAGAAGACTGAACTAATGTTCTCAAATATTTCGTATAGTCGATTTGAGTGCATTTAGTGAGTTCTTCAGCATGCAAATTAGTACTACTCTGTAACTTGATAATTAATCATCTTAAACTATGATTTGTTTAATTTTACCCACGCAATAAAGAATGGGGTTTTCCATTATAAAATATAAAAGACACTATAAAAAACTATATTATTTTATCTTGAAGTTGCACGATATTTCTAGATTATTCCTTCGATGAGTTCTAACATTTTTCTAAGTCTAAATCAGTAGTTCACATATTTTCATAATTAATTTCCCACAAACATTTAATAATATAATAAACATTATAAACGAATCGTAGTACCTAATTGCCCTACGTAATAATTATAAAATCATTCGATAAAAAACATTTTATCATACTCGTTAGACTTAGTTTCCCGTACAAGTTCATAAAACAACTTTTGTTATATTTTATTGACGCTAACTTGAAGCGTCTGCTGCTTAAAATTAGTGCTCTGGGTCGTTTAGAGGTCACATATTAATTTGATGTTTTGCATTCAATATTGAAATTCTCCTTGATATTTAAAAAGTTTCCAGTTCCTACAAATTCATTTCACAATAACAATAAATTAGGGGTAATCAGTCTTACAAATAAGGTACAAGATACGTTAATGTGTTATTAACGTTAACGTATTAATTTTGTGGATTTATTTTAGAGAGAGTGAGAAACCAATTTAAACAATATAAATCAGTGATACATTGTGACATGTGCTAACAGCGTGTCTGATGACAAAACAATTAATAAACCAGGTGATTTTTTAAAGATAAATAAATATCTCAGTATCTATCTTAATAATGGATTTACGATATAGGTTCTTTAGAACTTTTTGTATATTGACATATCGGCTGCCAAAAGGTGAACAGAAGTATTTTATATCACTTCCCAATTTATCAAAAATATTAACTTTCAGGCATTAATTTTCGAATTTTAAATGTATCACCCTGTATTTTGTTGTTCGCTTCAAACAAAGCCACCCTGTGTTTTTGTTCGAATGTACTTGGTCGGTCTTATACTTTAACAAAACAAAGACGCCTTTGAAATAGGTACTGTGACTGCTGCTATCAACGATAATAATTTTGACAAAGAGTAGACAATATACATGGAAATATTTCAGGGAAGACTATAGTAATGAAAACATATTAAAAATATTAGCATACCCAACAGGTCGTTGTAGACTCTAATCTGTCTGATGTCTTGCCCATAAGTTATGGAGTCCCTCAGGAGCCTATATTTGGACCTCTATTATTTGTCATATATATTTCTGATTTTTATAAATATCTTAAAGTCTGCAGCGTACATCACTATGCTGACGGCTCTCAAGTTTTACTGATACTGATCTTAGTTTTACTGATAATGATATAAATCTAATATGGTTTGTATAATGATTCTTTGCGCGTGCGTCACAGGTAACAATCGTATGAATTAATCAACTGATATTTTTGAACAGTGTCGTCCCGAAAACACATTTTAGGATAACAGTTACTACAATACAAATCCGTCAACGTATGAGAGAGTAATGAAAAGGTTCTCCACAAAAGCATTCAATAGAAGTGATATTTCCATCAAAATAAATGAAATTAATTCGACAAAAATCAAAATAAATAAAACAAAAATGAAATAAATTTTACAGAAATACTGAAACACCAATGAATCGAATTTTACAATAAAGCTAAGACGTGACTTCATAATTGCATTTTGTTCGGCAAATTATTAACTATCTCTGCCGTACGTAGTTGATTGAAACATATGTCTCTAGACATACGTGCTGGTAATTGTGGCATAATAATAATAATTGCGAGTGGTGTAGCATGTGATCCGTGCGTCGTCACTAAATTGATACACACGCAAGAATCCATTATACACATTGTAAATGAAGCAATTAATAATGACTTGAATTGTTTATTAAATATTTTTACTGCTCATTAATTAAAACTGAATCCGGACAAGTCAAAGGTTATAATTTATAATATTTAGCCCAAAAAATAGTATTTAATTAATTTAAATTAAGTTAAATTAGGAGACATTCCTTTAGATATTACTAACAATGCAAATGTTTGGTTCTATAGCTTAATGACGAATTAAAATTTATAAAACACGTAAATGTTTTATGTCAATATATTACTTTAAAACAAATTTATCCGCACAGTGGCATAATGTGAGGAATTTAAAAAAATCAATGAACTGTGTAATTCTTTCACATGATTGCTTATTATTATTAATAATATTATTATTATTAGCCATTTAGACTGCCGAAGAAATCTATTTTATTTTGACAGTAATAAACTACTGACGTGCTGAAAGGCAATGAATGAATTATCTAACGTTTAGAGGCGATTACTTGATATAGTGCTACATCGTACATAGTGTAGAGCCATAACCGTAAATAACTCTTAAAGTACCACTCAGAAATCATTACCGGCCTCTGTGAAATGGATATTCGACCCAATAGCTATTGCGGCGCGGTAAAAATGAAGCAAAACTATTAGAATGGCCTGGAAAACAAAACTAAATCGGAAATTATTACAGTATTCGAATTATCTAGGTTGTTGGCGGAGCTGCAAATTACTATATCAAGAAGTATATTTAGCCACACTCGAATACGTTCATAAGTATAATTTCGCTCATGTACTCTGGCGAAAGCTTTTTAAGTAAGGAATAATTATTGGAGTGTATTATATATTATTACATAAGAAATGGAGTATTCGACTGGAATGAACATGAAATGAAAATGATAATTTTCTAACTTTTTTTCCTTTTTTTGATCGCATTTACATCTATATGCAGGATTCCTGATCAATTCTTTTTAACTAGTACCTAACATATTAATGTAAGCAACTCCTCTCCGCCACTGTGGACCAAAACTGCTGCTGACAGGGTGTTTCCACAGAGGCTACAATGGGAGAGGACGGTGGGGACAGAAGTCACGTCCACGGGTAGAGAGGACGAGACGAGCGAGCGGGACTTCTCATACGATTCCTTGTGGAATAAGTATTAATATTGCCATTGTTTAGTACAGACGCGAGTAAAATTGTTTTTGTGAAGTGAATGTGTTGTTTATTCGTTTATACCAAACATCCCCTTTTATTAACTAGATGAAGCTTAATTTGAACCAATATTGTTAGAATTACTCTCAGAATATCAATTGTTTCAATTGATGATCAACTTCCTAGCACTCTAAGTGACTGAAATATGCAGAGTTCGATCTTCAAATCAAAACAGTAACCAATAATAATTAAAATTATTTTAATAATCTTCCGAATATGCCAACTTAGATGGTGAAATATGTCGAGCGACGTACAATTTTTCAGTGCTTGTAGAAAACTGATCTCCTGTTTTCCTCTTCTATAGATATGAATGAGAAGAATATTGTGCAGGAATATTTCAAATCCACACATTTCATTGCTATATGTAAAACACTAATTTTCCAAGTATATACAGCGCTTTCGGAAAGTAATGAATAAAATCGTTAAAAAATCTTAAAAAGGAATAGATTTTGGAAAAAGCTCTCATATCAGTGAAATTATTAGATGAGCATTTTTCATCACAAATACATACAGGGTGATTCGTGTAGGAGGCACGACGTCATCGATATTTTCTTAACGGCAACCCTCTTTTTTATTGCATAATATGAAGGAGGACATTTTTTTACATATGATATGCTAATAATTATATTAGCGTACGTATAGGTTAAATTATAAAAAAATAAAGAGAAACGATTTTGCAATTTTAAAATAATAAATTTAATACCAATGATTATTTAGAAAGAATTAGCTAAACTAAATGTTCAAATTATACACTTTTTGAACATTACAAATACTTTCAGGAAGTATGCGTTGCATTTCGTGACGAATTCTTCCTTTCAAATCTTCTAAATTATCCGGCCTAGTAACGTGTACTTTGCTTTTGATGTATACCCATAAAAAGTAATCTAGAGGTGTTAAATCTGGTTATCTGGCTGGCCACTCAATCGATCCCTTTCTTCTCACTCTCCTGGTGAGGATCGACCAGATTTAGGAAGATCACGAAAGTGCCTACTACATTCTCGGTATTTAGACTCAACATTGCTTATCATCAGGGATGGACATGATGGTAAATACGAATACGAATATATTCACAAAAATTGTTTTCTGCGACTATGAATACAAATATATTCACGTATACACTTTTGAATACGAATATATTTGTGGCCACACCTGTGAATATGACAAGCACAATAAAAGATGGAGAGGAGTAACGGGTTGACGAGTAACCAAATACTCGAATCGAATACTCAGAGATTGAGAAATGGGCCCAAGAATTCATTAAATTGAACAGGCACAAAGCCAGAACCCTGATGGGAATCATAACGGTCCATCACAGTAGTCTGAATGCATGTAAGCACAAGATGAGGCTGACTGACAGTTCGGCCTGCAGATACTGTAAAGAAGACGAGGAGACCTTGATTCATCTTCTTTACACCTGCCCCGCACTGGAGGAGAAGAGGTACCTTATATTAGGGACCCCTGTTATCCTAGAGGAGGCGAGGCTTAAGGCGGGGGACGTGCCTAAATTGCTCCTTTTATGGGATATTATTTTTGGATAATGACCCGAATAAGAGGGGGTCGCCAAGGGACTACCCATGCGATCAGTGGCTGATGAGGCCCAAACCCATATAACATAATGTACTGTAGTATGTGAATATGAACTCTTGTGATTACGAATGTGTATATTCTTATTTTAATGTGTGAATACAAATATGTGTGTATTCAAAAGTGCTAATGCGAATATATTCATACGAATATATTTGTATTCACGTCTATGAATACGAATATACTCGTATTTATATCTATGAAGTCGAATACAATTATATTCATGTATTCGTATTTTACCTCTAGGTCTCAAAATTTAATTCAAAATTAACTTTTTTGGTATTCAGAAACGGCTCTAACAACTTTTGACAAATAATATACTTAACATTAGCTAAAATATGGCGGAGGTGCCATGTCACACAATATGATAGTTAATTAGTAATTAACTTTTGAAATTTGAATATTCGTCATTGTGGTAAGGAAAGTCGTGTAAAATATAAGCGAGCCATACGGTATTCACACTGAAAATACAAATATTCGTAGGGATTAATGAATACAGCTGTATTTGAGTTCACAGCTATGAATACGAATATGTTCGTATTCACTGCCATTAATATGAATATGTTCGTATTCACACCATTGAATACAAATATATTCGTATTCACACTTTTGAAAACGAATATATTCGTATTCACACGAGTTCATATTCATAGGTGTGAGTACGAATATATTCGTATTTAAAAGTATGTATATGAATATATGTCTATTTATATTCATAGAAAATGATTTTTGTGAATACATTCGTATCCGTATTTACGATTACGAATATGCCCATCGCTGCTTATCATGCTTTGGCTATTGGGTTGCCGATCAGGATGAATAGTATTGAACAATTCGACTGCTTTTCTTTGGTTGCGCATCCTGTATCCAAATCCGTTCATGCAAGGAATTTTAATTCTTTCTCGTTCGGTTAATTTAACCATTTTTTACAAAATGACAAAGTAATTACTCAATAAACATTTTAAGCGCAATTTTGCCAAACAAAAGATAATATATTTAATAAAAGATAATAATGTATTTTTTAAGGAAATAACTCCAAAAACCCAAAATACTATTAACAAAACACGTTTTCAAGTTTGTAGCGGACCCCAAATACCCATATAATTTTCGGATTGTACCACGTAAAGTAAGGCACAGGAAGTCCTGCAGGGAAGGCACGGGAAAGACCGGTAGTATTATAAAATCGTCGTAAAGCAATTAAAAATAACCATTGCCATACCTGTTGACGAGACAGAGTCTCTTTCGCTGTTTCTAGAAAGGTACAGATTTCCCAGAGATCGGTTCGTAGACAGATTTGGGCAGAAAATAGAATGACCAGGATAGTCCACCATAGGCTTTCACTCCTATAAGGATGGCTGGAGATGCCCTTGGATAACATTCCAGTACTTAGAATCTATCACCAACGTCATATAACTTCTGCTGAACCGCCAGCTGGAGCGTCGTCGTAGTGGTGGCGTCGGCGCGCTCGGCGTCGGTCGGTTCAAAATTGATCACAATGGAATGTGATCATTTCCATAAGAAAATGGGATTTTGAGTATGCCGACGACTACACTAGTCGGTATCCAATTAACACCTGCGAGCGGCAATCCTTTGATGTTTGCCGACAAAGTCACTGACGCCTCACATTTATGTGAATTAGGTAAAAACGCAAGTTTTAATTTTCCCACGACTCCAGAAATTTTCCCAGGCCCAACCGTTCCTATACCTACTATAACATAAAAAATATTATCGGTCGCTAAATCTACTGTCAACGGTGCCGAATTTTAACATTTTATTTAGTTGATTTTTTATATAATATTGCCATGAAATTTAGTATTTTGAAATTGCAAAATCGTTTTTCTTCATTTTTTATCTAAGCTATATACGGGCTAAAGCAATTATTACTGTAGCGTATGTAATAAATGTGCTTTTTCATATTCCGTAATAAAATAAGGATTACCATTAAAAAATATCGATGATGCCATTCATACATCCTAGACGAATCACTTTACACAATTGTATGTATTAGTTATATTTTAAAAAATGCGCATCCGAAGATAAATTTTGATGGGTACGAAAGTGTTTCCCCAAAGTTATTCCTTGACTTTTTAACGAATTTATTCCTAACTTTCCGAAAGCGCTGTATTGCATTTACAATATCATTCTTGCTGGGATTACAAAATAAATTATTCAAGCTTATTTTAAGTCGAGTTCAAAGTTAAATGCCTATAAACTTACTTGCAATAGTGTTAGGGTGTGGCAGATTGTTTAACAAACTAAAGATCGATTTGCCTTCGGGCGCTATTTGACTACCTTCAAGAGAAACGAGTGATAATGTATACCTGAATGGATATTCGCAAATTGCCACGCTTGATAATGTTCTTCTAAACTTTAAAGATGTAGGTACTTTCACTTCTTGACCCAAAAAGTGCTATTAATTTTTTTCTCCATCGCGTTGCTACTCATCACTGGATGATCCGTGACGGGCGAAAAAATAAAATAAAGCTAATTACTTTGTGTGGCCGTGCCTTAAGAAAGGTCAAATTTAATTGGGAAATGTTAAAAACGTCGTGCAAGGTAGCCGGTGGAGATAATGCTAGGGTATGCTAATATCGAAACGATCGGTCCGATCAAAACAAACATCGCCGTGGCACCACGGCGTTTGGCCTTCTGCTAGCCGAATGCCTTCTAGACTCGACCGTTACGTTTATCTGGAATCGACCCATGGTCAATAGTGCGTGAAACTACTGCAGGGGAAGTAAAAAATAACTGCATTTAGTTTACATCAACAAATTGATATTCAAGAACGTACTACTGAACTACGTTTGTGTTACAGGTTTATACGGGGTAGACTTATTTTTGAATACGCTGAATACGTCACAACTTCTATTTGAGAAGTCACAACTTGATTAATTAATCATTGGCTACCACCACAACTACTACAATCGCACTACAGTTCAATTTGAACCTGATCTCCTCAATTTTCCATCTCTAACTATCCCAGCCCCTTAATGAATTCTATTCTAATCTTTCATTTTCGATACACGGAGAAAACAGTTTATTTCTGCTAATTGATTTTATTTGACTATTTGACGTGCCAAATAGTTCAGGTTAGTGGCACCATTATCCAAAAAGAAAGCGCTAATATGTTAACAAACAGAGAGCAGACTGGGAAAGCTTCACACTAGACCCAGAAAATGCAACGAATCGTTCAGTTCCGTTAAGAACAGCAGAACAGGTAATATTCATTTCATCGCTATTTGCTAAATAAGAAACTGTCTTATCTTGTCGATAAATGGAACAGTCTACCCGAGTCTAGCCATAAAAACAAGCCACTGTATGTTTTGAAATTTTTTATTTGGCAAATAGCGATGAAATAAACTATAAATCAAGAAGTAGAACTATTCGTTTCCAGCGTACAGCAAGCAGCTTGAGATAATACCCCATCTAGTATCCAACGGAAACAAACAACTATCTTAAGGAGATAAAAGACTTATTGTGTAAAAAAAATATCAGAGGAAAATGATACCAGACTAGAGCTCCAGCAGATAAAACCAGACTTAACAATGCCACAGAGCAATTAAAAAGGGAAATGAAAATTATTAAAATTGAATCGAATAGTGATTACCTTTAATTGATAAAAGAACTTACTGGAATTCTACTAAGAGATTACAAAAGCCTATAATGCAGAATGCTCTGATCAAGAATAGATATAACACCTTGAAGACAGGCAGAACATCTTGAAAATACAGACACTTTGCAGAACATCTTGAAAATACATTTCAACCAAATCCAGGAGGGGGATTATGAGATTGAGAAATAGCTACTCAACAAGAAATACGTATCAGAGCAACTTTCCCAAAATAAGTAGCAAAAGAAAACATCGATCCCAAGAAAGCTCCTAGCCTTGATTTGATTGCTGGCGAAGTGTTAAAACAAGTTCCAAAGAAAGTCGTAATAAAACTTACACATCTCATTAGATTACAGTGTGTCCTTAAGATGTAGATGTAAATTTTCTTATAATTCGTGTTTTTTCGTACTTTGCCGAATCCCTTCTTTATAATAATTAATAATTATATTGCGAAAATCTAAAGAAAGCGCGTTTCCTTTCGCCATTATAGAAAATATAGGTAAGCTTTACTCTTCAACTTCTAAACATTCTTTGACTCTCTGTAAGTAAATACCACGAAATATTTTGATAATATATAAAAAGTTTCAACCTTTTTGTCCGAAAACAAAATAAAAATATCTTTTTGTTTTCTTTTGTTATCTTCAAATACCAGCAAAAATTTTGTAAACTGTAGGAAATATTCTAAAAATCCGAGAGCAACTGTACTCTTGCGGGATATTTATTTAATACGTTTTTTTATGCAAATTTATTTTGTTCTAACTATTGTGTCCAATACTGTAATTTCGAATTGCTTCTTTGTCGAAACGCTAATGTGGACAGTAATGTTAAACAACTTATTTTCTTCCGGTACAATAGAATTACTGTACTAAATACGTGAATACGTTATGAAAGTGTAGTGATACGTAATTAGTCAATGGTCATCATTTGAAAAGTATTGTTAGCCGTGCATTTAGATTACATAATTCTCAAATAATAATAATAATAATAATAAACGTTCCCCATTTCATTTTTTACATTCACTCCATCCGCGTACGTGCCAACAAATTACTTCTTGAATATTCATTAGTATCTGTGAGCGATGTATAATAGTAAAGGTATTAAATGTCAATATGAATATTCTTATAGTATCTAAAATTCTATTCAGAAATGCAAATCGACGCGACGAAACACGATTAAAACTGTAAATTTATATGGGTCATCTTAAATCGATGTCCCAAATCCTGCTTTGAGGTGTATAAATGTGGGTTTTTTAAGGTCAAATTGTGAGAGTGTAAACGTACTCGTAAAGTCGACCTTAAACCTACGGGTATATCTATAAATGTAGTAGACCGCCACGGCATAGATTTACAAAAAAAAAATTGTAAAGTATTTCTTGTAGGTATTCATAGCTCCCGTAGTTGTTTAATGTTATTCTATAATGAATAGTAATGAACAATAAATAATGTAATTAAGTTTATTAAAGAAGGCGATATAAAGTATTTATCGATTGATTCGGTACAGTCCACTGCTATGGATGAAATTATACTTTTTTGCATATATGTCTATATTGTATTCAGCGTGGCAATGTTATTTGAAATTCCAATGCAGAATAAATAGGTGACACTTACGTACTGGATTGAAAAATGAGTTTTAGATGTAATTAATTGAATATCTTTTATTAAATATGACGTATTTCCTGAAAAGAGTATGTCTTTATTTTCCATACAGAGAACAGTTAATGATAATTGAAAGGGAAATGAAATGGAAAGATATAATTTTGAAATATTACACGTGGTTTTGTATAGGGTGTCTCAATTGGAACTATAGAATTTGAATTGCGCGCCATCTGTGTTCTGTCAAAGATAGGGCATCAATATTTAAGGACTGTTATCTACAAACCATACGCCGTCAACATGCCTCGATTAACAGTTCAACAACGAACAGTTTGTGTACAACTGTTTTATGAAAGTATAGAGAATGGAGTTCGAGTTGTATATTATTCAGTTAATCAAAGTTAAACAAATTGGTTTTTAACAAATAATATGTAGAAGATGAAATTGGAAGAAAATTGTGTCAGAACTGTTACGAAATTGTTTTTAATATGTGACCTGGACACTTTCTAAATGAGTGGAAGGTAACGCAAATAATAATGATCCCAAGAACAGGAAAACCTACAGAAGGGGAAATATCGTACAGACCTATTAGCCGACTTTCAATATTGTCAAAACTGTATGAGAAGTTACTCCTAGAGAAATTGGAGCCTACTATTAAACACCTTATACTAGATCATCAGCTGGAATTCAGGAACATTCAACCATAGTGCAATTGCATAGAATCACATCTAGAACCAGACAAGTACTTGAAGACAAAATCTATGGTTCAACAGCAGTTATTGATATAGGATAAGATTTCCTAGAAAAAATACACGATAAGTAAAGCACGCGATTTATCTTACCGATAGAATCTGGCGTCTCACAAGGTAGGGTCCTGGGACCTATATCATACTTGATTTATACAGATGATCTTCTCACTAGTACTAAGATCACTACAGCCACGCTTGCAGACAACACAGCAATACTAGCGACACATAAAACTACAAGAATAGCCACAAGTATATGTCATCATGAATAGGAACAAGTCTCAAAATTGCGATATCGGACCGCCAACGAGGTGCGCAGTAAATAGCCTGGTCTTTACCCAGTCGCATTAAGATATTTGTGGACTGACTATCGATGAATATATATGTGTAGAGTTCGATCTGGACGTGCGTAAAGGGCATCCTTTTCTCTGCGAATGCTGCCTCACTCTTTCTTCTACGCATACCTAGTGAATCTCACACTTTTTCCCATTATTGATGAGCAGTATGTTACAAAATCACCTAAATAAATCCCAAACATGTTAAAATAAACAGTTGTAAAACTTTAAAACGGACTTTTCCGCACATAGAATATCTCTATCTCGAAATTGAATGGCAGGGAAAAAATAAATCAACACAAATGCAGAATATGTGTTTTATGCGACAGTTTTACTTTTTTCAAATAGTCCACCATCGTGCTTTCTCATGACCCATGGACAGGGTGGGTTGTGTTCTATCCACCTCAAACTCAATAGGTGTCGTCTAGTAGACGTCCCTAATCAGAATCAGTCGAAACCCAATCATCCAACACGATTTAATTCAGTGATCGTGTTAACAAAAAAAAAAATTCTCAAATAGTCCACCATTATACTTTCTTTCTCATGACCCACGTACATGGTAGAGTGTGTTCTATCCACCTCAAAATCAATAGGTGTTGTCTGGGAGACGTCCCCGATCAGAATCAGTCAAAAACCGGATCAATCCGATACGATTTAGTTGAGTTATCGTGCTAACAAGAATAAATTCCGACGACAACGACACACACATATCAAAGTTTTTCAAAAACCATTTTTTTTTGTTTTTAGGCTGAAAAACGAGAAATAAACCAAGCGAAAATTAGTTTTTTCCATTTTTCCGCGTATAATGGAGTGCGGAAAAGTAAAAGTGGTAAATAAAAGCTAATGAGAGCAAATTAATTGCGGCTTTCACCCTTAACAAAGACAATGGCCCTTCAATCCTGCTGAATAATCAACCACTCATATAAAAAGAAGAAACCAAGTATTTACAAATACACCTAGATTACAGACTCACCTGGTGAGAGTAGATATTCATCAAGAGAAAGCAACTGGGACTAAAACTTAGCAAACTTCATTTGCTCATTGGAAAAAAATTAAGAGCTGAGCCATAAACTCCTAATTTACAAAAGTATTTTAAAACCCATCTGAATATATGGGATCCAAATGTGGAACTCAGCCTCCAGTTCCAATATTGAAATACTTGACAGTTTCAGTCCAAAGTGCTGCGTTTAATAATAAGTGTAGTGAGTGTAAAACAAGAAATAAAGAATCACAGAGTGAGAGATACTTACAAAGACCCTTATAAGAGATACTTACAAGTACTGATCCAAACAGTTCGGCGAAGACAACCTCGTAGAAGACTTATTGGTATTCGTAAACTTAAACGTTATGTTAAAAAAAAACGATTAGGAAACGTAAATTTAAAGAAACACGTCGAAATTCCTCGACCTTTCAAACTGAAAAGGAGCATCCGAAAAAATATGTATCTGTTCCTTACGACCCTCAATTCACCTGTGGCATTAGTAGAATTTTTAAAAATATAGGGATGGCGGTAGTTCATTTATCGAGAAATAGACTAGAACAACTTTTAGGCAATCCAAAAGATAAAATTAACACAATGGGACCCTATTGCGTGTCAACTAATACAGTCATATAAATTACCGAATGTCTTACTAGGATATATTGTAATAAACTGGGATAACAAAAAAAATGTGTGGACCTGACTAAGCACAATAATGTAAATTGTCAGTGAGGTAAATCTGGTGGAGAATATAGACGAAAGAGCTGTCAAGTTTTTGACCTAGCTTTTAATCTAATTTAGAAATCAAAGTTTTGCAATAAATCCATGAACTTAAACATTATAGTATTGGTAATAAAACTTAGATAAAGTAATTAGTATACCTTTTCTATCAAGATTGTAATCTCAATTTATTGGCACGTATTGAATCTAATATTATCCTGGCTATTATATTATTTGGTATTGTTGCATCACTGGCAATTACCCATACTTTGAAATGTTTGATATCTCTAACCTATAAGTATTACATTACTAATTTCAACATACATGTAATGGATCCATTGTGAGACTCTAGTAATAATCTCGAAACAAGGAATCTTATTATTTATATCCTCCATAGCAGGGGCGTAGCTTGAGAAAAGAATCTAGGAATGTGATACAAATTTTATAAGGGGAAGAGGTATAGTCGGATGTATGGTAGGTCATATGAAAACGGTAGAAATAAAGAAAAGGCACTAACCGAAAATAATTATGCCGAGGTATATATCCTAATTTTTAAAATGAAGAACAATTTATCGGTTTTTGTTGATCCAGCGAAAATGTCTATCACTGTTTCTTCAAATGTTGGACACGATCTCATATCTTCTAACAAGATACTTTCAAGTCTTTATTCTCGTTAAACATGAAAATGATCTTTCCGTGGAACTGCTTGTGGCAGGAATAGTCAAAATTAAACAACACAATTTTGATGACTCAGGAAAACAGAAGATAATTGAAGGGACATAATATATTGGTGAAGCTCAAGCACAGTGAAGTTCTTTTTTATATCGGGATCACTATAAATAACTGAAAGTTCACTATTTAAACGATTTACGTCAAATAATGTTCCATATGTATCTACTAAAGAAGAAAAAAGTTCGTCAGGAAAACGTTTCACGAATGAAGTAAATTGTGTGGAATCTAGATTTAAGAATTTCAGTTTAGAGACTAAACCGTTCACTAATGTTCAAAGCAATAACGTCAAAAATTTCATAAGTCAATCATGCGTAGGTGCTTTTCTTATTTTCTTTAGGTATTAAATCTAAACGCATTCTTTTACTTGGTGGTTGATTTTCATCTCAACACAAATTTGTCCATACGGTCCCAAATGTCACTAAACTCGTTTCTCATTTTTTGAGTATGTGACTTGAAATCGGCGATCTTTTTATTGCAGTAACTAATATCTGATATTTTTGTCTTCAGAATTTTAAACAGACTCTCGGAATGTGGGAATATTGCAGAAAACTGATAAGAAAAAGTTAGAATCAAAGTCGCGCAAAAAAGTTAAAAGGTCTCTATCACAAATAACGGTTTCTCGATCCCATTACTCATTTTCATTTTCATTTGCAATTACTTGAAATAGCGCTTCTAAATCCTCCTTATGTTATGGCGACAGTCGTAAAGATGCGTTCACATAATCGCATAACTGAGTCCGGAAATAACTACAACACCCACTCGAGATTCCACTGTTGACTGCGTAAGATCACTGACCTTTTCGCCTATCTAACGCGTAGCTTGGATGTAACGTGGACAATAGCATTTCAGCACTACTGCAGGTAACGCGGGAGTCTAATAATTTCGGGCGCCTTCACGCCCGATTTGAAATAACATAGTTCAAGGTAGCTTTTAAAGTAAATAATGTATGTTTGCGGTCGGTTTAAAATAATTAAAAAATTATAATAATGGAATAAATCGATTAAACTTGTAAATAACGCTAATTTGCCAATTTTTTAAGGGATGCGATGCATCACTCGCATCCATGTACGCTACGCTCCTGCTCCATTGACGAACATACATTCGTATGGAAGAACATTTCATATGAAATAGACTAGTCATAGACCAAACCGCTTTTATTTTTACTCATCACTATTAACAGATGCACAAACTTTTGCGTATCTTCGAATTATATCGTATTCTGAATGCATTCAAATTGTACTGAAAGTAATATTTTTCTACTCTTTTCTCAAGGTTTTAAGAAAGTGATTAAAAAAGAACTACAGTGCACAAATCCAATATTTTAACTTCTATCCTGAGCATACGTGGTTTACCTCGTTAGATATCTAGGTAAAAATAAATAATTAGATACATGCCTTTAACTGTTGATTATGAAATTTGTTAAATTGGCATCTTTGCACACGTGATTCTCTTAATTTAAATTTTTAATGTCAAACCTTTCACGGATGTTTCCAAATATCACAATGAACATGCCCAGCGTATTTAAGAGATTCATGGTTAGATACGTTTGATATACACGACTGATAATTATGTAGATAGTATGCCGCAAGATACCGGTTTGTAAACTAGTTGATATATCATATTTAACAACTAAATTTTACATAGTATACTAATTTAAAACACAGAATACCTTCATTTCAGGTCGATATTAATCAAAAGTAAGATCATATCGTACGTTTTAAAATATGAGAAACACCGACAAATATACGGTTTTGGAAATAAAGACAACATTGAACGATTGTTAGAGAAATGCAATGAGGAATGATTATATCTTGATGAAGGTGTGTCATATTTCTTTCAGATTGTAACTATAGGCTTTGAATTGCGCGCCATTTGTGTTCTGTCAAAAATAGGACGTCAATATTTTCATCTCAAAATCATACGGCCAAGAAGACTAGAGAGTAAGGAGACATAGCTCCTCGAAAAATCAGTGGTGGGGGTGGCAGGGAAAACGTCGGCAATATGGCAGACTCGCGCAGAAGCGCGCGGGATCTACGCATGCCCTTTATCCTCGTCTATCGCGGTTTCTCTCTCACACTATCAAAATGTCGGGTTCCATTGAGCCACGGTCAGGACTTGCTGGAACAATTCGCAACGCAACAATATTTCGATGCTTTTGACATATTCAACAGAAAAACTGGAAACACTCAAAACACAGCAAACAAAAATAATCTCGCTCGGTTCTACGCAATTACCGCCATGATGAAGCAAATCACGTGACCACAGTCACGTGATGTGCCACAGTCACGGACGCTTTTCATGCTACCCCCACCACTCGAGTTATGTCTCCTTGTTTTCTAGTCTTCTTGCACACGACGTCAGCACAGAATAAGGAACAACCGTTATTCTGTGACGTCAGCATGCCGCCATTAAAAGTTCAATGACGAGTAGTTTGTATACAACTGTTTTATAAAAGTGAGTAATCATTTACAGTTGCGTTAACAAATATTCGCACAAAATTAGGATAAAGTGAAGCAACAGTTCGTAACGTAATTCATTATATACATGCCTTATCAATAACATAACCCGTCTCTTCAAATTTCTTGATTAAGTTAGGAACTGTTAACTCTATAGACGCTTCATTTTGTACGAATTGCTTTTGATTCAACTGTAAACAATCGGTCATTTTCATAAAACAGTTTTACACAAACTATTCGTAGTTAATCGTGGGCATTTTGAAGTCGTATTATTTGTAGATGACAGTCGTTAAATATCTCTGCCTTATCTTTAACAAAACGCAAGTGGCGCCCAATTCAATTCCTGTAGTTCCAGCTGAGACACCCTATATTATAGGATATATTTTATTATACAAGAAAAAGCATCAAAACGTACTTTTATAAATGCATTTAGTAATTTAGTTCGTTATAAATTATACCCTTTATTTTCCGCATATATGGTAATATTATCAATAGAACTGTTACCAACTGGTGAACTCTTTCTATGTTATTTGACTCAAATAACAAAAAACTAGAAATACTAAATTGATTATAATAGAACAAGATACACAATTCTATAGGATACAAGGGTCTTGTTACATCTCCTGCTTCTACATAATCAATTTAATTGCATTTTAACCATACGAAATAAGATATAATAAATTATTTAACACCTTTTTTTTTTCAAAAACCAAGGAAAACCATACATCAAAAGGTTGCAAATACCCCACTGAATTAATTATTTATTATGAATAATTATTGCCTTAATACCTACATTAGTTAACAGAATTACATCCTTGTCTTAATAATAAAAGTACTTGTGAATATTTTTCTTATGACTTTTTGATAAGATAATTACAATCTGTATTAGTGCAATTATTGGTATCTCAATAGGAAATTTAAATAATTTTATTAATTATTTTTATGTTGCTCACCTCTACTATTAGAAGTCAACAAAGTAACTGGAAAATATTGTAATATACCATTACTTAATATAACATACAGGATACCTTAAAGTGAGCCTATTAAACATTATTCCTTTTCAACCCAAGTTTTTCGGAAATTACAAATAATTTGAAACTGAAAAGTTGACAATTTTGATTGAGTCCAATTTAATGTCTGATTTTTCTATCGTATCATTATGAAATATGGAGCATCTGTATGTATAAATTACAAATATATTCAAATGTACACAACGTTCAGAAAAAGACATTGTAAATATTTCAAATACAGTAGATTTCAAATTCTGTAATTCTATTAGCTTTCTTTTTTGGTTTTCATTCAATCCATATGGGCATCCCTATAGCAAAAATGTACGGTTCTTGAATTATATCGGAAAACTATTGGATTAACATCAATATCTATCAATTGAATTAATATGAACAATCTGCCATAGGTACAGATTTTGAACGGTTAGAAGTTTAAAGACCGTTATTGTTATCGGTTTCTTTAATATTTCTGTTGTTTTGAATAAAACTATGTATTTTAAGTGAATGTAGATTGCATTATATTAAATAAAAGCAAACATATAATTTTAGTTTCTGTTATTTTAAATGAAGTTCTAACAATCAGTGTTGCCATAAGTTATTTTATTCATCGTATTTGTTACCTTCCTTGTAGTCACTAAAGCCTTTATATATTTTATACTGCTTTTTGTGCTGCTTTCAGCATATATTCAATAAAGAACATTTATTTGTTAAAATAAAAAATGTTATTTTAATATTAATATTATTTTTTTAGTACTTGATGGCACAAAACACCAGAGTTCAATAATAATTTGATGTACAAAACTTACTTTGTGAATTTATGTAAGTAAATATTATTCTCAATGGCACATTCCACACCAGGTTAATATTAATTCAAGTCAAAAATCATACATTATAGCTATAGCGAATATTCAAATTTGCAGACAGGGAATTATAAAAAGATGTAAGTATGGGGTGTCGCAGGTGGAATCATAGAATTTGAATTTCGAATATAGAATTTGAATTGTTCTGTCAAAGATAGGGCGTCGATATTTAACGACTGTCATCGATAGACCATACGATGTCATATTATAGGACGTCATATATGATATCGTGCCTATGATAGCATTACCAGCTTCATTTTCAAAGTATGGTCCAATTGCTCCGTCACTTCAAAATGCACACCGAACTGTGCATCTCTGTGGGTGAATTTATTTTTCGTGAACAACATGTGGATTTTCAGCATGTTCAAATTCGACAATTTTGTTTGATGACGTATCCGTCAAGATGAAAACATGCTTCATCACTGAACAGAATTTTATCGCAAAAATCAACATCATCTTCATTCTTCTCTGTAACTGTAACATTTGTAACTCTTGTGTAATTGTTATGTCAACTGAATTTTGTATGTTAAGATGTTAAGATGCAGATTCTCTTGAAAATCCGATGTGTGGTGACTCTTGATAGATTCAGTTATTGTGAACGACATCGAATCAATGTGTTTGAATACTCCCGTACACTTTCTCTCACTACAACAATATTTTTTATTTGACTGACCACGAGGAGGACGTATTGGTGTTGTCTTATCAATAATAGAACCTTACTTACTTTAAAATTCTTTTATTACTTTCTCAATTACTACATTTATACAACCTCACGATGATGAATTAGTTTTGTATTCTAAGTATAAGGCTGACATATTTGAATATATGTCATCCTACGAATTGAAATAACAGAATCCGTCTTTTCAAATTTCTTGATTAAATTACGAACTGTTAATTCTGTAGGCGCCTCATATTGAGCTCATTTTGTGCGAATTGTTATTAATGTAATTGTAAATGATCGCTTACTTTCATAAAACAGTTGTACATAAACTATTTGTTGTCGAACTGTGTTGACGTCGCATGGTTTGTAGATGACAGTCGTTACATATTGATGCCCTATCTTTGACAGAACAGAAATGGCGCCCAATTAAAATCTTATAACGCCACCTAAGGCTCCCTACATAATATCAAAATAGAATACATTCTATTTGAAAGAAGTTTCTTAATCCATGTTAAATTTGTCGGTATTTGATTTCTTTTTCAGAGCATTTTGAACATGTGTAATTTTATTATTATTTTATTTATAATTTCCTAAAAACATCTATTAAACCACTGACCATGATGTACCCTGTATAACAATGCACCGCCCAAGAAGTCATTATATATAAACGTGACCGTTTTTTAGCTACTGTTAGAGATAGAATACCATAAATTAAAACGCAGGTGGATAGAAAAAGGCGTGTTTTCTGATGGTGTAGTCCGTAACGTATATTAAGTTTTACAATTTTCCCAATAATAATAATTATTACGTTGGATATCATTTATCTTGGCCAGAGATGCGTAGATATTATCACTTTGATAAATATGAAGAGCAAATGGCTAATCGTTATATATCTACAACTGGCTGAGCTCTAGGTTATAATAAACTTTTGTAACGCTTTAAAGACTCAGACTTAAATTAAATCGGTCGACACCGTAAAAAAATCTAGGAAATGAACTCATCCAACTGTGGTATATAATATATATCAAGTATAAGGGATATTTCAAGTAATACTATACCTAGTACAGATAAGTAATATTTTATTAAAAGTAATGTTTATGGTCAAAGTTCCGTGTTTATGTTTAGTTCCCCATAACGTTTAATATTTATGCTGTTGCTTTGTGACTTGAATACTAGGTGTACGTGTACCCTGTTTCATATATTGAGGATATTTTCCTGTTTCTGTAATTTCTCGACGCCTGTCATAACTTACTTATAACTTGAGTGCGGAAGTATTGATACTTCCATACTGTGCTATGCTATTATCACCAATTCATATCAATAGGCCATTCATATCATGCATAATTACGATAATTAATGTAATGTTAAGAAAAAAAATTTTATTACATATTAAGAATATTTTTAAGTATATGAATGTCTTGCTTCTGAAAAAAAATGTAAGGGGTGATAAAATTATTTATTACATAAAATTCCTATATATGCTATAATAAGAAGAAATTATTCTGATTACAAATATTCCTTATTCTTATGAGTAGTAAACGCATAAAATTATAGTAACCGGTTTTATATTCAGCTTACTATTCATTTCATCGCTATTTGCCAAATAAAAAACTCTATTACCTTGCCGATAAACGGAACAGTTTACCTGAGCCTAGCCATAAAAGCAAGCAATGGTATGTTTTGAAATTTTTTATTTGGCAAAAAGCGATGAAATAAACTACACATATCAATCTTAATCAGAAACCTACCAGTGATCTTGAAACCTATTAATGCCAGAATAAAATTAATATAAAAGATAAACAGTTTTAAAACCTTAAAACGGACTTTTCCGCACGTAGAACATCTCTATCTCAAACATGGTGGCCGAGAAAAAATAAGCCAACACATAAATGTAAAATATGCGTTTTATGCGACAGTTTTATTTTTTTCATTGGCGACTGCTTCAGTGCCTTATCAATACGTTTATGATCAAACGAAATTTTTTTTCTCATTCATTCGTTAATGATACAGGCCGGATGTATGTTTTTTTTTCTTTCAATACAAAATCAGTAAAGCGTTAAATGTTTATGTTTAAAATCTCAGAATGAACATAAACAATTACATCGTGCCTTCTCATGACCCACGGACAGGGTGGGGTGTGTCCCATCCACCTCAAAATCAATAGATGCTAACAAAAAAAAATTTCAAGTAGTCTACCATTGCGATTTCTCATGACCCATGAACATGGTAGAGTGTGTTCTATCTACCTTAAAATCAATAGATGTCGTCTGGGAGGCGTCCCCGATCAGAATCAGTCAAAACCCGATCGATCCAATACGATTTAGTTGAGTTATAGTGCTAACAAGAAATTTTAATTCCAATGGCAACGACGATAACGTCAGCGACACACACACACAGACATAAATTTTGTAATAGTACTTTTTCAGAGATAGCTAGTGTTGTCCAAGATAATTTTGAAAAATATATATTTATTTTAAATACGATAGTTATTATTTTAGAAATAGGAAACTCCTGAAACTTGAAAGAGTAATTCCATCATAAAATATTAAAATGCCAATTACAGAGTTATTTAAAATCGTCTTAATTGTTCTGAAATTATATTAAGAGCACTGGGTCTTCACTAGAAATGTTAACTACGAAATTTTTAAACTACGAGACACTGATATCTTAACTATGTATTCTCATAATATGATGAATATTAGAACAAAATGTAATACTAATGATTAATGGAATATTACAATTTTAAATTAGGAATATTCCCAATAAATTACCTTGATTTCCATGAGATTTATTTATAAAATATAATTATACACTTCTAGTTCATTGCTATTAGTACATAATTTAGCAGTAACAAAAGATTAGTATTATATAGGAACATATTTTTCAAAAGGCTAACTACCAATAGTACTTAGGGAAAGTAATTTACAATTAAAAATTTATTTCGTATAGATGCAGATCTGTTCATTATAGCGAGAAAAATAATGTTTTTACTGTAGAAAATAAGATGTTTGAGTACGAATTCATTTCGTGTAGGTATGAGTGTATTAATAAAGAGTTATACAAAATTAGTGATTATATTAAGCCACCTCAAATATAGCAAATACAAAATGGAATAACAGTAACTATCTAGTTTATGATCTGTAAAATATGACGATGTGTTATGTTGTATTCTATTACACTGAACAAAATTGCATGTTTGGTTTTTATTAGAAACTGAGTATTTTAAGTAGAAAATGAGGTATTGATTAATTAAAGTTTTAATATACTCCTCGTATATTCACAACTTTGTGCATATCCAGAATAGTCCATAGTGTATCTACTTCATTCATGGATATGCATGAGAATATTACACGTACCAGAGCATTTTAAACATAAACATTAAAGCGTCTGCTCCGGTGAGCAGCAACAAGTTTGGACTCATGTCACTATGCTTACATATTACAAAGCGATAGTTCACAGAAAATACAATATAATAATGAATATTAATGAATACTTACATAAACAGAATAATAATTCAGAAAAGAAACCAACTTAAAACAAACAGTTTTAAAACCTTTAAATGGACTTTTCCGCACGTAGAACATCTCTATCTCGAAATTGAGTCACAGAGAAAAAATAAACCAACACATAAATGCAGAATACGTATTTTATGCAACCGTTTTACTTTTTTCAAATAGTCCACTATCGTAATTTTTCATAATCCATGGATAGGGTGGGGTGTGCCCTATCCACCTCAAATTCAACAGATGTCGTCTGGTAGACGTTTCTAGTCACAATAAGTCGAAACCCGATCGATCCCACACGATTTAATTGAGCTATCGTGCTAACAAAAAAAATTCTCAAAATATCATGACCCATGGACAGACTGGGTGAGGTCCTATCCACCTCAGAATCAATGGGTGTCGTCTGGGAGACGTCCCCGATCAGAATCAGTCAGAACCCGATAGATCCGACAAGATTTAGTTGAGTTATTGTGCTAACAACAAAAATTTTCAAATAGTCCACTCTCGTGCTTTCTCATGGCCTATGGACAGGGTGGGATGTGTCCTATCCACCTCAAAATCAATTGGTGTCGTGTGGGAGACGTTCGCAATCAGAATCAGTCAAAACCCGGTCGATCCGACACGATTTAGTTGAGTTATCGTGCTAACAAGTATAAATGCCGACGACACACACACACACACACACGCAACATGGTTTAAAAACCATTTTTTTTTTTAGTTTTTAGTCCGAAAAACGAAAAATGAACCCTAAAAAAATTGTTTACACGATTACATTACTTCTCCGCGTATAGTAGAGTGCGGAAAAGTAAAAAGTAACTTAACTTACTTATTTGTTGTTCCGTTTAATATAATTAAGAAATTATTGCATATTTACATTTACATTTAAAATTACCGAGGGCCGGCATTCGCATTACTATTACTGTATGGCATCGACTTCAAAATTATATAAAGCAATTAAGAGTAATTACATAATGAATAATAATTTCTTCATTACATTAAACGGAACAATAAATAAGTATTAAATTGTTGTAGAAAACATTTATTTCTTGCTTTTTAGTTAAATTACAGGAAGACTTGGCATGTACCAATACTCTCTAAAAATTGTCTTCATCTGACCATTCAGAGTGTTGAAAGCATTCAGTCAAGTCTATAATGATGTATATAACATTTCCCCCTACGTGGTTGCCATGTTTTGCAATACGTCCTCGTATATTTGGTCAACAAGTCTGTTTCTTAGTGTAGTTTGATTAGGATGTTTTCGGTTCATATATTATTTCTAGAAACTGGCGTAGTATGAAGTTCTTCAGTTTATGCAGGGGATTATCACTTGCCAAAAACGCTACGTTGAGTCATAGAAAGAGACCGCTAGATTAAGTTTGGCTGTTCCCTTGTCATGTTACTTTTTTTTTCAGACGAATTAATAATTTGTTGACACATATTACAAAATAGATTATTTCCTCTAATACACATATTCGCAAACAACTCCGAGCCACTATCAATCCAGGTTTGCAGTAATTCTAGTCTTAATTTTTTTGTCTCATGGCATGTTAATTTTCTCATTACCGCACAAATAAAAACACAGAAATTGACGACATGATCCGAAAGGCCATGTATACAGTCAAAACAGCGATTAGATGAACACAAACCCATAACAAGCCTTTGTGTAACATAGAAATGCATATCGATTGTTAGTCCGTCTCACCCAAATAGACATTTTAATAACCACTAAATAACTGCATTAACTCTTTCAGATGCATTTCAGTCAAATGTCCCCATTCCATATCATATGAATGCAAACACTTAATTATAATCATGTTTTCGTAATATAATAACATAAAAATTGTTTTTGTCGGCATGAGACCGCTATAACATTTTACGCGCCATTACGAAACACAAATAGAAAATAACTTCAACCATCAAATACTCGAAGTACATATAAATGATTTTATAAGCCTTTTATGATATCTGCACGCATAAACTGGCTAATTGATTTTTTCATTGTGCAATTTTGTAGGTGACTAGATAACGTAGGAATTTATCGGATTCCACATTATCCACCTGTTTGCACGTGCAATAAAAATTTCAACAGTAAATACGCGTTATATCACGGACTTAATGGCAGACTTAATGTTATGAGAGCTAATTGGGAAAGTACCAATACCGATGAGCAGGACGGTTTAAATATTTACCCAGATATTCAGTCGGGTAACATATGCGTTAAGAGGCTGAATTTTTATTTAAAAATTAATGCTAGAGCAGATAAAAGGGATATTGCGCAAAGCGCACTCGCTATTTCAATATGCAAATATGCAAAACGAGTACATTAATACAGGTAAAAGTTGCAGTTGTTGATTTTTCGATATTTCGATAGTTAGAAAATTGTTGTCCTAAATCTATAAGAGGGAACTTGTTAGTGAAATCGCTGTTCAAAAAAAAACTATATTTTTGAAGTACCTTATTTAATTACTTCCACTATTATTACTGCTACACCGAGAGAACGATTTATTTATTTATAATGGATTACAATTATGACAAATATGATGAAACAAATAGTACCTCTTCTTAAATAAATGATAAATTCGAATATACAGTGATTTCGTGAAGGAATGAATAAATTCGTTAAAAATTAATGATTTACCGTTGCGAAATACTCTTGGATCCGTCAAATTTTAGTGTCGCGTTTTTTAAATATAATTAATACATACAGGATAATTCGTGTAAGGAAAAGTGATTCACAATGACTTAGATGACAGAATCTGGATAAATAAATTATTTGGAAGATGACATTATTTTTAGGGACAAGGGGTTTCCATAATTAATACGAGTTTTAGACGAAGCTGGAAGCAAGTGAGGATAATTATGCCACCTTTTCTACAGGACAAAAGTGATTTTCTGAGAGAGGAAACTCAAGAAACTTACAATATTACTCGTGTTCAGAATTTATGTCGACAGAATAATGAAAAGAACCTATTAGATTTTAAATAAGATTCCGACTTATCTATTTAACTACGTTGATACCGTTGTACATATTTGTTGTGTATTGGTAAATTTACAACCCCCAATAATTAAAGAAATAATAAAAAATAAACTTATTATGAATAGTTAACATTAATTCTTACAATTATTTATAAACATTTCTTTTTATTTATTTATATTTATTTTTATTTATTAAGGTATTACATAACACAACCTACACAGTTGTGAACGCTACGCGGCGAAGTAACTGTCTATTTTAAGTGTAAAGGATTATAAATCCTTTACATGATTTCTTTCATGATTTTAGCATGTTCCAAACAATAATAAACGTCATAAACCCATAATTTAACACTTAAATGTGTTCATCATCATTAGGTCATCAGTCCTAAGACTGGTTGGACGCTAACCTCCAGCTTCTCCTATCTTGTGCTAACCTACGCATTTCGCTAATTGTGCTACAACCTACATCCCTTACTATTTGCGAGCAGTAGTTTAATCTAGGCCTACCTCTGCCTTTCTTCACTCCTATTTCTGCCTCCAAAATATCGCGGACTATTCCCCCATGTCTCAGCAAGTGGCCTACCATTCTATCTCTTCTCTTTTTTAAGTTTTTCCACATACTTCTTTTCTCCCCGACTTTCTCCAATACTTCTTCGTTTCTAACCCTATCAGTCCATGGTATTTTCATCATTCTTCGGTAACACCACATCTCAAAAGCTTCTAATTTCTTCCTACTTGCTTCCCCTACCGTCCAGGTTTCGCAGCCGTATAGTGCCGTGCTCCATACATATGTTTTCAAAAATCTCTTCCTTGTTTCTAAGTTTATTACCCCCGAGCATAAAAGTGCTTTCTTTTTGTTAAAAGCTACTCGACCCTGCGCTATTCTTTGTTTTATGTCTTTATCGCTTCTTCCATCCCAATTTATTTTACTTCCTAAATAAGTGAAGTCTTTAACTTCCTCCAATCTTTCATTATTAATTTGTACTTTCGTTTTTGCTCTGCTCTCACGCCCTCTGCACACTAACACTTTAGTTTTGTTTTTATTCACCCTCATTCCGTATTCCTCTGTCAACACTGCCTCCATTTCGTTCAATGCTGATTCTAATTCCTCCTTACTAGATGCTAATACTGCTATATCATCCGCGAATCTCAGCATTTTTAGTTTCTGTCCCTGTACTTTAATCCCGAAATCCACTCTATCTTTTACCACATTAATCTTACTTATTAGTGGTGATAGCGTACATCCTTGTCTTACTCCTTTCCTAATACCTACTTCCCTTTTTTACTCTTCTACTTCTAAACAGCAGTTTGCTCTTTGTATAGATTGTGTACTACTCTCCTATCTCTATACTTCATTCCCGCGCTCTTTAGTATCTCGAACATTTTTTCCCATCTTACGTTATCAAAAGCTTTTTCTAAATCTACAAATCCTATATAAGCGTTCTTTCCTTTTTTTATTGTTTTCTCTAACATTACTCTTAGCGCCAGAATAGCTTCGCGAGTTCCCCTATTTCGCCTAAACCCGAATTGGTCTTCTCCTAGTATTTCCTCCGCTCTATTTTCCATCCTCTTCTACACTATTCTAGTTAAGATTTTTGACGCATGGGAAGTTAGGCTAATCGTTCTAAAGTTCTCGCATTTGTCGGCTCCTCTCTTTTTCGGTATAGTAACGATAATGTTCCTCTTATAATCCTCCGGCATCTCGCCCGTTTCCTATATGTATTTTACCAGTTCAAACATCCTATTTACTACTTTCTGTTCCGCACATTTCAAAATTTCCGCCTATATTTTATCTACACACGGCGCTCTATTATTCTTTAGCCCCCTTAGTGCTATTTCAAATTCCTCTCTCAATATAGGTTTTCCTACATCTTCCCTATCGATGCTAGATTCTTCCTCTAATATCTCTCCTAATTCCTGGCCCTCGTATAAATTTCCTAAGTACTGCTTCCATCTATCCGCTTTCTCCTCTCTTCCGATCAGTATGTCCCCCGATTGACTCCTAACGTTTCTACTTATTGTTCCTATATCCTAGAAGTTCCTCTTAATTATTTTGTAAGCCTCATCGGTCTTACCTACTTGCAACTTATCTTCTACTTCTTTGCATTTATCCTCTATCCATTGTTCTTTCGCTTTTCTACATTTTCTAATGATTTCCCACTTTATTGACTTATAAGTTTTCAGTCCTTCTTCGTCTCGTCTGTTTTTGTAGCCTCGTCTCTTTTGCATTAAGTTTAAGATTTCGTCCGTTATCCAGGGCTTCCTAGCTTCCCTTTTGTCGTGTCCTAAAACGTCCGTAGCCGCGGAAGCTAGACTATTCTTGATACCCTCCCACTCAGTTTCCGCGTTCTTGATTTCGTCCTTACTCGTTTTATTTATTAATTGATCTGTTTTCTCCTGGAACTTATCTTTCATATTCTGATCCCTCAATATGTCTACATTTATACGTTTCTTATCCTTCCGGGTTTTCAGATTTTTGAACTTTAATCTAGCTTTCATGACTACCCAGTTGTGGTCGCTGTCTACATCTGCTCCTGGATAACTCTTACAGTCTCTTACTTGATTTCTAAATCTCTTCCTAACCAGAATGTAGTCTATCTGATACCTGTCTATCCCTCCTGGCATTTTCCATGTGTACCGCCTCCTAACGTGATTCTTGAACAATGTCTTCGCGACTACCATCTTGTGCTTCTCACAGAATTCTATCAGTCTGCTACCTCTCTCGTTTCTGTTTCCTAATCCATAAGGACCTACAAATTCTCCTTCTTTCCCCTCACCTACGACTGCGTTAAAATCTCCTACTATTATTAAATTCTCATGACCCTTCACAAATCCTATTACCTGCTCTATGTCCGAATAAACGGCTTCTAACTCTTCCTCACTATGGCTAGAAGTAGGCATGTATACTTGCACTGTTGCTGTTTCCACTGGCTTCGAATCTAACCTAACCATCATTACTCTCTCGCTCTAGTGTAGGTAGCTATCTACACACTGTCCTGCGTTCTTCCGCATAACGATCCCTACTCCCGCGTTTCCATTTACCGATCCTGTGTGTATTACCCTATAGTCACCGCTTCAAAAATCTCCTACTTCCGGCCAGCGCATCTCACTTATACCTATTATATCTAATCCTAACCTATCCATTTCTATCTTCAGATTTTCTAGCTTCCCTGCCTGTCTCATGCTTCTGACATTCTACGCTCCGACTCGTGAAATGCTACACTTCTTACTATTATTGCACTCGATCACGTCTCCCGGAACAGTCCTCACCCGGAGATCCGAACGGAGGACTATTTTACCTCCGGAGTTTTTTGCCCCAGGAGACGCCATCATTAATTTAGGATAAGCTTTCTGCTAGCTGTTCTGAGGATTATAATGTGGTGGTTTCCTCTTGCCTTCCACATCGCAGTCGTGTGTGTCATAGCACCATACCAACCCCCACGGTTTCTGCCACTATGACTACTGAAAGAGCTGCTGCCCTCCTTCAGGGACTTGTCTTAGTCTGGTTTTTCAATAAGGACCCTCCCACTATGGTTAAACCTATGGTACGGCTCCTTAAATCATTAAAACGCGCAAGCTGACCCACCCGCTCTAGTTTGCACTAGAACTTCGTCAAGGTGCAAGTCCTATCGGATCAGTTAAATGTGTTAATTTTGAATAATAATTCATAAAAAGTCAAAATAAGTAAGTGCAGGGATCCTCAAAAATATTATTAATTTAAATTATAGAAGAAATTTAATACAATATGAAAGCGAAAATAATGACGTAATCAGGCGCAATGCAACTGACAGATTCGGGCGGCCCATACAAGGCCAGGGAGGGAATGCACTGAAAAAAATCGACACCATATCGAGAAGAGTGGTTTGGAGCTAGGAAGCTATGAGGAAGTTCGAGTTAATATTCGTAATATACACGAAAGGGCAAAGAAAAAAGGGACTGCCGGATCTCACAGATCGGCTGCGCCCGACGGCGACGGAAGGTTAATATGTATAAGGAGTAAAATCGTTTCGTCTGTTTTGGACTTAATGGTGGATTGGAATATAGGATTACAAGTATATAAACTATTTGCATTCGTTTATTCAAACAGCATAAATTTGCATAAGCAATTACTCTGATTTTCGTAATGCAATTACCACTTATTTTCATTTGAATTACTAAAGTATCTCTTCCCTTGGAGCTACTAGCGGGATAAGACTGAAGTGTGACTGTTGGATCAGGTACACAGCCGAAACGGCCAATTTTCCAGTTATTTTACCAATCAACTGAGTCAATTATTAAAAAAAATTGTTATAATTTGTCCTGCAGTACAGGCAGTTAAAACGAGACGCGTAATAAGTTGGTAGTCGGTATTCTGGAAGTTGCACGCGACCCTGGTGCGACGAACCTTTTACAGTCACCTTAAGATGGCTAGACTGAAGATAATTGTCTTCAATTATTGTGACGTGAACATAATTAGGGGTAAACCATTTTCACTGCCCCGTACTTGGCGAGGCGCTTTTAACGAGAAACTGGTTCGAAATTATTTTAAATACGTTTAATTTGTATACTTGTATGAAGTCGTCTTTTGAAATCGCCAACCGCCCCGTGGTACCACATTTACAGGACAAGTACAAGTGCTTTTTGTAATGTTCAGAATTAATCGTATACAGGGTAGTTCTGCCAAAGGTAGGGAAATCTCAAAACTGGAGATACTACTGTCTAAAATATGTAAATATACGTTGTATAAATATTGCTAGTTTCAGAGATATGGGGTGATCAGTGTTAGAACTCTGTTTTGAAATTTATTAATAATTTATAAATTATCTACCGACAGTTTAGTCTGGGTGGGTTGCATCCGCGCACACCAAGCAAACGAAACTGTTTGGTTGGCTGTTACTGCGCAGACTGTTCGTAATCGGCCAGGTTTCGGCACCGTTTTCACACTTCACTTCAGTTGTAGCTGCACTGGAGCTTTTCCGTTGCTCGAAATATTGTCGAAATCTGTTATTGCTATTATTATATTAAAACGAAGGAGAAGAATGATGAAGAAGAGAAACCGTGAATGTTGGGTGTATCCCATTTACACTGATACATTGTTGCAGGGAAAGTTTTACACGCCCCATCCTAAATTACTGGAGTATCCCAAGAAGTTCTTCGCTCTTTATAGAATGAACATAACCAGTTTCAATGAGTTTGTTACACTAATTGGGCCATTAGATAGTAGACGGTGTGCGCACTCTCACTGTACACCATACTGAATAAGTAGTCGGCCGACAGTTTGCCAACTTTTTAATTGCATGGGAATTGGAGAGCCTATCCAACTACTTTTCGGTCGGTCTATTAGCCATCTTGAATCGCTAGGGTGTGCGCACTCCATGAATTTATCGTACCAACAAGCACCCAACTAAACTGTCGGTCGATAAAAAGTCTGTGGTCTGGGGCCGGTCTTCGTGGTATTATGGTATCTTTACCTATATTATTTATTAATCTAATAGTACGCTATTTATTATATAATTATCTACATTATTATCTTGTAACATCATAAAATATGTATTCATTTTCAGTTCTGTTCATTTAAAAATATAGAGTATTATACAGGAAAAGTAATAATTTAATGGGAATAAGTCTGAAGCATTGCTAAGTTTAAGCAACAAAAAATAAAATTATCAAATTAACTGTGTGTCGGATCGTACTTTTGAATTCTTATAACCTTGACGTTTTCCTTGGTCAATAACACAGCCATCATATTTTATTTATCCATACTAGTTTCACCAAAAAAGGTGAAACTGAATAGAGTGAACTTATTTTGCATATATAATATGTCTTATATGCAAAATATTTCATTCTGCAAATTTCCATATATCGAATGAAGCGAGAAGTTTTATCAATAGCACTGTGTGTAAGAAATGCCGTTCCACGGACTATGAGACCAATTTTTTTTTACAGCCAAGACAAAAGTTTTAAAAATTTTGTTGTAAAATGTTAGCTAAAAATAGTTCTGCCAGAAATATAAATATAATATGTATATATTAATTTTATGAGAAATAGAAGTATTCTGTTTTTTTATATCTTTTGTACTGTACTGCTGTACTTTTATAAAAGGCATTTTGGCTGAAAAGTGTAAATAATAAAGAATTTTTGTGATCAATACTCGCTCGACGATAAATACAAAGTAATTTCAGAAACATTTTTATCTTGATACTGTATATTGAAACTTGTATATACTTGAAACTATACTAAGTCATTTTTGCGTAGATAAATTGACCTTTTCCCAAATAATTGTGGAAAGAAATCTATTGACCTGTATCGACTAGGATAGTATTTTATTGACCTGTAATCGACTAGGATAGTATTTTAAATATGTCGTCGAAATTTTTCGTAAAATACTTAAGTCAAAATATGTGTTTCTTTATCTCCCCAGTTTTTTTATTAATGTTTCATGAATATCACACTAAATGCGAGAACATTTTAAAACATATTTTTTCCATCTGAAACTACATAGATTTCTTTTATCAAGAACAAATATTTGCATTATTCGTTATTTTTTTGTGCCCTCGAGTTTTACTCTAAATGTTTTACTTTCATAAATATATATTTCAGTAATTTATCTAGCCATAATGAGGTGGATATAGAGCTTAAATAAATAATATTTATATAACTACACATTACCTTTAATCGTGTTCCTTTATTCTGGGAAGAGGCTGGAACCTCCTCATCCTAAAACTGAACCTTATTGCTTCATCGGTTCTTAATTCCATAATGATTTTACACGTAATATTTTTATTGGTTATCTGCTCTATTGAACTATTAGGATCAGTAACAACAGGATACCAGTTTTCCACGAAAGATTACACGTTTCTCGATGAGCATTTCGCCAACAAATTTGACAGAGGTAATTAAAATTGATCTCTTGTTTTTTGATGCTGCACCGATGGTTCGAAGGTGCAAATTTATAGATTAAGTTACGATTAAGAACTGTTAACCCTATAGGCCCTTCATTTTATACTAATTTTTGTTAATGCAATTCAAATGATCGCTCGCCTTCATAAAACAGTTGTACACAAACTAAAACTAAACAAACTATTCATTGATGAACTGTTAATCGCAGCGTGTTGATGTCGTACGGTTGTTGAATCAATATTCAACAAAAGGTAGGGAGTCAATACCTTTGATAGAACACAAATGGCGCGCATTTCAAATCCTATAGCACCAACTGAGATACCCTATATATTCAAAATTAACCTGATAAATTAAAGCCACTAATAAATGTTCTTACTGACATAAAATACTGTAAATTAATATTGTTAGGAATTCCTTACATCAGAAAGAGATTGATCTACGATGATTAGGCTAATGAAAAGTGATTGTTTTGATGATGATACTCATCAACTTTAATTATGGTAACAACTTTTAATAGCTTATTTAACTTTCAACAAAATCTACTGATATTTGACGAGTGTAAAATTGTCACGACTTTTTGATTTCAATTGTATTTCCACTTAAACTGAAACACGTTGTAGCTTTAGAAGAAACGCTACAACGGAAGATGCACGCATTAAATAATATCTGACCTCGTAGAGATGCTTTCCCAAATCCCGTTATTAACGAAACGTTAAATTTATTACGCAGATTTGCCATTCTAACGTCGAACCGCTTTATGTAACCTCTATGTGCACTTTTCATTTCGTACATCTTCACGGGTATCATTTCGCAACTGTTGCACTTAGTTTACATACTAATGCAACCTCTTTCGCCGCCGCGCATTGCCCAACACAAGATATAATTTACTTAACAGTAAACTTATGCATTCGAGGCTTGTTCTGTTTCCCGGAAAATATGCGTTGATCGTATAACATTTGGCTACTTAAAATATGTAGAATTGCATATGTGTTAAATGTAAATATTTACGTTGGGTCACTGACAAGGAGTTGTTTTGTTTCTGATGGTGTTGGTATAGGATATTGCACAATGAGTCGCACTGAAGGTATATAGAATAATAATTGAAAATTATGTAGTTTAAAGTGTGGTAATCGAACCATATGTATATAATAATAGTTAATATATGTAACGTTCGTTCAAATTAATTATACATTGCCCTAGAAAAGTTTGGAATAAACCCAATGTTTTAAATAATGTGCATTGTTGAGAATATCCTCGGACACATCGATTACGAGCTCAGGCTTATAAAGGTATAAACTTTTAACTTAAATACGGTGAAATATTACTACATTATAATGTGACAGTGACAAGTTTGTTAATAAAAGACATTAATATTCGCGGTTCAGAATAGTTCTGCCGCTGCATCAAAACTGTGTTACATCATTTTTATTAACAGTAACAGCTTTAATTCTGGCAGGGATTGTATTTACCAGCTTAACGCACTCTTTAGAAAGCATTATGATCCAAATTTCTTGCAATTTTGTACGTAGATCGTGAACCGAACGGGCTAGACTTTTGCCACAAAGTTTCCCACAATGCATCTATTGGCGATACTGGCGATAGGTCTGAATAGCTAGAGAGCCATTCCATAACAGGGGCATTATGTTCTGTAAACCAAGCTTTGACAGTTTTTGCTGTGTGATACGTAGCACCATCTTGCTGAAAATTGTACCGAGCATCAGTTCCTTGACATATTGGTATTGACGGCAATAAACTGTCTATCAACATTTGCTTATATCTTTCTGCTGTCAAAGTAGCATCTACAAAATGCAATTTTCCTACGCCCATGTCACTTATACACCCCAAGGTCATAAGAGACGCAGGGAACTTCACTTTCCTAACCAAACAGTCACGATGATAAGTTTCCTGTGGTATTCTTATCACACGTTTTCTGGTATCACCCAAAAAGATTTGAATTCGTCACTCCAAATTACCTGGTATGATCGTTGTAAAGTCCAGTGTCTATATTCTCTGACCTATCAATAACCGATTGATTTTCTATCGTTTAGTTAATAACGGTTTTCATTTTCTCTGATGAAGAAACTGGTATGTTCAAAAGTAAAATGTAGAATCAAATTTTACTTTGTAGAATTTGTATCCTATTTTCTTTATTGAGCATTTACTTATGGATACAGAAATATTTCTTCCAATGACGTGCCTCCATTGTACCATAATTTCTATTGCACCGGATCGTTACCTTGTTATTACAATCTTCTTTAGAGCATGATTGATTTAAGCGTGAAATCTGGGATGGTCGACAAATTTTCTTCCTTTGGGCTGTGCATCCAGTTCCTTTTATACAAGTTAATAATGCCTTGCAGTGTAGATTTAGGTAGCGAATACCTAGCAGATATTTTCGGAGCCGAAATTCCCTGTTTATGAGCATTAATAACTGATTTTCGCATATCGTCGCTTAATGCGATGCCACGTGCCAGTTTGTTTTTAGAAAATTTTAATAGGCACGTCCGAAACACACATTACGAGTATAATATCCGTTTTACTTTGATAACAATAAAGGTTACAAAAATTAAAAAAAAAGTTTAATGATGAAAAAATCTTCAAGAAAATAACAGGAGATATAAATCAAATTTACATTCGTTCTGTCTTAAGCATAACTCTACATGGTCGAAAATTTCCATCCACATATTTAAAATAAATAGATCTACTCTTATGAGTAATGGATTTACTCTGATGAAGAATGTAACTGTTTTGATTAAAATATGTGTAATACAACTGGGGATAATACAACATGAAGTTTGTGCAGTAACTGGCCTTTAAAGGGGAAAATTATTGATACATTGAAGATATCCTGATGTGACTACAAAATTACAGATGATGGCAGTAGTAATGATATGGTGGGTAGTATTGCAGTAAAAAGTGCAGCACTGTATTCCGTGTTCACAACATGGATGCAGCATGACCTATCATATATCCTCCTACAGAGGTGGCTGTGATGAGTATGTGTATGTTTGTCTTCGTCTTTATATGTAACCTGTCCCTCCTTAATCTGAGGATTTAGATGAAGGAGGTCGATTTCTGCAAGTCCAAACTTGAAATCCATGAAATATGAGACAATAAACAAGTGATATAACCATAACGATGACGTTGCGGCACCATTTTGAACACTATTTTTAAATAGCAACAGTATGCGAGTAAGTACCTCATTTGGAAGATGTTTCAAATGTTGCTTTTATTTTGACATATGTCTTTTAATTCGTGAAAAAATCGATTAAATTTAATATTGGCAGACTATCAGACTTTTTAGACAGTACCTCCTTGTGAAAGTTAAGTGTCAGTTTTTTTATCCAAAAATATTTCAAAATACTTCAGCGTCAGCGCTATGATCATTAATTTAGTTAGACCAATGTTAGAGTAGCCAGCTCATTTACAGCTTATTGTGTTACTTCAGTTAATATATTCTTGAATGAGGATTATCCAATTTGCATATTTAATTTTTTTCTAAATTCCACACAGCCTCCTTATACGAAAGTTTAGCAATTAATTTCAAATAATATGCATTAATAGTTGGTTTCTTCAGAACGAAATGCTTAACCGCTGCCTCAAGATAGTTCTAGAATATCAGCTGCAATATTCCATTATTTTTTTGTTTCAAAACAATTTAATATTTCTTTAACAGAAATGGCTGCATTAAGTTGTTCTAACTGACTACTAATCCCGCGTTGCAGAATCGCCATTCACTTCCATCGTATTGATTAATTAACCTCTGCTCCAATAAATACGAGAAGAAATACCCGGCTGAAATTAGGCAAATACACAGCGTCAAGTTATTAAGATTTAATATCGAAGTAGAGCAGAAATTGCTGTTGTTATTTATTTATGATGCTTAAAAAATAATAAGTGTATTATAGTTTGTTTATAAACCAATAAATTCGATCTGCAGAACTAACTAGATTACACTTAGTTAAATTGTCAAAAAAAAGAAGTATTACATGTCAGTAAGCAAAGTAAAATGGAACGCCACCTACATTGTGTATCAGAGTAAATAGTGAGTAGTTTATGTGGGCTATTGTCGATTTTAAGTTAGCTGTATAGATTCGCGACAAATTTGCATTATTTTAGGTCATACTACGTAGATTTTAGTTTCTCTGCTTCAGTATATCAGCGAATAATATTATCATAAAATATTAAAAGTATTTAACAAGGTTATAGCATATATTAGTGATTTCTAAAGGAATTTATCTCTATAGGTAAAAAAAGAGAGGAATTTATGTGGGTTATTGTCGGTTTCATAGTATTGTAACTGTATAGATTCGCGACAAACACAATATTTTAGGTCATAATATTACATAGATTTTAGTTTTTCTACATGAGTATTGTGGTGAATAAAATTATTATAAAATATTAAAGGTATTGAGTAATTTATAAAGGAATTTATCTTTAAATAGGGGAAAAATATATATATAAATCTAACAGCGGTGTGGGTAGTGGTTTCTACATTTAAAAAAATAATAGTATTAGCTTTCAATATAAATTTGAGGATAAGTGTCATTTTTCTATAGCAGGGATTCTTTAATAGTGGAGCAGTTAGATAATTAATCTTTAAAATGAACTTGGTCTAGCTCTAGACACCTTTATGTCATTGCAATGGAAATATCGAAAACATTGGAACTGTTGGATTTTCCAGTGTCGCGTCGTCACAACTTCACTGGAACTATGCACTTATCACTTATTCATTGATTAATTTCTATCGTAGTATATATAATTGCCTTATCCTAAGCGCATGAGTCTATTTTCCATCTAGTGTCAAATAACAGAGCGACGAAATAATTTCTGCAATTTTTACAACTTCAACTTATATATCTATTATTCTGCTCTAAATTATATCAGTTTGTCCGAGTAGTTAGAATTTAAGGCCTATGTTATTAATTTGTGTATCATAATTAGACCACTTTACGTTTCATTACATTGCCATCCACATATGCAGGGTGTCAGGATAGTTCCCGGCATAGTTTTATATGTTTTATATACAGCCCTCCGATTCTAAGCAATACAAAAAAAAACCAACCAAAGCCCCACAACGTGAAGAGACTTGTAATAAACATTCTTCTGCTTCTCCTCTACGTTATTGGTAACGTTCATAGTAACATACTCAACATCACATATAGTGAGGTCATGATAGGATAATAGGAAATTAAGTTGTGTTAATTTCACCGCTTGCTCGCGTGAACAGGAATACGTTATTTATGCCATGTGGTATCGTGTGATGTCGTGTCCATTCCCAATTCCCGACAGTAAAACGAGTTTAGTGAATTTACTTAACCTGGTAAGTCACTTATGTACAGCCACACGCGTTATCATAACGACTTAAATTTAGCAGCATTAAAAATGGCAAACTTTGCCATTTTTGCCACAAGAATGATTATCTTTAGGGATATGTACTGAAAATAGTATGGCAGCACGATGGGAATACCTTATAAGATTTTCAGGGTTAGTATTAATTTTAGGTTGATTTAATCGGTGTTTGTATTATGTTATTCATTTATCTCGTTAGAATAGTAACACAGCATTCACGTCGATGAAATTAATCTTATATTAAAATAGTTCAGCGAGGTCAAAAATGCAAGCCCTTAACCACTTACACTTAACATACTAGCAGTTTGAAGGTGACAATCTCAAGCCATTTTTTCAAACTTTATTAGCAATCAAATACAATACTATCTTTAGCCAATGTGTTAACTTGTAGAAAGAGTAGGTGCTTGCATGAAGGGGAAAGATAATGTGTCACGCAATAGTCGACAGTACACGGATTACCGTCCACTGCTCTAGCCATATTCTCCTGAACATAATAATTTAATGATCCCACATAGTGGCGTTCTGTCGTAAGGGATTTTTTTTTAATTTTTTATTAGATTCCGTTAAAACTTAGGTCTCCGTTAGTGGAATCGTCATCCGACTAAAATAATGACAGAAACTATCCTGAAACTCTATATGTGTCTAAAACAAAGAACTCTGAGGCGAAAAGATTATGTATTTTTTTGTAATCATTATATTTTTATCATTATATTGCATTAATAGCTAGAATAGGTGGGTGTAAATTGTAGGTTTTATGTTCCACTTTTATGTTCTATTTATTGAGGTGCTTATTCACCTCAATGTGTACATGTATATATGTGTATGTTGACCGTGCGTGTATGTGCACATAAAATAAAGGTTGCCGAATATAAATTTTCCAAAATAAAAAAATTGTTAATTTTTAATTGTCCTGTACATGAGACCATGTTGAATAACATTAAAATAATTACATTCCTTAAATCAGATTCTCGTTAAAAATGGATAATGTCTTTATTTAACCAAATTTTCTAATTAACCAAAACTTTCAGTGATTCATTTAATACGATATTGATAGATATTAATATGTAAGACTTTATTTTAGTTGGTATATTCTTATCGCCACCATAAAATATGCGTAAATCGTGTTTGAATTTCAAAATCGCAGCACAATCCAACCAAATTGAATTTACAGGCAAAAAGTAACAAATAACTTATACAGGGTGTCCTCTAAATACAATAGTCATTAATCAGCCACCTTAGTAGTTTCATTTAAGGATATAAAAAGTACATAAAAACGAAAGGTACTGAAATTTTTATGAGTAAATATCTCTAAAACAGACAAATATATCAAAATTAAATTAAATCAGAGTAATTTTTATATAAATAAGGGCGCCCTTTCATATTTTGAATTCACTTTATCCATACCCTAAACGGGGTAAAGAACCAACGGATCTCGCTTCTTATCGTTCTATAAGTCTACTACCAATGATTTCAAAGTTGATTGAAAAATTAATACTGCATAGAATTAATGAGGATTGAACACCACAGGACTGGATTTCAAATCATCAGTTTGGGTTTCGACAGGCTCACTCAACAGTGCAACAGTCTCACCGAGTAACACAAGTAATAAGTAAAGCATTCGAAAATACACAGTATTGCTCAGCTGTATTTATTGTTGTAAGCCAAGCTTTTGACAAGGTTTGACACCCAGGATTTTTATTTAAAATCAAACAAATATCATCTCCATCGTACTACAATATCATAAGATCATATCTAGAAGCATGACAGTTCCATGTTAAAACAAACAATGAAATATCCACAAATCAGCCAATTAATTCAGGAGTTTCACACGGAAGTGTACTGGGCCCACTACTGTATGTCTGTATACTTGTAATGACTTATCAACATCAGAAAATACAACAATAGGAACGTTTGCTGATTATACTGCTATCATGTCAGGTCATCAAAATCCTGAAATAGACTCTAATAATATAGAACAATATCTTGACCATCTCCAACAATGGCTACAAAAATGGCGTATGAAGGTTAACGAGAACAAGCAAGCTCATGTAACGTTTACCCCTACGAGGATCCTGTCCACCAGTTACAATCAACAATATACAAATACCACAAAGTAATGAAATCAAATATTTAGGATTACACTTAGATAACAAACTGAATTAGTGTTAACATATATACAAACGAAGAAAAGACAAATTGATATAGAAACAAAAGAACAATACTGGTTAATAACAAGAAGGTCAAAACTAACAACAGAAAATGAACTCCTTATCTACAAGGCTGGGCTGTCATAGAACCTATTTGGACCTACGGTAAATAACGCTGGGGATGCAAAGCAAGTTTAATACAGCAATTATTTAGAGATACCAGTCAAAAATACTAAGACAGGTAGTAAGCGCTCCCTGGTATGTATCAAATGCTACACTCCACACTGATATACGTATCCCAGCCGTACAAGAAGTCATCCGTGAATGAATATCCAACAATCATGAAATTCTAGAAGAACAGTCAAATCCACTACTGTTCCAGTAGTGGATTTGCTGTTACCCCTGAACAACAGAAGACTTAAAAGACTATTGCCAATAGACTTAAATTAAAGTGCAAAGGTAACATCATTGGATGTTAACGTTAACATGTTTTTGTAAATACTAGTATACTACTAGCATTAGTGAGCATATTAGCTTATAGAATGAAATTTAAACATTCTGATTGATGATTAAAGTATTATATATATAAAAAAAACTTCATTCATGTTCTAAAGGAAAAATTTTCTCCGCTAGCTCCCTTTATGAGTAACGTTCAAATTAGTTGAAAAATTATTATTTGGCATATCGAAAAACGCAAAGTTGCTAAATTTCATGTTCATACTAAGAGATCTTTCAAAATTATTGTGGAATTTCATAATAGAATTCTAACGTTGAACACCCTATATTTCTGAAACCGGCAACATTTGTAAAAGCCACATTTGGCTCTACCAACGTATTTTGGTTACTAGTATTTCCAGCTTAGAAATTTCCCAACCTTTCACAGACACCCTGTATATATATTTTTAAGTAAAATAATTGTTATAAATTGTAAATGCGAGGTAAACAATGCATAGTGCTGTTAATTTTAGTTATACAACTTGTTAAAATAGCATATATGAATGAAGCACTGAAATTTTTCTATATATTAATTTTACAGCGGATTTATGGATTTTGCAACAAACGCGTTACTGGTTTTACTAATATTTTAAAACCGCGGCTGAATTATGTCACAGGTTGACATTTAAGTTGGGAAATATCATTTTCGCTTAAGGCAGTTCGGTTAATAAATTATAAACAATCAATGGCGGCAATAAACTACATTCGATACCCGGCATTTATAAATTCAGACCATTAATATACATTTGAGTCAAGTCAATTACCGTCACTAGCAGAATCGCAATATATTTTGAAATAGTAATGGCCACCATAAATCTGTATTTCACTCGCCCAGGTTGGTATCGATGTTCAATGAATAAACATGTGTAAATGATTAGATTTAAGTTACTAAAGTTTTCACGCACGTGGTTACGTAATTTCTTAGTTATATAGCTTCGTACGCAACTACCCTTTCTTGGTTTCAATTGTTTTCGTGGATTTTCTCTGTTTCGTTTTAAAATATAGATGTAGGTATTATTACTAAAATAATATCTCTCTTTAGTAGTTTCGTAAATTTTGTAACAACGGTATAAAATCATGTAATAACTTGATTGCGAATTCCAGTATCGAAAATGAATTAGCTAACAAAAGGATGTCATCAAAAGTTATAAAAAAAATACAGATTACAAGTATGATGATACACTTACACCGTAAGCTGTTTTTAATTATTAACAATAACAATAGTTAATTACAATAATAATTGATTTTACTTTAGAATTCTTTGCGTTTCTATTTTTATTATTTTTCATCTACTTGGGGAGGAAAGGAGACCTACGGATCGAAAAGGCACCTTTCAGGGAAGATGCAATTTTTATTCAATTTTGTTTTGATGTAACATCATGTGATGATAGACAGACTGAAAATAAGGGATACTTTTTTTTGGTGCAAGCTCTCAAAGTAAGGGTTGGTGATTTTTACACTCCAAAAGATATATAGCAATAAAATTGAAATAGTCACCACAAAATCCGCCCTTACAAATCTATATTATTCCGAGATGGTGTATTTTTGATAAGATACGTTAATTTCACCTTAACTTATTTAACATATACAGTGGGCAAAAAAAAATATCATGTGCAGCACAGTACACGTAATAGAAGTGAATACTTCTTTAGAATAGAGAATGAGAGATATTAAGAGTGAGAGATTGAAAGAGAGAGAGAGAGAGAGAGAGAGAGAGAGAGAGCGAAAGGGAGAGGAATAATTTCAAAAGAAATATAACAATATAAAATTTGTGTAAAAAATATTCGGTTTATTCATTATCTACACTATCATCGGCTGGTGGTTCAATTGGTAATACTGATATGATTGGTTTGTGAAAACTAAAATATGAAATATATGTTCGTGATTCGATATTTTCTAGATAACGTGTAAAAATTGCATCTGTTGTTGTTCCGGATTTTGTTGTTGATTCTTTGGGATTGTTATTTATAAGCAGACCAAATGTTTCTCGAAGAAAGTTAATCAACGTCAAAGAATCATTGGATCCGAAATTTACATTAAAATCTTCCCCGAGAATCAAAGGGATTTTGTCTTCGCCTCTTCCAAAGTGCATTTGCACCTGTGTGGCTGTAAACCAGTAGGGAGCGGTGAATGAAATATATTATCTTCTAGATTTTAACAAGTTAAACGGTTCAAGGATATTATCAAATAATCACCGAACACAGATGTAAATAATTACAAAACACAATGATAAATATTCGGTACACACCCGTGCTGCTTCAGCTGTTAATATATAGCGTTTGGACGCGTACATCTATAACGCGCGCATGTGCGGCAATAGGGAGACGCGGATAGCTTAAACTGATATATATGATGTATAGCTCTCTCTTTCTCTCTATGTTATATATCTGTGTACTCTGTCTTGTAACGAAACCTGTGTTTTAGGTATACCAAATGTATAGCTCTCTTTCTCCTTCTCTCTACGTTATATCTTTTCTCTCTCTCGTGTAACGAAATCTGGAAACGTTACATTTTTTCCAATTCACTCTCCATTCTCGTCAAATATCAGAACGCCGCCAAAGAAGTATTCACTTCAAAAAATGTATTGACACACTCCATTTTTTTCTTAAATCTCAAAAATATAAAGGTGCATTGTCTTATACTAACTTGGGCAAAGCGGAAACCTCGATTCATCTTCTTTACACCTGCCCCGTACTGGAGGAGAAGATGTATCTTATATTAAGGACCCCTAATATCCTAGAGGAGGCGAGGCTTAAGGCGGGGAACGTGTCTAAATTGCTCCTTTTATGGGATAGTATTTTTGGATAATGACCCGGATAAGAGGGGATCGCCAAGGGATTACCCATGCGATCAGTAGCTGATGAGGCCCAAACCTATATAATATAATAATACCGTAATTCTCGGCTCACTACGTCTACTCAGGGCACACGACTCGGCCCAGTAATCACTAAGCGAGCGGACGCGAGGAGTGATTGTTGGTATTACCAGCGCACCTTCTGTGTGAGTCGGAGCCACAGAAAGGGGTGACTGGCTTTTAGTAAAAAAAAAAAAAATAATAACAATAATAATAATAATAATAATAATAATAATAATAATAAAAAATAAGAGAGATACACTGCTTTCTGAATTAAAGAACATACCGGCATGCCGAAACTCGGCAGAAATCTTAGCCGGTCGCATGCAGAAGGCCGTAATTCTGGGCTCACTACGTCTACTCAGGGCACACGACGCGGCCCAGTAATCACTAACCGAGCGGACGCGAGGAGTGATTGCTGGTATTACCAGCGCATCTTCTGTGTGAGTCGGAGCCACAGAAAGGGGTGACTGGCTTTTAGAAAAAAAAAAAAAAAATAATAATAATAATAATAATAATAATAATAATAATATACTAATTTCATTCATAATACCTTTGATGAAACTCCTGTTTCCAACACCATTCCACGACATGCAGTCCGAACCGAAAACGCTCCCGCCACCGTCTTTCACTGCTGGCCTGACATGACTGACTCATTTCCAATGCAGCATTTGGTTTTCTCGATACATACATATTTGCGACCGTTAGAGCTCAAAACATTAAACTTGCGAAACGATAAACCAAATTCACTTGAGAAAACCAAATGTCTCATTTGAAATGACACATGTCAGACCAACAGTAAAACACAGTGGCGGAAGCGTTTTACTCTGGAGCTGCATGTCGTGAAATGGTGTTTGATGCCTAAGTTTTATCGAAGGTATTATGAATGTAGGCAAGTATGTTGATATTTTGCGGCATAATTTGAACAGCAGTGCTGAAAAGATGGGCGTCAGAGATACATTGTTCTTTCAACAGGATAATGATCCGAAGCACATCGCCAATAAGAGAAAGGAATGGTTACTTTATAATGTACCTAGACAAAACAAAACTCCACCCCAGTCCCCAAATATAAATCTACTACGTTACCCCAATACAATTAAGAAGTGTCAAATAATATTGTAATATATGACAAATGTATTAGAATGATTGGTGGTTTGGTGGAACTTTCAAAAACTTAAACAAGAGACCAGTTTTCTACGAATGAATGTTTATAGGATTCTCGACGCGTGTTTCGCTAACCAAGTTGCATAATCGGGAGATGATTAAAACTATTAACAATAGTCCCAGTCTATTTCCAGGTTTAAAAAGCTTGAATAGTTTTTTCTTTTTAATTAGTATTTATTACATTACAGTGATTGTTTTTAGTGTTTAAATTTTACTTTCTTGATTACGATTACAGCATGCTATTATTATGGGTTTCATGCCATTTTTGTGGCGTTATTATGGTTTTCACCAAATGTCATAAGAAAGTACGAAATTTTAATTTGCTTGCAAAAAAATTTAATGAAAATATTATTATGCATGTATCATGTAGTATATAAAATAAGCTACGGAACATCAAAAAAAGAAAAACATAGATGTGATTCCAGAACACCAATTTGGTTTCCGCCAAAAGCATTCAACAACTCAACAAGGCCACCGCATAGTACGTACAGTCAATGAAGAGGTAGAGAAGAAAAATTTTTGCTCTGCTATCTTCCTGGATATCATTTGATAAGGTTTGGCATGATGTTCTCTTACACAAACTCAAGCACTCCATTCCTACAACAGATTATCTACTAATCAAGCCACATCTAACAGATAGATATTTTAGGACAATTTATTTATTTAAAAGTAAATGACAAAACTTCTCAATTTCAGCTCATTAAATATGGAGTCCCACAGGGCAGCACTTTAGGCCCAATTTTATCACCAATCTAATTTACACTGAAGACTTCCAACCTCAACCTACACTGTTACTAGTACATTTGCAGACGACAGTGTCATTCTGGCAATCCGTGAAGACCCAGTAATAGCAAATCTCCAAGATCACCTCTTCCACATAGAAGATTGGCTCAAAAGATGGAAAAGTAAAATCAATGAAAGTAAATCGCAACATATGACTTCACATTTAGAAAGACTCGATTGTCCACCAGTATTTATAAATGAAAAAATCATATCGCAAACATCAAAGGCAAAGTACTTAGGTCTTAGCGCAAACATATGGACATTACAATGAAGGGGCTAAACTGACTACTTGGAAGAAAATCACAAATATGCATAAGAAACAAAATTTTAATCTACAAAACTGTCATCGCTCCCATCTGGACTTACGGCATTGAACTGGGGGGCTGTGCCAATATGTCCAACATAGCTATCATACAGAGAGCACAATCGAGCAATCGTAAAGCACAAGTCCAGCAATGGGTAGATGCCCCGTGGTATGTCACCAATCAGACGTTGCATCATGACCTTCGAATCCCAGCAGCCCAAGAAATAATCAAGGACGAAAGCCAGAAATTTCATCAAGGATTATACATTCGCACAAACAGCTGTTTAATACCACTTGTTTAAGACAATAATGACAGAAGACTTTAGAGGACGTAGCCAATGGACCTGACATAAAGTGTAGGAGGCTTTTTTGCTAGAGAAACCTCATCAGGGCGTGTATAAGACTATATTCCAAGTCCCCTCATTAACAAAATAGCTCATAGTATCATAAATTCTAATTGCTATTTAATAGATTATTTAAAAAAATAACAGATAAAAACAATATTATTAATTACTTTGTCTATTTTTGATGTTCATTCAGTGACTTATTTTGTATGTAATACTAAATGCATAATAATATTTCCATTTTTAAATTTTTCTGTTAGAAAATTAAAATTTCGTATTTTATTAGGAAATTCGGTACATACCCATTTACTAGGGCACCTAGTACGTATTGTATATAAAACAAAGCTAATACAACTTCATGAATATTATCCTAAGAAAAGATCTCGGTAGGTCTTGATTAGTAAAAATAAAATTATAACGGATTGTCCTAAAATGCGGTTTTTGGTGTTCTATCTTAAAATAAACAGTTTTAGAACCTTAAAGCGGATTTTTCCGCACGTAGAACATCTCTATCTCGAAATTGAGTGGCCGAGAAAAAATAAACCAACACAGAAATGCATAATATGTATTTTATGCGAGTTTTACTTTTTTCAAATAGTCCACCATCGTGCTTTCTCATGACTCATGGACAGGGCGAGGTGTGTCCTATCCACTTCAAAATCAATAGATGTCGTCTGGTAGACGTCCCTAATCAGAATCAGTCGAAACCGTATCGATCCGACACGATTTAATTGAGTGATCGTGCTAACAAGAAAAAATTCTCAAATAGTCCACCATTGTGCTTTCTCATGATCCGTGAACATGGTAGAGTGTATTCTATCCACCTCAAAATCAATAGGTGTCGTCTGGGAGACGTCCCCGATGAGAATCAGTCAAAACTCAGTCGATCCGACACGATTTAGTTGAGTTATTGTGCTAACAATTTTAATGCCGACGACAACGACAATGATGACAACGACACACATACACAGACAAAAATGTTTTTAAAAACATTTTTTTTTGTTTTTAGGGCGAAAAGCGAAAAATGAACGCTAGAAAAAAAATTACATTTTTCTTTATATGATTACATTACTTTTCCGCTTTGGTATAGTTTTTATTAGGGTGTTTATCTAAAATGGGCCATTCTACAATAGATGTTTCAAACTCTAAAAGAGATGTAACAAAGACTAACATGTTCAATTGAGAGTCTCGTCTTGCGATCGACAAAATTTTTTCAATATGCGAAAAACACAATTCCTTATACATTAAAATTCACCAGTTGCATAAAAAAACTGGGTCTGCAGAATACCCACACACGCCTTTAGAGCGGTTTCGAAATTAGCATGTAATAAGGTAAATTCGACGTTCTAAATCTGCACGGAACGTCTAAATAGTCGAATTATTCAAAACCGCTTCGCGTACCTGCTGTAACAATTGTTACGACCGGGTATTAAATAATGTTTTACACCGTCGTCTAATTAATAAAACATGTCCGCTTAAAATTCCGTCGTGGCTTTTCTCCGCCGGCGGAATGCTAACGCAGACTTACTAGTTACTTTAAACTAGTTTATTTTGAATAGTTCCCTATTTAGTTCTCGGTTTATTTCGGGGCCATTACAAGTAAATGTTTTAAAACGATTTAAAGTGTAGTATATATTAAACACTATAGGGAATGTTATCATTTTCAACACTTTCTTGAATAAAGAAGAATTTTGGACAACAGAAATATGACAAGGACTAGATTTTGAGGTTTAATAATTGCCATTTTTTACTTATAGAGGGTTAGGCAAATGAGTCAAAACACCAGACTTCTGGCTTAAATATAAACTGGAGTAAAATACACCTTCAACAAGAGCTTTTGTAGTTATTTTAATTTATTTGGTGATGTTAATTTACAATAGTTACCTTATTTTCCTAGATGACATGTCATCTGTAATTTTCTAGAATAATGACGTATATTTTTGCTTTTTCAGACAGACACTTTTTCAACAACTGCAAGGATATAGGGCGTGTTTTGAGCAGTCGTTTTTGTAATTATCGAATTATTTATTAATACAAAATATTGAGCACTTCAACGTTGAAGAAAATGAAAATATCATAATAAATGTTCAAATTGATGATCTGCATCAGGATTCCAATATTATAATCGATCATCGATCGCTTTTAATGAGTTCTGCATAGCGTGCTGTGACATTTTTTCGGTAACTATTCTAATTTGGTGTTCCAAGTATTCTAACGACTGAGATTTGGTCTCAGACATAGATAATCGATTTTAAATGATTCGAAAGAAAATAGTCTAAAGATGTTAAATCTGGTGATCGTGGTGGACATTGAATATATCGTCTTAGACTTGCCATCTCTGTGAAAAAGTTCTATTTAGGTATTGTCTTACGTTAACTCTATACCGAGGTACAGTTCATCTTGGTAGTACCAGATTTCATTCGATAGTTGTTCGGTTAGATTTACTTGGAGCGATTTGCTCGCACAGAAGTTGTAAATAATAATTTGAATTTCAGTGCGCTCTAAGGAATAATAATCCGATGATATTTTCTTCGACTATTCCTAATCATACATTTAATTTCTGAGTGTATTAGGTGCGACCTTCGAGTAAGATGATATAGTTGAAAACAATATGATATACACTATTGGACAAAAGTAAAGCAACTCTCATGATATATTTTTTTAATTCCTATCTAAAATAATATTGGCAGCCGCGGAAATTAAAAACCATTTAGAGTAAGGGGTCATAGTAGGCTGCTGTCACAGGTGAAGTAAGATTGTTTTCAAATGTCAAATAAGCTAATACGTAATAATTTATTTAAACAGTTATATGCGTGACAAAAGTAAAGCAACTATTTGATTTTGGACGAAAAAAAAACAGGTATACAATAAATGTAAGTATAAAAATTAAATGTTATGTGTTAATTAAGCTTCTTCGCTATTATCTTTACAGAAATAAATATGCCAAAAGGTAAGTCAATACGTATAGAGTTAAAACAAATGGTGGTAAACACCTTTTTAGATGGAGCAAGTATGGCTACTATTCCTAGGCAGTTTCTCTTGCCTAGATACAGCGTGTCCAAAATAATTTCATGTTACAATGAAAGAGGGCATGTGGAGAAAATGCCGAAATCAGGAAGGCTCAGGAAAACTACATTATGGATGGATAGAAGAATTAAAAGAATTTCTCAAAGAGATCCGTGGTTGTCAGGACCAATTGCTGAAATTCCCGAACTTGAAGTTAGTCCGAGGACTGTTCAACGACGATTAGTTGAAGCGAAACTTTACAGCAGATGTTCGGCCAAGAAACCATTGGTTTCTGAAAGAAATCGTCTTGCCAGGCTTGATTTTGTACGTCAACATTTGAATTGGTTGGTGCAAGACTGGAAAAAAATATTACTTAGCAACGAAACTCGTTACAAAATTTTTAATTCTGACGAAATGAGGCGTGTAAGGCATCCGGTTAATACAAGATTTCACCCAAAGTACGTTACACCAACAATAAAGCACGGACAAGGTAGTGTGTTTTTATGGGGTTGTTTTTCGTGGAGTGGAGTAGGTCCATTACACTTTATAGACGGAACTATGGATGGACTGGTATACAGGGATATACTCCAAAATGTTATGTTGCCCTATACTGAGTGGGAAATGCCTTTGAGATATGTATTTCAACAAGACAATGACCCGAAGCATACATCTCGCCTTGTACAGGAGTGGTTTCAGGAGAACAATGTCCAGGTTCTGCAGTGGCCGGCACAATCACCGGACCTCAACCCATTGAGAACCTGTGGGAAGAGGTTGAACGTTAGATTCGGACCACAAGATCCCCAAACAAACAGGCTTTAATTGATAAAATTAACGAAGTTTGGACTAATATGCCGATAATTACAATCGAAAATTTAAATATATCAATGCCGCGTCGTTGTCAAAAAGTTATAGCCAATATTAGATATCCTATTAATTATTAAGTTATTATATTACATTTTGTGTTTTTGTACTCTTAAGTGAAATAAAAAATTATTTTCATAAAAGTTGCTTTACTTTTGTCGCGCAAATAATGTGCACTATTTAAATAAATTATTACATACTAGTTTATTGAAAATTTGAAAACAACCTCATTTCACTAACATGATATCAGACTACTATGACGCTTTAATTTAAATGGTTTTTAATTTCACCGGTGGCCAATATTATTTTAAATATTTAAAAAATCAATTTTATCACAAGAGTTGCTTTACTTTTGTCTGATAGTGTATATCAATAAAAATTAATGCAATACTGCAGTTTCCTCTATTGTCATACGTACTTATAACTCATACTTTATGTAGAAATATATAAAACAGTGCCTACTGTGTAGCAGAACATCCAAGAATGTTGAAGACAAACAAAATATGTAAGTGGATGAAAATGAATTATATATATATATATATATATATATATATATATATATATATATATATATATATATATATATATATATATATATATGTCTCATCGACATAAATATATTGTTTGAGATAACCTAATAGATTTCTTAATATGAGATAAACAAAAATAATTTTATTTCTGTTTCATTAAACATTAGTTCGCCTATATAAAAGTGGTATATTGTTAACTTTATTTTCTTTTTATACAATATATTTTTAAATATATCTTGTATATCCAATGTACCCAACTTTAATTTTTTTCAATTTGTCATGAAAAGAAGTAACACCCATGTGTATGTATCTGTTTTCGTATAGTTTTTTTCTAACAAGTATTATCAATTGTACGTAATTTCATTCACACACAATCAATTTTTTAATTGTAGTATTGGTAAATAAAAATATAAAACAAAGCCTTATGAAAAATATAAAACACTAACAATAGACTACAGAAATAAGGAGATTATACTCCAACCCATCTTCAAATGCCTTATATAATAAGGAGTAAACAAATTAGGTCAAAACGGCTATTCGCCTGGCTATATGCCAAACGCCGAGCGCTGAATTACATGACAAAATTTGCCGTATTTTGTCCAACAGAGTTAGCACTGAGATACAGTGATTCAGATTGTTCTAAAACCACAAGGATGATGCTAAGTGTCACCTATCGTTAACTGCAGACCGGTTTCGACCTTAACTTTGGTCTCGTCAGTGCAGTGTAAACGAGTATACCTTTGACAGATGAAGTTTTGACTCACATCTAGTAGACGTTGTTACGTTCCACCGCAGTAGAGCGTACCAAACGCCTCTCCTTTACAGAGAATAATCTCCTTATTTCTGTAGTTTGAATATTACCCTCTGCGTAGTAAAACTTTACATTAAGCATTAAAATTATATTAATATACCCAGTATTTCATTTAACTTAGTTCGTCTCTGTGATATAAAATAGACTTTCATGCCATTAACATTGTGTTATTTTTATAAAAATTATTTAATATAAAAATCTGATCATGATTATTCTTTATTTAGAACAATATGAACCTTATTACAATAAAAGTAATTTTAAAACACATGTTTCACATTAATGTGAGACATAATTAATAAAGAGTATAAAGTAATGAAGAGTAATATAAATCAAGAGTGGTCCATATCAAAAAAGCAGTTTTCAGTTTTTCGAATATGGTGATATAGTTGTAAAAAATATGATATTATTATAAATTAATCAAAACATTGCAACTTCCTTTAATGTGCCAGGTTGCCAAACGTAGTTATATATAGCCCATACTGTATGTAGAATATATAAAATAATGCCTACCTACTGTCTGGTGGAAAATGTAATAGTATTGGAGACATACAAAGTAAGCGCATGAAAATAAATAAAAAATAAATAAATTTCAGAAAATAAACAATTTATATTTACCAGGATTAATCCATAATCCTTGTACTTTGGTAGATATGGCTACCAAAAGGCATAAATAAAAATAAACACGGAAGAGCATGTTTGCAAATAAGCATGTCTATATTTTTTATCCAATGCTGAACTTTTCCCAAAAATCGTTAAAATATATAATGTTATCATTGATTTAATAACAGTTTGCACTTACCTTTACTGTTGACCTAACTGGTTCCATGCAGAACTTTCTTTCCATAAACGTCCAAAACCACACGTCATTAACATACATCACTTATTATTTAATATCTTAGACTCCGTTATCTTTTAATTTAACTTTTTAATGACTTTATTTATGTTCGCTACAAGATAGGTTACCGTGCTTCGAATTAAAAACGACATTAAACTACAACAATTGTAAAAAGGGCACTCGAAGCGATTTTATTTTTGAGTACTTTGCCACTGAACTCAAAATGAATATTTCAATTTTCAAAATTCTTGCGACCAATCACAATCGCCATATTTTTGCTTAATAATAATCGATTAAAATAAAATACACGTCGACTATAGAAGACACGGGATAATACCGACCCAATTGAAATGCGTTAAAGTAGATATCGATACAAATTTAGGCAAAAAAGTTTTTTACAAAAATTAACAAAGCGCAATTCTGCCCCAGGTTGTCGACAAAAAATGTTATCAGTTAATATAAAATTGAACATGAGACGTTAAAAGGTCGAGTGAGACAGAGGTACGTTAAAATCAATTTTCCAGAATAATATTGATTTTGTTTTCTATATTAGTTTTGTTATTTTATCAAATTTTTAATTCTCCGAATTTTTAGGTTTAAGTACAGAATTTGTGGTACTACAAATGAGTAAAATTAAATTATACGAAGCAAAAAAAAACTATTTTATATATTTCTAAGTAATCTTGAAGGAACACAACATACTGTAAATATGAAAAGTAACATATACTTCAATTCGATAAAATTAGAGTTATTAGAATATGTTTTCAAATATGTCAAAATATATATTTGAAATACCACTTCTAGAGTTACCTTTTCGTTTGTTTTACCCGTATTTTTCCAAAATGATGACGTCACAGATATATTTATTTCAATTGAAAGTCTCATTTCTGATTGCGTCATTTAAAAAAAATAGTTTATTATGTAGAATAGAGTAATATAAGTGACTGGCTACATACGAATTTTTTGAGTAATAAATCGCAAATGAAAATGTAATGATTATTGAAACTAAACAAGTCAGTTTTCCACAAAACACCACTCCAACACTCGATGCGCGTTTCGCCAACGAAGTTGGCATCATCTGGAGATTATTAAAACTCTTGAATTTTGAGTTCTAATCACCTTCAGATGATGCCAACTTTGTTGGCGAAACGCGCGCCGAGTGTAGTGTATAGTGTTTTGGTGTTTTGTGGAAAACTAAGCCAGTGTTATCTTCACACCAAAGGTTCCAACCTATTCCAGTATTGAAATTTTAAACAATAAATTTAATTGCACTAAATGATCAAAATGTGCTCCATTCACAGTTTGACAGTGTACAGGACGGTGCATAAATTCTCTATGTACACTATAGATTTTGTTTTAATTCAATGACTTTGTTATAACGTTTTTTATTTTCTGTTGATTTAAAAACTTCACTTGCTCGAAATAAATTGTATGTAACCAGTCTCTTATTTTACTTTACTGTATCTAAAAGAAGAGTAATTTCAAACGGTGCAATGAGAAATAGGGCTTTTGTCACTTTTAAAAATACACATAGAAAAAATGATAACTCTCAAAGTGGTATCTCAAATACATCTTTTGATAAGGGATTTAAAAAAAAACAGTACCATTTTTATTCAATCCATGCATTAATTTCGATTCGTCAGACTCATTTATATTTCAAATTATTTATAAAACAAAATTTCAAACTGAATCACAATGAACGGATTAAGATATTGGAAGATTATACATGCATTTGTTGTTACATTAGAAAATAAACATAAAATCATGATAAATTTTTCATTAAGAATACAAGTATAATTAAAATCGCTCCAATTGTAGTCTGACTAAACCTTATAGGTACTTTTTCGCATTTATTTCAAAGAATTATATCAGCTGAGGGATAGCTGAAGTAACGTCAGCACAGTACGGGTGGTAATGAATCTTCCCCCTCTTATATTAAATTCACAGAAATGTTTATGCAAATATATGAGTTGCAAGAGTTATTTATAGTGACCGTAGACCTATAAATATATTTCAACAGATCAGAATTTAAACTTATAGTGGCGTTCTATTCAACTATGCAACTTTCATTTTTATACCAATATATACTTACATACCCATCCTTTCAAATTATAATATAACCTCAGTATATTTTTAGCTATAAATGTTTGTGTAATTAATTCAATCTATTTTTAGTTTTATTTAAATTTAAATTTTAGAAAATATTTTATTAATTATTGATAACATATGTTTTATAGAAACGTTAACATTGGAAATGATATTTTGTGTTTACTGATTTTAAAAATGTTTTTCTAAAATTTTATGGGGAATGTATATCTGCCTATGGGATAATATAATTAGTAATAATAGACGTATACATATATGGAGAATATGTTTTCGAACTAATTCCAAAAATATATTTCCGATATATAATCTTTAAAGTTATCTATATATATATATATATATATATATATATATATATATATATATATATATATATATATATATATATATATATATATATATATATCTCTGAGGAAGCTTCTTCACTGTAATTTCAATTTAGAAAAAGGAAAAAAATGTGATGTTTTATGGATTTCTTTAGTGCTTAATTAAACAAAAGTAATTAGGCAGGTAGGCGTATGCATAAAATAATTGCTAATCACTTAGTTCTGGAATGGAGCTGGAATGTTCCTGGGAAGTTTTAATCATCTCCTGACAATACCAACTTGGTTGTTGGTTACGTTCATGGAAAACTATTATTTTGTTTTCTGGAGGTCTCTTTAATCACTTGGTGTTAAGTAAAAAAATAAATACATTAAAAAATACAAAAGGGGTAGTAATTATTTATAGGCTCATATATCTACGTATTTTGGGTCGTAGATGACGAAAATAATGAAAAAACTATGAAATAATGGAACTTCTCCATAGACTTGAATTATTTGTTCACAAAATTTGTTCACCAAAATCAGGTAAGCGTTATTAGAAATATATTTAAATCTTTCTGATAATGGTAATATGTTATTCATTCCAGTCTTTATGCATTTCTAAAACGGTAGTTTATGATACTTCTACTTCATTAGCTATAGAGCATGATCAATCATCAATCTTTAATATTATGAAGATTGTGATTCGCGGTGCAGAATAGTTAGGCCGCTTCATCGAAACTGTGTTACATCACTTTTATTAACAATAACAGTTTTAACTCTGGCAGCCATTGCATCTACCAGCTTAGCGCACTCGCTTACAGAACGCTTCCTTAAGGAATCGTTCTGTCCCAAACTTCTTTCAATTTGGTGCGTAGATCTTACTAAACTAGCTGTATATTTGCGCAACTGTTTTTTAATTTAATTTCACAATGTATTTATTGGTGAGAAGTCTGGATTGCTAGAGGGTCATTCTATAATAGGAAGATTATGTTCTATGAGCCAAGCTTTGACAGTTCTTGCTGTGTGACACGCAGCACCATCCTGCTGGAAAATGTACTACGCGTCAGTGCCTTGACATATTGGTATTGACGGCAATAAACTGTCTATAAAATTTTGCTTATATTTTTCTGCTGTCACCGTACCATGTACGAAATGCAATTTTCCTACGCCCATACCAGTCATACACCCCCAGATCACAAGGGACGCAGGGAACTTCACTTTCCTAATCAAACAGTCAGGATGATAAGTTTCCTGTGGGGTTCTTAGCACACGTATTCTGATATTACTCAAACAGATTTCAAATTTGGATTCATCACTCCAAATTACCTGATGCTACTGTCGTAAAATCCAGATCTTTCTGGTCCACCGTAATCGATTGATTTTCTGTCGTTTATTTAATAACGGATTTTCTTTTGCCTGAAGGAGAAACCGGCAAGTTTAAGAGTAAAATGTAAAGAATCAAATTTTACCTTGTAGAATTTGTACCCTATTTGTACCCTATTGAGCGTTTAGTTGTGGATACAGAAATATTTTATTCCAATGGCTTGCCTCCATAGTACCATAATTTCTTTTGCACTGGATCGTCGGCTTGTTGTTACAATCCTCTTCAAAGCACGTTAAGCGTGAAATTTGGGATGGTCGGTCAGTTTTATTTCTTTGGGCTGTGCATTCAGTTTTTTATACAAGTTCATAATGTATTGTATTGTAGAATTAGACAACGAATACATAGCAGATATTTTCCGGGCCGAAATTCTCTGTTTATGAGCATTAACAATTGATTTTCGCATATCGTCACGTAATGCCACGTCAGATGCCATTTTTTTTTAGAAAATTTAACAGACGCGCCCAAAACATAGGTTATAATATCCGTTTCACTTTGACAACAATTGAGATTCTATTTTGTTTTAAAACGATGTAATCGTTTATCCTATTATGCATTTCAGCAACTGGCCGATCTATTCTGAACCGCGAATCTTAATGTTTTTCATTACCAAACTTGTCATTGACACATCATAACGTAGTAATATTTCATCGTATTTAAATTAAAAGTTTAAACTTTATTAGTTGTAATATATTAGTTGTAAAATTATGCCTGGTCGAACTATTATTATGAGTCTGGGCTTGTAATACCCAAGCCACATATGGATAGAAGACCATAAAGGGTGGATGTTGCTGAGATTGACATAGCGAATACCCAGGACGTTAAAATTAGAAATGGGTTTCATACCAAAGATTAAGTCTAACATTAAACATGAATGGCAGTCAGAGCGGAAGAGAACAGATTCAATGTTGGAAAGTATTAAGCCAAAAATAGAGAATAAATTCATATCACCTCCAACTCTTTCTAAACGGGAACAGGTTTTGTTAGCTTTACTGAAGATACATTGCAGCTTCTTAGAAGAAAACAGCCAAAAGTATGCCTATAGAGACAGAGGGAAACTTGGGAGATGCCTAATACAATTCACGAATTTCTCAGTATTGAAAATAGACGTACACAAAATGGAGTAGTGATCTACAAGAGACTGTAATGCATATAAAGTGTAAGGTTTGTGTTAGGAAAGGTGATAGATTCTATCAAAGTCAATCCGTTTACCACGCAACGGTTCACGGGGCAAACCTTCGATACTTTTTTAATGTTTTCCTTGTTCAATAATACGGAAATTATAATACACCATAATTAAATATACCATCTAGTGTAATTCTCAATGACATGGAATGATAATTTCAATGTAATACATTGAAAAAAAAAATACAATGCATAATATTTGAAATTGTGCCGTCGAATAAAAATTTAAACGTTAAATACAGACGTGATTCTATAAAATTTTTCTAAGTGAACCTTGCCATATCTAACCGCTGCCCTTGATCGTTAGGCTTGACTTGGTAAGATGTTGCACTTCTTCAGTTTTATTAGCATAAATAATGGAGGCAATTAAACGAAAATTGTGTGTCATCTCTGATATTATTTCTACGCATTCTTCACCGGTACATCTTTTTGTCGACGCCACTCAGAAGACTCGATTTCTTCGAAGTTCACAGGCACTCAATGTTGCATATCGTTTGCATAGTCATGGTCTGGCTTGCCGTGAAGTCAATACAGGGTGATGCAGTACAAGGCAACATTGAAAGTTTTTTTTATTATAAGAAGAATTTGAAATTTATTCCATTCTGTGATTCACAATTTGAACTTGATTTGATCATTAGCATGATATTAACTATGATTTTTTTTCTATATTATTAAATTATTTCCTTGCAGATACTGCAGCCATGTCGAAGTCAAAGGTCATAAAAATTACGACAATGATAAATCAAGTCATTTATTGTAGGTAAAGTTTATTCAGCATGTGGAATAAGTGTAAAATATAAAGGTTTCCCATGCAGTCTGTTTAAAAAAAAATCTCTCAAACATTAATTTGACCCTGTATAGTTCACAGTGAAATTATTTTTCGTTGTTTTCCATCTCTACATTTTCAACCACTGAAAAAACTTTCTTTTTAATAACTAAAAGTAAACTGTTTGGTACATTTCTTAAATAAATTGAATATATTTAAAGGAATTTTTAAGTAATTGAAATTCGTTGTACTTTTACAATTTCATTTATTCTGTCTTGCACATTTTTTTTATTGGCTGATATATATATATATATATATATATATATATATATATATATATATATATATATATATATATATATATATATATATATATATATTTAAATTAGTTAACTTCAATACCTTACTGAAAATGTAACTATCTGTAAGAATGTCCAAAGCTAACATTACTCACAAGAAAATAGTAGTATTAATTACGAAAATATTTCATCATTGGTTATCAGAAAAAAATAATTCTAATCTGCTATCCAAGCATTAGAATTCATAAGTCAAAATAATATGCAGAGTTAATATTAATAAATACTATATTGCCATACAATACCACATCAGCAATATTTTAATAATACCACAGCCTTATCTATGAACAAATGCATTTTGTGTAAAATAAATAGTGGAAATAAAATAGTGAAAATATGTAGATAAAAAAAATATTGAAAAAATGAAAAGAAACCCAACAAGCAAACATTTAGTAAAATAAATATTAGAAATGGAAATTGAAGTAGATCTCGCCTTAATACACATATTATAGTCCTATTTTCATATTATACTATTTTTTATCAACATATAACTACCACGTAGAAATAATGCATTGAAAATCGTTCTGAATATTCTTTGCAAAAGATCGAGTTTTTAGCTTTAGAATAAAAAAACGCTAAGTAACTAGATATAGAGAGACAGTAACCAGAGATATATAACGTAAGCAACTTAGATATAGGGAGACACCAATATACTCGCATGTTTATACAGGGTCTTTCAATAGCGGCGCTCGAAATTTGCTAGATTATGGCGGCCATGTTGTTAAAGCAACATCTGTGAAATTTATTGTGAACTGTTTAGCAGTTTATGGCAAATCACTGTAGAAGGTTATAGCGTTTATGAACGTGTTAAAATCATTAAATTTTATTTTCAAAATCAGTGCTCCACTCGAGAAATGTTCCGTACATTACGTGATTTCTATCCTCGCCACAATCGTCCCGTCGAGTCGACTACTCCACGTCTGGTAGCCAAATTCGAGTCAACTGGTTTGATAAATAATAAGCCAACACCTGTACGTCACCGAAACGCAAGGTCTGCTGAAATCATCGCTGCTGTACGTGAGAGTGTACGAGAAATCCCGAGGCAGTCAATTTCTCGCTTACGAAAACTTGGCCTTTCTGCCACTTCAACTTCACTGGCGAATTTTGCGTCGGGACTTGGATATGCAGCCGTATAAAATCCAACTCACATATGAACTTAAAGTAACGACTATTAACAACGCCGTGTATTCGCTGATTGCCAAAAAAGTTGCCAAATGTTGCCAAATAAGAGAACTTTAGCGACGAAGCCCATTTGTGGATAAATGGATATGTGAAGAAGCAAAAACGTTGGATTTTGGATGATACCAATCCACACGACATACACCAACACCTAATGCAACCCGAGAATGTCACTGTTTGGTGCGGATTTGGGTCTGGAGGAATCATCGGTCCGTACTTCGTCCAATACGAAACTGACTTTACCATAACCATGAACGGTGAGCGCTATAGATCGATGATAATCAACTTCTTGTGGCCTAAACTGAATGACATGGATACCGACGACATGTGGTTCCATCAGGACGGCGCTACATGCCACGAAGGACATTCTGCACGAGCGATTTGAAGGCACGGTTATCTCGCGGGGCGGCAATGTGAACTTACCATCGAGATCGTGCAATTTAATGCCTTTAGACTTCTGTCTTTGGGGCTATCTTAAATCGCATATCTATGCGAATAACCGCAAACAAGTGATGACCTGAAAGTCAACATAACGAGCCCCATCCAGCAAATTCAGGCAGATTTATGCGTCAAAGTCATCGAAAATTGGACCTCCCGAATACGTGCCACCATGCAAAGCCGCGGCGGACATTTGAAAGACATTATATTCCAAATGTAATGCCATAAAATATTGTTTCAAATAAAAAAAGAAGTGGGTGTATACCTTACACACAACTTGCTTCATTTACGTTTAAAAATCGAGCGTCCGTATTGAAAGATACTTTATAATCAAGTAATTAAATCTATTTTCTACCTACTAAATATATTGTGTGTTCAATTAAATTGAAAACTTATAAAATACCTAGTGACAGTTTTAGACATGTTCATTGTATTTAATGACAGGATTGTTCTAAATTACTGTTCTGTGAACTCTTTAAGTAATATTCAAGCAATCCAACAGTGGAACGGAAATAACGATTTTGTTTTGGTTGTTCACCCAGAATAGATCGGGCTGCTATGCGCTCTGTCCCAGTTATGGCGCAAAAATGTTTTTAGTCATCTGTATTAATGATTTAGTAGGTCATTACTGAAATAGCAATTTGTTCGCAGCGATGGATATAATGGTTATTTTTACTTTCATCTCGCGTTAGACAGAGCCTAAAAGAAACAAATTATCGTGAAAGTATTATTCCTATTTATTTAATAGCGATTATGGATTAAAACGTACATAAAAGCTTTTTAACCACTTAAGCAATATTTAAGTAGAATTTTTAATGCATGTAAAGTATTGTTTACGGATCTATAGGTTTCACTTAATAAGGAAAGCTAAAAAATTAATAATATTTATATGACGATTTCTTTTCATATTTAATATGCCGTTGTATTTAACCGACTGGCCAATTATTTGTATTGTAGACCGCTTTAAGCAAAAACTTTATTATCACTCAATTTTCTCCGGTGATCTAGAATATAACCACATTAGGTGTGGTTATATTAAAATTTTTCAAAATGAGTAATAACAATAATTGCGAGAAATTCGATCTGAGCCTAAAAAAATAAAATCATACGTAACAAGTAAACGTAGTAGTAGTAGAAGATATTTAATAACTAATACCTTTTCAGTAAAATAGATTTCATTAATTTCCCAAAAATGATTGCATTTTACATGCACTGTTTCTGCACGCACTGATATTCTCACTGTACACATGAGACGATAAAATTTAGATGTAAAGGCTTATATAAACTTTTGATATCACTGCAATAACCAGTTGATCCACCGCAACGATTTAGATGTAAGTAAATTAAGTAAGTTTTTTTGTCAGAATTTTGCAAGATATTGATTATTAACGATCGTCAGTACAGTGGCTGCTCATTGGCCAGATTTAATTCCGTTAATTTCTTGTGTACAATTACCTTGAAGCCAAACTTTGTGTTACTAAACCCAAATCTATAGCTGATTGATATTGTGGGGTAGTTGATTTTCTAGATTTTTCGAAATTAAGTTGTAAAAAGTCTAAGTTACAAACTCACCTTCAGGTTCGAAAAGGTGATGTATTAAAGCAAACATTTGTAATACTAAACAATAAAAATAATGAAACTTATGAAATGAAATTAGCATACCTACCAAAATAGTTAGTACGGGTAATCACATAAACTATTTCCATCAATACAGGTATGTAAAAATATACTGGGTGTTTCGTTTAAGAGACATAAGTTATAGCTATTTTAAGTAAAACCGAAAGTGCTAGAATAATCTCTTTAATATCCTTTGATTGATATTTACATATTATTATAATTCCTAAAACTTCGAAGTGATACCCTTAAAGGTAACAAAGTTATGGGGGTGATCCTAATATTGTTTACAGCCGGTATAATGAGCACTGTACATTCAAAAGAATAATATATAAAATACAAACATTTTATGTCACAACTTACCCATACTATTAGTAGTAATCGTTGGTTTAGAATTTGCCGGAACTTAATAACTAAAATATACTAACTTAATAGTAGGATAATGATTTTAAGAAAGAAATACACAGATATAGAAAGGAATTGTTACTACCTGGATATTAGCTACGGTATTCAACTATTGCATTAGGAAATCCATTAGTACTTATGGAAAATTATTTAGATACTTAAAATCAGATCGTAGCTCAAGAAAGGAATATAAATATACATATTAGAAAGAATACATTGTGTATAATTTTTTTTATATATCATATTTTCTACAGGGTCTTTCAATCTGTCGACGGACGCTCGAAATCTGTTAGGTTATAACAGCCACGTTGTTAAAGCAATATCTATCAAATTTATTGAAAATTGTTCAGTAGTGTATGTCAAATCGCCGCGAAAAGTTATAGCGTTTAACAACGTGTGCAAATTATCACATTTAGTTTTCAAAATTGGTGCTCCATTCGAGAAACGTTACGCGCATTACCTGATCTTTATCCTCGCTACAACCGCTCCGCCGAGTAAACTATTCGACATTTGGTGGCCAAATTCGAGACAACAGGTTTGACAAATAATACCTAAACGCAAGGTTTACTGAAAACATCGCTGTGTCGTGAGTGAGAGTGTACGGGAAAACCCGAGGCAGTCAATTTCCCGTCGTTGACAAGAACTAGGCCTTTTTGTGACTTCAACTTGGATAATTTGGCGTCGTAACTTGGATTTGTACCCGTATAAAATTCAACTGACCCAGGTACTTAAGGTAAACAACCATAAACAACGCCGTGTGTTCGCTGATTGGGCTCTGGAATATTTGGAAGCTTCGCACACATTGGATGAATGGATATGAGCAAAATTGTCGGAATTGGAACAATACTAATCCACACGAGATTAGACTTTTTTTGGGGCTGTCTTAAATAGCAGGTCTATGCGAATAAACCGCAAACAATTGATGCTCTCTCAATGTCAACATAACGAACGCCATCCAGCAAATTTAGCCTCATTTATGCGACAAAGCCATCGAAATTTGAAGGCCCCGTATACGTGCCACCAAGCAAAGCCGCGGCGGATATTTGCACGACATTATATTCCGCACTTGATGCCATAAATTATTCTCTCAAATAAAAAAAAGTGAATATCTCACACACACAACTTGTTTTATTTACATTTAAAACTCGAGCGTCCTTATTGAAAGACCCTATACTTAAGGACCTACTACAGTATCATATAATTTAATAAACATATTATCTAACTATTTCTATGCTACTATTAGCAGTCTTTTAGTCCACTTTTTACTTTTTCTAGTGTTTTTACCTGAGATTTTCTTCAGACGTGAAAATAACACTCTCCTATTATGAAATTAGCATTTATTTATCGCTTCGTTTTACTAATTCATAGTTTTATAAAAAGACAACTCTATACTTTCTACACATGCACTCCATTCTGTTGGTTATTAATTTATTCATAAGCAAACAACAATTAAAGTTTCACTTTTACTCGATATCAGCTATATTAGTATCATTTAATTTACATAAAAACGGTTAACGAAAGGGAAGAGTGGAGTGAAGGTAATTATATAGTTTCTTATGTGTACCTGAAATCCATTGTCAGTTTTATTATCGTATTTCAGGGATATTTTAGAAATCTTACAATTAGATGAAGGTAAAAATGATATAATTTTATATATCCAAGGTATTCTTTTAGTCTTAATGAAACAATAATGAATCTTATTTAACAATAATGCATTTTTATCTTTTTCGTCGTTATTTTTGACTACATTTAATTTCTCGCCATACTGACCGCCAACAACATATCATCAAAGCAAATGAGGAAAATCCACATTTTAACGTCTCCCCATTGTAAGGAGAAAGGAATATTAGACAATAGTTGATACTGTGTCAATTATTTAGATTTGTAAAGTTCCTCTTATTAAATAAATAAATTCTATAATGTTAACAGTATCAAAATTAATTGCAGTTGTCTAGTTGACATAATTTTTATTTTATGAGAAAATGCACCGGCACCAATTTTAGACATGGTTACAACTACAAATAAGTTATATCACGCCAACTACTTCCATCGAAACTGTGGAATGACTATAAAAGTACGGTACATTTACGTTACTTTAGTGGAACTTCTTTAGACTCTGGTTATTGGTACAACACCATATAGGTGTTGGTACTATTAATTACTACTAAGATGTATACCCCATAGAGTTCATTCGGCATTTGTCCTGGATCGGCGTACTTTGTACGGCACTGATGAGAACTAATAAGTTCGAAACAGCTGTATGTCGTTCGGTTCCGATCCGGGACAGATGTCGAATCCTACCTGTGGCGGGTTTTATTTTTTGAAAAAATTATTCTAATAACTTTAAAACAATTTGATTTGATGACGATATACCACTCAATATATTTCAAAGCTTACTTAGAAGTAATAAAAGTGTGTAGTTCAAGTGGGCAGTGGGAACCACATAATGACTAAAATGTTCTAGTTTAAAGTGATTTTAATCAATAAAGTAATTTAAAAGTAATGTAGTAGAATTAGTAGAAATCTCGTCATAACTACCCACTTGCATGTCCTTTTTCTTTCGACGTGTTTTCCTCTTACCACTACCTTCTAAGCTCTTTCCCTCGAATTTCCTGAAAACTGATGGTTTTTTGGAACAATGTGGATTTGATGGAAAGGTTTTGTCGTCTTGCCACTCGTCTTTTCCGGCTAAGGCAGGTCTGAATTCAAACCTTAAAACATGAAATGAGATTGTTATTTCCTTACCACCATTAAAGGATATTAATTAAGAACTGTTACATTAAAATCAATAAATAAATAGATACTTAAAATAGGAACTAGATAGAATTCAGGTACTGCTCCTCGAGAATAGGAAAAAGTGTCAAATTCTCTAAGTATGCGTAGGAGAAAGAGTGAGGCAGCATTCGACGGGACAAAGATGCACTTTACGCGCGGCCAGATCGAACCCTGTGTACATTCACATTCAATATATATTCATCGATATTCGCTCTGCAAAAGGATCAGTTGGACTGAGTAAAGACCAGGCTATTTACTGCAGACCTCGTGGGCGGTCCTATATCGCAGTTTTGAGACTTGTTCCTATTATTGACGAGCTGTACGTCCGGTCTCAGTTGGAACAACTTAGATGCTGCTGGGGTCCTTTGCATAGAAAAAGAAGAAGGAAATATACAATTTATATAATTCGGACACACCATTTTTTTAAGGAAAGCGCTCCCCAATAGATACGAAAATACAATACCTTCAAAAAGATTCTTTCACAAAACAATACCTTTAAATTTAAACCACGCCATTCACGTATATTAGAAATGCCTCGCCACGAAATGCTTATTTTATTTTTGAAAGATATATCTTCTATGATTATACATATAAAATTTGAACACACTTAAATTCATAATATTCTTTTTATGGACTTACAGAATCTACCCAAATAACAATACAAAAAAAATGTTTCCCATAATACTCTCCTGGGAAAGGGCTGGAACAAAATGATGCAGCTATAAAAACAGGAGCAGCCAGTTTTCCAGGAAAGATTGTACACTTCTTGATGCGCATTTCGCCAACCAACTTCGCATCATCGAGAGATGATTAAAGCTCACTCTCAGTTCTGATAGTCCACTGATAATATTCGGTTCAAAAATACGAGTCAGTTCTGCCGCTTACAAATGGTCTAATAATTGTTTTATATAGTCTTAATTTTATCTATCAGTGCACATAAAACAATTTAAATATATGAAATAGTGAAAATAGTCAATGGTTATATTCTCAGACATATAAATTCTTCAACTGATTTGATGCTATCTTTTATTATTTTCTTGGAGTTCTTCTTTGTGTCAGTATTTTTTCTTTCGAGTTTCTATGTTAATTTCTAGTTAATTATTGTTAGTTTCACTTGCCACAACCTGTGCAATATTTTAATGGAATCTGCTATGTGCTTCTTCGCATTAACTTGTAGCTAGTCTTGGAATAATTATCGTATTTCTTTTCCATTCTTACTTACTAGTCCTTGGTTGCTTAAATTATCTTTTATCTATTTCCATGCCATTTATTCCATCGTTATGTATTGCAAATTCCAGATATGTAAATTGTTCGACTGATTCAATACTATCTTCTATTATTTTCTTCGGGTCTTCTTTGTGTCAGTATCTTTGCTTTTCTGTAATTTCCAGTTAATTGGTGCAATGGAATCTGTATAACTGGCATGCGCCTCTATTTCATCCATTGTGATTTTCAGAAGCCTCATTAACTTGCTTACTATGTCCAGTCTTGGAATGGCACTTAAAAATTTACTGAAAAATTATAGTTGTAACTACAGTTGGAACTGCAGAATTTTAATTGCACGCCATTTGTGTTCTGTCAATGATAGGGTGTAAATCTTTAACAACGATTAATAGTTCAACAACGAATAGTTTGTATACATCTGTTTTATGAAAGTGAACGATCATTTACAATTGCATTAACAAAAATTCACACAAATTAGGACAAAATGAAGTACCTTTATTTTATATATTGAATACACAGTTATCAGTTCGTAACTTAATCAATAAATTTGAGCAGGCGGGCTCTGTTGTTGATAAGGCAACACCAATACGTCCTACATAACACCAATACATCCTACACAACAATACGTCGTGCACAACAATTCAGTCTGTCAAGAGCTACCACGCATTGGATTTTAAAGAAAGATCTGCATCAGTAAGCATACTAAATTCAGTCGACACAACAATTTACAACGTCGTACATTTGTTGATAGAAAATAAAGAAAGTGATGCTGACTTTTGCAACAAAATTTTGTTCAGCGACGAAACACATTTTCCTCTTGACGGATACGTCAGCAAACAAAATTGCCTAATTTGGGGTGCTGAAAATTCACATCCTCTTCACGAAAAAGAAATGCATCCTCAGAGATGCACGGTTTAGTGCGTATTTTGGAATAATTGGATCATACTTTGAAAATGAAGCTGGTAATGCTATCACAAGCATATTGAGGTCGAATGGTTTGTAGATAACAGTCGTAAAATATTGCCGCCCTATCTTTGGCAGAACACAAATGGCGCGAAATTCAAATCCTACAGTTCCAAATCAGACACCCTGCATATAATATAGGAAATAAATATATTTCCTTTTAGAGACAGTTTAAGACGCCTATTATTATGGATTTTTTAATTACTTTGTTGTGTCTATAATCGCAAAAGTTTTCAGATGGTAAGTTTTACGAGATGTCGTAAGGAGGCTTATACTAAAACCGTCTGTAGGTCCTTAAAAATTAAGGATTAAATAAATTAAGCCACAACAGATATTCCCCCGGCTGTATGCCGTCGATGGGCGCTGAATTACGTGGCGAAATTTGCCGTATTTTATTCTAACATAGAACTAATATACTGTGACTTCGATTGCTTGAAAACTACAAGGAAGATGCAAAGCGTCCTCTATCTCAGGATATCGCTAACTGTGGACTGGTTTCGACCTTATCTCGGATCTCGTCAGTACAGTGTAAGCGAGTATGCTTTTGACAAACGAGACTTCACATCTTGTAGACACCGTTATGTTCTACAGTAGTAGACTGTAAAACACAACCAAGCGCCATCTCTCGGCAGTTTCGGAAACAATCCAAATCGAAATAAAACTTAGTCATCTACAATGACAGGAATCATCTGTGAACGCAAAGTTTCAGATGATAAGTTTTACAAGATGTCGTAAGGAGGTTTATACTCCAACCATTTGTAGGTCCTTAAACATTAAGGAATTGCATAATCCTTAATGTTTAATGACCTACAGATGGTTGGAGTATAAGCCTCCTTACGACATCTTACTTTGTTGTGTGTTTAAGTCCTACTTATGGAGATCTTCTATCTATTAGGAAACACTCTTTAAATGACAAACAAATTCTAATCCCATTTTTATTATTTCCTTATTTAATTACCATTCAGATATAGAACCAGTTTGTTATTCCATAATGAATTGTGTAGCTGATTTATCTAACCTAAATATATATTTCCTTTTCTGACCAAACCTTAATGCAAATTTCTTACATCACCAAATTACAACCATATTAGTTTTCCATCCAGGTAATGTTTATTCTTGTATTTTAATTTGATGAAAAATTTTATGTGTTGCGCATTATTTGCTGTTAAACACAGTGACGCAACGTAACCTTCTTAATTTTTATTTTCAATATTGATTTAAGTTGTTGCTGTTTCTGTGATAACACGTAGATCAAACATTGAGTGTATATTCAGAAATTTATGTCACGAGTGCCAGATTGCCATTGACATAGTGCCAAAGGGGCCTTTCGCGTGACAATATTTAAAATGATGTTATGAAAGATTGCACACCGAAGATTGGTAGTAAGTAATAATTTTTGTTATAATAAAGTAGTAATAAAACATTTACTACATATGGTATTTACATGAGGACAATAGTAGCTAATATTACAAAATGGCGGTTTATATACTCGTATGTGATTGGCGGAAAATATATGAATTTCATAAGAAGTGATAGGAACTAGTTTAATGAGTAACAGTAAATAATAGAATAAAATTGGTATTGATTATAATATCGAAGTTACAATGTACTATTATTATTATATATTAGTTATGTTAAACTAATATTAGTGAACTAATATTAGTTGTAATGTATATAAAATTGTTGTAACACTTTTACTGTCATTATATAAAAATTAACAAACCATGTAATTTATCAATCGATATCACCAACCAATATCGATTTGAGCAGTTCGCAAACAACTTATATTTAATACTAGGATGTTTTAAGATTTACTCATATTATTAACCTCAAACTATGGCAATTTACTGAGAGACCTTCTCCAAAGATGTATGAGTAGATCAGAAGTACCACAAGAGTGGAAGGTATCATATGTATCCACAATTCATAAAAAAGGGGATAAGAATGAGTGTGACGATTACCGAGGAATATCTGTTACAAATTCCATCAGCAGAATATATGGGGAAATATTAAAAAACCGTATGGAGAACGAATATTGTGAAATGGAGGCAGAAGATCAGGCCGGTTTCAGAGCAGGAAGATCCACAATCGATCACTTATATACAGTCACACAAATTTTGGAGAAGAAGATAGCATTTAACCAAGAAGTACATCTACTATATGTGGATTTAAAGAAAGCATATGATAGCGTTCCTCTGGTAAAACTCTGGGAAACGTTACAAAACACTAATATAAATGTAGACATAATAAATGCTGTAAAGTCTCTGTATGATAAATCCAGATCTAGAATAAAAATAGGACACAATATAACAACGGGATTTATAGTAACTAAGGGACTTATTCGTTCGGAGTCACACTGTCGTTCGGTTCCGACCCGGGACAGATGTCGAATCCTACCTGTGGCGGGTTTTATTTTTTGAAACCTTATCTGATCGTGCAGAAGCACGAGAAAGGGGTCGAGGATCGCTTCTGGGTATAATTCAGTGCCTGGCGGGGCTTTATCCCGAGGAGTAGTTGTTTCCTAGAGCGATTATGTAATAGCTTTGCTATTCGGGAACTACTTTGATAACTGCTTGGCGGTTTGGTGGTTCCTTTCTCGATTTCCGACTTTTATGTTACTGACAGAGATCGTATCGATAAAGATGTATACCCCATAGAGTTCATTCGGCATTTGTCCTGGATCGGTGTACGGTGTACGGCACTGATGAGAACTAATAAGTTCGAAACAGCTGTATGTCGTTCGGTTCCGATCCGGGACAGATGTCGAATCCTACCTGTGGCGGGTTTTATTTTTTGAAATAGAGGTATTGTACCTTCTTATTTCGAAAATTCTATTCTAAATGAAAGAAAATTCTTATCAGTACTATCTACTTTTAATCTATCATCAGTACTATTTTCATATATATATATATATATATATATATATATATATATATATATATATATATATGTATTATGAATCAGAATAAATAAAATGGGTAATAATATTTACTTTCCCTTTTCCAACAATTTGAATATTATCGTATTATTTACGTTCACAATAATACTATTAGTTAAACTGGGAATACTTATATAAATGCAAATAAATACATACGTATATTGTCATTACAGTCAAGTTAATAATATTAATTTATAATAAATAACAAATAAGAAATATTTTTAAAAGCCTGAAATTCAAGCTTGGACTTTTTATTGAAGATTAATCTACATCTTTAATAATTATCAAATTTGACAGTCTATACATTTTTTACACCCAACTACTTATATAAACACTTAGAATGTTCTAGAGTCGTTAGATAATCTGTGAGATTTCGACCATATAGAGTACAAAAATGCTGTCTAAATAATTCTCTAAAAGTCAGTAAACTATTATCTATACCTAATAATAAATCAAGTAGTGTATGTAAGACTAATTGTGGCCACGTAGTATTTTGTTGACGCATTATATTATTATTATTACTATTTTCAATTATCTACCGCTAACAAATCTGAGGTACTTATGTAGCCAACTCACGTATCTATTTTTATTATACTAAAGAAAATTAAAACAAACATAAATGACTATCTTCCGAAACGTTACTGTCGTAATCGATCATTTAGATCTCTGATAGAAAGAAGGCCTTGGCAGATGGAATCTTCAACCAGATCTCTTCTGAGATAGCCGTTTATTAAACGTATATGAAATTAAATGTTTGTTATGAAAATTTGTTGCATAAGAGTTACACGTGCACATATACAGGATGTGTCAGGTTTATTAAATCACACACCAATTTACAGAGCATCTATGTAAGCATGTGAAACATCGGAAATTAAAACGAATTATGTACCAGTTAGAAAGAAAATAATGAGGCCATGTCGATACGACCCCCTGATAAGAAATATAGGCAATTATTAACTTAATTAACTTTAAAGCTAAATTTTTAACTGTATTGGTATTAAAATGGTTTTACTCTCTATTGACCAAGATTATATAGGCATAATTAGCTATAATAATCATTAACTATTAGCCATACATATATAGCGGGACGCATGTAAAGTGTCTCATTACCTTCTTTCGCAATGGTATATATTCAATAATTTTACTTTACAAAATAATCGAAATTGTATGAAATTTCGATGTTTTTATAGGGAATCTCGTTAATGCAGAGGGAAAGTAGACCTCCCGTGCTCATTACCTTTTTCCGGGAATACACAATTATGGAAACTGTAATTATCCATTTATTTAATTTTTCAAAATATAAATCAAATCGGTGTCTCGATTATATTATTCACTTATCTCGTCAGAACAATAACACAGTTTGAACATCGTTTAACATAATCTCAAATTAATGCAGTTCAGCGAGGTCAGATATACAAGCCCTTAACCAATTTTAAACGTTCCAGCGATTTGAAGCGAGCAGTCCTAAGCCTATGTTTAAAATGTGAAAGAAAGTTGTTTTTCCTTTTCACAAAAAAAGTACCCAAATAAAGAGTTTCACTTTTACATGTAAAGAAACCATCGTGATTAATGAAAGAGACACATTAATGTAAAGCAGTTATTCCCAAAGTAGCAGGTTAAAATCGTAGCAGGTTAAAATCGACCCCCAGGGGTCGATTTTAACCTGCAGGGGGTCCATGTCAATGAAAAGAAAAATGCATGAGATGTAAACGGGGGTCCACGAGAGTGGATCCCATTTAGGCAGCTTTGAAAGGATAGCGAAGACTTGAACCAATTGTGTTTACACGGACTTAATTCTTCATTTATAAATAACAATGTTAGAGACTGTTCATTTGTTTCCCGAATTATGAGAAGAAATATGTTAAGTAAATCTTTTCAAAAATATGAAGAGTTAAATAGTGTTTCAAGCCATATGTATGCTACAATAGCTAATTTAGAAATACAAAATAATAAGATGTCAAACGCTATCAGACATTATGATATAATGAGGGTTTTGACATTTTAATTTAATTATTTATTTAAGTTTTAATGTTCCAACTAAGAAGAATATTCAAAATTCGACTAATAAACCGATTCAAAATCACTACTCCAGAAGATTTAAAGTTAATTACAGTCAAACACTGTATGTATTTGAATTTGTATAAAATTAATATTAAGAAAGCAGGGAGTCTACTCAAAACAGAATTTATCGGCATGTGGTCTACGGGACAAAAAAAGTTTGGGGACCTCTTGTGTAAAGCAATAGTCAACAGTACACAGAATATCAACTTCTACTGCGCTATCTGTATTCGTCCTAAACCTAACAATTTATTGACCTAATTTTTATCTTTTAGATCTGATTGACCTTAATATTTAAGTTTTGGATCTCTAACAGTGGCTTCGTTATCCTGCTAAAGTTATTCCAGAAACTATCCTAAAGTACTGTAGATGAAACAAAATAATCACGAAAATTCTTACCTTGAAAAATAGTACTTTTTATAAAAATCGAGACAAATCCCAGATTGCTCCGCATACCATATATAGACGTACAAATGTAAGTGGTTTGGTTTTCATTTTTTATATAGAGGTACAAATGTAAGTTTTTTGGATTTCATTTTTTATTAAAACCAAACAGAACAAAATATTCATTTTAATAAAATTTGAAATACCCTGCATTCGGTTAAATAATATACGTAACAATTATAATATTTAACGTATCTAACAAAACACCAATAAATAAGCCAACATTATTTTATTGTGTAACTGATTTAAAGTAACTTAATTAATTGCAAAGGTTAATTAAGTTAATCAATCCTAAAAATGTCTCAAAAATATTTCTCGACCTCAACAGTCACAACACACACAACATTTCCCTTGTCAATTTCAATGTTGATAATGACATGTCATATTTCCATCAGTTTCCGAGGGACTTCAAATTCAATGTCGTCTACATGGCCTAAAAACATCAATACTTTTTTACAGGCGATCAAATAATGACTAATTACTGCTACTAATTAATATGAAAATATATTAAATTATTTTAATGAGTATAGTCCGGCAAAGCCGCTTTGTACATAAAATAAAACACGATTTCCAAGGCATTGTTGTGTTAACCTTAGAGCGTTATTGGGTTTGCCTGAACAAATTCTTAGAAATTATACACTCATATACATATACAGACTATAGGTAGATTATTAATAAATTTATTGTATAGTAAATAATTTACGAAAACTCTGAATTTAATTTTAGCATACAAAGCAGAAAATCGTAAGAAAATGGTGAACTTAATATACTCGTAGAACCAAATTGTTATACATTTCAATACATTTGTTCATTTATTTGCAACCTGTCTTGCAAATATTTCAGTATTAATTAAACTATAATGTTTTAGTACTGTTTAGAGTCGAAAATACAGTGCATTGAGAAGAGGTATAGATTCAAGTTTATATTTAATGGTATTTATGATACTCCCTGCAATATGCCGCGTAGTAGATAATTGAATGATTTAGAAAAATAACGAATTATCGATTTACGGAGTTACGAAAAAATATACTGATAGATCTCCACAATTATTTAATCACAAAGTGTTGTAAAAAATTTCTTAAACCTGGAAAAGTAGAGAAAAAAAAAAGCACTCGGGGTGGCCGTCTAAATTTTCACCGACAACAAAGCGTGCTACTCTGAGGGAATTATCAACTGCAGTAGCGTCATCTTCTTAGGTTGTCCATCGTTTTAATTTAGACTGTGAGTAGTATAGCAAAGCGGCTATCACTCAAACCTCGGATTTGTCCGCGGATATTTGATGTGGACGGCATGGGGTCATTGTTGATCTGAAGAACTCTTGGCGCAAGTATAAAACAGGTGTGTACAGGTATAAAACAGGTTTGTACCGGTTTAAAACAGGTATGGTAACCTGTTTAATGACGTCATGTTTTTTTCCTAATACCACCATACCTGTTTTAAACCAGTACGGACCTGTTTTATACCTGTACACACCTGTTCTATACCTGCGCCAAGAATTTTTCAGATCAACAATGACCACATGCCATCCGCATCAAATGTCCGCGGAAAAATCCTAGGTTTGAGTGATAGCCGCTTTGCTATGTTACTACTGTGATCTCAGACTCATAAGAAAATGGGCGGCGAAGTCAGGACACGAAAAATATTTAAAGAGATCTGTTCTTAAGCAGCATCACATGGCCAGATTAAAATTTGCAGAAGAGTATGTTCAAAACAAACATTTTTGCGCAAGGTGGGACTCTCGCCTTCTGACAACTGAGCAGAAATTTCATCGTTTTCAGGTGTGTGAGAGTCTCCTAGCCAAATTTCGGGAAGAGGGAGACTCGTTTCTGACTCACGGTATCACCTGCGATGAAACGTGGGTGCACCACTATACCCCTGAGTCGAAACAAGCGAGCAATGAGTGGAGACGTCAAGGGGAGGTTGGGCCAGTGAAAGCCAAGTCAAGGCTGTCAGCAGACAAGGTTTTGGATACAGTTTTTTTTGACTAACATGGCTTGTTGCACTTCGATATTTTGCATGATCGCAGGACTATTAATTCGGTGTACTACTGCGACATTTTAAGCGAGGTTAGACTTGCATATCGCCGCAAATGACGTGACCTACCGATGAGAGAAGTGAAACTTCTCCATGACAGTGCTCGTCCTCATACAGCAGCCCTGACCAGAGAAAATTTGGAGGAATTGGGCTGGGAGACACTTGAACACCCTCCCTATAGGTCCGACCTATCGCCCCGCGACTTTCGCCTGTTTGGTCCTCTCAAGGAATCCATGGGAGGGCAAATATTCAACAACGATGAGGAGGTTAAGGCCTACGTGCGCAATTGGCTGGAGACACAACCAACTTCATTCTACGAGCAGGGCATTACAAAATTACCTACACGCTGGGAAAAGTGTGTTTGCAGATCAGGAGATTATGTAGAAAAATGAGCTGTTATTCTTTTCTTTTTCAAATTCAAATGAAAAAAATAAAAAAAAGGCTCGTTTATATTTGATTGACCCTCGTATATCATAGGGTATTATGGAAGTGTCCAGTGTAATCACAACATAGTCAATAATTGATTTTAAGTTTTTTGTATTTTGGGTGATCTGAACCACACTCAACTCCTCTCCAAACTTTTACATCATAGGGTATTATGAGAGTGTCCTGTTTAATGGAAACATAGTCAATAATTGATTTTAAGTTTTTTGTTTTTTGTGTCCAAGTATATTTGTACATGTCTTTATGTTGGAAAAATCTACTTAGATTCTCAACGAGTGTTGTTCACAAATAGTCCAATCGATAGGGAATGACCCAGTCACTAATAATTGTAAACAGCAAAAAAAAAACTTGAGCATATAGAAAATAAAATTTCAAGAAACTTGCTTGCAGTTTTTTTCTCTCAAAATGGCGGCCGCTAACATAATCTAAAAAATTCGCAAAAGTCAAAAAGACGGTTTCTCGCGAATAAAAAAGAAAGTCGTGCTCGTATTGGAAAAAGATAAATTAAAACGTTGTAGATAGTGAAAAATTCTTTCGATTAAATTTTTGTGAGCTTGAATCGATTCATTTCTTTTCGAGATATATCGAAAAAACTGTTGAATATTGCGTTTTCTTGTTTTTGCCTTAAAAATAACAATATTTGATGAAAACATTTAATAATTTCAAAAAATGTAGTCCTAAGTGAGACGAAAACAATCATTTTTGTACAATTCCAGAATATATATTTTTTTCAAAGTTATAGCTATTTTCGTAAAAAAAGGTGTTTTAGTAAAACGGCTTTTCCATCGAAACGGATGGTCCTATAGACTTGTTCGAGGGCTTATTTTCTTCGCTAGGAGTTGTACTACAAACACATTTTCAGCAACAATAAATTTCTTTAATTTTTTATATAAAAATTCGCGTTTGAAAATGACGTAATTTTCGTACATCGGTTTTTTGGCAATAAATTCTTGTAATAAAACCGATGTACGAAAATCACGTCTTTTTCAAACGCGTTTTTCTATATAAAAAATTTAAAAAACCGGTTATTGCTGAAAATATATTTGTAGTACAACTCCTAACGAAGAAAATAAGCCCTCGAACAAGTCTGTAGGACCATCCGTTTCGATTGACCGTTTTACGAAAACATCTTTTTTTTACGAAAACAGCTATAACTTTGAAAAATATATATATTTTGGAATTGTACAAAAACGATTGTTCTTGTGTCACTTAGTACTACATTTTCTGAAGTTATTAAATGTTTTCATCAAATATTGTTATTTTTAAAGCAAAAACAAAAAAACGCAGTTTTCAACGGTTTTTTCGATATATCTCGAAAAGTAATAAATCGATTCGAGCTCACAAATATTTAATCGAAAGACTTTTTCATTATCTACAACTTTCTCATTTAACTTTCTCCAATCCGAGCACAACTTTCTTTTTTGTTCGCGAAAACCCGTTTCTTTGACTTTGACTGAATTTTTTAGGTTATGTTAACGGCCGCCATTTTGAAATCAAAAAACTGTAAGTTTATTGAAATTTTATTTTCTATATGCTCAAATTTTTTTTTGCTGTTTACAATTAGTGACCATTTAACATAGGGGCTCAGGCAGATTGATTGGACTAAAAGCTCTATCCATCTCTTTTCATTTCGTTCCATTCATTCAAAAGACGATAATTTATAAATAAATTGAAATTATCCCTGAAGTATTTATTATTATACAAGTATTTCGAGTTCTTAATTTTTCCAGTAAAACACGTATTAACGAGTGCAACTATGATAATTATGAATTTTACAATGATCCTGCTTTCGATTTTTATGTAATTGGATTATTTTCCTCGCTACTTGTATAATGAAAAGTATAAATGTGAACAAGTGAGTCGTTCAGATGTCATTGAATTAACATGTTTTGCTCGCACCCGCCGGTCTGTATTTTGCATTTCTCTCGACATTGACATAATTACTCGAATAAATTATTAAGATTGTCCATTGAAAACCGGAAATTACCTTCTTTGTATGATATACGCTGATGTCAAAAGATAACTAAATCGTATTAATTTAAGGCACCGTTAGTAATACACTCGGAATTAATGGAAACCCTGGAAGCATGACAGTGTACTGCTTGAAAAAAGTAAAAGTAAAAAAATGCGTTATGTATTTTATTAGATTAAATTCAAAAAATATATTAGATAAGGCGACGCAACTAGCCGTGGTCGGTATTCAATTCTGAAATTTAAAAGGGGACGTACAACTCGACACAAACCATTAACCTTCTATTGGCTTTAGTAATACTCAATTATCTAGTGTATCAGTTTCATTTGCTAGTAAATGATTATTAACGAAAAAGTTGTTCCTCATAGCCGACTGTTTATGTAAAAACCTGTTTCGTGTTTACAAGATTTCTCTAATGGTCAGGAAGCCATTCTTCTACGAAGGAATGTATTTTTTATTGATAGGACCTGTTACTGGTATCACCTCTTTATTTAATCTGTAATAGAAAGTAATTTTAAAACCACTACGCCTTGCTTTCCTATCGCCGGAAAGGCTCCTCTTCGTCTTCATCGAAAAGATCGTTTCAGGTGCTCTTAGAGCATGTCTACATCGCTATTATCTCACACGGTGTCTCGCCAACAATGTAACAGAGAAAATGGGAGGAATTTTGCATTTTTTGTGCATGTGTAACATTGACAATGTTATTTCCAATTTATAAATTGTCTGCATCGTTATAAATAATAACAAAGTTAGCTGGCTGATTATTCTTCCAATGTGTTAACTATGTCCCACTGTTGTCCGGTAACAAGGTTAAGGTTACGTCCCTCACCTTGTTACCGGTTCTATTATTATATTTATATTTAAGCTGGGTTTTATTAACAACGTGTTTTAATTATTACAGTTATCGGTTGCTATCAATCGTCCATAATTTCTGACAGCTTGAAATCATGAGATGTAATCAAGGCGAGGAATTTAATTTGTTTCTCATTTATTATTCAATCAAATCCAATGTACAGGGTGTATCCTTTAAAACAGAATACTGAATAACTGTTGAAATACATATTTTGTAAAAAATGTCGTCACAAGTTCATTTCTATATTTAAGGGGACATATTTAAATATATACACGGGTGTACTAAATTATGTTTTACCTCAAAAGTCTGTCACTATGGAACTGCCTGTGGGAAGCGTTAGATTGAATGGTCCTGAAAATTGTGCTTCAAACCGGAAAAGCAGAACACGTGCCGTCTTTTTTCCTCGTTAATTTTTTGAAAATCACAAATAGAAAAATAGAAAAAAAATTTAAAAAGTATTTTGTGGCGTTTTTCTTATTTTGCCATAGGATATAACGTATATCCTATGCTATAGTGAACATGGGTATTAACGGCCATACAAATATTGGCAACCTGGCAAAAAAATATTGACAACAGTATGTATTCTTTTGATAGATGATTGCACCTTGCAATGATGCCTTTATTTGAATGTAACATTATTTATACACAGTACTTAAACAGTTTGTATTTTGTCTGAAAATCATTGTTTACTACAACGGTAATTATAATACTCTATAACAAAAAAAAAGTATAATAATAACATCAAATGTACTGCAAATCAACAGATCAGCTTTACTCTATTATACATATTTGCTATTATATTTACAGCCTTCAGTAATTTCTCGACATGTTCAGGATTATGCGATACCTCATATTCATTCCAAGTAGCTGTAAAATCAAAATGTACTGACTCGATGGCTTGTTCACTATGAAAGCCCAAATCCCTTTGGTGCTTCGTCCAAAATTCCTCGACATAATGAAAAGCTGCATGTACTTTTGGCGTGACTGAGATACTAAATCCAAATAGGCGGTTCTAAATCGAATCAAGTTCTTTTTATATGTCATTTCTTCCCGAAACAAGCTGTAATGACTTTCTGAAACTTCTCCAATACTGGAACATACCTCAGACACCCTAAACTACATATTTCTCTGAGCTAATGAACACTATTTAACAGAGATTTACATAAATTTCTTTTAAATGCAGTTCCATTGCACGTTATTTCTCTCTGAACATTGCACTTTTCGACCCAAGTAGTTGCTTCGTTGAAATCTTTTAATGAATGGTCCATTAGAGCATATGTATAAATGATGTTGCATTGCAATAATGACATCATTGCAATGTGCAATCATGTATCAAAGGAATACATACTGTTGTCAATATTTTTTTTCGCTAAGTAATGATATAATGTATAGTTTATTTCATTGCTATTTACGAAATAAAAAATCCCAAACGACTTTTATCTCATACCGTGGCTTGCTTTTATGGCTAGGCTCAGGTAGACTGTTCCGTTTATCTGCATGATAAGAGAGTTTTTTATTTGGCAAACAGCGATTAAATGAATAGTATATTATGTGCGTATTTGTGTGCCCGTCAATATCCATGTTCAGTATAGCTCCTGAATATACGTTATATCTAATGGCAATGAAGAAAAATGTCACAAAATATTTTTAAATAATTTTTCAATTTCTTTCCTATTTTTCTGTTTGTTATTTCCAAAAAATCAACGGGAACTATGCGATTGTTTTATTAAGTAAGTAAGAGGTTGCAACTCAGGCACAGAAATAGCTACTTCAGAATCGTATAAATACAAATGATTATACAGAATTCCAGAGAGGCTTACAAGATAATAACATACCACAGTAAATAATTAAAAACGATAATCGTGGCTCCACAACAGTTGATCGTATTTTTTATCAGATGCTAAACAAAATATATATAGAATTCAAACAGCAACCTTGCAGAGATTAACGGTACAATAAATAGTAGCGCCGTGTTGTTGCTTCAGAGAAATAAGAACATAATAGAAGGCATGGCAACGAACTGCCGAAAAAAATTGTTTATATTTTAATTTAATTTCTGAAATGTCATTCATCAATAACAATAATAATACGGTGTAAAATACAATGCCGTGAATATAATATAAAATGATAATGGCAACGAAAGGAATGGGTGTTATTATTTACAGTATTTCTTTGGGAACGAATGAAGACTACTGTCAGTTACTGTTACCAGCTATGTAAATATGAAAGAGAAATTTTCTGTTTGGAAAATAGACATTTAGAGTATGAAAATGATAAAAAATATTTTATTAGAAGTATTGCGCATTGCTAGACTATACTTACATATTTCTAATCTCTGTAACAATTTGGGGATTCCGTGCCAAAAAAATTCTTGCTCGTCTGAGGCAAAGTCCTGCTCAGCAAGTGCGTGTCCCATCGATGCAAATAAGTAGCAATCGGATACAGCCGAGTCTGGTGAGTAAGCCGCATGCGAAAATATTTCCCAACTAAACGCCTCAATCGTTTCCTTGACCGATTTTACTGTGCGTAATGGCGCATTATCATGAAGCAAAATCACTTTGTATTGCCTTTTTTGATATTCTGGTAATTGTTCTCGTAAAGCTGGACTCAAATCGATCATCTGTTGTTGGTAGCATTCAGTATTAACGATTTGGTCAGGTTTTAGCAGCTCATAATAAATCACACCCTTCTGATCCCACCAAACACAGAGCATTGTCTTCCGTTCATAGCGATTTGGCCTTGCAGTCGATGTCGATAGTTCGCCTGGACTTAGAATTCTCGAAATATATCCACTTTTCAACGCAAGTCACAATTCGACGGAGAAATGACTTTTTTTGGTACCTTGCGAGCAGCATTTTACAAATGTATTTTCGGTTTTCCTACTGTCTTTCATTCAGTGCATGTGAAACCCATTTTGTCATCCCCTGGATGTTTCCCACGACTTTTAAATGTATAGAGATGGCTTCTTGTGTCACACTAAATTGATCTGCGAGTTCTTGTTCCGTTTGAGCATCATTCTCATCCAAAAATGCTTGCAATTCGCTTGCAATCTTCAAGCTTTTTCGGTGGTCTTCCGCGTTCTCCGTTTCTCACGTTAAAATTGCAGCTTTTTAATCTTTTAAACCACTCAAAGCACTGCGATTTACCAAGCGGATATTCACCGTAGGCTTCGACAAGTATTCGATGCGATTCGATGCATCAATTTTCTTCAAATGGTAACAGAAAATCAATGCTGTCCATAAATCCTAGTTTTCAGGCACAAAATTCAACATGTTCAACGCCATTAAAAACGATGTTGTTGTATGAAACTTGTATTGTTGTGAGAGAAAACCTTTTATCAGATGTCAAAACAAGAAAACGGCGCCAATTACGCGGTACGATGGTAATTACATTAGCAGCTAAGCTATCTATGGATAAATTCCGGTTTCATATTTACATACCTGGAAGTTTCAAGTAATAGCATTTCACGATAAAACCCACATATTTATATGTAGAAGATGAATTTGTATAAGACTCCCTTTCATTAAAATTAGTGCAAGACTCTTCCCTTTATACATACTGTATATCCTTACATTTAAATATTGTAAAAAAATATCATGTGCAGCACAGTACACGTGATAGAAGTGAATACTTCTTTAGAATAGAGAATGAGAGAGATAAAGAGTGAGAGATTGAAAGAGAGATAGAGAGAGAGAGAAAGGGAGAGGGATAATTTCAAAAGAAATATAACAATATAAAATTTGTGTAAAAATATTCGGTTTATTCATTATCTACACTATCATCGGCTGGTGGTTCAATTGGTAATACTGATATGATTGGTTTGTGATAACTAAAATATGAAATATATGTTCGTGATTCGATATTTTCTAGATAACGTGTAAAAATTGCATCTATTGTTGTTCCGGATTTTGTTGTTGATTCTTTGGGATTGTTATTTATAAGTAGACCAAATGTTTCTCGAAGAAAGTTAATCAACGTCAAAGAATCGTTGGATCCGAAATTTACATTAAAATCTCCCCCGAGAATCAAGGGATTTTGTCTTCGCCTCTTCCAAGTGCATTTGCACCTGTGTGGCTGTCAACGAGTAGGGAGCGGTGATGAAATATATTATATCTTCTAGATTTTAACAAGTTAAACGGTTCAAGGATATTATCAAATAATCACAGAACGCAGATGTAAATAACGTAAATAATTACAAAATACAATGATAAATATTCGGTACAGACGCGTGCTGCTTCAGCTGTTAATATATAGCGTCTGGACGCGTACATCTATAACGTGCGCATGCGTGACAATAGGGAGACGCAGATAGCCTAAACTGATATATATGATGTATGTATGTCTCTTTCTCTTTCTCTCTATGTTATATATCTGTGTACTCTGTCTTGTAACGAAGCCTGTGTTTTTGGTATACCAAATGTATAGCTCTCTTTCTCCTTCTCTCTACGTTATATCTTTTCTCTCTCTCGTGTAACGAAATCTGGAAACGTTACATTTTTTCCAATTCACTCTCCATTCCCGTCAAATATCAGAACGCCGCCAAAGAAGTATTCACTTCAAAAACGATATTATAGAGAATCTGATGACATCTTAGTCTCATAATGAATATACTATTAAAAATGTTAAAACTCGAATTCATATGTTTATTTATATCATTGCTACATTCTTAATAAAATGTAGCAATAGTGGCTTATGAAACACAGTTAATTTAAGATGTATTCCTTAAATGACAAAAATTTCAGATTTCTCTGAAAAATTCTATAAACAGTAATTATCACTGGTGATTATTGCCGTAAACATAGGGAAAGTGAGCATGAGCATACTATATGCGACTTGAAGCAGTTACCAGAGTATAATTGAAAAAACTAACTGGATATCTTATGTCACTGAGTATTAATATTGATGCATGCCGCACCTCATATTATATAAAATACGTAAATACTATCATTATTACCGACATATGCAACGCGCTTGTAATAATTATTAACATTTTTAACAGACGATATGCAATAGTGTCGTTAAAAAGTTCAACGATTTTATTTACTTATTAAGGTATAATGTTCAATATTCACACTAATGTATATCTGCGTACGTTTTTCTATGTAAGTTTGGAGTAGATTTGCGTGTACATACATACAGCAGTTTTTATGCACAAAAATTACTTGCACACAATATTTCATGGCCACAGATAATCGCAATTCGTGATTGCTAAATGTCACGTACATGGCAATAAAACGGTTAAACTTGTAATAAGAATATAAAATACAAGTACATGAAAAATCTACAGTTAGATAGGGAAAAGCACTAAATAGTTATCTGATACTTCAAGAACGCCCATATATACGGGATGTCCCAGCTTCAGTGTGGGTATTCAGCAAGTTGGTTGTTTTTACTAGTAGTTTTACTAACTCCTTATTCAAGTAGCTGTCATTCTCTCATTCGCGAAGCATCCTTAGTAGGTCTACCCATCACATAAAATTGTAGCATAATAAGTTTAAAGAAGAACCGACTTCAAAGAAAAAGGTAACTTAACTAAAAAGCAAGAAATAAATGTTCTCTACAACAATTTAATACTTATTTGTTGTTCTGTTTAATATAATGAAGAAATTATTGTTTATTATATAATTATTATTAATTTTTTTATATAATTTTGCCGGTGCCATACAATATTGGTAATGCGAACGCCGGCCCTTGACAATTTTAATTATAAACTTGTTGTTTTAGTAGCAAAGTATATATTTTTTATGTTTTACTTGCACCAACATCAAAATTATATAAAACAATTAAAAATAATTACATAATAAATAATAATTACATTAAACGGAACAACAAATAAGTATTAAATTGTTGTAGAAAACATTTATTTCCTGCTTTTTAGTTAAGTTACTTTTTTAAGTCGGTTTTTTTTAAACATATATTACCAAGCATTACTTATTGTTGAAGATAAACAGTGTTGTTTAATTTGTAGCTTTTTCTTAAAATCTATAAATAAAAAAATTACATAATGGTATTAAATGTTCTAAACGGTTTCCTTATATAAATTTCAAAGTAGGTGTAAAGAAAATTTTTATTGTAAAAGGATTAACTTTGCTGTGTTAATTAAATTACATAAAATAAAGTAAATTACATAAATTGGCATTTTTTGGATGACATAAGACACGAGATCCTAAGGTAGATCCTGACACTATATCTTGTTGAAGAAGATAACCTCAAAATTCAGAAAACACGTTCCTATGAGAAAATCACAATCTAAAATACATCCTCCTTGGTTTACTGGCAAAATAATACACAGGGACAGAGGTCATCGTCATTACAGGAAAACTAGATGGAAGAATTAAGAAGTTAATAAATATTTATTGATTATCTAATTAATTAATTAGTTAATTAAAATAATATGTAATTGGTGCACAGATTACGCCATAATAATTAATATTTTGCTGAACTTGATATACCTGATCAAATAGTTGAGAGTATTTCAAGGAGAATCGTTCTATAAGGTTACCATCACTCAACAAATTTTTCCCGAAGATTATATATATATGAGGGATGGAATTTTGTGGAAGAATAAAGGAGAAGTCCAATGAAAACACAAATCTCATAACAAGTATCTTATTTACAGACGAAAACACTAACTTAGTTTTCCACAAAATACCAAAACACTATACACTACACTCGACGCGCGTTTCGCCAACAAAGCTGGCATCATCTGGTGATGATTAAAACTCTGTTATCGATCAGTTTTAATCATCTCTTGATGATGCCAACTTTGTTGGTGAAACGCACGTCGAGTGTAGTGTTATAGTATTTTATGGAAAACTAAGTTAGTGTTATCTTCACGCCAAAGGTTCCAACCTACTCCAGTTCACAGACGAAAGTTTATTTTCGATTGCATGCTCACCATAATACATCCACAATTGGTACTTGTCAAGGGAAAATAAACATCTAAGTTTACGGTTAGATACCATACCCAGTACCCTCAAGAATTTAACGTGTGGGCTAAGGATAACGTTATTAGTCCTATTTTCATTGACGACAACCTTACAGCAGAAAAATATCTAAATTTATTAGAAAATCATATAATTCCTGCTGCTTCAACTATTAGACATTAACCTATGGAAGAATGGGTATCAGAAAGACGGTCGCCCTGTACATAATGCGAGAGGAGTATAAATGGATTCAGAGAACACATTCCCTGATTGCTTTATAAATGGAAGAGGCATAAGTAAATGGCCTTCTAGACTCCCTGACTTAACCCCAAATTTCCGAGAAAAAATAAAAACACATAAATGCAGAATATGTGTTTTATGCGATAGTTTTACTATTTTCAATCTTTCTCAAACAGTCCACCATCGTGTTTTCTCATGACCCACGGATAGAGTGGGGTGAGTCCTATCCACCTCAAAATCAATAGATGTCGTCTGGTAGACGTGACTAATCAGAATGATTGATCGTGCTAACAAAAACAATTTCTCAAATAGTCCATTATTGTGCTTTCTCATGATCTATGGACAGGGTGGAGTGTATCCTATCCACTACAAAATCAATAGTTGTCGTTTGGAAGACGTCTCCGATCAGAATAAGTCAAAACTCGATCGATCTGACACGATTTATTTGAGTTATCGTGCTAACAAAAATAAATTCTCAAATAGTCCACCATCGTGCTTTCTCATGATCCACGAACAGGGTGGGGTGTGTCCTATCCACCTCAAAATCAATAGTTGTCGTCTGGGAGACATCTCCGATCAGAATCAGTCAAAACTCGATCGATCCGACACGATTTATTTGAGTTATCGTGCTAACAAAAAAAATTTCTCAAATAGTCCACCATCGTGCTTTCTCATGACCCATGGACAGGGTGGGGTTTATCCTATCCACCTGAGAATCAATAGGTGTCGTCTGAGAGACGTCTCCGATCAGAGTCAGTCAAATCCCGATCGATCCGACACGATTTAGTTGAGTTATAGTGCTAATAAGAAATTTTAATGCCGACAACAACGACACATACACACAGACAAAATTTCTTAAAAACCATTTTTTTTTGTTAGACCGAAAAACGAAAAATAAACGAAAAATTTTTTTTCCGTTTTTCTTTCCACGATTACATTAGTTTTCCGCTAGTATAGTTGAGTGCGAAAAAAAGTAAAATCTTATAGCCTTTATGAATTACGTGCTAAAATTGTAGCTGCGCTAGAAAATGTGATACCAGAGATGGTGGTATATATTAGAAACAATTATTTGACCGTTTGTGGTATTATTGAATACAACCAGGAGACATTTTTGAACATATAATAAAATAGAATTTTTAAAGTGTGTATATTTTTGTGTACTTTGTTTTCTCTTTAATTTGTGTTTTTTTATACTTTTTTCTTATTATAAAATTTTCTATCAGTTATCTACTTTACCAATTTGCTATACTTGCGATATTTGCTACTTGCTATACAATATTGTCATAATTTATTTAACTAATAATAGTTTAATTCCATGCTAAAGGCTAAAAAATGCGGATATAAGACGTAGCTGTATTTAATTATTTGAACATTTCTAAAGAATGGATCAAATAACTGATTTCAAGTGAATATTAATAACATATAATACCAGTACATATTGCAGAAAGAATACTAGACCTTACAAGTTCTTAAAGCTTACTAAATATTCTGGGGGACGTTCATGATAATAGAAGACACTAGTCTTACTTTAAAATAAGTAATAAGAGTCGAAGGACATAAACAGATCCAATTATGAAATACGGTGGACGTGTTCCCTAAATAAGTGAAATAAACATACACAAATCTCAAATGTACATTTATCTAATAGTAATCTTTTCTATATTAGACATTTAATTCATGGCGTATGTAACTTTTAGATACATGATCCTATCTTCATAGGCAGTCGTAAAAACACAATAAACTTGTCGTAACGATCATATCGTCGCCTCGTATTGCATACGAGTTTGCTATAATCTTCCTTTCTGTTACCCATAAGTAGGCCATTCAAGATCTGTACTTGCCAGGTCTGTATATTTAAAATACAATAAAAAGAAAGCCAGTAACAACGTGTACCCAGGAGAAACCGTTGCATGAGACCTATTAAATAGTATCCGTAATACTGCAATATGTAGAAGCCTTACCTTGAAGGAAGGTAATAAGACATCCAGTGATAGTTTACATTGAAATCCGAATTTAGCTCAATCGATGATTACTTCTGTCTTCTGTCTTGGTTTAATCCTTTATAGGACAAAACTATTTTACGCAAGTTTCAGAAAATATAATTATATTTTAAGGTTCATAGTACCTAAATGAACATTTTTTCTTAGTAAGAAAAATTTGACAGAATTGACGTTTTGAGTGGGGGTGGTGGTTGAAATTTTAACCAGTGAACGTTACGGGCGGAATACTTTACAGTTCTTAGTCAATATTTCGACCACAAAAGGAAAAATCGAATAAGTGAAATTTGCTGAAAATTTATTACGGAAAAATGTTATTGTATTTATTCCATTTATCATGAAATGGTGTATAACAGTCAAGGCAGAGGGCAACTTCACATCTGCGACAAACTATTTGGCTTTGTTTTGTTTTCTTCGCTGTATTGTAATACGAACAGCGACGAGAGGTTTCTTTTACGGGTAAATGATTTCCAAGATTATGCGTCCTCACTGCATTTTCTATAGAAATACCCATTCCCCTTAGTTTTTTTAGTTTTCCATCCCCAGAAGCTACCGGACGCCTTCGTTTTCGGGTATTATAATCTGCAATTAGTTCGTCAGCAACAATTTTCCAAAACTTGAGGTGAGATATGGGTTTCTCTTTTAGTTTCTATCACCACCGAAGCGTCGATATCACCAGTTCGTCGTCAAATCTATCCAACCCGTCAAATACATCAAATACTTGCTACAAATTGGATATACCAGTTGAAACACAGAGATTTCGGTTCATTATTTGAAAATTGTTTTACTTTTTCATAATATATATAGTGATATCTCCTCGGCGCCAAGGGTATCATGAAAATCAACCGAAATAGTATTATCAGAATCTTCTGTGAGTGTCATGAAATACCCAATTTGAAAATTGAACACGAAATAATAAAGAAACTGGAAAAATTCGTACTTTATGTTTTTCCAACAAGTGAAATAGAAGAAGATATAAAGAATTAGATATATGATAAATTTATACTAAATTACGATTGATTACCCATACCAAATTTATTCAATTGGATAGAAAGTATTTTTTTTTAATCTACTCACCTTGGTAAACATTTTCTGTATTAAAAAACACACGGTTTTTATAATTACCTGGCACATGTCCCAACGACAACACATCTAAAAAATCACAACCGTGCAATGGCGAATATTCAACCATTTATTTTCTGGAACCTGAAAAAACATTGTAAGTGGCGCGCAAAATCAATTTCTGGTGGATATTTCGCTTATGCTAGTTGCTGCGCATATTATTCGGTGTAAGTGGTTCATTTTCAGACTTTCTGTTCATGCCACTACGAATAAAAACTAAGTGGTTTTAAATTTGACCACTGCCCTATAAAGGGTTCGATAAAGTTTTCTAAATATATTTACCAAAATAAGACTAATTTCAAACGATATTTTTAAATGAATTATGATAGAAAATTAAGAATTATCCAAAAGCTTGCATTGAAATGTCAAGCAAACTCAATCAAAAATTAATTCTGAGTCATTTTAATGAATAATACAATAATAAGTTTTAGAAATATATTTATACATCACAATGTCCGTTTTAATTCGTACTTATATAATCAAATTATCTACACTAAACTCGAACGTAGGCAAAAGATGCAATCAATTAATGTTGCATCAATTATCAGAGTAGGATATTCTAAATTATCTTTAATATCTAAAATGACACATGTTCACTAAAATCTGGAATTTCCACTTAATTTGTTTACTTCTACACACGCTAATATCCTAATTTAAGTACTAATGTGATCTCGCGCTATATGTTTACCATAATAATTAGCGAATTAGTCAAATTAGATACTTTTTGGTTAGATATATAACCGAAGCTTTCGACGCTGTGGATCATAAAATACTTGTGAATCGATTTCAACATATTGGTTTTCGAGGACAAGCACTAAAATTAATAAACCCGTATCTTAGCAATAGAATTCAATATATGCAAATAGAAAATGGTGCTCCCCAAGGTACAGTAGTTGGCCTTATTTTACTTTTAATATATGTAAATTCAGTAACTATGGAAAGTAAAGGAACTGTGTTCTCTACAGATGCTATTGTTATATTATATGAGGGCACATCTTGGAACGAGGTTAAAAAGATTTCAGAAAATTATAACAAAAGTAAAAATGTGCTTTGATATTATGGTACAATAATTTTTTTTTATTTTAAGAAGGTAATAATATTTCAATATAAACAAATAAATATATACATGGGTTCCAAGTATATTCCTGTAAATGAAGCTCAGTATATTAAATATATTGATGTTAATATCAAGAGGTATATAAGACCGAATGAACATATCAAAACACACCAAATTTGTTTATAGTTTTTTGCCAGGCAACAATCAATGGACAACAAGAGGCATACTTAATTTAGATATTCGTGTATGATAACCATAAGGGAGCGTTTTGGGTCCAATCCTTTTCTTAGTATGCACAGCAGCGTTACCTACCTCTCCCGGTATGATAACAGCCGCCTTTGGTGATGATATGGCAATCCAGTACCTAGTGGAAGCGCAACTACAGCTTCTAATATATTGCAACAAAATCCAGCATACAAAAATGGGTAAATTAATATCAATGAAAACAAGTCTGTACATCTAACATTTACAACGCACAAGGTTTTATGTCCCCCTATATATCTAAATAAAAAAGAAGTGCCATAAAAAGAAGAAGTAAAGTATCTTGGAACGTATCCTGACAAAAGACTGACTTGGAAAAACACATATACGCAAAAATAAAGTAATTTAGTATTAGGTTAAGACAACTATTGTGGATGGTGAATAGAAGATCTAAACTTTCACTTACTAAGAAGCTCCTAATATATAAGATCATAATTAAGCCCATATGGACATATAAAATTAAATTATGGAGAGCAGCCTCCTCCTCAAATATCGAAATAATACAGAGATTTCAATCTTTAAGATCCATGCCAGATACCAAACAGTTTATCATCAACCAATCAATACATAGAAACTCTCAAGTACTTTATGTTGAAGAAGAAGCACGCAAGTACGCCAGAAGATGCAGAGAAAGACTACTACCTCCCCCTAACGTACTTGTGAAAGACTTATGACAGCGATTAGAACCACCAGAAGATTAAAACGCAGACTGCCCATTGATTTGTTTTATTCACATGTCATTGACTGATTGTGAAAGTTGTAAGTGTCTAGTTAGTGCCCATTGACAAAAATAGTGATCATGATTAAATAGGAAAAGGGAATTTCTCATTGGAGGATTAAATACACGCCAACAGTATGCACAGACTTATTACTTAACATCATCTCTAGTAGAGTTGTAGGTGGATTGTAATATAATTGGGAACCAATAAAAACATATTCTTAGCAGATAGTTACAAGTATGTATTGTTAATAACAATACCAATTTTGGTTTTTCAGTTCTCTTATAATATGAATATTGTCTCAAAGTTAATTTAATTTACTCCTATGATGATAATGTTATCAGGCCCTTATATCTATGACAAAATGGCAGCGTAATAATTAGTTAAGTAGCAGAAATGTATTATATATTTGAACAACTTAATAATTAAACAATTTATCGACTATCTGCACAGATAAAAATTATAAGCATAAGAAATCAGTTATATTCTTTAACATGAAAGTATTCCTTGCATCATCTATAATATCTATACACCTATCTCCGGCAATTGAAGTTATCCTTGAAACCGGAAGCTGGGAACGTTGTTCCGCAAATAGAGTACATAGACCTTTTACTGGCCATCAGTTGTATACAAAGATAACATTTTTATTACTCTTTCTCATAATTCTATGTTGATTTGAATTTTATGTGGCAGTCAAACAGGTGAAAGTTATGATGTTTCTTGAGAACGCTATTTGACTTTTTCTAAGAAGAAAACTAAGGAAGAGGCTCTCTCGACTACGCGGCCGAAGGCTAGAATTAATATAAAATTACACCAACACAAGTAATAGGCGAGCTAACTGTTCTTGGCTGCAATAATTTATATCTAAAATAATTTAGAGCTGGACTTTCGTTCGTCGAACAACATATGTCCAGCATAATTTTAATTGGTAATCCTCTTCTGGATCGCTGGCTTGAATTATAACTATGAGTAAGTGGATAAAATCCTTAAGTATTTTACAGCTTTTTTTATTATGCTATATTCTTTAGAAAAGCGATATGTGATATTTAAATTTAGTACCAAATTATTAATTTATTATATAGTATGGAAACACTTAATTATGATTAATAACTTATCATTTTCTCTAAATTGTAATGGAATTTTTGTTTGTTTGGAATCGACAGTGACCCTAAAATTCTATAGCTTTCATGAATATTCAGTTATAAATTAAGTTTAAATTATAGAAATTTGTCATTTTTTACCTGTGAAAACATTCACGATTAAAAAAAAATTTCTTTTCTCGCAAAATGTTTGTGTATATTTATAATTTATTAAATCCTATATGCAAGCATAACTCCACTTAGCATAAGATGCACGAGCATGCAATATTATCACTTATTAAAATAACTAATTGTACAATTTTAACAATTATTTCCTATATTAATTCCCGAAGGAAACTTCTTAGGTGACTATATGATAGACATATTATTAAATGATCTGTGAAATGTATGTTGATTAGAAGTTGACGATTGATTGTTTACTTTTGTAGTGAATATATCGGTATGATTGTCATCTTGGTTGGAAGGAGGTCATCGGCGATCTAAAATTTTATTTAAAATATTTGTTTTATTATTTAGACTATCTTCTATATAATATTCCGCCACGATGGTAGACTTCTACCCTCTGTCGCGTTTAGTGAAAATAATTTTGCCCCCTAAATTAGACAAAAGAGTGATAGAGCTTATTCTTCTTCGTATTTTCCTATAAAGGCATATCTCCTATTTTATGAACCTTTACATGTTGATTAACACCTTTTTCTTTCACATACATATTTCATGAGCACTCATTGATTGATGGTATAGGACTGAGGTAGAGCTTTATTTTCGGTAGATGTATCTTTATGTTTTCCAAATTTCAAATAGTAAAAGTCCTCTCACAATAACTTTTAAATCGGATACTTTTAAAACTAATATATATATATATATATATATATATATATATATATATATATATATATATATATATATATATATATATATATATATATATATATATTAAATTGTCGCTATCATCTGTGGTTATTGTTATTAATAAGTTCTTCACGACGACAGACCTTCACGTCACTTATACACAACCTATAACGCAAACATATAAACCATACTCGAATATGTTATTAAAATTATGTAAATCATTATCTCCTTATGCATAATATTTAGGAAATAATTAGGAACATCACTTACCACCTTGTTCCCCTGACCTAACTACACTAGATCTTTCCTTGAAGTTATCTAAAGCAAAAGGCTTACAAACACAGACTATTTGAAAGCATTTACCATCATCACCATTCGAGAATATGATAGCAGATAGGAGACCACAGTTTGTGAGAATTTCCATGAAAGAACTACGCACAAGAAAATTGTATATGTTGAAAAGGCACGCAATCATACACAAATGTTACACTTTTTCACGTCACTTGAAAAATATATGAGTATAACGTATTTTTTATACCTCACTTCAAATTATTTTTACCTTAGAAGTGCTTGAAAGCACATCAACTACAAGTTTTCAATTTTTTAGAATTAGAAAACTTTTATTAAAAAAATAATAAAAACTAAATATTTTAGTAGATGACTCAAATTTGATTGACATACGAGAAATTAAAAATGAAATAACTTTCCGTAGTAAAAGTTTTGAAATTTAAAAAAATAAGCCTATGTTCTGTGTTCCTTTTTGGATAAATGTCAATTTTGATAGATAACGAGGGTCACGTGACCGATTCTGAGTAGACCATGTACTTACTATCTTTGTTAAATGAAACCAACCAACGTGAAATTTTAAATGAAATCTATAAATAAAACAAATCCCTATGATGCGGACTTTTTCAGTCATAACCATCTCCTTGCAATTTCAGATGTATCAAAAGCTACAGCATTTTTGAAATCCTACATTCTTCATTACTTCATATTAGACCTCAGCTCCAGTTACTCACTCCAGAACGTTTTGAAAATAGTGTTTAAAAAAACACTATTCTCTGATTTGTTGCCTTATTCTAATTTTCACATATTTAGAGATCATCAATATAATGCATAGTTTTACTACGCAGAGGGTAATATTCAAACTACAGAAATAAGGAGTTTATACTCCAACCCATCTGCAAATGCCTTATATAATAAGGACTAAACAAATTAGGTCAAAACAGCTATTCTCCTGGCTATATGCCAAACGCCGAGCGCTGAATTACATGACAAAATTTCTCGTATTTTTGTCTAACAGAGTTAGCACTAAAATACAGTGATTTTTCCAAGACCACAAGAAAGATGCAAAGTGTCACCTATCTCAGGATACCGTTAACTGCAGACCGATTTCGACCTTTCTATCTTGGGTCTCGTCAGTGCAGTGTAAACGAGTATACCTTCGACAGATGAAGCTGTAATTCAGCTCTCGGCTAGGCTGTAATCCAGCGCGTCATGTAATTCGGCACATAGCCAGCAGAATAACTGTTTTGACCTAATTTGTTTAGTCCTTATGATATAAGGCATTTGCAGATCGGTTAGAGTATAAACTCCTTATTTCTGTATTTAGAGATCCTTTAGATTCCTTCCAAGGTTCTTTGCATATGCCTATGCGTTCCTTGGCCCCTAGCACAAATATTATACATTAATTTCTTGATTCCTCCATTCACACAGTAATCTTACCCTTGGTTGTAGTCTTTGATTTGATTCCAAATATCCATTATCCTATTTTTCACATATTTAGAAATCCTTTAGATGCATTCTTAAGTTCTTTGCATATGCATATATATTCCTAGATATATTTCTTGCATATTACACACTAATTTCTTGACTTCTCTGCTAACAAAGTAAACTTTGTCAGCAGACTTAACTTCGGTCGTTTAGCCTTCTTGATTAAGACTCTTTTATTTTTTTACTTTTCATTTAGTGTTTCTTTAGATTGCAGGCGAGAAAGAATTGCATAAATGATATGTTTTGAAAGTATATATCGATCTCTAATGATTTCTCTTCACTTTAGAGACTTCAGATAACACAGTTATTCAAATAACTTATTATAAAAGACGGCAAACTTACTTAGTCAAAGTTAATTTTTTGTGTCAGTTCTATAAAAAATATTGCAATCCAAATCAGATGCACATAATAATTAAAATATGTGCATACGATTACGACTGTTAACAAACGACAACAATAAAATAGCGCGCGTAGTTCCAAACGATTTTAATGGTACAGGAACAAACTTAACAACAGACTTCAAATATACACATACTTGTTCATCATACTTCAAGCATACTTGTTCAGAGTAGGTAGTAATATGATTTCCTCCTCTCATATTTACGAATAAGTAATGTAGTTTCACTTGTTAATTTACTAAAATCGGTATCGCATAAGTGTACTGAGGAATTTCTAGCACACCATCTGTTTCCTCGGGAGAAAAGTGCAGTATTGACGAATAGTTATATAACTCGGTGTAAGGAACTTTATTTAGCATTAACGGCAAAGCTATAATTTGAAAGCAATTTCAAAATCAATTAGCAAATTCTTCAAACAAACGGTTTCAATAATTTTCTAATAGTAAAATATTATGAAAAGTATAATAATTTCATATTATGTAATAATATAATAATTTGTAAAAGCATTTCTCGTAATTTGTTTACGATTCGATGAAAATTGGATTATATTTGTGAAGCTTATTAACTTAAAAATGAATACAGGAGCATATGTTGGATTTACAAAAGAATTACTAGTAAAAGTAAAGTTATATTTATCACAGTTTTATGACATGATTTGTCTCTTAATCTAATAAAAATATAAATAAGGTTATTTATTATTAAATATTATGATCTAAAAGTTAATCTAAATCGTCAAAATACAGTGGTAACGTATGCTGTATACACATAAAAATACAGAATCAAACAAAACTAAATGCATGTGACAATCTATAACGGCAAAGTCATTTAAGGTAGTTTCTCCGGAAACCCGCTTTTCAATAGAATTTCATTAAATTTCGGGTACACATAAAAAATAAACTTCCCGAAGGAAATTGCTTAAATGAAAAATTTTTGCTCGTACAATAGGGAGATATTCCAACAAAGTTGGAACTTTTTGCAAGGCTTAAATGTACCAATTGACTAAAAGTTACACATTTCACAGCATAACTTGAAACCTTTCCTATACATTCTTTCCAAAACCAACTCATCTATACACTAGTTTATTACGAATATTTTGAATTAAAATAATCGGTTGTTGCCTGACTTGTTGAAAATATACACGTTTTTAAAATATGCCAGTTTAAGCTTTGTTCGGTAAGTCGAGGACTTGTCAATTAGTGTCTCGCAACGCCACAGCATGTATTTTTCCAGTCGCCACTTGTGTTACTGCACATTTGTCACAATCACAAACAATATCTAAAATTTAATTCAGTCCAAAACGACTTTCCTTTTTTATTTCTTGAAGTGAAAGAACGTTTCTACATTCACAATATCACAATTCAAAAATACATCGTCCAATGCTTAGACTACTCTATTTACTTTTCGCAAGATTATTTTTGCAATACAATTTAAACATTTCTGTATTATTTTCCGCTTTGCAAATTTTCCTTTATTGTCCCGCAAATTTAATAGATACAGAAAATCGTCTAATTGCCTTGTACGATAGTGATTTAACACCATTTCTCTTAAACAAAAAAGATTGCCTGCCAAAGCAAGTATTTCTTAAATCTATTAATAAATAATTCGATTAACAAAACGTTTTGCCGTATGATGCGGACTTTGATGATGGGCATTATATTATAATGTATGTAATATAAATGAACACGAGAAGTAAGAACCACATAAATCATATTATTATATGACCTTATTATATTTATTTAATATCACTGTAGTTATAAAGGCAGTGGATAGTGTTTCATAATATACATACATATACAGATCAGTAAATACCTATAATTCCATAATATACATATGAATAAATACCTGTAATGTTTCTTCAGTTTTATTTATTTAGGAGGTACAAGAAATGAACATTACACTGTGTATTTCAAAACTAATTGATAACATTATATTGCTTAGTTAAAATTGAGGGGCTGGAGCCGTCAATGTAGCAACAAAATCAAGAGATCGTTTTGTTCAAGAACATCGAAAGATTATACGCAAGTTTCTCGACTACCGTTTCTTCAACCAAGTGAGCATAATCTGGAGATTATTAAAAGTGGTCACTTTTAATCAGTTCCCGATTATGTCAACTTGGTTGACGAAATGTGCATCGTAAAACATGTAATATTTCTGTGTTCGTGGGGGTAAAACTTACATATAGAATATAGTTAAACAAACATTATGTATCATAAAACAGGTTTTTATTTTTCTATAATTTTTGTTTATGTTAAAACTTATACATAACTATTATGTACCTTGCATATTCAGTGGCGAAGCGTCGATTTAAGCTGAGGGTAGGCTGTCCTGAATAGTTGATTCGCAAAAGCAACTTATCTATATTTTTACTTTTCCGCACTCCACTATACGCGGAAAAGTAATGTAATCGTGTAAAGAAAAAGCGAAATAACAAAACAATTTTTTTTGGGTTTACTTTTCGTCTTTCGGCCTAAAAACTAAAAAAAAAATGGTCTTTAAAAAAGTTTTGCTATGTGTGTGTCGTTGTCGTCGTTGTCGTCGGCATTTATTCTTGTTAGCACGATAACTCAACTAAATCGTGTCGGATCGATCGTGTTTTGACTAATTTTGATTGGGAACGTCTCTCAGACGACACCTATTGATTGGTGGATAGAACACACTCTACCATGTACATAGGTCATGAAAAAGTACAATGGTGGACTATTTGAGAAATTTTTTTTGTTAGCACGATCACTCAACTAAATCGTGTCGGATCGATCGGGTTTCAACTGATTCTGATTAGAGACGTCTACCACACGACATCTGTTGATTTTGAGGTAGATAGGATACATCCCACCCTGCCCATGGGTCATGAGAAAACACGATGGTGGACTATTTGAAAAAAGTAAAACTGTCGATAAAACACATATCTGCATTTATGTGTTGGTTTATTTTTTCTCGGCCACTCAATTTTGAGACAGAGATGTTCTACGTGTGGAAAAGTCCGTTTTAAGGTTTTAAAACTGTTTATTTTGTATATCAATTCCATTCGCCGCGTTTTCTTTTCTGCAAAAACATCTGTAATTCTTGAAATAAATTTTAGTAGATTTTGCCGCTTTAATTTTTCCGTTTATCTTCTAAAGATATTTTATTAACATAACAATTCTTATTAATTAAAAAGTATACTAAATCGGCAGTGTTTGGGGCCGCCATTATCCTTAAGAATAACACTACTCACTACGATTAACGACATGTCAATATTATAGCCACTCTATTACGCAAACTGATCGATCAGGCTAGCTAAATTGCATATCATTTTTCGCGTACTCCCCTCCCCCCCCCCCCTCCGTGCACCGCGGATCTCTATAAAGTCCGTTAAATCCAAGACGGTAGAGAATCAGCCCAGGCTCTCAGTGCGCAGGCCTGCCAAGGCTTGCACACTGCCGATTGTCGGCATCCCGGCGCTTCAGTTTAAATGGAAATAGGTATGATAATATGAATAGAAAATGTTTATCATTCTGACAAAGGCAAGTGGCAATATAAAAACGGAGTCTACCATCTACAATATATAGGGTAGGCTGCGCCTAACAGCTTTAATGGACGCTTCGTCACTGCGCACCGAAAAAATTTTGATCATAGGTTAGATATGTATATATAATAAAAAATAAAGATTTTTAATTGATTGAAATTAATTGAAATAGGCGTTCGTGGAAAATTGATTGTTACTATTTTACTATAATATTTTCATAATATTTTGAAACTGAAATCAAATTTAAATTACAAATATGTCTTTGATTCTTGAATATAATGTAACACAGATCTGAATTAGTATACTAACTGAATTTTTAAGCTAGAATGTGGAGTAACGTAAAAAGTAAAACGGAATATACTCGTAGTTCGTTATCAAAATTTACGATACATTTATCGTATTGGTTTCAAATAGATGCTTTCTATTTTAATATAAATGCTATGCAAATTGTACGATAAATTTAATATGCCAATTAAAGTGTTTTAAATTTTTTTCAATACAGTAACATGAATTTTACTCGGATTTTTGAAACACACCGTATTTATTATCCATCGTTCTGGTACCTTAAATCGATTTTTTATTATCCGTTAAAAAAGAATACCAATTTCCATTATATAACAACTTAAACTTGTTTTTTCTTCCGTGAAACGAAATAGGGAACTACGAAAATTGCGTTCACCTTTTTCTAAACTTACGAATTTATTTTTACGAAACGTAAAAGAATAAACTCATTTAATTATTACGTGACAAATGACTTCTCCTTAAAAAAAGCCTATGGCATTGAAAATGCCAATTAAGAAGATTGCATAGTTTTCTATTGTTGTCTGTTATTTAAAATAAATAATACGGGAAATAAACAGAAGAAGAAATAGTGAGTCTATTCTAGAATTGTATTTAGTTTATTTTAGATTGAGATAATTACCGAAAAGTCCTTATCTAATTCCCTGTATGCTTCATAATGGTGCATACTTTTTCGTGTTTATTTCGCGATCGAATATTTCGTTCCGATATAATAGTCGGAGAGCTCGTAAAGAATTCTCGACAGCTATTTTACCACAGGTTCTCGAACAATCTGAATCACTGTATTTTAGTGTTAACTCTGTTAGATAAAAATACGGCAAATTTCTTCATATAATTCAGCGCTCGGCGTTGTCATATAGCCAGGAGAATAGCTGTTTGGACCTAATTTGTTTAGTCCTTATTATATAAGGCATTTGAAGATGGGGTGGAGTACAATAATTTCCTTACTTCAGTAGTTAGAAAATTACCCTCTGCGACGTAAAACTTTGCATTATAATATAAGACTGTATCGATAAAATTTGAGGCCGTTAGCAGCCGTTTCTTTTCAAACGCCCCAGGGCCTTTTTCTCATTCTACGCCGAGGTTACAAACCCGTGAACGCGGTCTTGTTGAGAGTGAATGTAATATGTAGGTGTTAAACTCTACCTAGCGTTTTAATCCTTTTGCATCTTCACAAATGCGCCATTATTACTATTATTCCAATGCCCCCCATTCAGTCCACGTAAATGTAGCGTCCATAATTCCTAAATACCGGGGAGCACTATCGGCCTTTTAGCGATTACTAACAAACATGTTATTGGTGCTTTAAATGCACTGCCACTATTCCATTTACTTTATTTCCTTAGTAAGTAATCAATTACGATTGATATTAAGAACTCAGGACCGTAAACAACCGTAAAATCGAGAAATGGTTCAAATAAAAGCTGTACTTTTGTCATATTTTTTTTGTATGTTTTGCGCCAGGATTACGAGACATATATAGGGTCCTTTAATAGGGACGATCGAAATTTGTTATGTTATAGTGGCCACGTTGTTAAAGGAACATCTGTCAAATTTGTTGTGAATTGTTCAGTAGTGTATGGTAAATTACCACGGAAGGTTGTAGCGTTCAACAACGTGTACAAATCATCAAATTTTATTTTCAAAATCCGTTTGGTGGCCAAATTCGAGTCAACTGGTTTGATAAATAATCAGACAACATCCGTACGTCACCGAAACGCAAGGTCTGCTGAAAACATCGTTGCTATGCGTGAAAGTGTACGGGAAACCCGAGGCAGTCAATTTCTCGTGGTTCACAAGAACGTGGCCTTTCTGTGACTTCAACGTAGCGAATATTGCGTCAGAAACTTGCGTATGCAACCGTATAATATCTAACTGACCTAGGAACTTAAGGTAAACGGCCATAGACAACGCTGCGTGTTCGCTGATTGGGCTCTGGAGCAGACGAAATTTTACCTAAATTTCCGCAACAAAATCATCTTTAGCGATGAGGCCCATTTTGGATGAATAGATATGCGAACAAGCAAAATTGTCGGACTTGGGACGATACCAATCTACACGAAATACACCAGCACAAAATGCATCCCGAGAATGTAACTGTTTAGTGCGGATTTTGATCTGGCGGAATCATCGGTCCGAACTTCTTCCAAAACGAAACTGGCATTGTCGTAACCATCAACGACGAGCTCTACAGATCGATGATAAGCAACTTGTTATGGCCTAAACTGAATGATATGGATACCGACGACATGTGGTTTCAACAGGACGGCGCTATGTGCCACACAGCGCATGCCACGATGGACATTCTGCATGAGAGATTTGAGGGCATGATTATCTCACGCGGCGACGTGAATTGGCCACCGAGATCGTGTGATTTAACACCTTTAGACTTCTTCCTTTGGGGCTATCTTAACTCGCAGGTCTATTAAAATAAACTGCAAACAAGTGATCAACTCAATCCTCAAAATCAACATAACTAACACCATGGAGCAAACTCAGCCAGATTTATGCAACAAAGTCATCGAAAATTGGACCTCCCATATACGTGCCACCAAGCAAAGCCGCCTCGGACATTTGAACGACGTTATATTCCATACTAATGCCATAAAATATTCTTTCAAAAAAGATTTATTGAGTGACACACAACTTGTTTTATTTACATTTAAAAATCGAGCGTCCTTATTGAAAGACCCTATATATCTTCAAAAAGCTTTCCGGATTTTAGACTAAAAACTGAACCCACAATCCCCAGTATGAAGTAAAAAATAGGGTTTCTCTGAATATCTTCTCTCACAAATTTTATGCAGCTACAGAACTTTGTACAGGATTCATATTCGCAATTGAAAAATACTAACCATCAGTCGTAAATAAAACTATTAATAATACTTAAATTTTACAGTAATTTACTGGACAAAAAGAATCGAGGACCAGTTTTCCACAAGAACTGTAAAGTTTCCGCTATATACTAAGATTACACGTTTCTCGAAGCGTGTTTCACCATTTAAGTTAGAATCATCGGGTGATGACTAAAATTGAACTTGAGTGACACCCGAAGATGATTAAAATTGAGTTTTAATCATGATAATACCAACTTGGTTAGCAAAACGCGTGTCTAGAAATGTGTAACCTTTCGGTGTTGGTAGAAAACTTGTCGCTGGTCTTTGTCGCTGCATGGAAAGTTCCAGCCTCCTTCTCAGGAGTATTATTTTCTGAGCTATTATTCGTATTAATGGAGTGATCAATATTTAGAAGTGGTACTACTTTGTCAATAATTTATTTTTATTATTGTATTCAACATTTACATTTCTATTTCATTGTGTATACGAGTACTTCTCATTGATAGTGGGTATTTACAAAGAAAGTAGAATCTTTCTCTGAATAAGAGAATAAAATGGTGAAACGCGAAAGTAATTTGATACGAAGAGTATGTTGGTACTTTAATTCCTCAATATTAATAATATAAAAAAAATAATAATTACATTATCAGTTTCTGTAACTTATAAGTCGGGAATCGAGGAAAAAAAACCACGAAACCGCTAAGCGGTTATTAAGTGGTTCCCGAATAGCAAGGCTATTACATAATCGCTGTAGGAAACAACTACTGATCTCATCGATTTAGATGAAAACCCCACGGATTTGTTTCGGCATTTGTCCTAGATCGGCGTACTGCGTACGGCATTGATGAGAACTAATAAATTCGAAACAGCTGTCTGTCGTTCGGATTCCATCCGGGACAAATGTCGAATCCTACCCGTGGCGGTATCCCTTTTTCAAAAAACATTATCAGTTGTCTTTATATCTCTGTAGTGCGAAATACGCGTACATTTCTCAAAATTTTAATTCGTATTAGAGCGTTTATCGATAATGCAGCTGGTTGATGTTCTATTTCTAAAGAAGGGGGAGGTGTCCAGGGGTGGTTTAATACACATATGTTAACTTGTGTACGTGTTCGTGGATTATTACATAATTTTATTTATCACTATTTTGTGATTTAACAGTGAAATGATCAAGTTTTGTGATTCGATAGCGTATATTTATAATGTATTAAAAGTGTTCGGATCATGGAAAAACCCACGACTCTGTATAAGTACAAAAGCAAATGATGAATATTTAGACGACGGAAATATTATAATGTATAATTAATTATCAGGAAATGATCTATTTTTTGTTAGCCAGGAAACATTAAGAAAACGGATTTTTAAAATGGATTTTATATTAAAAGCGATTAATAAAAAGCTAATGTTGAAATATGAATAAGTTATACGTATTTATCGTTTACGATTTTATACATATTTTTGTAGGCCAGATGAAGAACCTCAGATATACAACGTGGTGATGAACTTTTAATAATATTCATAATTTATTAAATGATTTTTTAAAACTTTAAAACACATCAGACGAAGGCCTTGATTGTTGTCACATTTTTATTTTTTCAGATTTTGCATTTGAGCTGTAACAATATTCGTCTTTTTTTTCAAATATGACAGTATCTTATATTAGGTTTTTTCTGTGTACAATTTATAAGAGGGTATTTTTTAAGAAGAAACAAACTAAACAAATAATACTAATTTTTTTTTACAGATATTTTAAAGTTTTTCAAAATACTCTTCATTAACAGTCTGACATTGACCGGCATGCGTGCAAACCCTTTGAATTGCCCGTGTAATAATTTCTGGACTAATATCAAATTTCATGTAAAATTTTAACAAAAATAAATATCCCGTTCTTATGTAAATTAATTTTTGTTTGGCATATATCCATAACAAAAAATATATATTTTAATTAAGTTTGGAATTTGGACCTCGAAAAGTAAAATCCATACAAAATCATATAAAAAAATTCTCCCAATAAAAGAAGCCACCCAATTAAATAAAAAGGTAAATAAGTTTTTGAGTATTTGATCAAGAGTCATTTAGAATACATTAAATTTTACAAAAAAAAAAAGAATTTAAAGTGGAAATTTTGGCAGTGGAAATTTTAAGTTTCATTGATAAACAAACGAAGAATACATAATATATCTAAATGATAAAATATAGACAATGTCCTAAAGCATTTTACTTCTTACTGTTGTTTCGTGCGCTTAAAAATATGATATTGAGATGAAAATGTTCTAGAGATATCCAAAATGTAGGGTCCAACAAATTTTCCTGATTTAAACCATATTGAAGGTACATAGCACATCGAACTAAAACTGAAAATCTTCAAAATATAACTCTTAAACATCTTTAAGAAACTGAGACCAAATATTGAGATATCATCAAAGTGTAATAGTGTAACATTATTATAAAAAAAAAAAATAAGTACCCAATAAATAATGAATTTATTTAAATATAACGTGCTCGATATTTAAAATTAACAATAGATAAATCGAACATTTCTCGAGAGAAGTATAATTTGTATAATGGATCTTTGCGTATCAACTTAGTGACGACGCGACGCACGGATCACATGCTACATCACTCGCAATTGTTACTAATATGTCAGAATTACCAGCACGTATGTCCAGCGACATATGTTTCAATCAACTACGTACGGCATAGACAGTTAATAATATGCCCGAACAAAGTACAATTATGAAGTCACGTCTTAGCTTTATTGTATAATTTTGTTCAATGGCGTCCCAATATTTCTGTAAAATTTATTTCATTTCTGTTTGATTTATTTTGATTTTTGTTGAATTTATTTTATTTATTTTGATGGAAATATCACATTCCATTGAATGTTCTTGTGGAGAACCTCTTCATTACTCTGTGATCGGTTGACGGATTTGTATTACACTAACTGTTATCCTAAAATGTATTTTCGGCACGACTGTTCAAAAATGTCAGTTGATTGATTCATACGATTATTACCTGTGACTCACACGCAGAAGAAATAAGAATCATTATGCAAATCATAATAACTTTACAGTAAGTCTAATTAAATTACAGGAATTAAAGAAGTATATATATATATATATATATATATATATATATATATATATATATATATATATATATATATAAGATGTAATAAAGATATGTTTCATTGTAACAAAAATAATTCTCACTACAATATAACACATGATTCATATTATTATGACAACGATAAAGAAATAATTCTCAAAAGTATTTTTAGAAAAATATCAGTAGAAGTCATCACCGTGCATAAACCTCACAAAAATATAATTAAAATATTATAAATCACCAACGTTGTACACTGATGTCAGTTCAATTCACTTTGATATATTGACCAATCTGTACAATATGGTATGTGGATGACAATGTTTTGACAAACGCCTAACATACTGTCCAAATTAAAACCAGATTGAATATATCTAACATAGGACTAAAGCTGAAAATCTGCAAAAAATATCTATGTTAACACCTTTAAGAAATGTTTGACCAAATACTGACATATTAATTTGTAAGAATTTGGTGTTTACTGCCACATTATTATAAAACAATCTTATTCAATAAATAATAACTTCATATGAACATAAGGTGGTCCAGATTTAAAATTAACAATAAAGAATATGACTATTTTTAACTTTATAGTAAGTGAATTAGAGCCACAGGAATTAAAAGAGATGTCTATTAAAACAAAATAACATCTTTCATTGCATCAAAATTAATTTATTTAAAAATAAACAGTTTTAAAACCTTCAAACGGACTTTTCCGCACGTAGAACATCTCTATCTCGAAATTGAGTGAACGAGAAAAAATAAACCAACACAGAAATGCAGAATATCTATTTTATGCGACAGTTATACTTTTTTCAAATAGTCCACCGTCGTGCTTTCTCATGACCACTGAATAGGGTGAGGTATGTCCTATCCACCTCAAAATCAATAGATGTCGTCTGGTAGACGTCCCTAATCAGAATCAGTTGAAACCCGATCGATCCGACACAATTTAATTGAGTGATCGTGCTAACAAAAAATATTCTCAAATAATAAATAATAATAATTGTGCTTTCTCATGACCCATGCACATTATAGTATATTCTATCCACCTCAAAATCAATAGGTATCGCCTGGGAGACGTCCCCGAACAGAATCAGTCAAAATCCGATCGATCCGACATGATTTAGTTGAGTTATCGTGTTAACAAAAAAAATTTCTCAATTAGTCCACCATCGTGCTTTCTCATGACCCATGGACAGGGTGGGGTGTGTCTTATCCACCTCAAAATCAATAGGTGTCGTTTGGGAGACGTTCCCGATCAGCATCAGTCAATGCCCGATCGATCCGACACGATTTAGTTGAGTTATCGTATTAGCAAAACAAATTTCTGAAGTAGTCCACCATCGTGCTCTCATGACTCATGGACAGGATGGGGTGTGTCCTATCCACCTCCAAATCAATAGGCGTCGTCTGGGAGACGTCCCCAATCAGAATTAGTCAAAACCCGTTCAATCCGACACGATCTAGTTGAGTTATCGTTCTAACAAAAAAAAAATTCTCAAATAGATCCAAGGAAGGGGGTGGTGTGTGCTATCCACCTCAAAATCAATAGGTATCATCTAGGAGATCAGGATCAGTCAAAACCCGATCGATCCGACACGATTTAGTTGAGTTATCGTGTTAACAAGATGTTTTAATGCCGACGACAACGACGACACACACACACACAGCAAACATTTTTTAAAACCCATTTTTTTTTTGGTTTTTAGGCCAAAAAACGAAAAATAAACCCAAACAAAAAATTTTTTTTTTCACTTTTTCTTTACACGATTACATTACTTTTCCGTTAGTATAGTGGAGTGCGGAAAGTAAAAAGATAAAGTTTAAAAATATATAGATAGAAAATATCATGAAGGTATGTCTCATTTCAATGAAAATAAGTACATTACAATGTATAATATATGTATGTAATTTTCATATTAATATGAAGATGAGGAAAGAATTATCAAAATATAAATGGAAATCACTATGTATAAATCGTACAAATGTATATTTACAATATTATAAATTACCAGGGTTGTATACTGACGTCAGTTTAATTAAATAATAGGAGTACAATGTAATAATTTATTAAATATAAATATGGTATATAAATTTTAGGTGAACCTTTAATATTATGTATTTATTTTGTATGATTTGTATTAATACAATATATTACAGAACATTTATTTGGGATTCTAAGACTAGTCTGTAAAATAGAGGAATATATTACAGCTTATTTTAGAATTAGAATAGTTCATTCCAGATTATGTAGAATAACCTAGAATATATTGTTGTATTTTCTATATCGATTCCAGTATTCCAAAATTTTCCAGAATAATATAGAATATTTCTAGATTAATCCAGAACATGGTACTTAGATTGTATATAAGGTGGAGTATCTTTGATCACCTGTTAGTTTCATATAAGTTTACGGCAAGAGAAGTGTTCACACAAGTGGGAATAAAGTGTATTGATATTCAAGGGCTAAGGTATTTAAAATTGATTTCCTTCATTACATAGTTAATACAATATATTACCATTACAATATATTTATTTATATCACTGTTTTTGCGGTTAAATTTCGCAAGAGTCATGGATTATTATATTGCACATAATACTCAAGTATTCAAGTATACGATAACAAAATTAAGGTGAAAATAGAGAACAAAAAAGCGCCATTTAAAACATTGATATATACTTTTTTTTTAACATTTCAAATATCATTGTATACTTCGTACAATTATAATCATATGGATACGAAACAGCAAGACTTGAGATGTCGTGTTTATGCTTTCGCAACACAATAACATTTTTTTACGGTACAGGCACACGATAATAATGAATTAATCTCTCATTATGAAATTACGGAAATAATGGAAGTGTATTATGATTCATTATGTGAAAAGATGAACATCTTCGAGATGGTCAAGGATATTTTTACTAATAGTGATTTATCACTGAGGAAACACACTTCCTGTAAAGGAAATTGTTTATTATTCAGCTTACATGGACGCAATCTTATTGTTAACAAACCGAATGACTTGCATGGCGCACAACATACATACATACATACTTTTAATTATGTACAAGGTGACAGAATATGTTCCTCGAAATTAAAGGAAAACTGTCTAAACAGATGTTTGCTTGAATGCATTGTACACTGGACAACAAAAGTTAGTGACATTATATCAATTAATAAAAATATGAATTATAACTAGGTATTTTATAAAATATACAATCGGATCATTATTTAGTAAAAACGAAACTTAGAAAATATTAAAATAAAACCACGTAATCTATTTATGGATTTTTAAACATCATGTCAAGAGAAAAAATATACCAAGCTATGTTGGAATTTAAAATACTTCATCACTTAAGTTAATGACGTTTAACAAGATCAAATGCAGTAAGGATGCAAAATTATATTTTCAAAGAGTTTATACCGGGTGACCACTGGGAACCGGACGATTTTGAAATAACTGTTACACAAAAAATTTGCGAGATAATAAGATTTTATTAACATAAGAATGAAGCGTACACAATGCCATTTACGATGTGTATTATGTGTGGAAGATTATGTCATCGAGATGGTGTCCATCACGTTGAGTGCAATTTTCGACCCTCTTCACGAAATCGTGCATGACACGCTCCAACATCGCTTGATCGACACTCATAATTTCCTCACGAATGGCATTCTTCAAGTCGATCAAATTCTGCGGTTTGTTAGCATATACCCGACTCTTCAAGTACCCCCATAGAAAAATATCACAGATTGAAAGATGTGGAGACCTTGGGGGCCACGGCACATCTCCAAAGCGTGAAATTAGTCGTCCTAGGAATATGTGCCGGGCAGCATTCATTGATGCGTTAGCAGTATGTGCCGTGGCACCATCTTGCTGGAACCACACATTCCTTAGATTTATCCGTTTTATGCGAATTTATGGCATAAAGAAATGTTGGAGCATCTCAACGCAGCGGTTAGAGTTAACGGTGACGGTACGCCCGGCTTCTTCAAAGAAATAGGGACCAATAATGCAAGTAGGGCTAATGGTACACCACACTGTAACATTTTCGGAATGAAGGAGTCGTTGATGGATAGTTCGTGTATTTTCAGGAACCCAATACCTGAAGTTCTGTTTATTAACCGTTCCATCTAAATGAAAATGAGCTTCGTCGCTCATTAGAAACTGTAGACCTAAATTATCTTTCAAAATCACTTGCATTCTGGTAGCGAAATCCTCACGAGTTTTAAAGTCTCTTTCCTTTAACTGCTGAACAATCTGTAGTTGGTAGGGGTGGAATTATAAGTCCTTATGCAAGAGTCTCCTAACCGATTCGCGATGCAGGTTCAAGCCATTGCATGTTTCTGGGCGGACTGTGAAGGACTTCTGATGAGCGCCTCTCACTCGCTCGATGTTTTCAGGGGTTCTAACGGTCCTCTGTTGACCTTGTCACTTTCTCTTCATTATGCTGCCAGTTGTTCTCAAATTTTTGACCCATCTTGGGATGGGGTTGCGAGACGGAACAGCTCCCCGCCGACCAATATTGAAGTGAACGTGAAAAAGCCGCTGTGTTGTTATTACTGACTCGCCATTGCGAATAAACGTGTCGTATGCAAACACGCGATGCACTGTTGTCCATTGCTCCATGGTTATTGAAATGGCACAACATTACGCAGGTGGTAACACCACATTTGCCCCACTCCAACTGCACTAAGCTCCGCACTACGCGTTCTAAAAACATCCGCTCCCCGGTGGTCACCCTGTATATACCCAAGGGCTCCACGAAGGTAATGGCCTTTCCTGGATACAATTTAATATCGGTCTGGAAAACACTGTTAGACACTCGGGAGTCAATACAACTGACCTATGTATCAACATAAATTTTGACCTATGTAGACGATATTGACATTATGGCAAAGATAGAGATGCACCTCCTAGGGACAGTATCAGCTATAAAAAGATCATCATTGAATATGGGACTTGTTAGAAATTCTATGATTTGTGAAAAACTAAATACATTATGGCCGATGGCTACCACTTTATAGCATTAATGTCCAAGCTAATGAAACTACTATCGTTGATTATATACAGTGGAATTGTATGCGAGATTGGAAGTGGAGGTCGTAGATGAATTTACTTGGGATCCTAGTTACTAGTTACTAGCAGTAACAACAATACAGAAAGAGAAAGAAGGACGCTCTTAGAAAATGAATTTTATTTTGAAAATAATGTCCTTCTAGCTCCTTAGGAAAATCAAACAGCCACTGTGTAAAACTCTAATAAGACCAGTTCTATGTTGCGGAACAAATACATGGACCACGAGATCAGGACTTTTTACGCGTTTTGAAAGAAATCTCTTTGTAGAAAGCCACTTTGTAAAATTCTGATAAAACCAGTGCTATGTTGCGGAGCAGAAACATGGACTCAAGACATCAAAAACTCATCAGGTGTTTCGAAAAGAAAATCTCGAGGAACGTATTTGGAGCAATACATACTTTAAATTATGCAGCATATACCATGAGGCTGATGTGTCGAAACGTAGGTCGATAGGGCATGTACGCAGAGGGGAGGGTAACGCTTCAATAAAAATGCATTTTATAGTAAGCGACTGGTGGAAGAAACGGCAAGAAGAAGACCAAGGTAACGGTTCCTAGACAATATATATAGTAATATAAGAATAACTGACGTGCGTAAGAGGATGGTGCACAGAAAGGAATGGGGGAGACTATTAGAGGAAGTCTATTAGACAATTATAGAAAATAACGGCGGAATATAAACTCTTTTTCAATAAAATCATGAGTCCGCTTCTGAATATAAGTACATTCAACTACATGTAGACTTGTAGAAAAACAAATCCCCTTTATTAAAGGGGCCTTCCTCGAGGGTCCTAGCCTTCTCCGGATTCTTCCGCCGTTCGTTCCTATTTTGTAGTCCATTCTACAATTCTGAGCATCAATATTTAAGAAGAAGAAATTCTTAACCTCAATCCGATTAATAGAAATGAATATAATAATGTATATTACAAACAAAAACAAAATAAATCAAGAAAAACACAAATATGGGAGAAATTTTCCACGGATACTAAAAAATTACATGTTACTCGAAGCGCGTTTCGTCAATCCTGTGGGCATTATCAGGAGAAATTAAAATTAAGTTTTAATCATCAAAAGTCACAGATTTATTTATATCTTTATAGCAAATTTCTTATTAGGGAGGAAAACCCTACCTTGTGATGTCAAAACATCGTGATAGTATATTCGTTCGGGCACCATCTTTACCTCTACTACAATTAACCTTTGCACATTGCATTATCAGGCAATACTTATTATATAAAATAAAAAAATATTAACCACGGTTTTTTATCTGTAAATGATGGCAGTAAAAAAGTAAAGGCCATAGCATGAATAAATGAATGCCACCTTTTCTGAACTATAAAACAAAAATTTTATGTTAACTTTCAATAGTATTTTAAAAATTATTTTAAAATAAATTTAGGTTTTGTAAAGAGTTTACAACTGAAGATTAAACCATTTTTCTATTTTCCATAGTTTCATAATAGAAATATTTCATCAATAAATTAATATTCACTTGTTTATTTCACTTGAGTTTCCAATGTATGGTTGGTATTTGTAGAACGCAAGTACAATTTCACAAATGTTATAGTATATTTATTAAATTATATAGAAGATTATGGCAATAGATTCACTATTATTAACCCTTCGTCGGGCGCAACCGATCTGTGAGATCCTCCAGTCACTTTTTTCTTTGCTCTTTTGTGTATATTACGAATATTAACTCGAACTCCCTTATAGCTTCCTAGCTCTAAACCACTCTTCTCGATATAGTGTCGATTTTTAGTGTATTCCCTGGCCTTTTACGGGCCACCCCGATCTGTCAGATTCATTGCGCCTAATTACGTCATTATTTTCACTTTCATATTTTGTTAGATTTCTTTTATTATTTAATTTAATAAGATCTTTGGTATCTGTACACTTACTTATTTTGGCTATTTGTGGTATTATTATTCAAAATTAACACATTTAGGTGTTAACTTATTGGTTTATACTAAATATCGTTACCAAAAATGTGACGTTTATTTTTGTCTGGAACATGCTAAAATGATGAAGAGGATTCATAATTCATTACACATAAAATAGGGAGTTGTTTATAAGTTTTCCTTGTAATTTACGTCCAAAATTTTTTTATATATAACTTTAAGCTTTTGCATGAAAATTAGGTAATTTGTTTTCTGTACTCGATATTGTTCAATACTAATTTATGTTTGTTTTTTGTCCTTCAAACAGAAGAAAGTCAGTAGCTGGTTGTCATGTTCCAAAATCTTCCAAATTTATTGTTTTACAACAATTTCCTTCAATCAAATTTAATTATTGCGATTAAAAATTAGTGTGAACTATTTATTATTCTTATTGTATTAATTAAAATAAGCATTTATTTAAGACTCCATCTCATTAAAATCTAAATTGTGTAAGATTTGATTATGAGATCTCTCAGATGTATTGCGCCCGAATGTGTTTGGATTCATTCAGCTCCCGACGGAAGGTTAAGTTTGCAACTTCATTAAACGCTCATAACAATTTGGATCGCTGAATCTAGACAACTAAGGGAATAAAAAATATCCACATTCATAGATACTATACAGATAAGTTTTTAAAGTTGATACTCAGTATTAAAAAACTATGTTCTAGGTGTTATAAAATAATGAAATGCTCGCTACATTTTAGTTTCATTATTTAAGTTATTCATTAATATCATTACTAAAATAACATTATTAATACTGTATTAACAATACTAATACTGTGCTTCCGGCAAACTAATTCTAATCGTAATATACATTTAATTCCCTCGATTTTTTCAACCAGTTTATTTTAATAACTCTGCATCAGGCGCGGAGGTATTTCCTTTTACAGCCGTCTTTAATCGGCTCGAATGCCAGGCAAGTTTTAATTAAAGGACGTAATAAAAACGTGGCTAGTTTTGATATATTTTGAATATCATAGATAAGATCAACCATATTTAATAGTCGACGCGCATCTGATTACTTCGAGAATACTAACATTCTTTACTAAGAAATAATATATCCGCCAAAATTTATATTATCTATGGTACGACCACGGAATAACCATTAATTTATAGAAGGCTAAACGAATATTAACACTTCGATCCAAAGGTATACATTATATCAAAAAAATAAATCGACACACTTAAATTTTTTTTTGAAATGGGACCCCCGCCACGGGTAGGACTCTACATTTGTCCCGTATGGAATCCGAACGACAGACAGCTGTTTCGAACTTATTAGTTTTCATCAGTGCCGTACACAGTATGCCGATTCAGGACAAGTCCGTGGGGTTTTCATCTAAATCGATAAGATCTATGTAACTTACTATTGTAACTTACTAATTAATGCAACTTACAAATCGGGAATCGAGAAAGGAACCACCAAACCGCAAAGCGGTTATCAAGTGATTCCCCAATAGCAAGGCTATTGCATAATCGCTGTAGGAAACAACTACTCCTCGGGCTAAAGCCCCACCAGGAATTGAATGATACCTAACAGCGATCCTCGACCCCTTTCTCCCCCTTAAATATTATTTGATTATACTCAAACAAATGTTGTTAAAACTACCATATACGTTAATTTTGAAAAAAAAATCATTTAAAGTACTAGTTGCTTTGAAGAAAGGAACTCGAAAAACATATTTATTCAGCAGCCATCACCAAGTCACTTTAACATGACTTAATTACTCATATATTTTCTCCTATTTATGCAAATATTTAAGAATAATATGGCTTAAATTAATAAAGGATATCTCAGTTGAAACTACAGGATTTGAAATGCGCGCCATTTGTGTTCTGTCAAATGTAGGGCGTCAATATTTAACAACTGTCACATACAAAACATACGACATCAACATACCGTGGTTAGTATAACAACGATAATGTACAGTTGCATCAAGAAAGATTCGCACAGAATTAAAACAAGGTGATGCGCCTACAGAATTAACACTTTGTAACGTAATCAAGAAATTTTAAGAGACTGGTTCTGTTATTGATAAGACAACATCAATACGTCCTCGTCGTGGTTGGTCAGGCGAAAATTTTGCTGCAGTTGACGAGAAAGTGTGCGGAAGTATCCAAACACATCAATTCGACGTCGTGCACGTTTTCATCTTAATAATATGTCAGCAACCAAGATTGTTGAATTTGGGGTGCTGATAATCCACATGCTGTTTACAAAAACGAAATTCATCCACAGAGATACACGGTTTGGTGCACATTTTGGAGTGGTCAAATAATTGGACCGTACTTCTTTGAAAATGAAGATCGTAATGCTATCACAGTAAATGGGGAACTCTATCGTGACATATTAAATAATTTCTTTTTCCGCCAAATTGATGAATTGGATTTGAACAACATTTGATTTTAGCAAAACTGCGCAGGGTTCCACAAAACACGTGCAACCTTTACTTCATTATATACCAAATTTCCCGATCATGTTGTCTCGCGGAATGCTAACATCAATAAGCTTACAAGATCATGTGATTTAACACCACTGGACTATTTTCTTAATTATGTCAAGAAGAATGTGTACGCCACCCAGCCAACAACAATTAATGACCTCAAAGTAAACATTCAGCATGTTATTCGGGAAATTTAACCAGTTTTATGTTCCAGTGTTATGAAAAATTTTGCTAAACGAATGACATGATGCCAGATGAATTGAGGCGGCCATATGAAGGATATTCTTTTCCATTTGTAGTTCCATCTCCATTTTATGTTGAAGAATAAATAACCTCAATTTAGCAGTTTTATTCACAAATCATATCCTATAATACCAAATGAGACACACTCTATATTAAAAATATAAAATTTTTACAACTATATCGGCCCGCAAATGAAAACTATACTAAGCTATGAATTTTTATTTTCTACAAAGGAATTTATTTCTGATCTAGAACATGATTCAGTGATTAAAGTACTTTATGTAAGGATTATATTTGATATTTATTGTTAGTTACGGAAATTTAAAAAAAATTTCAGTGGAGGAACATATTTAAGGGCTGTTATTTGATATCGTACAACAAAATTAGGTAACGTACGGACGACCAGTCTACCGTAAACCGTTACCATCTACGATATTCGAAAATGTATATTTTTACATTCTTTACGCAGGAAGCACACCGAACACGACATTTTTTGTGCCCTTTCTCGTAAATACGAGCCGGTCTCACCCTACTTCCTCTGTGGAATCATCGGACCGAGTCGGATTCAGCGTACAAGAACAATTTCTGACCTAACATATCATAATACCGGGCTAATATCAGATGACAAGGTATCAGTGCTGCACATATCAAAAGACGTGAATCAGAGTTAACCGTTATTCGGCTTTGGCATTTTATTATTACGTAAAATGACACATATACGGGCATATTACTTAAGAGTAGAATAATGGTATCGAATTCTGCAAGCGATAATAACTTACACTTTATCTGCTGGAGAATACCTTCCGGGTATGTTTCGAACCTTGCATCGACATACTATTGAGTTCCATATGGGTGCCTGTATTACATTTCATGTAGTCGTTTACATCAAATTAGAATCTCGTAAAAAGAAAAGGTAATCAGCAACAGGTGTTGGCTAATCCAGTATGATTTATGTATGAAATTACATAAAGGACACTACAGTATATTATAAAGTATCGCAGATAAGTTCGGCTACTAGTCGTCAAACTCTTCAGGTCACATTTCAAAATTTTTAATTACTGTTATCATTATACTTGTATATTTCGTCGAAGTGGAGAAAATTCGAGAAAATATGTGTTCGTAATGGGAAAATGACCGTTCTACATCAACCTAAGTTAAAATAATCCCTGGCATCCTGTTGTTGGTTATTTATATACATGAGTTTATATAACATTTCCATATAGTCCCTTCAAATTATACAAAAAATTACTGATTTTGGGAAATTTTTCCTACAGCTAAGCGACCTGTACAGAAAGTTATGTTGGGATTGTGACATTTTTTAGAAAAGTTCAATCACATAAAAATATGGAGAGCAAAAAACTTCCTACAATTTGTCTTACATTTTTTTTACAAAGAATGCATAGTTTTGCCTATAAATCAAAAATAATGCGCTAGAGGGTTTTTTTTTATTCACACAAGAGTATTACAAAAAAAGAGAAAACGGTTTTCGCCCTCTAGTGGCAAAACCGTGCAACTTTAAGAAAAAGTAAAACAACAAAATATGTCGGAAATTTTTATATCTACAACTTTGATCTCTTGATATGTTTCTTTACAATGCATATTTTTGGCTTAAAATCCAAAAATAGCTCAAAAATACTTCCGTATAACGGCGCAACTATGCGGAATTTCGAAAAAATGAGAAGAACAAAAACTGTAGACAATCATAAGATCTACAACATCAAATCAGATAACATTTTCCCAAAAATGCATAGTTTCTCAGCAAAACGCAAAAAACCGAAATTGAACGGTGTATCAACGAAATACCGCCACGTTTATGCAAAATTGTTATTGAAAATTTCGCCAGAAGGGTACTCCAAATATCTACATTACAAATCAAATATTTCAATACTTTGCCATAAAAAAAACCATATTTTATTTAAAATTTATATCTTGCCCTCTTATTGTAACAGGTGTATATGGTATACAGGTGTATTATAAGGGTAAATATGATTATTCGTTTCTAATTCAGTTAATTGAAATTTGAGTTAATCACTCAAAATGATCTCGAATAATTTTTGCTACCGTTATGAAAATTTACTGCAGCTAATTGTAAGTAATGGACACGCTGCTTCCAACATTTCAGAAGCATACCAAAGCAATTTTTTCGAAATTCCTTTGCATCATCATATTGCCACGGCTAATTATAATCTACATGCATTAAAGGTTAACGAACCGAATACCAATACGTACGGCAATTTTAAACGAATTACACCAAAATATAATTAAGATTCGATTGTATTACACACATGTATGTGTGATGTAATCCGTTGCATCAACGTAAATTAGAAATTGAGTAATACAGCAGTGGTCTCTTTTCTTAATGGAATGATCCAAAAAATAAATTAAGCAAAGTTAATATATCAACTTAAATGCCAATAGTTATATAAAAAATACCTTAAATAGATAAATCTTATAGTCCATTCCTGAAATATATATTTTTCATAAACCTATTTTTTTTTTTTCTAAGAAATAGACCATTTTTTTACAACCTATTGTATATCTGTTGTTTGTATGATAAAATATATGTTGTTGTATTATCCTACATTTCTATCCGTGTAATAATACCTTTGTTATCTTTATACCTACATAACCTTTCAGTGCTTTCACTTTTATAGGTAAACATAAGATAACTCATTGTTAGTGGTAACCCCTGTCATATTTAATAAGATATAAAATGGCTTTTATTATGATTTCATCAATTATAGAAAGTTAGTGAAAATAGGCAGTGGGTAATTTTGTATTCTTTATTTATTCTCCTTTCATTATAACATTAACTCGCTTACTTGCAGATGTTAGTAGAATAATAAATTCCATAGGAATGTATTAGATAGGAACTACTGAATTATGATAACTACCGCTTTTAATGGTTTATCTTTCTTATACTTGTGTATAATCGAAACTTGTAAACGGTCCTTTGCTCTAGGCCAAATTTGTTTTATATTCTTTCTGGGTATGTTTACAGTAAATTTTCAGTTTTTAATTAATCATCAACATTAATATACCGATACATAATAAAATTAGACTCTTCTCTCATCCATCACTGAGCTCTTGGTCAGATTTGTGTTACGATTTGTACTACACCCAAATCTTCTTGATGCTTTGATATCACTGTTTCATTTTTCAAAAGCTATTTGTCCCCAATAAGTGCTATTGTTATAGTAATTATATTTTTCTAATATATTTTTCTATAAATTGGTTCTTCTTTTATTTCTCCTACCACATTTGGTGTCTTCTGAACTTTCTCTTCTCTTAGTATAATATTGTCAGCTATAATATCCCTAGGACATTGATAATGTACGAGATAATTTTATGACAATCAAAAGCACGTTGTTTTCGGGTTTATTACCAAGCAACGTGCTTGAGATTGTCATAAAATTATGAGGCATTTGTCAATGTCAGAGGGATATTCGGTCAGAAAATTTTTCGAAAAAATAAAATCGAAAAGTCAGAACACAACAAAACAATTATTTATTTATTAAAAGTACAGTTGGTAAAGGTACAGTTACTAAAACTTAACGCAGCATTACATTGGTTATTTTTTCTACTATAGAAGTTCTATTACCACGCATAGTATTTATGATCTTATTGTGGTGTTCTTGGTCGATGTTTACGTATGGTTTTATAGAATTTGAATTGTTATGACCAGTAATTTTCAGCAGTTGTTGTTTGTGCACACCATTTTTTGTTAATTCGCTAACAGCAGTTGACCTGTTCGAATGGTTCGTTATCTTTTTGTTCTTTACATTCAGGCCAACAGCCTCAGCAGACGATTTAGTCCATCCATTAATAGTATTTCTTCCAACAGGGACATTGTCGTACCATCTATAGGTTTTCGTTTTCCAGTGTTGATTTGGTTTTAAGAACAGCCGTGGTGAGGTAATATGTTCGCCTCGTTTTGATATCAGTTTATGAAAAAGGCGTACAGGGCAGATTTGACTTTCGCTATTGGTAATCAACCATTTACTATTTGTACAGCTTTTTACACCGGTTTGGCAAGTTCTACTGAATACCGTATTATATTCAATCGAGTGATTTGTTGGAGATCCATCGCTTTTCTCGATTTGAAAAAAATCAAAGAGACAAGTAACTGCCTCGCCTCCTCTCCACGCTAATTCTACAGCAGCAATATGGCAGAATTTACGCATAAGACCTTCAGGGATATTTTCATCCCAGAACAATATTATTTGGTTTATTTCAGACAAACTTAATGAAACTGAACTGTTCTTACGTTTGCATGGATCTGCTTGTAGTTTCTTCCTGGTTGCATCGCGGGCATCTCGGGCAGGTTTAAATACTAAGGTCTTAAATGGGCCAATCATAATCTTATAGTCACTATAGTACTTTTCTTGTAAAAGTTTGCACGAACCGTTCCATATAGTTTTTACTGTTGCATCTTTGAATTGTGTTCCATTTTTCTTCCTCATATTGACCGCCCAATCTTTCAGTATCAATGCCAATTTAATTCATATTTTCATTCATGGCAAAACTCCATAAATATTCCCCATGTGTATTTGTGACTTTTTGTCGTATTTATTGGAATTTCTTCTTTGATTAGCGCCTTTATAGATAGAGAATTGGCATTGCCAAACGCGACATTTTGAAATTTATTTGGCAGTCATTATGAAGTTGTCAATGTTAAATAATTTTGTTGTCACAGCGATTGAAAATTTCCCTGGATGGTATTATCAGTGTAATGTTAAAATGGTTGAATGATTTGTGTCACATGACAAGATATAACGAAATTTAATTGGTTGTTAGAACTGTAAAAAAAATTCTGTATAATTTATAATAGTATACATCTCATTTAAAGTCAATACAGATATTACCATAATAATAATAAATTTATTGCTATATACATAAGTATATACAAGGAGCAAGCAAGGAGCTTATATTATCTTATAGAAAGGAGCTTATTAATACACATATGCAGTTTGTTGTATATATAAAACAGTCAAAAGTAAAAAAATACAAATGATAATATAAAGTGATACAGATATTACTATATATTTTTTTATTTCATTATATATTTTTTAGCATTACCAGCTTTATTTTCAAAGAAGTATGGTCCAATTACCCCACCTCTCCAAAACGCCCAACAAACCGTGCACCTCTGTAGATACATTTCCTTTTCGTGAACAGCATACGTATTTTATGCACTTCAAAATCGACAATTTTGCTTGCTGACGTATCCATCAAGATGAAAATGTGCTTCATCGCCGAACAAAATTTCGTTGCAAAACGAAATCGCCTTCTTCTTTTCTAACATCCAATTAACAAATGTATGACGTTGCAAATGGCCTGTAACTTTTAATTATTATATCTACTGAATTTTGTATGTTAACACATGCAGATCTTTAAAATCCGGTGCGTGGTGGCTCTTGACAGATTCAATTGTTCACGACGTCGAATTGATGTATTTGGATACTCCCATACACTCTTCCATTACAGCAATAGCTTTATCTGACTGACCACGACGAGAACGTATTGGTGTTTCCTTATCAATAACAGAACCCGCCTCTTCAAATTTCTTGATTAAGTTACGAACTATTAACTCTATGGCGCTTCATTTTGTATTAATTTTGTGCGAATGTTTCTTTTCATAAAACACACAGTGTTGTATACACTGCGTACACACATAATAGTCATACACAAACTATTGGTTCTTCGACTGTTAATCGCGGCATATTAACATCATATGGTTTTTAGATGACAGTAGTTAAATATTGATGCCCTATCACAAATGGTGCACAATTTAAATCCTACAGTTCCAACTCAAAGACCCATTATATCAGAATACCCAGTCTCTAGCTAAACTATAAATTGGATAAACAAACACTGTTTATAAGAGTTTTTGTAATTATTGTAATACATCGAGTAACGTACGTTGATTTCCAACATGTAACCTCCATTTTCTGTAAATGTAAAAGGAATACCCTGCGAAATATTTAGAAAGAAGCTATTTAAATGACCACCACGATGTCAGGATTTAGGTCTTTTAGAGTACTTTCGTTTAAAATTCGTTGTATATAAGACCAAACCTCCGTCGTCAGAGGCATAAATCTACTGAGGTTTGTGTTCTATTTGACATGTCAAAATATCTATTATGAAGCGATTCTAAAAAACGAGATGAAGAATCGAAGTTAAATATGCAGAATGTGGCATATGTAATTTTGATCCTTCTTCTTCCTTATATTTTTATCCTGAGGCTTCTCTTGCTTCCAAAATCATCCTAGCTATTTCGTTTTATTTTTCAGAATTTATTGTCCTACCTCTTATCTAAAAATTTGCTGTGTTCGAATTCTTATTTATTTGTTATGTTTTGTGTGAATAATACTACTGCGATGTTATTTTTTAATTAAGCTTCTTTATTAAACGAAATAAAATAGTTTTCTTATACTATATTATCGCTACAAAAGAAACCTTCCATTTTAAATTATGTGAATACTAACCTATTCTCTTTTGTTCCAGATGATGCCATACCAAAATGCCAGTTCTACTTCTAAGAGAGGACTCTTCGACATCCCTTTCCATGCTGGTGGAGAAAGCCTTAAAAAGGTCCCCGCCCCTGCCAGAGTACAACCTTCAACTCAACAACGGTCATCTTCATCTAATACTAATTAAAACCAACCGAAAGCTTAATTCGACCAGCGCCGATGAGGGATTCGAATCCGATATAGACAGTTTATCCATAGTTTCTAGTGACAACGACAGTTTAATCACCGAAAAACTTTCGGAAAACAGCTCAAAGACGGCCGAAACCGATTCGGCGAATGGTTCCTCCAGTTCGGACTCTGACACGGAGGTCTCAGACACGACAGCCACGGACTCCAATTTAAAATCACATTCTTCGTTAGAGAAATCGAAAATTGATTTGAAATCCGTTAGTCCTACTCTGAACAGAATAAAAGAAAGTTATAATCTAGTCGACTGTATCTGTTATACGGACGTTAAATGTACTGATATCCTTATATTTGTAATAAAACGCGAAGCGTTTGTTTTTAAATTTGATAACATAGACAACCTTCAAAGTTTTTACAGCAATTTTACCGCACTGAAAGCTGTGGCTAACCAAAAAGCGTACAGCAGAAATTTCCCAACGAAGTTCAATCTTCTGCAAAGAACTGATCACAATGGAGTGACCCATATTGAAATTACAAGACAGGCCGAATCTAGATCACTAAAGGAAGAAGGGCCTAGCAGCATAATTAGTATCAATACTCCTGGAGATATTTTTGAGAAGATTTCCAAGAATTACGAAAATAAATTTAAGGACATAAATTCCAGACAGAGATCCGAAAGTAAGTTTATCAACGATATAAAATATAACACGATTAATTCCAAATTGGGCCCTAAAGCAAAAATCGTTACAAAGTCTAATTCTATTGAAAATATCTTGGACCTGGACAAATATAAATCAAATCTAGTCAATTTGAATAAAGACAATAACCTGAAGAAAATATGGAATAGTGCTGAGGATCTTCTGGATCCACCGAAACGTCCTGAAAGGAGGAAAAAAGTAAAAGGCAAAGCACCACAACCACCAAATACCACTCCAGAGAAACAAGACGTGTTCAGCGGTCAATACGTTAGAGTCAATGTCAACTTCGACCCCGCGAAGGATCTGGATAGGAACAGGCTCATCATTAAGAGTTCTCTAAATGAACCTCATCCGAAAAAGTTGCAAAATTTCAATATTCTAAGTACAAAACCCAGTCTAACGTCTTTCCTAAAACCGAAGGAAAAGCAGGTCTTGAAATACGAACCCAAGAAAATCGACACGGGAACCCTAAATAGAAACAGAATCGTCACGGAAAACAACTGGACAAATTCCGTGCCAAGACTTCTAAAGAAACCCAGAAGCAAATCTGAGACTAGGAACTTTGTTCCTATGGCTTACAGGTACATAGACACGACACAAGACTATCCAATGTCTTACAATGCCAGTTTGGGACGACGCAGCTTTGAAAAAGTTCATATCGCCCCGAAACCGAATTTTCTGCCAAACGCTTATTCCGGCTACAGTCAAAATTTAGCATTATCGAATTACCTTAGAGGAGATAATTCCCATCATCAGAATATAAATAACAGATTGTTCGGACTCAGCCCGAAATTGCGGGATTTCTCCACTCCCGAGGAAGGCAAAGGGGATACCAGATGGGGTAGCGTCAGCGAAATCAACGTCTGCGTTAGCAAAGACAATAACTTAAAGAGCGTTATAAAAAATAATAAAGATGAAATGAGCAAGAAGAAGAACGAGAAAAAGGTAACCTTCAGTGCATACACCACGGTTCAAGTTGTTTAACACGCAATATCTAATCAGTAAATATTTCCTGTAATCCCTCAGAATTTTTGATTGGCTCATCGTTATATTTAATCAGTTGTTCCTTTCGATATCGACAAGGAGTAGATTCAAAAATTCGGCGAGGGCTAATCCTACTATCCTGTATGAATTTCATCAGTATGTATTGTTCCTCTTTAATTTCATATTTTCTTGATAAAATATGAATTTTATACTTAAAAACTGTTTGTCGTAAATTGATAGTAAAATTGCCGATTCATGAAACAGTTGAGTATACAGCAAGCGGCAAACTACTAGGCGACTGTACTATCTTTGGGTATTTATGCTACATGTTATATCAAAATAGGGGAGATTTACTTACGCACAAGGGGCACACAGGGGATTCACCTTTGACTTTACTTCTGTTTTTAGTGTTAAACAAAAAAGTATAATAAACAGCAATTGGCATCAATTGTAATACAAGCTACAAAGTGGCTGCCCAAGATGATATCTTTAATCACAAGCAGGGAACTTATTGTTATTTCGACTAATGCTATTAAGGGTATCCCCTTAATAGCATTAGTTCTCTTCTGGTCTAGAGGCAGAAATTTTAGGCGTTTTGTCAAGTGCAGTAAAAAAAACAAAAAGATATTTTTACTATTCATTTTTTTTACCAGATATTTATTGATACTTTAAGAACATACAAAAAAAATTAAAAATTAAAAAAGTTACAGGCTGGTAAAGTGGGCTGTAAAAAAAAGACCGCGTTCTGGTTGACATGATTCCAAACAAACTTTTTTGCAAAATGGCGACTTCTACTTAAAAATTTTCCGAAGTTCTTTCTACTAGACGAACAGTTCTAGCCTCCTTAGAAGCATCAGAAGCTCGTAGCTCAAAGCGCTCAATCCGAGTTTCGTCCCGTCTGATAGCGAACGCATGCGCTTCAGGACCAATAGTGATTCCCATGACGTTCATAATTTTTAAAATTGATAAAAGGCCTTCATTGAAAATGCACACAGCTATGTAATATGCAATTTCAATTGTCCGGGTTCCTGCACGTATATTGACTTTGTTACTTAATATTTAATAACAGACCTAAAAATCAAAAAGCTGTTACAATTACTTGTAAAATACTGATTCGATTGAATCGAAACGATCGAATTTGTTTGGCATTGTAATTTGTCTGTGTTTCCGTAATTAGGAGTACTGGTGACATTAAATAATTAGTTATTTATATAAAATTAATATTGACCATATGAATCGATTATAAGAAGTAGTATTATAACAATGTATCTTAACATACAATACCCACATTCTGTAAAAACAAAACAAAAATAGAATTCAGGAAAAGAAAAGATAGTCAATTATAACACATATTCAAATAAGCTTCTTGCTCGAGTTAAACAGTAACCCAATCTATCAAAAAAAATTTGTCTAATTTGATCTTTATCTAATAGTTTCAGGAGCCTCGTAAATATCCATATTGCTATGAATACAGTCGTATTCCATGTAAGATATACTGACAAAGTTATAATACACTTGTCTTTTCGAGCCGGAATAAAATGGTTTGTTTTATTCTCCTTCGTCACACGATCGTTACTCGATATTTCTACTGTTACTCGATATTTCTACTACGTACCGTTTATCGTATTACCATGATTGGTTACACGTCTTACTCCTACTCCGATTTGTACCTATCTGAGAGGTTCACTTATTAATTGTCCTTGACTCTATAGTCTGCCTAGTAGCTTGCCGCTTTCTGTATATAACGAAATCATAAAAACTCAATAGTCTTCGACAGTGGTTAATGACGAAGCATCTTGATTCAGCATACGCAGCAACTACTTTGTGGTTTATTTGCATGTTTTAATGTAAGTTATTCAACAGTGTGGTTAAAATAAGAACCTTTGCTTCATTTAGAACAAATTTTTACATCTAATAAGTCACAAATTTCTTCAAAATCGATAGTTCTATGACTCGGCTAATTTTATAACAATTTGCGATGTTTTATAATATACAGGAAAGTCCATCATTAACACCATACTGAAAAGTTAATCTACTATGAATTAACTAATTTTAGAAGAAAACCAAAGAATGTATTTCGTAAATAAAGTGTTCAAAAAGTTCATTAGATACGCATAGCAATTTATAATGTTTACTTTAGATAATCCTGTATATTCCTTAATGTACCTAGACCATTAATGTTATTTCACAAAAATAAAAATTGTCGTGGCAAATATTTACAAACGAATGCTGTTGCGCTTTCCAAGGTATCCTTATTATTTAAAAATGTATTTTTTATTGTATTCCTACCCACATACTGTATGTAAAAATATATCGTTTGTATATTACGTCCGTAGCTGTATATATGTAAAAATAATTTTTAATAAAATCGGTATGTAATTCAAATTATTAGTTTTATTTACCCTCGAACAAGGATTAAAAACAACTGGTCCTCAAAACGTTGGTGAGTAATATAAAACATTTTATTCAAAATCAGTTTATGATGTTCTAATCACCTGCACAGAAAATTGGGGGAAATTTTTCCTACAGCTAAGCGACCTATACAGAAAGTTGTGTTGGGGTTGTGTCAACATATTTTGCACCTAGCTCATGATAAAAAATAGGGTTGTTTTTTAGATATAGACATATATATGTGCGTTTTTGGCCGTTTTTTAGGTTTTTTCCGATTTTCTGAAAGACTATGCATTTTCAGGAAAATATGACCTGATTTGATGTTGTAGATTTTGCGATTCTCCACAATTTTTCTTCTTTTCATTTTTTCGAAATTCTGCTTAGTTGCGCCGCTAGAGCGCGCTGAAATATTTTTGAGCTTTTTTTCGATTTTATGCATTGTAGAGAAAAATATCAAGAGATAAAACTTGTAGATATAAAAATTTCCGACACATTTTGTTCTTTTTTTCAAAGTCGCACGGCTTTGACACTAGAGGGTAAAAACCGTTTTATTTTTTTTTTGTAATACTCTTGTGCGAATGAAAAGGACATTCTAGTGCATTATTTTTTATTTATAGACAAAACTATGCACTTTTTGTAAAAAAAAAGTATAATACAATTTGTAGGAAGTTTTTTGCTCTCCAACTTTATGTGATTGAACTTTTCTAAGTAATGCATAGTGTTGCCTATAAATAAAAAATATTGCTCTGGAGTGTTTTTTTTCATTTGCACAAGAGTATTACAAAAAAAAACGGTTTTCTCCCTCTAGTGCCAAAGCCGTGCGACTTAAAAAAACAAAACAACAAAATGTATCGGAAATTTTTATATCTACAACTTTGATCTCTTGATATTTTTCTCTACAGTGCATAGTTTTGGCTTAAAATGGAAAAACAGCTCAAAAACACTTCAGCGCGCTCTAGCGGCGCACCTAAGCAGAATTTCGAAAAAATGAAAAAAAGAAAAATTGTGGAGAATCACAAAATCTACAACATCAAATCAGATCATATTTTCCCAAAGATGCATAGTTTTTCAGAAAAACGCAAGAAACCGAAAAAATGGCCAAAAACGCGTGTATATATATATATATATATATATATATATATATATATATATATATATATATATATATGTCTATATCTAAAAAACAACCCTTTTTTTTATCATGCGCTAGGTGAAAAATATGTTGACACAACCTCAACACAACTTTCTGTATAGGTCGCTTAGCTGTAGGAAAAATTTCCCAAAATCAGTAATTTTTTGTCTAATTTGAAGGGACTAATGTAGCGATTGTCTATATATTTGTACTCAAGGTAGGTCAAAAGTAAGTAACCCATTTATTTTTCAAGTATTGCATTTAATAAGTTCAATATAATAATTCTTCAAACAATAAAAAGAAATATATTCCTTGAAAATTTATTTGTGAAAAATAACGTCCCATAAGGGACTGTTTTCTTCTTCTTCTTCACACAGTTTTGCTCTAATCTCTACATTTTTCATCACTAACGTCAAAGTTTCTATTGACACCGCCTGCATGTCGCGTCGTTTCTAATATTGCGTTTCAGTTCCATATGTGTCCTTTTCCACTGCTAGATAGATCATTGCCCTTTTAAAAACATTTAAAAGGGCAATACTCTGTCTAGCAGTGTGGAATGTGGCATCATCCTGCTGAATCCATAAATTCTGAGGTTTTGTTAAGCTGGAAATAAAAATTCTCTAACCATTATTTGGTAAAGCTTCGTATTGACCGTCATTGCGTTGTCTTTATTATCCTCAAAAAATATGACCCGATCACACTAGCTGAAGTCGTTCCACACCAAACAGTTACACGAATCGTATACAGTTCTTTCTCTTGAATTATTCGAGGATTTTCAGTGGCCCCTAATCGCATACTCCGTTTATTAACATATATGTTTATTAGCTATCTGCTTATTAACATATTTGTTTATGTAAATGATAGTATGCCTCGTTTCTCATAATTAATTGATAATGTTAGGATTTTCTGAATAGGCTGAATATTGAATAGCTTCTAGCTATATTGTAGATCATGTTGCTTATCGCAAGGCTTAAACAATCTCAGATTAGTACTGGTCAGTTCCAGTTCATTTAATCGTCTGCTGGTTGAACTTGAGGGATCTTCATTTACACTCTTCCCTACTCCCTCGACATTCTCCAGATTTCTAGCTGAACGTTGTCCACCTGTTTTAGAGCGATCTCTCACATTTGCCGTTTCTCCAAATTTAACTACAATATTTCGAATTGTTTTTAGTGGGAGTATCTTTGGTATCAAAATGTGCGTGCATTTGACGCTGAGTTGAAACTATGAATTTCTAATTTAGAAAATAAAATTTTTGTGCGTTACGGAACTGATAGGTGCTCCATTATGAATTTCCCAAGTTTTCTTTATACTTTTTAAACAAAATGAAGACAATTAAAAAATAAAACGGAAAAAAGGTAGAAGCAATTGAAATGGGTTACCAACTTTTGACACATCCTTAATATCCTGAAAAATGAGAGGGAGACAGATATAGGATATTATCAAAAATTCCGAATTATTGGATAGACGAACTATTAGATATATCTATTATTTTATTTATTGTACTTTCAAATAATAGATACACAGTGCAGATACCATTCAAACGTTCCATTTTCTTCTTTCTGCACTATAAGCTTCTACAAACAATGTTGAAAAATATCGATGAAGAACGTATAAACCCTTACTCACAACCAATATTTTATTGCATCTGTATATGCATATTTCGATACCACTGATATCTTCGTCAGCAATATATGTTGTTTCCTGCTCGAATGTGACTTTTAAACTGAGAGCATTTTCTACTGCTTATTTAAGTTTAAAATTACAATACGATACCCACAGTTTCAATACGATACAATAATTTATGCCATTACAGTACTCACAGTTTCATTTTTATTTAAACCACATTCGAAGCTTTTTTTCAAGGGGGACATAGCCGGTGCTTGCGCGAGCCGGACAAGTCGCCCCCCTGATCTGTGTCCCACCTACCTCGGAACCGCTTACGCTTCTCATCGAGGTAGGGGTCAATCATTTTCTAGATGTTGTAGTTTTCTTCCATTGCCCTACATCTTCCTAGCCTAGCTCCCTCTCCTCTTCCTCCTTCGTCCTCATTATATTAACTATCATTCTCTCCGCAAGCATCCAGACATTCACACTCTTCATCATCCCACTCACCAATCCCCCCCCGCGCTTTCATGCCGACCCACTCCTAACATATATATTTCCCTCTCATCCGACCACCTCGGGCATTTAAGCAACGTATGCTCGGGGTTGTCCCTTTCTCCACAATATACACACTCATCCCCATCCACCTTCTTTATCCCACGCAGGTACTCCCCGAAGCATCCATGGCCCGATAGCACCTGCGTGAGATAGTATCCTATCTCCCCGTGTTTCCTCTCAACTCGTGGCCAAATGGTTGGGATAATAGACCTAGTCCATGCCGCGCATGTCTCTGCATCCCACCGCCCCTGCCATCTCATCCACAGCCTCTCCCTAGCATCCCGCCTCTCAGACCCTGGTACACCTCCTCTCTTTCCCTCGCGAGAAGATCGATCGGAGGCATACCGGCAATAACCAGCACCGTGGCTCCAGATACCGTGCTATAAACACTCGCCACATGCACCGCCGCCATTCTTTGCATGCTACCAACCACTCTTCTACACTTATCCACATCCAAAATGTCAACTCAAAGGGGAGCAGCATACAACAAGATAGACTGTGCCGCTCCCGCAAGGACCCTCCTCTTAGCCGCTCTGGGACCCCTCACGTTGGCCATTCGATGCCTGCCTCGCGCGGAATTTTTTATCATTTAGATACTCCTGTTTGTCGTACCATATATGCCACCCCAGGGCTGTTTCATGTTGTTTATAAGTGTATAAACAAGTCATACAATCTTTTCTGTCTCTAAAATCTTTGCTTATGGAATCTTTTAGCACATATGTACATACCTCTATGTGCACATACATAAAACATACACTGATATATACTGAACCCCATGTATTCTTTTTGCCTTCTTCTATCACTTCTTTCAGTAACCAAATAATATATTTCTTGATAATTAAATTAATGAAAACATATCTGATTTCAAGTCGCATTCGAACAAGAGACAACATGAGCTGCTGACTAGGATAACAATGCTATCGAAATTTGCATACACAAGTGCTTTAAAATATTGGTTGCGGTTAAGCAAAATACAATTAATGTAGTGTATCTGCGCAACTGACAGAAAAATTGTCTGAAAAATGCAAGTGTTTTTAACGCCTCCTAGAGAATAACCATGATACATTATTTATTTTAACACCTTCGTAAGAAAACACCTACCATTGTTGTAAATTTTCTATAAGTGAGGTTAAATACAACCTACTTTTTATAGCATTTTAACACAACACAACTATCTGGACATTATTAAGTTTCACTGAACTTTTAAGATATTGCATTTTAAACTTCGTTTGGACACACAGATATCAACGTACTTTTCCTAAAGCCTCAGACTGCGGACGGGAGAGGTTACATAGAGACGAGGACAAACGCGTCCATTCTCAAGAAGTGCCAAACTGCCCCATTGGGAGTCGAATACAATCATACAATGACGTCCCCAATACTTCCATAATGGTAATGATGTAACTGTGTATCCAGTTACGCCACCGTAAGTACTACAAGAGAATAATATTCGCTAGAATGTGAGAGTTATAATATCTTAAACAGAACCGTCATAAATCTACTTTACAATGGATAGTAATTTACACATATATTCTCTGTTCTCTAAATACAAGTTTTACTATTTGATTAATTCTATAAGAACCAAATGGAACTAAATCTGGAGAACAACATGGCCTATGTGTAATAGGTACTATATTAATCCATGCATCGTAGAGAGAAAATATAAAAGTATGAACGATTAGGAAGAGTGTAAAGAAGCGTGTCATCTTGTTTATTTTATTTTATGATTTTTTTTTAATATAGTGTCAGTGTATACCATTTATTTATAGCGTCATTCAATTTACTTTTCTATATAGGAATATATGTGCTTATACATGAGCATGTTCTATAGGTTGTCTCAGTTGGAGCTATAGAACTTGAATTGCGCGCCGTTTATGTTCTGTCAAAGATTGGGCATCAATATTTAACGACTGTCATCTAAAAACCATATACGATGAACATGCCGCGAAACAGTTGAACAACTTTGTGTACATCTGTTTTATGAAAGTGAGCAACCATGTACAGTTGCATTAAGTAAAATTCAAAACAAAAATTAGGACAAAATGAAGCACCTACAGAGTTAACTTAATCAAGAAATTTTAGGAGACGGGCTCTGTTATTGATAAGGCAACACAAATACGTCCTTGTCGTGGTCGGTCAGAAGAAAATATACAGAAGTAACCAAACACATCAATTCGATGTCGTGCACAACAATTGATCAATTGTCGTGCACAATAATCTGTTAAGAACCACGACGCATCGAATTTTAAAGGAAGATCTGGCATCTGGCAGCATACAAAATTGAGATGACGTAACAATTCAAAATTACAAACCATTTACAACGTCGTGCATGTGTTAATTATGTGTTAGAAAAGAAGGGTGATCGCTGAACAAAATTTTGTTCAGCGATGAAGCACATTTTCATCTTAACAGATACATCAGGGAACAAAATTATCAAATTTAGGGTGCTGAAAATCGACATGCTGTTCACGAACAAGAAATGTATCCACAGAGGTGCACGGTTTTTTACGCATTTTGGAGTGGTAGAGTAATTTGACCATACTTATTTTAAAATGAAGCTGATAATTCTATCTATCACAGACATGTTGGCATCGTATGATTTGTAGATGATAGTTGTTAAATATTGACGCCCTATCTTTGATAAAACACAAATGATGCTCATTTCAAATCCTATAGTTCCAACTGAGACATCCTATATATCGACATTGACATATATTTAACGACGTTGACATATATTAATTTTACTATTTAAGTTTTTTACTTATACCTATTAGCTCGTGGAAAGAAAATATACCTTACTAAAAAATGGGAAGTGGTAATGGCATATGAATTTCTATTTTTAAATCAGCATTTAATCGTTAAGATTTGGGATGTTCTATAAATACATGTAAAAATCAAGACGTATGTAAATGATACCACCAAAACCTTATCCTACATCGTAATGTATTATTGTACACAAATGACACTGACTAGTAATATTTCGCACGTGATGGAACTGTTAATGAAGGTGTATGATACAAATGAGGTTAAAACAATAGTGAGCAGATCCCAAATCTTGGCCTTTGTTTGAGCATTATTAAGTCATGAAATACGCAAAATATATTTAAATAACTGCATTGACCTGCAATGATCTAGAAAGAAATAACAATCAGTCATGGAACGTTATTAAATTAAATGAAGTATAAAACGCATTGTTCTATTTACCTAGTAAACTATGTATTGTAGCTATATATATATATATATATATATATATATATATATATATATATATATATATATATATATATATATATATATATATATATATATATATATATATATATATATATATATATATATATATATATATACAAATTTAAGATTACAAAAGAATTTTTCGTGGTATATAGTTATACAAGGTGAAAATTATTTATGGAAAAATATTTTTCTCACATTATTAGCGATTTATAAGAAATGGTTCAATATGTTGGTTTTAGGTTGTGGGCACTCATGGCTTTTCTTATTCCCTCTATTCAGCTTCTCTTTGGTCTACCTCTTTTCCGATGTGCTGGTATCCACGTCATGGCTTGTTTGGGTAATCTAGAATCTGTCATATGGTGTACGTGAGCGTACCATATAAACAGGTTATAGTGTCTGTAAGTCCCATTTGTCGAAGTACCTCATCGTTTCTTATTCTTTGAATTCTTGATATGCCAGCCGATCTTCTCAGAGCATCCATTTCCGTAGCTTCAATCTTCCTCTTATTTCTGTCCGTAAGCCTCCATGTTTCAGCCCCATGGATTAAGCTGCTTTTTATTAAGGTGTTGTAAATATTAAATTTTCGTCTTTTGTTTATGTTTTTGTTCCATATAATGCCATTTAAATACCCAATTGCTCTTTTTGCTTGAATTATTTTTGCTCGTATCTCCTTATCGTCTGTTCCCGTTGAATCAAACATAGTTCCCAAATACTTATATTCGTTGCACCCTTCTATTGTTTCCAAGTCGTTGATATGTAAGTCACTCTTGTCATTGCCTATGCACAAATATTTTGTTTTCTTTGTGTTCATTGACAGACCCCATTCCTCGTATGTTTCTTTCAATTTCATAGTCATGTATTCTAGATCTTCTTTGTCACCTGCCAGTGCTGCTTGATCATCTGCAAACTGTAATGTGGAAATGGTTGAGTTTGATAGAGGTATTCCCATTCCGTGGCATTTCTGTTTCCATTTCCATAGAGCTTTCTTGATGTATATCTTGAACAAAGTGGGTGAGATGCAACATCCCTGTCACAAACCTTTTGTATCTGGGAAAGGTTGCGATAGCTTGTTCCCCACTTTAATTTTGGAATTTGAATATTTATACAGATTTCGTACTGCCGTGATGAGTGTGTGATTTATATTTGTATCCATTATTGTTTCCCACAGTTTACATACTGGTATATTATCATACGCTTTTGTTAGATCTACAAACAAAATATGAATTTATTGGTTTGTGGCTGCTCTTTTTTCAATGATTTGTTTCATACAAAATAAATTGTCATTACAGCATCTACCTGCTCGAAAACCACTTTGTTCTTCTTCGTCACAAAATTCTTCTTCTATAAGATTTCGAAGTATTCTTCCATATAGTCGGCTTACCGTGCTCATTATTGATATGCCTCTATAGTGTTGACAGTTGTCCTTGTTACCTTTTTTATGTATAGAGATCATGTGTGCTTATATCAATAAAAAAATAAATAAATAAATCTTATGTCCCCTCCCACAGAACGCCACTGGGTTGGATCAACAAATTGTTGGGTTCAGGGCGAATACAGCGTATCCTGTCGACTATTGTTTTACACTAATCTCTCTCTTTCACTTATAACGATAGATTTTTTTGCATGTGAAAAGTAGAATTTTAAGCTGGTGTCTCATTTTGATAGTACTTATCCAGTTAGAGTAATCACATTAGAACGTAGTACATACTTCAGTTATTTTCGAAACGTTAATTTTTTTTTATGAAACAAAAAAACATTTCTCTTCATGTTTTAGGCTTGAAACTTCATTTCATATTACGGAAGACTTGTTTTTTTGACCTCGCTGAATTATTTTGATCCAAACAAACCAAATATTAATTATAATAATACCAACTTAAACACTGATTAAATAAATCAAAGATTAATACTAGTCCTCAAAATTTTATTGCAAATTCCCGTCTCTGTCATGCAGCTACACTATTTTCATTACATAGAAGACCATAAACCAACAGCATATCTGTGTATTCCTGATAAAATCTGACATTTTTAATATTACTAATTTTACTACATGGGCCTACACGATATAAACACATATGCCTGTTCACCAGGTGAATAAAATTTTACATTATGAACGTGCAGTGACCTACCATGACCTGCTCACTGTATATGATGTTACTACAAATGTTACCATTAATGACAAGGAGATGCAAAAGGATGCCAATTATAACTTTTTACTTCGTAGGGCTTTACTTTTTTGTATTGCTTAGTATGTGAGATATGTATATATAAAACTATGACAGAAGCTATTCTGTAGCCCTATATATATTGTTTACTTCCTTTTCGGATTTCGAATTATGTATTTAGCCACGATGGACACAAAGCCAATATTGTACTAAAATATACATAATTATTTATGTAAACGCAATTAAAGAAATGTGTTTCCATTTTAATTGGAACTCCCTGTATCCTTTTATATTATTGAATTCCCTTTGGTGCTGATTGCATTGATCTCCAATGCTTATGGCCTCGATGAATAAATGAGAAGTTAACTTTACTTAAGAACGCAATTACCATAATAATTGAGCTGTTTACCGAATTTTTGTACTTCAGTTCCATGTGCCGTTTTTTTTAAGAACAATTTTCGGAAACGACGATCGTCAATATGTTTCGTATGGACTTAACCTCATGATAGCTAACTATTTTTTATTTTAGATGATCAGTTACAGTAGGAGATGGGTCACCGCAAACTGTGTCGCGAAATAGACGCTCCACTTCCGGCGAGCATATCACTTTCGGTTTTAAATATTCTTAAATTGTGTTCATTTTACTGTGTTTACAATAAATTTATCTTAAACTAAAAAAAAATTATTATTTATCATTAATAGTCCCCAATAAAAGTCGTGGAAGATCGACTATTTTTTCATGTTTCTAGGTGGATGTAGATAGGAGAGTAGGACACAATCTATACAAAGAGCAAACTGCTGTTATAGAAGTATAAGGGGAAAGAAGGAAAGTAGGTATTAGGAAAGGAGTAAGACAAGGATGTACGCTATCACCACTAATTTTTAATCTGTACATCGAAGAGGCGATTAATGTGGTAAAAGATAGAGTGGATTTCGGGATTAAAGTACAGGGACAGAAACTAAAAATGCTGAGACTCGCGGATGATATAGCAGTATTAGCATCTAGTAAAGAGAAATTAGAATCAGCATTGAACGAAATGGAGGCAGTGTTGACACAGGAATATGGAATGAGGATGAATAAAAACAAAACTAAAGTGTTAGTATGCAGAGGGCGCGAGAGCAGAGCAAAAACCAAAGTACAAATTAATAATGAAAGATTGGAGTAAGTTAAAGACTTCACTTATTTAGGAGGTAAAATAAATTGGGATGGAAGAAGCAATAAAGATATAAAACAAAGAATAGCGCAGGATCGAGTAACTTTTAACAAAAAGAAAGCACTTTTATGCTCGGGGGTAATAAACTTAGAAACAAGGAAGAGATTTTTTAAAACGTATGTATGGAGCACGGCACTATACGGTTGCGAAACCTGGACGGTAGGGGAAGCAAGTAAGAAGAAATTAGAAGCTTTTGAGATGTGGTGTTACCGAAGAATGATGAAAATACCGTGGACTGATAGGGTTAGAAACGAAGAAGTATTAGAGAAAGTCGGCGAGAAAAGAAGTATGTGGAAAAACATAAAGAAGAGGAGAGATAGAATGGTAGGCCACTTGCTGAGACATGGGGGAATAGTCCGCGATATTTTGGAAGCAAAAATAGGAGTGAAGAAAGGCAGAGGTAGGCCTAGATTAGACTACTGCTCGCAAATAGTAAGGGATGTGGGTTGTAGCACAATTAGCGAAATGCGTAGGTTAGCATAAGATAGGAGAAGCTGGAGGTTAGCGTCCAACCAGTCTTAGGACTGATGACTTCATGATGATGTAGCCCCTTAAACAAATCATTTTGTAGCTAATAAACACTGCGACTTTTAGCTGAGACTCATTGAAGAAAGAACATTTTATGATAATATGTGTAGAATTCAACTGAAGGTTGGTGTCGTTTTCAATCAGATCGCAAACACATGTAAAACGGAACACGACACAACACAAGACAAACAACACAACAAAACACAATACAGAATTTTCAAAAGATGTTTGGACATATATCATCGGTAACTATATCGTATTTTTAATATTTTAATGAAAGGATATTTTTAGATAACAAATTTCATTATCATCGTAGATGCAGTTGTTCCTTCCTGACAATCGTATATCCATATGCACTAGATCCTACTCTAACAAATGTAACTATTTTGTTTCAACAAGGAATGATACTTTCCCTAATAAGATTTGAGCAAGATATCTGATTTAGTGGCCATCAAGACTATCAGACCTTATATCATTGAACCTTTTTGATGGGTATGTGGCAACAACAAGGCATATATAGCGTGTCTCAGTTGGAACTATAGCATTTGAATTGCGCGCCATTTATGTTCTGTCATAGATAGGGCGTCAATATTTAACGATTGTCATCTACGAACTATACGACATCAAAACACCGCGACTAGCAGTTCAACAATGTATAGTTTGTGTACAATTGGTTTATGAAAGTGAGCGATAATTTACATTTGCATTAAGAAAAATTCGCACAAAATGAAATGCCTAGAGAGTTAACAGTTTATAACTTAATCAGTCACAAAAACGTAAACTGTCAGCATACAAAATTCAGTCGATAAAACAGTTAAAAGTTACAGACCATTTACAACATCGTATATTTGTTAATAGTAAAGAAGGAATGTGATGTTAATTTTAGCAAGAAAATGTTTGTCGGAGATAAAACACATTTCCATATTGACGGATACGTTAGCAAACAAAATTGTCGAATTTGGGGTGCTGAAAATTCACATATTGTTCACGAAAAGAAATGCATCTACGAAGATACATTTTGGAGTGGTGGAGTATTTGGACCCCACTTCTTTGAAAATTAAGCTGGTAATACTATCACAGTAAATGGGGAACGCTATCGTTACATGTTAAACAGTTTATTTTTCCACCAAATTGATGATATGAATTTGAACAGAATGTGGTTTCAGCAAGATTGTACAATGCGTCATACAGTATGCGCAACAATAATTTTATTGCATACCAAATTTCCTGACTCTGTTGTCTCGCAGAACGCTGACATCAATTGGCCTGCAAGATCATCTGATTTTACACCACTGGGCTTTTTCATTTAGGTTTATGTCAAGAAAAGAGTGAACACCACCTAGCCAGCAACAATCAATGACCTCAAAGCAAACATTCAACGTATTATTCGGGAAATAGAGCCAGTTTTGTGTGTCCGTGTTATGGACAATCTTACTAAACGAATGATATTATGCCAAATGAGTCGAGAGGGCCATATGAGCTATGTTCTTTACCATTTCTAGCCGCATAGTCTCCATTTTATGTTGAAGAATAAAAAAATTTCAGTTTGTCAAATATTATTAGTTTTATTCATAAATCACATTCTAAAGTAACAAATGAGGCACCCTTTACAAGCCAGATAACATAGATCTAGTCAGAGAAATAATACGGGAAGAAATAAGGATGCATATTTCTAACTAACACTAACATAAATACAATTATCGTGTACTCCCAAAACTGTCTTCTGTATCGATTATAGAAGTACTTACAAATAACTTCATTGATAGGTATAAGACAGTGGCGGCTCGTGGTGATTTGTCATGGACTGACTATTAGTAGGTTATATAGTGCAAAATAATGAAGTAAAATATAGTAAAAAAAAACTTTGATTCGTCACCCTATGTTAGTCACTGTACAAGTATATGTTAAGATTTAAAATTCTTTCAGCTTTCAAGTTAAACTTTCTCTCACGTTCGCCATGGTATAAATACTAAATAAATACAATACTAAACAAACACAAATGTAAAGTACCAACTTCCACAGACAGACCGCCGACGCCGCACTAATTTATTGTAATTATTGTTAAAGAGCCGTTAATATTTTGAAAACCCTAACCTACAGAGTACAGACCTCGCTGAGATAAACAACGTTCTACAACGTCTCTGAAAACTGAACTCGGAAATACGGAGATCGGACTGATCGGAGATTCTCGATTCCGTCCCCGCTTTGTCGAAGGCTTCTTCAGCAGGGTGGTCTAGCCCATCCGTGACACAGCTTACTCCAGACTCGAGTAAGCTTTGTCCGTGTTTCAAATTGTTTCATGTAGTTTACACGTGTATAATTTTGTTTTTATGTCTTCAAATCAATCAAATCAATCGTAATTCTATTAATTAATTAATTCTACTCATGTGTTTACTGTTTATTTAATTTTATATTCCAGATTCCCATCTTTCTATATTATTGTGAAATAATTTAAACTTTCAAGGGATGTTGAAAGTATACCAATGTCAATAATATCAATATTAATTTTAAAACTAATCTTGGTAAACACTTATTTACTTGTACTTATTTATTAAAGCAATAAATATAATTTTTATTTCTGCAAGGCGCTTGCGCTGTCTCGTATGTACAAAGCCAGAAAGGCAAAGAGCGTGGCTGCGCACGTGGCCCGGCACCCACCACGCTACGCATAACCACGATAACTAATAGTTCCACGGTTAGAAGAGTTAGAATTGCTGCACTTACTTGCACTGTAATTTTGCACCACGGTTGCGCTGTTAGTATATATTAGTATACATAATTAGAACTTCTCATTGTATTATTGTTGTTATGTAATATATAATGTATTTAATTAATTACATATTACGTAATTATATCTTCAATAATTTCTATAAACGATAAATAACGAACTTTGGAACTGCGTGTTTTTCTTCTTCTAGAAAACAGCTGGGTCACCCTGCCACCTCTGACCACCCGCCACTGGTATAAGAACAAAATGTCGGCAATATTTGCAAACATAGTTATATTTTGAGAAGCTAATGACCACAATCTATTAAATAATTTAAGTGTGGCAAAATTTCAAGGGATCAGTGATAATTTTATCAGTCCAAGACTATCAGGTAAGCGCTCCATATTTTATTGCAAGAAATAGGAAATATGCACAATAAGTATAGATATAATATGAAATGAAATATATGTAGTAAAGTAAATTATGTATTATATAAATTAATATCAACGAGAATATTTTTTCCATAGATTTAAATGTAAATGGACCACTTACTAATAAATATAAATTCATTAACATTTGATGTATTTGGAGTTATATAAGAATTTATGGTGTCTAATCTGTTATAATTACTTTCCATTAAATCCTATTATTTAGACCTACTTAGTTACACTTAATCAATTAATATGATTATTCACTTTACTAAATATCGGTTTATTATTCTTTATTATTACAAAATAATATATGTATATAACAAAATAAAATCTAAATAATTAATTAAACTCTATCTAAGTATTAAAAACAATAATTTCCTTAATTTGGCAGTTATAAACTAGATCCGATTTAATATATACTAAACACTTAGGTAACATTCCGCAATAAACCTGTTTATAGCGATAACTGATATTTACGTCAAATGTAAACAAAAGTGTCGAAAACATTGGGGCTATCGTTAGGAGCCGGAAGTCGCTCGTTTTTCTTTCCTTTCAAAATTATTTATTACTATATTATCTGTTAATAAATAACTGTATACAAGTTCGATTGCATGTACTGTTTTTTATACGTTTTACGTAATATTCATAATTTTTTTATTAAATGATTTCTTGAAAATTTTCTAAATGTTGTCAAAAAACCACCTAGACATAAAAGAATATTCGATTTTCAGGATGAATCTTCTAGGGAACTTTTAATAATAAAGAAACATTTTTTTTTAAATTGAAGATAAATTTATTGTAAATATGGTGAAGTGAACACAATTTAAGAATCTTTAAAACTGGAAGAGATATGCCCGCCGGAAGTGGAGCGTCTATTTCGCGGCCTGGTCTGCGGTTCCCCTTCTCGTGTTAAAACTGATCATCTGAAATTAAAGATAATAATAATAAGCTATCATAAAGTTAAATTGCATACGAAACAGATTGACGTTCGCCGTTTCGCACATGGAGTTATTATCGTAATTTGTTTAAACAACTTTAGCTATTTGTGAAAAATGTGATCGTCATTCTGTTAACAGTGGCTTAATGCGTCAATGTGCCCAATTTCAAATGAATCTGTCGATTGGTTCTCGAGACATTACGGGCACTGTTTTGAATTCAAAGGACGATGGACTTTTTTCAGGGTGATGAATTTTCGTGCTTGATTCATCTTCCTCAGCGCAAGAAATTTTGTGTGTGTACATTATTACAATATAGGAAGAAAAAAAATGCACGAAACAATGATTCCTCAAGGTTGTCGCTGATTAGTTAAGTAGCTCATCCTTTCGCACCCAACGAGGGCGATCATTGAGGGGCGCACGTAACAGCATTAGCCGCCCTCTACCCCGTGACTGAAATCTTTGTGTCTGAAAATTTTAAAGATATTGACTTGAGACATTCAGAATATATTCTCAAGCCTTCATGCTATAATAATATACAGAAAAGAATTATCGAATGTTTTGAAAAATTTAGATGAATGTAGGCCCCTTAAAAGACGTACACGAACATAAAAAATACATACACATATATTTTCAGATTTTGAGTTAGTTGAACTGTCGCCTCATCACATTTTTTTATTACAACCCCTTTTTTATAACATAAATTCTCAAAAATTCTCGAACATAAACATCAAAGGAAATTGATGTTCCAGCAACTCCGAGGTGCCTGAAGATATTCTTAAACTCCATGTACTATGGCTTAATTGATTGTTTATGTTACATGATCTATCAAGATGTTTTTGAATAAGCAACTGACAAGTCTCCTAGTAACATAATTATCTGTCACCATGTCCAGTCGTCATTAACATTAAACAAATCACTTTTATTTACATTGTATTGCTTATTAAATGCAGTCTTTAAAAATTCTGCCCAACAAAGTTAACAGTAATAGTAACAGAATAATTATTCAATTTACTGATCTCATATTTCTGAAACAGTTTGTCTCTCCTATTTCCTATTTCTTGTTATTTTTCTCTATGGGTAAAAAATATCTTATTAGATATTAATGTACCTTTTTCAACCACGGACAGATTTTATTTAGTTTTAAATTAAAAAAATATAGTGTGTTGTACAACATAATGTTTAGAGAAAATATCAACTAGATTGCCTGACGCGAGTTGGATTCCTTGTATCTCTGTAGTTGCAACATATATTTTTTTTTCTATCCACTATGAAAAATTTCTTATAGTATGCAGATACTGATAATGATATTGGTTCTGATATTTACATGACTGGATAGCGTCTCTCATACATATTCGCATCAACCACATCAACTGCGTTGGCAAAACATGTATGCGTCAACCAAAGCTTAAAATACATTATGCCTAACATAACTACGGTAAATATGGTAATACTTTGTGGGGATGTAGATTAATTCAGCCGGAACTTGGTTACAGGATGGTAAAAAAATAAACTTCGTTTAAACGTCTTGCGTTCTTAAGAATAGAAGAAAGTGAAAAATCTTTGAAGCAATCACACTAAAAAGTGTGTATCAGTTTTCAAGATACTTGCTACTAATAGAAACTTCAATAAAGTAACAACTACATTAAATTAAAATACAAATAATATTATTTTTTACTTATATTTAATTTTATTTTAAAAATAAATAAAAAAGATCGGATGAACTACAGAAACACTGTTTTTTTGTTTCCATTACGCACCAATATTTGTAAATGTACATTGTAGAATAATTTGTAGTTTCCAAAACCGAGGTTCTGTGCAACTAAATGTTACCTCAATCTTTGCGTCGCCCCTGCGTTTAATCGGTTTGAAATATACATACAACTGTGGGGGATTTACCGAAACAGAGTTGGCCAGTTGTTGGAGATGTTCCGGTTTTATACTATTCGGGTATTTACATGGTCGCTGTAGTACGTTTTTAAGGTGTGTACGTTTACTCGTGACTCATGTCGTGCGTTTTTATTTTGCTTTAAAAATGCCTAGAAGTTGTAAAAATACACCACAAAAAGTTATAAATATACAAGTTATAAATATACACAAAATATATTTTGTTATAAACTTAACACCTGGTTCAAGAAACGTTATTTATGTAAATTTTGTTGATCCGTAAAAAATGCTTTTGCCGCCACTTCATATTAAATTATGATTAATAATGTAAAAGCTATATATAAAAATGGAAATTGTTTTAAGTACTTATGTGGCAAATTTCCAGCTCTTTCTGAAGCAAAATTAAAGAAAGGCATTTTCGTAGGATCACAAATGAGAAAATTAACGAAAGACCAATAGTTTAAGGAAACAATGACAGAAATTAGAGAAGGACCTTGGATATGCTTTAAAAATATAACAGACAAATTTAAATCTTGATGCTGTTAGTAAGGAGCAAGGTGAAAGGTTCCATCAAGACATAAAAGAGATGTATGGTACCAGAGTCGATGGGATGTAGCGATGATAGCAAATTACTGCTGAATGCTGAAAAGAGAACATCTAACGAATGATTATACAAGAAAAACTACAAAACGAAATATTTTGTTAAAAAGGGAGAGATTTTAAAAGAAAAAATAAATTAGAGACTCAAAACTATTTGTGTTGTTGCTCTTTACTATATTTTTTAAAGTTTATTAAATATAATGTTTATTAGAATGTAGTTTTTCTTTTAGTTTTTAATGTATTTTAATTATTCAGTTAATCAACCTTACGCGAGGGGCAAAAGCGGAAGGTATATATGAAATCAGCGTAAATGACTGACTTGTACTTATTTATCAAACCCAAATCAACTTTCAAAATGTTAAAATTTGTAGGCTTGTGTTATCATCTAGAGCCCTCGGTGAGTTATAGTTTATTTCATCCCTATTTGCCAAATAAAAAATCCCAAACGGCTCTTATCTCATACCGTGACTTGTTTTTATAGCTAGGCTTAGGTAGACTGTTCTATTTATCGGCAAGATAAGAGTTTCTTATTTGGCAAATTGCGATGAAATGAATAGTACACAAACAAAAAAAAAATATATTTGTGCGTCAATCAATCTTTATAAAATTAGAGATATGCGAAACTTCATCACAATGTACATCGAAACACGTCCCGGCCGTTTCGGCGAACCCATATACCAATAAAATGTATTTAAAACAAGTCACATAAGATATTTTTATAGGAATATATCCAAATTAATATTTCACATGGTCCACGGTTCAGCGCGATGAATATTTCAACAATTTCGCAGGAAAAATTACGAGGTACATATGTACGTAGGTACATACGTACAGAGACGAATTCCATAAGCGGAGGCACGCGTGACACTTTTACATAAAAATCGGTTAAATTTCAAGGAAGTCGGAGATAAATCAAGCGCGGTATCGCCCATATGTTATACGCGATTCGGAAATGAGCGGAGCAGAGAGAGGTCAACTTGTAAACGGTGATGACCCCCTCAAGAACACATAAATTAAAAATTAAAAAGGAGTGGCATTGATGTCAATGAAAGGAGTCAATGTCGCAGCAATTTGTCGCAACTATTGTTACGCTGCTTCCGAAAAACGCTGACCGGAGTATTTATTTCGTATCCCACACCTCTTGCTGAAACTTTTCTTCACCACAAAAATTGATGGGTTATACAGGGTGGCCGCAAATTACACCGACAACGCTTGACTGTATATTAATGATGATAAATAAAGGGAAAAAGTTTAATAAAAAATTTTTAGTTTAGAGTTATAGGCTTTCAAAGTTTTCCAAGAAAAAAGAGGTATCTAATTAATAACTCCATAATCCCTCCACCGATCGGGTTGAAATTTGGAACACTAATTTGGGCCAGTAAGGCCCATTATTTTTTTAAATATTAGTGAAACTGATGCACTGGGTGGTAGTTTTCTAGGCGTATATCCTTTTAGTGGTCGGAACTTTTACCGTTGTCGTATTTTTTTTTAGTGGATAGCAGCAGTGAAAAGGACATTTCATTGTAAAGAAAAACTGTCTCTTGCGAAAATCGGCTACAGATATCCATTTTTGAGAAAAATGACTATTTACAAGTCTGGTTGCTCCGTTTTGTGATATGAAAGTGCCACTGATTAAAAACTTTGGATTCACTAGGCGATAAAAACAGAATGTTGTTTGCTATTACGAGGGTGGATCAAATATAAACGAGCCTTTGTTCATCAAACATTTATTTTGAAAAGTTTCACAAAAACACAAATTTCTCTATGTTTCTACATATCCCCCTTCTTGTTTGTTTATACATTTTTCCCAACGGATTGGTGGTTTTCTCATCCCGTTTTCATAAAAATGAGCAGGGCCGGTGTCTAACCAGGTGCACACAAACACTTCCACCTGTTCATCGGTCTGAAATCGCTCGCCTCCTAGTGACTCTTTGAGAGCCCCAACCATGTGGAAAACACAAGGTGACAAATCTGGGCTATATGGAGGGTGTTCCAGCTGATTCCAGTGCATTTCACCGATTTTGGCCTGCGTTAAAGCTGCGGTATGAGGCCTAGCGTTATCGTGCAAGAGTAACACGTCACAAATGGGGTGTGTCCTCCTTTTGCGGCGATAAGCAAGTTTTACCTGATTGAGGAGGTTACAGTAGTAGGCTGCGTTAATGGTTCTTCGCTCATGCAAAAAATCGACCAACAACACCCCTCTCCAGTCCCAGAAAACCGTGGCTAAAACTTTGCCTGCAGACAGACGTGTTTTCGGCTTCACTGGGTTTGATTCATCTTTGCGTCGCCACTCCATGCTTGCCCGTTTTGATGTTGGGGTGTAATGGTATACCCACGTGTAGTACCCTCGTACTAGCATCAAGCTAATGTCATTGTTGTTACTTGCTCTAGTTGATGGCGTATCGTTACCGACTTATTCTACTTTTATTTAACTGATTTTGGTAGTTTTTCAATTTAGTTCTAGTTTAGACTAGTTTAGCTAGTTTATTTAGTAAATAACTTTTTATTAAATCGCTTTATTAAAAGTAGACTATTCATTCAATGAGTTTTCTGACATGTATTTAATATTAGGTGAATGTTGGATGAACTGTTGAGATGCTACGCGATTGTACAGGTAAAGATTCCCGAATTGTCGAACATCTCACCACACAACGTTGGCTTCGGTTGACAGAAAATTAAGAGAATGTGGTTCTCTTCTCTCTTCCATATTCCGGAGGCCGGGGAGTCAGATGATTCTGATAGGGCTGAAGATGAGATTATAAATAATGATCCAACAGATGATTCCAGTGACGATGGACATTCCGATAACGCTCAAACTTTTGTCTGGAATGATACTCGTGCCATTGATTACGAGGTGCCTTGAAGATGAGATTATAAATAATGATCCAAGAGATGATTCCAGTGACGATGGACATTCCGATAACGCTCAAACTTTTGTCTGGAATGATACTCGTGCCCTTGAAAATTTTATATTTTCGGGGAATCCCGGCCTACGTGTACTGCATCCTGGTAATATCCCATATGATTTATTTTCCTTATTGATCACGGATGAATTATTGAATCATATCGTCGAGCATACAAATTTATATGCCGAGGAAAATTTTCTTAACAAATTAACGAAAGAAAAATCTCGCATTACTGAATGGAAGGATGTTACTCTAGAGGAGCTCAAAGTTCTTCTTGGGATTTGGATCCATATGGGAAATGTACGGATAAATCGTTTGCAGGATTATTGGAAAAAGGATGAAATTTTTGCGATTCCTGGTCTACAAAAATATATAAGTAGAAACAGATTTATACTGATAATGCGATATTTACATTTCTCTAAAAACCCAACACTATCCTGGAACTAAGTAGGAACTATCCTGGTTACGGTGATCGCCTTCATAAAATAAGATTTTTGCAGGACTATATCAATCGAAGAATGGCAGAGATGTATTACCCCGGAAAGCAGTTATCGTTGATTGAATCCATGGTTTTGTGGAGAGGAAGATTGGGGTTTCGTCAATTTATAAGAGAGGAAAAACATAAATTCGGAATGAAACTTTACATATTAGCTGAACCAAATCGATTGACATTGCGTCGCTTTGTATACAGTGGTGCTCAAGGAGAATTAGGCAGTACAGGTCATGCTGACAACGTAGTTATGTCACTGATGGAGGGTTTAGAAAATAAGGGACATGCACTTTATATGACAAGTTTTACAATAGTGTTACTCATTGTAAACAACTATTGAAAAACCAAACCTATGTTACCGGCACTCTTAGAAAAGGAAGAAACGGAACCCCAAAGACGTTATCAACTGCAAAATAGGAAAAGGTGAAATTATGACCAAATATAGTAAGGGAGTTGCAGTAAGTAAATGGCGGGGTAAGAGAGATGTTTTGATTTTATCGACGGAATTTGAAAAAGAAATTACAGAAGTTAAGAGAAAAAGAGGAGACGTTGTGAAGAAACCAAATGCTATTGTTATGTACAATGAGCACATGTCTGGAATCGACAGACAAGATCAGATGCTTGCATACTACCCAAGCGAAAGGAAAACGCTGAGGTGGTACAAAAAAACTAGGAATTCATTTCCTATCTACGATGTTCCTAAATAATTAAATTTTCTTCAAAGCATCAACGCCTAATACCAAAATGAGCTGTTACGATTACCTCATAACAGTAATCAAAACGCTTTTGCCGAAAAAAAAAACTTACATCCTTTACAAAGACCTGCAATGTTGCAACACTTTCTACTCAAGCTGGATAGGAAACATAGAAGGAGATGCGGAGTCTATAGCAAAGAGAACATTAGGATGATGACACAATATTACTGCTCAGCTTGTGAAAACGAACCAGGGCTTTCTTTAGAGAAATGCTTTTCGGAATACCATAAATAAGTATTTTACATTTACCTAAATATATTTTTGAGTTCCCTATTTTTACTTTATATTTATAGACTGATGTTTTCTCATATTATAGTATTTTACCTTTCAACCTGTAATCAAAAGTTTTATTTTATACGTTGTTTTCTATATTTCGTTTTTTTTATAGTTTGCTTGAAATTTTTCTGTTTTTTTATTCAACAATATTGAAGTTTATTTATTTATTTCCTCAAATATATTTTTCACTTTATCATCATGAGGTCATCAGTTCTAAGACTGGTTGGACGCTAACCTCCAGCTTCTCCTATCTTATGCTAACCTACGCATTTCGCTAATTGTGCTACAACCCACATCCCTTACTATTTGCGAGCAGTAGTCTAATCTAGGCCTACCTCCGCCTTTCTTCACTCCTATTTTTGCTTCCAAAATATCGCGGACTATTCCCCCATGTTTCAGCAAGTGGCCTACCATCTCTTCTTTATGTTTTTCCACATACTTCTTTTCTCGCCGACTTTCTCCAATACTTCTTCGTATCTAACCCTATCAGTCCATGGTATTTTCATCATTCTTCGGTAACACCACATATCAAAAGCTTCTAATTTCTTCCTACTTGCTTCCCCTACAGTCCAGGTTTCGCAACCGTATAGTGCCGTGCTCCATACATATGTTTTCAAAAAATTTCTTCCTTGTTTCTAAGTTTATTACCCCCGAGCATAAAAGTGATTTCTTTTTGTTAAAAGCTACTCGACCCTGCGCTATTCTTTGTTTTATGTCTTTATCGCTTCTTCCATCCCAATTTATTTTACTTCCTAAATAAGTGAAGTCTTTAACTTCCTCCAATCTTTCATTATTAATTTGTACTTTCGTTTTTGCTCTGCTCTCGCGCCCTCTGCACACTAACACTTTAGTTTTGTTTTTATTCACTCTCATTCCGTATTCCTCTGTCAACACTGCCTCCATTTCGTTCAATGCTGATTCTAATTCCTCCTTACTAGATGTTAATACTGCTATATCATCCGCGAATCTCAGCATCTTTAGTTTCTGTCCCTGTACTTTAATCCCGAAATCCACTCTATCTTTTACCACATTAATCGCCTCTTCGATGTACAGATTAAAAATTAGTGGTGATAGCGTACATCCTTGTCATACTCCTTTTCTAATACCTACTTCCCTTTTTTCCCCTTCTACTTCTATAACAGCAGTTTGCTTTTTGTATACATTGTGTACTACTCTCCTATCTCTATACTTCTTTCCCGCGCTTTTTAGTATCTCGAACATTTTTTCCCATCTTACGTTAGCAAAAGCTTTTTCTAAATCTACAAATCCTATATAAGCGTTCTTTCCTTTTTCTATTGTGTTCTCTAACATTACTCTTGCGCTAGAATAGCTTCACGAGTTCCCCTATTTCGCCTAAACCCGAATTGGTCTTCTCCTAGTATTTCCTCAGCTCTATTTTCCATCCTCTTCTGCACTATTCTGGTTAAGATTTTTGACGCATGGGAGGTTAGGCTAATCGTTCTAAAGTTCTCGCATTTGTCGGCTCCTCTCTTTTTCGGTATAGTAACGATAATGATCCTCTTATAATCCTCCGGCATCTCGCCCGTTTCGTATTTGTATTTTACCAGTTCAAACATCCTATTTACTACTTTCTGTCCCGCACATTTCAAAATTTCCGCCTGTATTTTATCTACACCCGGCGCTCTATTGTTCTTTAGCCCCCTTAGTGCTATTTTAAATTCCTCTCTCAATATAGGTTGTCCTACATCTTCCCTATCGATGCTAGATTATTCCTCTAATATCTTTCCTAATTCCTGACCCTCGTATAAATTTCCTAAGCACTGCTTCCATCTATCCGCTTTCTCCTCTCTTCCGATCAGTATGTCCCCCGATTGACTGCTAACGTTTCTACTTATTGTTCCTATATCCCTGAAGTTCCTCTTAATTATTTTGTAAGCCTCATCGGTCTTACCTACTTGCAGCTTATCTTCTACTTTTTTGCGTTTATCCTCTAGCCATTGTTCTTTCGCTTTTCTACATTTTCTAATGATTTCCCACTTTATTGCCTTATAAGTTTTTAGTCCTTCCTCGTCTCTTGTGTTTTTGTAGCTTCGTCTCTTTTGCATTAAGTTTAAGATTTCGTCCGTTATCCAGGGCTTCCTAGCTTCCCTTTTCTCGTGTTCTAATACGTCCGTAGCCGCGGAATCTAGACTATTCTTGATACCCTCCCACTCAGTTTCTGCGTTCTTGATTTCGTCATTACTCGCTTTATTTATTAATTGATCTGTTTTCTCCTGGAACTTATCTTTCATATTCTGATCCCTCAATATGTCTACATTTATATGTTTCTTATCCTTCGGGGTTTTCAGAGTTTTGAACTTTAATCTAGCTTTCATGACTACCAAGTTGTGGTCGCTGTCTACATCTTGCTCATGGATAACTCTTACAGTCTTTTACTTGATTTCTAAATCTCTTCCTAACCAGAATGTAGTCTATCTGATACCTGTCTATCCCTCCTGGCATTTTCCAGGTGTACCGTCTCCTAACGTAATTCTTGAACAATGTGTTCGCGACTACCATCTTGTGCTTTTCACATAATTCTAGCAGTCTGCTACCTCTCTCGTTTCTGTTTCCTAATCTATAAGGACCTACAAATTATCTTTCTTTCCCCTCACCTACGACTGCGTTAAAATCTCCCACTATTATTAAATTATCATGACTCTTCGCAAATCTTATTACCTGCTCTATGTCCGAATAAACGGCTTTTAACTCTTCTTCACTGCGGCTAGAAGTAGGCATGTATACTTGCACTATTACTGTTTTTACTGGCTTCGAATCTAACCTGACCATCATTACTCTCTCGCTGTATTGTAGCTATCTACACACTGTCCTGCGTTCTTCCACATAACGATTCCTCCTCCCGCGTTTCCATTTACCGATCCTGTGTGTATTATCCTATAGTCACCGCTCCAAAAATCTCTTACTTCCGGCCAGCGCATCTCACTTATACCTACTATATCTAATCCTAACCTATCCATTTCTATCTTCAGATTCTCTAGCTTCCCTGCCTGTCTCATGCTTCTGATATTCCACACTCCGACTCGTGTAATGCTACACTTCTTACTATCCCTACTATTGCACTCGATCACGTCTCCCGGAACAGTCCTCACCCGGAGATCCGAACGAAGGACTATTTTACCTCCGGTGTTTTTTGCCCCAGGAGACGCCATCATTATTTGGGATAAGCTTTCTGTTAGCTGTTCTGAGGATTATAATGTGGTGGTTTCCTCTAGCCTTCCACATCGCAGTCGTGTGTGTCATAGCACCATACCAACCCCCACGGTTTCTGCCACTATGACTACTCTTAGTCTGGTTTTTCAATAAGGATCCCCCCACTATGGTTAAACCTATGGTACGGCTCCTTAAATCATTAAAACGCGCAAGCCGACCCACCCGTTCTAGTTTGCACTAGAACTTCGTCAAGGTGCAAGTCCTATCGGATGGGTTTTCACTTTAATTGTGACAAAAAAATGTTCGTGTCACACTTTGTGTTCCACCGGCTTCTGACAACAATTTTGCAACCAGAGGCCGATGGCACACGCTGTGTCTCAGTACATAAAAACGACCGGAAATAAGCCAAAATATCCTACAGTAGTTGTCAATCAGAAAAAAAGGCAGAAACCATTTTTTTACAATTTCGCTCCCGGCTTTTGACATGTGCACAGCAACAGCAAAAGCGGTCGGCAATCACCGTGTTAAAAGCCTATAACTTGGAAATTAAAAATTTTTTATTAATTTTTTTTTCGTAGATCGTATATATTTATCATCGTGAATATACAACCAAGCGTTGTCGATGTAATTTACGTACACCCTGTATAAAGTGCCAAAATAAATCAGCTATTGTGTCAAATTGTAATTTTATACACACTTTTTAAAGACCGTAAACGCTAGCCACGTAACTAGACGAAAAAGCATGCATTTAATAGCCATTCTCAGTAAATACCAGAACTGTGCACAGTAATATATACAGCTTACACTCGACGACTCATCTGTAACCAAATATCAGGAAAAGAATTTTTATTTGGTTTGATTTTTTACAAGGAAAGAAAGTATCCCGAGCTAGTGTGAGAAAGTTCTGTTTGTTAATTTAATGTGATGAATAGATTCATTAGGTAATTTATTCTTAACATCTCTAATTAGACTTACATACTTTTACTTGCCGTAAGAGATGCAACATACAGAGTGAATCGATTATTATCCTAACATGAATTGAGACTATCACACCTGTAGGCATTTTGTAGGAAATGTTATGTAATGAAATTATTTATATTTAATTTTAAGCATTCACACAAAAACTAGTGGATTACTTGAAATCGTCGATTTCGGAAACGCTAGTTGTGGCAAATCTTTGCTGCAATTATAAAAATAATTCAGATGTAACTTAGTAGGAAACGTTTTTTATTTATCTAATAATGCATTTCTTAAAATTTAACGCTTTTAAAATTAGTTTTTTTAATAAATGTCATAATTCAATAATTTTAAGTCAAGTAACGTAGTGGAAAACGATTCGTCTTTTGATATCGGGGGTCTCGGGTTCATTTCTAAGCGGCAATGATCGGGGTCTTTTTCACATGACTACTTGAATTTCGGTTCGAATTCGAATTGGCATGTATGGTTAGATCTTCTGACAGTAAATTATCCCTTAATTAACTCGAAGAAGGACTCCAAGTTGTTTCCTAGATTAATCTGGGACAGTAATGCCGATTGCTTCAAGCTGATCTAGATTGCCGAATCGGACTAATCCGGGTGGAGGATCCATTCCTACATAAGTCAGCTGGATGTGTTTTATGTATTTATGTATACGAAAAAGAAATGTATAAAGAAAGATACACGGTTTGGTGCGAATTTTGGAGTGGTGAAGTAATTGGACCAAACTTCTTTGAAAATAAAGCTAGTAATGCTATCACAGTAAATGGGCATCACTATCTTGGCACATTAAATAACTTCTTTTTCCACCAAACTTATTATTTAGATTTGAACATGTGGTTTCAGCAAGACGATGTAACGTGTCATTCAGCACGTGCAACCATGTTCTCTATTGAATACCAAATTTCCTGACTATGTTGTCTCGCGGATTGCTGACATCAAATGGCCCGCAGATTAATTTGATTTAACACCACTCGACATTAGTACTTAGGGTTATGTTAAGGGAAATGTGTACGCCATTCAGTCAGCAACAATCAATGACTTCAAAGCAACCATTCAATGTGTCATTCAGAAAATGGAGCCAGTTTTATGTGCCCGTGTTATGGACAATTTTGCTAAATGAATTACATCATGCCAGATGGGTCGAGGATGCCACATAAACAATATTCTTTTCCATTCGTAGTCGTATCATCTCCGTTTTATGTCGAAGAATAAATAACCTCAATTTCTAAATTTTTGATTAGTCTTATTCACAAATCAAATCTTACGGTTCAAAATTAGACACCCTGTACTTGAACATTTTGGGTTTATTTGTCTTTTGTTAACTCTCAAACAAAAATATAATATAAACCGGAAATAAATATAGAAAATATTATACCTGTTATTTATACATGAAAATAAATGGATGTTAAAATTATTCTGAACACTATGAGGTCAATTTATTTATGTCTTCATGTAATCCCGGGCCTGTTTGTCACATCTGTATAAACAATAAGATTTATGACGTCATTAAAGACACGGTATCATTATTACTTATATATTTAGTAATTTTTTCATCATTTAGGCGATGGCGAAGAAAAAAACTCAACGTTTTAGTAGATAACCTAATTGATTAATGATCTTAAGACTGAATAAAAAATCGAGGTTTTACGTCATTATTATAAACATTTAGAAAACATATGAACAACACGGATGGTGATTAAACAAAAATATATAAAACACGATCAAAGACACTCAAATCTAAAAGAGGCTTTGACATTTTACTTGTATTGCGTCTTGGGCTTTTCGTCAATTAAATTAATAAAATATGATTTCTTACGTTTCGGTTCTATATAATCATCTTCAGATAGTGTTATAAATTTCTTTTTAAGTTATTCTTATTTCTTTTTAAGTTTTAAGTTATTATTTACATTATTATTAATAGCTCCTTACGTTTCATATTAAGTATGGAATATAACGTCGTTCAAATTTCCGCCGCGACTACGTGCCATTAAGCAAGGCACATATTCAGGAGGCAAAATTTTCGATGACAATGATTTAAGATAGTTCCAAAGGAAGAAGTCTAAATGCGTTAAATCGCACGATCTCGGAGGCCAGTTCAGGTCACCGCTACGCGAGAAAACCATGCCCTCAAATCGCTCGTGCAGTATGTCCATCGTAGCATGCGCTGTTTAACACGTAGCGCCATTCTGTTGGAACCACATGCCGGCGGTTTCCATATCATCCGGTTTAGGCCACAAGAAGTTGCTTACCATCAATCTGTAGTACTCGCCGTTGACGGTTATGGCAATGCCAGTTTCGTTTTGGAAGAAGTACGAACCGATTATTCCGCCAGACCAAAATCCGAACCAATCAATGACTTTCTTGGAATGCATTTGATGCTGGTGTATCTCATGTAGATTGGTATCGTCCCAAGTTCAACAATTTAGCTCATTCACGTATCCATTCCTCCAAGAATGGGCCTCGTCGCTAAAAATGATTTTTTTGAAAATCGAAATTTGACTCAACTTCCAACTCCTCCAGAGCCCAATCAGCGAACACACGACATTATCTATGGCCATTTTCCTTAAGTTCCTGGGTCAGTTGGATTTTATAAAGGGTGCAGACCCAAGTCCTGCCGCAAAATTCGCCAAGTTGAAATCGCAGAAAGGTCAAGTTCTTGTGAACGAAATTAACTGCCTCCGATTCTCCCGTACACTTTCACGCACAGCGGCGATATTTTCAGCAGATCTTGCAATCCGACAAGGAGTATTTTTAAGGAGTAGTTATCGAAAAAGAGTTGAAAGACCCTTCACTCGATTTAATGAATCACTCGATTTATGTTGCCATTTGAATATTGTTAAGAGAGTAGTTGTCGAAGAAGGCCGCAGAAATCTTTTAAATGATATATCACTTGGCTTATGTTTCCATTTGAATATTATTACGGAAAGAGTTGTCAAAAAAGGATTGGGAAACAATTCAAATGATGTGTTACTCGACCTATGCCCTCATGTGAGAGTTTTTAAGGCAATATTTATCGAAAAAGATTTGAAAGACTCTTCAAATCACGTATCACTTGACCTATCTCCCCATTAGAATATTTTTGGGCGATTAGTTGTAGGAAAAGGGTCGAGAGACACTTCAGATGATGTATCACTAGACCTATATTCTCATGTAAATATTTTTAAGGGAATAGTTGTCCACAAATGGTCAAGAGGCCCCTTAACTGATGTATATCGGCCTATATTCCCATTTGAATATTTTTAAGAAATTAGTTATTTTGGAGACGGGACATCAGTGACAGTATGTTATGTCAAAATATGAAAACAAAAATGTACATGTCACCATATTTTCCTGCAAAAATTGTTTCAACAGTTATTTTACTTACGTAGAACACCCTATACTTAAACAACTGTATTTAAACCAAACAAAAGTTAATTTGTCATAGGTATTAGAGAATATATTTGCCCCATTTCCCTTATGATATATATAAAGATTTATCGACCATTTATAAGTTTCATGTTTAATAATTATATCCGATTAATGTCTCCATGAACATTCAATTTATTTATAGGTTCGTTTAAATATTGCATTGTTCATATTCAATTAGTTTGAAATAACAACTAATTGTATTATTAATGTTTACTCATAGTCTATTGATGATAATTAAAATGTGGATTATCAGTAGAGTAAATCAGGCAAACGTGCCCCAGTCAATAACGTGGCCCACTTGCGACACTAACAGATGCATTTTGAATTTGCCGCTAAATTCATCCCAACGGGTTAGTGGACACAAGTACGACTGCGATGTAACAACACAGTACCGGTTTTATATTTGTTTTAAGTGAGAAAAAGTGATTAAAAGATACGTACGACGGTGTGAATTTGTTTTGTATCTGTTTTTACGCCAAGTTAAAGTGTTTGCTTTATATTTTCTACATTTTTAAAGTTTAAATCCAAATCTAACCTTTTGATTTTTGTATGCCTATAATTATATTCCTCTTTTGGTAAACTTTTTTTGTCATATTCAAGTGCGGCACATTACCCTGAACATTGGCTAATGTTCCCTGATTTGTTTCGGGTAATGTACCCCATCTGTGGATTATTTTTAAATTAATATTTTTATGAATTTCTAATGTATTATTATATTTCAGGAAATGGTCAGAAAGGTCGAAGCTATAGATTCAAGAAAATGGAGAGAAGAAAATATGATAAAAGCGATAGAAGATGTGATAAGCAAGAAAATGGGAGTAAATGTGGCGAGCCATATATATATGACATATCATCACGAACCTTACGTAGACACATCCTCAGGTGCTGGAAAAGTAAGCAGAACGCTGGTAGACCTTCCGAATTAGGATATAAAGATGAGTTGAGACTTTTGGCTCACATTAAAGGTCTCGAATCTATCGGATTTCCTCTGGACTAATCGACACTACAGTCTATTGCTTACGACTTTGCAGATAAGCTAGGATTGCCACACATTCAATAATGAGAAAAACAAGCAGGCCGGGATTGGTTTCAAGGGCTTATGAAGAGGCACCCAGATCTAAATAAAAGAAAAATGGAAGGCTCGTCGCTGGGGAGAGCTAATGGTATGAATCAACATAATGTCAATAAATATTGTGAAATGTTGTTGAAAGTACTGACTGATAATGATTTGATTGGTAAACCGGAAAGAATCTACAATATGGACGAGAGCGGCATTCAAGTTAATAATAAAACCGGGCGCGTACTAGCCAGCAAGGGTGCAAAATGTGTTAATACTGTAACCAGCACCGAAAAAGGTGAAAATATTTCTTTGATTGCGCGTTGCAATGCTGAGGGCACTTTTCTTCCACCTGTATTGATACTTAACGGAAAATATAAAAAAACCTGAATTTTCTAAGTGTCTACCGCCTGGATCAGAGATGTGTTTATAAATCAAAAATCATCTTACATTAACGCTGAACTATTTTTCAACTGGATGAGGGATCATTACATTCCACGAAAGCCAGACGGGAAAGTTCTTCTGATTCTAGATGGCCATTCTTCTCATTCCAATTCATATAAAATGCTACAGTTGGCTAACTAAAACGACGTTATCATCCCTTGTCTACCCAGCCACACTACCTATGTTCTCCAATCATTATGCAGGAGTTTTTTAAGCCATTTGATCCACTTGGTTTATTAAAAACAAGGGAAGGTCAATACCTTTAAGTCGATACCATATTTCAAAAATGATTGGTGATGCCTGGTACAAGTCTGCAATACCAGCAATTGGCCTTTCAGGATTTAAATCAACAGGGATCCTAATTTGATCCTAATGCTATTCCTAAATACTTTCTCAGCATTTTTAATGAATCAGTTAGAAACAGTGATGAAAATCCGTAACCAGTAAATGATGATCCGCAGTCAATTCAGAATATAAATTAATTTTCTTTGCTGAGTACCTCCACATAATCGATGAATCAAAATGTCCAGATGCCTACACCGCATGCTTCTGTTGTTTCACAGGAAGAAACATTAACTAAGACCTTACAAATCATTAGTCCATTGCCTGTTATACATTATAAATTAAGTAAAAGGAAACAAAACGTTTTGACATCAAAAAGTCATTTAACAAGTCAAAACTATTTGAAGAAAAAATAAATCGCACGAGAAAAAGTTGATTACTGTACCATCAAAACGTAAGAAGAATTTTTCAAAAGCTTCTTTTTCTTTATCGGAAAGTGAAGAAGAGTTACAGTTCAGCGAATCTAGTGAAAAATGTTCCGATGAAAACAACAACACTTGTATCACAAAGCTTACTACCATACGAAAAATAAATCAAAAGTGACTGCATTCAGTGTTTGCAGTGTTCTGGCTGCTTACATGAAGATTGAACAAACTTTTCAGAGAAATGCAACAATTGCGGTGGCAAAAATAAAGCAAATGGAAAAAAGACAAAAAAATAAAAGGCTTTACTGGGGCACATAAAACTGATGTATCCGAGCAATGTGCCCCACCCTAGATTTTAAGAAATTGTTGACCTCAGCTGTTTTAATTACATTTTAGAAGATTTTTCTAGTTTTTGTTGTGCAAATTAAGTCAGAGGTTAAGACTAATTACTTTAATAAACATATTCTAAATAATACCGTTTTTTATTTCAATTTTTCGAATGGTGGGGCACGATTGGCAGGTTTACCCTACACTATTTCCCAAGAGGAACATTATGCTTACAGGCGACTGCCTAAACCTACTTATTAACAAAAATAAAAGGCGATACACTCAAGGCGATACGTTTAACGAGAATAGCCACGAGACGAATTATAAAAAAAGCGCGATCCATTCCAAGGCAAATCGGATATTTCAGTATACGATCAAGCTTTAAGTTCACAATCGATGTGTAATTTTTAATACAAGGTGATGCCATCATTTAAGACAAATGTTTGTTGAAACACAAATCGACCTACATACACTTGTATGTGTATTTAATAATTTCAATTATGTTTAATGTTATCGAGAAGTTATTCATTCAAAAGTAATCGTCTAATAAATAATTGATGTCATGTGTAATATTTCACATTATTGTTTTTATGAAAAAGAGGGTCCGAGAGATGAGGTACAAATGTTGTATGTAAGTGATTTCTAGACCCTCTCCTTCTTATGAATAACATGTATGGAATTATTTTAAGTTTAGACTGTCTAGGGACACACCAGTTTAGTTTTAAATGGACACCGCAAGGTCGTAGTATAATTTTGCCATTCTCTAGTGTGACTTTTCATACAAGTAATAAAATAAAATCAACATGACACCTAGTGTAAACTTCACCACTTTTTGGTGTAAGCGTTCTTCAATGTTATACCTTTTATTGTCCATATTGTATAATGAAAAAAAAAAGACCAAACCCCTTCGAAGTATAATATACTTCCTTATATTTTTCTTTTTATGTACAAAATTAATGACTTTATTGCATTTATGAAATATTGATGTATATTATCGGGTTATCCAAGAAGTTCGGTAGGATATTTCATAAGTATTTAATATTGACATTATAGTTATTACAAATTAGTTTAATCATTAGTACACATTCCATTTTCAATAACTTTCCCATCTCTCAGTAAACTTCATAATACCATTTTCATAAAACCGCTTTTAACCGGTTTGCTCGCAAAAAAACGATTTTAAATGATTTCTGACTTCCTCGTCAAGTTTCGTAAACTGTTATCCATGGAGCGGAATAGGTGAAAATCCGAGGGGGCGAGATCTGGAGACTACAGTGGAGGGTGTAAAACATTCCACTCTAACTCCAACAATTTCCTCCGGGTCTGCAGAGAAGTGTGAGGTCGAGCGTTGTCGTGATGGAAGACGGCCTTCTTACGATTTACAAGTCCTGAGCGCTTTTCCGGGATGGCTTGACTCAATTTTTGTAGTCGTTCACAGTAAACGTGCGAATTTATCGTTTCGTTCCTCAGGAGCTCAAAATAAATTATTCCTTTGAAATCCCACGATCTTTTTTGACTAACGTTATCGTACATGATCCACTTTTCATCTCCATTTGTCACATTTTAACATATTTTTCACACATCTAATATCTATTAGATTTAATAAACGTGGCCATGACTCTACTTCCTTCTTAGGACAAATAAGCGATTTGGGTATAAGGTAACTTTTCAAAAATCATAAAGCAATGAATAAACAAGATATAATAAATAAAAATACGTATTTATGTTACCTTGTTTACTTCATTGTCGTGAAATAGAAATAGATTAGGTATATATACATATAGGGTCAGATGCACGGCCGGGCAACCGAGGAGGGAGCCCCGGGGCCCCCACACATTGAGGGCCTCCACAAACCTTGGATTCAAAAATTTTATAACATTAATTTTTTTTAATCTTTAAAAAAGTAATGAGCTTGAAAGTACTGATTCCAGTAATTTATCAGCTTTCTGCATCTCTGAGTGATAGGATTCGAGCTTATGACGTTGTCTACGATCGATTTGGTTTCTTGAATCATTTAGAGAATTTGAGTTATCCGAGCTACACAACGCTGCCGACAAGTTAGTAAAAATTTACAACGACGATCTTGAAAACAATCTTAGGAACGAATTAGTCTAGTTTGTAGCCTTGATAGATGCCTTCAAGAAGAACTACAATGTCGACAGTGAACCAAAAGAGATGTTTTTCTACAGGATTATGGTTAATAATATCTTCGGCGCTGCATTCCCTAATATTGAAATTACATTGAGAATGTATTTAGTGTTGATGGTGGCTAATTGCAGCGGAGAACGTTCATTTTCTAAAATGAAAATTATTAAAAATAGGCTGCGTACGACGATGACGCAAAAACGTCTAGCATATCTGTCATTGTTCACTATAGAGAGTGATTTACTTCGAGAAATAGACTTCGGAGAAATTATTAAGGATTTTGCCTCTAAAAAGCACGTAAAGTGTCTGTCACTTAAATATAGTAAGTCTATCAATTGTATCCCATTGTTCATCACTCGTCAGAAAGTAATAAAGATTTTTTTAAAATTACAAAAAATAGAATAGTATATATCTTAATAGTGGAAATTTGTTTTTTAAATGTAAAAATAAAATTTTCGAAAGATATTTATTGATTGAAAGGGCCTCCACTTTTTTCATTGCCCCGGGCCCCGACACCCCTGCATCCGGCCCTGTATACATACATATAATATCTCTTTACGAATCCAGCGTGTCATATATAATTGGGCACATTATTTGGTCATTGTGGCAAAATATTTTAATAAACTTGGCTAACACATTCAATATTTGCGTTTTGAGACACATGATAGCAGTTGGGATTAAGTTGGTTATCAGATATCACGAATAGACATATTACCTCACAATAATTCTGTCATAAAACAATGCTGGTCATAACAGATATTTTCGTTCTAAGAACGAATGGACGAAGTATTGGAAAAGGGACAAATGGCAGAAACGTCGTTATTATAAAGAATGTTAAACACGCCACAAGAATGATCAGTTATTATGGATATAAAAAATGATATAAACAATTGAAAAACAAGTAAGGCAAAATGGCCTTATATATACGAAATATACATATATGAAATATATATGAAAATTATATTGACACGAAAGGCTTAAAGAACTAGATGAATGTAACTACTGAAGTAAGGAGATTAATAATAATCTCCTTACTTCACCCCATCTGCAAAGTAAATGCATTATATGATAAGGACTAACAAATTAGGCCAAAGCAGCTATTCTCCTGGCTATATGCCATCCACAAGCGCTGAATTCAATTGCGAAATTGTTGCATTTTTAAACAGGGTGATCACTAATATACAGTGATTCAGATTGTTCGAAAACCACAAGGAAGATTCACCTATCTCAGGAGACCGCTAACTGCAGACCGGTTTCGACCTTATCTTGGGTCTCGTCATTGCAGTGTAAGCGAGTATACCTTTGACAGACGAGGCTCACATCTTGTAGGCGCCGTTAAATTCTACCGCAGTAGAACATACCAAGCACTATTTCTTGATAGTTTCGAGATCAATCTAAATCGTAAAAAGTAAAGCTTGATCATCAATATAATGCAAAGTTTTATTTCGCAGAGGATAATTTTCAAACTACTGAAGTAAGGAGATTATTATACTCCACCCCATCTACAAATGTCTTATATAATAAGGACTAACAAATTAGGCCAAAACCACTATTCTCCTGGCTATATACCATCGACGAGCGCTGAATTGAATGGCGAACTGTATTTTAGTGCTAACTCTGTTAGACAAAATACGGCAAACTTCGCCATTTAATTCAGCGCTCGTTGACGGCATATAGCCAGGAGAATAGCTGTTTTGGCCTAATTTGTTAGTCCTTACTATATAAGATATTTGCAGATGGGGTGGAGTATAATAATCTCCTTACTTCAGTAGTTTGAAAATTACCCTCTGCGAAGTAAAACTCTGCATTAAACTAGAAGAATGCATAAAGTGAGTTTAAAGGGCGACCTTTGAGTAATCTGGGAATATCATAAATAATTAAGAAATAGTAAAGAATAATAAATATTACATACATATAAGAGAAAATAAAACATAACTTTTTTCACATTACAAAGAATAAATGTCTATTCAATTGCAATATACAACAAGATAGATAATTAATATAATAGACATTATGAATTAAATATTACCTAACTTATATAATTTCATATTTATACTATTTTTATCACTGTCAATTTTTTAACAAAGGCGTTATAATCAATTACATAAAGAGGCGTAAGTGGTATATTAAACACTTTTTCTAATTTTTCATAGTATGTTGACTTGTGGCCTTATGCATACATTTAAATATATATATTTGCATTCAGAAAAATTCCCTGGTAGTAGTTATTGCCGCATAATCTTTATATAATAATTATATCACTGATCTGCTGTAATAATGACATTGAGTTGATGTTTTCTTCTGAGAATAGAATAATAGCAGATCCGTTATCAGATAAATTTATATTTGTTTTTCCCTTTTTGATAGCTACATTGTTAATAATTTTTAGAGTTCTAATAAATATTAATACAGTTCGAACATTTCGTAGAATATCTAGATCACTAAAGACCATACCTTTGCATAAATGGAAAATTATTTTATCGGCGACCACATATTAGGAAGGTTTAATACGTCTGTTTTCCGTGGATTAGAGGCCTTCTAATACACTAGTGGATTAAAATTCATAATACCATGCTTCGATTTTATAGCATTTTATTTATGTAGAACTATTATTAATATTAACATTAACATTTATCACAACAACGATCTTATCATTTTGACCGGGATTATTCAAATTCACTCGATAAGGAGTTTCTGAAGGACTGGAAGGACCCCCAACTTCGCCGACATTAGGTAGGATCTGGATATTTTCAATAATTGCCATCCTGCTGGACAGTAACTCTTAATATAACTCTCCGCTACCGTGGTCGATTTCTAACCACCGGCACCGTGACGCTTGACAGTGGTTATGTTGCACCCAGCATTGGCCAATAATATTGCCGAAGACCGTCTCATTCCATGTCCGGTATAACTTTCCGGATCAGGTAGCCCAAGAAATGAAGCCACTTTTGAAAAGGCTTTCGAAATTGTGTTGATATCTACATGTTGTGTAGTACATCCAGCCACATATCGCAAGAAAAATCTCCCACCGGCAGTTTTATGTAGGTCGCAGATTGATGTATTTTCGAAACAATTCTACAGCATTGACTGAAAAAGCTTCTTCCAAGATCGTGAAACTTCTTCAAATGTTTGTTATCGTATCCTGAATAAGTACGTACAAGTAACTGCCTTTGTCTTGGACATGGCTGATATCCAAAAAAGTTAATTCATTACATCGATAAGCACCTACGACTCCCATGATCGTTGCACCTATAAAGAGTTCAAAATAAAAAGTTCAATGTATAAATTGAAATATTGACATCGTGTATTTCCTACCTCAACTTGTAAATATTCATCCGATTCTTTTTTTCAAAAAATAAAACCCGCCACAGGTAGGATTCGACATTTGTCCCGGATCGGAACCGAACGACATACAGCTGTTTCGAACTTGTTAGTTCTCATCAGTGCCGCATACGGTACGCCGATTCAGGACAAATGCTGAATGAACTTTATGGCGTATACATCTTTATCGATACGATCTCTGTCAGTAACTTATAAGTCGGAAATCGAGAAAGGAACCACCAAGCCGCCAAGCGGTTATCAAAGTAGTTCCCGAATAGCAAAGCTATTACATAATCGCTCTAGGAAACAACTACTCCTCGGGCTAAAGCCCCGCCAGGCATTGAATTATACCCAGACGCGATCCTCGACCCCTTTCTCGTGTTTCTGCACGATCAGATAAAGTTTCAAAAAATAAAACCCGCCACAGGTAGGATTCGACATTTGTCCCGGATCCGAACCGAACGACATACAGCTGTTTCGAACTTGTTAGTTCTCATCAGTGCCGTATACGGTACGCCGATTCGCTGGGTATAATTCAATGCCTGGCGGGGCTTTAGCCCGAGGAGTAGTTGTTTCCTAGAGCGATTATGTAATAGCTTTGCTATTCGGGAACTACTTTGATAACCGCTTGGCGGCTTGGTGGTTCCTTTCTCGATTTCCGACTTATAAGTTACTGACAGAGATCGTATCGATAAAGATGTATACGCCATTAAGTTCTTACGGCATTTGTCCTGAATTGGCGTACCGTATGCGGCACTGATGAGAACTAACAAGTTCGAAACAGCTGTATGTCGTTCGGTTCCGATCCGGGACAAATGTCGAATTCTACCTGTGGCGAGTTTTATTTTTTAAAACCTTATCTGATCGTGCAGAAACACGAGAAAGGGGTTGAGGATCGCTTCTGGGTATAATTCAATGCCTGGCGGGGCTTTAGCCCGAGGAGTAGTTGTTTCCTAGAGCGATTATGTAATAGCTTTGCTATTCGGGAACTACTTTGATAACCGCTTGGCGGCTTGGTGGTTCCTTTCTCGATTTCCGACTTATAAGTTACTGACAATTCTTTTTTCAACAATTCTTCGATTTGGTTTCTCGCCAGTATCTTTACCTTCCTTGCTTTATAATTTCTTGATCCGGCTTTCAAATATGAAATAAGTTTACCATATTTCGAAATATCAATACCTTTGTGTACTTTCAACATTGATTTTAGGATCGAATACTTTGTCCACATTGACGAGACAGCAAACCGTTTCTTCACATTAAAAAAGTAGGATAGTAGTACCTTTTCTGTAATTGCTCCTTCTCCTACGCCCCTTTTTTTCACCAGTTTCGAATTTCACCAATTCCTTTTCCCATACACTTTTGCTTTTCGCTGGTAGCAGACGTAATATTGCTTCTTGAGCTTCTTGCTGTCAGAATGAAGCAATTCACAGCATTGTCACTAATTTCTTGTGTCGATTTTGCAAATAATGTCGGTCTTGTTGACAAATATACAAACGTATGTCTTAGAAACGACTCCTAGACTTTCTAGTTTTCAGCTCAAAATCAATATTCTTGATCAAAATAAATCTGTCAAATATGCCGTTTTCTAAAACCAGAATTTCTCACCTCCTAACTGACTGGTTTTGTCCATGGTCGGAAATAAAACGTTGAATTACATTCGGGAATTAACAGCCTTTAATCCGCTCGAAGAAATGGGTCCATTCTTGCTCGTGGATTAAAAGCTTGTTAGTTCCATTATATAATTAATAACTATTATTATTTCGTTTTGTGGACATTTTTAAAATGGCATTAGGTATTGGGTTAAAACATAAGAAACTACCTTACGAACTCGTGAAAGCTTTTTTCTACACTTAATAAATTGTTTCAAACGTCAATTATATTGTTTAAGAAAAAAAGTTCTTACTAATTGTCTTAAGTAGTTACTGTTTAATAATTTACTAATTGTCTAATAATTGTGTAATAAAGTATTACCTGTCTTACTGCGTAAGACACAATAATTTACATAATAAAATACATTTACTAAAAACTACCCCTAACCTTCACATCCCCCACAATGTAGAGATTATGGATAGATTTTGACTATGCATAAACCTTTAAGAATATATAACACACTGAAACAATTTAAATAAAGAATAGCAGCTTTAACGCGTTTGTAAATATAACATTTCACCGGCAAAGCTGTTTTCTAAAAAAAATTGTCTGTGGTGTAATTGAACGAGTAAAACATCTAAGAACAGGTAATTTTTGATTTTCATGTAATATAATATATGTAAAAAAAACACCCCCATAAAGAAGAAAGAGCAGCCTGAAGATCAATAAAAGTGTTTGAAAACCTCCCTCTGTCTTTTTACTTACACGTTAGCTTGCAATTCCCGTTTAAGTCAAATATAACGTTGTTATTTCGTTCATGAGAATCGTCAAATATATGTCTTTAATTTAAATACTAATTCTTTATCCACATCTTTTATTAGCAACTACAAAAAGAAACGTTTCTTTTATTGTTCATTACTCTAACCATATATAAAATTTAACAGAATCGATGGACAGTTCCGTCACTTTGCTTCTTAGTCCAACACTGTTAAGTAATTCAATACATTTAGTAATAATGAAATACATTTATTCACATTAAGTATAAATAATATTATAAATAATGCACATTCAACAAGTTAATTTTTATTTAATAGGATGGCGTAATAATAATAAATTAGTAATCTCAAATCCATTACACAAATCGATATTATATTATATAATAAATAAGTGACATAAAAGGGTAGATGTAATTGACATAATTTTTAGCAACAGTTTTATCGCTACTTTTCCTTTTCACCTATAGAACTGGATATTCTGCTATAATTTTATTATAATAGCCGACTCGGAATTTTTTATTTGAAAGTATTACTAGCATTAGGTAATAGATTATAGTGAAGTAAATAAATAAAATATGCCAGTTATAGCTACAGCAGTAACTCAGTAGATAACATATTGGCCGAGGGTTAAAAGAATACTCAGCTATATATAACCGTTCAGGTTCGAGTCCCAGCTGAATCAGTTAATGTTTGAATTATATTTATGATTCTGCAAATGTTAGTAGAACAGTTTATGTACAGGGTGGAAGCCATTTAAGGAATCAAATTATTTTTGGCGTTATTCTAGAGACATGAGAAACAATTACGCAGGTTGATTTTTAGTCTAAGAATAATAAGCAGTCCTTCTTTATTAAACGTTTAAACATAGAAGGCGATTTATGTAAGTGAGGTATAGTTTATCTCATCGCTATTTGCCAAATAAAAAATCTCAAAACATAACCTCTAGGCTCAGGTAAACTCTTCCGTTTATCGACAAGATAAGAGAGTTTTTACTTTTCCGCAATCAACTATACTAGCAGAAAAGTAATGTAATCGTGTAAAGAAAAATGGAAAAAAATATTTTTTTCGTTTATTTTTCGTTTTTCGGCCTAAAAACAAAAAATGGTTTTTAAAAAATATTGTCTGTGTGTGTGTCGTTGCCGTTGTCGTTGTCGTCGGCATTTATTCTTGTTAGCACGATAACTCAACTAAATCGTATCGGATCGATCGGGTTTTGACAGATTCTGATCGGGAACGTCTCTCAGATGACACCTGTTGATTTTGAGGTGGAAAGGACACACCCCACCCTATCCATAGGTAATAAGAAAGCACGATGGTGGACTATTTGAGAATTATTTTTGTTAGCACGATAACTCAACGAAATCGTGTCAGATCGATCGGGATTTGACTGATCCTGATCGGGAACGTCTCTCAGAAGACACGTATTGATTTTGAGGTGGATAGGATACACCTCACCTTGTTCATGGGTCATGAAAAAGCAAGATGGTGAACTATTTGAGAAATTGTTTTTGTTAATACGATTACTCAATTAAATCGTGTCGGATCAATCGAGTTTCAACTGATTCTGATTAGGGACATCTACCAAACGACATCTATTGATTTTGAGGTGGATAGGACACACCCCACCCTGTCCATGGGTCATAAGAAAGCACGATGGTGAACTATTTGAAAAAAAATTGTCGATTTTGCATTGAACGAAAAAAACATATATTCGGCCTGTATCATTTACGAATGAATGAGAAAAAAAATAATTTCGTTCGATCACAAATGTATTGTGATACAGCACTGAAGTAGTCGCCATTGAAAAAAGTAGAACTGTCGCATAAAACACATATTCTGCATTTATGTGTTGGTTTATTTTTTCTCGGCCGCTCAATTTCGAGATAGAGATGTTCTACGTGCGGAAAAGTCCGTTTTAAGGTTTTATGACTGTTTATTTTTATAAATATGTTTATATTTAAGTATTTAATTTTTTAGTTATAGTTATTCATGTATTCCGCACTTTGTCCTGTAAATAAATTCTTCTGTTGGACAATAAAGCACTATTATTTTATATTATTATTAATTGATCAGGATTATCAGAGCTTTGCTATATTTTAATTTGATAATACATATATAAAAGGGCTGATTTAATGCATTAAAATATTTTGAACTATTATATATTAAAGCTTTAACAGTATCAATATAGTAGTATATAGACATTTTTTATTTAGTTCACTAAAATTTTCCTACAAGTAAATTTTCTTGGTTAATTTACCAACTAATCAGAAATAGCACAAACTACTAGACCATTTTTAATAACCTGAAGAAAAATATATTCTCTTTAATAGAATAGTATTCTCAGACTTTAATTTTAATTAAGGTAGGTATACATATAAGTAGATTTAATAAGAAGAGACTCACATAATTAATACTAACGTATGTACCTACATAGGTCGTGTATACAAATGTGTTTATGCCACATAAATATTATCCGTACTCTAAAATCGTGAAAAGTAGCTGGAATGCAGATTGCATCTGAGCAACAAATGACACTCCATCATACTTGCGGGAATTTATGATAAGAACGGCGACCCACATACCCGACAGTCAAAAGTAACAGCTCGTTGCCCATTCCATGTCGAGTAAGGACAATTCGAATAACATATCGATCGACCTCCACACTGATCAATCATAATTTTTAACAATACTATTGTTAAAATTACCGCAATAGAAAAAAAATATTTGGCAGAACAATATATAATTTACATATAAAATAGTTTCGATTTCATTAACATATGCAACTTGTCATATCGACCTTTCGATTATGGAGAATGTATGCGTACTGAATCTGACGTTGCAGGTTTTCAATAACGATGATTGTTGTATTAGTATCTCCTAGAACAATTCTATATAAATTCCATTCGATGTAAATTCGCAGAAACAGTCACAATTTGTCAACAGTCACACATTACTGATTTGGTTTCTCTATTATAAAAAATTATAGACACAGAGTAATGTCTAAGTCTGATATAATATTCATAATTTTGGTATTATATGTTTTTTTTTAGAATTCTGAGAGACGCAACACATCTGAGAGATCGCATAATATGCAATAATAAATATTTCACACTAGTTTTTAATCACAATAATTAAATTTATATATAAGGGAACTCATTTAATGTTGTAAAACAATAAATTTGGAAGATTTTCACAGGACAACCAGCTATTGACATGTTTTTTCTGTTTTAAGGACAAAACACAAACATAAATCAGTGTTGAATAATATCCTGAATACAGAAAACAAACCACCCATTTTTTTTATGTAAAAGTCACAAAGTTATGAAAGATCAACATAGGACATTAATATTTAAAAACGATTTGAGGCACATAGCTACCGCGGCTGATCCTGACATAGCGCATTCTGTCAGTCCAATTTTGGGTCACTTTTTCGAGCAGCGGTGGCCGTGTCATGTTATGAATCACACGAACAATGTTGGCGTCCAAGGCGTCCGTGTTGCTGGTTTATTAGCATAAACCAATGACTTCGATTAGCTCCATAGGAAATAATAAAGAGGCGTCAAGTCGCAGGACCTGGGTGGCCAGTTGACAGGTCCATTTCTTGAAATCAACTTATCACCAAATCTTGTTTGCAATAAGTTCGCCGTATGGCACGTAGCCCCACACGTAGCACGTAGCTATTGCGCTCCCCATTGACCGTAACGTTAGCTCCAGCCTCATTTTTAAAGAAATAAGGTCCAATGATGCCACCAGAGTATAAACCGCACCAAAATATGCATTTTTCTAAATGTAATGGGGTCTGTAGGATCTTTTCTGGATGGGTATTACTCCATATCCGGCCATTTTGCTTATTAACAAACCCGTTAAGCCAAGAATGAGCCTCATCTCTGAACACAATTTTGCGATAAAACAACGGGTTGGCTTGCAACTTCTCTATACCCCAATCAGCGAAAGAACGACGCAAGAGATGGTCTTGTGGCTTTAATTCCTGCACCAACTAGATTGTATATGGGTGTAGACCAAGATCTTAGGATGTAGTGCAGAATATTCCACGTAGTGGACGGACAAAGCCCCAACTGCTGCGATCGACGACGAATCGATTATTTTGGATTTTCTTTCACATTTTCATTTACAGCGGCAATATTTTCTACACTACACACATTCCTTGACGTGTTGATGTTTTTGCATCCTTTAGGGAGTGTGTGGTATGAAATATATTCACAGTGTGACCGATGGCTTGCTCAGATGGACGATTATGTACGCCGTAAAATTCACGAAATTGTCTATACGTTTCCCGAATCGACGACTGCCTTCAAAGTAAATTTGCACAATTTGATAGCATTGTTCAAGCGTGAGTCTATTCATGATGATTTTCCATGCTATATTTAATACAAATGTCACTAATTGGGTGAAAACTGGCAGCTGATTTCACAGCCATCGCTATCATAAGTTCATGCTTAAGATCCGTCGTAAGAAAAATGTTGGACGTGAATTACAAAGAAAAGTTATGAGTAACTGCCTATTCTAAGTGTAAAGAATTACAAATCCTCTTCATTTTAGCATGTTCCAAACAAAAATAAACGTCACATTTCTGTCAATGGTATTTAGTATAAACCAATAATTTAACACACAAATGTATTATTTTGAATAATAATACTATAAAAATCCAGAATAATTGAGCGTAGAGATTTCAAAAAGGTCAGGGAATGCACTAAAAGAAAATCGACACTATATCGAGAAGAGTGGTGGGGAGCTAGTAGTGGAACAGTGATGAAACAGTGGTGGAAGACTGAAAAGAGAATAATGGTGAGCATAACATTCAGAAGAAGTAGAAGACATAATAGATAAAATAATAATAGGCGATATAAATGGTTGGGTTGAAAAGAAAAGGCAAAACAATTGGAAACTATTGAGAGGATATAAAAATAACAATGGAAGAAGACTGACTGAAAAACATAACAAAAAGATACAAATGAAATAATAAAATAACATAAGATACAAAATAAAACAAAACGGAATTATAAATGAAAAGAAAAAGAAATGGTTAAAAAATATAAAGAGATTACACCTCAGGAAATGAGAAGAATTAAAGAAAATGTAGACAAATATAAACTAGAAGCTTTATGGATAGATTTTAAAGACACTATTAATAACAGCAAGAACAATATGTGGAATAACAAAAATTGACAAAAAAAAAAAGAGGGAAACATCATACCGGTGGAGGAAGGAAATAAAATATATATAGAGAAGCAAGGTATAATAATATGTATATATATATATATATATATATATATATATATATATATATATATATATATATATATATATATATATATATATATATATATATATATATATATAATATAACGCCGTTCAAGTGTCTGTGGTGGGTTTGCTTGTTGGCACGTATTCGGGAGGTCCATTCTTCGATGACTTTGTCGCATACATCTGGCTCAATTTGCTGAATGGCATTCGTTATATTGACTTTGAGATCATCAATTCCTTCAGGTTTATTTGCATAGACCTGCGATTTAAGATAGCCCCAAAGGAAGAAGTCTAAAGGCGTTAAATCGCACGATCTTGGTGGTTAGTTCACATAGTCACTGGGCGAGATAACCATGCCCTTAACCCGCTCGTGCAGAATGTTTATTGTGGCATGCACTGTGTGGCACGTAGCGTCGTCCTATTGGAACCGCATGTCATCGGTATCCATATTATCCAGTTCAGGCTACAAGAAGTTTACTTATCATAGATCTGTAGCACTCGCCGTCGACGGTTATGGCAATGCCAGTTTCGTTTTGGAAGAAATAAGGATCAATGATTCCGCCAAACTAAGATTCGCATCAAACAGTGACTTTTTCGGGTTGCATTTGGTGCTGGTGTATCTCGTATAGATTGGTATCGCCCTAAATTAGACAATTTGGTTGTTCACATATCCATTGATTCAAAAATGGGCCTCGTCACTAAAGCTGATCTTTTTGGCGAAATTCCAACTGCTTCAGAGCCCAATCAGCGAACACACGGCGCGGCGTTGTCTATGGTCGTTTACCTTAAGTTCCTAGTTCAGTTGGATTTTATACGGGACTTGGGTCTGCAAGTCCCGACGCAATATTCGACAAGTTGAAGTCACAGAAAGGCCAAGTTCTTGTGAACGACGAGAAATTGACTGCTTCGACTGGCTTTTCCCGTATACTCTTACGCACAGCAACGATGTTTTCAGCAGACTTTGAGTTTCGGTGACGTACGGCTGTTGGCTGATTATTTATCATATCCGTTGACTCGAAATTAGCCACCAAACGTCGAACAATCGACTCGGCGGGACGGTTGTGGCGAGGATAAAAATCACGTAATACGCAGAACGTTTCTCGAACAGAGTACTGATTTTGAAAATAAAATTTGATGATCAACATCAAATCAATCCACACACGTTGTTGAGCGCTATAACCTTCCACAGTGACTTGCCATATATTACTGAACAATTCACAATAAATTTAAAAAATGTTGCTTTAACATCATGACAGCTAACTACATCATGTACTAACCTCAGCAATTGCTAATAGGGAGGGGTAATTATATTCTTCAATTATGGCATGAGAATCTCTTTAAATAACACATTTAAGTTTGGAAACACATAGATCTAAGATTCTATCATTTGAATTAAGGTTAAAATTAAACTGTTGAAAGTTATTGAACTGTAAAAGATTTAGCATTGCTCTAGTCTTGAAGTTGTGTATATCCGAAGAGATAAAATGAGAAATATTAAAATCGCCCAGGAATAACACATTTTTAGAATTAATAGAAGTAAGTTCTAAATTTTTTTTAAAGAAATAGTTCTAGATGATAATAATGATCTTGATATCCTAACGTATTCTGCTGAGATTCACGTGTTATGATTTAGTGGCGTCCTAAATAAAATATGGTATCATTCGATGAAGAATGCACTCCTCCAAGTAATTATTTGAGTACGACCTTAGCTCTAAGTTTTTAAGTAGTATCATAAATTAGAAATTTACTTATTGATCTTTATGATCAGATTGTAGTGTCCGTGAATACCCTAATGAGTATTCATAAATAATTTATAAAAACACTTTTATTATTTAATAAACTTAGAGCTAAGGTCGTACTCAACAGTATCCTTAGACTTGTGATAAATTAGGTACACTAAATAACTAACGTATAGACTAAGGCGCACAATGCTCTGCTTTGTCACATCACCGAACTAACTCAAAGGGTCTCTTGAGACCTGTCAACGATCTGGATCGCCTCGACGTTGACATGTTGGAAAAGTCGTTGTTCATAACTCCTGGCAATCTTAGATCTGGCTTGTTCAGCTGTATCTATACCCAGGTCCCGATGGAGGTTACTGTTTGGGATGTACCAAGGTGCATCTACAATATTCCTTAGCACATTACTCTGAACATTTTGAATGGTTTGTACATTGATATGACTGGCATAGCCCCACAACTGAATTCCATAGGTCCATATCGGTTTAAATATATACTTATATAGCACAAGCTTATTATGAATAGTTAGAATGGAGTTACTTCCAATCAATCAGTATATTTTTCTATTTTTAGTTATAAATTCTTATTTTTCCTTTTTGATATAGGCTTTCGAGGGTAGCCTATCATCAAGAGTAAGACCAAGATATTTAGATGTTTTTGAAAATATAATTCGTTTATCATTTATGCTTATGGGTATATGTTGATTATATCTGTTTGTAAAGCTGACTAATACAGACTTTGATTCATTTAATTTTATTCTCCACTTTTTTGTCCAATTGTTTATTTTGTTTAAACTGATATCTGCAATTTCTCTGCTGCTTCTTCGTGGTTTACTTACTGCTAATATAGCAGTATCATCTGCAAACGTTACTATGGTGTCATTTTCTAGTTTAGCAATATCACTTGTGTACAAAAGTTATAAGACAGGTCCTAGTACACTTTCGTGTCGAATTCCTGCATTAATTGTCTTTAGCTCAGAATAGGTTCCTTCTTGCTTAATTCTAAAATGTCTTTCTGAGATGTATAATTCCGGAATATCAGAAAACTGTTTAGGTAGATACATCTTCATTTTATATTTTCGATCTTTATGCCAAATTTTATCGAAAGCCTGTGATATATCAAGGAAGATTATAAAACAGATTTTTTTCTTCTAGTGATTTTTCTATTATATTTGTAATACTGTGAATCTGATCAATAGTAGAATGTCTTTTTCTGGACCCAAATTGATGTGACGGGATAAGATTATGTTCCTCTATGACTGGTTTTAGTCGCTTTAATAAAAGTTTTTCGAATAGTTTCGATGATACAGGCAGGATAGAAATTGGCCTATAAGGGGAAATTGCATGTGGCGCCTTGCCAGATTTAGGAATCATTACGATCTATGTTACCTTCCACATTAATGGTACATACCGTAGTCTAAAAGCTGCTTTTAGAAGATGTGTTAGTTTAACGATTGCCCTTCTCGGTAGCTGTTTCAGGATTTCTCCGCTAATGAGATCAAATCCAGGCGATTTTCTTGGATGTATATTTTCATTAATCTCTTTCATGACTTCTTTTGGGATGACTAAATTGATCGCCACATCTTCCTAGTTGACTTTTTGATCCAAAGTATCATCATCTTCATTTGGTTGGAATGTATTTTCTAGGTGAATTGCAAATCTGTCAGTTTTTTTTTTTTGATTATTTCTCACCCACTTACCATTTTCCATTCTTATTGGAAGGATTCGCATGATGGGTCTTTTTAATCTTTTAGTAGATTTCCATAGCTGATTGATTACATAGCATAGTATGATAACTGACTTAAGTCGAGTTAAAATAGTTTTCATTTTTTAATATAGGAAACATTGTTAATTATAAACTACATCCCACAATATAATTAATTACAGTGACAACAACATGTAGACTTATTTAGAATGTACTTTCATTCCTTCTTCGGAAAGAGGAAAGGAAAAAAATATTCGTTAATATTTAATACATATTTCCAATTTAGTTGATATACAGCCTACGCGGCGTAATTACCATTTGAACATCATAAGCTTGCAATTATAATGATGATCCTCCCTCGTCTGGTTAATTCGGACTAGCTCATTAAGTTACTCAGACAGAAATGAAAACAGCAATTTGCACTTTTTTTCCTGTTATTGCAGACACGGCGGCGTTTTAGGCAATTCCTTCATGGCTTGAAATCCAATGAATTACAACGTTGATAAATTACGGATTTTATAAAAAAAATCGACGACTAACTTTCTCATGTTCACTTATATTTAATCCTATAATAAAATAACAAACGGTTAACAACCCGTAATGAAATAATAATAATATCCTTCCCGTACGTTATTACTTCTGAAATATCATAATTTCAAACAATCTCAGTCTTCTTTTTCTAATTATCGTCTGACGAAATGCATCTACGTCGTGCTCGTACTTATTATATTCTAATTTTCTTGTGCAAAAGTATGCCGAGTGTATTATAAAGGGTCTTTCAATAGGGACGCTCGAAATTTGTTAGGTTACAGCGGCCATATTCTCACAGCAACATCTGCCGAATTTGTAGTGAATTGTTCAATAGTATATAGCAAATCACCATGTAAGGTTATAGCGTTCAACAACATGTGAAAATCATCAAATTTTATTTTCAAAATCAGTGCTCTTGGCAAAGTGAACTTGGCCTTTTGCGACTTCAACTTGGCGAATTTTGTATCGAAACTTGGGTTTGCACCCGTATAAAATTCAACTGACCCAGGAACTTAAGGTAAACGACTATAGACAACGCGGTGTGTTCGCTGATTGGGCTCTGGAACAGTTGAAAGTTGACAAAAAAGTCATATTTAGCGACGATGCACATTTTTGATATGTGACCAAGCAAAATTATCTGATTTGGGACGATACCAATCCACACGAGATACACCAGCACCAAATACATCCCGAGAAGGTCACTGTTTGGTGCGGACTTTGATCTGGCGGAATTATCGGTCCGTGCTTCCTCCAAACCAACACTGATATTGCCATAACCTCGCATATTGATGCGAGGGCATGGTTATTTCGCACAGCGGAGACATGAACTGTCAACCGATATCGTCCGATTTGACGCCATTAGAGTTCTTCCTTTAGGGCTATCTTAAATCGCAAATTTATTCGAATAAACCTCAAACAATTGATGCATTCATAGTCAACATAACGAACGTCATCCAGCAAATTCAACCAAATTTATACGACAAAGTCATCAAACATTGGACCTCCGGAACACGTGCCACCACACAATGCCCCGGCAGACACTTGAACGACGTTATAATTCATACTTAATGCCATATAATATTCTTTAAAATAAAAACAAAATTGAGTGGATGTCTCTAACAGAACTCGCTTTATTTACCTTTAAAAATCGAGCGTTCTTATTGAAAGACCCTATATAAATTATTAATGATGCCGCAATGAAATACCCACTTGACAACTTGAATATTATTTATATCTTGTATCGAGGATACCGCTTACATGCCGGCAATAAAACAGAATTTTTTCATTTTTAAAATCAGACTACTCATAAAGAACGCGTATTAAGAAAAATAGCTTCTGTTGAAAGCTACTAGTGCTCAAATCAGTGATATACAGGTTGTTTCCTAGATTTATGTAGATAGTCCATGGACATATTCTTTGGCTAAAATTAAGATTAGTTATGATCTTAATTTTATATTCTACTGATAATCGTAATGATAATTTAGTTCTATACACATAGGGTCCTCAATAATAATCATAATAACGTATTTATTGAAAAAAGTGCAAGTACATATTTATTTAAAAAGGAATGTATATCCATGAAGGAGTCCTGTCGGTATGTGTAAATAAGTATAAACTCGGTTTGATTTAAACAGTGAGCGAGAATTCACACCAATACAAATTTTGAGTAACGATTTAAGAGAGTTATTCGCAAGGGATTTGCAGGATCCTCAAGTTGAAACAGATTTACAAACTATTCTAACAATTACAATAGACTAGTGCAGGCAATAGAAAAAATATAAAATCCTTCCTTGTTGTTAGTGGGGTCACTGCAAATAGTAGATACACACACACACACAGATACACGGTTTAAGAGATGCAACAAAGTAGTGTTATAAAAAGTTCAATAATATTTTAAAAAAGATTCAGATTTTGTCAGACTACAATAAATGCATATTATTTTTGCGCCTACAGATCCGAAATATGATTATAACGATTATTATAGTTATGCCAACATTACATCATTAGATGTCGAACGGTCAATTTTGGAAATATAACATGGCTCGCTGAAACAACGGTAGAAACGTATCTAATAGTGATGCAAGCATAGGTAGCTGCAAATGTTTAACCGAGCTAATCCAGCTGATAACGCTGTTTAGGAAGGTAAATATTTTAATGTTTTATGCAAATTATAACGTATCACCATTTATTTATTATTATTTTATTATATAGCATTACTTATTTTATTTTATTTGAATTATTACGAAGCCACTAAGGTGACTCCTCTGGTATGTCGACAAAATGAGTGGCACTAAGTAGTAAGCATTAATGGGCATCATGCAGTACTTTTTAATTATATTATGAACTCATCGGTCGGTCTTATACAAATTGTATTCATCATGCACATGTTCTAGACAGCATTCCGTATTTCTTTTGTCCAAGGAAAGATATGATTTCGTTTGCAAAAAAATACTTTTAAGTTACTTATTACGTTAACTATTTATAACATACCGTTTGTTATGATTAATGTATTATTCGATTAAAATTAACGACCTTTGTGGAATATTTCGGTGTCAATAGGCAACATTACTACAGTATAATGCATATATATGCATATGAATATTCAACGACCTAATTTCTGAAGCTGCCCACTTGGATGCTTCATCAGTGGCGGCGCCGTACATAAGCAACTACATAAGTTATAATAATTCATATAATATGTAATATTTCCTCAGTTAACATTACAAATCCAGATTTACTTGCCTAAATATCTGCAAAGTTACATATGTAATTACATATGACATTGTTACTGTAATATTTGTCAATTGCCTGTTATATGCTGACGACCTTAAATTATTTAAGGTTATTACTTCCCTGAATAATTCTGCTCTTCTGCAGAACAATCTGTCTAATCTTCATAATTGGTGTTCTAGTAACAAACTATATCTAAACGTATCTAAGTGCAATGTTATGTCCTATTCCACTAAATTATTTCCAATAATATACGGTTATAGGTTAGGTGGCTCTACTCTTCAAAGACCTGTAGCGACGCGTTAAATTGGCGCATTAGGGATAATGAGTGTGCCTCGATAGCTCAGCGGTCAGAGCAACCAACCGGCAATTGGGAGAACCGGGTTCGATTCCCGGTCAAGGCATAAGCACTTTTATCCTTGCTATCGCCAAAGTGGTGACCCCGACGTGAAGTGATTCATTCCAGTATATGCAACCTCCCTTACATCTCAAATTCACGGATTCGATTCCCGTCCTATCCATCGCCCTATAGTCCCGGGGGTTACCAAACAACGGTTCGTAAGAATGGCGAACGCGGTCACATTCCGTTAAATTGTATCGAGACAAACCATGTCTCTATGGAGGGAGTACTGTAGTGACGCATGGCGCATTAGCAGGGATGATGAGTGTGCCTCGATAGCTCAGCGGTCAGAGCACTCAACCGGAAATTGGGAGAGCCGGGTTCGATTCCCGGTCGAGGCAAAATGCACTCTTTATCCTTGCTATCGCCAAAGTGGTGACCCCGACGTGAAGTGATTCATTCCAGTATATGCAACCTCCCTTACATCTCAAATTCGCGGATTCGATTCCCGTCCTATCCATCGCCCTACAGTCCGGGGGTTACCGAACGACGGTTCGTAAGAATGGCGAACGCGGTCACATTCCGTTAAATTGTATCGAGACAAACCATGTCTCTAGGGAGGGAGTACTGTAGCGACGCGTTAAATTGGCGCATTAGCAGGGATAATGAGTGTGCCTCGATAGCTCAGCGGTCAGAGCAACCAACCGGCAATTGGGAGAGCCGGGTTCGATTCCCGGTCAAGACATAAGCACTTTTATCCTTGCTATCGCCAAAGACCTGGCACATTCAGAGACCTGGGCATAATTTTTGAAAAAGATCTGTCTTTTACCACTCTGCAATTAAAGTAGTGTCTGAAGCGTTGCATACACTGGGTTTCTTAATAACGACTAGCAGGGATTTCTCAAACACCGATACTTTGAAAATTCTATACTTTGCTTTTGTCCGATCTAAACTTGAGTACGGATCTTTAGTATGGAATCCTTATTATCAATGCCATATTAACAGCTTGGAAATGGTTCAAAGAAGGTTTCTGAAACTACTATGGTTCAAATCAGACATTGTGTATCAACCTATTGGTTTCCCTCAAAATGGTCTTTTGGCAAGATTTTGCGATGACAGCACTTGACGCGAGGCGGGAATGTTGTTCTCAAATATTTCTATATAAGCTTATACACAATATGATTGACTGTCAAAACCTATTAGGCAAGCTGAATTTTCATGTACCTCAATTGCATGCTCGAATATCCAAAAGCTTTTACCTCTCTATTCCGCGTCCTAATATTCTAAAATGTTTACTCCTGTTTTTAATGTATACTAAGTACAACAACAACTGTGAGAAATTCGATATATTTAACTGCACTCTTCTGTTTATTAAACATTGTTATGCTTGATCCGCATCTTTGTTTTTCTTATTTTTCATATATTGTTTCATATGCCTAGGTACTAAATATGTATATACGTATTTGTATTAAATTGGATTGTTATGTTTGTGAAATTTATTAATCTAATTAGAATGTGAACACTCGCTGTACTTTCCTGCTCTGTAAATGGGCTTTCCTGTAGAGTAATTGTAATAAATAAATAAATAATAATTTCATTTTCTTTAATAAATAATATGTCTTTAAAGTAATTTTCGTGAGCGATGTTCGATGCGATGAAAAATGTTTCTTATACATAAGAAATATAAAAAATGACCATTCGGCATCTAATTATGTAACATTTACATATATAGAAAGGTTTCTGAAAGTATTTAACGGACCCATGTCAGGCTTGTTGCTGTATGCTGTACTAATCTAATCTGATGAAATTTGCTGTTTTAATAATGTTTCCTTATTACACTTGTAAAATTTTCTTTAACACTAGTACCTCTCTCGTCAATTAAAGCCTGTACCTTTTTCTTGCACGTGGTCCAGTATTTGCAACGATTTACCCAAGGATAATGAATTATTTTGTAATTTGTTCACTGTATCCGCTAATTCTGCGTATTTACTATCAACAGTTTTACAATCTACTTTCACTTGAACATCTTGAAATTTGATGTGACTTTCTCTAATAGCAATTGATTATCTAGTATCGAAGTGTAAAAGTAAGGACTTTAATTTTTTTTTTTTCGAGTGATTAAACGCTTCGTCTAACCATGTTCCTAATTGTGTAAAAATACTATGAAAACTATGGAGTACACATAAATCCGAAATGCATCTACATTTATACCCTGTAAGGTCTTTGGCCACTTTTTTATTTATGTATCGTACTGTTGACATGATTTATACATAAATATTTCTTTAAAGACGAACAAACTGCATTTACAAACAAACCATATTACTTGAGATTCCTTATATTTTAAATCAATTTCAATGTAAGTCTGCCCACATTCTGTAAACACAGTTACGTATTACTGGAAACTGTCAATATATTTATGTTATTCAAAAGATACAGAGACGAGAAATATTAATATTTACACTACCACAACGAACAAAACAATAAGTGGTTAAAGGCGACGACGAAGCTATACTGAATTGCTTTTACCTAGATCGATTCAAATATTCTAAGCCTACGCGATGGTATTTCAGTTGCTGCCGAGTTACCTGCCCTATACTTATTACTATTATACTATTGAGAAGATGTACTATTATTAAGATTTAATTTGTTTCCCCCAAATTCAAATATGCATATTACTTAACTATTTTTCAATTCATTAATAAAACACTAATTGATCTAAAAGATTGTAAATTGTCATCATATAGGTAATTATTGTATAAAATGGTTATATAGGTTATATCAGTTATATTGTATAGTGGTTATATCAGTTCCGACTGAGACACCCTGTATAACCATTTTATAAGGTTTGACGCCATGAGGACAGTAGGGTGTCAATATTTAACAACAGTCATCTACAAAATATACGACGTCAATATGCCTTGGTGTCTATACTTGGAACTATAGGATGTGATTTCTTTGTTTAACATGTCACGGACAGCGTTCTCCATTTACTGTAATAACATTATCAGCTTCATTTTCAAAGACATATGGTCCACTTACCCCATCACTGCAAAGTGCGCATCAAACTGTGTTTCACTGTGAATGTATTTCTTTTTCGTGAATAGCATGTCGATTTTCAACATCCCAAATTCGACAATTCTGTTTGCTGACGTATCCGTCAAAATGAAAATGTGCTTCATCGCTGATTAAAATTTTATTGCCAAAATTACCATCACCTTATTTCTTCTCTCTTTTCTAACACCCAATTAACAAATGTACGACGTTGTAAATGGTCTGTAACTTTTATTGTTGTGTCAACTGAATTTTGTGTCCAAACATGTAGATCTTTCTTCAAAATTCGATGCGTGGTGGATCCTGATAGATTCAATTATTATGTAACACCGCTACAACCCCCGGAAACTTTCTTTCACTCCTGCAATATTTTCATCTGACCAACCATGACGAAGAGGTATTGGTATTGCGTTATTGATAACTGAACCCGCTCTTCAAATTTCTTTCAGATATGTTGAAGAATTGCATATGGGGAGATATTTATGTAAAATTATTTCTGTAGTAGTGATAGTTGATTATACTATAGTTGATTATACTAGCTTACAATAAGATGGTTTTAAATATTCAGTTTCAGATCAGTTTTCAGTCGGTGGTAATGTACAGTCAAGGTAATCATATACTAAGGTTAGATCGCCTTATCCAGCAATTTTCGAAAAAGATTTACAAAAATATCCTCCTGACAGCTGCTATACTAAAAATATATTGACTTTTCCGAGTCAACTTTTCTTTCACTCATTGACTCGAATAATTGGCTTAAGTGATCGAATCAGAATGACTTATGATATTTATATATTATTATTATAGAAACATTTCCGACTCGCAAATGGGCACACTTCAATCCAATCGTACTTTATGTTTTTTTTCTAATTTATATTGAAAATATATTTATTTATGTGACAAAAAGTGGCTTTAATGTTTATTATTAATTCTATTGATTTTTTTCTTCTCTCTTGCATTACTTTACATATGTAAAAAAAATTATCGCATTATTTTAGGTAAGAAGTTATATAACAAAGTATTATTGTGATAGGAATATACAGAATAGTTTTAAATTCGATTATTTTGTATTGTTACTATTATCAATTATATTTAATTGAGTACTAATTTATTTATTTGCTTTCCATGGAAAAAGACACTGAATATTACATATAATATATTTGCTTATGTATGATTTAAAGGAATATCTCCAAAAATCAAGAGACTATTTAACGAAGTAGATTTCAAGTTTTTATCTGACAGTAATAAAAAATATTATCGGTTGCTATGGTTACTGTTAGGTAACTAACGGTGCGCAATTAATTTAGTTGATACTTTAAATGATCATTACCATTAAATTTAGTATTTTCAAATAACACAATCGATTTTTTAATTATTTTTATCTAACCTATAATCATACTAACGTAATTATTATCAAAGCCTATGTAAAAAAATAAAATGAAGTTTTAAAACCTCAAAACGGACTTTTCCGCACGTAGAACATCTCTACCTCGAAATTGAGTGGCCGAGAACAAATAAATCAACATATAAATGCAGAATATGTGTTTTATGAGACTGTTTTACTTTTTTCAATTTTCCTCAAATAATCCACCATCGCGCTTTCTCATGACCCATGGGCAGGGTGGGGTGTGTCCTATCCATCCCAAAATCAAGATGTCGTCCGACACAATTTAATTGAGTGATCGTGCTAAGAAAAACGATTTGCCAAATAGTCCACCACTGTGTTTTCTCATGACTCATAAACATGGTAGAGTGTGTCCTATCCACCTCAAAATCAATAGGTGTCATCTGGGAGATGTTCCCGATCAGAATCAGTCAAAAACCGATCAATACGATATAGTTGAGTTATGGTGCTAACAAAAAAAATTTCTCAAATAGTCCACCATTTTTTAAAAACCTTTTTTTTTGGTTTTAGACTGAAAAACGAAAAATAAATGAAAAAAATCTTTGTTCCACATTTGTTTACACGATTACATTACTTTTCCGCTAGTTGAGTGCGGAAAAATAAAAAATGTGCTTTTTCATATTCCGTGATAAAAAGGGGTTGCGATTAAAAAATATCGATGATGATATACCATCTACATGAATCATCCTGTATGTATTAATTATATTTTACTAAATGTGCAACTAAAAATAAAATTTGATGGGTCCGAGAGTTTTTCCCAAAAATTATTCCTTGAAGTTTTAACAAATTTACTTCATTCATTTATGAAAGCACTATATTTAGAAATATCTGATGTCCTGTAACAATTAGTTTTGTTAGAGGACATCAATTACTTTCTCTATTTACACGAAATGTCTAGAACCGAGTTTTTAAAATAAAGTTTGAATTTTTACTTTTCCACACTCCACTATACTAGAGGAAAAGTAATGTAATCGTGTAAATAAAAATAGAAAAAAAATTTTTTTTTCGTTTATTTTTCATTTTTCGGCCTAAAAACCAAAAACAAATAGTTTTTAAAGAATTTTGTCTGTGTGTGTGTCGTTGTCGTTGTCGTCGTTGTCGTCGGCATTTATTCTTGTTAGCACGATAACTCAACTAAATCGTGTCGAATCGATCAAGTTTTGACTGATTCTGATCGGGGACGTCTCCCAGATGACACCTATTGATTTTGAGATGGATAAAACACACACCACTCTGTCCATCAGTCATGAGAAAGCACGATGGTGGACTCTTTGAGAATTGTTTTTGTTAGCACGATGACTCAAGGGAATCGTGTCGGATCGATGGAGTTTTGACTGATTATGATCGGGGACGTCTCCCAGATGACACCTATTGATTTTGAGGTGGATAGGATACACCCCACCCTGTCCATGGGTTACGGGAAAGCACGATGGTGGACTATTTGAGAAATTTTTTTATTAATACGATAACTTAACTACATCGTGTCGGATCGATCGGGTTTTGACTTATTTTGATCGGTAACATCTCCCAAACGACACCTATTATATATATAACACCCCACCCTGTCCATGGGTCATGAGAAAGCACGACGGTGGACTATTTGAGAAATTTTTTTTTTGTTAGCACGATCACTCAATTAAATTGTGTCGGATCGATCGGGTTTCGGCTGATTCTGATTAGAGACGTCTACCAGATGACATCTATTGATTTTGAAGTAGATAGCGCACACCCCACCCTGTCCATGGGTCATGAGAAAACACGGTGGTGGACTATTTGAGATAATTTTGCCGATTTTGCATTGAACGAAAAAGACATATTTTCGTCCTATATCATATACGAATGAAGGAGAAAAAAGAAATTCGTTAGATCACACATATATTGATACGGCACTGAAATACTCCCGCTGAAGCTTCTCGGCCACTCAATTTCGAGATAGAGATGTTTTACGTGCGGAAAAGTCCATTTTAAGGTTTTATTTAAAACTGTTTATTTTGATAATGGATTAATGTAGTTTTAATAGCCGTAAATTACGCATGTTTCCCACATCTTTGTTTCTGTTGAAAATCAATTATCACATAATAGCTTCTACAATATTTTTTTACCGATCAATGAATACAACACAGGTTTTAATTTAACCATATAGAATAAAATAACAATTTTATTCGCCGCACCCTCAAGTTAGAAACATATTTTGTTTTAATCCTTCCGGTTGCCCTCACACAATATTTTATGCTTACAATTAATAATAACATGCCATGCCATAGCCATTCTTTCATTGTGAATTTCTTACATAACCCGGTCACGGTCGGCGCCTAACATACATGTTCTAGTAAATTTCAAGTAATTTGTCACGTAATATATCATTTAATTGTAATTACACTACATCTTCAATTAAAATTGGAACTCGTTCTGCACATTACCAGCTCCAGTTATTTACACGTATGACAATTTAGGTTACAAATAATTACACAAATGTAGCGTGAAGGATAGTATTTTGTTAGTTTGTAGAAAGCAGCAAAAGTACGAGACACAGTATTATTATAAGGCGTTTAGTAGATCTAATTAAATGTCATTTTACGGTGGTGAAGCAGATATAAAAACATTAGGATATAAATTGTAACGTCTTCATCGATTTCGTAAAATATTCCGCAATACCACAATGCAATCATCTCAAATCTCTTAAAGGTTACAATTTGTATAATGGATCTTTGCGCGTGTATCAATTTAGTGACGACGCACGGATCACATGTTACACCACTCGCAATTGTTACTAATATGCCACAATTACTAGCACGTACGTCTAGCGACATATGTTTCAATCAACTACGTACGGCATAGACAGTTAATAATTTGCCCGAACAAAATGCAATTATGATGTCACGTCTTAGCTTCATTGTATAATTTGATTCAATGGCGTGTCAATATTTCTGTAAAATTTATTTCATTTTTGTTTCATTTATTTTGATGTTGAATTTGTTTCATTTATTTTTATGGAAATATCACTTCCATTGAATGTTTCTGTGGAGAATCTTTTCATTACTCTGTCATAGGTTGACGGATTTGTATTGTACTAATTGTTATCCTAAAATGTGTTTTCGGCACTACACTGTTCAAAAATGTCAGTTGATTGATTCATGCGATTATTGCCTGTGACACACGCGCAAAGAACCATTATACAAACCACAATAAATATTCAGTCGTGTTCTGGTATAATATACAGTATTGTGGCACTGTTGTTCACAGTATTAGAAAAAATTTAAATGATTTTTTGGAAAACTGTAATACACATCAACTTTATTTTTTAAAAATATCGAGTGACGTAAAAATTACATTTTTTAACTATGGTCTGACGGCATCATAGGCTTTCTTAAGGAGGGTGTGACAGTTTTTTTATCCTTATGGGAAAAGTGGTCCTCATTCGGAATCGCTGTCTCAACTTCTAATTAATATTCTTGTTTATTTTTTTTTCATTTTGTACAGCATAGCCTGTTGTAAAATTATAGTGTGTAAAGTTGTAAAATTTTAGTTTAGTAATTTTTGGTGGCCTGCGATACATACATATGTAGCTGTAAAAAGTATTAATTTTTTTTAATGTTTTTTTTCAACATTTTTTTTCAGGACCTGAGTAATTCTTTTAAAATGTACAAGCTGTGAATTTGTACTTTATATAGTTACATCCGAATACAAGTATTTAGATATTCGCTTTGGAGCACCTTTGATTGATTCTAATAACATGTTGGCTATATTAGAAGTTCATATGATTTTAATTATTGGCAAAACATGATAAATCTACTTGCATCTATACATAATGCAATAGTGAATAACATATTCAATATATAAATAATTTTCAAAATGGCGTCGCAACACCATCTTTGATGATTAATTATATCATTAGATTAAATGTTTACCTACTGTACTAGTTTACGTATTTTGTCTTAAGATGGTACGGGTCCATTCAAAAATGTTGACCAAGTTATCATTATATTCTGGATTCAGGAGTCTATAAGCTGCCTTGCGGTACTTGCCCTAAGGTATATATAGGACAAACAGGCAGAAACTTCAACACGCGAATAGCAGAACACAAAAGGAGTTTTAATAATAAAAAAATATTCAACATATGCAACATATATAATTGAAGGAGGCCATACCTTTAATGAAGAATTTAAAATTGTACATGTAGAGAAGAAAGGCTTAAAATTAAATTTATTAGTATCTTTAGAAATTAATAAAGTAAAGAAATCTGATATCTAATTAAATGATCAAATAGAATGAAACTCATCTCCGTTCTTAAATTTATTTTAATTCTACATGCTATCCAAAAATCTTGTTTAAAATTTACAGATACCATCGGTTGACATTTTATAACTTAATAACAATAGTTTAATAGTAGTAATTTTCATAGTAATAAACCTAGAATTACCTTAGTTATATAAACGCAGATCCACAACGTAAAATTTAGTCTATGTACTCTGAAGAATCCACTGTGTTGGCGAAACAATTGTTATGTTTAACAAATAAAAAGTTAAAATATAACCAGCGAATGTTTTAGTTTTGTATATTATCATTATATATTGATTGGCTATTAACAAAACTGCTATTATTATTATTTTAATTTAAAATCTATTATAATCATCGTGAGTGGTCTGATAATTGATCTTTATGTCAAAATTATTTTACCTATGCATTTCAATAAGTTTCCCCATTTTCAATATTCCCTATTTAATAATAATGTCAATATATGTTAATAATGTTTTTGTGATGAGGAGTAATCATATCTGTTAATATACAGGGTGGTAATTTTAAATATTGATTTTACTTGGGTGCTTATATACAGGTTGGTCTTTTTAAATTTAAATTATATTTTAATTATATTCAAATGATTAAATGCTTTTTTTTTTGTTATGGGTGTTTTATATTAGGATAAGGTATCTTGATGAGGCTATAGCACGTTGGTTTTAGGTTCAAATTAATATATCTACAATAAGCGATATAATAATATCATAAATAAGTACAATATTTATTATACATACTTTTTAATAGAATTTGGCAATATAATTTTAAGAACAGATAATATTTACGAAATAAGTATTAATGTGTGTAGAGCCCTTGGTAGTTGTTTTAATGTGTTAATACATTAGTAACATAATTACTGTTGAGAACTCCTAAATGACGGTATTCTTCGATGACTTTATGGTCTCCGTTGTATTACGAGTATAACATAATGCGACACATATTTGAAATTTTATTTTATTGTTCATCACATATTCAGTACCTACTCACGAAAATAAACATACATATACGTATGTTACGTATATTATGTATGTATTATATATGTTTGAAACATTATCTGATGTTGAAATTAAATGTCCTGGAATATTATTTATACTGCTATTGAGGTCATACTACTGTATATTGTGAGGTTGCTAATAAATGGTTTCAAAGTACATAATATAATTTCTATGGTATTTCATGGACTTCTCAATATTTAATAAATACTTACCAACAATTCTACATTCAAAATAGGACACGATTACTATTATTGTTGTTAATAAAGATTATCGTTAATAGAGATTATCGTTCTAGAGATTTCAAAGTGCTACTATCCAACCCGATCGATTCCCGGGGGTATATTGCTATCAGCTTTATTTTTGTCATCTATTTCGGGTTATTAAATCATCCATCGTAACTTCCATTACCAAAATACGTTTGAATTTATCCTATTATAATATACCCGTGGATATGAAAATTTGTTATAATCTTAGCTCATATGTACACCTTTTATAGAATTTAAGTGATTTATGGTAACAACAAAGTCTGTTGCAATATATCAGACTAGACTAGAACTAGATAGATTGGCCTGGTCATACTAATGACCTAACTCACATATATCAGGTTGTTACATATGAAATGTTCGTTTATCGCTCAGTGTTAAAACAGACGTCTCAGTAAAGGTTGTGTTTTGTTTATATTTAAAATTGTGATTGTGCTGCATAAATGGGTCTCGCTCGACATATTTGCCACCTGCTGCTTTGCCGGTAAAGGTTCGTTATCATGTTTTTTGCTCGTGCAAGAATGCTGTCCGCGGGGGTATTAGAGCGATCTTTCTTTTTCAATTCAAAAACGGATTAAACGCAGCAGCTACGGCTAATGAAATTAACCAAGCATTTGGGGAAGACACTTGTAACGAACGGACAGTACGGCGATGGTTTGCGAATTTCAGCCAGGGAAATTTTGAGGTCTCAATACTGCTAGACGACCGTTTAGCAGAACTGATCCCGCGGAGTTACAGGCACAAGTGGAAAATGATCCTTCAACTACTGTACGGTGCCTTGCGGCAAGGTTCCAAGCTTCTATTGCCACCATAAGTCGCCACCTTGCTCAAATCGGAAAATTTAAAAAACTTACAGATTCCACATGAGTTAACCGAAGCCAATAAGCTTCGGCGATTACAGGATGCAAGTTCATTACTCAATCGAAACAAGGCGGAGTTATTTTTGAATCATAAATCAGACTGTCACATGTGACGAAAAGTGGATCCTTTATAACAATCGCAATGCACAATACGCTTTATAACAGAACAATGGTTAGGACGAGAAGAAACTCCGAGACGACATGCGAGGTTATCACTATACCCAAGAAAGGCGATGGTGACAGTATGGTGGATAAGCGAAGGCATTGTGTATTATTCGTTTTTTTCCTAGTGATGAAACCATCACGGCAGAATCCTATTGCCGTGAACTTGAGGCGAAGCACGGGAAGTTGCGTCACTTGCCGCCTGAACTGGTTACTAGACGTGGACCAGTACTGCTCCATGATAATGCGGAACCCCATGTTGCACAGCGGATCGTCCAAAAATTATCAAACATAGGGTATAAGGTTCTCCCCCATCTATCTTACTCACCCGACCTTTCCTTCACTGATTTTAATTTCTTCCGGAGTTTGGACAATTATTTGAGGAACAGGTGCTTTGCCAGCAGGGATGCTACAACTGGGGCCTTCAAAGAATTCGTGAGCAGGAAAATTAAAGATTTTTTTAAAAATGGAATTTATGCCCTGCCAGAGCGTTGGCAATGGACAATAGATGCCAATGGTGACTGTTTTGTCGAATAAATATGTATTGTTTTATATTTCTTGACTTTCATTTAATACCTACAAAATCGGACATTTCATATGTAACAAGCTGTACAAATATTATATTTTTCATATCTTTTTGTTTTTCATATCCATCCATTATTTTTAAATAAACTGATGGTCGTATCACACTTTAATGACACAAGTTGTATGAACCAAGTTATATAAGTGATAACACAAGATAAGGATGAAATATAAGAATAATTTTCACAGTTTCTTATATAACTTGTGTCATAAGAAGTTAAGTCACAAATTTTGTACATTGGTAGCTATTAAATATGTATAAACTGTATTTTTGTCCATATTTATACCTCGCATATCTTAATTGCTGTTACACTACGCCTAGTACAGGAAAAAATCTTACCTTGCATGGAAATCACTGTCCAACTCGTTCGGAACCTACCTGCAAAGAAACATATATTTTTATTTAACTGACAGTTATACATCTGTATGTAATTATTTCAAGGATAATATAATACCACCAATACAATTTATAATTTTGATTGTTGACTGATTTTATTCATATATTGGTATTATGTCTAACTAATTCAAAGTATTTTTTTTACTTACAACAAAGTTAGTCATGACATTTTATTAACAAAGAAAATCATTATATATTTTTTTCATAAAATGTTATACGCAATATAAGTATGTATTATCCCCAAGTTTAAAATGAATAATCCCGTTAAACTGCTAAGTTTATCTTCAAAATCTGTTTTATATTTTAACTAAAACTAGAATACTTGAATTCTCAACTTACCTATTTAACTCCTTCCCTGATTCCAGTCGTCCAGGCCAATTTCCATCACACACAAATCACATAATATGTCCAGAAAATTGTTTATGCATATCCACTGTCTATTTTTACACTACATATATTTCAATCGAATCGAATCGAATTGAACGAAGAAAAATCACTACCGCACTGCACTCTCATCTTCACCAAGTCCATTCTTTTAATGATTATTCAATAGATAGCTCGGCAAACCTTAACGTTACATTTTTGTACATATAAAAAAACATGAGGTGATATATTTTTCATACCTGATAAAAAAAGATGGCGGGAGTTCTTTGAATTGTTATCAATTGCCGTGGGGCTTACATTATAAATGTGTATCTGACTGGGAATTATTTTACCTTAATTCGCCTACTAGATTTAAGGTAAAATAATTTGGATATTTTTTTAAGTGCAACATACAGGTCATCAATGATGGGAAAAAGTGTGAGATTTTCTATGTATGCGTAGAAGAAAGAGTGAAGCAGCATTAGGAGGGAAAAGGATCAGACGCGACCAGATCGAACTCTGTGTACATTCACATTGAAAACTATTTCATCTCGACTGAGCAACAATACATCATATGCTTTCGCAATTTACACAAAAGAAAAATATGCTATTGTTTATTATTTACTTCGTAATATTAAGTTGGGATTTCTATATTTATTTAGAAAAAAATGTAAGGAATGGGATTATAAATAGTTTTTCAATAAGGGAGAGTCGATTTTGAAATGGAATAAAACAAGCTGTGTGTGAGGTATTAACGAAATTCTTTTTTTATTTGGTATGCCATTATGTGTGGAATATAACATCGTTCAAATGTCCCCCGCGACTTTTCATGGTGACACGGACCTGAGTGGTCCAATTTGTATTGGCTCTGCTGCATAGATCCGGCTGAATTTGAGCGAGGCTTGGATTATGTTTTCTTTAAGGGCATCGGTCGAATGCGGCTTATTGGCATCGACCTACGACTTCAGAAAACCCCACAGGAAAAAGTCTACCGGGATAAAATCGCATGATCTTCGTGGCCAATTTACGCCACCTCTATGAGAGATAACCATACCCTCAAATCGTTCATGCAGGATGTCCATCGTGGCGTCCACTGTGTGGCACGTAGCGCCATCCTGCGGTAACCGCATATCGTTCACATCCATATCGTTCAATTTGGGCCAAAATAAATCAGTTAACATCGTTCTATAGCGCTCGCCGTTGATGGTCCCTCACCAACGTCATTTTCGAAAAAGTACGGGCCAATGACCCCACCGGCCGACCCAAAATCTGCACGAAATAGTAACTTTTTGTTGATGCATTGATACCTCCTGGTGAACCTCGTGATGGTTGGCGTCGTTCCATATACGGCAACTATGCTTGTTAACATAGCCATAGCCAAAAATGCGCCTCGACGCTAAAGATGATTTTTCGGTCAAAATTGGGGTCCTCTTCCAAATACTCCGAAACCCAGTCAGCGAACAAACGGCGTTATCTATGGTCATTAACTTTGAGCTCCTGGGTCAGTTGGATCTTGTATGGGTGCAGACTCAAGTTCCGACGCAAATTTCGCCAAGTGAAGTCTGCGAAATGCCGATTTTTTGCACACGGCGAGGAATTGCATTCCTGCACACTTTCACAGACAGCGGCAATATTTTCGGCCGATCTGACGTTCCTTTGACGTACGGACGTTAGCTGATAGTTTATCGAACCGGTCGTCTGGAATTTGGCCACCAAAAGTTGGAGAGTCAACTTCGAAAGGCCACCGCGTCTGCCGTAAAATGGGCACAACGCGTGTAACGTTTTGCACTAACGAACACTCATTTTGATAATAAAATTTTATCATTTGGACGTCATGCTCAATCGTGTAACTTGTCATGGTGACTTGGCATCAGTGACTGAATAATAAACAACAGGTTAGACAGATGCCGTCAAGCCGTCAAAACAACATAGCGGCCACAGGTTGCCAACATCGAACCGTCCCAATTGAAAGACTGTACACTCGAAATTCACTCTGCAGAGGTCTCAATACAACTGAGTAATGACCAGGCTATTTACTGCGCACCTCGTGGGCGGTCCGATATTACAGTTTTGAGACTTGTTCCTATTCTTGACAACCTGTACATATAAGGGAAAAAATACTCTCGCAACATGGACAACTGATACTCTCGCAGAAAAACCAATGCAAATATATATTCATCGCGCTTTCTTGCCCTAACTAGGCATTTTTAAAAACTGTTAAGAAATTGTTTTGGGTACAAGAAATTCAACATAAAATGATATGTTAATAATCACATTTCTTTTTTTGGTTTAAGTAATATAATTGAAATTTTGTGATTAGGTATAAAAAATTGTGGCTATATTTAAGATTATGGAGATAGAAGTATAATATAGGCAAAATGGGGCAGACCGCAAGATTCAGAAACGTTTTAATGTTTAATTAGATTGTCATTGAGAGTTGACGAACCGGTATTCTCCCATATACTTGTTAGTTTATTAGATTTATGAGTCTTCTTTAGGAAAGGAACATAAAATCATGCGTCCACAAGTCCATGAAACTCCATATTAAACCCTTTGCGAGTTTCACATTCCATTCAAATTAACAACATAGATGGATGATTTAAAAAACTGTTTTTCCTATAACTGATATTTTATAAAAAAAAAATACAGATAAACGCGTTTTCCACAAAAAAACATTATATTGAACTCGATGCATAAATCTTAATCCTGTTAATGTACCATTTTATTTGAATTTTCTAGAGAAAAACCATTGTTCGATAAATCCTTAAATTATATATTGAATCAGAATTGTATTTCGCAAACAGTATTAAGACAGTAAGCTAATCGAAAATGATTAGAAACTAATTTCCTCCGTAACTGGCTTTCTAGATCATAAAACCAAAATATTTATATTTCCTTAATACTTATCTTCCATAAAACAGCGATGCACCACAACGCTTCATACATTTGAAGGAGCACTTCGTCAATCAGGTTAGGGTCATTGGGGGAAGAATTATAATTATAGAAAGAAGAATTACATAGAAAAACTACTATAGCTATAGTAATCAATGTACTTTTTGTCAATTAAGTTAGTACCTCTAGGGTATGAAAATGAAAAAAATTCAGCTTATATTTAATGGCCACCAATGTAAGATATGAATACATGGATAAGTATATGAAAGACAAAAGAAAAATATGATTTATGTACATGTGAGTTATTAATATGACCAGACCAATATATCTAGTTCTAATCTGATACACTGCAACCGACTGTTGTTACTGTAAGTCACTTAAATGCTATAAAGGCCATATATATATATATATATATATATATATATATATATATATATATATATATATATATATATATATGAGCTAAGCTTATAAAAAGATTTCATAGCCACAGGTACATTATAGTGGAATAAGATCAAACGTAGTATTTTGATTAGGGAAGTTATGTATGTATTATTCATCGCCCGAAATAGGTAACAGAAACGAAGGTAGTAGCAATAGACTCTCGAAGGTCGATTGGATTGGATAATAGCACTTCCATGAAAGTAGCCAAGTCCATGTCCAAGTACCATAGAAAATATATTTCTTCGCTATGGAACCCCTACAATATAGGTACGGTAGTATGACATCAATAGCAGTATAAATAATATTCCAGGACATTTAACTTTAATAACAGGTAATATGCCAAACATATATAATAATAAAGATGGGAAAATAGCGTATCGTACATACAGATATGTATATTTATCTTCGTGAGTACTGTCCACGAGAGAATAGAGATGACATCCTTTATTACATACATAATATCCTTATGTATGTAATAAAGGATGGATAATAAAATTAAATTTCAAATATGTGTCGCATTACATTATAATACAACGAAGACTGTGAAGTTACTGGAGAATACCTTCATTTAAGACTCCTCAATAGAAATTATGTTAATTAACATAATCAAACATTTTAATACATTTATTCTGAACAATTAAAATGTTTCAGTAGTCAGTAGTATTGAAGATAGTCAGTAAATATTTTTCGAAAATACAATAATAAATAATAACGTCACTGTCCGTCTTACATTAGAATAACTAGGGATATACCGATCATTGCTTATCAATATAATTGATACATGCATTTATAAAAGATATATTACATGTATAATCTAGGTAGCTATATGTTTCGTTATTTTACGTTCGAGATTGAGGTCACTTTCACAATTTTTCCATTGAGAGAAGCAGATTTTCTTGATTGTATATAAATTTTTAAATTTTCAATCTTAACTTTCTTCATAAAGAATATGAAAAATTCACCCCATATTTCTCAATAGATAATTAGGCTCTTTAACTCCTTGTCAAGGGTTTTAAAAAATCAAGTAAAATTATGCTCAAATAATGTCACATTGGAATTAATTAATGTTTTACAGAATTCTACATATATCGTAAGTCATATAGAAAATGAAATTATTTTTGCATGAACCAGGATCCGTGTAAATAAAGTACAATTTCATTTACAAATTACAAAATCTCAATGTCAATGGAGAATATATCAGTAGGTTAAGGGCCGGTTGGGCGTGGGAACATTTCTGCGGTCGTGGGAAAATTGAAGCTTGCGGCTTTACCTAATTCACAAAATTTTGAGGCGTCGCTTTGTCGGCATACATCAAGGGGTTGCCGCTCGCAGGTGTTAATTACAGGTGCGCTGCGACCTGTTTAAATGGGGCTGTACGACCTGTACGACCTGTTTAAATAGGAATGTATGACTAGTCACTAGTATGCACCCTAATTTTATCCACATTATATCCACAATTATCCTATTACCCTTATGTTACAGGTCGTACAGCCCCATTTAAACAGGTCGCGCCCCACCTGTAATTAACACCTGCGAGCGGCAACCCTTTGATGTATGCTAACAAAGCGGCGCCTGAAATTTTTGTGAATTAGGTAAAAACGCAAGTTTCAATTTTCCCACGACCCCAGAAATTTTCGCATGCCCAACCAGCCCTTAATCTACTTATAACTTCTTCAAAGTCATAGTAAATTTAAAACAGGTATTTTAAAATTGCTGTTTTTAAAACATCTGTTTTCATCTTACTTTATATTATGTGCTATTACAAAATATAAATCGGCTGATGTGATAAATACGGAAAATTATTAATTGTAACACGAAGGTCGCGAAGTGCATTACATAAATATCAATTTTTTTGGAAATCATTTTTATATTTTCAAGGCCGATTTAACTTTTATTAGTTGATTCAAAATGAGTTTACTGATGTGTGAAAAAGTAATTACAGAATAAATATTTACGATTTTATTAGTTGATTCAAAATGAGTTTACTGATGTGTGAAAAAGTAATTTCAGAATAAATATTTACGATATATACAAAAACCGCCCTGTTATTACTAAAATCAGGAATTATACAGACGCGCCGTTCATAATTATATTGTTAAAGGAAGTTTTATGTCTGAGAAACCCTGATTTAAATTTTAATTTTCTATAACGGAAAGATACGGAAACAGGGGTTAAGAAGATTATACTTAGAAAGAAAACAAGCTAAGAACAGTCTGTTGGCATATATTGACAAAAATATAATTCAACTAAGGACAAGAGAAAGATTTGTAATTTATTCAGGAAAGAATATTGGACGACTTTGGAGTGAATATGACTAATTATGTATAGTGTCCCATTTTCGTTGTAATTAGTGAGTATGTAGAAAGGTATTAGAGATGCACATATATCCAGTTTTTTTCCAACGTTAGTCACCTTTCTTTAAATATATTGCAAAAAATATACTTATACTAAGGACAAAAGAAAATATTTCTAGAAATTTATCGAGTAGGCCAATACTCTGTGGTAGTTCATAATTCCAGCGCAATCGAGTAAAACAACTACTAAGTTTTATAGCACCATATATGCACAAACTGTTGTATTTAACGTGCTTAATATGCGAATGACTTTTGTTTTACAGTTTTTGAAGTTTTTTCCAATCCATCCAATCCAGATACTCAAAAATGAGTAAAAAAAATTACCAGTAGGGTTTTGTACAACATGATGCGAGAATGCAAAGGAAAGATAATTGAAGAAAAAATTTAATTTTTGGAAAGAAAATTTTCTGAAATTACTCAAGTCCCTAAGAGTATTTTAGATCATGCCTTGAAGTTTTTTAAGACCCAATTCAAACAGAAATGGGTTGCGGCTAACTACGAAGAAGCGCATTTTCTATGTAATAACAAAAAATGTTCATTATCTATACAGTTACCAAACTTCAGTGCAAATCCTACACATAAACCAGGACGTCCAACAAAATTCTTCAAGGGCTTAAGTAATTGCAGCACACGAAGAAAAGCTATAGCATTCTATCCATCCAAGAATAAATCCAGAGAAACCATCCAGGAATAAATAATTTTGATCTGGGGCAATTCTGTACGCGTCTAGATCTTCAGAGCTTCTACTGTTTCGGCAGGCTGCCTTCAGATCCTCCAGAAGTGAATAACATCAAGTCCGGTCGTACCGTGTCTTTATATGTGAAACAAGGCAATTCTAAAATAGCTTAAAGTCATGTAATTTGTTCTATATAACAGTTGTAGTCTTAATTTATGTATAAATGTTTAACTGATTTAGGTATCTGGAACACATCGTCTATCTTAATTAACCTACTTGATTATTCGTTACCCACTATAAACCTTAATTTGATATATATATATATATATATATATATATATATATATATATATATATATATATATATATATATATATATATATATATATATATATGTTACGCTCAAACATCGAAAATGCTCAGTGAGGGAAAAAACGGCCACAACGCGTTGCGGACTGTGCTGAACGACCAAATACCGAAATGAGATAATTTTTCGCGTTGTGACCGTTCTTGTTGACCACCACGCGTTGTGGACAATGGCTCAAACAGCCATGACGCGTTCTGGATGATCTATAACGCTCATAAACCGATCTTTCTTGTCTAGACTTGTCAGTGTGTTTACGACTGCCTTCGAGTGAAGTTCCGTCTATGTTGTTGAGCGAAGTCGCTAGTATTGTTATCTAAAAACAATATGACAGAGGCGCTTAATGAAGAACTTAAAATATCGTTGATAACAGCAATGATCGAAGTGATTACTTTACGGTATGAACAGATTGTCTGAGAAGTGAAAGAAGCGAAACGTTCGAGAGACAGTAAAATGTTATTGTCGTCCAAACAATATAGAAGACTGAAGAGGTACGATATCTTAACAATTGAGGAATATGAAAAGTTAATTGAAAAGACCAAAGGAATACAGGATGAAATTTTTCGATATTTCTGTAAAACGGAGGATATTTTTGGCATTATTGAAGCTGCTTACATGACAATTGGACACAAACGAACAAGAGGTACATTACTTAAACGCTATTTCTATAAAATATTGGTACCTAATGACTTTTTTTTGTTTTTAGTTATGGAGGCTGAAATTAACAAAAAATACAGATACAAATGTCACTAGAGCAGCTATACAGATCTATTTGTCTCTTTGCGAGCAATGTCAGGGAAAGAAGACGATCAAGAAGAAGGGGTTAGTTGTTGCACCAATCCTATCAAACCACATGAATTCCAGATGTCAAGTAGACTTCATTGATATGCAAACCGAACCCGACCGAGATTATCGTTTCACATTGAACTACCAAGACCATCTGAAAACATTTACAATTTTAAAATCACTCAAAACTAAAACAGTTGAAAAAGTCGCATATAATGTAGTGGACACTTTTTGCATGTTCGATGCTCCATTTATACTTCAAAGCGACAACGGAATAGAATTTTCTAATAAGATAATAGAACAGTTAAAGGATCTGTGGCCAGGCCTTAAACTTGTGCACGGTAAGCCCCGCCATTCACAGAGCCAAAGATCGGTGGAACGATCCAATCAGGACATGAGAGATATGTTGGTAGCATGGATGCTTGACAATAATACCAAACAGTGGTCAGAGGGCTTACGGTTTATTCAGAGCAAAAATAAAATCGTGCCCTGCATGAACGAATTAAAACAAGTCCTTACGAGGCCATGTTTGGTAGCAAGCAAAGAATCGGATTGGCAGATTCTTCTCTGGAAAGGGAAACATATGAAACTCTGGAAACGGAAGAAGACTTAGAGAAAACTTTGGAAGGGATATCCAGTATCCAGTTCGGTAGCATGTTCCATTTGCGAACATTTTGGAATCACCCAATCATGTAAAACATGCAGTTTAAATGTACACATGAAGTGTGGTGTTTAAATTGAAGGAAAATTCGTATGCAGCCTTTGCTGCCGACGTAATGCAATCAGAGAGCAACGCGAAAATGCTAAAGCCCGAATGGAGAAGCAAGCTGAAAAAATGCTGGCTTTGTTCCGTGAAAAACTACCTCCTGCTGAGATCGGTCAAAATGTCGTAGTCAAAGTTCCGGATGTCTACAAAGGGCGCCTTGCCCCTAGAAGTGTTCTAGCTGTAGTTCTAAGCGTTAACGAATCCAGCTTGTATAAGTTGGGAACCAAAGAGGGCGTGCTGGAAAGACTTTACAGTCGTGATGAATTCACCTTCGCTGGTTCAAACTTTATAAACTCATCGTATGTTCTGAGTTGTTCATTAAATTTGAGAAAAGCTTCAGCTCTTCGTCTGGATCAAAACAAGGATTTGTCATGTGCCATTGTAAGCGTTATTGTAATACAAAAAAGTGCAACTGCAGGGCCAATGAGGTGTCGTGCAATTCTAAATGCCACAATAATAGTGCCTGCAAGAACAAGTGAGTACCCTTCTCAACTACCGTCGGCTCAGTTGGTTATTATTCTATAGTGTTCCTCTTTAATAAATAAAGTTTCATGTAGAAATAACGATACAATAAAGGTTCTCAAATTTTCAGTTATTATTTCTGTTAATCTAGTTAAATATTAAAAGCACTATCGCTTTATGAGTTTTCTAAATCATCCAGAACGCGTCGTGGCCGTTTAAACATTGTCCACAACGGGTCGTGGTCAACGAGGACGGTCACAATACGAAAAATTACCTTATTTCGGTATTTGGTAGTTCAGCATCGTCCGCAATGCGTTGTGGCCGTTTTCTTAACTCACTGAGCGTTTTCGTTTTTTTTTTTTATTGTAAATGAATCAAGCATATATTTGGACAGCATGTTTCAATTTCAGCATCCTAGAACCCCCAAAAAATCTCATTACCATGACTGAAGTTATCGGTGGTAACTCACAAGGTTAATTTTTTTTAAATGCTGTTTTTAGAGTGAAGTTTGTATTTTCTTATTTATAAACATATATAATTTTGATCGTATTATTTCTATAAATACTCCTATATGCCACATGTAATTTATCTTTTACAACGAGATACAAATCATTTCATTTGATAATAATCCTGTTAATAATGTTGATAAATGAAATTATTAATGATTCAAATTCAAATCTCGTTTCCTGTACGTACTGCAATATTTCCATACACCGACATTATTCCGTGGTCACGTCTCTCGATGCCGGTACCGCCGCCAGTAATATAAAATAATTATTAAAGAAACAAGAGCATATGTAATTAAAATAACTCGTATGTATTTCATGTATACCGAACGGCGTATAAAGAGTTACTTAGCTTTATAATATCTTTGGATTGGAGTCACTGGACCCGATATCAAGACGGGAAAGTTGACTTAATGCCCGCGGACATTTTACCTACCTACTTAAGTTAAAGACACTCGAGAAGTACACGAGTTAACTTATTGCAGACATACAAAATATTATACGCCCCTCATATGTTGCGTTTATAATTTAAAAATGCACGGCACTTGTTCTGTACAAAATACACTCACAGACAAAAATATTACATATTTTATTTTAAGTCATTATTTTTATTTTCTTCCTTTAAAACTTTTTGTGTTTTTTATTGCTAGATACCCTGCACTGGACTGTTTTATGTATACTGAAATTTATTTTGGGTTCAAGAATATTTAGGCATAGCCTTTATAGCTGAATAAGCAATAATTTTACAAATTAAAGACATATCATTGTGTGCCTTGGCGACTGCTGTATTCTTTTTTTATCAGAATGGCATTTCTAGTACTTGATTTATTGTTTAGGTGGTTTTAGTTAGTGAGATGAGAGTTAGTTTCTGTTAAAATTGTTATTTTAGTCAATGAGGGTTACAGACAATAAGATATTTCGAGGAGATTGCATATTGATCAATCAAACTGTTTCTCGTATAATGAAATGATCCAATGAGACTGAAGAATACAAGAGACGGCCTGATCAAGGATGGAAAAGATGTACAATGCCAAGAGATAACCAATATTTGAGAATTAAATCGCTCACTTACAGCTCCGCATCTGAGAATTTATTATTACTGATTAGTGATTACAGGATAAGTCAATGTAAATGTTAAAACAGTAATAAGGAGACTTAAAGAAGTCGGCTTAAACCCTAAATGTCCTTCTAGAGTTCTTAAGGTTCTCCCACGTCACAAAATCAGACGGTTACAATTTGAAAGAGCCTATTCTAATTGGAATGAACATCAATGGGGAAAAGTTCTTTTCACAGACGAAACAAGAATACAATTATGGAAACCAGAGGGACGTGGCCGAGTATACAGAAGGTCTGGGGAACGTTTTTCAGAATGTAATCTTACGCAAGATGTTAGCTTTGGTGGCAGTTCCATTATGCTTTTGGGAGGCATTAGTTGGGAGAGTTGCATGGAGCTTGTTGAGGTAAATTTAAAAATGCTGACTAGTACATACACAACATTCTTGAAGAGCAGGTTTTGCCTTGTGGCGGCTTCATTGGGTATAATAATTTTGTGCTTTGTGTAATGCATGATAATACCCAGCATCATGCCGCTAAAACAGTGATCCAGTACCTTTAGGATGTCGGGATTGAGGCACTAGAGTGACCACCAATAAGTCCTGATGTTAATCCCATAGAACATCTATGACACATTCTGAAGCGACATATAAGAGTACTAAATCCAGCTCCTAACTCAATTGCAAAATTAAGAATTGCTGCACAGGAAGAATGGAATCAAATTCCGCAAGAAACCATCAAATATCTTCAGCGGAGCATACATAGAAGAATGCAGGTTATCGCTAGAGCTAGAGGAGGAAATACTAAGTACTAAATTTTTATTATGTTGCCTTGAAGTATTGTTATGCTGTCGTTATTGTATTTTGGCGATAGCAAGGATAAAAGTGCATTTTGCCTCGACCGGGAATCGAACCCGGCTCTCCCAATTTCCGGTTAGTTGCTCTGACCGCTGAGCTATCGAGGCACACTCATTATCCTTGCTAATGCGCCAGTTTTAAGTACTCCCTCCCTAGAGACATGGTTTGTCTCGATACAATTTAAGAGAATGTGACCGCGTTCGCCATTCTTACGATCCGTTGTTCGGTAACCCCCGGGACTATAGGGCGAAGGATAGGACGGGAATCGAATCCGTGAATTTGAGATGTAAGGGAGGTTGCATATACTGGAATGAATCACATCACGTCGGGATCACCACTTTGGCGTTAGCACGGATAAAATTGCATTTTGCCTTGACCGGGAATCGAACCCGGCTCTCCCAATTTTCGGTTGAGTGCTCTGACCGCTGAGCTATCGAGGCACACTCATTATCCCTGCTAATGCGCCAGTTTAATGCGTCACTACAGTACTCCCTCCCTAGAGACATGGTTTATCTCGATACAATTTAACGGAATGTGACCGCGTTTGCCATTCTTACGAACCGTTGTTCGGTAACCCGCAGACTATAGGGAGATGGATAGGACGGGAATCGAATCCGCGAATTGAATTTGAGATGTAAGGGAGGTTGCATATATTGGAATGAATCACATCACGTCAGGGTCACCACTTTGGCGATAGCAAGGATAAAAGTGCATTTTGCCTCGACCGGGAATCGAACCCGGCTCTCCCAATTTCCGGTTAGTTGCTCTGACCGCTGAGCTATCGAGGCACCACTTATTATCCTTGCTAATGCGCCAGTTTTTAATGCGTCACTACAGTCTACTATATCTAATTAAATGTGATAACCAAATTCAGGCTTATTTTATTAGTTCTTCTACAAATATGTTGTAAAAGCTTCAATATGTAATTTATTTGACTATAGTATACGTAAAACACTCCAGTGCGGGGTATCTAGTAATAAAAAATACAAAAACTTTTAAAGGAAAAAAAAATGTTAAAATAAAATATACAATATTTTTGTCTGAGAATGTAATTTAAAAATGCACGTCGCGATCACAGATTAACTTGTTCTGTACAAAATATTTAGTATTCTTCTGTTGTAACGTGGTACATTTCAGTAATATGTAATAACTGAACACATTATTTGATATTGTAGACGTAAGTGTGTTATTTTTCTTTCAGATTGTAGTTTTAATATACGCGAATTAGTTCAGATTTCTAAGAGACTATTGCGTTATATTATTTTCGCAATGCCTTCTTGAAAAGCTCCACAGCATACTAAAAATACAAAAAATTTAAATATTATAGAAACAGTATAAGTCAAATAGGTTAAGTTTATGGTTTTTTAATTGGTAAGAATTTTACGCATAATAATAAAAAAAACTAAGAGCACATTTTCTAACATATATACTGATTAAAAGCACTATTTAATAATTACCTCTCCATACAACACATTTAAAATATTGCCCTTAATCATAACTGACATTTTAATGCATCTGTGTATGCATATTTTGATAGCAATTCTATCTGTCTTCAAAGAGAACACGTAAATTGGACGACTAAAATCAACGAAACAAGAAGTTTTAATTCACCAGATGGGCGTCAACAAGTCTGGAGAATGCCATGCGAGACGTTTGCTACCTGCAATATCTCTCCGAGGACTCCATTTTTTGATCAATAATATTCTGGGAGGAACTTGTTTCGACGGTCGCAATTATGTGGTTCCTATTGGGAATTCAAATTTAGATCGCAGCGCCATGGCGGATTATCCGCAAATTAATCTCTAGTACATGGTTTCCCAACCTCACTTTTTGGTCGTGTTATTTTCGATATTTTCCAGCATTTTTGGCTATTTTCCTGTATTTTAAAATTATTTTTATTGTTGTTATCGTTAGTTATTGTTATATTTATTATCCTTTTACACTGTTATAGTTTTTGTGACTGAAAAATTGGATTGTTCTGTCGGTTACGTCTGGTAAGTACCTACTTGTTAGGAGTCTCTGTCTTAGGTATTATCTTTTTTGTCTGTCTCAGGTATTATCATTTTTGATTAGAAAATATTTTTAATGTTGTTATTGTAATTTTACAATATAAAAATATTGTTATTTTAGAATGAACATGGCCCAAAAATAACTCTAAGTTTAGTAGAGTACATTAACTATGTTGGTGGAAATATAAATGAAATATGTGTGATTGAAGGAGAAGAAGTTTTAAATGCTGGTCACATTATTCTACATATCAGAACAGATTGTAGCTCTTCTCACATTAAGTTGGTTGCCATTTGTCTGCAGACTAGTGCCCTGCAGTCCGAACCCCATCAAATTAGTGGAGAACTTATTATTTTAAATGGGTCGGATAAAATAATATCAATGGTTTATTCGTGTAAAGCGGGTGCTGGTAAACATTGCAAGCATATATCAGCGTTTCTAATTTTGCTAACCAGGTGTGTTTTCTAAGAAAAAGCAGCATATCATGTGAAATCAATTAAATACAAAATACTTTACCATCAGTATTTTTATGGTTTCTATATCTGTTTTATTTGTTTCAGGAAAGATCTGTCCAAATTAGAGGATATATCAAAAACACAATTGACCTGCGCCTGGTCAAATAAGAAGGGTACTTTTTTCTCTGTAAGAGAAAAGTAAAAAGCAGTGCCGATTAAATATATGCCATGTATCCCAGCCAAAGGGAATGTTGTTTCAGAAGCGAGTGATGTAGATTCTATGTTGCTGTATTTTATTGAAAACTTGCCAAATTCTACCATTGCGAAGCATCGGTAGGTATGCTATTTTCAGTCACATAAACTATAATAGTGTAAAAGGATAATAACTATAACAACAACTAACGATAACAACAATAATAATAATTTTAAAACACAGGAAAATAGCCAAGATGCTGTAAAATATCGAAAATAACACAACCACAAAGTGATGTTGGGAAATCATGTACTAGAGATTATTTCAGCATTCGGTCGCCAGAGGTCATATCGCTTCTCTTGAAATCCCAATACGGGGGAGATTCATGAATTCACATTTCTATTAGCACATCTCTTTTCTAGAAAACATCGTCGAAGAACATGTAATGCTATTTGTCCCGTTTGTCGGGAACAATTTCATTTTTATGCAGGATAAGGCATTGCTAGAGAGGTACTAGACTATTTTCGATTTGTGAATATTTCAACTATGGACTGGCCACCAAGAAGCCCAGATATGAGTTACATAGGGCATCTATGAGGTGTACAAATTTTAGAGAACTCGAACAAGTCATTTAGGAGTCGAATGGGAGAATATTCTTCAGGAAACCATTCACCATTTAAAGTTTCAAGTGTCACTGATGCATTAATTTTGTCCAGTAGTTTATAAGAGATGAACCCTTACATCCGCAGTTAGAAATTAGTACATTGCAAAAATACAGCGTCCCACTATACTACAAAACTTACATTAGTCGAAATTCGTACAATATGAAATATATTAATGGCGTAATATTTAAAAACGCACTATTTTAAAATCCATTTGTAAATCGCGATTTTTTCGAATATTCTACGACCCACATGTTTTTATGGCATCCAAACCAATTATCTTAAGTCCTTTTGGCTTAAGAACAATACGTTTTTATGTTAGCTATTTATTGACGTAGTTAATGTTGAGTGACCATTGGATATCAAGAACGAGGATGTAATTAGTGGAAATTAAGAGCAAGTTTCATGTAACCAACGGTCAGCATAAGATAAAAATTTGTTATAAATAATACGATAAATGTAATGGTCGCCATAATAAATGTAATTCATTAGATTTGCAGATATGTAAATTTAAAGTTAATATCTGTAATTTTCTACATTAGCAGATAATTTAGATGTTATATTACAACGGTAATCTAATAATAATTCCAATGAGTAGGTTAAGAAAATATTTTCTATTATACTTATGATTCTGCCGACTGGGTATTACTTTGAATTATATTCATGTTTTTGTAGAAAAATTAATTTGATGTCGCAATAAACTGTAATTTTACTTACATGAATATTTTTATTTAATAAATTATATACAACTTGTATTTGAATTTATTTTATTACTTGATTTAAAATTTATACATACGAGTGATATAATCAATTAATAAATAAAGCGAGAAATGTTGAAATCAAGAATGCAGAAACTGAGTGGGGGGTATCAAGAATAGTTTAGATTCAGCGGCTACGGACGTTTTAGGACACGAGAGAAGGGAAACCAGGAATCCCTAAATAACGGACGAAATCTTAAATTCAATACAAAAGAGACGAGGCTACAAAAACAGACGAGACGAGGAAGGACTGAAAACTTATAAGTCAATAAAGTGGGAAATCATTAGAAAGTGTAGAAAAGCGAAAGAACAATGGATAGAGGATAAATGCAAAAAAGTAGAAGATAAACTCCAAGTAGGTAAGACCGATGAGGCTTACAAAATAATTAAGAGGAACTTCAGGGATATAGGACCAATAAATAGAACCGCCAAGAGTCACTCGGGGGACATACTGATCAGAAGAGAGGAGAAAGCGGATAGATGGAAGCAGTACTTAGGAAATTTATACGAGGGTCAGGAATTAGGAGAGATATTAGAGGAAGAATCTAGCATCGATAGGGAAGATGCAGGAAAATCTATATTGAGAGAGGAATTTGAAATAGCACTAAGGGGGCTAATGAACAATAATGCACCGGGTGTATATAAAATACAGGCGGAAATTTTGAAATGTGCGGGACAGAAAGTGGTAAATAGGATGTTTGAACTGGTAAAATACATATATGAAACGGGCCAGAAGCCGGAGGATTATAAGAGGAATATTATCGTTACTATACCGAAGAAGAGAGGAGCCGACAAATGCGAGAACTTTAGAACGATTAGCCTAACTTCCCACGCGTCAAAAATTTTAACCAGAATAGTGCAGAAGAGGATGGAAAATAGAGCGGAGGAAATACTAGGAGAAGACCAATTCGGGTTTAGGCGAAGTAGGGGAACTCGCGAAGCTATTCTGGCGCTAAGAGTAATGTTAGAAAAAGCAATAGAAAAAGGAAAGAACGCTTATATAGGATTTGTAGATTTAGACAAAGCTTTTGATAATGTAAGATGGAAAAAAATGTTCGAGATACTAAAGAGCGCGGGAATAGAGATAGGAGAGTAGTAGACAATCTATACAAAGAGCAAATTGCTGTTATAGAAGTAGAAGGGGAAAGAAGGGAAGTAGGTATTAGGAAAGGAGTAAGACAAGGATGATAGCGTACATCCTTGTACACCACTAATTTTTAATCTGTACATCGAAGAGGCGCTTAATGTCGTAAAAGATAGAGTGGATTTCGGGATTAAAGTACAAAGACAGAAACTAAAAATGGTGAGATTCGCGGATGATATAGCAGTATTAGCATCTAGTAAAGAGGAATTGGAATCAGCGTTGAACGAAATGGAGGCTGTGTTGACAGAGGAATACGGAATGATGGTGAATAAAAACAAAACTAAAATGTTAGTATGCAGAGGACGCGAGAGCAGAGCAAAAACGAAGGTACAAATTAATAATGGAAAATTGGAGGAAGTTAAAGACTTCACTTATTTAGGAAGTAAAATAAATTGGGATGGAAGAAGCGATAAAGATATAAAACAAAGAATAGCGCAGGATCGAGTAGCTTTTAACAAATAGAAAGCACTTTTATGCTCAGGGGTAATAAACTTAGAAACAAGGAAGAGATTTTTGAAAACGTATGTAAGGAGTACGGCACTATACGGTTGCGAAACCTGGACGGTAGAGGAAGCAAGTAGGAAGAAATTAGAAGCTTTTGAGATGTGGTGTTACCGAAGAATGATGAAAATACCGTGGACTGATAGGGTCAGAAACGAAGAAGTATTAGAGCAAATCGGCGAGAACAGAAGTATGTGGAAAAACATAAAGAAGAGAAGAAATAGAATGGTAGGCCACTTTCTGGGACATGGGGGAATAGTCCGCGATATTTTGGAGGCAGAAATAGGGGTGAAGAAAGGCAGAGGTACGCCTAGACTAGACTACTGCTCACAAATAGTAAGGGATGTAGGTTGTAGCACAATTAGCGAAATGCGTAGGTTAACACAAGATAGGAGAAGCTGGAGGTTAGCGTCCAACCAGTCTTAGGACTAATGATCTCATGATGATGAGTGATATAATATACATTATCACTAAGAATTAATTGTACTACACTCTTGAAAATCTGCTGGGTCAAATTTTATCAATTTTCACGCTGCCAAAATCGCGTAAAATTTCTTTATTTCTGAAAGAGAACTTAAGACCGGTGTAATTTGGTAAAAATCTATACCACTATAATTGTAAACTTTTATACGTTTTAGATAAAAAACTAACATATATACACCAGAAAATAGTACACTTTATTCTATGTGGTAGATTGTAATCCCACAAAAAAGAATTGTGTTGGCCAATTTCTTTAAATTGTATACTAAAATGACTGACTGAATAATGTGTTAAGTTTTCGGGATTTCACCGTATTTTTGAATGATTTCACCGTAGAGATATATATGTGTACCTAGCCTAATTGTATTTAGCGAAGATGAATATACGAATTTATTATGTATCTGCCATTTCTCATTTATTGTTTAATCTACTTCATATTTAATAATAATAATAATAATAATAATAATAATAATAATAATAATAATAATAATAATAATAATAATACATATATAAATTTTAGCGAGAACTACATCCCAATAATAATTATTATTAATTGTTGAAACTTGAAATAATGTGTCTATTTATAACACTGACTTAATTTTCCACAAAACACCAAAACACTGTAATATAGTGTTTTGGCGTTTTGTGGAAAACTAAGTCAGTGTTATCTTCACACCAAAGGTTCCGGCCTACTCCAGTGTCTATTTATGAATAATCAACGTATGTCCAAATGATTTGTCTATCCTAATAAGCAAACGGTCATTGGCATGGTCAAGTTTCTTAAAACTAATAGATATTAGATTTAGATCCGAAAAATATGTTAAATTTTGATGAGTTTAAGGCTAAGGAGTGTTAGATATTATATGTTATTAATATGTTTGATGTACTACAGTTTGATATACTATTCACTCAATAATATAAGATAATATTTTTTTACAGTATATCAAGGTAAATTGCAAAATGTTAGACTTTTTAATCATTTATAATTTCTCCAGTCACTATGTTTAAAAACAATTTAATAGCTTTGCCTACCAACTGTGGAATTTTATATCCTGCGTCTGATATTTATGGCCTTTATATTACCCTAAAAAATTATATCACATTGTACATTGGGTGTCCGAAAAGTCTGGAAACGGTCAAATATCTCGAGAAATACACATTAGATCCAGAAAATAAGCAACACTTCCTTAATAATTCTAAAAGCGCTATCCAATGACCCTAAATGTGACCTGCCATTCCCACCCCTTGGATAAGAGACCTGGTCCACGCCGCGCATGTTTCTGCATCCCACCGCTCCTGCCATCTCATCCACAGCCTCTCCCTAGCATCCCACCTCTCAGATCCCCAGTACACCTCCTCTCCCTCCCTCGCAGTAAGATCGATCGGAGGCATACCGGTAATAATTAACACCGCGGCCCCAGACACTATCCTATACGCACTAGCCATACTCAAAACCGCCCTTCTCTGCACATTCCCAACCATTCTTCTCCACTTCTCAACAGCCAAAATTTCAACCCAAACAGGAGCGGCATACAGAATGGACTGTGCCGCTCCCGCAAGGACTCTTCTCTTGGCCGCTCCGGGGTCCCTTACGTTGGGCATATGTCGCCCCAGAGCCGACACCATCCTCCCAACCTTCAACATTGTCTCCTCTACATATAGTCTGAAGTGTAGGCCAGAGTCCATCCACACTCCTAAGTATTTCAAAGCTCTACCAGGTGCGATTGTGACCTATCCCACTCGGAAGTCATTAACCGGTGGCTTTCTCCGCCTGGTGAGGAGGTTGACCTCCGTTTTATTATTGGCAAGTTTTAACTTCCTACTCTCCACCCACCTCCTGACTCTATCGATCGCGCGGTTGCCATTCTCTCTAACGTTTATTCCATTCCTCCCCACAACCAGGACAGCCAGGTCGTCTGCGTAACCCACAATGGTAACCCCCTGCGGAACCCTAACCCGGAATACGCCGTCGAACGTCACGTTTCACATGACCGGTCCAAGCACCGAGCCCTGCGGAACACCGCACGTGACCCTCCTTTTCTCCTCCTTCTCGTCCGCGACCTGGATTACCACTGCCCTGTCCCCAAGGTAGCTTCCAATCAGGTTATATATGTATGGTGTCACCTCCCACTCCATCAGTCCATCCATAATGCATTCCCAGGCCGCAGAGTTGAACGCGTTTCTCACGTCTAACGTGATAAACGCGCCCAACTTCCTGTCCGCCCAGGCCTCCAACATAGCATCCTTAATGTGCGTGACCGCGTCTACCGTCGACCTTCCTGCCGTGAAACCATACTCGCTACTTGACAGTCCTCCGCTACGTTCTATCTCCTCGAGATGTCTAGAATAAGATAGCTAGAATAAGATGTTCTAGCACCTCCCGTCTCACCCAGGGCACTATCTCCTTCTCCGGGAAGAGTCCATCCACCGTCTCCCTCATAATTTCTAGAGGCAAGTTCTGACCATAACCTCCCGTTCTCTTAACGACAATCTTATATGCCTCCCCCCATACATCTCTGTCCAGATCTCTACAGAGACCCTCCCATTTCCTCCTACAGCGCCATCCATCACAAATCGAAAAAAACGTTTGAGACAAATTTGACGTAATTTTTGTCGTAGAATCCGATTCTGCAATAAAAAATAGGGGTACCTATTTAAGATTTTAAAGTTACCCCCACCACACTCCAAGAGTGGAGGATTGAGGAAAACTAAAGTGTTAGTGTGCAGAGGGCGCGAGAACAGAGCAAAAACGAAAGTACAAATTCATAATGAAAGATTGGAGGAAGTTAAATACTTCACTTATTTAGGAAGTAAAATAAGTTGGGATGGAAGAAGCGATAAAGATATAAAACAAAGAATAGCGCAGGGTCGAGTAGCTTTTAACAAAAGAAAGCACTTTTATGCTCGGGGGTAATAAACTTAGAAACAAGGAAGAGATTTTTGAAAACGTATGTATGGAGCACGGTACTATACGGTTGCGAAACCTGGACGGTAGGGGAAGCTAGTAGGAAGAAATTAGAAGCTTTCGAGATGTGGTGTTACCGAAGAATGATGAAAATACCGTGGACTGATAGGGTTAGAAACGAAGAAGTATTAGAGAAAGTCGGCGAGAAAAGAAGTATGTGAAAAAACATAAAGAAGAGAAGAGATAGAATGGTAGGTCACTTGCTGAGACATGAGGTAATAGTCTGCGATATTTTGGAGGCAGAAATAGGAGTGAAGAAAGGCAGAGGTAGGCCTAGATTAGACTACTACTCGTATAGTAAGGGATGTTGGTTGTAACACAATTAACGAAATGCGTAGGTTAGCACAAGATAGGAGAAGCTGGAGGTTGGCGTCCAACCAGTCTTAGGACTGATGACCTCATGATGATGGATTCATTTTATGTACATACAGTGAGCCAAAACATTAATTTTATGGTGTATAGTAATAAATTTTATTTAGCTATTATTTTCTTGGAAGTTAACATCGATTATTTTATTAGATAAGGTGCAGTGCTTACTACTGTTAACTTTCTACTGTCCACTATATTAGTTTTATTATGTAGTTTCATGCGCAAATGCAGATGGATTATTTATTCGTTGTAATGCTTATGTTGAATATAGACAATAGGTCCATATGATAAGAGTAATTAGAAGTTACTGATTAGTAGGTTATACTAATTGATTTGAATATTATTAATTATAATTCGATAGTGATAAACGATGCAACCAATACTAACTATATTCTCTATAAAATTTATACTTAGTGCAATAGGACACTTTAGTTATGTATGGTATTTAGATAATTAAGAATAACATGCAATCTTGATATCAAAATAATTTTCACAGTTTTTGGTCTTAGTAAGTTGTATAACTATTACAGTTTTTGTAATATAATAGTTGTGTTATACTTATTGTAACTGTTGTTAAGTTTTTAGCAAAGTATATACTTTGATATACTGATATCTACAAGCATATTCTTTACACGTCTGATTTGCTATACAAATTTTTATATTTTTATGTTCCTGATATGCTAAATAGATACATAATATCAATATATCGCAAAAGTTTGTCTAGTTGCAGGCTTTTGTTTTAGAACGAGTTTAAAAATTTTGAAAATACGTAATCAAATAACAGATCTAAGTGAAAATGAATATTTTGGAGTTTTTGTTTGGCTCTCTGTTATAAAGGGTATTTCAATAAGGACGTTCGATCTTTAAACGTAAATAAAATAAGCAGTGTGTGACATATTCACACCATTCTTTTATTTTATGGCATTCAGCATAAAATATAGAGTTGTTCAAATATACGTCGCGGCTTTGCTTAGTGACACGTATTCGGGAGATTCAGTTTTCGATAACATTATCACATAAATCTGGCTCAATTTGCTGGATGGCATTCATTATGCTAACTTTGAGGGCACTAACTGTTTGCGGTTTATTCGCATAGACCTGCGATTTAAGATAGCCCCAAAGGAATAAGTCTAAAGGCGTTAAATCTCACGATCTCGGTGGCCAGTTCGCGTTGCCACTGCGCGACATAATCATGCCCTCAAATTGCTCGTGCAGAATGTCCACCGTGGCATGCGTTGCGTGGTACGTAGCGCCGGCCTGTTGGAACCACATGTCGTCGGCATCCATATTATCTAGTTTAGGCAACAACGAGATCGATGATAAACAATATCATCGATCTGTAGCGCTCGCCATTGACAGTTATGGCAATGCCAGTTTCGTTTTAGAAGAAGTACGGACCAATAATTTCGCCAGACCAAAATCCGCATCAAGCAGTGATTTTTTAGGAATGTATTTGATGCTGGTGTATCTCGTGTGGATTGGAATCTTGCCAATTCCGACACTTTTGCTTGTTCACATATCATTCATCTCATTCACATAATCATTCAGTCCATTTATCCAAAAATGGGCTTTGTCGCTAAATATAGTTTTTTTTTTTTTTTTGACGAAATTTGGGTCAACTTTCAACTAATCCAGAGCCCAATTGGCGAACACACGGCGTTATCTATGGTCGTTTGTTGGATTTTATACGGGTGCAGACCCAAGTTCCGATGCAAAATTCGCCAAGTTGAAGTCGCAGAAAGGTCAAGTTCCTATCAACGACAAGAAATTGACTGCCTGGGGCTTTCCCGTACACTCTCACGCACAGCAGTGATATTTTCAGCAGACCTTGCGTTTCGGTAACGTACGGGTGTTAGTTGATTACTTATTAAACCGGTTGACTAGAATTTGGCCACCAAACGTCGAATAGTCATCTCGGCTGGATGGTTGTGAGAAGGATAACAATTACTCGCGAACTGAGTACTGATTTTTAAAATGAAATTTGATAACATTCACACACTTTTGAATCCTATAACCTTCTACGGTGATTTGCCATATACCAGTCAACAATTCGCAATAAATTTGACAGATGCTGCTTTAAAAACGTGGCCGCTATAGTCTAATAAATTTCAAGCGTCCTTATTGAAAGGTCCTGTACTATGTACTTATTTTTATCCATTTTTCATTTGCATTACATTTTACTTACTTTTCATAATTCTGAATAGTCGTTTACGCTTAATCATCCTTTTGATGGCTTCAAGCAAGACAGTATTTTAAGAAAAAAGCATTTCATCACATCACATTTTACGGAAGGTCGTCGAACTTCTACGTAAGTTTTTTCGATATTTTTTCAGTGGCTTTCGTTGTTCCGTTTTTATGGCGATTAACTGGATATTAATACATTTTATATTTTGACTACGGAGACTCCTCACTTAAATTAAAATTTACATAATAAGTGAATGAAATTCTGTGAAATAACACGAATTTGAATTACGTGATAGCGAAGAAAAATCTCTCGCTTTTGTCTACTATCTTTACCCATTTCATGGTTGATATTATAAAACTTTCATTAACAGTTTATGGTAATGCAGAGTTTAAGGACCTTTTTCGTCCATCTTCAGCTTATAAGAGTAACTGTTTTTGTAATACAATAACTTAACAGTTATTTCAGGTGTCTTCTACCTCGAAAAATTCGACATAATATAGAAAAATTAAAAACAAAAAACATTATTATTTGTGTTTCTATCGTTATCGATGTGAATATATATTAATAGAGGGTCTTTCAATAAGGACGCTCGATTTTTAAACATCAATAAAACAAGTTGTGTGTTAGATATCCACTTAATTTTTTTATTTGAAAGAATATTCTATGACACTATAGCACTAATTTTGAAAACAAAATTTGATTAATTGTACACGCTGTTGCACGCTATAACCCTCCATGGTGATTTTACTTACACTACTGAACAATTCACAATTAACAGATCTTGCTTTAACAACATGACCGCTATAACCTAACAAATTTCGAGCTTCCCTATTGAAAGACCCTTTACATATTTTAATGATAGACTGAAATATTAACTCATGACAATTTGCCTTCTGTTCTACCGTATAGTCAGGGAGGATATTATTCACTTTAGATGATATACTGTCTTAATGTTTTTAATATGAGTAAGTCTATACACTTTTCATACTATTTTTATACACATCAATTTCTAAGCTTTTAAAATCATCTAGCTGTCTAGTATTTGTTACATTCCTAATTAATCCTAAGTTGCTGATATCTATCTTATGGTTATTCTTGAAGGTATGAATAACACTAGACTTATCTGTTCTACCATATTTGAGATGCGCCATGTGCTCTTTGAACCTGGTTTGAATGGATCGTCTGGTCTGTCCAACATGCCTCTGATTATAGTCGTTACAGCCGATTTCGTAAATCCCCGACCTCTATTTTTTTTATTTTGTATTTTGGATCGCCTAAAAGTTGTTTTAATTTATTTCTCGATGAATGAACTACCGTCATCCCTATATCTTTAAAAATCTTACTAATACCACGGGTGAATCGAGAATCGTAAGGAATAGATACATATTTTTTGAATGTTCCTTTTCAGTTTAGAATGTCGAGGAATTTCGAAATGTTTCTTTAAATTTACGTTTCCCAATCATGTTTTCTACTATACCAACAGAATATCTATTATACTCAGATATGTTCTTGATTAGCGCTTTTGCTTTTTCAACCCTATCTTTATTGACAGAGAAGCTTAGTAGGCGATTGACTAGATAATTGAGGTTCGAAATTTTGTGTTGAACACAATGGTGGGAATCACTAGAGATATATCTGAGAGTACTGGTGTCTTTTCTGCATATATCAAATTCTAACTTGCTTTCACTATTTCTAATATTATTATTATTATATTATATAGGCCTCATCAGCTACTGATCGCATGGGTAGTCCCTTGGCGATCCCTTCTTATCCGGGTCATTATCCAAAAATGCTATCCCATAAAAGGAGCAATTTAGGCACGTCCCCCGTCTTAAGCCTCGCCTCCTCTAGGATAGCAGGGGTCCCTAAGATAAGATACCTCTTCTCCTTCAGTGCGGAGCAGGTGTAAAGAAGATGAATCGAGGTTTCCTTGTCTTCTTTACAGTATCTGCAGGCCGGGCTGTCAGTCAGCCTCAGCTTGTGCTTATATGCATTCAGGCTACTATGGTGGCCCGTTGTGATTCCCACCAGGGTTCTGGCTTTGTGCCTGTTCAATTTAATGAACTGTTCGGCCCATTTCTCAATCTCTGAGTATTGGATAGAGAGTTTGGTTATTCGACAACCAAACTCCTCTTCATCTTTTACTGTGCTGGTTTCTTGCCAGCCATTGATGCGGTCTCTGATCAGATTCCGACTTATTCCCACTGCAGGTTCTGGTCCATAAAGGTTGTTTTCCCTGGTCCCTAGTCTGGCAAGGTCATCTACAATTGGATTTCCCTTAATGCCATGATGCCCAGGTATCCATAAGAGTTCCACCGGTCCCCTCTCTGCCAAGTGGTTCAATGCTTCATAGCAATTATAGACCTATATATATATATATATATATATATATATATATATATATATATATATATATATATATATATATATATGTTAAATCACTAGTTTGGATTTAAACTTTTTAAAAACAATTTATTTTATTTAACGGACGAACAAGAATTTAGATGTGTGAGTATAACAATAATATCAATACTAAAATTATACTGCTCATGCAACGGGTTTGCTGCGACTTTATAAGTTTCGTTATGCTGACATTGTTGAAAGTAAAGTTAAAGTATAATTGGCAAAAGATTAATTTAAAGAAAGAACATTATAAGGTTTCAGCAAATCATCATAAACGTTGGTTACAATGTATATAGTTATATGATAAGACACGTAGCAGTATTAAGATACGTCTGGCTTTCAGATAACATACTGAAGGTTTTATGTTACCTGATAATAAAGTTATAGAAGTGTGAGAACTACTTTGAGTAATGAATGCAATACAATATATTTTATATAACAACTCCCCTTTTTAACAAAAAGTTGGTGTTATACAGCAACTTTTCAAAATAAGTAAAATTGAAATTAATAATTATGAATTTAACGATTATTGAAGTTATATAATAATAATAAAGTTAATTGAGAATATGAAGCCTTAAGTTAAGTTTAAATTATACAATTAATATTTTTTTAAATATAAAATTTACAAAATTAAAATATATAGAGTCTTTGAAACCGATTTATAACTGAGAAACATTAGTTCAGTTCGATTTCTTCCTCTGGGGTTTCATCTTTGGATCTGATCGATGGTCTTCTTCTGGGCAGGATGCTCCTGAAGGATTCTCTTAAGCGTTTAGAAGGTCCAGGTGGAGGTGGTGGTGAATTTGTTGTGAGGGCGATTGCTAATCTGTTTCTCTTTCGGCATTTACATAAAATATATAACAAAATGAGAGTTACTATTAGTGTAATGATAAAATAAGTGAACCAAGAGATGTGTTTGGTGACAAATGGTTCATTGATCAAATCGTCTAACGTTCGAGAATACTCGTCCAATTTGTGTTTGGCAATCTCGAGGTCTTCCACATTTAAGTTATTCAATTTTAATGGTTCTAATTTTGGGATTTGGATGTCATCGGGGATTCCTTGACAACAATTAAAGGGAATTAAAATGGGGTGATCACTAACACTGGTTTGCGAAAAGTTCTTAGGGTCAGTTTGTATTTTTGTCACTCCTATGAAAGCACTACATCCAGGTTGCAATTTAAGAATGGAATTTTTATAAATGATCTCTGTCTTGGTGTTTATTTGTTTGCAATTTACAGTAATTTGAAGTGGTTCTGAAGTAATTGTTAGCCATGATGAGTCTGTTAGTTGTTGGACATTGTAGCCTTTTGCAAATATTATTGAAGTTTGGCAGCTCTCAGGTAAAGTTTTTAAGTGTTTCAGGATTTGGGCTTCACATATAGCATTGTCGTCGATGGGGTATGCAAATAGATTGGAACATATCTTTGTGCCAAAGAAAAGTGGTTTACAGTCTTTCAGATTTTTGATGGGTATGTACATCAAAGAATCGACGTCACGCGCTAAGTATTTTTGTGATGAAGATAAAACATGATATAGACCAGTTCTATTATTTAGGATAGGGATTGGATATAATCTAAAAAGGGTGTATCTTTGTTGGTCTATTAGAGGGATTTTTAATACAAATACCAAGTCTGAATCAGTTTGGTATGCTTCTAATTCCATAATATCCAAATATTTGGCAATATTGGAAGATTTTATAATGAGTGGTAAATTGTTTTGGTGTAAATTTTGTGAAATTTCCTGAAGCGAGGTTATCAAATTTTCAGGATTGATTATCGACGTATGAATAATTTTTAATCGCGCGAAAGTTATTGAATTTAGAATATCATTTAATTGATTCTCGATATACAGGTAACTTTCCATGAGAAGTTCACATTTTTCTAAAAATCTTAATTTTGCTTCAATTACTTTAATTTTATCTGCTGTCCTATAAATTGCGTCTGATATTATTTTTATATCTCTATTGAAGGTGGCTTCATCAATTTGCAACTTTTGTATGGTAGCGTTAAAATTCTTTATGACGGATGTTGTTACTGAGATTTGATTTTTCATTAAATTTTCTAATTGATGCTCGTCATTAGTTAATTTATTGATGCAATTCATGTAGTATTCGCCATCTTCGGAATCTAAATTTCCTGTAATTGACTTAAATATTGTACCAATGCCATTGAGAATTCCACGTTTGTAACGTTTAGTATCAAAATAAATTTCGCTTAATTTTTCTTGAATTGAATTTGAAATTTGGGTTAATAAGCTGATGTGTGTTTTTACTTCACCTCGAAAAAGGTTCATGTTTTCAAATGTGGGGTTAATAGCGTGTAAGAGAATTTCAAGTATTTTCTCGTTATGTTCAAAAGTGTTCTTTATTGATGAAATGTTTTTGTGAACCAGAAGAGTCCATTGTTTATTTGTTACAACGATTTCGCTGTCTCGATGATAATATATTCCAATGGTGTTGTTTATTGGAGTAATGGTGTATTGGGATACTGCTGCTCCAATCAGCAGAAGAAACCTGAAAATAATTTAATTCTCAAAATATGGTTTCATCCTGTCGAAATTGACTTTTGTCGTTTGTGACGTTTCGAGATTTAATAAAATTGCAGAATTTTGAAAGATTTTTATTATTTCGAAAGGACCGTTAAATTTATTATGTAATTTATCTTTAATTTGAGATTCCTTAACATAGACTTTATCGCCTATTTTAAATTGTGTAGGATGTTCTGGAACGTTTCTATCGAATCTTAATTTAGCCTTTTCTTTTTGAAGCTCAGTTTTTGTGCGTGCAATTTTATAATAGTATGAAATTCTATTATTTAGGTCTCGTATATATTTTGAAATCAACTCCTTTTGGTTATACAAAGTTTCAGGTGGGCGACTGGACGTATGTCCAAATACTAGCTCGTATGGAGAGAAACCGTGTGTTTTATTCGTCGAGTTATTATAACAAATAACAGCGTAAGGAATTACGTTTAATGGATGTTCATTAGGGTTTTCAGCCTGATTAGTACGAATCATCTCTAAAAGTGTGGAGTGAAATCTTTCCACAGATCCGTTTGATTGAGGGTGGCTAACGCTAGAAAATGTTAATTTTATGTCGTATAAGGTACATAGGTCTTTAAGTAATACATTGTCGAATTCTTTACCGTAATCCGAATGTATACGAAGCGGAGTACCAAAATGCTGAAAGTAGAGAAGTAATGTATTTACTGTTGATTTAGCGGATTTATCCTCTAATGGGTACGCTTGAGTAAATTTGGTTAGTTCATCTCTAATAGTTAAAACATAATTTCTTTTTGGAATTTCTAGTATATCGATATTTATTCTTTCAAATGGTGTTCTTGGTGTTTCAGTTATCACCAGGGGATTGCTTAAGTTTTTCCGTAAAGTTTTTGTTTTCTGGCATATTTCGCAATTTTGAATGAATTTAGTTACGTCTTTAGTTAGACCGGGCCAGTTATATTTATTCCTTATTCTCCGAATGGTTTCATTTGTTCCGCGGTGTAAATTTGCTTTTCCTGTATGGTTTTGGTCTAATATTATCGGAATTTGATCTTCGTCAGGCGTCTTAGTTATGTTTTGGCAACTAACTAGGTTTAAATCTTTTCCAGTGAAAATAAATGACAACATTTCGAGTATTGGCAATTCTAAATTGTTTTCAATGAAATATGTTTTTGAAGATTCGAAAATGTCTTTGTCTTTGTAAAGAGTAATAAACATTGTTTCGATTATCTCTTCGATGTCGAAGGGTAACAAAACAATATAATATTTTCGGTTTTTCACCGTTTTACTCGTGACTATATTAATTTTATTGTGAATAAAATTTGGTTTTTCCTCGAAAATATCTTCAATTATTTTATAATGTAAGTCTTCGAGTTTTTCTTTTTGGAAAAACGTTATTATGTCTTTATGTCCTTTGTCCAATAATTGATTGTTCGTAATTTTAATTTTTGAATAGTCTATTAGTGACTGGGTTTTATATAGGTGAACAAATGTATTTAATTCTTGTAAAATTGATTCTGGTGAAATTTCGGTATTTTCTGAACTAATCGATTCGTCGTCTGTATTTGATGTTAAAATTTTGTTTTTGAAATCCACACATTTTTGAAAATGGTTAATTTTGATACGGGATAAGGCATCCGCATTTCTATTAATTTTGCCAGGTTTATATTCAATCTGGTAGTCGTACTCTTCAAGTTTTAAGCGCCAGCGTGCTAGGCGACTACCGGGGTCTTTAATAGAGAAAAGCCAGGTAAGAGGTCTGTGATCTGTTATCAGTTTGAACTTTCTACCAAAAATATATGGGCGAAAATGTTTTACGGCCCAAACAATAGCGAGGAGCTCTCGTTCTATTGTTGAGTACTTTGTTTCCGCACTACAGAGAGTTCTGGAGGCGAAAGCTATGGGTAGATCTTTACCTATTGGACCTTGCGAAAGTACAGCGCCAATCGCAAAAGCGCTCGCATCTGTTGTGAGTAGGAATGGCTCGTCAAAATTTGGATACGATAGTATGGGGCTTGAAGTAAGGGTTTGTTTTAAATCTTCGAAAGATTTTAAACATTCTGAATCGAAATTGAAAGAGGTGTCTTTTTGCAGTAATTTAGTGAGAGGTTTGGAAATTTTGGCGAAATTATCAATGAATCGTCGGTAATATCCGGCGAGGCCAAGAAATGATTTAATCTCTCTCTGGTTAGTTGGTTGGGGAAAATTTTTGATGCATTCGATCTTAATTGGATTTGGTTTTACACCTTCTTTGGTGACGAGGTGACCTAAATATGCAACTTCCTTACGAAGGAATTCGCACTTGTCCGGTTGAATTTTTAAATTAGCTTTTTGAAGACGTTTGAAGACTTCGGTAAGCCGTGAAACATGGTCTTGGATTGTTGGGGAATAGACGATTATGTCGTCCATGTATACGAGGCATCTCTCGTTTTGGATTCCTATTAAAATGTTATCCATTACCCTTTGGAAGGTTGATGGGGCATTTTTCAAACCGAATGGAAGCCTATTAAATTCATAATGACCGTTTTCGACTGTGAAAGCAGTTTTTGGAATGTCACTGGGTTCGATCTCAATTTGGTGGAAACCGGAGGCCAAATCGAGGGTGGTGAAATATTGACATTTGCCAAGTTGGTCTAAAAGATCAGAAATGTTTGGTAAAGGGTATTTATCTCCTACAGTTAACTCATTGAGTTTTCTGTAGTCAACTACGACACGCCATTTTTGTTTACCTGACGCATCAAGCTTTTTGGGGACAACCCAAATCGGTGAAGACCAAGGGGAATTTGAATGTTTGATAATACCTTGTTCTAGCATTTTCGATACTTGTTTTTTCACTTCCTCTTTGTGAATTTGAGGGTAGCGATACGACTTTGTAAAAGTAGGTTTAGCATTGTTGGTGTCTATTGTGTGTTTGATCTCATTAGTAAATGTTAGAATATCTCCTTCGAGATAGAAAATATCTGAAAAGTCTAGGCAAAGTTGAGTAATTATTTCTCTTTCTTCCTCATTTAAGTGATCAAGACGAAGTTGTTGCCTTATTTCTTCGCGTCTATCTGTATAATTTTCAGAATTATATTCGTTTAAATTATTTAATGAAAAATTTTGAATTGGTTCTAGTTTAATTTCGGAAAAATCTATTATTTTTGGGACTGCGTTTGCGTTTAATACGGAGGCAAGAAATTCTCCTTTATTGTTAATTTTGACTAGTGCATTAGGAAGTCGTACTTTATCTATTTCCATAGCTGTTAATATGGCTTCTGTATTTACAAGATTACATCGAAATTTTGAAATTTGTTCTGTACGAGGGTTAATAGAAATTTTGTTGAGAAATTGATTATTTTGAACATTTTGTTTGTTATTATTTTGTACATTAGTGGAATTTTCTGTGGCTCTGAATAAAGGTACAGTTTTGAAATTGGTAATTAATTGTTTATTTTTTATGTCAATAATGCAGTTGTAATGTTCTAGAAAATCGGATCCTAGTAATCCGTCGAATTCAATATCAATATTATGAATGTAAACTTTGTGAGGATCGTTGAGAGTAAACGGAACGAGTGTAGATTCATTAATTAGAATTTTTTGATCGGTAATTCCCTGTATTAAAACGTTTTCGGGAAAACGTTTAGAATATTTTTCACAAGTTTTTGGCTTAAATATGGATAGTCCGGCACCTGTATCTATTAATATTTTAAATTTTTTTGTAGCATCTTCAATGTAATATAAGTTTTTGGGATTTACTGTTAAAAGGGCACTTGATATTCCTCTATTTATAGGAATATTTGTTTGTCTTGCTGTTGGTTGGTGTTTAAATTCATTATTTGAATTTGGTTTTCTAATTCCGTTATTTCGCATAGCTGTTGATCCGGTGGATGATCTTGAGCTTGAGTAGTTTGCCGAAAATCCTGATCAGTATCAGAATAATTAAATTGGTCTGTTGAAAAATAATAATTTTGTTGATATGTTGGTTCGTCTGAATATGAATCTTGATATTGTTCATAATTTTGATCGCAATTGTAGTTATATTGATGAGCGGTATCATCAGCATATTGTGCATGTGAGCTGTACTGATGAGCAGTATCATCAGTGTACTGTGAATCGTATTGATAAGCCGTATCATCAAAATTTTGGTTCATTTGAGCGTTCATATGATGAGCTCTTTGTTGATTATAATTCGGATTTGGCCGAATTATTGGTGGTCTTGATTGGTTTGTATAGTTGGGATTCGGTTTAATAGCTGAAGGCCTGTTTTGTTGAAAACTATTTTGCTGGTAATTATTTTGTTGGAAATTTGAATTCGTCGGTCTATTATTTCCATTTGGATTAAATTGAGGTCGCTGATAATTTTGATTTAAGTTGGATGATTGGGCTTGATTGAAATTTTGTTGAAAATTAGGCCTAGAAAAGTTTTGGAAAGGTGCTGAAGAATTTTGTTGCTTCGTTTGGCACTCATTTATTGTGTGACCATTACGTTTACAAAATGTACATATCTTCTTAGCATTTAGTGAATTAGGTGGTAATGGTTTGTTCGCTTTTTGAAATTTCTGAGATTCAAAGTATGACAATTGAAGTTCTCGTTTAATCCTGGATATTGCTTGAAGCATATCCATAGGATTACTTGCTCTTATTATAGATCCTAATTTTGGATCCAGCCCTGTCAATAAAGTGTTAAGAGTCATTGTCTCGATTAAATTTGATTGTGCGGTTTTTTGATCAGAGGTTAAATGCTGTTTCTGAATCGCTGCATGCATTTTCGCATTATGCGTTTGCAAGCGGGATACAAAATTTAAAGCGGATTCGTTTGATTGTTGATTAATTCTTTGCAAGTCCTGAATTAGAGACGTAAGGTCCCTAGAGTCTCCAAAGTGAGTCTCTAATAGATATTTGATTTCTTCCCAAGTTGACGGGTTCCTAGAATTTACTAATTCAGCGGCTTTTCCACGTAATTTATTTTTAACATGGAGAGTTAAAAGTATTTTTTGATTATCGACCGCCATGTCGAAAGCGCATTTAATAGCATTTAAGAATGTTTGTAGGAAAATTTGATTTCCGTCATACTCCGGAACAATTGAGAAAATTTCTGATAGTTTGTAAGGTTCTAAGATAGCTTCGTTTGCCATTTTTATAAGTTAATTAATTATTATGTTTAAATTAGATATTGTAAAGTTATTTAATTAAATACAATTAAATAAAAACAAATTTGCAGATGGGAAGGATAATAGTTTTTGGTCTATATCCTGTATAATATTTCTTAAAATTATAAATAAATGTTTCAAAGGTAACGTGTCAATTCTTTGACTTACCAAATTTTGTCCATTCGTCTTCCGGCCAGAGTCCACAACCAGTGAGGCAATTCCGTGTTCTGGAAGCGGGGTGTCTTCGGGAAGGATGGCTTGCAGTGGAGAATCACAAACAGTGAGGGCAGGTCCGTGTTCTATCTGCGATTTCCCCTGTTGTTTTCTTTGTTTCTTTGTAGATTTGTTTCTTGTTTCTTTTGTTGAAGTCTTCGTGTTTCGAAGTTGCTTCTTTGAAGTATTCTTGTTTCGTGTTTCTTTCTTCTTGAGCTTGTTCTTGATTTCACTTCGGAATTGGAATTCCACGTTACTAGTGAGGCAAATCCGTGTTCTAATAACGCGTGAAATCCTACCGGCTGCGCCAAATTTGTTAAATCACTAGTTTGGATTTAAACTTTTTAAAAACAATTTATTTTATTTAACGGACGAACAAGAATTTAGATGTGTGAGTATAACAATAATATCAATACTAAAATTATACTGCTCATGCAACGGGTTTGCTGCGACTTTATAAGTTTCGTTATGCTGACATTGTTGAAAGTAAAGTTAAAGTATAATTGGCAAAAGATTAATTTAAAGAAAGAACATTATAAGGTTTCAGCAAATCATCATAAACGTTGGTTACAATGTATATAGTTATATGATAAGACACGTAGCAGTATTAAGATACGTCTGGCTTTCAGATAACATACTGAAGGTTTTATGTTACCTGATAATAAAGTTATAGAAGTGTGAGAACTACTTTGAGTAATGAATGCAATACAATATATTTTATATAACATATATATATATATATTATATATATATATATAGACAATTATAGAGCTTCGACTTTGTTGTTGCTGAACTCAGTACTGCCAACGCCGCCCTGCTATGCGAGCAGATACATACCTTCTCCTGGGTCCAATTTTGGTCGGCCCCCAGAACACCGTATGTAATTCCAACTAGCTCGGCCTGGAGTGCGGTAGTGTATTTGCCCAAGAGGAAGGTTTTACCTACCCCGTCCCGTCGCCCATACACCCCCGCACCCGCTTTGTTCCCAGTCTTGGCTCCATCCGTATACCAGATGTCTCCATTGAGCGGCAATCCAGCTCGACCCTCCATCCAGTCGGTCTTACTGGTAAGGGTGATCTTATATTTCTTGTCAAACAGGAAGTGGACACCTGTACTGTCAGAGGGCATCCATAGGAGTCCCTCCTCAGCGTTAATAACTACAACATCTAAAAATGCTAGTTGCTTATTAATTTCAACTTCATATGGGAATTTTACTGACGCAAAACGGATATTTAATTTGAAAATGAGGTTATTATTTGGTTAATGACTTTTGGGTCAAATACTACGAACACATCATCCACGTACCTAAACCAAACCCTAGGGAAGTACTCCAATTCTTCTTTTGCTTCTGTTGCAAATCTATTTATGAAGAGACTGGCAATGAAAGGTGATAACGAGTGACCCATGGCTGTCCCTTCATGTTGTTGAAAGAAACCGTTAGTAAATTGGAAAGAATTCTGTTCCATGCAAGTTTTAGTGAGCTCAATATATTCTTTTACTACATCTTAACTGAGATTATTCTATTCAGGTAAAGAAAACGTATGAGATGGAATTATAGGAAGTCATCGTTTAGAGCCTTATTTATTTGAAGAAAACTTGCCTGTTTCTAGATATTTAAATTTTCTACGGTTCGACTGAAATCCAGCTTTAGCAGCTTCTTTATCCGAATTGTGAAAAAAATGAAGGAAGAGAGGTACCTCCACTAAAAAATTTGCATTAAACAAGATTGAGCATAATCTTCATTTGGTGGTGTCCAGTTATTTATTTCTGATTATTTCCCTAGAAATAATTTAAAAGATCTGAAATAACTAATTCGACTCAAGAAAGAAAATATCAACCCGAAACTTATTCAAGGTTCAATACAAAGTGTTTACATGTGTGCTGGTCAATATCAGATTGCTGATATAAGACATTTTGAAAAAATTTAAAATATTTATGAAAAATAAGATCGTATTTACTTTATTGGTCTTTTTCTCAAAAAAACACCCACTATCTTGTAAAGGGTAAATAAGGAAACCCTGATACCGTTGTACTCGAAGAAGTTTAAAAAAATTATTTTTGTGAAAAAGTATGAGGTTGTTATTTAAAAACGGTGTGATGGCCATGAACGAATAAATAAAGAGAAAATAAAAAAATACATTTTTACATCAATCAATGTTAAAAGAAGTTGACATTCTTCAGACCTTTATTTATTATGAATATTGAAACGTTAATACCATGTTGTATAAAATATAACTACAATGTTTCTACATTATGTAACATCTGAAAAAGCCTAGGAATATACTTTATTTCACAATAATACAAAAAATAATTATGTACTAAGTATATGTAAAATATAGAATTCAATCGCCATCTATTTCAAAATAATAAGACTACAATATAAAGAGAGAAGGTTTCTGTATAATTTCATACACACAAATAGTACATATAAATGAAATTGGTATATTAAACTTAAAAAAAGCTACGCCATGTAGAATAAATCATTAAAATAAATAAACAAATACAATACTGTCCCTTGATGGGTAATGATAAAAGCAGATCTTTTTTACTTTTCCGCACTCAACTATACCAGAGCGGAAAAGTAATGTAATCGTGTAAAAAAGAAATGAAAAAAAATTTTTTCTAGCGTTTATTTTTAAAAATAAAAAAAAAATGGTTTTTACAAAATTTGTGTCTGTGTGTGTGTCGTTGTTGTCGGCATTAAAATTTCTTGTTAGCACGATAACTCAACTAAATTGTGTCGGATCGATTGGGTTTTGATCGATTCTGATCAGGAACATCTCCCAGACGACACCTATTGATTTTGAGGTGGATAGAACACACTGTACCATGTTCATGAGTCATGAGAAAGCACAATGATGGACTATTTGAGAAATGTTTTTTGTTCGCACGATTACTCAATTAAATCATGTCGAATAGATTGGGTTTCGACTGATTCTGATTAGAGACGTCCACCACACGACATCTATTGATTTTAAGGTGGATGGGACACGCCCCAGCCTATCCATGGGTCATGAGAAAGCACGATATAAATGTTTATGTTCATAGAAACATAAACATTTAACGCGTTGCTGATTTTGCATTGAACGAAGAAAATATATATGCGGTCTGTATCATACACGAATGAACGAGAAATAAATAATTTCGTTCGATCACAATCGTATTGATATGGCACTGAAGCAGTCGCCAATGAAAAAAGTAAGACTGTCGCATAAAACACATGTTCTGCATTTATGTGTTGATTTATTTTTTCTCGGCCACTCAAGTTCGAGATAGAAATGTTCTACATGCGGCAAAGTCCGCTTTAAAGTTTTAAAACTGTTTATTTTTGTGTATCTGGAAATAAATACAAATTAAATTTTTTTTTATTAGTAAAAAGTTTTTTTACTAAATTGTTTATTTTATAGTACTAAGCATCTATGTTGTTGTTTCCTCCTCGACTTGAATATGTTATTTTTATTTCAATTTTTACTGTTTTGGTATAATAAATAGTTTATAATTTTCTTTATATAATTTAACTTTTATAAGGTGACGTTATACTAAACGAAGATTTTATCAATTTCGATTTATCAAATAGAATATACAAATTTCTTTATGCTACAAAATATCTTTCTTTACAAAATCACCTACTCCGTCATCTATGTGTCTTCTATTACTTCTCATTGGTTTATTTACTATTCTACTAGAATATTCCATAAATTTTGGTGCCGCTTTATTTAAATTATGATACAATACTCAATTATCCTAGGCCAGATGTACAACGAATAAGAATGAAAGTAATCATTATAACAAACCATATATATGTAGATTACGATAATTTAGTCTACACGTATTAATTGGAGAGAAATTAGAGAATACTACCATTTTCATATAAACTGAAATCTACAGTTCATCAAGAGTAGGAAAAAGTATGAGATTCTCTAGGTATACGCCGTATATGTGGAAGAAAGGAGGAGGTAGCATTCGAAAGGAAAAGGATGCACTTTACGCGCGGCCAGATCGAACTGTGTGTACATTCACATTCAATATACATATACTCATCGATATTCACTCTGCAAAGATCTGAATTCGACTGAGTAAAGACCAGGCTATTTACTGCGCACCTCATGGGCGGTGCAATATCGGAACTTTGAGACTTGTACCTATCCTTGATAAGCTGTACTTTTAAATGAAGAGGAGCTATGTTGCTACAAAAACGCTGTTATAAATGTTTTTTATGGACACTATACCGATTAAATGTGGTTTATAAGTATTTACTTTAAGAAAAATTTAAGTATATTGATAAAAATTATGGCATATATAATATTTTCTAAAAATCTTATATTTATTTAAATTCGTACCGCGATATAATTCTCTATAGATACAAGGGGTTATTGAAAAATTTATAACGTATTGTAGTAGAAAAATTTATAACGTAACGTAACGATAATTACTACACACATCTTACTTTTCCGCACTCCAGTATATGCGGAAAAGTAATGTAATCGTGTATAAAAAAAAATGATTTTTAAACCATTTTGTGTGTGTGTGTGTGTGTCGTTGTCGTCGCCATTTATTATTGTTAGCACGATAACTCAAGTAAATCGTGTCGGATCGATCGGGTTTTGACTGATTATGATCGGGGACGTCTCCCAGACGACACCTATTGATTTTGAGGTGGATAGGACACACCCCACCTTGTCCGTGGGTCAAGAGAAAGCACCAGTATACATTAAAAGATATATCGCAATCAACAGAAAACATTTTTATTAAACGAAGCTATAACTGAATTATAGATAACAAAACATGTACATTATCTAAGCAACCCCGAGGTTTTTTAACTTTTCTTTAATACTCGTCACTTATACTATCCTTACCAAGTGCATTATCATACCGGCAATGCCTCAAAACATTTTCAAGTTACAATTTTTATGTCCATATCAAGTATGGGATGCTTTATTTGGAACTATAGGATGTAATTTATGAATAAAACCGATAATATTTTACAAATTGAGGTTTTTTTATTATTCAACATAAAATGGAAATGGATACGGAGACAGTGATAGCTCCAAATAGAAAAGAATATCGTTCATATGGACGCCTCGATTCATCTAGCATGATGTCATTCGTTTAGCAAAATTTCCCCTAACATGGAAACATAAAACTGGCTCTATTTCCTGAATAACACGTTAAATGTTTGCGTTAAGGTCATTGATTGTTGCTGGCTGGGTGGCGCACACTTTTCCCTTAACATAACTCCAAATAAAAAAGTCAAGTGGTGTTAAATAACATGTGTTTGCAGGCCAATTGATGTCAGCATTCCGCGAGACATGAACAAGGAATTTGATATGGAACAGATTTATGGCTGCGCGTGCTGTATGACATGTTTCACCGTCTTGCTGAAACCACATGTTATATAAATCAAAATGATCAATTTTGTGGGGAATGAAATTGTTTAACATCCCACGATAGTGTTCCCCATTTACTGTGATTACCATCTTAATTTTCACCACCTCAACAGCATGTGGGTTTTCAGCACCTCCAATTTAACACTTTTGTTTGCTGACATATCGACATCGCTGAACAAAATTCTGGTGAAAAAGTCAGGATCACTTCCTTTCTTATGTAACCCCCAATTAGCAAATGTACGACGTCGTAAGTGGTCTGTACATTTTAGTTGTCATGTTGACTGAATTTTGTATGGAGACAGATGCAGATCTCTCTTTGAAATCCAATACGTAGTAGCTTTTGACATATTCATTTGCTGTGCACGACTTGGAATTTATGTATTTGGATACTCTCGTATACTTTCTTTCACTGCAGCAATATTTTCATCTGACAAACTTCGACGAAAACATATGGGTGTTCTCTTATGGGAGTTAATGGCACATGGTTAAATTCAGCAGCTGAGAGCTGAATTTAAGCATATTACTAAGCGGAGGAGAAGAAACTAACTAGGATTCCTTCAGTAGCTGCGAGCGAACAGGGAAGAGCCCAGCACCGAATCCCGCGGCCGATGTTGAACGCCAGGAAATGCGGTATTAAGGAGGATCCGTTTATCTCGAGGTCGTGCGCTGCGTCCAAGTCCTTCTTGAACGAGGCCATAGTCCATAGAGGATGCCAGGCCCGTAGCGACCGCTGCTTATCGCGGGATGATCTCTTCTCAGAGTCGGGTTGCTTAAGAGTGCAGCCCTATGTGGGTGGTAAACGTGATCGATAATTAAAAACGTCCGTCACTATTTCAATTGTTGATATCGTTTTAACAAAAAATGACTTGCTAACTAGAACGTTACAACCGCGCCTTTTTATGAAAATTCATTTACTATATCATTTCTAAAAAGTGCTGAATAATGAATGAATAACACAACCTATTTTAAAATTTGTTGATTAAGTTACGAACTCTAATCTCTATAGGTGCTTCATTTTGTCCTAATTTTATGCAATTTTTCTTAATGTAACTGTAAGTGATCGTTCACTTTCATAAACCACAACTGTTTTATGAAAGTAGCTATTCTTCATTGCATTGTTAATTCCGGAATTTTGACGTCGTATGGTTTGTAGATGACAATCATTAAATATTGGCAGAATACAAATGGCGCGCAGTTTAAGTCTTGTAGCTACATCTGAGACACCCTACACACCACATCTATTTGGACCTACGATATAGAGTTATGGGGACGCGCAAGCAAGTCCAATACGGCAATTATTCAGAGATGCCAGTCAAAAATACTAAGACAGGTGGTAAACGACCCGATTGCTGAAATACTACACTCCACAATGATCTACTAACGTATCCCAACCGCACAAAAAGTCATCCGTGAAAGAATAGCCAATCATCATCAAATACGAGAAGAACACTCCAATCCACTATTGGAACAGTTACTGTTACTCCTGAACAACAGAAGACTTAAAAGACTAATGCCAATAGACTTAAAGTAAAGTTCAAAGGTAACATCATTGGATGTTAACCTTAACATGTTATTGTAAATACTAGCATACTAGCATTAGTGAGCGTATTAGCTTACAGAGTAGAATATAAACCTTCTGATTACTAATTAAAGTATTATAAAAAAATACACCATATCATCTGTTCAATCATGTGGCATGTTGCAAAGTTTAAATAAGAGAATTTTTCTACATGTATGCTTAGGCAGGTTTGGTATAAAGGGTTCATCTGATATTCTCAAAGCGCCAGGTATAATTCCATATGCTTGCACTGATGGCTCCTAATGAGGATTAAATCGTGATATACAGTTCCGGGACAGCCTGGTGTAACTGGGAGTTAATTAAGTTGCAACGATTATTTTAAGTTTAAATAAGTTACCAACAAATAGACACTTACCACATCAGTTAAAAGGGTACGTTATTTCAAAAATAACATCCCTTTTAGATTTTATCAACTATTATTGAAACCATGCTGGAAAGTAACATCACGCAAACATGAACAAGGGAACATTTAATCACGAGAGAAACTTTTATTTATACAAGATATAATTAAAACAGGCATTTAAAAAACAGTACAATAATGTTAAAAACATAAAAATAACGCAAAACTCAAAATATATAAACATTCAATTTTTCCAATAAAAATTAATTTAATTATAAAATATAAGAAATAATAATAAACTATTAAATATAAAGGCACATGTAAAATAAATACTTTACTCGTTAACATAATTGTTAAGACAAAAATTAAAAAATTCATATTAGAATGTCATGGTATATAAAAATATATCTCTTAATTATACATATATAAAATTTTATTTCATATAGTGACTAAAAATATCGTTTCCATATTAAAGCAATATTAATAAAATGTATATATTCAAAACGTGAGCAGTAAATGATACCCAGGAAATTATATAGAATTTGTATTCCAATATATCGTTATTATTCGAATATTCAGTACCTCTTTCGCAAACACTCTGTAATTAATATTTTACTTGCAATACATTTGAAATATATCACAATAAAATAAATTCGCTATTTCTATTTACAATGGACACTTTGATAAGTTAAAATATATTCACTCATTTCATGACTTCTTCTTCCTCCTCTATATCATAAATAAATAAGCAGTATTTTATATCATGAATATTATATAAGTAATAAATTTCGTAATCAAAATAGAGAAATTGTACTCCCAATATTTGATTTTTCTAATGTATTAAATAACAGTTAATGTATGTCTTCTTCTTCTTCTGCACAACTTCGTGCCCAGAATGTTCCACTTGTAAAAAATATCAAATATTTATATTTTTCTGTTGAATAATTTGAGAAACATGTGTCAAAAATTCAATAAATAGCAAAAATGCTCCGACTCCTCAAATTTTATTTTCAGTTGCGCATTTTTTAACATATAATTATTATATGTTAAAAAATAATAATTCGTGTAGGAGATTCGTGTAGGAGATATGACGTCATCGCTATTTTTTTATTTGAAAACCCCCTTTTTATTACAAAATGTGAAAGAGCACATTTTTACATACGCTATGGTAATAATTATATTAGTTTAAGTATACGTTCGATAAAAAATATTAAGAAAAACGAATGTGCAATTTCAAAATCTTCAATTTAATCAAATAAACATGAATAAATGAAATAAATATTCAAATTGTGCACCATTCAAATGCATTCAATTGATAGGGAGAAGGAGGTCGATTATGTGACCTGCCAGAGCACCAGATTTGGCACCCTTAGATTACTTTTTGTGGGGATAATTAAAAAGCAAAGTATACGTTACTAGTCCGGGGAATTTAGAAGATTTAAAAGCAATAATTCGTCACAAAATACATCGTAAGCATCCTCAAGTTATTGACGATGTTCAAAAAGAATTTGTTAACTGTTTTAGTTACTCTGAAGCAGCCAACGGTGTGCCATTTGAAAATTTGATTTGGTTGATTTTTTCAATAATCATTACCATTAGATTTAGTATTTTGAAAGGGTAGCGTATATAAAACATTATGTCACATTCCGTTATAATAAGCGGTTTCCACTTAAAAAAATATGGATGACGTCATACCTTAGACACTAATCAGCCTGTATGTATTAAAATATTTAAAAAATTGACAACTAAATATAAAATTTAACGCGTCCAGGAGTTTTTCCCAAAAGCTTCCTTTGAATGGAAAAAAAATCCTTAAATTTTTAACTCATTTATTCATTATTTTACGAAAACACCGTATGTAACCAATGTATGTATACATATTGAGCATTTTATGTGTTTTTTTAATAATTGAAATTAAAACGATGTAAGCAAATTTAATTTGGTTGGTATTAAAAATTTAGTACGAAATTTTTGCCCTACCATCTTAAGCAAATATAAGAAGCGGGACAAGCAAAATATAACAAATAAACAAATGATAAAGTAAAATGTCTAATAACAAAAAATATTGAATCGATATACGAACTGCATGTTCATTATTTATTGTTTCAGTAAAGCATACGTTATTAAACGAAAAATTTATGTGTTTACAAAACACCGTTTTTTGTTATATTTAATTTCTAAATTTAAGATTTTATATAAAATTTTGTCACAAAATATTATGTCCACAACACAACTCGTCATATCTTTAGTTATTTCGATATAGCTCAAACAGCAAATAATTGCCAAACATTGCCACCCTTTACAATATAAAAATATTTATAATACAGTAATCATAAGTTTAATAAGGGTGAACGCTGGCTATGCCAACCCTTCCATTATTACCAACAGAACTGTTCGTTCTGTGCAACATCTCCGAAAAATGTTTCTTCCCGTTCTTCTCCATCCTCAGCTTAGGCTCGGCATAGCTATGCCTGTAGCCCGCGGAGTTTTTTACTATTTTCTGATTCTTCACGAACTTCTGGTCGTACTTCATCTCGCCTACTTTATCTAAGTCTATACTAGATTTAGAAAAGCCGTCGACGAACCTATCAGACTCGGGCAACTCCTGGAAATGCCTGTCCCTGATATCCCTATCCCTGTCGTACCTGTCGGAATCGTCGTCGAACTGGTTGTTTTCCATGTACGACCTTCTCTTAAGCTCTTTGGCGATTTCGTTGGAATTTTTCCGGTGCTCTTCTTCTATGAGGGAAAACATAGACCTCCGTTTGGGGTCGAACTTGTCCGTGTGTCGGTACCTGTCCACGGCAGCGTCGCGTTCACGTTCGCGCGAATTGCGTTCCGGATCGGCGTACCGGACTTCCTCAGAGATGTGTCTTGGGGCCGGTTTAGGTCTAGCTTCACTCAAGCGACTTCTATGACCATCATAGTACCTATAAACATTAAAATGAAAATAGCATTGAAGACTGCAGCATAACAATAAAAATGATGTCAATGAAAACCCAAAATAATTAATTTCTCTTTTAAAAAAAATTTCTGACGTATACAATGTTTTATTTCATAGTAATAATACTAAGCTGTGTCATAATAACGATATTGTTTCTTGAGCTAGGATAAAAATAGAAATCAAGTATGTGTTTTTAAATGATTATCAAAACTAATTTTTGTAGCAATTATCAAATTTTATAGCAAAAATAAACTCTCTTTGGAATCAGTAATAAAGTCTTCTTTAAGATTTATCATTATTTGTAATGGTAGTGTTGAGTATAGTTAGTTAGTCAAATCCAGTTCCTCCCCTTCCATGTTAACATACAACAGGTAGGTATATCAACAAATTTATTATTTACAGAGAATGCCAGATGGCAGAAACACTTGAGATTTGTATACAAATAAGAATACTTTTGTTTATATGGAAATGAAATACGAAACCAATTCCTTAAAAGGAATGTGTAAGTAGGGGACGACTTCAGTCACATTTTGGTTAATGTAGAAGTGATTCCTCATGTCTCGATTCAACTTCTTTCATAAAAATTATAGGGTATATAAATTAAGTAATGAGACTAACAACGTGGCGTTCGATCTAGCAACACTTAGGACGCGGCACTTAGAGGGCCGGCAGGTGAACATGTGATACGCCTTCAGTACGAGTTTGGACACGCTAGTCATGTTGTTGTCCCTAGCGATTTTTGTTGCGAAACAGTTTTTTCTAGTGCGTTCTAAAAATTACACCAATTTCGAGCAACAGAGTGTTGGCAGGTCTTGCTTCAGACTTGGACACAGTGCAACGGAAACTTTTGGAAAACTTCAGCAGGTCTATTGAGACAACGTTTTGCCAAGGGCCCAGATTTTTCGGTGGATTAAAGCATTTTTAAAGATGAGTTTCGCAGCGGAAGGTCTTCGTTTCCAAGAATCGATGAAAATGATGACAAAATTCGGGATCTTGTGCATTCACATTGACAGCCAGAACGATAAGGGAAGAATTGAATTTTACAAACACTACCGTTCATCAGATTTCAATCAATGAATTGAGGATGAGAAAAATCTGCTCAAAAATGGTTCCCAAACACCTTTCTAATGACCAAGAGGACATCAGGAGGGAAAGTTGCCTTGATATTCTGGAATCGATTAAAAATTATCTCCATTTTCTGGAACGCGTCACTATTGGTGACGAGTTTTGAGTGTTTACGTACGACCCGGAAACGAAGCACCAGCGCCACAAGCCGGAAATCAAGCGCCACACTTCAACCTCTTCAAGGTCCAAGAAAAAGCAAAAATGGGCGAGTCGGAGATAACATTTTGCTTTTGCTGATTGCTTTTTCAATACTGATTTGTTTTTTCGATAGCTAGGGAATTGTTCACAAAGTATTTGTGCTTCTACGCCAAACGGTTAATCAACACTTTTACCAAGCGCCTCTTGAAAAACTTCGAAAAATTTAATTCAAAAGAAAAAGGATCATGCCTGTGAGACCTAACATCAAAAGCAACAAAGTGTTATAACTCGACAATAAATCGCCTCGTCGAGTTTTTGGCCAGTAAAAACATTCCTGTGTACTTTTTTCTATTGAGATTAAAAAATCACCTCAAGGAACGTTACTTTGAGACACTCAAAACATTCAAACCGACCAGCTGAAGACTATTCCATAATTCAAGTTCCAGCACTGCTACGGGGATTGGAAGAACCGTCTTCAGCGCTGTCTGGCTTCCCAAAAAATTATTGGCAGGAAAGCAATATTGAATTTGATTCTATTCGAATGAAAACATTGAAAAAATCATTACTTAATTTACACACATCGTAGGACTAAGCAGAGCAACAGCCTAAAGAGTACTAAAATACCACCCATAAAAATAAATGTAGTTCAGGTTTACTGTGTCAGGTGTATAGTCTGTATTTACTTTCTGTATAGAAGTCTTAATCGAATATTAAGTTGCTTTGTTGAAATGTCAATAAAATGAGAAGATGGCCCAGTATTCTTGAACAAAATTTCGTGAAGTGAATGTAAGCTCTGTTCACAATGGTACTGTAGACTGAGAAAGCTACGATTACTGGCCACCTGAAAATCTACACCAAATAAGGTACAGTTATTTCCAACAAGTCTAAGACATACATTCCTCTAAATGAAAGAGCAGAGAAAGAGCAAATTACAGGATATCTTTTTGATACATTTCGATGACACTAAACAGTAAAAACTGTCCCATTTATTATCTCCAGATATCACACCTGTAGACATCTTTCTCTAGGGGATATTTAAGAGATACCGACACAACCTAAATATCTGGAAGATTTACAAAGGATAATCCTAGAAGCATGTCAGAATTCTAGAAACATTACTATAGGTATGGTTCAGGTACGTTCGTTCAGGAAACGAGAAACGTTCTAACATGATTCAATAAAACTATATTAATGGCGGGGGAAATTTAATCCTTCAGGTACTTACACAGCTAAATGTTTATTGTGTACCGATATCCCTTTGGGAAACAATAGTAATCATTTATTTGTCAATGTTTCTACTATTTGATAATGAAACCCCAATAAATTCAGTATAATTGAATTCTGCCCAAAATATACTTTTAACATAAATGATAATTTTATGAGCTGTCGCTATTTGTAGAGACAACACAGAATTATGTGTTTCATCCCAAATACTCAATTCGGCCAATTAAAATATGATGTGTGTGTGTGCGTGTCCTTGCAAATCCGAAAATAAAAATTGACTTATTTGTTTTTAGAAAAACAATAACTGAGTTATTCATTCAAGGTAAGCTAGAGGAATCCCACATTGATTAGGCGGTGTACAAGTATTTCCAGTTACTACTAATTCCAAATGATTGGCTTAAAATTATTGAGAGCAGACTATTTTTGACAACTCACTTTTAACTATACTCTAAACGTTGTTACCTGTTACTTTTATGGAAACAGTTTTGATTCCTATTTCAATCGAAATTTTTATCTAAATAAAGCAATTTAAATTCGGAAGGTTCGTCGGAATTGGTATCTAATTAAAACATTTACATGTACAAAAGTTTCTCGCCTTTTAATCATATATCAACTCGCATTCCTATCCACAATATCCACGTTGATGTGGATAGAAATGCGAGTCTTCTGCTTTATTGTACACTGTGAACAATTGGAGTGCTACTTGGTAAGAATATCCACAAATGGTTAGTAAGAGCATTAACAAATCTGCAATAGTGTAGACCTGGCTGGAAAGACTTGGTAAGGACAGGACGGACGTTAAAACATAAGGAACGCACTAATGTAGTGAAAGATATTTAAAACAATGAGAATATTTATGTTATAATATCTCTGTACTGACTATTCATATGAGAACATACCCGATATTGACTATTAATCGAAGAGAAATTTCCACAAATTCGTCATACAAATTACTGTTATATGTACGATAAAAAGAAACTTATGCGAGCGGAACTTTCTGATTAACGTGATACAGAGTTTTAGAATTATATCAATATTCCTCAAACCCGGCACTGTGTACGAGTTTCTGCTGCAGAACCGTATTTTGACTTGAAGACAACCTCTTTATTCTCCAAATATTATACTCTCGGATTATAGCTGTTTCCATGGCTTAAAACATCTTATTACAGTCTCATTCATTATATATAATTTCACGTCTGAAAAAAGACTCATTTAAAAATATAAATGAAACCGATAATCGAAGAGCAGAATCATAATCTCCAAGTTTCTATGTTCTTAAGTGACATGTTAGTGTCCTTCAGAACATTTAATTACAACACTAACTATAGTTTTTTTGTTTACTATGCAAACAGTTATAACGTAATTTACATTAAACATATTTAAATAGTTTTTAACAATACGAAAGATATACAATAACCATATGGAAACTAATAATTAGGGAGTATGACTCTATCAACCTACCGTTCGTCATAACTTGACCTTGACGACTCCTTAGAATACCCCACATTTCCGTTTCTCTTGACGTACTGTTGCTGTTTGTCCTTCAGATTCACCGGCGAGATTGGAGGTTCTGGTCGCCTTCTTTCATTCTCAATTCGTTCCTTCTCCATCAGCAGGAATTTCTCCTTTGCATCCTTAAAACGGTCTCTGGGAGCCTTAGACTCCTCTGGGGACGGTGATCGTTGTCTGAATTGAGGATTCTTTCTGTTCATAGTTGATTCTTCATAGAATTCTTGCGATCTAACTGATTTTTCATCTCGTTCCAACCAATCTCTTTCATCTCTGCTATATATTTTTTCGAATTTGTCGTTCTTTGACGATTTGGGAATAGGTCTAGGTTGGACTTCCGGTTCCGGTTCTGTGTAGTATCTAGGATCGTCTGGTATACATCTACCCTGGCGTTTCGGGCTATCCTCTTTATAATATTTTGTGTTTTCTTCTCCGACAAACTTTTGACGTGCCTTCGGAATGGGATGATATTCTTTATATTGCCGCTGCTTTTCGTCAAAATAGTCTTCGTCGTCGTAGGAAAATCGTTGGGATCTTTCTCTGTCGAAGTCCGTAGATTTGCTACGGTACCTAAAAATGTATTTCAATTACCTATAATGTTTAGAGAGTACACAAATATACATGATTTCTATATTAAATAAGAAAATATATTATACTGAACATAATGCCAATGTACAGGGTTATCCGCATAACATTGTACCCCCCTTAACTGTTATTTTTTGAAATGTAAAAAAATAGTAAATACGAAAGTTGGAAATTTTATTGCAATCTCAGACATGTATTTATAAAAATAATCGAATCTCGCGTTTCGGAGATCTAGACCAAACTTAGGTTTCTTTTTAATGGAATATCCTCCTTATTCTCAATTTTTGAAATCTACGTGTTTTTACGATTACAACAATATATATACATGTTATATCTTTGCTCTAGTAGTTTGCACAGTATCGCCCTTTGAAGTATCGAATATCAGGCAAAATCAAGATCGCCATGGAAAATTTGAAACAATAATTACGAGAATTATTATAGACAGAGTTTGACTTTAACAGATTATCTGAGGTGTAATTTATTGTATTCCCCCGTTATTTTTTAAAAGCGGTATATTATAGTATTATTGAAAAAATGACATTGTTGAATATTACGTTTTGTGCGGAATGAATGCGATGCTAGACGTGAATACGAACGAAGATAACCTGGGAGAATCATACCACATAAAACATGCTTCAAATATATTTATAATAAATTAATAGTTACTGGAAGTTTAAAAAATAAGGATATGAGAAATAAACCAAAATATGTTTCAACTGAGAATAAGCAAGAAGCAGTTTTATTATATTTCGCGAAAAATCCGAGACACTCTATTCAAGATCCATCGAGATATTTACAAATTTCATGGACGTCGGTTCAGAGAATATTGAAAATCGATAAGTTTATACCATATTGCTCCGTTCAGTTCAAACACTGCATGGAAATGATAATTATAGAAGGCAAAATATTGCCGTTTGATGTTGGAAAGACAAGCGGAAAATGAACTGTTTGTAGGTGCATATTATTGTATAAATTATTACAACTGATGCTAGTACTGCAATTACTATACTACTTCTACTACTACTGCTAAACTTCTATTACTCTATTACTAGGTACTTAAAATAATTACAGATTCTATAATGTGGACTGATGAAGCCAGTTTTTCAACATGTGATATTTTTAATAAACGAAATACTCACCACTGGTCATCAGAAAATCCACACCCGTTTATACCAGTTCATCGACAAGGTCGTACTTTAATCAATGTTTGGTGTGGTAGTTTTCGAAAATCAATTATTGGACCAGTTTTTTAAGGCGTTTTAACTGGACAAAAATATTTAGATCTTTTAAGAGATATTTCTGATATAATCCAAATAAATGAGCCGAATATTGTTTGGCGACAAGACGGTGCTCCACTATATAAATCAAATGTTGTCAAGCGACATTTAGATAATACTTTTATAGAGTGAATATGTTAAAATGGAACTATTTTATGGCCGGCCAGAAGTCCTGACCTGACCCCACTGGATTTTTTCCTATGGGGCACTTTAAAAGATCGGGTATATGCCGAAAGGTCAAACGTAGAAGAACTTAGGGAAAAAATATGTCGGAAGATCAGAGACATGAACGAGACTGGTTTCTTGGTTTACAAACGAAATTTGTTAAGGAGGCATTACCTCCGTGCAGGGCGGCGTTGGCAGCCCTGAATTCAGGAACGACAAAGCCTAAGCTGGTCTATACTTGCTATGAAGCATCGAACCACTTGGCAGGGAAGGGACCGGTGGAACTCTTATGGATACCTGGGCATAATGGCATTAAGGGGAATCTAATTGCAGATAACCTTGCCAGACTAGGGATCAGGGAAAATCTCTATGGACCAGAACCTGTAGTGGGAATAAGTCGCAATCTGATCAGAGACTGCATCAATGGCTGGACAAGAGACCAGCACAATAAAAGATGGAGAGGAGTAACGGGTTGTAGAATAACCAAACTCTTTATTCAATACTCAGAGATGAGTATTGAGAAATGGCCCAAGAATTCATTAAATTGAACAGGCAGAAAGCCAGAAACCTGCTGGGAATCATAACGGGCCACCATAGTAGCCTAAATGCATATAAGCACAAGCTGAGGCTGACTGACAGCCCGGCCTGCAGATACTGTAAAGAAGACGAGTAAACCTCGATTCATCTTATTTACACCTGCCCCGCACTAGAGGAGAAGAGGTATCTTATATTAGGGACCCCTGTTATCCTAGAGGAGGCGAGACTTAAGACGGGGGATCTGCTTAAATTGCTCCTTTTATGGGATAGCATTTTTGGATAATGACTCGAATAAGGGGGGATCGCCAAGGGACTACATGCGATCAGTGGCTGATGAGAACTTTCGTATTTACCATTTTTTTTCTATTTCAAAAATACAACAGTTAAGGGGGTAGAATTTTATGTGGATAACCCTGTACAAGTGTTTTTATAAAAATAAATATGATAATTATGTGCATGTGTACCTTATATTCTCATCAAATCCATCGTCATCGAAATATTTAACAGGTTTTTCTTTTTCGCCTCTATTTAGAGTATACTCCTTCCCGTATTTTCTAGAATTTTCCGAATATTTATCATATCTCTCAGTTTCAGGATATCTATCAAGTTTTTCCCTGTTGTCATGATAATAATATTTATCCGAATGATCGAAATATTTGTCGTTCTTCTCCAGCGTCTTAGAAAACCTGTCTCTCTCTAAATGATCGAAACTCTTCTGCCTCTCGAAGTTCTTTTCCCTCGTCGAGTGTTTTTCCCTTTCTAAGCTCTTTTGACGTTCCAGATACTTATTTTCCGAATATTTAGAAATGGGTTTCTGTAAATATTTATTAGTTTCGTCTCGGTTTTTTTGCCTATAATCTTCTTCGTATTTCGGGGAGTGCGGTTCTGCGAACCTCGAGAACCTTTGAGCTGGTTCCGGAGATTTGTCCATGCTGGGCCTCGGGAGGGTGACTTGGGTCGGTTGATGCATGAGATATAGGGTGGTCTCGGCGGGATCTCCATTCCAGTCCTCATCTGAAATAGACAAAAACAATCAGACCATGTGGATTTAAGTATAAGTATGAGATCTGAATATTAGTGATTATTTTGCGCCAGTACCAGTCAAGAAAATATGAAGTTCTTCTTTGTTCAGAAAATAGTAAGTTAGAGGTGGTTCTGAGAAGGCGACACCCAATAAACATGATTTATTTCAGTCGATATTTTGTGAATATATTAACGTAATAACAAGAGATACATCGTCGCTTTAATTATAAAATCACCTAACTCACATTTTCCAAATTGTTCGTGAAACACTTAAAACCACTTTTTTCAACCTCAATACCACATACTTTATTTTTTGCACTTTATTTCAAGCAATATAATACTCCTGAATAACTATATAAAATACAGACTGAATAATATCTCTGGATCAAATAAAATTGTGAGTTAGCTTTGCTATTTCTGCCTCCAAAATATCGCCGACTATTCCCCCATGTCTCAGCAAATGGCCTACCATTCTATCTCTTCTCTTCTTTATGTTTTTCCAAATACTTCTTTTCTCGCCGACTTTCTCTAATACTTCTTCGTTTCTAACCCTATCAGTCCACGGTATTTTCATCATTCTTCAGTAACACCACATCTCAAAAAGCTTCTAATTTCTTCCTACTTGCTTCCCTTACCGTCCAGGTTTCGCAACCGTATAGTGCCGTGCTCCATACATACGCTTTCAAAAATCTCTTCCTTGTTTCTATGTTTATTACCCCCGAGCATAAAAGTGCTTTCTTTTTGTTAAAAGCTACTCGACCCTGCGCTATTCTTTGTTTTATATCTTTATCGCTTCTTCCATCCCAATTTATTTTACTTCCTAAATAAGTGAAGTCTTTAACTTCCTCCAATCTTTCATTATTAATTTGTACTTTCGTTTTTGCTCTGCTCTCGCACCCTCTGTACACTAACACTTTAGTTTTGTTTTTATTCACCCTCATTCCGTATCCCTCTGTCAACACTGCCTCCATTTCGTTCAACGCTGATTCTAATTGCTCTTTACTAGATGCTAATACTGCTATATCATCCGCGAATCTCAGCATTTTTAGTTTCTGTCCCTGTACTTTAATCCCAAAATTCATGTTATGTGGCCTAATGAGCATTAAAATTTTTGTTTTTAACTTAATGTTAACTACGTATATATTGACTTGTACATTTTTAAACTTGCCATTTTAGTGGTAAATAATGTATTGAAGGAGCATATTGTTTTATTGTATAAATTATTTAAAAAATTTAATTTTCTCCATTTTTACTTTTCCGCACTCCACTATACTAGCGGAAAAGTAATGTAATCGTGCAGAGAAAAAGTGAAAAAAAATTTTGTTGTTTGGGTTTATTTTTCGTTTTTCGGCATAAAAACAAAAAAAAATTGTTTTTAAAAAATGTTTGCTGTGTGTGTGTCGTCGGCATTAAAATTTCTTATTAGCACGATAACTCAACTAAATCATGTCGGATCAATCGGGTTTTGATTGACCCTGATCGGGGACGTCTCCCAGATGATACCTATTGATTTTGAGGTGGATAGCACACACCACCCATTCCCTTGGGTCTATTTGAGAAATTTCTTTTGTCAGCACAATAACTCAACTAAATTGTTTCGGACCGATTGGTTTTTGACAAATTCTGATCGGGGACGTTCCCAGACGACGACTATTGATTTTGAGGTGGATAGGACACACCACACCCTGTCCATGGGTCATGAGAAAGCACGACGGTGGACTATTTGAGAAATTTTTTTGTTAACACGATAACTCAACTAAATCGTGTCGGATCGATCGGGTTTAAACTGATTCTGATTAGGGACGTCTCCCAGACGACACCTATTGATTTTGAGGTGGATAGAACACACTCTACCATGTTCATGGGTCATGAGAAAGCACGAAGGTGGACTATTTGAAAAAAATTAAACTGTCGCATAAAACAGATATTCTGCATTTATGAGTTGGTTTATTTTTTCTCGGTCACTCAATTTCGAGATAGAGATGTTCTACGTACGGAAAACTCCGTTTTAAGGTTTCAAAACTGTTTAATTTACAACATTTTTTGAAACTACATAATATATTGAGGCTTTATGCAATTTGGTAAAAAGAAAAACTCGAGATTTCGCTTATTAAAAAAAATCATATTAAGAGTAAGTATTGCAATATGACGTACCCACCTTTTCAATATGAATTTTTTTTTAATAATGCAAGATGTCGAGGCTTTTTTTTCAACAAGTAGTTTAGAGCTTGAATAAAGCTTTAAAAAGTGTTATAGTATTTTGTCAAGTTAACAAATTTATTCAAAAGTTAAGGTATCATAAAATAAGTGAAAGTCTTTCGGTATGCTCAATTTAAGTTCTTGAAGATGGTAAAACATTTCACTTGGTATCTTCTACCTAGTTTTGTACAATTTTGGGAAATTAAATTCTCCTACACTAATATTCACAATATAATAAGCATTTTGTTTGTTTGAACTTTTAGCTGTTCTTCTTGTTTGGCGATCTTCGGGCAGTGGAAGCTCTTTATATGAGTCTTGGGAGTCTAGCTTGTAATGGGTCCTCCAATTTAAAGAATACTGGAGATATCGAATCGTATTTCATTGTATTCGTAATTCATATGTAATCGTAATTCATTGATTATCGACTTGTATTTCATTTACTTATTGTAGTCCTTAAGAAAAGTATAGTCCAAATATTTAGCTTCATATGACTTGGGGATTGTTCTGGCATTTTTACGTATTGTTAGGTAGTCAGCTGGGACATATATATCTTTATTTTTTAAGTGCCTTTCTATTACAGAGTGCATGGAGTCGCATTCCATATAGGTGTGCCCTTTTTCTAGAAACTCTTGCTCAATTACAACTTTATATTTTACGACAACATCAAGTAATGCATTTGGTAGGAACAGCCGTCGCTGTAGATTATGAACTTCTTGGCACTGGTAGAAACAACTTCAGATTCAAGAAAATCATACAACTACTTGCGAAATCATTTGCTGTAAGCCTTCCCTCAGTCTCATTCCATATAGTACAATATACATCTTTACTTCTTAAATTAAAGATACAAATGTTATGAACTGCCAATTTTTTCCTGTCATATAAGGCGGATGTATTAGATTTGGGACATAATAGTAATGCTTGAAGGTCTAAGGTGTAAATATTTTCTTCCTCTGTTTTGTCGTTTTCATTTTATTTTTGGGCATCATCCTTCTTTCTCAGAGAGTTTTTGTATACTTCATCAATATATTTTAATGTGTAAGCTCGAAATATGTCACGTTGGTCATTTTTGGGCTTATACAAGGCTAAATTTAAATCTTCTACGTACAGTTTGGTTAAGGATTTCCGACAGTAATAGGATTCTACTGCCGGTAAGGACTTTAAAAACTCTTTTAAACTTGTGAATGACAAGACCATTTGTCGCTTCTCACAGTATCAACATAATGTGTTCCATGTGATGGAACCTCTGGAGATAGAAGGTTAGCAAGAATAAAATTTTTAAACTTCTTAAAAGTTAGGTCAATAACATATAAGTCGGTAATCGAGAGAGGGACTACCAAACCGCCAAGCGGTTTATCAAACAGTTCCCGAATAGCAAAGCTGTTAACATAATCGCTATGGAAAACAGCTACTTCCCGGGCTATAGCTCCGCCAGGCATTGAATTATACATAAAAGCGATCCTCGACCCCTTTCTCGTGTTTCTGCATGAGGGACAAATCTCACCCGTGGCGGGTTTTATATTTTGAAATTAAAAGTTAGGTGACTTTAAATGTCCCATTTTTTCCGTAAAATAATTTTTTAGTTATGTGGTTTTACACATAAATGGGATCAAGTAACGTCGTTCGAATGGAAAAATGTCAAATATGATTATTTTTGACGCATTAAAATTGGCGCATTAGCAGGGATAATGAGTGTGCCTCGATAGCTCAGCGGCCAGAGCAACTAGCCGGAAACTGGGAGAGCTGGGTTCGATTCCCGATCGAGGCAAAAAAAAGCACTCTTTATCCGTGCTATCGCCAAAGTGGTGACCCCGACGTGATTCGTCGCTCCAGTATATGCAACCTCCCTTACATCTCAAATTCGCGGATTCGATTCCCGTCCTATCCATCGCCCTACAGTCCGGGGGTTACCGAACAACGGTTCGTAAGAATGGCGAACGCGGCCACATTCCGTTAAATTGTATCGAGACAAATCATGTCTCTAGGGAGGGAGTACTGTAGTGACGCATTAAAATTGGCGCATTAGCAGGGATAATGAGTGTGCCTCGATAGCTCAGCGGTCAGAGTAACTAGCCGGAAACTGGGAGAGCCGGGTTCGATTCCCGGTCGAGGCAAAAAAAAGCACTCTTTATCCGTGCTATCGCCAAACCTGGGATAAGAATAGTACTAGAATTTACAAAGTAAAATTCAATAATATATTGTATTGAATTATACTCTTCAAGTTTATTCCATACTACATATTCTATAAAATGTATATTGAATTATCTAGTCCTCCTCTGTGAACTATATACTCATTGACATCATATATAATAACATATTTGACCAAACAGAAAGGGATTCAAAAGATCGTACCCACCAGTATACTGTTTGTACATCCTGGACACAAATATTACTAATTTGTTTCCTGAAACCCAAGTTCAAAATAATGTACCAGTACTAGTCAAGAAAATGCATGTATTAACAGGAAATATGGGTTAAAAAAACATTTACCGTGGCAAGTAATAATGCAGTAGACCTCCTCTATGGCCGATATACTCATTGGTAAAAATGGTAATACATAATGTAACTGACACAAAAAAAATCTAAGACTTTCGTTGTATGTTGTTCAGTATTCGTCAATATACTGTTCCTATTGTTAATGATATACCTTCGTGTTTAAACCCTTGACTTATAATAACTCAAATGAACTTAAGTCCTCACCTCGAAAAAAGAAAGCGGTATGCCGATGTGGATGTTTCTCAAAAACTTCCATAAGTAGCAGAAAGCCTTCAGAATAACGAATTAAGTAACCCACCCTGTGTAATAGTAAATGAGAATGTACATTAGAGATATATTCTTAAGTTCTTCTCTATAATGTAGATGTACATCAGAGGAACACCATTTTACGATTTTCTCTTGCAGGGTTTCGCGTCTAATCGACTATTGATATCTCCCTCAAATATCTTGTGTTATTAAGTTATAAGTTATATACAGCAATATATTACTACATATACTAACAATATTTTATGGTATAAAGTTGTTCTTGTGGAAACTCTTCTGGTACAAGCCCAACTCTTAGTATAAACGTGCTTTATTGGTAATAGATTACAGAAAAGTTAATGACAAAATAACTGTGCAGGATTATGTATCTTAAAATTTAATAAAAACATGTTTCTTTCTTTTAGCTTATTTAGATAATGGCCAACATCTAACACCAAATCAAATAAATGGCTACAATATTTTTAAGACAAACGATATTGTCCATTAATACAATTGGTACCTACTGTTTAGTAAATTTTATACGCCTTTATTTTTAGGTTAGCGAAGTTTAGCCTAGTACTATTCATTCATCCAACTCCCCGACATTCAGACGGACACACGCAGCTGACTATTGTCGGAATCGAACCCATACCCGAATTACTCCGGGCCGGCAATCTAGGACAGCTTCAATCGAACCCCGAATTAATTCAGGGAACTTGAAGATCATTTGCGAGATAACTAAACAATAATGTACCCTCAGAAGATATGGCGTTACCTGTAAACATCCATATCAATTCGAATTCTATACTAGCATTTGAAATGGAATATTAATGTATTATTGCTTTTATACCAATAAATCAACTCCAAAAAATAATACTCATCTTAAACAGATTTATGTTTTTTATATGTACCATACACTCGAAATTAGGGGATTGAAATACTACTGTGACTACGTAGGAATAGAAAACTCGATCCATTTAAGAACATTTAAGAATCAAGGTAAAATAGCATCTTGACATATTTAGATTTTAAAATGATTGTACTAATTTATAAAAAAATATTTCTATGTATTTTATATATTCTTAATGTAAGCTGGTTATAAAAATATTTGCCCAGATTTTGCGAGACTCAACACAGTACATGTTTTAAGTAAACTATGTGAAGCAGGCTTAAACGTTTCAATTCCTTTCATCTCTTATATGTTTTAGTGTTTTTTTAAGAAAACGCTGAAGGAAGTCTATCAGTTTGTATAAAAAAATCCACTGTAATTACAATCCCCTACAAAATATTAAATAAAACTAAAGCAAGTAATATCTCGTTGTAACTGCATTTAAATTTCCTTTGCAATAATGTAACCAATTTTAAATTTTGTGTGTAAAATGTGTATATTTTTGGGGATAATTTATAGAATTTAGGAAATCAAAATTCATCAATAATAAAAGCACATTATCTACATCAATTAATTTTACTAGATTAAGACGATATACGGCAACACCCAACAATTACAGTTTATAGATGATTAAAACTTTAGTTGCTGAGTTAGTTGAATTCATTACCATTCATTGAATTTGAACCATTAACAAATTTTATATTATTTCCTAATGATAAAAAACTAATTTCCTTCAGGTGATTGTGGAAAATTGGTTTTCTATTTTGTTTGTTTTAATATATCAACGAAATTTTTATAAATATTATTTGACATTGTTTTTAACATTGTATTTGTAAGCCATTTTCTATTATGTTAACACGAATATTGTTCAATTAATTCATAGCAAATATTATTGATAATGAAAATATCATTAACAGGACTATCTAATTTTCAACATGATTTTTCCTAAATTTACAACTTATGTAATAGAATTATTAAATACAGACTTAAACACTCTTGAATTAGTAAGAGAGTATCGCTGTCTCTTGCACTTTTAATATGCTATTTAACGATAAAGGTAAAGATTTTACTGTTAAACCAAACTGTTTAGAATTTTGGGTTAGAAAACAATAAAACAGTCGTATAGAATAAACCTTAAAAGGTCAAAAGTGATATGAAAATAATGATTATCTCTTTTGTTGAAGTTGATGGTAAGGGTTTCAAGCATTTAGTTATAAAAATAAGTCATTCTTGTACAACAATTATATACTTTTTTATAATTTCACTCCAAAATGCATGAGTTAAATATTCGCTTAAATGTAAACATCACTACAGCGTCTGAAATGAACTGAATTTTGTTAAAATGCGAAAAATCACTTTACGCCTACTCTACTTTTTAAGGAAATATTTTCATTGCATGGGCGCGAAATAAATAGGTTGTATTTTATCATGGTATACACCCATATTAAGAACAGAAATCGATATGCCAATATGGATTTTTTCTCAAGAACTTGCATACCTAACTAAGAAAAAGAGTTGGGTAACGAGTTCGATGACTCACTCTATATAACAGTAAATAGGACGACTGTACATTAGAGGAATATGTTCCACGCTATAATGTAGATGTATCCCAAAGGAACGCCGTTTCACGATTTTCTCTTGTAGGGTTTCGCGTCTAATCGACTATTGATATCTCCACCTAATAAATTGTGTTTTTAAGTTAAAATTTACATACAACAATATTTCACGATATACACTAACAATATTTTATGAAATAAAGCTATTCTTGGGCAAGGTTTACGTTTTGCTTGATTTTTTCATCTCAATTAGCAATAATATAAAAATAGACATATAATAAATTGTTGCAAATTAAATGATTTATATATGTATATGATGCCACCTGTTTATAAATTTAAGTCAGTTTCTCACACCTACAAAAGTGTGAAAAACTGTAAATATATTATTTATATAGGAGTATTAAATTAGGACATCCAATTTCTTAAACATTGTTCCCTTTACCATCAAATCAGGGATAATGAAAGAGGCTTTTGTTACATCTTGATACTCACAATTAAAATTAAAAAGAACATTGTAGACGAATTTGCACGGATACAAGAATTGAATTATATAAATTAATAAGTAATATGACATAAAAATGTACCACATTTGTTTCCTGATTTATTTCTATGTATTATATCCTATTTTGGCCATCACGGTGATTGAATTGGTTAGAGTGTGTTATGTGGTAAATACAACTAGCTACTGACTGTCGCGATTTTGGTTCAATTCCAAGCGCTAACATTGGCAATGTCAGTGGAAATTGATATTGCCTGCATCTTTCCAATACATATATCTTCCACCCGGATAGTTTCAACTTTAGATCTGGGGGATTGTCTAATTTATGTGGGGTGTTTTACGTTTACTTAAATTGAAAATAATTACACTATGTTTGCAAAAGGAATCGCATTAATTTTAATTGATTGGTACGTCTAAATTAAAGATGATTTGGAATTAACTATTTTTTGTTTTCGTTGTGCTCTTTTTGTTTAACTGAGGAAAATTATCACTGTCAGTTTTCTTCTTCCAAAATAAATATCCTATTTTTAAACTATATCATTTTATTTTACCAACAAATGTGTTGTTCGTTTGCGGAATAGTTTTGTTGATCAACATATTTCGTCCTTGACGGTAATACATTTAAAATCTACATGTCAATATTTATGCATTCACAGATTTAGTTAAATATCTGACTATTCAAAACAGGCATAAAATATATTAAATTAATACATACCTTTATACAATGATACTGCAAACTTTACGGTACGTTGCATTACTAAAATAAATAATGTTTATAGTTCTTTAATAGCAAGAACTTTAATTAAAAATTTTAAAATATTATTTTTTTATTTGGCTTACATTTTTGTTTTTTATACAAGTAGCTATCGATTTACCTTCAGCTTAAAATAGCAAAATAATTATGTAATAGTTGTTTAGGTAACCAAACCGGAAAGTTATTCTATACTCGCCGATCAGTGTCTAGTATCATCAATAAAAACAGAAACCATTTACCAAATTTAATATATGAGATCTATAAAATATTTCTTGAACTTAATACAAATTAAAAAAGTATTATAAGTATTTGTTTTTATAATATAATGAAAATTCGATGCTACACCAAATTTCACAAAGCTATGCAAACGAAGATTAAGGATAAATAGTTTATTTCATCGCTATTTGCCAAATAAAAAATCTCAAAACATATCGTGTTTTTTTTATGGTTAGGCTCAGGTAGACTGTTCCATTTATCGGCAAGATAAAATAGTCTTTTAGTTGGCAAAAGTGATGAAATGAATAGTAGCTACAATAATTGTAAATAATTAAGAAATATAAATAGAATTCGAGCAAATTAGAGATTATTTTCTCTCTATTTAGTTCTTATTTTTTGCTGTTTATACACTGCTTGTCAAGAATAGGAGCAAGTCGCAAAACTACGATATCGGACCGTCCACGAGGTACGCACTAAATAGCCTGGTTTTTAGTCAGTCAGATTGAGACCTTTTCAGAATGAATATCCATGAATATATTGTATATTGAATGTGAGCGTACACGAAGTTTAATCTGGCTGGGCGTAAAGTGTATCCTTTTTCCTCCGAATGCGTCCTCACTCTTTCTTTTACGCATACATGAGAATCTCATATGTTTTCCAATTCTTGACGAGCAGTACGAAATAGTGAATTCAAAAGAATAAGCTCAAATCGTTTATGTTCTGTATAGAAAATTTGAAGTTAGATGAAGTTATTTAGAAATTGATAGAATTTTATTGTTTTGTGTAATTTAAAAGTTTCCTCGCAAATTTTCAATGAAAGTGCTATTATTCACAATCTCACTTAAAGTGAATTGATGTACTGAAAATGTATAGCATCCTGTAGATACAGACTGTACAAAAAATTATTTGGTTCGAAGATTAATTGACAGAAATACATCAATATTAATAATAACTATAAACATATCCTATCTGTTAAATTTTTCGTTAGAAAATTGAGGTTGGTGACGTAATTAAAATATTTTGGTAATTATTTTTTCTGTATACATCCAAACATAAATTTATAAGTGTTATACTTTGGTGTATTTTTACAACTTCTAGGCATTTTTAAAACAAAATAAAAACACACTATGTGATGTCATGAGTAAACATACACACATCAAGAACGTACTACAGCGACTATGTTATAGTCGCTCTAGTACGTTTTTAATGTCATAGAATACCCAAATAGTATAAAACCGTAATATCCCCACCGGCCAACTCTGTTTCGGTAAATCCCCCTCACTTGTGTGTACGTTTCAAACCGATTAAACACAGGGGCGCCGCAAAGATTGTGGCAAAATTTAATTTTATAGAGCCTCGGTTTTAAAAACTACAATTTATTGTATAATCTACATTTACAAATACTGGTGCGTGATGACAGTATTTCTATAGTTCATGATATGTAACTAAACCAAAAAGTCAAAAAAAAGTCCGATTACAAAATCTTCGTTGGCCTGTGTTACTCCTCCTTAATGTTCTTGTTTTGAATGTTCTTTCTATATTTAAAATTTTGGAAGATCACAAAAAGTTTCAAAGCGTAACGACAGGATTATCTCAATCAGCATCTTAAAATAAACAGATTGAATGTAATTGTTTTTATCAAAAGTGAAATAGAAGAAACGGGAATAGTATTAACGAAAAATTAAAAACGAAAGCGTATATGTATTATTTATATTCACGGCTGCCTGTTTGGTGACGATTATTTATTATTTTTTTAACATTCAACGGTATACTTGTTGCTATATTTCGTCAATTATATAATTATTATTATTTCCGTTCCACAATGAAGAGCAATTGATTGCTAATCTTTTATATTTATATTATATGCGAATACCTTCTAAATGATCGTACTTATGATAATTCTAAATGATTGTACTTATTTTGTATGTGATTTCCTGTTATTTGTTTACGTAATATCTAATTAATACCCAGCGGCTTTCAGTATTTCCATGTTGATGTTACCTTATAATTAATGAAATAAGTCAAGCCGGTATATGAAAACAGATAATAGAGATAGTTATTATTAATTACATTTTTCCATTGCGACAGCTAGTAAACAGTTTAGGTCATAAATTTCAGAACCCGTCCTTAAAGGAAAATCGAAAAAGTATAATTAAGCCGTCACATTCCATTTGTTAGTTGTGCAATATTAACACTGTTTCGAAATGTGTTTAAAAGTGTAGAATTATGAATGAAGTAACACTTTTTACTTCTAATAACTTGTTTCAGATGCCACAGCTCATTCATTTTCAATTGTTTCATGAACAAACAAGTAAGCTCCGAAAACAGCACAAATATGATGAATTCAAAAAATAAATCAAACCAAGCAGTAAACAAAAATTAAATACTAAATAAATAAGGAGCTACTAAATAAATAAGGAGCTAGTAAATGAAAATAGTAAATTAAAAACGATCAGTAAAGTCCAGGAGGTCTTCTCAACAAATATCGCTCGGGTAGGCTTTTAACGTATGGGTACATCAAAAAGGTGCCCCCTAAAGAAATATTCGTTGTGTGTGATGTCAGAATATCAAAGTAGAATTAATTTTTTAAATTTAGTTGTTAAAACACCTAGATTACGATTTTTAAAATTACTTACAATTTTTTTAACATTTAGTTAATATTTTTTAAATCAGCTTCGTTAGGATATTTCTGCACTATTTAAGAATAGGCTTTAAATTTTTCAGCTACAAAATTCGAGTAATTTATGAGTTACGTGCTCCTAAAGTGACAAAACCGAACTTTCCAGGAGGAGTTTTTCGAACAAAAAAGCGGCGGCCCCCATGAAAGTCATTTTGCAGGTCGATTCTATTTACTTCATGATCGATGTATTATCTTCGTTGGTAACACTGGGTCCCTAAGCGTTGAAACCTATAAGTTACAAGCCTACGGTTTTAATGGTTGTTTTCAGTGTTTTTCAGTGTCTCTGTGAAAAGTTAAAATCATGTCTCGTCATTCGAAAAAGTATCCTCGTACATTTGTTCACACAAAAAAGGAAAAGAGGAGTTGCTTTTGAAACTCCTTTGCACCGCCTGAATATCCTGTAAGAGTTCTACTTTCTGATGTAGAAGAAAGGCAAAATACACGTATTCCATCTCGAGTTCCCGTTCCTCGAGGCGCTCTTCGTTGTTCTCTTCTCGAGCTAAACTTGGTGTGCTTCATGAACACGATAATTTCGAGGCCTATAATTTACTAAATATAAATAGACTAGGTAAGTTTTTGAGTATCTTATTAAAGTGTTGCAAATGTAATGGAGGTCTGAGTTTATTTCCTGGAAGGAAATAGATATGGCACTGGTAGTCATAGTTTCCTGTCTAAACGTTCAAAACATTAATAGAGTTTATCAGTGTAATATAAGGCCTTTCAATAGGGACGCTTGAAATTTGGTAGGTTATAACGGCCGCACTTTTAAATCAATATCTGTCACACTTATTGCGAATTGTTGAACAGTGTACGGCAAATCACCTTTGTATGTTTTAGCATTAAATAACGCGTAACATATATCAAATATTATTTTTAAACTCAGTGCTTCGTTCAAAAAAGGTTCCACACATTACGTGATTTTATTCTCGCCACAACTGTCCCGCCGAGTCGACTATTCGATGTTTGGTGACCAAATTCAAGTCAACCGGTTTGATAAATAATCAGTCAATACCCGTACGTCATCGAAACGCAAGGTGTGCTAAAAACATCGTTGCTGTGCGTGAGAATGTACGGGAAAAAGACGAGGCAGTCAATTTCTCATCGTTTACAAGAACTTGGCCTTTCCGCGACTTCAATAGAATATTCTCTGAAATAAAATTGAGTGGATATCTCACAAACAGCTTGTTTTATTTACGTTTAAAAATCGAGCATCCTTATTGAAAAACCTTTTCCAATAAACTTGAATAAATAACATTGAATTTATGATATCAGTGTCCCCTTAATAGGCCACTCACTGTGATGTATTATAGACAAGAGATGAATAATAACTCTGTAATATGATAGTAAAAATAGATTAATAATAATAGTAAGAGACTAATGTAATAGTAATAATAATAATATAGTAATTCTGGGAAGGGCCTGGAATATTCAATGCAGTAAGAAAAACAAGAGACCAGCTTTCCACGAATATCGATAGAGTACATGTTTCCCGACAAGCGTATCGACAACCAAGTTAACATTATCGGGAAATGATTAAAACAATTTTAATCTTGTGCCAACTTGATTGGCGAAACGCGCGTTGAGTAATGTGTAATATTTAGTTGTTCGTGGAAAACTGGTCTGTTTACTATATTAATTAATTGTAATAATAATTAATAGTAATAATTATTATGTCCATACATTCCCTAAAATGTAGGTAGTAATTAATTAATGTTTTCAGCTAAATATGCTACTAATGTCAATATGAACCCGCCCTCTATTGACCAAAAACATAATTAAATCAAAAATTAGTATTGCCTATATTTCAAGCAAATGTATCGAAAGATTCCTATTACACTTTTACTTTTCCGCACTCCACTGTATGTAATCGTGTAAAAACATAATTTTTTTCTAGGGTTTATTTTTCGCTTTTCGACCTAAAAACAAGAAAAAACGGTTTTTAAACCATTTTGTGTGTGTGTGTGTGTGTGTGTGTGTCGTTGTCGTCGGAATTTATTCTTGTTAGCACGATAATTCAATTAAATCGTGTCGGATCGATCGCGTTTTGATTGATTGTGATCGAGGACGTCTTCCAGACGACACCTATTGATTTTGAAGTGGATCACACACCACCCTGTCCATGGGTCATGAGAAAGCACGATGGTGGGACTATTTGACAAATTTTTTAACTTTTTAATTAAATCGTGTCGGATCGATCGGGTTTTGACGTTTTGACTGATGGTAATCTCCCAGACGACACTTATTGAGTTTGAGATGGATAAGACACATCCCACCCTGTCCATGGGTCATTAGAAAGCACGATGGTGAACTGTTTGTGCATTTTCTTTGTTAACATGATAACTCACCTAATCTTGTCGGATCGATCGGGTTGTGACTAATTCTAATCGGGGACGTCTCCCATACGATACCTATTGATTTTAAGGTGGATAGAACACACTCTACCATGTTCATGGGTCACGAGAGAGCACAATGGTGGACTATTTGAGAAATTGTTTTGTTAGCACGATCACTCAATTAAATCGTGTCGGATCGATCGGGTTTCGACTGATTCTGATTAGGGACATCTACCAGACGACATCTGTTGATTTTGAAGTAGATAGGACACGCCCCACCCTGTCCATGGGTCATGAGAAAGCACGATGATAGACTATTTGAAAAAAGTAAAACTGTCCCATAAAATACATATTCTGTATTTATGTGTTGGTTTACTTTTTCTCGGCCACTCAATTTCGAGATAGAGATATTCTGTGTGCGGAAAAGTCCGTTTTAAGGTTTTAAAACTGTTTATTTCTTGATGGTACCCTATATTTAATTCCGTCACGTTATATGTCTTCGACTCCTCTTTTTTTATTACAGCTGTACCCTGAAAATGCTACAACAAGATATAGTTATTATATCTTGTTGTTGTTATATACTATAAATAGTTGCTAGGCCACCGCAGTAACGTAAAACAGCGTCGTGTGATACGATTGAAAACCAAGAGAACACGACGTTAAGGGTTCAATAACTCGAAATAAAAATAGTAGAATAAGCGAAACCCTGGGAGACCGCAATAATCTAATATTACGTGTGGTTGAACTGTAAAGTGGTGACCGCAGAAGTAAATTTCTACAAAGAATTTCATCATGCCTGAGAGGTATGAAAAAAGCGCAAACGAAAGCACACATTATTATTCTTTTGAATTATTCCTACAAAAAAAAATGGACACTTATCAAATTGTTTTGTACTATCAAGTCGTGTCTGTGTTTTAGAAACAAAATCAATCGACTCGGCTATTGTTTCTAATTTCCTTAATATAGGCGTCAGTTGTGACACCAATGTCATTATATTTTATACAGTTACAACAGCTACAAGGTTATGAATATGCATAGTTAGTTTTTTATTTATATATTTGGGAAAAACAAAGGTTTGAGGAATGTGAAAGTGCGCGCTTGAAGTCATTTATAAAAAATTACAAGTCGCACCTTGCCAATTGAGACAGATCAATAAGCGGCAATTATAGAGAAAGTTTTGGTATTTTTTAGATGCGCGTCGGATACAGTATTGTGCAACGTCGGAAATGAGCGAGGGACATATTTTCAACGTTCCTCTTTCATTTAAAAGTCATCGCTTAAAGTAAATTAATTATAATATTCGCACGGATATCCTAAACAAAATTTTAGTTCAAAAGTCTGTCACTTTGGGAACCAATAGATTGAAGGGTCTTGAAAATGATGCTTTAAACCGGGAAATCAGAACATGTACCGTTTCTCTTCTTGTTCACTCTTTGTGCATAACAAACAGGAAAATAAAATGGGAAACAAATTATTTTTTTTAATATTTTGTGGCGTTTCTCTTACACGAAAATCCGCCGACTGTAGATCAGGTGGAAATCTTCTGGAAGGCGCTGTACGAGCAGAAACCCCCACTTCAAAGAAATACTCCACACCTAGCACACTTTGAATACTTTTGAAAAGGTCTTCAGCGACCAAAACAAAACACAAAAGTGTTTTGTTTTGGTCGCTGTCGAAAAAGCGACAAAAGTGTTCCATCCGATAACCCTTGAAGAGGTTCGAAGAGCTCTTGAGGACTCTAGGTACTTTGCTGCTCCAGGTCCTGACGAGATAAACAACTTCTGGTGGAAAGAATTAACCAGTACCCAGCACCACTTGGCTAGAATTTTTACCACTTGGCCAAATGGGGAGTAGCAAATTCCTTCTTGGGTTGTCGAGGGGCGGACCGTGTTAATCCCGAAGACCGGAGATTTGTCCAACCCAAAGGACTACGGACCGATAACCTGCTTAAACGCATGTTAGGTGTTTACACGCATCTTGTACATGCGAGTACTCCTAACAGTTGAGCCGGTTTACGAGAGGATATACAAACAACGAGGGTCTAATAAGAATGTCGCTGGCTGCAAGGAGAATCTGTTAATTGACAGATGTGTTACGCAGGACTCCGTGCAGTACAAACGAAACTTTTCCATGGCCTGGATCGACTACTGCAAGGCATGAAACATGACATCGCATGAGCTAATAATTCACTTGCTCCAATGCCTTATGGTGCCCGGTCCTGTAGTGAGATGTATTTAAGAACTGATGCCGCTCTGGAGGACTCAGTTTACCATAACGTCGGGTAATACTAGAGTCCGAACAGAGCCGGTGTGATTCAGAAAGGGCGTATTTCAGGGAGACTCGCTTGGCCCCCTTCTGTTTTGCATCTCACTGCTGCCGTTGTCCGTATCCCTCAGGAAAACCCGCGGCTATCGGAGACTGCGGCACCCCCAGCGATCGCAATCGAAGACATAAGGTCGCCCATTTATTTTACACGGATGAACTAAAACCTTATGCCTCTGGAGAAAGGGAATTACGTCAGGCTTTAAGGGTGATGCAGTAGTACACGCAGGCCATCGGGATGGAGTTCAGGTTGGATAAATGTGCACTGGTTCATCTCAAGAGAAGACGAAGCCGGGAATACGCAAAGGATGCACAGCTCGTAGACGAAAGCATCTTACACCACTTAGATGCCGGAGAGTCATACACCTACTTGTGTGTTGAGCAACGCTCCACCCAAGAGGTAGGTGTCGTAAAAAACGCTCTCCGCGGGAAGTATACAGCACCGCCTCCGACAGATCTGGTCTTCAGAAGTGTCGGGAAAGAGCAAGGTGTCTGCAACTAACAGCTTGCTGCTCCAATCCTTGTCTACTCCTTCAGATTAGTCAAATGAACACAGGAGGAGCTGCGACAACTCGACATAGTAACCCGGAAAATAATGCATCTCAGTAGGAGTTTGCATGTCAGATCATCCGTTCCAGGGTTATATCTCCCACACCATCGCAGAGGCCGTGGGCTATTGAGTTTGGAGTGTCTTCATAATAGGATGGTTCTGGATGCAGTCTGTAAAGTTATCAAAAGTTCGGATCCCCTTCTCTGCATGTACTTTTTTAAGGCAGCACGCAGAGCAGCCGATGAACTCGGTCTCGTCTTCGACACCGAACGGGCCAATCACAACTCTGTCACCGAGTTGGAACCCGTTCTGTTAAAAGCCCAAGTAAAATCTGCAGAGCACTTAACAGCTCTGCAACTTCACAAGGACAAGCCCATGCACGGGGTCTTCTTTAGAAATATGGAAGCCCTCGGCTTATCCAAAAGGTTGATATTTGCTTTCTTAAGGTCAGCCGGGCTAAATTCTGAAACCAAGGGATTCATCATAGTTTGCGAAGATGGTGTATTTAACACGCTCGTCTATCGGAGTCATGTCATGGGTAAGGAGGTCCCTGATGTTAGCTGCAGGGCCTGCTGTAGGGCGCCGAAGACATTGATGCATTTGCTGTCAACTTTCCAGTTTATTTTAAGAAACGCTGCTGAATATTTTTAAGTTGATTCATATTTCTTAGATATTGAAGATACCAAATAAGGCTAAAATATTCTAGTTTCGAGCGAATTAACGCAAAATATATACATTTTAAGGTAGCAATATTATTAAATGATGTCGTGTTTCGGATCACGAAATCCATGGTTTTATCTTGATATTTTCAGAACATATTAAATTGGACAATCAAGAGAATAATCGTAAATTAGTGGTTGTTTTTTACAGCAATGCAGCAATGTACAACAATGTAACAATGAGAATATAAAAAATATAACGTTAAACCCAATGACATATTTATTTAAATATTTCCTTGAGGTTGATCGACTCGTCAAGGTAGATGACCTAATAGGCTTTTATTGGCGCTCTATATAACCTATTGTTTCATTTTATTATACATATTATTTCGATTTCCTATTATACGGAAACTATTTTATGCGAACGCGAATCGCACTTACTTATAAATTTACAATTACGAGTTTTAACCACTACAATATACCAACGATTATTTCTGAAGAGAACACGACCAAATAGATGAGAGCAATTTTATTGGCGAAAGGCGTTACACTTGATGTACCGTAAGCTATAATTCATCGTTGCAATCCTTTTACGATATTATCCTCTGTCACACAAGTAATTATTTTGCTCGTAAAATTGGAAAATGATTGCTAGATTTCTGTGCGGAATTAATAATTTGCATACGCATTAATCATTCTTCGAAAATATCAGTCAGGTATTATTAATTTTTACGACCAAAATAACCGTTTCTAGTATGTCTGATGTATTTGCATATGTTGCAGAATGCTATTGAACCGCAAATTTTAGAGATTCTAGGGAAAAATCCTCATGAAACTTGAGATCTAGAAATAACTTTTGTGGAAATGAATTTTCAAGTTGTGCTCCTCCATACTATTATAACGCATTAAGAGTTTATGTTACTGTGAGTATTCCAATAGATATATTAAATGCTGGGATCCAGAAGATTAGCCTACTAGGTCTCCAGATTCAACCCCTTTAGATTTCCTTTCGCTTAGATTTGTTTTTAGATTTTGATTTAGATTTTTTCCAACCCCTCTTGTTTCATGAGGTTACTTTGAATCTGAAGTATCCACTACGCAACCCTTTACCATGAGGTTTGGACGACCGGCCAACAAAGATATTGTGATCGGACTATTTTGACTTTTTGGCTTAGCCAAATGAATTACAGAAACATACCATGAACTACAGAAACACTGTTTCTTTTTTGTCTTCATCGTGCACTAGTATTTGTAAATGTACATTGTACAATAATTTGTAGATTTTAAAACCGAGGTTTTATAAAATTAAATTTTGCCTCAACCTTTGCGGAGCCCCTGTGTTTAATCGATTTAAAACATACACCCAAGTATGGGGGATTTACTGAAACGGAGTGGCTGGTGGGGTTATTTCGATTTTATACTATTCGGGTATTTACATAGTCACTGTAGTACGTTTAATCGTGACATCGCGTCGTGTTTTTATTTTGTTTTAAAAATACCTAGAAGTTGCAAAAATACACCAAATATATTTTGTTATAAACTTTACACCTGGTTCAAAAACGTTATTTATGCAAATTTGGTTGATCCGCAAAAAAAGAATTTTTCCGCCACTTCATATTAAATTTGAATTAACGAAGCAATATGTAAACGCTATAGATAAAAATGGGGATTATTTTAAGTATTTATCAACGGTGTGTTCAAAAAATAACGGGAATTTTGTAAGTTCGCGGGTTGTATTAAGGCCCCTCCCTATTCACTATCAAACCGGACGTACAACCGATCGTTCAAACCTGGTTCAAACAAATTTGAAAGTGTGTGGTGAGGTTTGAGTCGTAGCGCGCGGTCCAATGTCAGGTTTGAAGTTTAATGGGGAAACTTTCAGTCCTCCAACCCATATGATAGTCCGGTCCGAATTTTTGAAAGTGTGTAGTCCCCGTCAACACGTGGTCGTTCAGTCTAGCATGTAAGTACACAGAAATTTATATATTTTTTGGTTTAATTCATGTAATTTTATATTATATTACTTATAGCTCATTTAATTTTATATTTCAGTAAATGACTTTTGAAGATAATAAACTTGTGGGCACACGTGGCTACACATACGCCTACTGACAGCCGTGATGACATTTTTTTCTATATATTAGTTGAACTCGACGTGATTCGTTCCAGTACATCGAACCTCCCTTACATCTCAAATTCGCGGATTCTCGTCCTATCCATTGCCCTATAGTCCGGGGCTACCGAACAACGGTTCGTAAGAATGGCGAACGCCACATTCCGTTAATTGTATCGAGACAAACCATGTCTCTAGGGGAGGAGTACTGTAGCGACGCGTTAAACTGGCGCATTAGCAGAGACAATGAGTGTCCCTCGATAGCTTAGCGGTCAGAGCAACCAACCGGCAATTGGGAGATCCGGGTTCGATTCCCGGTCAAGGCATGCACTTTTATCCTTGCTATCGCCAGAAAATCTTTTGGGAAGAGTTTATAGAAATTCACAGGGAGCATCCCTGCTTGTGGGATATTAAATGCAAAGACTGTTCGAATAGGAATATGCGATACTCTGCATATCATTAACTTGTGGTGAAGTGCAGAAAAAATTTTCCTCCGCCGACAAGCATTTTATCAAAAAAAAAAAAAAAGAATAAATGCACTTAGAAGTTCATTTCGCCGACAACATCGGAAAATACTAGCTGATTTTTTCATTAGCCGCTGCATCATCCACGCGCGTTTCTTCTTCTTTTCTTTTTCCTTATCCAGCAATATCATTATTGCCCCAGCGATGGCAACTTTCGATTTTTTGGGCAGCGTTGTAAAAACTCAAGAATGACGCAGGCTTCACTTCAAACTTCAAATTTTCGCACAACCTGTTTGACGAATGGTCCCACAACCTGTTAAACAGGTGTATGGGAGACGTCAAACCTCATACGGTTTGAAGAGCAACCAGGTTTGATAGTGAATGGGGGAGTTTAGTCCGATTCGCGCGATTTTTTCGTTGTTGTATTGGTAAACATGCCTGGAAAATATATGTACATTGTTAGCCATATCCGATGTTTAGTCTGCTGTCAGTTCCCAAAAAGGTTACATGTGTTTTTGTGCGATCGACGATTATTTAAGTGCAGGAATTTTTAGAAATGTTAAATTTTGCCTTGGGTGAGTCTACTATGAGTAAAACAAGGATTTACAAGTGGTATAAGTGTTTCCAAGAAGGTCGTGAAGACATTGAAGGGGACAAACGCCCTGGACGTTCCAACGTATCAACAACCGATGAAAACGTAAAAAAGTGAAAGAAATTATTAACGATACCGAATCACAATCAGAAAAGTCGGTCTTTGCTGATTTTAGCATATCAATTGGCTCGTGCCATGAATTTGTTTCGGATATTTTGGGTTTGAAACGTGTGGCAGCAAAATCTGTTCCGAAATTGTTGAATTTCGAACAAAAACAGCAGTCTAATGGCGTAGTACACCATGAGCTCTTACCACTAGGTCAAACGATCAATAAGTAGTACAAGTTCAACGCCATTTGCGTGAAATAAACCGAAGAAAACGCCCGGATTTGTGGCGAAACAATTCATGGCTTTTGTGCTACGATAATGCACCTGCTCATACTTCATTGCTTGTTCGTGAGTTTTTTCGTTGTTCGTTTGGCGAAAACCATCACTGTAATGACGTCCCAGCCTCCATATTCACCAGCTATGGCTCCGTGTGACTTTTTTCTGTTCCCAAAAATAAGGAGAATTTTAAAGGAACGTCGTTTTGCAAGCATAGATGGGAGCGCATCGCTGAGAAAGTTAAACGCTATCCCAAAGATCGAGTTCCAGAAGTGTTTCGGGGATTGGAAGAAGCGCTGGCATATGTGTATAATATCTAATGGGGACTATTTTGAATGGAATAACATTGATATAAACCAGAGGTGGCCAAAGCGTGGACCGCGGTCGACTGGTCGCCGACTATTTTAATCGGCCGCCTGTTTTATGTACATATATCTGTTGGTCGTTTAATTTTTTTTTACCCACAATGAGTCACCCGGCCACAAATTCCAAGAAGTCGAAAATATATCATTATATGATGAATGGGAACGGGAGTATTTTTTTTCACGACGAAAAAGGATAAATGTATTTGCATTATTTGTATTTCAAGTGAAACACTTCCAAAAAGGGCCTAGATACTTTAGAACAGTTCATAAATAATATGGAATAATGACACAATTAAATATGCAACAACTATTTCTTGAAAAATTAAGTACGAAGTCGAAAACAGCCACCATGGCTTTATTCAAGTTAGCTGAAATTTTATTAAAACATAAGACGATGAAATATGGAGAGAGAGTTTTATTAAAGCAGGAGAATTATTGTTTCAAAAATTTAACAATAAATCTGAAATAACTGCTTCAATTGATGAAATGTCGCTATTGAGAAACACCCTTGTGCGTAGAACAGAAGCTATGAGTGAAAATTTAGAAGAGATTCTGAAAAAATATATCAATAAATGCAGGTTCTTATCCTTACAATTCAACGAGTCAACGGATGCCTGATTCCGTACAGCATTGTTTATTCGTATGTGTTTCCAAGATATGTCTGTTAGAGAAGAACTGCTAACAATTTTACCGATAAGGATTGAAGGGACAAACGAAAAGTTTAAATCTATATAATTCGTTTAAGTCTTTATAAATGAAATAGAACTTCAAATACATAAATTGGTATCGATTTCAAGTGATGGAACTCCTATGGTTGGGAATTATAATGGATTTATAATTCTTTGTAAAAATGATGATACTATTCCAAGTTTTACTAACTACCATTGCATTATCTATCAGCAGACATAGTGCCCAAAGTATTAAATTAAGATTATGTAATAAATTTTGTATTCAAAATAGTTATTTTTATTCGTGGAAACAGTTTTCAAAGACGCAGATTCAGAGCATTGCTAGAGGAATGTGAATCTGACCTTGGGGAACTATTAGTACACAATGACGTAAGATTGCTATGCCGTGATAAGTTTTTAAAAAGATTCTTGGATCTTTTGCCTGAAATAAAAGAATTTATGGCAACTATTAATAAATCATATTCTCAATCGAAAGATGATAAGTGGATGTGTGATCTTGCTTTTCTCTCTGACATTACAGGAAAGCTAAATGAATTAAATTTGCAACTTCAAGAAAAAAGCAAAACATTCTCTGAAATGGTTAGTGACGTGAATGCATTCAAGGGGAAACTTACATTCCTAGAAGCACAATTGAGGAGAGGAGATTTAAAACAATTCGAAAATATGACAGCTAAGTCTACGGATAAAAACTCATATGAATACGATCAATTTGCTAATAAGAAGTCTCTGTTACCAAATGAGTGTGATCTTTAACTCAAAATGCGATATATTTTTGAAATCAAGGGACTCATCTCAATATAATTGTTGGAATTTACGTTGTGAAGAAAAATATCCATGTTTATGGAGATCTGCAGCATATCTAATAACCTCTTTCTGTTTTTCTGTCTTACTTCTGCAAAACAACATTTTCTACCATGAATGCAATCAAAACAAAACATCGCTTCCCTTTGAGAGTGACCATTTGGAAGCATGTTTACGAATACGTACATATGAACCACAATATGAAAACTTCTCGAAAATATGTCATGTCTCCAACGCATCCTCTGATACAAAATAAAAAATAATAGTTAATATGTATCTACAATAACATTTTTTGCATTAATAGTAAGATAACAAAAGAACATATTTTTTTATTTATTAACTAATTTAAACTTATTTTTTGCTTTAAGTTACTACTCCTCTTATGATCACCTAATACATGCGACGTTGGTAAATGTTGGTAGACCTAGGGGGCGGTCTACTAATTTAAAAAATATTGCGCCCGTAGTGATCAAAGGTTTGGCATCCTTTTATGTATACGAATAAATAAAATTTTTCCAAAAAAAAAGAAAATTCCCGTTATTTTTTGAACACACCTCGTATTTTTTAGTGTTGCCCATTACATAGAAATTATAACTTTTCTTGTTTCGTTCATCTAGTCAGTTGGATTTCTCCGTTGGATGAAACAAATGAATAAATGGGAACAAACGCCACCTCGAACATAAACAAAGTTCTAAAAGTAGGTGCTTTATTCATAGCGACATAATTGCAATGTAATAATATTAAGGTATGCCACACTTTATTAACGCACAGTATACTCGTAATGACACCGCACGAGTATTTTCCCATGTTAACAGTGCAGAAATTTACATACAGCATTAATATGTGGGTCTTCCAAATAAAACGACGCCTACTAAATCATTCATGTAGTTTTTATCTTGTTAATTTTTTTTTAATGAAACAGGTTGATACACTGACATTCGTTTCAGTATGTATGTACATACGAGCTCTGGTGTCCGCGTTAAGAATTCGAGACCCACATTTTCAACTGTTTAACCCACATTCCTTGTAAACGATTACCGGTCGAGGCTTTTATTTATTTAATTTTTTTTTTGTACATACATATCGAATCCTCGCCTAGCGAAAATGCGAAAATGCGAAAATGCATGTAATATGGCACAGGTGCGATAAGAAAATTGCGTCGCAAAACTAATAGCAAAAAATGACAGCGAACCGGTGATAATAAAATATTGTATTGTATTATCTAAATGTGTACGGTCTTAAGTGGAATTTGCATATTTAGTCGGTTTACAATTAGTGAAAGAACAACGCACAAGGAATGTTTTATCGCACCTTAATATTCCACTTTTTACATTGAAAGAAATAATATGAAAAAATAATTCGTGTTCCGCTTTACTTAAAACAGCTTCGCTACTATTTTTTATATCCTAAGCCTACATTACGTATTCTGTCATCTATTACGTATTTATCACTGTCATTCGCGCAGTACTCCTAATGTTGTTATTAAACGATTTTTTTAACTCTAAAACCATATAAACGTTATTCTTTAAAAGTACATTAGTTAGTGCAAACATTTAATCTTTTTTCATATATATATATTTTTTAAAATAGTCCTTAGGGCAGTCATGGACATTACAATCTGATCATAATGATCAAGAAGTAAATTTTATCTAACTTATAATACTACATAAAAAACTTAGAACTAAGGTCATACTCAACAGTATTCATAAATTTTTAATAATTTAGGTACACTACAAACTAACGTATACACTAAAGCACACAATGCTCTGCTTTGTCACATCACTAAACTAACTCAACTTAAGATTCTCTTGGGTATTCTTGTCAATCCTGCGTTGTTAAAGAGCTGTTGTTAAAAAGCTCAACGTTGACATATTGGAGGAGTCGTTGTTCATGACTCCTGGAAATCTTAAATTTGACTTGTTTAAAAGTATCTATACACAGGTTCCAATGGGGGTTACTATTTTGTATATACCAAGATGCATTTACGATGTTCCTTAACACATTATTCTGAAACCTTTGAATGGTTTGTACATTACTGGCTGACCAGCATAGCTCCACAGTTAAATTCCATAAGTCTATACTGGTTTAAGTATATGCGTATATAACATAAGCTTATTTTGAATAGTTAGAGTGAAGTTTCTTCCAATCATCCAGTACATTTTTCTATATTTAAGCATAAGTTCTTCTTTTGTATTTTTGATTTGGGCTTTCCAGGGTAGTCTAGTAGGGTAATACCAAGATATTTAGCTGTATTTGAAAATGGAATTCGTTTATCATTTGTGCTTATATGTTGATTAGCTAAGTTTGTTAAATTTATTAATACAGACTTTGATTCATTTAATTTTATTCTCCACTTTCTTATTCAATTGTTAATTTTGTTGATTAATATCTGCAATTCTTCTACTGCTTCTTCATGGTCATTACCTACTTCTAATATAGCAGTGATGTCATTATAATATTTTTTGCTACCCCTTTTTTTTAACAAAAATGAGTTCGTTAACGCTTCTTATTTACCATATATAAGATACATGTTTTGTGAAAAATATTTAAAAGTAAGGCAAATACAACTTTATTTTTGACAAATTATAAAGTTGTTCAAGATGTCGCCCATTAACAAGTTGACACTGTCTACAGTCCGTGTAAATACTATGTATTGAACTTTCAATAGTTTCCTGGCTGGTATTTATTCGAATTGAAATTCGTTGGTTCAGATCCTTTAATTTATTTGGCCTATATTCCATTGTTTAAGTAACACCTCAGGAAGAAATCCAATGGGACTAAGTTATGTAAACAGTTTGGCCATTCAGTTTGTCTCGTCGCCAAGAGTGTAATCAAGGAATGACCGAACATCAATACCAAAATAAGGACGAACCTATCTTATATTTGATTTTCACTCTAGACCTAGCAACTAGTCAAAATGTCATTACTTCAATCTTTGTAGATGACACAGCGATTCTAGCTGAAAACCCAGATCCAAGAATAGCAGCAATTAATCTACCAGATAATCTAGAATAAGTAGATGATTCATTAATAAGACATGGTGTATTCAAATTAATGAGGATAGGCCATTATCACATGTAGTATTTACCAATTGTCACTGAGAGTCGCTACAAGTAGAAATCAACAATATAACCGTCACTACTACAAACTGCGTTAAATATTTAGGCTTACGTCTAGATAATAAACTAATATGGAAGGAGCATATATGGATGAAGAGAAAACAATTAGATAACACATTTCGTACGCACTAATGCCTGACAGGAAGAACATCAGAACTTTCACTTCGAAACAAGCTCCTAGCTTATAATGTCATCTTAAAACCAGTTTGGGCTTACGGAATACTGCTTTGGGGAACAGTTACTAAATCCAAAATTGCCATCTTTGCGAAGTTTGAATTAATAGTTTTACGCTCCATAGTTGATGCTCCATACTTCGTCACAAATAAGGATATCTATCGTGACCTAAAGATGCTTACAATAAGAGAAACAATTGTTGCAAGTAGTGAAAAATAAATGAAACATTTAAATTGTCACCCAAATACTCTCGCATTAAATATTTTGGACAATAGTGTACAAACGAGAAGACTCAAACGCAGAACGCCACTGGACTTACCATTGAAGAACTGAAAGAAATATTGTGAGTTACTTTAAGATAAGAGCTTTGCAATAAAACTCGCAGAGAAAGAGAGAAACTCGCTTTTATTCATTGGAATAATTTTCTATCATGATATTAACTTCGATCGACAGAGTATTGTTTACTCTTTGTAGTTTTATAAACAGATTGCATAATAAACATGCAACAAAAAAATGCAGGTAACTTTTAAAAAAACTATAGAGACTGCTAGATCGAGTTGAATTGCCCTGCCACGAGGAAGTCACAGAGAATGACGAGACATTGTTATCGAATTGCATGTCTACTTCCCTGGAAGGTAACCATCCGGAAATAGTTTATTGAACCAACCCATAGGCACCATCAAACTAACCCAGGCTATTCATTAATACGATAAACGTGAAGACACTTTTCTGTCCCAATGCCAACCGCTCGTCCATTGGATTGCTTGCCAAATGCGATACTGTAATAATAACTAAAAATCTTGTCTTCAAAGCAAAGTAGCATAAAATATATTATAATTAATGTTACTCGTGTGCCTCATTTTGACTTTATATAAAAGAATTATTTATTCGTATCACATTTGGATTTCCATTAAAATTACGGGTTACTGTAAATTAACGGAAATTAATGCGATACACGTGGAATTGGCGTATTTTACATTACGACAAATGCATTTAATTGGATTTATAGGTTAATTTAAAATTAAACCAAATTAAAAAACAAAACACTTGCGAAAATCAACTCTATGAAGTGATGTTCTAGATCCAACGCATAGGTCAAACACAAACTATATTGAGTACCAAGATATGTGACCACACTGTATCATAACATTTCTTATTAATTTAAGTAATCTATTGCTCCTTGATAGAATACAACTGATAGGATAGGACGTAACTAAGTCACGCGATTAATTAATATTTAATAATAATATTATTATATATTATTATATATATTATTATAATAGTAATAGATAAAAAAATTACTCCAGTTCCATTACTTGTTTCTATTCCCCAAGGCAATGATATTTAAATAAACTTTATCTCTTTTATCTATTTTTATTAGCACAAATACTGTTAATTAAAATGAATCTTTTTTTATATTAAATAATTAACACGACGGAAAATACTTTTAAATATAATATTAGGAATAACATTTGAGAAGATTAATACAGTTCAATAAGTGCAAAATTCTCTAATAGAACAATATAATTGAGGGGCCTAGTAGCTGAATCACTCAGAATATATGACCAAGATATCTGTCAGATATAATAAAAATGCACAAACAACTATTTTGCACAGTACAAGTATTGATAAATATAGAACTTACTAAATTACAATACTAAGCTAACATGTATTTATATATGCAAACCTAGTTATATAATTTATCAGTTTAGTACAATCTGTATTTCCCTAGTTCATCAGTAGAGTGGGCAAAATGATCTGGACACCATAGGCTGCCCATAATAATAGGTACATAATTTAAAATAACGAACATAAATATAAGTAATAATTTATAAAATATTGAAACACATCTTGTTAAGCAAAAATGTCACAGCTATTTAAATATCCCCAGAAAAAGTAATCTACGGGTGTCAATAATAGCAGTTGCCAATTGGCCATAGCTGTTCATATCTGTTCATTGCATATCTGTTGCATTTGCTCGTAGAGTCGATTTCGTCGATCAAAAGTCATCTTAAGACAGCTCATGGGCAAGGCCATGTCTTATAACGATAGTGCTTTGCTTTTTTAAGAATCTCGAATATTATATGGATGTTGCCATATTGAAATCAGAAGCCCGTTGGTTAAATGTTGATTAATGATTTTCTTGCATTGCCAACAAAACATTAAGCTAATCCTCTTCTAATGGTGAGAATCAGCCAGATTTAAAAAGATCAGAAACATACAAATTCACAGTATTTAGAGTCAACATCGCATACCATGCTTTTACTAATAGGTTATCGATCAGAATGAGTTGCATTGATCAATTCAATTACTTCTCTTTGGATGGGATCCTGTCCATGTAGTTATTACGATCATGTAGTTATTAACATACAGTATGTACAAAAACATCCTCTTTCAGATTCCGTAATAAAAAAGGAAGTTGTCATTAAACAACAATATCGATGACAGAATATCTCCTACAAGAATCACCCTGTATGTATTAATAATATTGTAGAAAATGCGCAACTAAATATAAAATTTGACGGTCCCGAAACTTTCCCCAAAGGTTATTACGTGAATTTGTAGTGAATTTATTCATTACTTTACGAAAGCACTATATGTAGCACTCGTGTATTTTAAATCAAGGTAGTGTGACAAATTTCCTGCCAATTGCCTGCCACTGACACAGGGCCTACTTAATGAATACTCAAGATTTGATGGACGATGGCACCGAGGATGGGCGAGGCAAGAATATGGGCACAGGTGATATCTCGCGGCTATAGGCCGATGTAAGAATGCGGAAGAAATCGGCCATCCTCCTCTATCGCTTGCAACAAGTCGTTTACATCTGAAAACCGAAGGATCAGTCCAGATCGTTTTGGCTGTTATAATAGGCATTCGTAATTGCTGACTCTAATCTGCGATCTGCATCTTTTACTGGTTTTAATTAATAGTCGTAGTCGAGGTGACTCAGTGGAACAAGCTACGGTGAGTTCGCGGACAACATTCGTCGGTTGAATGTCACAAACAAAAGGAACGAAACGTCTCTAATTTTAAGTTCAAGGTAATAGATCAAATAACAGTTTAGATAGAGAAATGCGCCTCTCTGAATGTCGTATTTGCTTCCTTGATTCTATTTTGTTATTTGGTAAAACGCTATAGTAAATATTCAAATATAATATATTTAGAATTACTTGCTGTATAGTTTGAAATACAATAGTAAAACGGAATAAATACAAACATAACTAAATTGCCATTTAGAACGATGAACTAAATAGGCAAAAAGTATATAATAGTGATGGAACTGTTTTAAAGGAAAAAGGAAATATGTGAGAAGAAGAGGAAGGAGAAAATAACAACCGCACAATCTGAAAGTATCTGTAATAATGGTATACAGTATGTCCATAAATAGAACTACTAAGACGAGAAAAACCGGATATCAGAAGAACAGAAGACAAGAAAACATGGAGTCAAAAATACATGATGTCAAGAAGACCAGAAGATCAGAAAACTAGAAGACCAGCAAATCAACTATTACTATCCACTGTCTCATCCAGTGAACGTCGATAAAAGTAGGGGTTGCAAACCGGGGGAAGAGAGGTTTATTTAATCACTCGTAGCTCAGTTAATATTCGATTATCAGTGACGTTATCGACACTTGTTATCTGTAAAAGGGGGATTTATTTAATTAACGACTCAATTCATTTCAACATTTTTTAGGTAATTTCTGTCATAGTAATAATTCACTGCTCTAGTTTCAGTGCAGGCTAGCTACTTCATATCTTTGTTTTTCATTCATTTATATTTATATCTTTTACTGGGAACTTAGATAATTCCCTGTATTCATCTATTTTACGCAAATGTAAATTAATATGTCTATGACGTTTTTTATAGGCTAACAACCCTCTATTCATAATTTATTGCATTTGGTAGACAAGATGTAAATACGGAGCTTTGACATATCAAGTATCGACCGCAACTCATAAAGTTATATTAGCAGTTATTACAGGTGAACGTCGTTCAGTAGTTTAATACCATCGGTGACATTTACCTGTTGTTTAAAATGATAACGATATTTAGTCTTATCTATCTACCACAGAAAGTTAAAACTTTTCATCGGGCTAGTTGTCTGTATTTGAGTATCTCAGAGCAAGTGGGTACGTAACACAAAGCCATCAATTGAAACAGTTGTCTCACATCTAATGCCTTTAGTGAGATTACAACAATAAGCCGTTGGCAAATTGCGAGTTCGTTGTTGAGCTTAGATTCTTAATGTCCCCCCAGTGGGAAAACTCACTGCAGAATTTTGTGTATGCCAGCCATTATTTAAATAAACAGAAGTTTCTGTTCCAAACAGAGTTTTGTTATTTATCAACAACATTTTTCTACCTATCCAAGTTTGGTAATAAATGTAAATTAAAGTGGTTCCTTTCTATTGCTTCCTTGGGATATTAAACAAAATAAAGTAAACCGAACCTAAATTCATATAAATCAAATTCTAAATTAAATTAAGAAGAGCATATTATATATCATAAAATTAAAACAAGAAATACCTAACCTTATATAAAGAATCTGGGAATAAGACTTAAAATCACAACATAGTAATATTCCTACCACTAAACAAAATTAGATGATCATGTAAAATCGCTAGACTTATATATCCACCCTATTGCGAATGGGAGGCAGAGATAGCAGGGGTTCAGTGGTATCATATTCTGTAAATATGATGTCAATGCAACTTCTGATGATGAAAGAGAAGAGAAGAGAGAAGAAGAGAAGAGAGGGGAAAGAAATAAACGAGGCTGTGTGAGGTATTACACTATATATGGGCGGTTTTTAACTTCCTACCATCATTTCCTTGCGCTCTAATAATTCTATCCTTAAAATTTTAATATGAAGATATCTTATACGATAATTTTGTTTTAAAACATTTCTTATGCCAAATTGAACAAGGAAAACTCTATATTGTAAATAACGGAAATCATTTTAATGATGACTTTAGCTGAAAAGATAAACGAAACGGAATGGGAAAAGATAGTAAAAAGGCGATGATTCAGAAAATATTCAATCTCTTATTCAAGCTCCTCTTCAAACAGATTCTACAACATTAGAAGTAACTTGGAAACTTAAATCTCTTCCCTTGAAGACGTCTTCGATATATATTACACACTGTTCAAATCCTATAGTTAATTTACATAATTAAGATTTATGTTCAATATTCTTTAATGTTCAGTATTTCTGTTTATGTTCAAATGATAATCTAAGCTAAATGTTGTTTCTTCTAGTTCTAGAATAGCAGTTAGAAAAGTGCCTAAAGCAGTTGATTCTACACATTTATCCATATTTTACACACTAGTGCGATAAAGTCTGCTTTACTGCCGTATAGAAATGACGTTTCACAATATCTTCTTCTACTATGCTCATATGTAATGGCTATTATTATGCTTTAATATTGGATTTTCACATTAGGCATTTTGCCAACAATTGTAGTACTTTCGAGTACTTTTTTCTGGAGTATGCCTATAATATGTCTTAAGGAAAGCTTAATAATAAGATAAGCTTAATAATAAAAGGTAATCATTAGTTTGCCAATACTGGGAAAGGATTGGAACCTTAAATGCAGCAACAAAAATAGGAGACCAATTTTCCACGAACATCGGAAGATTACACCTTATTCGACGTGTGTTTGGCAAACCGAATTGGCATCCTCAGGATATGATTAAGACTGACTTTGTATAACCCTTCAGCGTTCGTAAAAAATTATTCTGTTTTATTTTTTCAAATATTAAATGTGTGTTTACATGTTTTTTACTCTTAACTAAAAATGAGATGCATGTAGTATATCAATGAGTTTGTCAGAAGTGTGCTCTATTTACAAATACTAAATTTAACTGCTACGAATAACCCTACCTGGTATTTAAATTAAATAGTATTTATCCCAAATTCAAAAAATTACAAATACCTATTCCCGAAATATTGTAGAAATTTCATATATTTTAAGGAGGTTCCATATAGTGGTGAGGGGTAAGGATGTTAGCCCTATTCTCGACATGTATAAGGAGTCAGTGTTTCAACGTACAAATGAAAAATATTTTCCCGTAAATATCTAAATTAGCATTCTTGATTGTGTTGCTTTCAACGCATATTCTTTCATAAAAACTCGTAAATAATCATATTTCATATAAAAACTCGAGCATTTTTGCAAATTGAGACAAATCTGTGAATTTGTCATCTGCGAGCACAACAGGCGATAATGCTGCTATAAAACTCGTGTCGTGGATTTAGCGTGTCTTCGTTGGCAACCCTGTCACCATGAAAATGTATTCTAACCTCAAAATGTCCCAGCGTTTTGTTGTAAAGGGCGCCTCGTTTCCAAAAGTCAGTTAAATAAAATCCGCGCAACGTCTGAAACCGGAAAAGTAATGCGGGACGAAAAGCGAATCAGTAGAGAAACAAAAATCGTCGAATGTCTGTGTTGGCGAACCCAGTGAATATCGCATTGTTTCCCTAAGTTATTTGGGACGAAAGATGAAATGCTTCTCGTGTGACGTGTATTTATCCTTCGAAAACACCGCAAATGAAGCGAACTATTACATTTACACAAACTTTTATCCTTATTCCAAAAATAAATCTGTGTAGTTGCACTTTCCAATTATTTTAATACCCCGCACTTCGCGTCGTTGCCGTTATGCGGCCATATCAATCGATGACGCTAAACGCCCCGATCTTTAATTAGTAATATAAAATAAACCAGACGGTCAATTTCATGCTGGTTGCGTCATTGAAAACTAAACAGTACAATGCATCACTGTGATAAAGACAGTATTTTTCAATCGTTCCGAAGATACTTTTCCCGTCATTCGAAAATGTCTCGTCATAAGAACCGATACCTCTTTTACATTATTTTTTTTCTCTTAATCCAAATGGTAAAAGTTATCAAGAAAGTCATGAAGCTCTATTATCAGCTAAAGAATACGTTAGCAAATTTTGATTGCGTGTTATAATTTTTGAAAATCCCATTGGAAGAACATTAACAATACTACAAGTTCTTCAACGTAGTCGCATTGTATTTGGTTTCGTTTATGTAATTAGCTTCCTCTATCTCTGCGCATTCTAATCGTTCGTTTATTATTCAATATTAATATTAAATAGCGGAATTTTATTATCTAATTTCGTAAGGAAGAGCTGCCAAATATTTCGGTAACAACTATTAATGTTGGCTCATCTTAATTGTTATTTAAGTCGGATACAGAACACATATCGTGAACGGAACGTTACGTAATCAAATTGTAAGATTATCAAGCCTATATTATAAACTCCATGGTATGGCAACACGTTCTGTATTTTTTCGAAGGGGAACAATGCACGTGAGTATAGCTCAGTAACAGTTTTTCCGTTGCATAAGAAGCTATTGTATACAATATTGTGATTGTGTATGCTTTACATTTAATACTATGGAAATGCTTACAATTGAATTAATGTGTTGCGAATCGTTTTTCTTTTGCAATACGAGAAATAATATTTCGCAAATACGTGTTTCGATTTCAAAACGTTTTGTATCAATATGTTGATGAATATTGAATTCCGATTTTGGAACATGGGAAACGCACTACTCACGACATCAATTGGATGTCTTGAGTTTCACCGGCCGATTTAATAACATCAACTTATTAAACAAGACTATGTGTACTTGCGATAATGAAATTAACATAATAACTAAAGCGTCTGTTCCGGCAAGTAGTAACATAAATGGAATAATAATTGATACGCTGCCGATAGTGCATCGCATGTTACACAGAGGTAACTCTGTTCTGGGTTTGTCGCTGTTTTCACTGGTTACGCAGCCTTACGATTCACCTCGTGTATTTGAATTGCTATGTTTTTATTCCAGAGAAAAAATCCAGACCAGAATTACTACAAACTTGGATTGATAGTGACTTGGAGTTTTTTGCGGACATGTGTATTAGAAGATATCATCTATTTTGTTATACGTGTGAACAAATTATTAATTCGACGAAAAAAGTAATGTAACGAGAAAAGTGCTTCATGAAAACATGTTTCGTCTCGCGGTCACAATAACGACGACACTATATAAACTGAAGAACAGCACAGTACACTAGTTTCTAGAAAAATATAGGGTGTTTCGGTTGGAACTATAGGATTTGAATTTGTGTTTTGTTAAATATAGGATGTCAATATTTAATAGCTGTCATCTACAAATCATACGACATTAACATACCCCGATTAACAGTTCAACAACAAATAGTTTGTGTACAACTGTTGTATGAAAATTACTGATTATATACAGTTGTATTAAGAACAATTCGCACAAAATTAGGACAAAATGAAACACCTACAGTATAAACAGTTCGTTACTTAATCAAGAAATTTGAACAGATGAGTTCTGTTATTGATTAGGCAGCACCAATACGTCCTCGTCGTGGTCGGTCAGTGTACGAGAGTATCCAAACACACCAATTCGACGTCGCACACAACAATTGAATCCGTAAAGAGCCACCAAGCATTGGATTTTGAAGAAAGGTCTGCATCTGTCAGCATACAAAATTTAGCTGACACAACAATGAAGAGTTACAGACAATATTTTTTAACTTTTTTTTTAATCTTCTTTTGTGGAGGACGTAGCAGGTGCTTGCGCTAACCGGACAAGTGGCCCCCCAGATCAGTGTCCCGCCTACCTCGACACCGCTCTCGCTTTTCATTGAGGTAGGAGTTAATTAATCTTCTTGTTAGATGTTCGAAATTCCATTTTTCACCCTACGTCCCCCCTCCACTCACGCGATTAGGGGTTCGGGCCAATCTCACGCTCTTCTTCCTCCTTCCTCCTCACAATCCCCTCAATCATACTCTCGCCATACGCCCACATCCTTTCACATCAAATTATCCTGGACACCAATTCTTTCACAGTCATCCACCGACCCATACCAGCCATACACTCTTCCCTCTCGACCGACCACCTCGGGCACCTGAGCAACGTGTGGTCTGGATGGTCCCTTCCTCCACAGAACATACACTCCTCACTCTCCACCTTATCAATCCGCCGCAGATACTCCCCGAAGCATCCATGCCCCGAGAGCACATGCGTAAGATAGTACCCTATCTCCCCATGCTTCCTCTCAACCCAAGGTCTAACACTGGGGATAATAGACCTGGTCCACACGGCATCCCTCTCGTTCTCCCATCTCTCTTACCACCTCACCCACAGCCTCTCTTTCGTATCCCGCCTTCCATCCCCCCGGTACATCTCCTCTCTCTCCCTCGCCACGAAATCGATCGGAGGCATACCGGAAATCACAAGCAGAGCAGCCCTCGAAGCCGTCCTATAAGCGCTGGCCACCCGCAGCACCTCTTTCCGCCATTTTCCCGGTCCAGAATGCGTATCTAGACCGGGGCAGCATACAGGATGGCCGATTGACCAACACCCGCCAGGACTCTTCTCTTGTCCGCCCTGGGACCCTTCACGTTCGGCAATAGTCTTCCTAGGGCCGACACCATCCTCCCCATCCTCCACCCTCCTTTTTTTAATCTTGATAACTATTTTCTCTATAGTCTGACGAGAGGTTTTTTAATTTTTTCGTTAAGCAATTTTTTATAAATTATTAAACACTGATGTTGGTTTTTATTATTTAATTATTCAATTTCTTTATTTTTGAAAACGAAAATTCCTCTGCCAAGCTATTACTACTACATTATTTTAAAATTCTTTTTTATTTTTGTAGATTTCATAATTTTTGGTGAAGTTACGATGTCGACAAAGAGGCGCCATGGTATTCATCAGTCATATATATATAGTCCATTTATACCCGTAAAAAGTAATGTTAATATTAAAAAAAATATATTTTTTCTTATAAAGGGTGGTCCAACCATAATGCACGATGTTATGAGTCACACCTTAACGTCAAGTTTTTTGCTCAACTTAATTTGACATTTCTTTGTTTCAGTGTTTGACAAATTCAACCATGGAGAGGTACACAATTGAGCAGCGCGTTAAGATTGTTGAAGCCTTTTACGAAAATGGGCGTTCAAATCAAAATGCATTTCGTGCACTTCGTGACTTTTTTCGTGAGCATAATCGACCAAATGTGTCCACAATCGGGAGAATTGTGCACAAATTGCAGCAAACCGGGTCTGTAGGAAATGTGAAAACACCTGTGCATGCTCGCTCAGTTCGTTCTGCGGAAAACATTGCTGTTGTTCGCGATAGTGTAGCAGAAGAGCCGTCAACCTCGACTTGTCGTCGTGCCCAACAATTGAACATCTCACGAACATCACTGATGCGAATTTTGAATAAAGATTTGAATTTACACGCTTACAAGGTTCAATTGACTCAAGCGCTGAAGCCTACTGACCATTTCAAGCGTCGTCAATACGCCGAATGGTTGGTTGAACAGACAGAAGTGAATGGTGACTTTACAAAGAAAATCATCTTCAGCGACGAGGCACACTTTCATCTCAGTGGATTCGTTAACAAGCAGAATTGCCGCATTTGGGCAAATGAGAATCCACGAGTAATTGTTGAAAAGCCGATGCATCCACAAAGAGTGACTGTTTGGTGCGGTTTATGGGCTGGCGGCGTCATCGGGCCGTACTTCTTCGAAAATGAGGTCGGCCAAGCAGTTACCGTGAATGGTGTTCGCTATCGCGAGATGATAACGGACTTCTTGTGGCCAGAAATTAAGGATTTGGACCTGGACGATATGTGGTTCTAACAGGATGGTGCCACTTGTCACACAGCCAACGAAACAATGGCACTTTTGCGCGAGAAATTCAATGGCCGTGTTATCTCACGTCGTGGTGATGTTAATTGGCCGCCACGATCATGTGATTTGACACCGTTGGACTTTTTTCTTTGGGAATATTTAAAAGAAAAAGTGTACGTCAATAAGCCAAGAACAATTCAAGAGCTACAGGATGAGATAATTCGGCACATTAACGACATTGAACCTCAATTATGTCTCAGAGTCATTGAAAATATGGACCATCGGATGGAGGTATGCCACCGAAGCCGTGGCGAGCATTTGGCCGATATTTTGTTTCACACATAATTGTCATATATCCTTCTATCACAATAAAAAATATTAAGATAATTCTCTGAAAACTTTTTGTTTTATTTACAATTAACATCGTGCGTTTTGGTTGGACCACCTTTTAGTTGAAAAGTTAAAAAATATGACATTTGTTAAAAAAAAATTAACAAATAATATAATAATTTCATCCTTTATCCATATTTAATCCTTTATTTAATCCTCAATTTAAACCTTTCTACTAATTTTTCAAATTTACTCGGTTTTTAGCGCGCGCAGGGGTATGTGAGCCCTTAATTGTGACTAATATTTCATTTGCAACAGCTAATGGCAAAAAACAATTAGATCTAAATCTAAATTGTCTTTATTTTTTGTATACGAGTACATTTGTTAGATACTTGTATGTAACATTTGAACCCTATACAGAACACGTACGAGAAAGAGATAGTTATGTAATGTCAAATGTGTATTCTTATTGCATTGCCAAGGAACATCTCTCACTTATCTATTATGTGGATATATTTACGAAATTAAATGTTTGCAAAACAATAGCACATATTACGTGCATGCTTACAAAAGTATAATAATTTGGCTTGTCACTTTACCCACTGTCGAAAAGTCTCCCACAACAGAAATACCAGTTAATTGTTCTAATAGTATTCGAATCAAGCAACCTGCTCTGTTTCCGGTAAAATCTAACAGGATACATCCGGTGCGATGACAGTGACGTCAGTATAGGAAGTATTCCTGCTATTTTACAGAGTGGAACGTAAAATACGACACAGCATAGAGATGTCACGTGTTTAATTAATATTTTATTAAAATAGTTTTCATTGCACAAAAATATACTGTGAAAAGCATGCAGATGGTAGATGTATAGGAGCTACTAAAAAGAGAATAAAAATAACATGTTATGTGTTTTTTCGTCTTCTACCATAATCTCAGCCAAAGTATTCGACGATCAACTTTCAATAGAGAACAAGTTGTACTGACAATAATTTTATTATTGCTGATGAAATAATAGCAAAATAGAAGTAAACATAGTAAATAAGAACACATAGTAAACAATATATTCTTTTCTCTAAAGATAGCAACTCATTATGGGTACAATTATTCAAATCACTAGATATTACATTGAAATTTTGTGACATAAATACTAGCGATTTTAACAGTACGTTAGTTCTTGCAGTTTGGCAATACATTTTCTTTTCGATAACCTATTCTGATTGTAAGTATAAATATACTAAACATGCTTATTAATGCTGGTGCATCTATACTGCTCGTAATGTAGAAGAATTTAAATAAGAGAGAGAGGCTAGTAAGCACTCTTCTAGAGATCACTAAATGGATGTCAAATCATTGTTGAGGCAGAGTATGATCATAACCCCTTCCTGGATAATAATTATCTATGCAGAATGAGAAATACTTTAAGAAACGCCGTTAAATATTTTCAACTTTACTCGTATGACTCAAATACTGGAGATACAAAGTAAGGCCACAATATTCTAATTTCGAACGAACTGACGCAAAATATAAAGATTTTAAGGTAGCAGTGTTATTAAACTATGTCGTGTCTGTAATCACGAAGCCGAGGATTTTATATGCATTAAAAGCCGCATGGTTGATATGCCTGGAGAACGATGGTTTATCATCAAAGTACAAACCAAAAACCTTAATATTTTCAGAAGGTGTTAAAACTGTACCACTAAGATAATAGTCATATATTGTGGTTGCTTAGTTAAGGTATACGAACGAACTTTACGTTTATCCATGTTTATTGATAGTTTATACTCTGAACATCACCACACAAGGTCGATAAGTTTTTGCAAGTTCAAGTGATCATCTAAACAGGTTATATTAAATTATAACATTAAAGACAAATTCTTAATAAATAATGTAAAGAATAATGGTCCCAAGATTTAACTTTGAGGTAGTCCAGAGGACGATAAGAAGGTCTTAAATTATGGCGAGTATTAATGATAAGTATTATGGAACGTCGGTATCTCGTTATACTAATTGTGCGTTCACTGAGGATGGATTAGCAAATTGAGTTTCAATTAATAGGCTTCGATATATATATATATATATATATATATATATATATATATATATATATATATATATATATATATATTTATTTATTTATTATATTATTATTACATTATTGCATTTATTGTTTATACTATTTATTTTTATTTATTATTTTGTGTTATCTTTAGTATATTTACGATAACGGCACAATTTCGTTCCGTTTTAGGTCATGAGTCTTTTTTAAAGAATCCAGTTGTGCAGGGAATAATTTTGTTAATATGGCTACCATAGAGAAAATCTTATAAACAACGACATTTCCATGGGTGGACGTAGATGCAACTACGAGTTGGCGATTGAATAATACTTTCTAAATAATTATTGACATCGCCAAAAAAGTGTACATTTAAATCAGAAAACCTAGTAGGCCAGTACTGTTTCCAATTATGACGAATTTGTTTGTTTCTCAGCATGGTTAAATAATACTGCTTTAAGCTATATATTTCTATACTTTCTGGGATATGCAGACAGATATCCAGACTGACCTGCAAAACAGACACTTGCGTACCCTGCATACTATTATGACAACATAATATTATTTGTAATTGATTGAAATAAACGAAATTGAAATGAATTGAAAATAAGTAAACTTTTTACTCCTTCATTGTAAAGAATGTATATTATCGATCATTCTTAAAATTTTTAAAAAGGCTATTTTTTATTGTTAAAACGTATGTTCACACTGTATGTATAGGTAACACATAAATAATAACATAACTCGTAAAAAAACAGACCAATTATCGACAAGCAGTTAAATTAATCGCCAATCGATGCATACTTCACCAAGCACGTTGATATCATTAGGATATGATTAAAAATCGTTTCATCATCTCTTGATTATGCGAACTTGGTTGGCGAAAGGCATGTCGAGGTATCAACTAATAGTTTAGAGTTTAAAACATATGTTGTAACTAAAGAAAGTATATAGCAAAAACCTATTGCGAATACTATTTGAGTTATGGTAATATAAGTATTTCACCCCCTCTCATGGGGAGATAAATCGAATTTCCAGAATAATAATACAGTAACAGTAAAAACCAATATAATTTAAAAATGTAAATATGCAACCGGAATTTTCCCATAGATGGCCTAGCTGCTAATGTAGTTACCGTCATACGGCGTCATTGGCGCCATTTTCTTGTTTTAACATTTGATAAAAGCTTTTATCTCACAACAATACAAGTGTAATACAACATCGTTTTTAATAGTATTGAATATGTCGAATTTTGTGCCTGAAAACTACAATTTGCAGACAGCATTGATTTTCTATTACCATCTGAAGAAAGTTACTGTAGAATTGCATCGAATGCTTGTCGAATCCTACAGCGAGCATGCTCTTGGTAAATAATAGTACTTTGACTGGTTTAAAAAATTCAAAAGTGACAATTTTGACGTGAGAAACGAAGAACGTGGAAGACCACCGAAAAAGTTTGAAGATAGCGAATTGCAAGCATTGTTGGATGAGAATGTCGCTCAAACGCAACAAGAATTCGCAGATCAATTAAATGACACAAAAATCCGTCTCTATACGTTTGAAAGCCATGGGAAAGATCCAGAAGATGGGGAAAATTGATTCCACATGAACTGAATGAAAGACGGCAGGAAATCCCAAAAACCATTTGTGAAATTCTGCTCGCCAAGTACAGGAGAAAGTAATTTCTCCATCGAATTGTGACTGGCAATGAAAAGTGGATGTATTTCGAGAATCCTAAGCGTAAAAGGTCATGGGTAACTCCAGGCGAACCATCGACATCGACTGCAAGACTAAATCGCTATGGACGGAAAACAATGCTCTGTGTTTGGTGGGATCAGAGGGGTGTGATCTATTATGAACTGCTAAAACCTGGCCAAACCTTTAATAGTGAACGCTACCGACAACAAATGATCGATTTGAATTAAGCTTTGCGTGAAAAACTACCAGAATATCAAAAAAGGCAACCCAAAGTGATTTGGCTTCATGATAATGCGCCACACAGCAAAATCGATCAAGAAAACGAGTGATGTGTTTAGTTGGGAAATATTTTCGCATGCGACATACTCACCAGACTTGGTTCCGTCCGATTACTACATATTTGCACCGATGGGACACACACTTGCTTAGCAGGGCTTCACTTCTTAGGAAAATGTACGAAAATAGTTCGATGACTGGTTTGCTTTAAAAGAGCAAGAATTATTTCGGCACGGAATCCACAAATTGTCAGAAAGATGGGAGAAATGTATAACAAGCAATGGGCAATACTTCGAATAAAACATTTTTTATCATTTTCATACAATAAATGTATATTTACTGTCCAAAAAATTTCTATTCCATATTTCTATTCCTAGTATTCCACATACCTAGTATACACATTTCCATCATCAAGAATTGATCTATTTAATTTATAGTTCTAGTTTGTCAGAAAAAAACAAGCACGAAAGATACTGTCCAACTGACTTTTTAATATCAGAAATAACCTTGACTGACAGACAGATTGAACCACCTTGTTTAGAGACTGTGCATGTGTATCTATTACCATTTAACGAGTCTAAAGAGCACAGTCGTGCGACAGTCACCGAATTCACGGTTTTCATTCTCCTCGAATAGAACTCGTTAACCGTTTTAAAGCTAGCGTAAATAATTCCGCCGTCGATGTTTATTCTTAGGCTTACATGGAAGTGCACAATGAATTCTGTTATATTATACTCTTGTCCTATATTTTTTGATATTCAAAACATGCACCTGCGTCACTTAATTGTTGGCAACTTAGGGATAATTTTCCGCCGTTTTGGTTACCGTTGTTAAAAGAGTATTGAGGTCTAAGCAGAGACGTTCCAAATGTGCTGCCCTTGTTGTTTCTATAATTGTTGTTTATTCAGAAATTGCTTTATACTATCAGGCTCTTTTATTGCAATTCTAACTGAAAATACAACGCTTTCGTAAAGTAATGGATAAATTCAATAAAAAGTCAAGGAATAATTTTTGGGAAAGACCATCGGACCCGGCAAATTTTATTTTGAGTTGCGCATTTTTTAAAATACAATTAAGACATACAGGGTGATTCGTGTAGGAGGTATGACGTCATCGCTATTTTTCTTAATCCCAACCCCTTTTTTCATTGTAGAATGCATGCAAATTATTTTGCATACGCTACGGTAATAATTACATTAGCGTGACTATATGTAGGTTAAATAAAAATAATAATAAAAATGATTTTACAATTTAAAAACACTAAATTTAATTGCAACGGTTATTTAAAAAAATCAGTTAAATTAAATGTTCGAATTTTGTACCATTGGCTGTCTGGCAATAGCCTTTGCGACCGACAATGTTTTTTCATTGTTTTTATTATTCCATATTTTTTGGCATAACCATTTTTATAAGAAAACTAAAAATCCTATAAGATCGTGTATAAAAAATATGATAAAATCCTATATAGTAGCGTAGTAACAAACTTGACATGACTTCTGATGAAAATCAAAGTAGTGTAGTTGGTAAATCTCACTATTATAATTAAGATCTTGGAAAATACATGTAATAATATTATAAGAAAAACCTTTCGTTCGATTCCCATCCGGGATAGATGTTGAATTCTACCCGTGACAGTTTTATTTTTTGAAATTTTGTCTGATCGTGTAGGAACACGAGGAAGGGGTCGAGGATCGCTTTTAGGTAAAATTCAATGCCTGTCGGAGTTTTAACCTGAGGACTAGTTGTTTCCTATAGCGATTATGTAATAGCCTTGCTATTCGGGAACTACTTGATAACAGTGATAACCACTTAGCGGTTTGGCAGTTCCTTTCTCTATTGCCGACTTATATGTTACTGACATAGATCGTATTCGATGTAGATGTATGCCTCACGGATTTAATTCGGCATTTGTACGGCACTTATGAGAACTAATAAGTTCGAAACAGCTGTCTGTCGTTCGGTTTCCATCCGGGACAGATGTCGAATGCTACCCGTGGCGGGTTTTATTTCTCGAAAGATACATATGCTTATAATTTTAAAACCTCAAAATGACAAAATATAGAATGTATGCTATTTAAAAAGTTAATATGAAAATGTTTCTAGTTTAATGGGATTACGTTTTGTGGGGCTTTTGGATTCGTGGGGTTTATGTTCTGTACCAATAGAAGTTTGGTATTAATGGTAAAATTGGTACCAATGTTTTCTTTTTTAAAATCACTCGAACATGTCAAAAGATGTATTTCAAATTCAACTTTCAAAGCTGCCCTTTAATTCTTTCTAGACGTATTTTTAAATTATGACGTCAAGGCAAATTATAGTATCCCGCGCAAGATTGATAGTTAAAAATTTGATCGGAATGGACGGTGGAACTTTAAATTTAGAAGAAGTAAATTTTATTACAAGACTATAGACATCTCTATTTATTTTAATAATCCAAACTTGCAGCGCCTCTATTTCTAATCTAAACTTGCAACACCTATAAATCTTTCCTAATCTAAATTTGTTCCTAGAAACATAAGAATTCTATATAATATATATATATATATATATATATATATATATATATATATATATATATATATATATATATAAGAAAAGGATGGATAAAAGTATATAAGCATATATATGGAGTTTGACGCAGCAACAAATACGGGGGGTACCAGTTTTTCACGAATAATTAAAAATTATACGTTACTCGAAACGCGTTTCGCCAGCCAAGTTGGCATAATCACAATATGATTCCAACTGTGTTAAAATTTACTTTTAATCATCTACAAATGATTTCAACTTGGTTGGCGAGGCGAAGTACACACACGTTTTTATTTTCATGGTATCCTATTGATCTAAAATCCAAAATTGTAACTATGTGTAGAATTATATTGAAAAAAACTAAAAATGCGAATTTCGTAATGAAATTGTACTTGAGTTCAAACTTAGATTCTGAAAAACTTTTTTTGATAACATTTTTCGATATTTTTAACACGAAAATAGCCCTCATTTGGGGGGGGGGTTGTCTTAGTTTGTTATTTAAATTTAAATTGGTTTCCTTGAAATGTACGTCTTGTATAGTACTAGAATTTTGACAAAGCTCAAATCTGGATTTCAAAATATTTCGAAAATGCCGATTGTCTTCAATTTAAATGAGACACATGCTATATAAATTAATGCTTAAAAACTTTAAAAGCGATTAAAATGAAAATGCTTCAGTTGCAGCTATATTACATGATTCATGGTGGTTTTTATTCTGGAGTTACGAAAACTTCTCGCTTTTATATTAAATGAATAACAATTGTAATGTTTTTCTCTATTTTCATGTAAGCTCTTTTATGAAGTTTTAAATTAAGTAAATGCCTACTTACTTATGTGATTCACCTTGTACAAATAGATTTGGTATGAACTTTTATATTTCTTATAAACGAACAACCAGTTACATGCATATATGGGAACAAGTTTTCATATCGCAAGATAAAATTAGATCAACTTATTAAATATTAAAGTAAGATACACGATTTTTTTTCAGAGATAATTAGTAGATACTAATTAAAATCCCGTAATGTAATTCATTAAAATTCGAAAGCTTCTTATTGCAGTTCAAACATAGCCTTAAAAGTATACCGTTTATTTTACTGACAACTGTATCTCAGTCGCAAATTAAATGCTCTAACAACATGGTACTTATTGCTTCATATTTGGAATGTCTGTATTGATTAGGAAGTGAATTTAAACATTGATAGGCGATATTTGTCCTAGGATATTATAACAATACACAATTAGTATTTAAATTTGTCATAGTTAATTATATTTGTGTACTTGTTATGAAATAAAATATAACCGTAAGATGATACGTGTAACACACATTATACGAGGGTGAGTCAAATACAAACCGGAATTATTATTTTAACGCTCATTGGGTAAAAGGACTGGCGTGCTGTTTTGATATATATTAAATGGGGATGTTAAGAAGAGGGGACTCGATCGGCGCGGCTCGCCAAGACGGATTAACTGTCAGTAGCATCATGTCTGAGCAAGAGGTACATACGTCCGTTGAGCAAGTTGAACCGGTAAATTTCTGACGCAGGAGGGCGTAAAACCGGCTGAAATTTTGCGTCGATTGACTGGAAACACTCAGCAACCATAAATACATCCTATTTTAGGTCGGGGATGGTGCAGGTCAGATGCTTAGCGTGACCAGGAATAGAGACTGTAAGTTGAACAGCTGGGACAGGGCTAGTTTCTGTGGAGTCATGGACGACCAAAGAGAAAATGGGAGGATAAGAGATCCCAAATCCCACGAGGGCGTGTGACGCATCCATGTTCAGAAAAGGGAGAAGCAGGCAGTCCCCGAGGATATATTGGTGGACAGAGGAGATCTCTGCCCAAAGGAAGAAGTGCGTCGCTGCACGAAGGCAATATATCAGGGACAGGGCCAGACGAACCTGGAACGCTAATGAGCAGGGAGAGGTGGAGGTAGCGTACAAGGCTGAAAAGAAAAAGTTGTGCGCCGACCTAGATAGAAATGTCTGGGGTAACGGGTACAAAATTGTGGTGAAGAGGACGAACAGTCACCGGCAAGAGATTCCTCTAGAAAAGATGAGGGAGGCGGTGGACGCGCTCTTCCCCGAGAAACCGGTGGAGGAATGGGAACGCCAATCAGGAGCAGTTTTCGATCTGCTTACGGAGGAGGAACTGCTAAGGGCTTGTGTCAAGATAAAAAATGGCAAGGCGCCTGGTCCAGACGGTATACCCCTGAGATCCTGAAGGCCGTGGTGGAGCAATATCCTGCGGATGTGCTGCAAATTATGAACGATATCATTAGGAGCGGTGACTTCCCCGAGGTATGGAAGATGGCCAGGCTTGTTCTAATTCTCAAGGAGAACAAGCTGGTGGAGGACCCCCACATCTTTTAGGCCGATGTGTCTGATCGATGTGCTCGGGAATCTGATCGATGTGCTCGGGAAACTCTTTGAACATCTCATCCTAGCGAGACTTCTAGAGAAGCTGGAGAGAAAGGGAGGCTTTTCGGAGAACTAGTACGAGTTCAGGGCGGGGAGATCTACGGTAGATGCTGTCATGGTCATAAAAACCATTGCACAGGAGGCATGGGAGTCCAAGAACTTGTGCGCATTGATCACTTTGGACGTTAAAAACGCGTTCAATTCGGCCTCATGGGGAAAAATCATGGGGAGACTGCGGGAGCTTAGAAGTAGCACCGTATGTTGTAAACATGATCACCAGCTACCTGTCTTGCAGGGGCCTGATATTGCTGGCTGGGGACGGTAGCGAGAGGAGGGGAATCTCTTGTGGAGTGCCACAGGGGTCGGTCATGGGCCCTACCCTATGGAACATTATGTTCGATGGGGTATTTAGACTCAGAGTGCCCGAAGGAGTGAGGGTCTTGGGCTACGCTGATGATGTTGCAGTGGTCGTTATCGGAAGCAGTGGTATCGACGTGAGGGAAAACGCCAACCTCACTGTCGAGAGGATCAGGACATGGATTGAGGATAGAGAACTGACTCTGGTTTTGGAGAAAATGGAGGCAGTCCTTCTGACAAGGAAGAGAAAGCTTCCGTGCATCACATTTCGAGTAGGGAATACCAAAGTCGTGCCGAAGCAGAGTATTAAGTATCTGAGAGTTTGGATTGATAGTTTCCTCTCGTTTATGGAACATATCAAACAGACGCTGAAAAAGGCTGGCAAGACTGTCTTGGCCCTTAGTCGTTTGATGCCAAACATTAAGGGTCCCAGGGCGGCAGAGAGAGAGAGAGATAGAGAGAGAGAGAGAGTGGTGCACTCGATCTTACTGGATGCCGCCCCGGTGTGGGTGGATATATTGAGAAGGGACAAGTGGACGAGAGAGCTCACCAAAGTCCAGAGAAGAGCAGCGCTAAGGGTTTGTAGTATCGGCACCGTACTACAAACGTACACCGGCTGCTGATACGGTCCTACCATACAGGACCGTATCGACAACGGCAACGCTGGTGATAGCCTGTATATCACCCATTTACCTTCTAGCAAGGGAGAGACGGGAGGTGTACAGAGGAGCTGACAGAGGTGCAGCAAGGGAGAGGCTATGGGAGCACTGGCAGGAGAGATGTGAAGCGGAGCCTCGAAGGAGATGGACGGGGGTGTTAATCCCGAACATAAAGCCATGGTACGAAAGGGCACATAGCGATGTCGGGTATTATTTAACTCAGGTCCTTACTGGGCATGGCTGTTTCGCGGACTACCTATTAGATATAGGCAAACGCGGGAGTAGAGAGTGCTGGTCCTGTGGAAAGGTCGACAATGCCGACCACACAGTGTTCAGCTGCAAAAGGTGAATAGGACAAAGGAGAGCTAAGGAGCGAAATATAGGACATCCTATCATTGTAGATAACATGATCTCAATCATGCTCGAGAGCAGGGAAAGTTGGACAGTGGTGGAGCAGATGGTAACGGCCAGCATGAAGGAAAAAGAGGAGGAAAGGGAAGTGGGTAATGAATAAGTATCCTGATTGATAAGCCGAAAATAAGTAAAACGAGAGCAGTTCCTCTTCGGCATTACACTGATAAGATAACGGGGAGTTTTTAGTCGGTAGGCGTATACGAATCCGACACTACCTGGCCAAACAATAACAGAACACCAGAGGCCAGGTGTCTTTTGAAGATTATCCCCTCGAGAAAAAAAAAGATGGGGATGTTAAGAAGAGGGGACTCGATTGGCGCGGCTCACCAAGACCGATTAACTGTCAGTAACATCATGTCTGAGCAAGAGGTATATACGTCCGTTAAGCAACGCATTATTATCAAATTTTTGATGCAGGAAGGCGTAAAACCGGCTGAAATTTTGCGTCGATTGACTAGACAGTTTGCCAAAAAAAACCCTTCAAAAATCCAAGTCTAGGTATGCCAAATTTGTTATGACTGGCATAACAAATTTGGCATAACCTAAAAAAGACCCACCTCGAAACGCCAAAACTCGTCTTCCAGCAGGCAAGGTTCTTACTACTGTTTTTATGGGATTGCAGAGGGGTACTGCTCATTGATTTCCTTCATGAGTGGCGTACAGTTAACGCCGCCTACTACTGCCAGCTCCTTGATAAAACAAAACTGGGTTTTAGGCGGAAAGGGCAAAATGTGCCTATCCGAACTATGATTGTTCTTAACGACAACGGTCGGCCACATACAACTGCTTTGACTCGAGAAGAACTAGAAAGACTCCATTGGGAAACACTTAAAACATCCACCCTATATCCCGGATTTAGCCACCGGGTGACAATTACATGTTTGAGCAACTCAAACAAGAACTTGGAAGAAGCCATTTTGGTGACGGCTAAGACGTGAAAGCGTTTGTGCGCAATTGATTAGAGGCACGACCAACTTCATTTTTCGATAACGGCATTAAAAAACTTCCAATCGTTGGGAAAAATGTATTGATAAAAAGGAGGCTATGTAGAAAAATAAGATGTATTCAAAAATGTTCTTACCGTGACAATACATTTACTTAAACAAAATTCCGGTTTATATTTTACTCACCCTCGTAGGTTTTAGTACATTTTATGTACAATTAAACTATACATAAACCTAGAAACTATACTAAACCTAGTCTAAATACGCGATAGATTTAGATAAATAAATAAATAAACATAAACAAATTTCAAATAAACTAATTTATCTTGGAAATAAATAAAATATAAAATGCATACAATAAAAGAAAACGAAATTAACTGAATATAGGGATTTCTAATAAAAAACAGTTTTAAGAAATATTAACTAAAATATTATAAAAAATATACTAATATAGTTACTATAGTATTAACATAATAATACTCGTAATTAACATAAATACAACTGAATAAATATATCCTCCTATATGTTAAAACACAGGTTTAATACTATTAACTTCAAGTTTCTGGCATGTTTAAAATTAGTTAGGGGCTTAATTAATATCTGCGTATTAATGGTGAGCAAAGTCTATCATATTCAGTATTGCTAAATTTGAGTTGTATTAACAATGCATACGGTCATACAGGTGTTACTTGCCAAACAAACTAAACTTGGTTTATTGTATGAAATTTCGAGATAGATACGATATTACACGATGTCACAGGTCACAAACAATGTCTGTTCACCATGTGAACTAAATTTCCTATTATAAATGGCAATGACCTACTGTATGTAATGTTGAGTATGTTACCAATAACTTGAATATGAGACAGAAAACATAATTACAACTTTTTTTCTTCGTAGGGCGTGTTATTTATTTTTTATTGCTGTATTGCTTAATATTTGAGATATGTATATATAAAGTTATGATAAAAACTATCTTGAAACCCTGTATATTTAAAATAGTCTAATTAAAGACAAACATTTATTTAATTTAAAACATATGAATAGTTTATCAGAGTTAATTAATGAAATTTTAACATTTAAATCAGTTCATTGACAGTTAGGAACAAGGTACGCATATTATATCTGTTGTAATTAATTAAATCAATTATATAAGGTATATGGTCAAGTTAATCAATTAGCGTGGGCAATATTCCAAAAATCGCTGTTTATTCTTTAGAAACCATGAACGAAATGCCAATGTCGACAGTTATGAACTTGAATAAAGTGCTTACTCTTTCTATAACTCCCTCGAGAAATCGAGAATTGACTGAATTTGTACATATATATTTTTTAATTAGTTATTTTCCTGTATAAATTCCATAATGAAAATATAATCTAATTATATGGCACGAAATTATGCAAAAGAAACAACATATTAAGGATAATAGAATAATAGAATACATAAAAATTGTATACATAGAAAAACAAAACACAAAAATTCGAAATATTATTTGTCCCGCCTATTATTAATTGTATTAATCTACAGATTTTTAAGTTAAATATTAATCTACAGAAACCATAATTTTTTCATATAAATTTTCTCTACATTTTCTTCGTATATAGTATTTTGCGATCCATAGGAAAGACGTCAATTTAGCTCTGTGATCTCTTCACCAACATTACAGGAGCAAAAGGTATTTCTTTTCAAAAACATACTTTTCTAAACTAATTTTATTTTTTAATAATTAATGAATTCGAATCGAATAGTAAATTCTGCGTTGAAATCGAGAAGTTTATATGTTCCAAAAGCATTTATTAATCTGCATTATTATGAAATATTTACCATATATGCAAAAGTCACATAGCTATATTAATTTATAAATGGTATGGAACTCTTTTGGAACTGTATTATGTGATTTATAAATAAAACTAATAATATTTAACAAACTGGCGTTTTTTATTCTTCAACATAAAATAATGCTGCAATGATACGGCTGCAAATGGAAAAGAATATCGTTCATCTATCGGGCCGCTTCGGCTCATCTGGCATAATGTCATTCGTTTAGCAAAATTGTTCATAACACAGGCACAAAAAACTGACACTATTTCCCGAATAACACGTTGAATGTTTGCTTTGAGGTCACTGATTGTTGCTGGCTGGGTGGCGTACACTTTACCCTTGACATGACCCCAAATAAAAAAGTCCAGTGGGGTTAAATCACATGACCTTGCCGGCCAACTGAAATCAGTATTCCACAAGAAAACTTGATCAGGAAATTTTGGTATGCAACAGAGTTATGGCTACACGTGGTGTATAACACGTTGCACCGTCTTGCTGATACCACAAGTTGTAAAAATCCAAATTATTTGACGTCGTATGGTAAGTAGATGACAGTCGTTAAATGTTAATGTTCTATCTTTGACAGAACACACGTGGCGCATAATTCAAATCCTATAGTTTCAACTGAGACACCCTATACATATAAAATACAAAAAATCCTTAGTACCCCTCCCCGATTTTGTTCATTTTTGGAGACACTAATATAGACTGGAGACTGTATTTAACTGTATAAATATAAAATTTAGACTAACGACCTAAACCTGGTATAGTTGCCTTTATTTTAACATCTCTATTGGCTCTGTAGAACTTATTTCATATAGAATTGTACAGTATTTTATTCCCGAATAAACCTAGAATCAGATTGCTAATATTTATAAAAAAAACTTCAAATGTATCTTTTTAGCAGTACTCACGCAATTCTTATACTATAGTACTGGACAGCATTTTTTCTTAAATAATCACTATTATACATATTCTTACTATACTATAATGCAAAATGCACTTACCACTAGTACTCTGATTATCCAAGGTGTTGAACCTAGAATCAGGCGCGTCTGGAGAGTCGGGACTAGGCGGATGGTCCGAGCCTATACCTGAACTACCCCCGCTGCTTTCTAACCGTCTGCCCTTAACATTTTGCCCTACTATGTTGGCGTTAAGACACCTCCTTAGTTCGATCCCTGTCAAGTTGCCCTTGGTTCTATGTACAGTGTCGTAGTCGCGTGGAGGTAATAGGATAGGGGAATTCTTTTTTCCTAGTTTCTCTCTCAGTTCCGCTGCCACTGAGTCGTATAAGGTTGTTACCCTGGTGGTCTCTACTGCAAACCTGGAAATAGAGAACTGGTGTCAGACGAATCCTTGAATATATGGATAATATAACATAACATAAATGTCGTGGAATCCCTCATACGGCCTTGAATATTAAAAATAAAAATAGAATACTGATGGCAATAAATCCAATAATTTTTGGCTTTTATGGTGTATATTTTTTGTTATTCTGACAAAGATGGGATTCTTTAATTTATCTGTCACTTGATCATAACATACTAATTTCAAAAATAGAATTATATGGATTGAGTAATAACTTTCTTCACTTAGTAAAATCGTATTCACCCAGACGTACATTACTTGTTTCATGTAATAGTTTTAAATCCGAAACCTTCTTACCGTGCTCTTTAAAAAACTGAGTACAAGTGATATCAACTTATTTACTCATATCCGAAACTTATACGTCATCTTTCCAGATAAGAGGATCATCGAGGATATTTCGGAAATGGTACAGAAGTATACCCAGTAACATACTACCAAGAAATTATAAATACCGAGAACAGTTTTGAAAACACTAACAAAAGGGTGGGCGAAATTCTGAAAAATATATTTTACTATTGTGAAAGAAGTGGAAAAAGTGATAGTACTTCTTCATTACCACGTTTTAGTCTTCGTCAGATTCTGTGACCTAATTTCGGTCTCGATGTTTCATTTTTCCCGGATCATCATCAAGTTTATTATTTTATATAGCATAGACTATATCGATTTTATTACATTCCTTCGGTATAACTGATAGTATGGAGGTAAAATATATTTTTGGACTTTATTTGTTAATAATAAGGAAGCCTCAAATTTCTAAATCAATACTTATAAAACTTCAGTACAAACAAATTAGCTATTATTATTAACTAATTATCTGATCCGATAGGACTTGCACCTTAACGAAGTTCTAGTGCAAACTAGAGCGGGTGGGTCGGCTTGCGCGTTTTAATGATTTAAGGAGCCATACCATAGGTTTAACCATAGTGGGAGGGTCCTTATTGAAAAACCAAACTTAGACAAGTCCCTGAAGGAGGGCAGCAGCTCTTTCAGCAGTCATAGTGGCAGAAACCGTGGGGGTTGGTATGGTACTATGACACACACGACTGCGATGTGGAAGGCAAGAGGAAACCACCACATTATAATCCTCAGAACAGCTAACAGAAAGCTTATCCTAAATTAATGATGGCGTCTCCTGAGGCAAAAAACTCCGGAGGTAAAATAGTCCTCCGTTCGGATCTCCGGGTGAGGACTGTTCCGGGAGACGTGATCGAGTGCAATAATAGTAAGTGTAGCATTTCACGAGTCGGAGCGTGGAATGTCAGAAGCATGAGACAGGCAGGGAAGCTAGAAAATCTGAAGATAGAAATGGATAGGTTAGGATTAGATATAGTAGGTATAAGTGAGATGCGCTGGCCGGAAGTAGGAGATTTTTGGAGCGGTGACTATAGGGTAATACACACAGGATCGGTAAATGGAAACGCGGGAGTAGGGATCGTTATGCGGAAGAACGCAGGACAGTGTGTAGATAGCTACCTACAATACAGCGAGAGAGTAATGATGGTTAGGTTAGATTCGAAGCCAGTGGAAACAGTAATAGTGCAAGTATACATGCCTACTTCTAGCCATAGTGAGGAAGAGTTAGAAGCCGTTTATTCGGACATAGAGCAGGTAATAGGATTTGTGAAGGGTCATGAAAATTTAATAATAGTAGGAGATTTTAACGCAGTCGTAGGTGAGGGGAAAGAAGAAGAATTTGTAGGTCCTTATGGATTAGGAAACAGAAACGAGAGAGGTAGCAGACTGATAGAATACTGTGAGAAGCACAAGATGGTAGTCGCGAACACATTGTTCAAGAATCACGTTAGGAGGCGGTACACATGGAAAATGCCAGGAGGGATAGACAGGTATCAGATAGACTACATTCTGGTTAGGAAGAGATTTAGAAATCAAGTAAAAGACTGTAAGAGTTATCCAGGAGCAGATGTAGACAGCGACCATAACTTGGTAGTCATGAAAGCTAGATTAAAGTTCAAAAATCTGAAAATCCGGAAGGATAAGAAACGTATAAATGTAGACATATTGAGGAATCAGAATATGAAAGATAAGTTCCAGGATAAAACAGATCAATTAATAAATAAAACGAGTAAGGACGAAATCAAGAACGCAGAAACTGAGTGGGAGGGTATCAAGAATAGTCTAGCTTCCGCGGCTACGGACGTTTTAGGACACGATAAAAGGGAAGCTAGGAAGCCCTGGATAACGGACGAAATCTTAAACTTAATGCAAAAGAGACGAGGCTACAAAAACAGACGAGACGAAGAAGGACTGAAAACTTATAAGTCAATAAAGTGGGAAATCATTAGAAAATGTAGAAAAGCGAAAGAACAATGGATAGAGGATAAATGCAAAGAAGTAGAAGATAAGTTGCAAGTAGGTAAGACCGATGAGGCTTACAAAATAATTAAGAGGAACTTCAGGGATATAGGAACAATAAGTAGAAACGTTAGGAGTCAATCGGGGGACATACTGATCGGAAGAGAGGAGAAAGCGGATAGATGGAAGCAGTACTTAGGAAATTTATACGAGGGTCAGGAATTAGGAGAGATATTAGAGGAAGAATCTAGCATCGATAGGGAAGATGTAGGAAAACCTATATTGAGAGAGGAATTTGAAATAGCACTAAGGGGGCTAAAGAATAATAGAGCGCCGGGTGTAGATAAAATACAGGCGGAAATTTTGAAATGTGCGGGACAGAAAGTAGTAAATAGGATGTTTGAACTGGTAAAATGCATATATGAAACGGGCGAGATGCCGGAGGATTATAAGGGGAACATTATCGTTACTATACCGAAAAAGAGAGGAGCCGACAAATGCGAGAACTTTAGAACGATTAGCCTAACTTCCCATGCGTCAAAAATCTTAACTAGAATAGTGCAGAAGAGGATGCAAAATAGAGCGGAGGAAATACTAGGAGAAGACCAATTCGGCTTTAGGCGAAATAGGGGAACTATCGAAGCTATTCTGGCGCTAAGAGTAATGTTAGAGAAAACAATAGAAAAAGGAAAGAACGCTTATATAGGATTTGTAGATTTAAAAAAATCTTTTGATAACGTAAGATGGGAAAAAATGTTCGAGATACTAAGGAGCGCGGGAATGAAGTATAGAGATAGGAGAGTAGTACACAATCTATACAAAGAGCAAACTGCTGTTATAGAAGTAGAAGGGGAAAAAAGGGAAGTAGGTATTAGGAAGGGAGTAAGACAAGGATGTACGCTATCACCACTAATTTTTAATCTGTACATCGAAGAGGCTATTAATGTGGTAAAAGATAGAGTGGATTTCGGGATTAAAGTACAGGGACAGAAACTAAAAATGCTGAGATTCGCGGATGATATAGCAGTATTAGCACCTAGTAAGGAGGAATTAGAATCAACATTGAACGAAATGGAGGCAGTGTTGACAGAGGAATACGGAATGAGGGTGAATAAAAACAAAACTAAAGTGTTAGTGTGCAGAGGGCGCGAGAGCAGAGCAAAAACGAAAGTACAAATTAATAATGAAAGGTTGGAGGAAGTTAAAGACTTCTCTTATTTAGGAAGTAAAATAAATTGGGATGGAAGAAGCGATAAAGACATAAAACAAAGAATAGCGCAGGGTCGAGTAGCTTTTAACAAAAAGAAAGCACTTTTATGCTCGGGGGTAATAAACTTAGAAACAAGGAAGAGATTTTTGAAAACATATGTATGGAGCACGGCACTATACGGCTGCGAAACCTGGACGGTAGGGGAAGCAAGTAGGAAGAAATTAGAAGCTTTTGAGATGTGGTGTTACCGAAGAATGATGAAAATACCATGGACTGATAGGGTTAGAAACGAAGAAGTATTGGAGAAAGTCGGCGAGAAAAGAAGTATGTGGAAAAACTTAAAGAAGAGAAGAGATAGAATGGTAGGCCACTTGCTGAGACATGGGGGAATAGTCCGCGATATTTTGGAGGCAGAAATAGGAGTGAAGAAAGGCAGAGGTAGGCCGAGATTAGACTACTGCTCGCAAATAGTAAGGGATGTAGGTTGTAGCACAATTAGCGAAATGCGTAGGTTAGCACAAGATAGGAGAAGTTGGAGGTTAACGTCCAACCAGTCTTAGGACTGATGACCTAATGATGATGATGATTAACTAATTATAAGTGTTCAAATAACTGTTCTTTATTTTCTACGTCAGCACACATTCTGCGAAATATTCACCTTAAGATATTAATAGCACACATCTAGAAATTTAACGTAAATGTTCTCAAAACAGAAATTTTCAAACATTGTACATTGTTGTTTTAACCCTTACATACCATATGTTTTTATATAACCTAGAGGAGTAGTCCCAAGAGGAGAAAACCGAAAGGGGTTTTTTGAAGGACGATTTGTACGAGGATTTTCCTAAAGTTCCCTATTCTTTGTAAAATCATCGGTATTGATAAAACAAATCTCGACTAACCGAAGAACATGGAATTGACAGTTTTGACCTTCATAATATCTTTGAGTGTACCTTCTATAATACCTTAATTAATGCAAATTTTATATGGGTAATACTTTTTAATCGACTTAAAAAAAAGACGAAAGTTCTCTATTTGTCTGTATATATTTTTTTATGTATGTTTCAGTATAACTTTAGTATTTATGAACCGATTTTAATTATTCTTTTTGCGTTGGGTTCAGTATAGCTTCAAGTTGGTCCCATCTTAATTTCATTGGTATCGGACCTGGGACTTCGAAGATATACAACGGAAGTCATTTATCAAGTAATCGTCGTTATCTCATTTGCAAAGCATCCTTAGTAGGTCTACCCATCACTTAAAATTGTAAAACAATAAACTTAAAAAAAAACCGACTGAAAACAGTAACATTTAAAAAGCAGGAAATAAATGTTTTCTACATTAATTTAATACTCATTTGTTATTCCATTTAATGTAATTAAGAAATGATTGTTTATTATGTAATTATTATTAATTGTTTCATATAATTTTGAAGTCGGTGCCATACAATATTAGTAAGGCGAATAGGTACTAAATTGTTGTAGAAAACATTTATTCTTGCTTTTTAGTTGTTACTTTTTTTTTAAGTCGGTTTTTTTTAATTATTATGTTTTCTTAAGATGCCATAAGGTGTAGGTTTTGACACTTGAATTTTCTCATGTTTCATTCTAAACGGTGATTTATATATCCGAAGGCTTACTCTAGCAGCAGGATTCAATTTGTAAAATAATTCATTATTTTTTAATCAGGTCTTATCCATCAAAACAGTGGTTCCTGTGGTAGGTAACGTCAAGGATATATTTATAAGTATCATTTTGCTTCAACACATAGTTTTCTTCAAATTAATACATAATAAATGTTTATGTCATACTTTTCTTCATTAGTAAAATGTTTAACTGCATTATATGGAAATTTAAAGTTAACTAGTAAAGAGTCGGTTCCAGCAAATCACAACTGAGAAAGAGAGAGTAACAATGAGACTAAATTTCCATAGCAACGGAAATATTCTATAGCAACGGCATTATCGCCATGTGTTACACAAATAACTGTCATCGCTATTTTCAATGTTTACGTAGCCTTACGGATCACATTGTGTATTTTAATTTGTGCGTTTTTATTTTTGCATGAGAATTAACATGTTGCGAGACAAAAATCCAGACAGAATTATTGCAAAGCTGGATTGATAGTGAGTCAAGAGTTGTTTGCGGATATATATATATATATATATATATATATATATATATATATATATATATATATATATATATATATATATATATATATATATTAGAGGAAATGATCAATGGTTTGTATAATGATTCTTTGCGTGTGCCCCACAGGTAATAATCGTATGAATCAATCAACTGACATTTTTGAACAATGTCGTGCCGAAAACATATTTAGGATAACAGTTAGTACAATACAAATCCGTCAACCTATGACAGAGTAATGAAAAGGTTCTCCACGAAAACGTTCAATGGATGTGATATTTCCATCAAAATGAATGAAATAAATTCAACAAAAATCAAAATAAATGAAACAAAAATGAAGTAAGCTTTACAGAAATATTGAGACACCAATGAATCAAATTATACAATAAAGCCAAGACGTGACTTCATAATTGCATTTTGTTCGGCAAATTATTAACTGTCTATGTCGTACGTAGTTGATTGAAACATATGTCGCTAGACATACGTGCTGGTAATTGTGGCATATTAGTAACAATTGCGATCCATTATACAAATTTTATTTGGTAATGTATGAACGAATTATTAATTCGTCTAAAAAAATATGTAACAAAAAAGTCCTGCAAAAAGTCGTGCTTCATCTAGCGGTCACGATAGCGATGACACTATATTTTTCTATGACCTCGCGGTAGATTTTTTAGACAAGTAGTAGTCCATTGTATAAACTAAAGAACCCCACACGTATTACAAAACATTCGCAACAAGGTTGTGAAGCAACTGACGCATTACCTTAAAGGTGGTATTTTATTTAATTGGTGCGTTGAAACCTAACAATGCTAGTGGCAGCTATTTAGTGGCATCTAAGATATTGGATAGAAGAAACCACAAAACAATTAAATATATTATGACTGAGTACTTTCACTGTGTATGGCTAGATCAAAACAATTCTTAGAAAGTATTAATAATGCTAATGTACACAGCTGTATACATGCGAAAAACAGGAGAACTGAAACAGTTTCAAACATGGTACCCTTTGCATGTGAGGTCATGCATTTAGCTGAATACCAGAAACATTAAGAGATAATTTTCCTTTAGTTAACGAGGTAATAGTAAATGTGACGAAATGTTGTAAAAGCTCCTGCTCGGGAAGACAGGTTTAAGGAAGCTCTACCAGACATACCTCCTGGACGAGCTATCACAAGATGAGGTATTGCGTTAGAAGCTATAACTTAATATGATATGTATCTTGAGGAACTGAAACGTGTTATACATATAAAATATATATGTTACGAGGCATACAAGATGTCGTTACGTCAATAGTAACCATCTCATCTTATACTACAATAAAGAAACTGGAATCTTGTTAAATTAAATGCTATCAAACAACAAATAAACAACCACAACACACGTCAGGTCAGTACGGTCTTTAAAAAAAAGCCAAGATATATTTACCAAAAATCCTAGATACAGTCATTTGGAACACGTATTAATTTCTAAAGGGTAAACATCAATAGTTAGACCCTACTGAAATATATTCCATATATGATTTGCATAATGATTATTTGTGTGTGTGTCACAGGTAACAATCGTCTGAATCAACCAACTGAACCAACCGACATTTTTGAACAGTGTCGTACCGAAAACACATTTTAGGATAACAGTTAGTACAATACAAATCCATTAACCTAGATAACTAAGAGTAATAAAAAGGTTCTCCACAAAAACATTCAATGGAAATGATATATTCATCAAAATAAATGAACTAAATTCAACAAAAATCAAAATAAATGAAATAAATTTTACAGAAATCTTGAGACGCCAATGAATCAAATTATACAATAAAGCTAAGACATGACTTCATAATTGCATTTTATTCGGCAAATTATTAACTGTCTATGTCATACGTAGTTGCTTGATATATATGTCGCTAGACATACGTGCTGGTAATTGTGGCATATTAGTAATAATTGCGAGTGGTGTAGCATGTGATCCGTGCGTCGTCATTAAATTGATATACGCGTAAAGATCCATTATACAAATTGTAGTTAACTTATCGCACTGTCCATTGATGACAGTATGCGCTGAAAGGACTTTTTCATTGCATAAACTATTGTTAAGTGATGGGCGTCGAGGTTTTACTGCAGAAAAATACCCAGTAATAGACTTTCATTATCGTCAGCGGTCTCCATGCGAGTTAAAAACCGAGTGATAACTAAAATAATCAAATAGCTAACTAAACGCTCTTGACACTATCGACAGCTACCCATTTGTTTTCACATTCCACTCTCGTGAAATGATCAATCTGCCAAATATTAACGTTTCTGTATATTGCATATTTATTTTAATGGTCACTACCTATCAATAGTATAAATTGGTCCAATTATATTTTTTATCGATGCCTAATGTATATATTTTAAAGATAACAATTCCTATACAATTATTACAATCTAAAAATAAATTGAACATTAATTAATGATTAATAAATTTAAATTGTTGAAGTTTGAGTCGAGATTCGAAATATGGTAAATATTTCGATTTTGAATCATTTTTTGTTAAAAAAAATGTACCTCTATACGAAAGACTACAAATTGAAGCAAAAAACCGGAATGTATCCATATTTAACATAAGAAAATGGAAAGATGATAGCCAAAGATGAAACATATTGGCTAAAATCTGTTGATACAATCTGATAATGACATAAAATCTCGTCAAAGACAGGAACCCTGAAAAATCGTTTCAGGGTCGAAAGTGTCCCTGTCTCGTTTTAAAATGCACACTGTATATATAAATAAATAATAAATATTTTTATATAATTACTGATCTAAAAGCCTCACCTCTCTTCGCTGCTCTCACTTTCCCTGGTGGAAGTTCCAGTGTCACTGCCTATACTACTTTCTACCTTCTTCGCCTCTTTCTGCGGCTTGAGCCTATTCTCGATCTCGGCGAATTTTTTCTGATTCTCCGGCCGTTCTATCAGCGTCTGCAGCTGGCTTTTCAACACGGACGCGGTCTCTAGGCTGTCGCACCTGTACGCATGGACGTGCAGCGGACATTTCGTCACGGGATTAAACAACAACAGAATACAAGCTATGATATCCTCGTGCTGGTAGACGCACGTTATCGTGTTGTGCGGTATGAAGTGTTTTATGGTCTCGTTCTTCGGCTTCGAGTTCTTTTGACCTTGCGATACGACGTGCTGGATTATCTTCAGGCCTTTATGGGAGACCTGCAGGGTGACTTTAAACGGCTCTACGTCCTTCTCTCGCTCTTCTAAGTGTTTTATTACTGGCAATATGTACTCGGAGCCTCTTAGGCCCTTCGACTCTTTCGCTCCTAGAAACCAGACGTAATAGCTGGATTTTTTAATGTCTTTTCTTAGTTTTAGGGCCATTTCTATCACATTTTTTCCCGTAAGGAAATTTGACTTGTATTTATATGGCACTTGAGAATTTTAATTTGCTTATGTTGGTTTTCTTTTAAGGCATGTTAATTCAATGTTTTCTTTCCTGTCTTTCCAGTACCTGTAAAGATAAAATACAGCGTTAACAAAAATAAACATATGACCATTAATAAGTTAATGAATTGCACTGCTGGATGAAATTAACGCATCAGCAAAACTTTTCATTATTTCCTATAATTTTTCGAAGTTTTAAACTTTTAAACATTTTATATAGGTCCTCTGTTACTACTAATAAACAATCGTAATCGTTTGACATTTTGTAATTGTTTGTTAATAATATATTTAACACTGTTTAAAGTGACAAGGCAATACATTCAGTTACTTCAGTGATATTTTTTTTAATATAACATAGAGAAGTAGAAGAAGAAATGAATTGTCCAACTTAAAAGATGATGAAGCAGTACAAGTGGTTACTATGGTTAACGAGGGACTTTGTCAGGGGTTAGACAATCAACAATTGATCGAAAAGTTAAGCATTTCAATGAACTTGGAAGTTACTCTAGAATTCCAGGATAAGGTCGCTAAAATGCAACAGATGAGCGATATGCAAGTCGCCTTAAGAAACAGACATTTTATCAGTTAGAGCTAAGTAGAGCTCTAGCAGCAACTCGAAATGTAGCAATTTCTGGACGAACGATAGGAAGGTTTAATGAAGGAAGATTGAGCAGTAAAAGGATTGAGCAGTAAAAGGCCAGCTATTGTACCACTGCTCACCAGACAACGTATAATTATCAGACAGCGTTTTGCAATAAAACACGTTGTTATTTGTACAACTGTACCTTGAATGAATTATCTTTTGTTGGTTTAGTTAATTTATTTTAATTCACATTAAAGGCTGCAGTGCTTATTACATACTTATTTTTACTTAGGGTGTCTTAGTTTTAATTATACGATTTGAATTGCACGCCATTTTTGTTCTGACAAAAATAAGGCGTCAGTATGTAATAACTGTCATCTACATCAAAACTGTCATCTACATCTACAACAAAATATTAAAATATGTATAATGAATTATTAATTCCAATTTCATAAACTAGATCCTTCATACGTGTTCAAATATAAAAATTAATAGGTGTTAAGTCTGGGAACCTAGAAGGTCGGAGAAGGTTGACATAGATGTCAGCATATAGATGAAAATAGTGAAAATCATTGCCACTCTGTCAATTACTGATTTACCGTGAAGTACCCTCTTTAAATGAATACATTTTCTTATTCAAAAAATGTGTATTGTGATTTTTTTTTACTTCGTTCATACTATTTAGCATCGTAGATAGCCTTACACATAAAGATGGCAAGTTATTTTGTAGTATTAAATAAACCTCTATGTTTTAAGTTCAGTTTGATTTAAATCGAACATGAAATAAAATAATCATTACTCTGTTACACTCTTAATCGAAACACCCTGTATATGTATAAACTATATGTTCTAGTGATCACTTCTGTCGTCCCTTCGATACATCTATCAACGTATCAAACAGCCTGTACACATGTGAAGAGAGGTTCGTGTTCTGATCGACTATTGATATCTCCGAAAGTATTTAAAACTATTATAGCTATAAGACAGTGGTTTGAAGAGAAATTGACTCAAAAATATACTTTGTACCATGCTATTAGGTTTACTAATAATCAGTTATTATAGATTCATGGATAGTTTAGTAATAATTAATTTAGAAAACGAATAATATGTTTCCAATATGTAACTATGTTTGTTGAAGAGAACTGGAATATGGCGAGATATTTAAAAATTCCTTTAAGTAATGATTTTTTAAATAAATTGGGAATGTTTACTTATTTATATTGCCTAAGCAGTTAGAAATTTCCCTAATTAAAATAAATAAATCAATTAATTTACCATAATCGACTGCTTTAAATCTATATCTTCTGAAGAGGTTATAGATTTATTGACCACTGCCGCACTTCTATCGAGGCCATTTCTTGACTTGCAAATTCACAGAAAACTATCTGCTTTTATGGCATATAAGTTGATCATCCAGAAAATATAAAAAAAAACTACAAAGTGCCTGGCTTCGACAAGACATTTGCTTAATTTATTTTTCGTCAACCCCGGATTTTGGTTCTTTAAATAAACCAGACTTGTTATTCTAGTATATCGCTAAAATTGTCGTGAAGTTCCGAAGTATTGTCCAATTATTTCACCACTCAAAATTCAACAATTTTGTTTGCTGACGTATCCGTCAAGATGAAAGTGTGCTTCATAACTGAAGAAAATTGTGTTGCAAAAAGATGAAGATCTTTCTTTAGAATCCGATGCGTGGTGGCTCTTGACAGATTCAATTGTGCACGACGTTGAATTGATGTGTTTGGATACTCTCGTACACGTTCTCTTACTGCAGCAATATTTTCACCTGACCGACCACAACGAGGACGTATTGGTGTTGCCATGTAAATAACAGAACCCGTCTTTTCAAGTTTCTTGATTAAGTTAACTGATAACTCTGTAGGTGCTTCACTTTGTCCTAATTTTGTACGAATTCTTCATGGAACTGTAAATAATCGCTTACTTTCATAAAACAATTGTACACAAACTATTTGTTGTTGAATTATTAATGGCGTCATGTTGACGTTGTACAGTTTGTAGTTGATAGTCGTTAAATATCGATGCCCTTGGCAGAACACAAATGGCGCGGAATTGAAATTCTACAGTTCCAACTATAACACCCTATATATTGTTATAATGATTTGTCACTACGTTTTATGATCATATTTATATATTTCTTATATGTATATTGTCATACTCTTATTGTAGATCAACATTTATACATATAATACTTATGTGATTATATTATTCAATTTCTATTTATATTATCTTGTAACTTAAATTCGTTTTGTAGGGCAATTAATATATTATTAATATAATATTTTGTGTGCGTTTAATATTTTCCAAATAATTAGTAACATTTAAAAAATCACAATACAGTTATTATAGGGAACCAAGCTTTCATTAAAACAATAGTTTTTCTAATAATTACGTTCAAATAATGACATTAGTTGCGATTTAATGATTGTAATTAAGCGAGGAAAAATATTTCAACTGTGATTACGATACCGGTGTCCATGTATCAACTAATAATTATCAAACTTTGAGATTGGCATAAAACAGAGGTAACTAATTGTGCTGAAGTTCATGTACATATCTACATATAACTGCGCACGAAGATAATACATCCACGGTTCATTATCGATAAAAACTAGTTTTTAATTTTGATTAACTCATTTGGCATCACATCTGATTTTATCTTGTATGTAGCTTGTCAAATAATATGTATGAATACAAAATTTATATGTATAGAGTTATATAATACTACTTTTTCTAATGAAAACATTTCCGTCAGTTAACATAAACGTTTAAATTTAGCCGTAACATATACAGGGTGTTTAGTAAATTTGTATGTAGTTATAATATTCATTGGAATTGTTTTGAAGTGTGCCATCAAAAAGTTCTGGGTGTTGGATAAAAAGTAGCCAATTAAAACGTTTAAGTGTATGACCAAGAAATATCGAACATGGCATTATATTGTTTTATAATATAATGCTAAATCACGAAGAGTTTTAAACGATCGGAGGTATATAATTGATTAATATTCAAGAAGAAGTATATCTCAGAGCGAGAATAAATTTATTCACGTAAACAAAAAACAAAATATTAAAATATGTATAACGAATTTTTAATTCCAATTTCATAAACTAGATCTTTTATATGTGTTGAAATATAAAAATTAATAGGTGTTAAGTCTGAGAACCTAGAAGGTCATAGAAGGTTGACATTAGATGTCAGCATACGGATGAAAATAGTGAAAATCATTACCACTCTGTCAATCACTGATTTACCGTGAAGTACCCTCTTTAAATTAATACATTTTCTTATTCAAAAGATGTGTACTGTGAGTTTTTTATTTTGTTCATACTATTTAGCATCGTAGATGGCCTTACACATAAAGAAGGCAAGTTATTTTGTGGTGATTAAATAAACTTTGGTAACCTCTATCTTTTGAGACCAGTTTGATTTAAACATTAAATAAAATAGTCATTACTCTGTTACACGCTTAATCGAAACACCCTGTATATGCCTAAACTATTTGTTCTAGTGATCACTTCTGTCGTCCTTTCGATACATCTATCAACGTATCAAACAGCCTGTACACATGCGAAGATAGGTTCGTGTTCTGATCTACTATTGATATCTCCGAGAGTATTTAAAACTATCATAGCTATAAGACAGTGGTTTGAAGAGAAATTGACTCAAAAATATACTTTGTAGCATGCTCTTAGGTTTATTAATAATCAGTCATTATAGATTCATGGATAGTTTAGTAATAATTAATTTAGAAAACAAATAATATCGTTCCAATATGTAACTACGTAGTTGAATAGAACTGGAATATGGCGAGATATTTAAAAATTCTTTAAATTAATGATTTTTTAAATAAATTGGGAATGTTTACTTATTTATATTGTGTAACCAGTTAGAAATTTCCCTAATTAAAATAAATAAATCTATTAATTTACCATAATCCACTGCTTTAAATCTATATCTTCTAAAGAGGTTATAGATTTATTGGCCACTGCCGCACTTCTATCGAGGTCATTTCTTGACTTATAAATTCGCAGAAAACTATCTGCTTTTATGGCATATAAATTGATCATCCAGAAAATAACAAAAAAAAACTTCTAACAAAACACAAAATAACAAAAAAAAAGAGCCTGGCTGCGACAAGACATTTGCTTAATTTATTTTTCGTCAACCCCGGATTTTGGTTCTTTAAATAAACCAGACTTGTTGTTCTGATATATCGCTAAAATTCTTCTTTATAAGGATAAACTAAAAATAGCAAGACTACCTGTTACTTCTCCTTGAAATTTATTACTGACAAATAACATTTATTGAGAAATATTGAATATTTATTCTCTCATCAAGGTAGATTATGTGTTTAGGTCAATATATTTTTTTATCTAAAAATAGATATGATTAACTTAAACATCAAACGAGATTTCAATAGGAGCAGTATTTTTCAATATTTAAAGCAAGTGAAAGGGGACTTGACTTTTAAGAGATCAACTGCAGAACACAAATAACGTGAATATTTCAGCTAAACTATATTTGTTCTGAGGCTTTGTAAATGTTCTTCCACCAACTCAAGGCTGCAATATAATGACGGCGATTAAAATTTGGATGTCTTAAGAAAGGAATTAAAAAAAATTTAGTGGTAATTTCATATAGGGTGGAAACATTAACTGGACTAAATTCTGTATTTAAATAGTGTATTTAAATAGTGCAGCCACTATTTCTCTATTTCATATTCATTCAAGTTAAATAGTATATATCGCAAATAAATCTTAATACACAAATTAAGAAACAACGATCTATTATTCTCAAAAAATGGCCCTTATGGAATCATATAAATAACATTTGAAGCAATGAGTATAATAAGTACAACTGTTAAATTTGCAGTAGTGGTAATATCTATTATACCTGATCATTAGTGAATATATGGATCGAGTTCAATACAGTCCAAGCTATTTTAATTCATCTTCTTACTAGTTTTTGGTTATTAATGTTTGTCTTTGCATTTTTTTGATTCTGTTATGCTGGAAATGTTATTTAATTTAGAAACATTTAAGGATATATATATATATATATATATATATATATATATATATATATATATATATATATCTATATATTAATATGTATATTATAACAATATGATGAAATAATTGGTATATACTATGGAGGAAATAGAAATTGAAACCAATTCGTTTAAGAAAATAGATTGCCCAATTCTATTTGCTTTAAGAATCGTGTTAAATGATATTGTCATTGTGTATTATAAAACATATTTTTTATATTACGACAACAGCTTGTATTATAAAACATATGTTGTACTTGGGTACCCTATCAAATATTTTATAATCCAACTGTTTTGTTAATTAGAAAATTATATTTGGAAATGGTACTAATCTATTGACATATACACTAAGGTATGATATAGATATTAAATTAGCAGAGGATTTTAAAAATCTAATAATATATAGTGTTAGGTTTAACAGTACACTCTCATCTAATTTCTGGCAATATGTAAACTATAAGAGAAATGTATCTAATCTATGTATCTAAGAGTATGTAACAACGATAGATAACGACGAAATCATTTCCGCAATAAGTTTGCAGAATTTCTAACAATCGTATGTTTTGTCTCGGAAAAAACGTACGATTGTTAAAAATTCTGCGAACTTATTGGAGAAATGATTCTTTTATTATATTTCGTCATTACATACTCGTAGGCAGGTTATATAAATTCCTCGTTTAATTATTAATAAGTTAAAAGCTCGTAACAGTACTATTCATTTCATCGCTATTTGTCAAATAAACAACTCTCTCACCTTATCGATAAATGGAACAGTCTACCTGAGGCTAGCCATAAAAGCAAGCCAGGGTATGAGATAAGAGCCGTTTGTGATATTTTATTTGGCAAATAGCGATGAAATATGGTGCTGAAGTGGTGCTGACATGAGATCGTCATTCGTAGTACGCGCTTGTGTCTGTCTTTACAATACCCTTATCAATTATTTTTAATTTGCCTATCAGATATCAACGTTTCCCCGTTCTCAAGATAAGTAAAAAATTATACCATAACAACTGTCGACCCATTGTTATACTGAATAATTTCTAGGAATGTTGCTACATGAACAAATTTTCTCATAAGAGAAATCAAATCACTGAATATCAACATGGTTTTTATGAAGGACGATCTGCAGTTACTAATTTATTTAACTGAATATTTGTCAAGTTACATTGATGATAAGCAATCTGATGTAATCTATATAGATTTATAGAAAGCTTTCGACAGATTAGACCACAATGTACTATTATAAAGATTAGATATCTTGAAAATAGAACACAATATATATTGTATGGTGGTAATTCTTCAATCTTACTTACCAAGAGGTATTCCACAAGGGTATAACTTAGAACCGCTTTTATATGATATTTTTATTAATGATGTCGCAGTTGACAAGTACAGTAATTGTTCTGTTATATACAGATGATTTAAAATTATTTTGCAATACTTCACGTTTTGAAGACGTATCATTTTAAAACAAAACGGATAGGGTTCCTTCTTGGTGCATAAATAATAAATTGTCTCTTAATATCTTCAAATGTGATATTTTGTTCACAACAATCAAGGAAAACACGATAGCTTATAGTTATAGACTTGAAAACGATGTAATTTCTAGACCGGAAGCATTCACTGATTTAGGTTAGATATTATGACAAAAAAGTGACATTCACATCCTTTTCAAAAAATAAAACCCACCACGGGTAGGATTCAACATCTGTCCCGGATGGGAACCGAACGACAGACAGCTGCTTCGAACTTAGTTCTCATCAGTGCCGCACACGGTAAACCGGTCCTGGACACATTCCGACTCAATTCCGTGCGGTATTCATCTAAGTCGATACAATCTATGTTAATAATTTATAAGTCGCGAATCACGAAAGGAACCACCAAACCGCAAATCGGTTATCAAGTAGTTCCCGAGTAGCAAAGCTAATTACACAATTACATTACATAATCGCTATAGGAAACAACTATTCCTCGGGCTAAAGACCCGCCAGGCATTGAATTATACCTAATAGCGATCCTCGGCCCCTTTCTCGTGTTTCTGTACGATCAGCAAGGTTTCAAAAAAGAAAACCCGCCACGGGTAGGATTCAACATTCATCAGATTCAACATCAATGATCGAGCAGAAACACGAGAAATTGGTCGAGGATCGCTATTAGAAATACACACTCGCACAGCTCATAAGTTCAGTCTCATTCGGATTTTGTGTAGATATTTTGTTTGTGTATAGTGTGCACGACGTTTTTTTGAAGATTTAAGATGTGATTAAATGTGTTAAAATGAGTGTAATTTAATAGAGTTTAAATTGATTCCAAAACTTTAAACGCGTTTTTCTCGAAACCATATTTTTTAAGGCCGTTCCTAAGATATCTCAATAAAGATTAATTCAATTTTCTCTATTTTTTTATTTTAAAGTTTAGTAAATTCTGCGTCGTTTCAGATGGGTCTTTTCCGATATCTCAATTTTTCCATTTTTATGCCACGCCTGAAAGTGAAATATTTTCAAATGAAAATGTCAATTTTGAGCGTTTGCCATTTTGTCACAAATTCGAAATTAAAAACATGCCCATGTCAAACGATGCGCATTCTCATACACTTTGAAACCTCGTATTAATCTCTACGTTCAAATGAACCTTACATTGCCAGTCCTAGGAACCATGAGCATGGTCCGATCGAAAACGGCAGAATTCACTGAAATAAGTGTGAGTGGGAGAGAGGAATTTTAGCTACATAATTTTTTTTCTTTAAAGATGAATATGCATGTTTTTATGTGCAATAAACCGTATGTTCTTATATTTATTAGTTTATGAGATAAAAATTCCTAAAGTTCATTAAAAAACGGCGCTGAAAACTGACGTGCCCCCTTAACGAATCAGTTACATGATGCATAAATTTGTGTTGACAGTTGCACAATTTACTAATTATATGCGTTCAAAATAGTCCACATGTTTCCGATTGGAATATGACAATCTGCATGCTATTATTATTTACTAAATAATTCACAATGAAATCAATGCCATTCAACAGTGGCGTGTGCTTGTAATGAGAGAACGTTTTCTTCAAATTGTATTACAGTTACCTATGCTAATCTGCTAGGCGTACATGCAAGAAAAACGTGCACGTCATGTTACCGCGACGTTTGACCTACGCGATTTATAATAAAGTCCTTTTTTGCCACACACGGAACCTGCTAGGAGACGTCTATACGCGCATAGTATATGCGAGCACTTCAGTAATTTAATAACATAAAGGAACATGCTTCAAAGAGCAATAAATAGGCCTCCAGTACGTATTTTTGTTGTTCGACGCATGATAAAATGTGGTTAGTGCCTTCGCCACAAATTGCACAAAGAGGAATGTAAGAAATATATTAAGCAAATGCATGGCAGTTTACTCTCTTTAATATTGCTGTAAATTACTGATGAATGCATAACGACTACATAATGAAAAAAATATCATGTGCAGCACAGTACACGTGATAGAAGTGAATACTTCTGTAGAATAGAGAATGAGAGAGATTAAGAGTGAGAGATTGAAAGAGGGAGAGAGAGAGAGAAAGGGAGAGGGATAATTTCAAAAGAAATATAACAATATAAAATTTGTGTAAAAAATATTCGGTTTATTCATTATCTATACTATCATCGGCTGGTGGTTCAATTGGTAATACTGATATGATTGGTTTGTGATAACTAAAATATGAAATATATGTTCGTGATTCGATATTTTCTAGATAACGTGTAAAACTTGCATCTATTGTTGTTCCGGATTTTGTTGTTGATTCTTTGGGATTCTTATTTATAAGCAGACCAAATGTTTCTCGAAGAAAGTTAATCAACGTCAAAGAATCATTGGATCCGAAATTTACATTGAAATCTCCCCTGAGAATCAAAGGGATTTTGTCTTCGCCTCTTCCAAGTGCATGTGCACCTGTGTGGCTGTAAACCAGTAGGGAGTGGTGAATGAAATATATTATATATTCTAGATTTTAACAGGTTAAACGGTTCAAGGCTATTATTAGATAATATCACAGAACACAGATGTAAAAAACGTATATAATTACAAGACACAATGATAAATATCCGGTACACACGCGTGCTGCTTCAGCTGTTAATATATAGCGTCTGGACGCGTACATCTATAACGCGCGCATGCGCGACAATAGGGAGAAACGGATAGCCTAAACTGATATATACGATGTATAGGTCTCTTTCTCTCTATGTTATATATCTGTGTACTCTATCTTGTAACGAAGCCTGTGTTTTAGGTATACCAAATGTATAGCTCTCTTTCTCCTTCTCTCTACGTTATATCTTTTTTCTCTCTCGTGTAACGAAATCTGGAAACGTTACATTTTTTCCAATTCACTCTCCATTCTTGTCAAATATCAGAACGCCACCAAAGAAGTATTCACTTCAGTGAAATTAATGTGAAACTTCATTTGATAAATTTTTGTTTTCCTAAAAATACTCCAGCAGCGAGCCTAGAGTTTACCACGACCCAGCCAACTTATACTAATTCTTTAAAATGAAAATGTTTGTCACTCCGTAGATTTAACGGTTTTATTTCGGGTAGGAAACTAAAATGGGGAGTAATCTTTACGTCATACTACCCCATTAAAAGTCCTAATTACGAAGTGACTATAGAGCGACGTAGATACCTCTCCATTAATGGAATTTCTTTGGACTATGCTGTAGCCCTTTCAGTGTTGTGTACAGCTAAGAAGAATTTTATTATCACCTTCTACATTAATGAATATTATTATCATGTATTTCACTACCATATAACTTTTATTAATATCTACAGTGCTACAGGTAAAATCATTGGCTGAAAAACCAGCACAATTCTTCTGTGAAATGTGATAACGATGGATGGAAAAATAATTCTTTTACTAAAATTTGGTTCCTAAACATTATAACTAAATAGTAACAGAAATATATCAAAACTATGTACAAGAGAACAAGAGATATATAATAGTATCCAGCTACCAGGTAGCCAAAAAAGATAAAACACCAACTGCGTATACCTATTTGCCCTACATTGCTGGAATAACATACAGATTTAAAAACACACTATTAAAGAAAATGATTGGTGTTAGACATAGAACCATTTAGAAGAATCTAGGGTATAGGTACTACCCTCAAGCAAGATTGCCGTTCCCAGACTCCGAACCAAAGGTGTTTACCAGCTACAAGGCACTTGTGGAAAAAGCTACATTGACAGACAGGAAGTAGTATCAATTGTAGATTCAAAGAACATCAGAATTACACGAGATTTCATTACACGGACAAATCAGCAGTTGTTATCAGAGTATCTTCTCAACACCGAAAACCACAGAATAGATTACGATTATGTCAAAGTGCTGGTGCAACAACAAGGAATCCATCGAAATTATTAAAGACAGAAACAACTTAAACTTAATAACTAAATAGAAAGCACCGATACAGACTGAGTAATACCCTAGAATGGTCACTGAGCAAAGCAGTCATTCAAGAACTGTCAGTGAGAATGGTGAACACTCAAACATGATCAGTGAGCAGCACAGACACTCGATCGTGATCATCGATCATAATTAACTGAGTGAAACAGAAATTAGGAGGAGCAGAAGACGACAACAACAGTCTTTGGCACCCCTCTGAAGAAGCTGATATTATGGTCAACGAAACATTAGGACGAATTGAACAACCGCGTCAAGACCTGGGAGAAGCCAGTACATTATGCTAGATATTATCGAACTAAATTCATAAAAATTACAGTACAATTTGGAACATTTCAAAATAAAAGATAAGTGTCACGGCAATTCCGAACTTATTTTCATTTAAATAAGGAATTCCTAAGAATCGCATAGTATCGCATGAACAATAACAAATTTGATATCGAAATTAAAAGGAATTAATCGAGGGAAATATCATTAATGCAAAATATTGCAGGAAATAAAAATGAGAAGTGAGATAAAGATAAACATTAATATAATTGTAAATAAAAGAGTCTGTAGATCTTTATGTAAATATACACGGATTAGAAATGTAAATGATTACCATATTAATCCAAATAATTAGTATTTCAGTGATAAGGATGTGTTTGCCTTAAATCATCATTAATATTTAATTTCACTTGATCGTAAAATAATCAGGAAGATTTAATTTATATGCAGCAGTTTTTCATCAGTTTGGTCGAAGGACTTCCACTCGATACATATTTAGCTATTTTAATGAAAACAACAGAGAATGTTTCTACATGTAGATAGCATTAAATCTATCCTTATCCCTGTTTCAGTGATTGCGATTAACTTTCAATTTATGAGCATACATAAATATTATAGCAGGGGATCGTTGTAAGGTCCATTTAACCGAGCGAGTCTAGACAGGCACCCACACCTACTATTCGTTATTTGTAGCTCTCATCGAGTACAATTATACCCAAAAGGGTTCTCTGTAATTCTCATACCATTCACTTTTCATAATATAAATCTTTCATGAATATCTTGCGGCTTAGAATATAGAATGTTTCACTTTTAATCTTGATAAACTGGCTGTTATTCAAATTATTTTAAGGTGGAATATGATGTGCCTACTACGTTTCTCTTTTATAGGTAGTGTTACACATCTTAGTTGTCTTAAAGGACAAATTTAATTCTATCTGTTCGGAAGAAGATATCACGTTTTCACGGTATACAACAGAAAACTGAATTGAAATCGAGTGCTATTGTCCATTTGAATTATAGAAGATTATTTTATATTATAGAATATTATTATATATACAATGTATTGCAGACACTTCACGGTGTCCACTTCACATTTTAATATTTTCAGCAAAAATTATATTTCCGTTTTATAGTAAAAATAATCAACAGACATTGGAACATGAAACAGTATGCTTGTTTGTGATTTCTGAAATCAAGTTTGGATTTTTTTTTATTTTTCCCAATAACTACATCTCCGTTTTATAAGAGTTATCAACAGATATTGGAACATGAAACAATATGCTTGTTTGTGATTTCTGAAATCAAGTTATGCCTAAATAGTTTATCCGTCTGAAGAAGTATGTAAACGTTGAGAGTAATGACCAAGTTTACTAGATAGTCAATGTCCGAAAAATGTGTGAAATTTAAATAAGTAAATGGAGGATCTGGTTGAATTGGTATGTACTACTTGTGATCCATAACAATCAAGTAAACAGAGAAATATTGCTTACACTATTGTGTCAAAGAAAGTAATAATTGTGTCATTAATAACAACAATAATATTTTGTTAAAGATATAACCAATTAAATAAGTCTCGCCAATACATCATTTCTATCACACTAAAATTGATTCAAATTCTATTCCCTCTTCTATACAAAAATCCTCTTTCAAGAAGAATTGTTAATAGATATCCAAAGACTTCTGAATTAATGAGGCACATTTAATATCTACTGACCTGGAAGAGCCTCAACATTAACGCTTTATCAGAAGATTTAAATAGAAAGCTCTTACTTTCTACAATAATAGTGTTTTAATGTAATATTTAAGAATTTTATTCTTGAATATAAAGTACAAGTATTTCATAAACTTGCCTGATTACTCACATTTTCAATTGGCGCAATGTACCCCATTTGGTCTGAAGGCAGTGTGGAATTTTACACCATATTACAAACCATATCGAAAGTACAAATTAATAATGAAAGATTGGAGGAAGCTAAAGACTTCACTTATTTAGGAAGTAAAATAAATTGGGATGGAAGAAGCGTTAAAGATATAAAACAAAGAATAGCGCATGGTCGAGTAGCTTTTAACAAAAAGAAAGCACTTTTATTCTCGGGGCTAATAAACTTAGAAACAAGGAAGAGATTTTTGAAAACATATGTATGGAGCATGGCACTATATGCTTGCGAAACCTGGGCGGTAGGGGAAGCAAGTAGGAAGAAATTAGAAACTTTTGAGAAGTGGTGTTACCGAAGAATGATGAAAATACCGTGGACAGATAGGGTTAGAAACGAAGAAGTATTAGAGAAAGTCAGCGAGAAAATAAGCATGTGGAAAAACATAAAGAAGAGAAGAGATAGAATGGTAGGCCACTTTCTGAGACATGGGGGAATAGTCCGCGATATTTTGGAGGCAGAGATAGGAGTGAAGAAAGGCAGAGGTAGGCCTAGATTAGACTACTGCTCGCAAATAGTAAGGGATGTAGGTTGTAGCACAATTAGCGAAATGCGTAGGTTAGCACAAGATAGGAGAAGCTGAAAGTTAGCGTCCAACTGGTCTTAGGACTAATGACCTCATGATGATGAAACCATATATAAAGAAACTGATAAAATTGTTGGTTAGTTAGAAAATTAAAGATTTCACAAACCAAATCGTAAGCTATATAAATGAAATGAAAATGTTAAATAAAACCTAATTAAAAAAAGATAATTTGTAAACAAGATTTCCAACTAATTATTATAAATGGTAATTAATAAGTTTTGAACATATTCTACAACTGGAAGATTATCTCCAAGTTCCAGGCATCTACAATACGAATATGAGATTTACATGACAATATCTCATATAAATATTTTTGATTCTACCAAACAAATTGTTTTGTAAGGACGTTGAATGTACAAATTTAATATAGTGCAACATGGTCAGCGATAGTTATACAATTATTACTCAAATGTTTGACTTTCTGAAGAACAATATCTGGACATAAGTCGAATTATCATCCGGTTATTTAGTAGATGTACATAACTGTCATATATAGGCAATCAAACTCCTACCTAAGGATTAAAAAAAAATAATATTTGTAATTTAATATTATATTTTTATATAAAAAATAAGTGTTGTTTGTTAGAACACTAAAGTATTATTCACCTCATGTTCGAATCTACTTATTTCAATATTATATAAAAACATTAAAGACAGTTCTACCAAAGTTTTGACGCCCAAAAAGATAGGCGATTATGCTGAGGGGTCCCAGAAAGCGGTAGAGTGTAGGCTTCCGATTAAGGGAGAAACGAATAAAACCTATACTATACCTATACCCTATAGAACTATACCTATATAAAATTAGTTCTTTTTACTTCCTGACCTACCTACAAACCTGAAGGTAGGCCAGTAAGTAAAATGAGAAATATACTGTACGGGGTTACATAATCCATCCTACTGAAAAGATCCAAATAAGAATCCTTCTAAAAGTAGAATCTGCATACAGAAAAGTGTCTATGAAGACTATTAGAAGAAATAAGGCATATATATATATATATATATATATATATATATATATATATATATATATATATATATATATATATATATATATATATATATAAACTAAAAGCGAAGAACAAATATATCAGAAATTACGTTTCCGGGGCAGTGGGTGTAGAATAATTCCGTAAGGTTCTCTTGCCTGGTTATGGATTTGTAAGATGTGTAAGAGTTCGAATTGTATAATGTAATAACATTTGATCTATATTTTTGTGGTTGTACTCCTAACTCGCAACAGATGGCTTATAGTGGAAATGTCCGAAATGTTCCTATAGCGAGTCATAGTAGAGCACAATGAATGGATTCCAAAGCAAGTAAATGAGTAGCGCTGGCAGATGTATATATTCAACCATAATCTATTTTTGCTAGCACTAGGTTTTGAGATTGTCAGAAAATCATTTTTCTTTAGCTAAATTTACTATATATATATATATATATATATATATATATATATATATATATATATATATCAAGAATATTTTAAGCATTTAACCATATGAAAATTCAAATCTGAGATCCGATTATCCAAGACCTTGGATGTCTATCGGATATCTATAGCCAACCTGAGAACCCAACAAGAGAGTAAAGAGGCCAGGAATTTATAGAGAGCTGCTCAAAAGGAATTGGAGGGCATCGCAACATCAATGGAAGACCTCATGTACGGTCCAGGAATCGCAAATTAAGGGTATTTTCTTTACCAAACCAAACCAAACGAAATCAAATCTCTTTAATATTAATAAAGGAATTTGGTTACACCGTACTATGCTGACGTGGTGATTCTTTTCTCTCGAGTTTTTCTCGAAACTACTCTTTTCAAATTGGTGGACAAGATATTTCGAGATTCACTTAACCGATTTTGCTAAAATTTGTATCACATATTCTTTGTAATACTACCTAAGATATAGTATAACATATAATTTTTTTATTAAATGCTGTGTTATTTTTTTATAATTTTTAAAACTCAAAATTTTGGTAAATATTTAATTTTCGTAAAAATTTAATTTTCTCTCTCAAACACCATCTACATATCTTCAATGCAATCTTCATTCAAATAATTCTCTATGCTACATTTTAACTATTACCTCTCTGAATAGGATTTTTTCTTTACTTCTGAGAAGATGCGTGACCAAGAAAAAAATTCCACCATCGGCTAATCCACCAAAGATTTTCAAAACATGGTCCTACTTGGCGGCTCATATCTCCACCACTTTTTAATTTTTTTATTCGTTTTCTTAATTATTTATAAAAATATAATGCATTTATGTAAGATAGAAATTATTTTATATGTTTAGCAGCTATGTAAAAAAGATATACCCATTTTGCTGAGCGCCAAGGTGGTCTAACCCCTTAATAAGAGTTTTCTGCCCGCACCTTATAAAATATTAGCTACACATCTAATTACATTTAGTGCTTCTTACATTTACTAGTAAGATCTTCTATATGTAGTCTCAATGTTAGTCTCGCATCATAGATGAGCCCTAGAAATTTTCTTGTTCCTTTACCCTGAATCCGTGAGACTTTGATGATAAGTTGAGATCATTATGTGGTTCATATAACCTACAGAAGTATCCACTTCTGTAAGTTACGTGTTCTCTTATGCTTTCATTAGAAAATTTGATTCCCCTTTCCTCTGCGATGGTTGTGATTTCATTAATTCTTGTTTGTAACAAAACAAGTTTGTAACATGACCTCCATTTCTAGCGATGGATTTCAAACTTTAATAAACATTTACAATCTAAGTTTTATTAAAACATCGATTCCTTTTAGAATATAAGAATATTTTCAATTGGACTATGGAAAAACACACATCACATATTACGTACCTTATATAATACTATATATTAATATATCTTACATTATTAGTAGAGAGTGCTGAAAAATCAATGTAAATTAAATGCAACTGCTGCACGCAATCGTCTAAATAATAGCTATGTTGATTGCCAACAAAATTTTTACCTATAGTTAATTAATCCTTTTATATCATATTTTTGTATAATTTAAGTATCATCAATTACATAATTGCTTATTTAATAGCAACTTACTTTCAATCGCGTTTCCTTATACGCATATTATATCATCTTCTAATGCCAAAATGAACATAATGGAAACCTCATTCTATTAACATGAAACGAAATATTACATGTCATAAAAATAAAACAAGCTTATGCGTACTCACATTATTTACTAAGCGTAGAACAACTCGGGTTATAAGGATAATTATAGTGCTCATCTAGTGTTGTCTTCCACAATAACCATAACGTCATATTTTAAACGGTATCTTCCTGCTTGAAGTTTTAATGGTATTTATTAAAGCACATTTAGTGTCTTTCACGTTTTACCTGTCTATGTGGTTTAATTCGTTTGAAATTAGTGTCACGTGAAGCTGTTGAGAACTTACGTATTATCCGAAAACCATTGAAGGCTAGACATAAGAACATAAGAAAGCACGCCCCCAAAAATATAAACATCGGTAATAAAAAAATAATATTGCCTTAAATATTTTGACTGTACGTTGTAAAATTTGTTCACTGTTAAAAATCTGACGTGGTAAAACTTTACAACTTTTTATGGTGTGAAAATTATTTAAATTTTACCATTTATGGTATAAAACTTAACACCAATGTAATTGATAAAATTTTATACCACAATACTTATACATTTTTATAGATTTTATGCCGATATAATTTATTTATCTTAATAAGCAAACATAGTCATTGTCATGACCAAGTTTATTAAAATTAATAGATATTAGTTACATGAATATATGTCAAATATTGACACATTCAAGATTTAATAACAAACAAATTGTTTGACAAACTGTTGATATAAATTATATAGTGTACATGCTCATTTCATTGGTGAAGTATATCGTCAACTATCTAGTAAGTTCAAAGATCAATGGATCGGCCGCAGTACCTTGGAATTGACTACCTATATGCTGACTGACTATATGCCAACCAACTTCTTACATAAAAATCTAAAGATATAGGCGAACAATTAATATTTGTGAATAACTTTTATATAAGATATATTTACATCAAGATGTGTTCAAGAAAGTTACAATTAATGAATTAATCAAACGTGTAAAAGGATTTTAAAGTGTTTAGAGCAGGATAAGCGTCATTTAGAATATTTATAGTTATTTTATTTCAGCTAGATTTCGTTTATAATATAAAGACTATATTTAATGTTGAAATAATTGTTTATAAACTGGACGAATGAACGCATCAGTGAATCTTCACATCATTACTTTTATTTCTTCGAAGATTTAAATCGTACCTACGTGATATTACAATTAAATGATTTTAACTAATGGTTAACAAATTAGAATGGTGTTATGGGGAAAACATGAACACATAACAGCTCCATAACAGCAAATCCTTCTCCAGCTCTTGTCACTGCTTCTATTTATCTGGGCATGCTCAATGATCAAGTGGTGAATGGTTTTCTGAGTTATATTCTCTTATTCAACAAGAACGACTTGTTCGAGTTCCCTAAGAAATGGTGCAGGTATGTAGCACCTAACTGATCGAATATAGTTGGAACATTCACAAATTAAAGAGAGTCCAGTACCTTATTAGTAAGGCGGGGCCAACATTTATCCTGTATGAAAATGAAATTGTCCTTCACACATGAGGTAAATTGCATTATATGCTCTTTCACGATGTTTCCTACGTAGAAAAGTGCATTCATGGATCTCCCTCATATGGAAACCAAATCCGTGCGGCCATCGAAAGAACATTCTCCCCAAAACATTATTGATCCACCAAAAAATGGGATCCTCGGAGAAATATTGCAGGCAGCAAACCTCTCTCCTGGCCTCCGTCAGACTTGTTGAAGTCCATTTGGTGAATTAAGACTTACTCTTATTTTATCTGAATACAAAACTCACTTCCAGTCGTCAATGGTCCAACTTACGTGTTTTTTTGTAAAACGTAATTCAGTAATTCATTGGATCTTCTTTGGTGAGCAGTGGTACAATACCGAGTCTTCTACTATCCAGTCCTCCTTCATTAATTTTCTTCTGGCCGTTCGTATAGAAACTGCTACATTTCGACCTGCTGCTAGGACTTTGCGTAGCTCTAAACTGGTAGAATACCTATTTCCTAAGGCGACTTGGATAAGATATCGCTCATCTCTTGCTGACTACTTCCCTCGTTAACCAGAGTCAGCGCTTTCACTACTTCAACCTCTATTAAGTCACGTGGACGATTCATTCCTTCCACTCTAAGTGTACTGGACAGTGTTTCGTTCAATTGGTGACATTAAATTTAAACTAACCATTAGCGTAGCTTAATATATACGAGTAAGCAAATGGCAATAATATTGCGCCGCCATCACGCTCATATCGAAGAGACCTCTGGAGCATGCCTCTAGAGGCTTAGAATCAAAAAGCAAAAGTTACCGCGTTGTTCGCAAGGGTCGATTTACTATATTGATTTTGTAAAAATGCCGAAATTCGAACGAAAAGCATTTCGTACATCGACCTAAAAATTTCATGACACACACACGAAAACAGTCGTTTAGTAAATATAGAATAAGCCTTTTATAAATTACTTTAAACAGCGTTAACATTATTACAACAATTGCAATTATTTATCAGAAAGTGACAGAGGATATCCCAGGTCATCTACATACATAAAATGTTTAAGGATTTAAAACTTATAAGAATATAAAAATTATAAGAATAATGAAAAATTTCGCTGATGCGTTAATTTTGTCCTGGTATGTAGTAAATACATTCATGTATTTAGTATAAAAATGAATTAATTTTATTTCAATTAATTAAGTTATTTCAGTTTGATTTGTAAGTTAGTTCACTGTATTCTAATAATATATTGTTAACTGTTTAAAGAGTACTATGTACAAAATTAAAAAATATAACGAAATACCTATCGTTAAAGACAATAAAATAGCTAATATCTGGAGGTCTGTCGAAACTGGTTTCCAGAGAAACTTAATATACACTTTATATACACTAATATATGTAAAATCAATTCTTATATTCAACATTCCATACACATTATGTTCAGTTTGAAAATATCGACTTCTAACTACATTCTGGATTACGCTGTAATTCTAATCCTGTATAGAATTAAATTAACTATTGTATATTTATAAATAGCATATACTATGTATTCGCCTTGGTAAAAAAAAAAGTTGCAGGCTTTGCTTTAATAATAAGTAAGGTAACAAAAGCTTCAATATGCTCTTGTTAAGGAGGTTCCAACGAGTGGTGAGGGGTAAGTGGATTAGCCCTATGCTCGCCATGTATAAGGAATCAGTGTTAACACTTAGAAACGGAAAATTTTAATTTCGAAATTAGCACTTTATTGTGTTGCTTTCAACGCATATCCTTTTATAAAAACTTGTAAATAACCATATATTAAGATTTATTGCACATTGACAAATGATAGTCGAATTAGTTAAAGAAACAAAAATCGTTGAATGTTTGTGTTGATGAACCCAGTGGATATCGCATGGTTTCCCTAAGTCATTTGGGACAAACGATGAAATGCTTCTCGTGTGACATGTATTTGTCCTTCGAAAATACCGTAAATGAAGCGAATTACTACATTTACACAAAATTTTATCCTTTTTCCAAAAATAAACATGTGTAGTTGCACTTTCCAATTGTTTGAATAGTCCGCGAATCGCAGCGTTGCCGTTATGTGGCCAAATCAATCGGTGACGCTAAACGCCTCAATCTTTAATTTGCAATATAAAATAAACTACTCGTAGATAGCCAATTTCATGCCACTTGTGTCATTAAGAGCTACAAAGTACAATGCATCACTCTAAAGACACTGTACTTTTCAATCATTCCGAAGGTACTTCTTCCGTCATTCGAAAATGTCCTGTCATAAGAACCAATGCATTTTACCTCTTTTCCAATATTATTTTTCTCTTGATCCAAATGGTAAAAAATTTTCAAAAAGTTCATGAAGCTCTATTTTAAGCTGAAGAATATGTTAGTATATTTTCATTGCGTTTTATATTTTTGAAAATCCCATTGAAACCTCCTTAACTTCAAATTTCTCTATAAATCCAAGTTTTATAAAAGTTATATAAAAAGTGTGATTTCTGTTTAGAATAAGGACCATGGGATATTTTTCAGATATTATTGGAGTCACTATAGGACTACCAGTATATCAAATTTATTGAATGCGTCGACTTGGCCCTAGCCTCAAATATTCAGAATATCAACTGAAGTAAATCTCCAAAAACTGTAATGGAATGTATTACGTGAATTATCCTGTATACTATTCTATTATTATCTAAATAAAAACGTACATAGTGAATTGCAACAGTACAACCTCAGCGTTTACGAGACGACTATGAATGGTCGGTCAATATACTCTCAGAAGTGGCTCTGTCTAACTCCGCAGCAATTTGCATAAAGCCGATGTTAAACAGCATAAAATAAGCCTTGACCACGACGAAGCTAGTGAACTCTTGCAATACATAACGTTTTCTAAAAGTTGTACTAGTACGTAACTGAGCTGATAACTGATTCGTGTTCATCGATTGCCACTGTGAGACAGGCGAAAGTTTTATATACATAAGAAAATTATGGACTGAAAAAACGATTCAGTTAAAATAGTATATGGAACGTTTCTTGGAGAATCGATAATTTGTATTTCAATAATTAAACCAACTTTGGTTTAATTTTCTTCATTATTATTAATTCATTAATAATAATGAAGAATGAATTAATATTAATGAATTCATTAATATTAATTCATTAATAATGATGAATAATGAATAATTAACTATTATTTTTGTAATTAAAACATGGTCCTGTTAACAAATATTTCACAAAGAAATGAGTTAGTTTCAGTAATATCCAGTATTGATTTCAGGATTTATTAGAGGATGATAACTCTAGAGTCCAGGCCCTAACTCTATTGAAGATATTCAATAAGTAGAAAACTTTCAGATACTATTAAATTAAGTTATTTCAAATTGGGAGAGAAGTGTTCACGATTATTCACACATTTATTTTGAGGCCAAATATTTTCCGATTATTCAGACATAGTTGGTATGTTTATTATTTCAATTAAGCAGATATCAAGATTGGCTGTTATAATAGATTCTTCAAACTCACCCTTTTACCATCCCTTACATTATGTTCTGGTCTAGAATTTTGAAAGAATCGATTTTTTTTGCATATTTTCAAAGTCATCCAATGTATCTTTAAGAGTATATCGTCCAAAGGGTTTTTCAAAATTATAATTATTTACGGAGTTATAGCTACTTATATGATTTGTTCCACGAAAACCCCGCTCTAAATGACGAACTATTGAAACTAATAAAGCTGATATATGAAAATTTTTCTTCAGAAAGCTTATTACATCGATGTTTCGGCTCAGAAGCCCAAAATAATAATTAATCGTTAAATTCATTGATATGGGCTTTTGCACCATAATATATATATATATATATATATATATATATATATATATATATATATATATATATATATATATATATATATATATATATATATATATATATATATATATATATATATATATATGTAGGAACACGGACAATTTAAATTGCTAATTATATAGCTATGTGCATTTTTAATGAAGGCTTTTTACCAATTTTAAAAATGATGAACGTCATGGGAATCACTATTGGTCCTGAAGTCCATGCGTTCGCTATCAGACGGGACGAAACTCGGATTAAGCGCTCTGAGCTACGAGCTTCTGATGCTTCTAAGGAAGCTAGAACTGCTCATTCGTCTAGCAGAGAGAGCTTCGGGAAATTTACATTTTGGAGTAGAAGGCCCATTGTATGGATGAGGAATCGCCGATTAACAATATGTAAGTATAACCATTATATGACTTAGCCTGCCTGAAACTTTGTTCAAATTTTTAAACGCGTTTTTCTCGAAACTACTTTTTTCAATATTGTTGACATGATATCTCAAGTTCTAATGAACCGATTTACTTTAAATTTGGGACAAACGTTCTCTATATAACCCTCTATCGCCCCGACTGGATTTATGTCAATTTTTTTTTACTGTTATAAAAAAACTAAAAACTGAAAGAATATGGGCAAGAAATGACCTTTTTCTTCAAACAGTCGCCATTTTGCAAGAAAAAATGTTCTCTTTCTCTGAGGTAGGGGCTATAACGACATTCTTAATAATTAAGTATTTTTTTCTTTTTTTGTTTCAGATAACTAAAAGGGTTGGAATCGTGTCAACCAGGACGCGCCCTTTTTTTTACCCCCCCACTTTACCAGCCTGTAACTTTTTTAATTTATAATTTTTTTTAACTGTTTTATATACTCTTAAAATATCGATAAATAACTGGTAAAAAAATGGGTAGTAAAATTATTTTTTGTTTTTTTTATCGCACTTTAAAACGCCTAAAATTTGTCCCTCTAGACCAGAATACCCCTAAAGGTTACTACCCTTTGTGTTTATTTGTCTATTTTACCTGATGACAAATTTTACAAATGACAAAACTAAGTCTAATAATATTGAAGATAATTTGTCAAATTACAACTATTTTAAGTTTTATTCGTGTGGCGTAACCTCTTCTTGGTGCTAAGATTTTTACTTTCGCTAGGGTAGTATCTCGCTCCAGATCAAAACAAATAAATAATCATCTCCCGATTATGCCAAGCTGGTTCGTGAAACTTGCATAGAGAAACGTGTAATATTTCGGTGTTCTTAGTCTCCCTTTTGTTGCTGCATCGAACAACCCTTTCCCAAAAACATACTCATGTTATCTGTTGAATGTGTATGTAGTAATAAAATGCATTTTTCATTATTTCACAAGCACTCACTTGGCAATTGAATTATGAATTGACATAAAAAGAAAATACCTACATAATAATCTAAGGAATGTATAGTAGTGACTATATTTGCAAGTAGAATGTATCAATAAATATATTTTATTCTTGTAAATGTTTTATTATATTATATCTTCAATTTTATTTTCCCACATTCTTCTTAACATTAAATATAACCAAAAAAAAACAGCTACCTATTTGCATTTCGTACAGTATTTGCTACGAATTACGCTTTTAAAGTGATATATACCAATCGCTAAACATATCACGTCGCTTTTGTTACAGACAAGATGTTTTTTGTGAACTTCTTAACAGGATATCTATGCATGCAATTGTTTAGCACATTTAACTGTATTCTAGACACGTAAAATATTTTCAAACATTTGATGTTTTGAACCGTTATATTTGCAATCTCTTAGGTGTGCAGCAGGCACAATGTGTATTCTGTGGTTCAGTAAATCAATTCAATATTCAACTTCAATATTCAATGAAAAAAATGTAAAGCATATAAAGTATAACTTGCAGATAATGATGTATATGAGATTCAGATAAACATATAGGATGTCTCAGTTGGAAATATAATATTTGAATTGCTCGCCGTTTGTGTTCTGTCGAACAAAGGGCGTCGATAGTTAACAACTTTCATCTACATATAATCCATACGACGTCAAGATTGCGATTACATTAACAGTTCAGCAACTAATAGTTTGTGTACAACTGTTTTATTAAAGTAAGCCATCATTTACAGTTGCATTAAGAAAAATCGCACAAAATTAGGACAAAATGAAGCGCCTATAGGGTTAACAGTTCGTAACTTAACCAAGAACTTAAGAGATGAGTTCTGTTATTGATTAGGCAACACCAATACGTCCTCGTCGTGGTCGGTTAGATGGATATATTGCTGCAGTGAGATAAAGTCTACGAAAGTATCCAAGCATATCAAGTATTCGACGTCGTGCACAATAATTGAATCTGTCAAGAGCCACTACGTATCGGATTTTAAAAAAAGATCTGCATCTATCAGCATACGAAATTCAGTTGACTACAATTAAAAGTTATAAACCATTTACAACATTAACCATTCTTAATTCTCTTCTTAATTCTTCCCTTGTTAATTCTTCTTCTTCCTTCTTCTAAAGTAGGTCTATGACCTGTTCCTCTTCGATATATATCATCGGTACTATGAGCTGGATCTGCTCCCCGCATAATTCAATGCCCCGACAGGCATTGAATTATACCTAAAAGATGTCGAATCCTACTCGTGTTGGGTTTTATTTTTTGAAACCTTGTTTGATCGTGCAGAAACACGAGAAAGGGGTCGAGGGTCGCTTTTAGGTGTATTTCAATGCTTGGCGGGGCTTTAGCCCGAGGAGTAGTGGTTTCCTATAGCGATTATGTAATAGCTTTGCTATTCGGAAACTACTGGATAACCGCTTGGCGGTTTGGTAGTTTCTTTCTCGATTCCTGACTTCTATGTTACTGAATCTAAGATGTGCTCAATATTTTTTCAGGAAACTAAAATCTACTCCTCCAATAGTCTACTACTACTACAAAGGTAAAGCTGATCAATCGATATTCACAACTTATTAAATAAACTTATAACGAACGTTCCCAATTTAATTACCCACATACTCACAACTTATCCTCTTTTCAAGCCTATCCTCATTTTTTATTTCACTCTCATTCTGAACCAACGAATGAATTCCCCCCAAAAATACCTAAATTGAATCTAGAACACCAATGATCACATTGAACAATCTAATACGTTAATTTAAAAGATGTGGATGCAAATTATTGCGAAGTATCTCCTGCGATCTTAATAGAGATTTTCTTGTTAATAAATGCAAGTTGGTCGAATAATAGTAATTGGTTATTCTTTTCCCATCGAATAACTAAATAACTTCTTATACTCGTATAGGCTAACTAGAATGTTGGCGCAATATTATTGTCGTGCTTAAATAACGTTATATTTTATTTACGCCAATTGAGATGCTGACCCAATTCTTTCTACTCAGCCTTAGGCAGATGTAGTGCGAACATAATATCGATTCAATAATTCGTGGATTTTGTAATATGAATTCTTTCAGTCGGTTAGGTAGAAAGAAAATTAAATGAGATGATATTAACTGTAAATTTAAAGAAGAACATTCTCTATCATTTAATAATCCGTGAACTACTTATTATACATTGTATAACTTTTTCAGGGATACCATTATTAAGTTTATATACAAGATCTTCCGCGGTTTGGCTACAACTTTGTATATGTAATATACTAAAATAATAGTAATCATTAATTATGTTTAGAATGTAATTAAAATGTTGAGAACTCTTCATTGTATTTTATTTTGAATGCTCATTCTTCCAAAATTATAACATAGGAAATATCTCCAACGCCATGCTGATTTAACGATCAAGAGGCGATTATACACTGTGGCAAAGAAGTCTGAAACACCTGAAGAATCTCGCAAAATATTTTTTTCTTGCAAAAACGCTCGAAGGAAGCAAAATATATTTTAAATTTGCCGTCTTTTGAAATACTTGGGTTATATGTACAGTGGCGTACGTTTGGAGGGTCAAACGGGGCGCATTATTTTTAAATGGGAATCCCTATATTTTATTCGATACTGGAAAGGAGAATTTTCTTTTCGAATGCTGGAATATTTTTTTTTAAATTACATGAAGGATGTTTCGAGAAAATGAATGTAAAGTTTTAATTGCGAAAATTTATTTATTTATAAACAAAACAAATACATTAACTAATAATGTGCTGAAACTATTGCTCGTTAACTATTTGACAATGGTCTAATCCCAAAATAGAATTTGTATAATGGACCTTTGCGCGTGTATCAATTTAGTGACGACGCACGGATCACCCTGCTACACCACTCGCAATTGTTACTAATGTGCCACAATTACCAGCACGTATGTCTAGCGATATATGTTTCAATCAACTTCGTATGGGATAGACAGTTAATAATTTACTGAACAAAATGCAATTATGAAGTCACGTCTTAGACTTATTGTATAATTTGATTCATTGGCGTCTCAATATTTCTGTAAAATTTACTTCATTTATTTTGATTTTTCTTGAATTTATTTCATTTATTTTAATGGAAATATCACTTCCATTGTTATCCTAAAATTTGTTTTCGGCACGACACTGTTCAAAAATGTCAGTTGATTGATTCATACGATTGTTAACTGTGATGCACACGCAAATAATCACTATGCAAACCATAGATTCATTCTACATTCTGTCAATTATTTCTGGCTTGATATTGCGTGTCTTCTGTCGAATTCGTCTCTTTAACTCATCTGTGCTTTCAGGTTTATTGACATATATTTTGGGTTTTGAATGACTATAAGAAATAATGAAGCATTTGAAATTGCTATAGCAGTACATAATTACCTCATTTGCAACACTGCATCTAAGTAATGAAAATTATCAAATACCAGAAGTGTCAATATGTTACCAACATAAAATAGCACCACCACATTATTCACGAGTTGTTTCTGATCGTCTAAACATCATATTTCCCAATAGATATAAATTGACAAAAGAGTGGCTAGTTTCCGAATTTAACTCCAATAGACAATTTCTTGTGAGGTTATCTTAAATCTAAGGTATATATTAACAGATCAAATGTAAACATAAAAAAATGTACGTTCTTAAATGGCATCATTAGATAAAGGTATTTTCAATAAAAATACTAAACTTTTCATTAGAAAATATTTTTTCCTTGCCGGGTAACGATTTTGTCGAATTTATTCCAATCTTGGAATATCAGTGTGGAAAAAAGTATGGACTATCCCTAATAATTTGGTAGTCGTCAGGTTTTATGAAAAATGCTTGAACATGTCGATTTAGTTGTCCAGTTTCCCACACTTTTTTAGAATTCATTTGTTCTTTTATTGACATCTGTCAAAAATATGACGTCATCGACATTTTTCTTAAATGACAATATATGGCGTGTGATCATTTCAAATCTCTTGTTTCACTCAGTACGTTTCTAGATCTTTTTGCGATTCTGTTGTGCCGTTTCAAAATGGCGACCGTTCAATTGTGAAAATTATCTTAAATTAATTTCCAGTAAAAGAATAACTTTTTCTTGTTTTATCAGAGAAAGAAAAAGCATACTATTGAACATATGCTTTATTATCAATCAAACTAACAACGCGTAATATTAAATAAAACACAACAACGAGCAATAGAACACAACAAAGAACAATCAAGTAAATAATAAACTAAGAATGATGTGTTGAGGATGAAACACATAAAACTTATTTCAATAAATGCTAAAACTGACGACAGTTGACAACTTGACAGTGCCCAAGTCTAGAAACTAATTCTTCTTGAACATTTCGTATCATTTCTGGTGATATTTCTCGTATTTCCGTTCTTATGCGGCACTTTAGATCATCAATATCTCTTGGTCTATTTAAAAAAGCTTTGGATTTCAAATAACCCCACAAAAAGAAGTCCAAAGGGATCGTATCAGGTGACTTGGCTGGTCCCATTCAATGGGACCCCGTCGGCCAATCCATTTTCCTGGAAACATCAAATCGAGATATTCCCGAACTTGTCTTGCATAGTGGGGCGGGCCTCCATCTTGTTGCAGCCAAATTTCTGGACTGTGCAACTGTGCAAATCGGGATTATTGTGGTCAGGATAAAGAAGTCCTAACACTCTATCTTTCAATATGTCGGCCCATACATTAAGTTTCTGAGGTGATTAACAATGAGCTTTTTGAATCCAATGTGGATTTTCTTTGGACTAATTTCGACAATTTTGCCTATTTGCAGTACCGTTGAGGTAAAAGTTGCTTCATCTGAGAATAAAATATTTCTGTCAAAGTTTACATCATGATTACAAATTGGTTGCATGATTTCGCAGAATTGCAGTCTTCAGTCGAAATCATCCTCATTTAATTCTTGTACCAGGCAGATTTTGTACGCGTAATATTTTTCTTTGTGCCAAATTGTTTACACAGACGTGCGACTTAGTCCCACATCCAGTGTTAGTTGCCGACTGGCACTATGCGGATTTTCTTCGACAGCCAATAGGAATCAAGCTGAATATTTTCATCTACCTTCGCCATCCATTTTTAGGTAAATTTTTAACATGGCCATGTTATACATATTTTCTTAAAATCTAGTTGACGGTGGATTGCGAAATCGGCATTCGGTCTGGATGAATTTGATTGAAAGATTCACGTACTTCCTTAGTAGATCTGCGACGATCTCCGTAACCAACCATCATAAGAATTTCAATACGGTATTTTTCACTGAGCGACATTTTTGGTTTATTAAAAAAAGTATGTTTGAATTACAACGCAATGACAGTAAAATCTTACTAATGTTCAACTTTACCACTTATCAATACTGACGTTAATTTTTGTGTTAACATTTGTGTTTGGTTTGTCTAAGCTTATTATGACCAAAACTGCTATTGCAACGACATTGAGATATCGAATTTTTTCCCACCATAGATTTAAAAACAATCTCAAGTCAAGAAATTTAATGTAAGGGCAGGCATTGAATGATAAAGCCTTAAGACTGTCTTATTGTGAGTGTGTTTGCTTTCTTTTTCTGATAAAACAAGAAAAAGTTATTCTTTTACTGGGAATTAATTTAAGATCATTTTCACAATTGAACGGTCGCCATTTTGAAACAGCACAATAGAATTACAAAAAATGCAGGAACATATTGAGTGAAACAAGAGCTTTCAAATTGTATTACACACCATATACTGTTATTTAAGAAAAATGTCGATGACGTCGTATTTTTGACTGATATTAATAAAAGAACAAATGACTTCTAACAGAATATGGGACATTGGAGAACTAAATCGACGTTTTCAAGCGTTTTTCATGAAACCTGAAGACTACCAAGTTATTAGGCGTAGTCCATAATTTTTTTCCACACTGTATGTGCTCACTGTATAATAAACTACGCAAGCTTGGCTAAGCCGTTATATTACACGCTATGGAAAATAAAAAGTCAACAGTTCTAAAACAAATAGTAAACATATTATAGCTATAATTTGTCGAGAGTGAAACCTTGAATATGGAATTTTCATCATCGTGGAGTGTTTAATATTTCAAATTGTTTCGATAAAAAGTTTCTCAACATTCTTAAACGCAGTCACGGCAATCAACTTGCAAAAAGTATAATGCATACTTCAAATTCTGCCGCAAACGTTTACTATACCCGATATAAAAATGAACCTTAATGAAGAATATATTTTATTAGTTTACTATACCCGATATAAAAATGAACCTTAATGAAGAATATATTTTATTAGTTGCACTATAATCAGAATAATCGTTTGGCGGATTATTCGCAAATATTGAATATGAATTCCTGAAGTTATGAAATGTATATGAAGACTTCAGTTTCGTTAGCTTAATTCATTATCGAATTCCAAATTATTTCGGAACCGTTCAGCTGTGAAGTGTTTCTTCATATTGACCTAAAGTATCTTAATATTCACTTTAAATTGACTTAATTCCGGTTCATTTTTGATTTACGTGTGATTTATACACAGGATTTCATTAAAAATGGAACACGGAGAGATTGAATTATATCTCTATAGATGGTAGAATTTTGTTGCATAGTAGCACATATTCAGTCATGGTTGCACCCTCTACCTGATTTCATGTGGAAGACTAAAATAATACTACAGAAATAAGGAGTTTATACTTGAACCCATCTGCAAATGTCTTATATAATAAGGATTAAACAAATCAGGTCAAAACAGCTATTCTCCTGGCTATATGCCAAACGCCGAGCGCTGAATTACATGACAAAATTTGTGGTATTTTTGTCTAACAGAGTTAGCACTAAAATACAGTGATTGTTCCAAAACCACCAAGAAAGATGCAAAGTGTCTCCTGTCTCAGGATATCGTTAACTGCAGACCGATTTCGACATTGCTATCTTGGGTCTCTTCAGTGCAGTGTAAACGAGTATACCTTCGACAGATAAAGCTCACATCTAGTAGACGTTGCTACGTTCCACCGCAGTAGAACGTACCAAATGCCATCTCTTGGTAGTTTCGAACAATCTAAATCGAAGTAAAAACTTGAGATCATCAATATAATGCAAAGTTTTACTACCAGAGGGTACTATCGAAACTACAGAAATAAGGAATTTATACTCCAACCCATCTGCAAATGCCTTATATAATAAGGACTAAACAAATTAGGTCAAAACAGCTATTCTCCTGGCTATATGCCAAACGCCCAGCGCTGAATTACATGACAAAATATGTCGTATTTTTGTCTAACAGAGTTAGAACTAAAAATACAATAATTGTTCCAAAAGTTTTAGTTAAACGTTGTCTTTAAAGTCCACGTAATTATGTCAATATTTCTGATGCCTAGTAATTCAAATATAAATTGTAGATATCTTAAATATAGAAAGGAGACATAAGAATATGGATATAGATATAGATGTAGATATAGATATGACCATATACATGGAGATGTTAACCAATATTGTTTTCTCAAACACTTATGCCTTTGATGCGTGCTTCATATTGCGATAATATTTCCTAATTGTATTATTAGACGACTAAATGTATATTTAGTATTCCCGTTATTTTCCATTTTATGTGAGCTGAATATATTTTTAGTAACCTTTAGGAAATGCAAACCAAGTATCATTAAAACATGATATAAGCATGTTTCAAATTATTTTTAAGCGACTCATAAATGAAGATAAATAAATTTGCAACTCGATAATTCAATTTCGATTATCGCTATGGGTCCTTAACATGTTTTGCCAATTAGATGATAATTTATATATCGAAGTGAAATGGATTTGATGTGGTACGAAGAAGAAGGAGAATTTCAAGTTAGAAGACTCACTCCGCTCGTTTCTACGGTGTACCAGAGGAGTCACCTATAGGTTCGTAGTACGAGGCTTGTTTCAAAAGTAAGGTTCCCATCGCAATAGCTCCTCAAGGAAAAGTATTAGGTGAAATCTGACAACACTGTCGTGCGCGCCGTTTCTCCCTCTCTCGATCCTCATCGCTGTCAAGCTGCGCCGCGCAGTGTTGTAGTCTGCGATGGACCTTCCAATTTCCGTCACCGCCAGGTGTGATATACGTGCAGTGATCTTTCACTGCATACCCATAGGAGTTCCACCCATAGACATTCATCGTCAATTGTGTCACCATCGCCATCGCCAACTTCTTCAACAATGTGGCAACAATAGGGAAGAATTGTTGGACTCCATCGTCACAGGCGACGAAACGTGGGTGTTCCATTTCACTCCCGAAAAAAAAAGGAACAATCACGCGAATGGCACCTCTCAAGTTCGCCTAAACCGAAAAAGCTCAAGCAAACGCAATCTGCTGGGAAAATCATGGCAACTGTGTTTTGGGACCGTAAGGGAATATTGCTTATCGACTTTATGCCTCCTGGGGCAACAATAAATCCAGAGAGGTACTGTGAAACACTAAAGAAACTCAGAAGAGCCACCCAGAACCGTCGTAGGGGAAAACTGAGCAAAGGTGTGAAGCTGTTGCACTATAACGCTCGTTCCCGTGTCTCTCGGCAAACCCAGGATCTCCTGAGAAAATTTGGCTGGACTGTCTTTCCCTACTCTCCCTACAGCCCAGACCTAGCCCCTAATGACTACCACCTGTTCCCAAAATTTAAGGAACACTTGGGTGGCTTACGCTTTTGGACCGACGATGAAGTCAAGGAAGAGGTTAATCGCTACCTCAACGGGTTGGCGGTGGAGTTCTATGACACGGGGATACAAAAGGTGGAAGAATGTCTACAAAAATGCATCGAAAAAAATGGAGATTATGTAGAAAAATAGGTTAATGTTCAAGCTTTCCAACCATGTAAATAACTTTGATAATAAATAATTCTGTCTATTTAAAAAAAAATGTGGGAACTTTATTTTTGAGATAACCCTCGTAATTCAGATAAAATAAAATAAGTAATGCTAAGTCATAAAATAATATGAAACATCTTGCTATATATTTTAATTTATGCAATACTATAAAACACTTGCCTTTCTAAGCATAGTTATCAGCTGGATTAGTTGGATTACATATATGCAGCATTAAGTAATTTTTCTATAATTGTTCGAGCGAGCAATATTCGCAATGGTGAAGAGAACGACCATTCCACGTCTAATGATGTAATATTGGAAAAATTAGAATAATCGTTTCAATTATGCAATGGATATGTAGACGCAGAAATAATATGAATTTTTCTAATCTGGCAAAACCTGAATCCTTTTCTTAAAAGTATCAAATTTTGTTATATACTATTATCTGCGTTTCTTAATCTATTTAACAATATATGTACACCATCCACTATTTGCAGGATCTCCGCTAACGACATGGAAGGATTTTGTAATTTTTCTGTTGCCTCAACTAGTCCCTTGCAATTGTTATAAATATTTAGTAAGTCTACATCAATTTCAAATTCTTGAAATGTTTTCCAGCTTGATAACTTCATGATGGGATTATATTTATCCCAGATGTACCTAGATGTTTGTTGATTAAGTAAATTTGTTGATTAAATAAATGGTAAATAACACATCAACATAAAATTAAGTGAAACATAAATTCAGTCATCGGTCTTAGGCTATTTTTTTTATATTTGTGCTATGTACTGTTTACATGTTTTCCACGGTCTATTTTGTCCCAGCATAACAAAGGTTTATTACAAACTAAACTTATTATTTCTTCAACGTTATATTTGACTATAGATTGCCATATAAATTTGTGTGTTTGGCCAACAAGAGGTCATTTTGCAGCACTTCGCACAGTCATATAATGAACTGGCGCCATTTAATTCAATAAATTTATAGAAATGCACAGTACACCACTATACAGATGTTTAACAATTACAGCGCAAGTCAAATGGAGACGCTGATTCACCGACTCACCGTCCCGATGTGTCGCACATTTTTAGCAGTAATGCCGAGCGACTCTACTAATAAGTTCTCATAACAACTACTGCAAACAGCTTAATACTTTAATTAATTTTAAACCATTCTTCGGGATATTAATTTTGCAAATACAAATATTCGATTAAATATGTCATTGTAATTAATATAAAAACTTATCGTGACTTAAGCGTATGCAAAATATTTATACTGCTATCCAGAATCGTAACGAGCCCAGTATTGGGGTGGTTTATAAGAGTGTATTGTTATAATTAAATAATTGTAACAATACACTCAATAATTAAATTGTATAACTATGATGAGCTCTATGATATGACCTAGTATTATACACCTAAGTTAGAGCCCTAATAGAAACTTTTTTTCACTTCCAGAAGAAGTGAGAGCTCATAAACGACCGAAACTCCAACTAGTGGTAGATCCAGCGTGAGTTTAAAAAACACTAAATACCTTTAATTTTCTATTTCAGGTAGGCCAATTTCCACAACACCGGAACCTAATCTTACTTAGGTTTTCAGGGAGACTGATGCGACACACCCATACCGACTTTACAGCCAGTCCGGAAGAGCTGACGCTCCCTGCCAAATTTACGTTCACCTGGAGCCAACCCGAACAGCTGGCGAAGACAGAAGAAGCATAGAAGACAAGAGAATCGCCCTAGACGGCGGGGCCCAATGAGCCAGAACCAGAAAGAGGCCGAACTCTTCTCTATTTTTCTGGCTTCCGCTTCGCGAAGGCCATATCTTTGACCTTGGCGAAGGATCCGAGCTAGGGGCGGAAAAGACAGGCCCACCCGCACAAAGCGGTCTATTGTAATCACAATATATTTACTGAATAATATTATTAGAGGAATATTTTTCTATTTGGCCGAAACTTTGGAACTTCCCCTTAGAACCATATGACATAGATTAAAAGACTAGTAGAGATTCGAATTAAAAATAACATTCCATGATATAAGAGCTTATACTATCATCAACAAGAACAGTGTAATCATGTACTGTCGAAAAATCTGAATAGTTCAATCTTGAACTTATAAACGTTTTTATAATGTGAAAGTAACCGCTAGTGGGTATAATTCCTTACATTTACAAATACTTCGAATTGGAAAAGATGACTAATGATTTATTTTCTATATTCGGAACAATTAAATATAGATTACGTTTGTCTTAAGTTAACTAAGTCGTTGGCATTAACATATGAAATAGCTAGTTAATTAGTTAGATAGTTAGCATTAGTCGCAGTGGGTATAAATAATAACACATTTTTTGCATATCGTCAGTTAATTATGTTCCATTAGACATAATTATTATCATATTAGATATAGGTGGCATCTGATGTATTAGAAAACAGTTTTTAAAATGTAGGGTACCTGGCACGTCCCACACGTTACTTTCGCTTTAAATAAGGTTCTAAATACACCAACGTATAAACGCATTTAAGCCATTATAATTAAAAATAAATTTTAACATTACACCACAGCTTGCTAGTTAAGTGATGCTACAAGGTTTCTTATTTTCTATTACGAAAGTATCTTCATAATTGGGACGGTATCTGCTTTAAATGTACTGAAACAATTTTCTAATTTAAGGCAATTTTGATTAAAAAGAAACATTCTTCCGACTAACTGAAGATTCTTTATATATTAAAAAAATTATGATGATTTTAAATTATTTTTCATGGAATTATTTATATATAATTTTCATAGATTCTCGAACAGACTCTGTGTGAAGCTAGAAATTAGTGACTTCTTCAGGATAGTTCTTTAGACAATTGCCGGACTGAGACAGACGGCTCCCAGGAAACAATTAGCAGGAGAAAATGGATGATTGCACTTGAGGTTTTGTATATTTTATATACATTCACAAGTATCATAAAGTAGATATAATAATGAAAATTGTTAGAACTTAATGATATAAAGATAGAGATAAGAATAGTGTGTACTAAAAACTCATAAATAAAATATGGTACATTTTGTGCACCTGGACGATAAAATGTGGATAAGGTTTGTGTCTTATTTCATTCAGTATGTTTTCAATGAACCGTTCGATATTTATCTCAAGCAAAGTATGTAATGCTAGGACAAATATCCATACCCAAGAAAATGGGACTCTTCTAAGGCATTGATAACTTATCATTTTGATAAGATTCACTATTGAAAATTTACCAGGATAAAACTTTAGCACCTCTAATAGAGTAAAGATTGTGTAAAACTTCACACTTTATGTAACAATATAATGATATGATAATTCATTTAAACAATCATTAGTGTGGGGAGGTATTTGATCGACCGACACTGCGTTAAAGAAAACCCCACTTTGAAGTTCCGTAATAAATCCTATACTCATTACAACAAACCACAAATAAATTTGTGAGACGGAACAACTTGGAATAAATATCGTTTGAGAAATAACATACTAGTATTACTAACATTACCTTATGCTGTCTTGATATCGTAAACAAAATTCACATAATAGTTCCCAGAATGTCAGCATAACACATTGGTGAATATATTGAACGAGAGAAAGTGTACGGGAGTAGCTAAATACATCAATTCGACGTCGTACACAATAATTATATCTGTCAAAAGTCACCACGCATCGGATTTTAAAGACAGATATGCGTTTTTTATCGTACAAAATTCAGTTTATACACAAGAATTAAAAGTTACAGATATTTACAACGTCGTACACTTGTTAATTTAGTGTTAGAAAGAAGGTGATGCTGATTTGTGTATACTCCCGTGCACTTTCTCTCACTGCAGCAATATTTTCATCTGACCGACCACGACAAGGACATATCGGTGTTGCCTTATTAATTACAGAAACCATGTTTTCAAATTTCTTTAATTAATTGATTAAGTTACGAACTGCTAGGAACTCTGTAGGCGTTTCATTTTTGTGCGAATTTTCTTAATGCAACTGTAAATTATCGCTCACATCCATAAAATGATTGTACACAAACTATTTATTGTTGAACTCTTAAAGGTGCGTATTGACGTCCCATGATTTGGAGATGACAGTCGTTAAGTATTGACATAATATCTTTAATAGAACACAAATGGTGCGCAATTCAAATCCTATAGTTCCAACTGAGACATTATATACTTTAATCCTTCTTATACAATATTGTTAATTACTGTATCCTGTCCAGGTAGCATTTGGACAAAATCTACCTTTTATTAGCTCCTTAGCTATGGTCCGCATTTCTAATCAGGTTCCTAATTGCAGGTAAAACTTGCCTCAATGGTATAAGAAAAATTTTCTATTGCCAACATAAAGTACGACTTGCATTACTTATTATGTTTCATAGTGTATGTCTTCTCTACATACGTATTACTGTATTTTGCGCCAGAGCTTACTTCACAATTATGGAATGGTGTTGTTATTTAATTGCCCGCAAATTTTCGCTATGAAAGGATAATCAGTAACATATAAGTCGGAAATCGAGAAAGGAACTACCAAACCGCCAAGCTATTATCAAAATGGTTCCCGAATAGCAAGTATATTACATAATCGCTATAGGAAACAACTACTCTTCGGTCTAAAGCCCCGCCTTGCATTGAATTATACCTAAGAGCGATTCTCGACCCCTTTCTCGTGTTTCTGCACGATCAGATAAGGTTTCAAAAAATATAATCCGCCACAGGTAGGATTCGACATTTTCCAATCCGGGACAGATGTCGGATCCTACCTGTGGCGGGTTTTATTTTTTGAAATGAGAGGATAAATCAATCAGAAGGAAAAACAGTTTTGTAGGCTGGTATCGATTCAACCGAAATGTATGTATATTCAGTGGTTAGCGGAATTTTCTGTCGAAAATAACATTATCATTAACAAACTAACGTTATCATTTGGGTATTACATAGGACCAAACTGGCATAAAAAATGATGGCGTGAAATCAACAGGAAGTTCTCTGTATGTTTACCACTAATGTATAAACTTGACTAGATTATGACCTGATTCCTGAACATATGAATATTTCACAAGGACAATCAACAAATTTGGTACTATTTATTTACAATGATGAAAGTAACTATTATAAATAAAGCTTCTTGGTCAGTTTAGTGAGTAACTTAATAAACCAAAATTTATTTGAATTAAAGCTCAAATTATGTTAATACAAAATCAGTGAGATGTTGGTTAATATACATGTATCAGTAAACCAACCAAACATTTGCTGTGACTGTTATGTAAAGAGTTATACATGTTTTAGACTGTTTTACTTAGATAACATGAAAATTTGTGGTACTCTTTTTATTTTATGTGATTTATTGTAACTAAAATATAATATACAAAGGAATAATTAGTTTTTGTATACCTAGTATTTCACACCAATACAGCTTATACTTATGAGGTGGAAATTATGACTTTAACTTCATTATTTTGAGTTACACACAACATACTACAATAGTAGCTACCACTGTCTTCTTAATATATCTAGAGATATTGTCCACCTCAATACTTATAGCAAGGAAGCAGAACCTATCTGTGATTAGTAATGTGTATTCAAAACATACCTATCATTAGCAACAAACAATGGGAGGCCACAATTTATAGTATATTGTTAGTAAGTAATCTACCTAAATGCGTCCAAGTACCCTGTACAGGTTTGTTTAAGTAAATAAATATATACCGGTGGATTAAATGAAGTGGGGTTGACTTCATCAACAATTTTATGGCAAAATTTAACCCCTTTTAAACTTGTTCAAAAGAATTATTGAATGGAAAAATAACAGTTTTTTTCGAGACCTTCTAATATACATTTCCTATTATTTTTTTTTATTTATTAAAACGCCAATCAGATAATATAATCTATAGGCTATTCTGTTGTTTAGGGAACTTGAGGGTTATTAATGTTGCTCTGACATGATCAGGCTCTTCCAATTCCACCTCTAAAATTCTATTTCAGGTCTGATGGCCAGTATCCTTTGAGTCTTCTGCTGTTGTGTTCCTGCACAGGTAGTTGTAATAGGGGGTTGAAATATGTTTCTAGTCTTCGGTGATGCTTATTGCTTTTTTGACGTATTTCTTCGTTGGCTGTTGGTATGCGTTGTTTTATTACATTTGGTTTATCACGTATCATGGCACGTCATCTATTGCTCTGAGGATTTTAGATCCCAGATGAGATTTAATGCCCATTGTATAATCGATCCGCTTGATTTACTAGCGTAGCCTCATAGTTCTATGCCGTTTGTCCATATTGGTTTAAATAACAGCTTTGTATATTAAGACTTTATTTTCTAATGACATTTTTGATTTTCTTCCCAGTAACCAGTAGAGTTCATTCATTTTTAGGCCAATCTGTTTTTCTCTTTTTCTTTAATGTGATCTTTCCAAGGAAGTTTGCTGTCAGTATCTAAATATTTCACGCATGTTGATTTTGGTATTTTTACATTATTCATAAATACTGATGGACTTTGTTCATTTCTTATGATGAATACTATTTGTTGTGATTTAGTGGCATTAATTTTGATATTCTATTTCTTAAACTACTCTTCTAGTTGAAAAAGTTGGTCTTGGAGATTTGAGGAGGCAATTATTGGGTCTTCGTCTATAGACACCTGTAAACGTGCCGGTGATAATGAAGGATCTGGAATTTTGAGAGGTCTAAAGTATAGATTAGATATATAATGGGTCCCAGAACGCTTCCTTGGAGAACACCGGCTTTACTGGGACGAAGGTCAGAAGATTCTCCATTCCGAATTATCTATATGATCTGAATTGTCCTGAATTATCTATTTGATAAGTACTATCTTAAAATATTGTAATATTCTATGGGAGGTATTTACTTGATTTTATATAGCATCCATCGTGCCAAACGTTATCAAACGCTTAACTCACATCTATAGAAACCGCTGTACAGTATTTTTTCTCATCTATAACTACATTAATTGCATGCACTGTACGGTGACAATGCTGAATTAACACTGTTGAATGTCCTTGTTGAAAGCCGAACTGGCGTTGGGGTTATGTTTAGAACTGCGTCAAAGAAAAGCCAGGGAAAAACTTAACCAACGTTACATCAAGTCGTCGGTTTGTAAGAAGACTATGGTATCTCGAAAGAGTGCAAATTTCAGGAAAACGATTTGAAATTTTTAAAGAATTCAACTTCAAATGTTTTCAATGACGACAAGGCAGTAGTCTGAAATTTTCACTTCATAACACTGGATATCTATAGGAACACTTCTTCCATTATTTTTCTCTATCTAATTAATAATGAAATTAATCGAGGAAGCAGTTACTCTGTGGTAATTCATAATTCACAACGGGAATGAGGAAAACAACTACTACGTTTAGATACCACTATATTTTCACAGAAACGTGACTGCAGTTTCGGCAATTATGTCATTTTCAAACGATGATTGAACTAAGAATCTTAGTTGAATCGTCATTTGAAAATGGCATAATTGTCGAAACTGCAGTCACGTTTCTATGAAAATATAGTGGTATAAAAACGTAGTAGTTGTTTTCCTCATTTCCGTTGTGGGTAATTAATAATGCCCTCCACCATGCGAGTTTCCTCCTTCCTCCTCTCATTTTGAGTTTTCCAGAGATATATTCAACAATTTTCAGATTTAAGATTTTGTCATAAAGTAAGAAAAATACTTTTATCGTGATCGTTTTAGCTGGTTTATTTTTGAAAAATATTGTGGGAAACTGTCAAATTTAAAAACTTAATTTAAATATTACAACTATAAAGAAGTATATTTAATTTAAAATAGGTACATCGTTCTTCAAAACTAAGACAAACCTATTCCCCGTAATTTTTTAGCGCAGAAAGCATTAAATTGTAACATTTTGACTAATTATAATAATATTTGTCAAAGTAGGTAATCGATCTTTTCAAAGGTGCATTAGAAATTAGAAAAAGATGATGCAATAGTGCTGAGAGAGCTCTCTTGTCACAGCCAGTTGAACTACGATTACGAGAATCTTTTTCATAAATCTTGAACCATCTTGGCGTTATTTAATGGAAGAAACCGAAAAACTGAGATACCATAGTTTTCTTCTAAACCGACGAAATAGGCCCATTAGTTTACTACCCACCATCTCTAAACTACTAGAAAAGTTATTCCTTCCCCGAATAAACCCATAAAATTAACTTAATTTTCTGTCGTAAGTGTTAAACTCAATTTCACTTTTGATTTTTCAATCGTCATATTGTCCCATTACTCTTGATACAGTCTGTGCGTAAACAGCTCAGTTAGCTTGTTATTGTTAAGCCAAGGCTTTAAGATTTTATTTTCTAATGACATCTTTGATGTTCTTCCCAGTAACCAGTATAGTTCCTTGTACTTGCTTGGTTTTATATAGCCGTTGTGCCAAACTTTATCAAACGCTTGACTCACATCTACAAAATCCGCTGTACAGTATTTTTTCTCATCTATGGCTTCATTAATTAGATGCACTCTGCGGTGGTACTGCTGGATAGTTGAATGTCCTTGTCGAAAACCGAACTAGTGTTGGGGTATGTTTAGAATTAGGTCAGGCAATAGCCAGGAAAAACAGTCGCTTTGGAGGAAGATCGAGTAGACATGGTATCTCGAAAAAGTACAAGTTTCAGGAAAGTAATTTTAAATTTTTAAAGAATTCAACTTGAAATTTTCTCGATGGCATGGCAGGAGTCTGAAATTTTCACCTCATAATACTGGATATCTGTAGTAACACTTGCTCCATTATTTTCCTCTATCTAGTTAATAATGCTTTCCACCAATGCGAGTTTCCTCCTCCCATTTTGAGTTTCCCAGAAATACATTCAACATTTTTCAGCTTTAAGATCTTGTCATAAAGGAAGAAACATATTTTTATCGTGGTCTTAGCTGGTTAATTTTTCTGAAATACAGTGGTAAAATTTCAAATTTAAAACTTAAATATCGCATCTATAAAGAGGCACCTGTAACTTAAAAAAGGTACATCATTCTTCGAAACTAAGACAAACCTTTTCCGCGTAATTTTTAGTAGCGTAGATAATATTAAATTGTAACATTTTGAGTAATTGTAATGATATTACTAAATAATGGGGCTAGGGAAATCTTTAACGCTAGATCATATAGGCCCATTAGTTTACTACGCGTCATCTTTAAGCTACTAGAAAAGTTACTCCTTCACCGAATAAACCCATGAAATTAACTTAATTTTCTATTTAGGTCTTAAACTTAATTCCACTTTTTCAATTCCACAAACACAATTTTTCACTCGTCATATTATTGTCCCATTAATTCTGATACAGTCTGTGCATAAATGGTGCAGTTATATTGTTATTGTTAAGCCAAGGTTTTAATATTATTAATTGCGCCTCTGCCGAAAAACAAAGAGACATAACGGTGTTTTATTTCAATGAACCTGTAATACGTTTAAAACGTGTATTTGTTCGCCTCTAAACACATCGCATCTGGTCCCAAAGTAAACATTTACCGTATTCCAAACACCTCCTACGTACCCATTCTCACAGAAATGGTGCGCCACAATGAAATATTACAAAATCCGGAATCTTTACATAATTAGCCACCATTGTTGTACAAAACAATGTTATTATCCGTGGAATGGTATAAACAATTACCAGGTAGGCGTATATTTAATAATTACCAATACACGACGAGAGAATTATTTAATAAACATGAAGGTTGGTTCTGTGTAATGTAAGCAAATATTTAACATTCTATTTTTTGTTGGTGAACGGCCTATAATTAGATTTTAGTGTAGGCGAAATGAATTATGAGTAGGCGTCCGTCGATATTTATTTGCACTAAATTATCCTAAATTTATTTAGCACACTAAGAGTGGATTGGCCTGGATCGGCGTACCGTGTACGGCACTGATGAGAACTAATAAGTTCTAAACAGCTGTCTGTCGTTCTGTTCCCATCTGGGACAGATGTGGAATCCTACCTGTGGCGGGTTTTATTTTTTGAAACCTTGTCTGAATGTTTGATCGCGCAGAAACACGAGAAAGGAGTCGATAATCGGTTTTAGGTATAATTCAATGCCTGGCGGGGCTTTAGCCTGAGGAGTAGTTGTTTCCTATAGCGATTATGTAATAGCCTTGTTATTCGGGAACTACTTGATAACCGCTTGGCGGTTTGGTAGTTCCTTTCTAGATTCCTGACTTACATGTTACTAACACTAAGAAAACAAAGTAAATTAAAAATAACTAACGGCCCTGATGGAATTCCAGGATTTCTATCAAAGTATTATGTGTACGTGTTAGTTGTTAAGCCCTTAACATTTTATTTTAACTTGGCACTAGGTTTAGGTTTAGTTTCCTTTGGAAAACCTCGAAGCTCTGAAATACTTATGTTATTGCCCACCGTACCTCTCCGTAAAGCAGTCAACGTTGGAGTATGGACCTTGGATTGACTTTCTTCCAAAATCTCAATATCCCCTCCAGAGCGATATTTCTCAGCTAGGCTGGATCCAAGAAAAAGAGCCCATACAAGAAAGAGGTATAGCATATCTGTAGAGGTCTCAACCTCTCCTGCACACCATATATCCCTTGTTGGTATTCAAGCTAGTCTTGTTAAGATGGGACTTGAGATAACAGTGTTCTATTAACAACCCTGCAAGTTTCCGGACATTCTCCCTATCACCTTTCAGGAGTTTTGTAGTCCAGTAACTGCTAGGCGTCAAACCCAGCAACAGCTTTGTTTGCCTACATGCCTAGGTCACCGAACAGAAACTAAGACTAGAAGATTCACTCTAAGTTATGCCCACTAAGTTTCCCTACTTACTTCGTCTCGTCGTCCAGCGAGAATTAGCTAACTAGCACGTGGCGCATGTATACCGTTAGTCTCGACACCGAACCGATTATAGCAAGCAAAATATTATACCGGTCGGATTTTAGATTGTGAATTTTATAAATTTTTGAATGACTAAATATGGCGGTGTGTTCTGCTGATGACTGTCATAGTAAAGCAGGATCTAGCGTCCAAAAGATGAGGTAAGTTTGTCGTTAAATTAATACTATATTCAACATCAAATTGCATTGAAACCAGAGCATGTAACGAAAAACCAATTTCAAATTTGAAATCAGCGATAAATATTTTACTAAAATCAACTAACACGTGAACTACATCAGTGTAGCTCCTGCAACAGTAAATGAGAAAAAATCCTCAGTGTAATTAATGCTCTTTAGCAACGACGTAACTGGGTATAGAGGTAAATTTAGCAAAACCTATTTTAACCTGAACAGCATGTGGTAGCTCCCTGTACATGGAACATTCTGATTTATCTAAATATGATCTATATTTAAATTTTACGTTAAAAACTAATAAATTTCATGTCATTATATCATATGTTTTTACTTCATGTCTGTCTTATCTGTCTCGAAACATATAAATACAAATTTCAGCAATTTATATTTTATTAAAATGGCCTCTAAGGTTTAGTTCATGTTGCAACTCACGGCTGATAAAATTTAATGGGTTAAGATGTTAATAATGTAATGGGATATATTAACAAGACGATTCTTCTCAGATAAGTCTGAGAGGAATCCCACAAAGATGAGGAAAATATTTCGCTTGAATATATACCATATGACCAATTTAGGTATCTAATAGTTTTAGTTGACCTTATCTGGTATTTTAATAATGAAATTCTGACTATAAATTAATAACATTAAATATATTCTTTATCACTAACATAAGTTGGAATGGATATTATCTCACGCCGACTTTCACATAACTGAAATAAATTATAACTTTCTGAATGATAAAAGCGGAAACATGTTTAATTTGCCATGTATTATACACGACAAAATTATGACATGTAAGCAGAGGCGTAGATCGTCACACAAAAAGGCTCAATTAATCGAGACCCCAGTCTTATCTTCTCTTCCAACACATAAATATAAAGTTAAATAAAGGCTATTTACATTATCAGCATCTTATTTTAATTATTAAGAAAAAAAATATATATCGTAATTCTGAAAACATTTTGAAATCACTGATTAAATTTAGGGAATAATTATTTTGTAATTATATATATAAACTTTGAAAAGAGTATTATAAATTGTATTTTATGTCTGTTACATTCATATTATATAGGGTAGAAACTACCTAGTGATGTGGATAAAATAATGTTTGGCATTATTTAATAAGATCTATACTTTCAGAGAACTCCCTGAGTTATCAATGAATCTTAAACACAATCTCTTTTCAAATATTTGACAAATTAGGATATTTTTGATTAAAAATGTTGGCAGCCTTCACGTGATCTACACATCCACCTGAATAAACGAGCATCATCAACATTTCTGTTTGATAAGATTCTTTTAAACCGTCTGCATGGATTCTGAAATTAAGTTTATTGATGGTATATATTTAGACCGCACTATGAATTTACATCTATCATCATTTTACCTAGTTGTAAGCTTGTGCACAAATTTAGCCCATTAGTTGTTCATCTAAACCATAAGTATTGTGTTGAAATCAGTTCATCCGAAAGCATTCAATAATACAAAAATATATGGCATTCTCTACTTTAAGGAAAGCATTTATCTACTATGGTTGAAATTTAGAAGACATAACTTTTAGATTCAAAATCATACGAGATCGTTCAAGATCGTATTCGAAAGTCAAATTTCTAAAAAAAAACAAAAAAGAAATTTATTCCATAATTGAAAAGATCCGATAGGACTTGAACCTTGACGAAGTTCTAGTGCAAACTGGAACGGGTGGGTCGGCTTGCGCGTTTTAATGATTTAAGGAGCCGTACCATAGGTTTAACCATAGTGGGGGGGTCCTTATTGAAAAACCAGACTAAGACAAGTCCCTGAAGGAGGGCAGCAGCTCTTTCAGTAGTCATAGTGGCAGAAACCGTGGGGGTTGGTATGGTGCTATGACACACACGACTGCGATGTGGAAGGCAAGAGGAAACCACCACATTATAATCCTCAGAACAGCTAGCAGAAAGCTTATCCTAAATTAATGATGGCGTCTCCTGGGACAAAAAACTCCGGAGGTAAAATAGTCCTCCGTTCGGATCTCCGGGCGAGGACTGTTCCGGGAGACGTGATCGAGTGCAATCATAATAAGAAGTGTAGCATTTCACGAGTCGGAGCGTGGAATGTCAGAAGCATGAGACAGGCAGGGAAGCTAGAAAATCTGAAGATAGAAATGGATAGGTTAGGATTAGATATAGTAGGTATAAGTGAGATGCGCTGGCCGGAAGTAGGAGATTTTTGGAGCGGTGACTATAGGGTAATACACACAGGATCGGTAAATGGAAACGCGGGAGTAGGGATCGTTATGCGGAAGAACGCAGGACAGTGTGTAGATAGCTACCTACAATACAGCGAGAGAGTAATGATGGTTAGGTTAGATTCGAAGCCAGTCGAAACAGTAATAGTGCAAGTATACATGCCTACTTCTAACCACAGCGAGGAAGAGTTAGAAGCCGTTTATTCGGACATAGAGCAGGTAATAGGATTTGTGAAGGGTCATGAAAATTTAATAATAGTAGGAGATTTTAACGCAGTCGTAGGTGAGGGGAAAGAAGGAGAATTTGTAGGGCCTTATGGATTAGGAAACAGAAACGAGAGAGGTAGCAGACTGATAGAATTCTGTGAGAAGCACAAGATGGTAGTCGCGAACACATTGTTCAAGAATCACGTTAGGATGCGGTACACATGGAAAATGCCAGGAGGGATAGACAGGTACCAGATAGACTACATTCTGGTTAGGAAGAGATTTAGAAATCAAGTAAAAGACTGTAAGAGTTATCCAGGAGCAGATGTAGACAGCGATCACAACTTGGTAGTCATGAAAGCTAGATTAAAGTTCAAAAATCTGAAAACCCGGAAGGATAAGAAACGTATAAATGTAGACATATTGAGGGATCAGAATATGAAAGATAAGTTCCAGGAGAAAACAGATCAATTAATAAATAAAACGAGTAAGGACGAAATCAAGAACGCAGAAACTGAGTGGGAGGGTATCAACAATAGTCTAGCTTCCGCGGCTACGGACGTTTTAGGACACGATAAAAGGGAAGCTAGGAAGCCCTGGATAACGGACGAAATCTTAAACTTAATGCAAAAGAGACGAGGCTACAAAAACAGACGAGACGAAGAAGGACTGAAAACGTATAAGGCAATAAAGTGGGAAACCATTAGAAAATGTAGAAAAGCGAAAGAACAATGGATAGAGGAGAAATGCAAAGAAGTAGAAGATAAGTTGCAAGTAGGTAAGACCGGTGAGGCTTACAAAATAATTAAGAGGAACTTCAGGGATGTGGGAACAATAAGTAGAAATGTTAGGAGTCAATCGGGGGACATACTGATAGGAAGAGAGGAGAAAGCGGATAGATGGAAGCAGTACTTAGGAAATTTATACGAGGGTCAGGAATTAGGAGAGATATTAGAGGAAGAATCTAGCATCGATAGGGAAGATGTAGGAAAACCTATATTGAGAGAGGGATTTGAAATAGCACTAAGGGGGCTAAAGAATAATAGAGCGCCGGGTGTAGATAAAATACAGGCGGAAATTTTGAAATGTGCGGGACAGAAAGTAGTAAATAGGATGTTTGAACTGGTAAAATACATATACGAAACGGGCGAGATGCTGGAGGATTATAAGAGGAACATTATCGTTACTATACCGAAAAAGAGAGGAGCCGACAAATGCGAGAACCTTAGAACGATTAGCCTAACTTCCCATGCGTCAAAAATCTTAACTAGAATAGTGCAGAAGAGGATGGAAAATAGAGCGGACGAAATACTAGGAGAAGACCAATTCGGGTTTAGGCGAAATAGGGGAACTCGCGAAGCTATTCTGGCGCTAAGAGTAATGTTAGAGAAAACAATAGAAAAAGGAAAGAACGCTTATATAGGATTTGTAGATTTAGAAAAAGCTTTTGATAACGTAAGATGGGAAAAAATGTTCGAGATACTAAAGAGCGCGGGAATGAAGTATAGAGATAGGAGAGTAGTACACAATCTATACATAGAGCAAACTGCTGTTATAGAAGTAGAAGGGGAAGAAAGGGAAGTAGGTATTAGGAAAGGAGTAAGACAAGGATGTACGCTATCACCACTAATTTTTAATCTGCACATCGAAGAGGCGATTAATGTGGTAAAAGACAGAGTAGATTTCGGGATTAAAGTACAGGGACAGAAACTAAAAATGCTGAGATTTGCGGATGATATAGCAGTATTAGCATCTAGTAAGGAGGAACTAGAATCAGCATTGAACGAAATGGAGGCAGTGTTGACAGAGGAATACGGAATGAGGGTGAATAAAAACAAAACTAAAGTGTTAGTGTGCAGAGGGCGCGAGAGCAGAGCAAAAACGAAAGTACAAATTAATAATGAAAGATTGGAGGAAGTTAAAGACTTCACTTATTTAGGAAGTAAAATAAATTGGGATGGAAGAAGCGATAAAGACATAAAACAAAGAATAGCGCAGGGTCGAGTAGCTTTTAACAAAAAGAAAGCACTTTTATGCTCGGGGGTAATAAACTTAGAAACAAGGAAGAGATTTTTGAAAACATATGTATGGAGCACGGCACTTTACGGCTGCGAAACCTGGACGGTAGGGGAAGCAAGTAGGAAGAAATTAGAAGCTTTTGAGATGTGGTGTTACCGAAGAATGATGAAAATACCATGGACTGATAGGGTTAGAAACGAAGAAGTACTGGAGAAAGTCGGCGAGAAAAGGCGTATGTGGAAAAACTTAAAGAAGAGAAGAGATAGAATGGTAGGCCACTTGCTGAGACATGGGGGAATAGTCCGCGATATTTTGGAGGCAGAAATAGGAGTGAAGAAAGGCAGAGGTAGGCCTAGATTAGACTACTGCTCGCAAATAGTAAGAGATGTAGGTTGTAGCACAATTAGCGAAATGCGTAGGTTAGCACAAGAGAGGAGAAGCTGGAGGTTAGCGTCCAACCAGTCTTAGGACTGATGACCTAATGATGAATTGAAAAGATGGAACAAGCTCTAAAAGAAAGCACTTAGTCGAAGCCAAGGAATTTTTAATACGGACTATAAAAAGTTTTAAATATCTATTAAATCTTCACTTGTATCTACAGTCATGATGAGTACCATCAAAAATACCCCGATTATAAAATAATACTTACATAACAAAGTAATAAGTTAGTATAGAACACTCCATGGTTTCCGAAATAAAAATAAAAATTTCGGTAAGTACATAAATAAATAATAAATTTCTGTAGGTAACGTTAGTTGTTACTCAGATAAATTTTTGTTTCACAAAAAACGTTCTCATTTTAAAATAAAATATATCAAAACCACGCATTATTTTCATAACATTTTCATAGTAAAACTGAGCATCAGTTCAGCTTACATGAAATTTCATTCAGCCATCGAGCAAGTACTATTCCATCGCTAATTTCCAAATAAGAAACTCTCTTATCTTGCTGATAAACGGAACAGTCTACCTGAGCCTAGCCATAAAAACAAGCCATAGTATCTTTTGAAATTTTTGATTTGGCAAATAGCGATGAAATAAACCATACATACAGTTGTATTAACTTACTAACAATTAGTAAGTAATTTTAAGACAAAAAAAGTTCTATTCTGTCACTTTTTTAGATGTGTCACAAGGTATGGCACCAAGTTCTATTATTTAAATTAAAATCAAACCTATATTCATCAGTTGGCCTAGTATTGAAGTCATATTTGACAAATAGATACTTCGCCGTTAAATACAATGAGAAAATAACTCGCATACATCCCATGCAGTCAGGAGTACCTCAAGGTAGCATACTAAAGCCTGTTCTCTATTAAATTTTCATTGCTGACCTGTGTACCACTCCCAGATCATTCACAGCTTCGCTTACAAACACATCAGTTATGGCAACTAGTAAAGTATCCAGGTACGCATCCAATATACTTCAAGAAGCTCTTTTTAATATCCAGATATAAAGGGTGGTCCAACCATAATGCACGATGTTAATTGTGTCACGCCTTAACGTCAAGTTTTTTGCCCAACTTAATTTGACATTTCTTTGTTTCAGTGTTTGACAAATTCAACCATGCAGAGGTACACAATTGAGCAGCGCGTTAAGATTGTTGAAGCCTTTTACGAAAATGGGCGTTCAAATCAAAATGTATTTCGTGCACTTCGTGACTTTTTTGGTCAGTATAATCGACCAAATGTGTCCACAATCGGGAGAATTGTGCGCAAATTTCAGCAAACCGGGTCTGTAGGAAATGTGAAAGCACCTGTGCATGCTCGCCCAGTTCGTTCTGCGGAAAACATTGCTGTTGTTCGCGATAGTGTAGCAGAAGAGCCGTCAACCTCGACTCGTCGTCGTATCCAACAATTGAACATCTCACGAACATCACTGATATTGAATATTGAATAAAGATTAGAATTTACACGCTTACAAGGTTCAATTGACTCAAGAGCTGAAGCCTACTGACCATTTCAAGCGTCGTCAATACGCCGAATGGTTGGTTGAACAGACAGAAGTGAATGGTGACTTTACAAAGAAAATCATCTTCAGCGACGAGGCACACTTTCAACTCAGTGGATTCGTTAACAAGCAGAATTGCAGCATTTGAGCAAATGAGAATCCACGAGTGATTGTTGAAAAGCCAATGCATCCACAAAGAGTGACTGTTTGGTGCGGTTTATGGGCTGGCAGCGCGGCATCATCGGGCCGTACTTCTTCGAAAATGAGGTCGGCCAAGCAGTTACCGTGAATGGTGTTCGCTATTGCGAGATGATAACGGACTTCTTGTGGCCAGAAGTTGAGAATATGGACCTGGACGATATGTGGTTCCAACAGGATGGTGCCACTTGCCAAACAGCCAACGAAACAATGGCACTTTTGCGCGAGAAATTCAATGGCCTTGTTATCTCACGTCGTGGCGATGTTAATTGGCCGCCACGATCATGTGATTTGACACCGTTGGACTTCTTTCTTTGGGGATATTTAAAAGAAAAAGTGTACGTCAATAAGCCAAGAACAATTCAAGAGCTAAAGGATGAGATAATTCGGCACATTAACGACATTGAACCTCAATTATGTCTCAGAGTCATTGAAAATATGGACCATCGGATAGAGGTATACCACCGAAGCCGTGGCGAGCATTTGGCTGATATTTTGTTTCACACATAATTGTCATAGATCCTTCTATCATAATAAAAAATATTAGGATAATTCTCTGAATTTTGTTTTATTTCGTGCATTTTGGTTGTACCACCTTTTAGTTGAAAAATGGCGAATGAGAGTGAACGAATCTAAATCGAAACACATAAAGTTTACCCTCAGGAGAAAATCCTGCCCGAGTGTTAGCTTTAATGGACATCCACAAACAGAGTTCGTCAAATACCTTGGTATGCATATCCACAGAAGACTAAACTCGAGACACCACATCTTTATGTAAAGAAGCCAACTAGATTTAAAATTATTAAAACTTAATCGGAAGAAAATCTTAAGTAATCCTTGGTTAATAAATTAATTAATTATTTATAAAGTCATCCTCAAATCCGTGTAGAATCAGGCTTGCAATAGATTGAAATTCCCTCGCTGCCAGCCTCCTGGACAACTACCAAAAGACACATCGATTGAAGCACTGCGACCTCTTAGATTATGATAAAAAATAAGACTAAGTTTGTAAAATAATACCCTAGATTTAAGCAGATTTAAGCCGCTCAGTTTGCGAGTAGAGTGAGGGGCTAAAAAAATTATATTTGACCCATTAGCAACCCACTAACTACCTGCATTTCTGCATTTAAGTAATTTAAAGACAAACCTCTAAAATCATTGTAAGCTAAGTTACTGTTCTCGTGTATCACACGACCTCAAACTTGATATAATTAGAAATAATTAGTGACGGTCTACGAATAATAATTATATAATCGCAAAGCAAAAAGTAGCAACTACAGGATGTAGGTAAAATATGATAATGCTAGATAGAAAAAAAGACTAAAATTCTACATTTCTAACAATTACATAGATACTTTCCATGCATTTACTTGCACATATGTTTTGATTTCTTGGACGGTGTTAAAGATAAAAACTTAAATTGTTAACGTAAGACATTATTTAGCCGTTATTAACTTGAATGTTCTTAAAATTAATTACACATATTATTAATCTTGAAGTTAATGACGTATTAAAATGGCGAAAGTACAGCACGTAACAAAAACGTGTACCAACATTCATTTCTTCCTAATTAAAATTAAATACAAAATACGTATTACAGGCTTAAATAATAGATGGTTAATTAATTATTCGTACCCAGACTATGTCCTTTTGTTTGGTTGGATGTGAAAGCCGGTACGATGATCTAACAATAATCCATGAATAATGAAAAACAGTAATTGTTTGCGTTAGTGAAGATGCTAGGGAAGCAAATAAAACGTTGATTAAGCTTACACAATGTCTTATTGCTACGACTCAATAATTAATATTTTAAGAAATATTAAGTAACGTGCTATTTTTAATAATAAAATGTCTGAAAGCTATAAATCCTTAGTTTATGGTTTTCAAATGATAGAACTAACATTATGAATGACAAATAAAGATTAGAAGGTTTGATTAATGTACTCGTCGGATATACAATAGTAATAATAATACTGATTTTATTACCCAACAGAACTAACGCAAGATATAAATATTTTAAGGTAACAGTGTTATTATAGTATAGAGATAGGAAAGTAGTACACAATCTATACAAAGAGTAAACTGCTGTTATAGAAGTAGAAGGGGAAAGAAGAGGAGTAGGTATTAGGAAAGAAGTAAGACAAGGCTGTACGCTATCACCACTAATTTTTAATCTGTACATCGAAGAGGCGATTAATGTGGTAAAAGATAGAGTGGATTTCGGGATTAAAGTACAGGGACAGAAACTAAAAATGCTGAGATTCGCGGATGATATAGCAGTATTAGCATCTAGTAAGGAAGAATTAGAATCAGCATTGAACGAAATGGAGGCAGTGTTGACAGAGGAATACGGAATGAGGGTGAATAAAAACAAAACTAAAGTGTTAGTGTGCAGAGGGCGCGAGAGCAGAGCAAAAATGAAAGTACAAATTAATAATGAAAGATTGGAGGAAGCTAAAGACTTCACTTATTTAGGAAGTTAAATAAATTGGGATGGAAGGAGCGATAAAGACATAAAACAAAGAATAGCGCAGGGTCGAGTAGCTTTTAACAAAAAGAAAGCGCTTTTATGCTCGGGGGTAATAAACTTAGAAACAAGGAAGAGATTTTTGAAAACGTATATTGGGGCAGGGCACTATACGATTGCGAAACCTGGACGGTAAAGGAAGCAAGTAGGAAGAAATCAGAAGCTTTTGAGATGTGGTGTAACCGAAGAATAATGAAAATACCGTAGACTGATAGGGTTAGAAACAAAGAAGCATTAGAGAAAGTCGGCGAGAAAAGAGGTATGTGGAAAAACATAAAGAAGAGAAGAGATAGAATGGTAGGCCACTTGCTGAAACATGGGGGAGTAGTCTGCGATATTTTGGAGGCAGAAATAGGAGTGAAGAAAGGCAGAGGTAGGCCTAGATTAGACTACTGTTCGCAAATAGTAAGGGATGTAGGTTGTAGCACAATTAACGAAATACGTAGGTTAGCACAAGATAGGAGAAGCTGGAGGTTAGCGTCCAACCAGTCTTAGGACTGATGACCTCATGATGACGAACAGTATTATTATACGATATCGTGTTTCTAGTTATGAATCCACCAGTTCTGTATGCATTAAAATCCATGTGGTTGATATGCACAGAGAACAATAGTTTATCATCAAAGTACACACCAAGATCCTTAATATTTTCAGAACGTATTAAAACTGCACCACCAAGAGAATAGTCGTAACATATATTAATAGTTGCTTCTTTAACCATTTATAGGATGCTGGTTGATACTTCAACCATTGTTAATTTTCATTTGCCAGTGATATACTGGCTTGATATTCGATCAATTAATTCATGTTCTTCCGCACAGACAGATTCTGGCCGAATATTAGACCACTTATCGGTTCCCGGTCAATAAGCGCTTAACTGGTCGAAATCTTGACCAGTGTCCATTACTACTAATGTACCAAGAAGCACGTGCTTCATGTATTGGTATAAATTAGTGCTGCTTTTGTCGTTATTATAACAAAGAAATACACAAATTTGATGGTAAGTACAATATGTAGCATAGATTTTGATAAACAAAAAATAATCTCAATAAGTTTTATCGGCAGGAAGATATTTCATGTTTCTCACGACCTAAGCTAAAATTGAGTTATTTCACGGTATCGGCCTGTAGAGATGACCAACAACATACTTATGTTTTTCCGTTTACAAATGTATATTTTTCTAAGTTATATGGCAAAATCTGAAACAACTGTATAAACAACAACCCGGGAATAACTGAGATCTAAAAATGCTTCGCTTTGAGACAAAAAAGATAAAAAAAAAATATTAAAACATGCATTATTTTATTTATTTAGTTGGATTTGAATGAGATATGAAAAATAATTTTACCAAAATAAATATACATATTTATCTTTTTAGAGTTATGGATCTAAAAAACAATTCAATTTGAAAACATTGCAAAATATGGATTCTACTGACATATTTGACTTGATTGATGGAATTAATGATAACCAGGCTATCAATTCTGACTTAGGGGGAGACTCAGATGCCGAGGATAACATCGAGACTAATATTTATTTACCGAGCACTAGCCGAGGCAAAAGGTCCTACACCAGTGTGAACAATGAGTTAGATTACGATAGCGATGACTCATAATCAATAGCAGACCCTGACTTTGACCCTAAGCCTAAAAAAAAAAATACTAGTGCAAGATTACTCTCATTCGATGAATATGAGAAACCTCTTGCTAATATACTTCAAACGATACCACCTCCACCCAATCAACAAAAAAGAAACGATTTTCAGTGGAACAAAAAACCATTTTTGCCTCACATTTTCGAAGCAATCACCTTCGTTGAACCATTTGGGCCAAAAGTGGTAGTCGGAGATTCACCTATTGAAATGTTTCTAAAGATTTTTGGAGAATATTTACTCGATGTAACTGTATTTAAATCAAACCGATATGCTTTACAAAAATGCACTTCTCTTGACTTGACCTTAGAAGAACTGAAGGCGTTCCTGGGAGTACTATTACTACTATTGTACTATTTTGTCGACGCCTCAATTTTTAACTGCTATATTCTATATAAGACGAATTTTGCTCAACACCAGCGAAATAATAAACCTTAGTCACACTTACTGTTTAGAAATATTCTTGCCAACCAATTGATTGGAAATTTCTCATCTAGGAAAAAACCAGGTTCTTGGTTGATAGTTGAAAAAAATGAAATGAAGAAACTTGATGGGAGAGCGGTTAGTGTGGAAAATACAATCAGGCTAATGTTGGGGACCATCTACCTGCAAATTCTACATCTCGAAAATGAGCAAGATGTAGCACTGAAAAAGAACCTAAACGAACTAATGTAGAGTGTACTAAATATAAAGTTGCATTATGTATTCCATATTTTGCATTATTCCATAATCGTTAATTTATTAGTCCACACATTACATGTTAGCAACTGTTCTGTTTATTGGTTATACAAAAGTTATATTTTGATTTGTATTTGAAAGATGGTTTGAATATCGACCAATAAATTATATGTTAAATGTTCACCTACTGGTTGAAATATCGACCTACTTAAAAAATATGACAGGTATTTTTGTTTTGTGTCATATTTTCTATTTTCTTAGTTTAGTTATAAATAAAAAAATTTGTAAGTTGGAATATCACAATTTAATTTTTTTGTAATTTGTTCTATAAAGTTAATGTATCCGAGCAAACTTTACATTTATTTATTTTTATTGACACCTTGATCTTCGAATGCTACAACACGGTAAGGTCGATAGGTTTTTGCAACCTCAAGTGATCATCTAACAGGTTATATTTGAAAATAACTTTAAGTCATAGGCAAAAAGAAAATGATGCGACGTAAGCGTTAAAGACAAATCGTTAATAAAGAATATAAAGAATAGTAGTACCAGATTTGAGCCTTGAGGTTACACCAGAAGACGCTAAGAAAGTCAATTAAAGGTATTATACGAAACAAATAATATACGCCTGGATAAATACGATTTTACTAAGTGAAGAAGATTGCTACTGAATCTAAATTTTAATTTTGGAATTAGTATATTATGCTTCAACTTTTCAAAAACAAAAGCAAGAATATATACACAAAACTATTAACAAATACTACATATTATTACTATAAGACGTTACCCTTATGTAAGAGAAATATGTAATCTTTCGGTGTAGATTAGTAGAAATTGGTCTCATGTTTTTATTATTTTTTTTTAGTCATTATTTGCTGAATATTATACTTGTAGTCTGTATTATACACTGTGTCTTCATCTAATATATTTTCCAACTATAAACAATCTAAATGCTATAAAATGCACAGTTTATGTACCAAGTAGCAAATGTTAAAAATATATAACTTTCTTTATTACTCTGTATAACAAATATTTATATTATAATAACTACTGAACTGTAACATATGTGCTGCAACACCCCGTATAATTGTTAATTTAACAGTTATATCACATATGACGATTTTTTAGCACCTTGTGTAATAGATATCTCTGATATATCAACTAGTGATATAACAATATGTGTAACGTGCAGAATTTCTACCAAAATCTGTCTCATATTATCATAAAATCAGTTATTTTGAAGCACTTCCTAGCAATTATACGACTTTTAGGACCTACTTCAAATCTTAGGCACTGAATCATTATAGTAATTCTCTCCTAGTAGATGGGTCTCATTTATTTCGCAATATTATGGAATCTAAATTGTTCCCGATTGTATAATTTCCAATTAGACTTTATAATTTCTTAATATTATTCCACGCTGTTATTCAATGTATATATAGAAACTATTTATTTATATACAGCAACTTTATAAAGCAGCCACACATGATGTCACAATATCTGGCAAAATTGAATCGATTCGTGACCTGCCAAATTATTTATGTGTTGCGTTGTTTATTTTAGTTTTGCTGAATAATAATGCAAAAAAGAGGTGGTTTTATCAAGGTAAACTGAATATAATTTACAACATTTTATCTGCGACTTGATGAAATATTAAAGCAATATGTTTCAAAAATCAAAGATATATATATATGTGCCTTTTAAGTATTTCGTATTCATTTTTCCCTGAAACACGAAAATACATAGAATTTTCGTGTTTGATTTCAGTGAATTTTTATCCAAGTGAAGTTTGATTTTTATAATATTCATGAGCATAGTGAACAATTAAAACCATTTAAGGTAATTTAGCGAAGTGAAAAAGAGATTTGTCTGTGTTATACATAAATATAATTTGTATAATGGATCTTTGCGCGTGTATCAATTTAGTGACGACGCACGGATCACAATCTACACCACTCGCAATTGTTACTGATATTCCATAGTTACCAGCACGTATGTCTAGCGACATATGTTTCGACCAACTACGTAGGGCACAAACAGTTAATAATTTGCCGAACAAAATGCAATTATGAAGTCAAGTCTTAGCTTTATTATATAATTTGATTCATTGGCGTCTCAATATTCATCCAATAGCTTAGATGCCACTAAATAGCTGCCACTAGCATTGTTAGGTTTCAACGCACCAATTAAATAAAATACCAATTTTAAGGTAATGCGTCAGTTGCTTCGCACAAAATTTTCCCCAACCTTGTTGCGAATGTTTTGTAATATGTGTAGGGTTCTTTAGTTTATATAATGGAGTACTAATTGTCAAAAATGCTACCGCGAGGTCATAGAAAAATATAGTGTCATCGCTATCGTGACCGCTAGATGAAGCACGACCTTTTACAGGTCTTGTTACATTATTTTTTTATCTTGTTACATTACATAGATCTTTGCGCGTGTTTCAATCAACTACGTACGACATAGATAGTTAATAATTTTCCGAACAAAATTCAATTATGAAGTCACGTCTTAGCTTTATTGTATAATTTGATTCATTGGCGTCTCACTATTTCTGTAAATTTTATTTCATTTTTGTTGAATTTATTTTATTTATTTTGATGGAAATATCACTTCTATTGAATATTTTTGTGGAGAATCTTTTAATTACTCTATCATAGGTTCACGTATTTGTATTGTAGTAACTGTTTCTAATCCTACAATGTATTTTCAGCACGACACTGTTCAAAAATGTCAATTGATTGATTCATATGTTACCTGTGACGCACACGCAAAGAATCATTATACAAACCATAAGTGTGTTGCGAAGAGAAACTAATTAAAGGTTCATTGGGACTCTGCCAGGTAAGTAAATTACATTAATAAGATTTAAAAATAACTACGAGTTAGCCGAACCCGACTATTTTTAGTAAAGTAATATAAAAAATTATATTGAATCAACATCTAAACCTTTAATAATAAACAAAAATAATATATTTTAAGTATTATTTAAAATACTAAAACTGTAAAAAAGCAATATTATGTCTGATTACATTGATCCCGTTGTCTGTATGTTTATTTTGTATTCATAATTAAAGCCGCTCTATGTTCTTAGTGGGGTGACGCCATCACATATGTGCGTAGTGCGCACATATTTGTGCGTATCACATATACGCACTGCTTACACTTGGGTATGGTGAGTAGGTGAATCAGCATCTCAGCTTGATCGATCGACTACCACAGTACTTAAACGCCTGTTTTTTTGTGCACTATGCACACTGATACGAGAGTTTTTTGTGTAGAGCTAAAAACAACCACTTGAAATGTTATATGGGAATTTACAGGCCTAAAATACGATAGTTCAAAACTGATATAATTAGTTTGCGATAAACCTTTTTTGTGCTAGAACACAACGTACTGTAGAAAACATGTAAACAGCACATATCACACTGTTTCCTAAAATGGGGTTTAGCGATAATATCAAGTATCGCGTTTAATAGGCTATGAAAATTTAAGAACATAATGGCATTAAAACAAACAAAACATTACGAAATGGTTTTCCGGTATTTTAGTGAATTGAAGTGAACAGCAAGTTTTATTTTAAATCGAAAATTTATGTAAAATGTCTGGTTTTTACCCTAGGAATACTTGAATTAAAATGTAAAGACACCCTTTTAATTTATGCTAATTGTCAACAAAATGAAATTTAAGCAACGTGTTTTACTATATAATTAAATTACTACGTAAACTTGCAGTTAAAATCAACATTTTGCCATTTATAATATGTACAATGAAATCCGTTAAACGATCACATTCATTGTTACTAGCTATTAAACGATTACAAAAATTTATTGTCGAAGCAAGCAATGACGAGGCTGGTGCTAAATTCGTTTGAAAAAATTCAATTTTTAAAAATTTAAGTGTTCGTGTTTGTGACAGATAGTACCGCAACTTTACGTACTACAGACTGTTGTCTTAAGCAAGGGTATAGTAACTTCTTACTAATTACGTATAAACTTCATATATTACATCTTGTAATTGAAGATATTATTCAAGCGTAAGTAGATTAGTGTCATCTAGAAAATCAGTGTTTCTCAAATCTCCTAAACGTATTCGAGAATGTCACAGACACTGTTTTTACAGCGTTTTATAAATTATAACGTATAATTAAGTGTTTATTATTATTACTTATTCGCATGACTGATTTTATTTTAGTTGAATTATTAGAGAAATTTGCAAAGCTGAGAAGGTGACGCCTCTGGTACTCTGACAAAACGAGCGGCTGTATTCATAATATTTATTTTGACTAGCCCAATGTCTAAAATAGGAGATGTATTCCATATTTCACAAACATTAACATGCTAAATTAAATAATAACAGATAATACCTTTTTTTCTTCATCCACAAACAATATTTTGTGCAGCTATGACTATCATTTGGACCTGACGACCGACATTCTGCTCTTACCTGTTGAAATAAAAAGAATAAGAGAAAAGTTTTCAATTGGAAATAAACATAAATATTGTGATAAAATTAAAATATTGCGGATTATTCTGTTTGTGAATATTTCTAAAATATGGGTAAAAACACTCAGATATTACTAGAATTCGTAGAATTGAAATAAATACGTTACAAGTATGTATGTCACTAAAATTGTTCTAAAGTAGCCAAAAAACATTTTTAAATATAATCAGTTACATGTTAAGAGTTTTTATACAATGGAAAAGCACAGTTTCATACAGCCACAAAAAATCTAAAATATAATAAATGCGTTATTTAAAAATAAACTGGGTATTTACTTGTATATTATTTATAATCAAATACATAAATACGTCTATGTTCTACTTACGTCAAACAAATTAACATCATGGAGCGATGTATTTATTTACGCGAAACAAAAAATGAAATTTCTCCAGTTTATTATTACATTAACATACGCATTGAAGTGAAAAAAGAAACACGATTACTCAAATATCGTTTGAACAGCGTTTACTAGCTACTAATTGCACTAATTATGATTTTTTACGGTATTTAGTTGCGAAGGTTAACGAAAGTAAATAAACTTATTAAACAATTTGAATTATTTATTGCATGGTCTGATAGATGTACGCATAATAAACAGGTAATAAATAATAATGAAGGAATAAATAAAATTCCGTAAAAGTCGCTCCCTAGTTGCATTCATTGCACTTTGCAGATATTAATCCTTTCAACGATGATGATGAAGATGATGATGATAATGAAAATATGACTGGACTAGATTTTGCATATGATCTGTAGCTAAAAAATGTTAGACATATAATTAAAATATCATCATTAGATACAACACATACATATACTACGTGACATCAATACAACTATAATAAACATATTTTAATTGATGTTCTAACAGGAAATATATGATTATTATCTCTGAGTTAAAACAAAATTGGAATTACCACTACCAGCAGTCAACCGTGGTAAAAGTATTAACTGTTCAAGATTTTGTCAGTGGTTCTTTGTACAGTACTGAATATGTATACAGAGTTTCGTAAATAAATATCAATTCCTTTTAGGTGTTGCATTTTAAATATCATTGGATGTGCACTGTAAGATGTACATCAACTGGTGAGCCCACTTTGATACTACATGCTTTGTACATCTAGGCTATTATCAGAGATAGAGAAACAGTTAATGAGGGAAATTTTTAAGTATTTCATTTGTATTTTCACTATATTATCCAATTTTCCAAAACTATTTTCGTTTTATAAATAATTCCAAAACAAAACTAGGATGATGCATCTTCAACAATGCCTCATATCTCTTTAATGGGAAATGTGGCGACACTTTAGCAAGAAAATTCCTAGATGAAATTAACACATAAAAAAATTTTCATTGTTTCTTATAATTTTTGGAAAGGCTTAAATCCTTAAGCAATTTATGTAGGTATCCAAGGATCTCCTCTATAACTATTGATAAACAATTGCGATTATTTGACAAATAAAAAGTGAACGCTAGTGATTTTTTTAATTTAACTCTTTCAGGACGGCTGCCTCGTATGTGTGTGTGACATAAAAAAATTGTCTGTACAGACGGGTGTCACATATATATGGCACTATACCATCCGTTTTTCAAACTAGTGACAGAACGTATAAGACACATTTTAGATTGTTACTTGCCAGAGGGTCGAGTGTCATAACGTGTAAGCTCATTTTTGCTTAGCAAATAACCGGCCGTCATAGCGGTGTGACGCTGTCTATAATTTATGACAACCGGCAACGTGGCATATCAAGGAAATCGAATGCGAGCACGTGGAATGTATTGGCCTGAAAAGCCAGTTTGTTAGTGTCGAGCGCCAGTACATAATACCAGGTCAGACACAGAGCACGCGGGCCCTTCTAGAAGGTCAGGGCGACCTAGAAGACCAAAAATTATGCACGATTACTGTGGTCTTACAGATGATGAAGTGAGGAACATACTTGAGTGTGTGGAGCAAGAAAATTTATATCTTTCTGAGAAAGAACTATTTCAAGACAGTGGTAGTGAGTACCAAATAGAATCTGATAGCGAGAGTGAGATTTCCTTGGAAGGTTCTGAAGAAGAGGATTTAGAAGAACAAAAGGAAAACCGTGTCAGTGATGAAGATCAAAATGAATCTCACGAGTTAAATGAATCTGACGTGACTGAGCAAACCGATGATGTTTTGAAATGGGAAACAAAGAATTTACCCCCACAGTATTTCGATTTTGATAATAGTAATGGTAGGGTCATAAATGAGAATCTTGAGCAATTCATCTGAATTAGACTACTTTTTGGCTTTCTTTGATGAAGAGATCGTCAATGTGATTATTGAAAACACTAACCTCTACGCTAAGCAACAAAATGCAAGTATGTGGAGATATATTGACAAGAGAGATTTGTTTATTTTTATAGCTCTTACACTTTTGATGCCACATGAAAAAAAGTCAGATATAAGAAGTTATTGGAGCACAGATTATTTGATTTCGACGCCCTTTTTTAGAGAAGCAATGTCCCGTGATAGATACTTGCAAATACTAAGAAATTTGCACTTTCAAAATAGTGAAATGCAAGTGCCGCCAAATAATCGGTTACATAAAATGGGACCTATACTCGAACTATTTCAAAGAAACTTTGAACGTCAATTTTATCCTTTCCAAGACGTTGTGATTGACGAAAGTCTACTATTATTCAAAGGTAGACTTCAGTTTAAACAGTATATAAGAACTAAACGCCATCGCTTTGGCATAAAGTTGTTTGTATTGTGCGATTGTAAAACGGCCTACATTTTGAATTTCATTGTGTATATTGGAAAAGAGAGTGAAAAATCGGTAAATCAAGAGGGATTTGGTTTATCTGGTGCAAGTAGTAGTAAAACTTTTGAAGCCTTACCTAAATAAAGGGCATTCCTTTTACAGTGATAATTACTACACAAGTCCCCCATTATCAACGTATCCACATAAACATTAAACCAATTCTTGTGGAACGGTGCGCTCAAACAGAAAAAAGTTGCCGAAGTTTGAAAAAAAGTTAAAAAAGGGAGAAACTGAATTTAGGAGCAGGGAACATATGTTAGCTATAAAATGGAAGGACCGCAGAGAAATGTTTATGCTTTCAACTATTCATGAAAATAAGATGGTTACTCTCCGTAAGAAAGACCGAATCACTGGTGAAAACATAAAGAAGCCTCTTTGTGTAGTAGATTACAATAACAAAATGGGAGCAGTGGATAAAACAGACATGATGATCAGCTCACTTAATTGCAAACGTCAAACCATAAAATGGTATAAGAAACTTTTTATGCATATATTGGATCTTTGTCTCTTGAATGCTCATGCTTTGTACTTCGTACTTGTAACTCAACATGAGAAGAAGGTATCCTAAGTATCCATATCCTAAGTTTCATTTGGAAATTATTCATCAGTTGCTTGATAGGTGAATACTTTTTCTCACTTCATACTTTTCATTACACAAAAATAATCATTTTTTATATTTATTTGGTTTTATGTATCCGCCAAAGGAGAAACAAAAAGCACCTTACGACTATGGGCTTGTGAGGCTAAATGCGAGGCACTTTCCAGCCGAGGTTCCACGTAAAGAGGGAAGGCCACAATTTCGGAGATGCAAAGTTTGCTCCCATACTACAACGCGGAAAAAAAAGAGAGAAAAAACACAATATACATGTGCACCGCTTGTGACGTTGGGTTGTGCGTTACACCATGCTTTCAAATCTACCACGAAGAAGCCAACTTCTGAGGAGTTTATAAGAATTATTATTGTGTTTGACAAGTTGTTTTTTTCTTAGTAACTCAAGTTAGTTTCTTAGTTTTGGATATAGCTGTTTGCTAAGTGGCATACCTTTTGTTATATTTTTATTACTATTACTTTTATTACTTTCTCTGTTTCTTTCTATTACATAATTTTAAAATACACTTTGTTGTTTCAATAAATAAATCTCGAAATAAATGTTCTTTCTTTTCACCTCCCAGAAAAATACATTTCTAAAGTCTCACATATGTGTGACACTCGTCCGTGTGACATCCAAAAAATCCCCGCCCAGGTGGCAATAAAATGCTGTGGGGTCGCCGTCCTGAAAGGGTTAATATCATCAAGTGAACGAATTACTTTGTACAGTACAGTTAGAGTAGAAGAAATGAATCGTTCACGCAACTTAAGGGAAAAGATGAAGCAGTGAAAATAGTAACTCTGGTTAACGACGAATATAGCCAGCGAGATGTAGCTAATTAATTTATTAGGCGTTAGACAATCAACAACTAGTGGAACAGTTAAACGTTTCAATGAACTTAGAAGTTACTGTAGAACTCCAGGATAAGGTTGTAAGAAGTCTACAGATGCAAGAGATGGGCGATATATTATGCAAGTCGCCTTAACTTACAGGCATTCTAGAGAATTCTTAATAAAGGAGAATTGAACAGTAGATAGCCAGCTATTGCACCATTGCTCACGAAAGAACATATAGTTACTAGACTGCGTTTTTCAGAAGAAACAAATAAATTGGATCATTGATGACTAGAAGCAAGTTTTATATTCAGACGAAACAATAGTAAATCCTAATTACCAGATGAACATCAACGACTCTGTCGGAGGTCAGGGGAGACTTTTGCTACCTGCAATATATCTCCAGAGATCCCGTTTTTTGGTGGATCAATAATCGATCAAGTAATGTTTTGGGGAGGAAATTTTAATGTAATGTTTCGATGGTCGCATGGATTTTGTTCCTACATGGGGGAGATACATGAATGCACATTTCTACGCAGAAAACATCGTGGTAGATAGAATATGTGATGCATTTGTTCCGTTTGCCGGGAGCACTTTCATTTGTATTTAAGGTAATGCTTGGCCTCACGTTGCTAGAGAGAGACTGGACTACCTTCGATTTGTGAATATTCCAACTATGGACTGGCCATAAAGAACCCAAATATGAACCCCATACACTAAAACGATCAGTTAGGCTCCACATACCTGCCTCTATGATTATTAGGGAACTCGAACAAGTAGTTCTTGTCGAATAGGAGAATATTCCTCAGGAAACCATTCACCATTTGGTCAATAGCATGTTCAGACGAAATGAAGCTGTTATAAGAGCTAGAGAAGTATCTACATCCTATTGAATTACTTACAGACGTATCGTAAATCTTATCATTTAATTTCACTTATTTTTTTTTAATTTTTCATTAATTCTGTTTTCATTGTATTTGACATTACTGTTCCTTTCTGTTGTTTACTCATGTTTTTACTTGATAATACCATTCTAATCTGTTAAACATTAGTTGAAGTCATTCAATTATAATATCACGTAGGTACTGTGATTTAAATCTTCGAAAAAATAAAAGTAATAATTTTCTCAAAAAATAAAACCCGCCACAGGTAGGATTCGACATTTGTCCCGGATCAGAACCGAACGACATACAGCTGTTTCGAACTTGTTAGTTCTCATCAGTGCCGTACACGGTACGCCGATTCAGGACAAATGGCGAATGAACTTTATGGCGTATACATCTTTATAGATACGATCTCTGTCAGTAACATATAAGTCGGAAATCGAGAAAGGAACCACCAAGCCGCCAAGCGGCTATCAAGTAGTTCCCGAATAGCAAAGCTATTACATAATCGCTCTAGGAAACAACTACTCCTCGGGCTGAAGCCCCGTCAGGCATTGAATTATACCCCTCGGTCGAGGATCGCTTCTGGGTATAACTCAATGCCTGGTGGTTCCTTTCTTGATTTCCCACTTATATGTTACTGAAAAAGTAATAATGTAATGCAAGTTTTTCTCATGCATTTTGTCGGGGAGTTTATATTCTTAAGGCGATTTCTAAAGGGCTTTTAACTGTATTAAAAAAAATTATAGTGCTTATTACTGTTACCTTTTGACGATTTCTTGTTAATAGATTAAACATTTCTTTCTAACATACTTATTTCATGGACTACCTTTGAAAAAATTAAATTCAATTTACAACCCCAATCCTATAATTTGTAATATCATGTAATATATCATTGAAAGGAGAATAAAAAATCGAATCGTAGAGGAATCTAATATAAGGTATATATGAAAAACAAAAATTAATGTCATTTTCTCAGAAACAAAGGACTGTAGATTCTTTTAATACAACTAAAAGTGCATTCAAAGAGATATTAAGAATGCACTTGCTGAAAGGTCGTCAAATCTCCATTTGAAAAAGATATGAGACATTGTTGAAAATGTATCATCCTATTTTTTGCAATTATTTAAAAAACGAAAATGGTTAGGTAAAATTCGAAAATGCAGTGAAAAGACAAATAAAATTCTATCTCTATCTCTATATCTGACAACACCCGAGATAGCAAGGCATGCAGCACCAAAGTGGGCCACACTGTATACTTTCTCAAATTCTTTCACATTCTATACTTTCCTCATTCCTGCACTATTATGATGATTTGCATTTTATTGAATTATTAGTATAGAAATATAATTCGAAAATATGGCACTGTTAATTAAGCAATGAATTAATTTACAAAAAATATACGTACACTATTAATATTATAACACAATTTGTCATAATATGAAGAAAAGAAATAGTTACACGTATATTTACGATTTACATAGAACAGTTAGTTAGTTAGTTAGTTAAAATATGAATTACATAATACCCAGATAGTGTGATAAATGATCTTAATAACAAAACGTGAAAAGCTATTACGAGTATAAAATATTCTAAAGAAGAATTATCTTATGTTTCATCTATTTCGAAGCAAAATTATCTTAATTGTCTTCGCACACCTAGCACACCAATTCTTCAGTTCAAATTATATTATTAATAATAGAGATCGTTCAACGACTGAGGAAAGACATTAACAAGAGAAATTGAAGTCAACATAAATAATTAAATAATGCAAGTAATTATTTAGCTATTTGATCTATTATGTAAAATTTATTCTGTAGGAGAAACACGATATTTGAATTTTTTTTATTAAAATTTATTCGATTGTAACAAAATATAGTCACGTACTGCGATATCTTGTTAAAGATTTAGTATTACTCCTATATTCACCTCATCAACTGTTACAGTAGAATACTCTCTGTTAAGTTTTCTTTATTATGGTTAATATTAAATGAAAAGTACCTACTCTGTATATGGGTAATCCCACACTAACATATATGAACTTTTCCTTTCAGCAATACTAGTTAATGCAATTAGCTGTTGTTTACTAAATACGTAAAATTAATAGTTATGGAAGAAATTAGAAAACTTGCTAAAGAACTTTTAACAAAGTCCTTTTCGTGTTCATCCTATTTAGTGAAAGTCTTGCATTCCTCTAATTCAGTTGTTTTTGTCTTATAGGAAATTGAAAGGGTTATTTTCTGCAACAAAATATACCGCGTACCATGACACTCAAATACGAGTACATGGAAATATTCAAAGAAGAAATGTTCCTTAATGATCTTGAAGATTTGTTCATCAATATTGTTCACGCGCATGTGAAGGAAAAATTAAATGTTCGATAAACTACAAAAGGAAGACGAATACTATTGTGCATAAAATAAAATACAATGCTCAATATACTCAATAAAAAGGTTTATTGATACAGTCGAATATTACCTCAATAAATCTCAGAATATCATGTTAAATATAAATATGTTAAATATAAATACATTTACATGCCACATACAAATAAATATTATATCTAAGAACATACTTCAGAAGACAGTCTTCCCACAAAGAAGTTAGCAAGACTAATATAAAAAATTCAGAATGTCGAATATAACATGTTATTAGATTCTATTTAACCATCATATTGATTTGTTCAATCAATAAATATATGAAGGGTACAGGGGAAGAAGGCGGTTTATCAAAGATTGTAAATATTGCAGGAGAGAATTTTTAGTAGCTTCAGATCATGTCATTTTCGGATGGCTTTTTGCTATGTGGGAATGTTAAGTATAATTTTTTATTAGTTTATTAATAATTATCCTTAAGAAGATAATTTGTCCAAAGCCTTATTTTTGAGAAAACGTCGAATTTTTAGGTTGATGTAAAAATAAAATAGACAAGAATGAGGTATGTCAACATAATTTATTTTATGAAAAATAAACATACCGAAAGAAATACATTTGTTAAAAGGATTTTTTTATGTACCATTGGTACATAAAGTTGGTACAACTGCTATTTTTGCACTCAGTTGTATGTATCTGTAATTCAAAGTTTTCTGGGAAATCACAAGGCAAATAACTACCAAGAACTACTATATAAAATGTTAAAATGTTTTGAAGAATTGACCCTTAAATTCCTGGCAACAAATTGACTGTTCCCCAGTGTTATATATATATATATATATATATATATATATATATATATATATATATATATATATATACAGGCTGTCTCCTAAAAAACGCCGCAAGCCATAACTCCGTTATTTATAATCTGATTTAAAAAAACAAAAAATCAAATAAAATGGCTCTAAATACACTCTAGAGTGAGCATATCGCAGTGTTTTTAAACTTTTTTTTTTTAAACGATAGTCAACTTTTTTTCAAATGGCAATATATTTTTTTTTATTTACTATTGTGCAAATTTCTTTTCTGAATCCAACAATGTATAACAGATGGACTTTTGTGAAACATTTGTCACAGAAAAATGGTGAAAATATTCGCCGATACCGCAATAGGCGCCCAGTCGCTTAATTGATGACAAATTTATTTTGACTAATCGTCTGTGCCGTGGAAAACAAAAAAAAATGCAACAAAGCGAATAAAACCCAGAACAGAATTAGAATTTAATTATAAAAGAAACATTACATGAAGATCAATTAAAAACAAGTTGATTAAATACATGCAAAGATAAACACGAAACTACATTAAACAAAGTTAAACAGCATTAAACACGAAATACATTAAACGAAGTGCAACAAAGTTTAACTCGAAACAACTAAAGAAACAAATTAGCAAATCAAATACAGTTACAAACCTACAAGTGCTGCTCAAATTGGTTACCTGCACAATCAAGACATACCTGGCATCTACTGAATGCTGCATTGGTCGCATTCAATATAATATTGTTGGGTATTTCGCGACACGCACGTATAATTCCTTGCCTCAGAATTTCTTCATTTTCTGGTCGGGTTAAATTGACATGATTTTGAAGATAACCCCACAACCAAAAATCAAATGGAGTAAGACCTGAAGAACGGGCAGGCCATCGAATTGGTCCATCAGTTCCTATCCACCTTTCATTAAATGTGGGGTTTAACCAATTATTATTCATTCTGGCATTATGAGGGGTAGCCCCATCTTGCTGGAAATAAATTCTATTGAGTTCTGCAATAGGTAGTTCATCTAAAAAATTCAGAAGTTGTTCTGTCAATATTTGATAATACTTTTCTTGATTTAGGGTGCTGTCTATGAAAAATGGTCCAATCAATCTATTACCCAAAATGCCACACCACACATTAATACTAAACTTTCGCTGAATATTAGTTTCGACGATAATCCTTGGGTTTTCTTAGCTCCAATGTCGGCGGATATCTCTATTAAAAATACCATTGACACTAAATGTATATTCGTCTGACCAAATAATCTTAGTGTGGAAACTCGTCGCATTAAATTTAAATACAAATGGCAAAATTGTTGTCTTCGTTCTCTATCGTTTTCCTCTAATGCCTGTACTTTTTGAGGTATGTATGGCTTAAATTTGTGCTTTTTCAATATTGAATTCACAGTTCGTTTTGAAGCTCCAATATTATTTGAAATTTCCCGAATGGAGGTTCTTGGGTTTTCTTCAACATTAAGAAGAACATTGAGCTCCGTGTTTTCATTAAATTCGCGTTCTTCTCGTTTCGGTTTCTTAAATGCCCCATAGTTTCTTAAATTTTCTTCAAGTCTCCCAAACTTACGTGATTCTGAAACTTCTCTATGAGGAAACCGCTCTCTATAAAGGCGGACTGCTGCACCACGATTCTGATTAAACGGAAAGTATACCTGAATCATATCCGTCAATATTTGATTATTATCCATACTGCACAGTTGGATAATATATTTCGCAAAAAATAACTTACTGTAATGACACTATGACATACAAAAGCAAAATAATGTAGAAAACTGGGATGCGGAAGTTGAAATGACATTTACTCGATTTGTTGTATTATTTTTTGTTTTAAACGGTACAGACGATTAGTCAAAATACGTTTGTTATCAATTAAGCGACCGGGCGCCTATTGCGGTATCGGCGAATATTTTCACCATTTTTCTGTGACAAATGTTTCACAAAAGTTCATTTGTTATACATTGTTGGATTCAGAAAAGATATCTGCACAATAGTAAGTAAAAATAAACTCTATTGTCATTAAAAAAAAAAATGACTATATATTTTCAAAAAAAAAAAGTTTAAAGACAGTGCGGTGTGCTCACTCTAGAGTGTATTTAGAGCCATTTCATTTTGTTTTTTAAAATCAGATTATAAATAACGGAGTTATGGCTTGCGGCGTCTTTTAGGAGATACCCCGTATATATATATATATATATATATATATATATATATATATATATATATATATATATATATACGTATATATATATATATATATATATATATATATATATATATATATATATATATATTATACATATTCATCGCAAAATATATAGAGAATAATTTATAGATTATCTATAATGGTGTATAGTTTATTTCATAGCTATTTGTCAAATTAAAAATCTCAAAACATGCCGTGGCTTGCTTTTATGGCTAGGGTCAGGTAGACTGTTCCGTTTATCGGCAAGATAAGAGAGTTATTTATTTGGCAAATAGCAATGAAATAGTATAAGCATATCCATTTAGGTACTGGGATGTAACAACTCTTTTTTCAATTACAAGCTAAATATTTCATATTTTTAAAACAAAAAACATTCCTCATGATCAAATGTTACATATTCTATCCTTGTTTGTGTATATTTATAAGCAAGGATTCTATAACATACTCGAGGCGTCCAAGGAGGATTAACATAGTCTATAATTTCAGTATAATAAGCCAGCTTCATACATTTTAATATTACCCGTAATTTAGTTAACCAATTTCGAAATCACGATCGAATATTTATAGGATTCATGATGTAATAACACATTACCAAAGAAGATTTAAACATACGATCTTGACCGAACACCTTTCTCCAATTTTTTATCGCCATAATGAGTTAACTCCTCGTGTACATCTTTTTATAAACATGAATACATTCACAAAAAAATAACCGTGTATATACCTCAGACGGCAGACTACTTCCTCATATGAAACGACTGAGGATTTCTATGACATTAAGAAGCTATTTTATTACTTCTGATTATGCAACAGGCAATTTATTTTATTTGTAAAATCAACATTGGCAAACGTAGTCAAAGGTTTTGTATTATTTATTTTACAATCTGGATAATTTCGAAATAAAGTACCGAAGGCACCCAAGTTCTAACTCACTGACGCGGTCGAATACTTATATACGTTAAAAAATGTATATTACTGAAAACCACATCCATATTTTCATGTCCACTGTAAGTAAATGGTACACAAAACATCAAAATAGTTTATAGTAAAATTATAACCTATAAGTTTTTAGTCGAATACCTTTGGATAAATTCTTTCATGTGCGACGTTTTGCAAAACAGGCAACCTTGACGGACTTATTTTCATTTGCTAATACTAACAGAATAAGTAGCTGTCAATAACGTTAGATATTGATTACGTACCTCTGTGGCTTCATTAATCATTACTTATAAAAGTCAATATTTGAACTTGACGTGCCTGAAACTTTGCGTAATATGCAATATATTTTGAAATTTAAACAATTAATTGTACAAATTAATAATGAAATATTGGAGGAAGTTAAAGACTTCACTTATTTAGAAAGTAAAATAAATTGGGATGGAAGAAGCGATAAAGATATAAAACAAAGAATAACGCAGGGTCGAGTTGCTTTTAACAAAAAAAGCACTTTTATGTTCGGGGGTAATAAACTTAGAAACAAGGAAGAGATTTTTGAAAACGTATGTATGGAGCACGGCACTATACGGTTGCAAAACCTGGACGGTAGGGGAAGCAAGTAGGAAGAAATTAGAAGCTTTTGAGATGTGGTGTTAACAAAGAATGATGAAAATACCGGCGAGAAAAGAAGTATGTGGAAAAACATAAAGAAGAGAAGAGATAGAATGATAGGCCACTTTCTGAGACATGGGGGAATAGTCCGCGATATTTTGGAGGCAGAAATAGGAGTGAAGAAAGGCAGAGGTAGGCCTAGATTAGACTACTGCTTGCAAATAGTAAGGGATGTAGTTTATAGCACAATTAGCGAAATGCGTAGGTTAGCACAAGATAGGAGAAGCTGGAGGTTAGCGTTCAACTAGTCTTAGGACTGATGACCTCATGATGATGAATTGTTATGCGTATTATAAATCTATTTTAGTAAAATACTACAGCTTCTGACTATACCAATTTTTGTTTTCAGTATCATTTTTATTCCTTTTGAATGTAGTTGTGAGAAAATTATGTTTCACTTATTTTAAAGAAATGATTATTAATGTAATATGTTACTATAATGTTAATTATCCCATTAAAACTATTATTACAGGAAAATCTTATAGTAGATTACATAATGACAGTGTCTAGACAGTCTTTACCAGGCACTAAAATGTTTTTACCCTACACTGGGTATTTTGTTTTTAATAGAATTAGATCTTGAAAATTGTATTTTAACAGTTATATGGCATAACGCAATTTCAAATATATTTCTTGTCATTTTATTTGCGTTTCTAACAAGCGTACTCTTTCTATTATTCATCAGCTATATTTTACTTGCTTTGTATTTCCTGACATTTATACATATTGAAAAATTTGATTGAAAAAAAAATGTTATACAATAGAATCTCCACTAGATGTAAGCTAATAAATTTTTCCCTAAAAAGAAAACTACGATGGATCTATTTTTTACATTAGATCCAGTGGATACCCGTCTAGATACGCTTAGTATGTCTTAATTATTTATAATAATAATTCTAATAAATTGCCACCTACTATTGCACAGAACTGATATAATCCCATATAAATAGGACAATCAAAGATTCATGAATATGTATTTAAAAATTGGACTATATCTTAAATTCATATATGTTTCCGTACTTTTCTAGTACATCCAGCGCCAATGATAAAAAACGACCGGTGGCGAATTGTAACGAGTATGAACGAGTCGAAAACTTGCCTATATTAGTGTAAAAAGCCGCGTGATTAAAAAGTATAGCTATCTAACATTTCTGAGAGTAAAGAAGATGTGAACTTTCTTGCATCTGGAAGCAGCCTATTTGCCTCAACGCAATGAAACACGAGATTTTACGCAACTAACGTTACTACTTTGCGTAATTCTTAGATCATTATGCGATTTCGGAGTACACGTGCTTAGTGTTTGTGATTAAAAGAAAAATGATTGTAAAATGTGTCTTTACTTAGATTACTTTTTGTAATATTGTATCAGAGACTGTGATAAATTGGGTATCTGCTGTGCCTTACGATTATAGTAAATGAAGATTTTTTTTTTAAGATCAAATAAGAAACCATAGTTACAGCATACTTGTAGATATTTTAACAAAATTTTCACTTATCGACTGCCGGATGATAATCTCGATGATACATTAAATACAATAATGATGATATTATTCTTGTGTTATTGAAACTACCTAGTTTCTCTGATTTAACAGAAGAATAACAATTGAATTTGTAGATTTCAATTATTGTCTGGTATTTTCAAAACAAAATTTAAGATAAATTTTATTTAAATAAATTAAGATAAATTTCTGTTTAGTATATCACTCATCGGAACTATTGTGTTTATAGCAAAATTGAGAAAAGTGATGAAATTTTAAAAACAAGCACATTTTTAAATATCAATTATGCCATATTTTTTCACCAAGATAAATTAACAGAAATTACAATACTGTAGTATTACCCCCTTCCAAACAAAGTTAAGTAAATGCATACTCTGTTGAAGATCTACCTACCATGATAAAACTTCAGTAGTATTAGCGGTGTGAAAAAAGTGTCAAATGTCACTATTTCTAGTATAAAACTTAACACGAGTGTAACTGATAATATTTTACACCACTATAATTGTCAATTTTTATATATTTCAGGTATAAAACTAATATAAATACATCACGATATTGTACACTTTGCTCCACGTGGGGTAAGTTATAATCTCTACTTGGTAACTATTCCAGAGTAAGAATCCACGTGGACTTCACATTAACGCTGTTCTAACGTAAGGCAATATGGCTGTTCATGACTACTGATGATCATAACCAACTTATGCTCACATGCTGTTGTGTCTCAAGAAGCAAAAATCAAGTGTGTTGGCCAAGTTTTGTCAAAATAACTGTACATATATGTATATGAGTTGCTGAATACTTTCACCGATTAGATATTATATATAGATACTGTAACGATCGTTCTTAATGGGCGGAGGAAAAAGAGAAATAGAATCCCACAACTAAAAAATATAATAGTATTAGAATTTTCTTGATGTTAACAGGTTTAAATATTTAATAGTTCAATTGAAGGAGATGTTATTATGAATACGACGATCTTGATGTAGGCAATTGAAAACCCAAAATCGCTTCTTGAATGGACCAACCAGACTCGCTGATGAGGCAGACACGAACCAAAACGGCCGATGCACCAAATAAAAAAAATAACGATCGTTTTTAACGGGCGGACAAATTAAGCCAAAGTACTGCAAATAAGGTGTTTTATTTGTTTGGATCTCCTGATATGTTTGAAAATTGTGCTCGCTAGTCCTGTTGATAATATTTATCATCAATACATTCATTGTAAAGTTCATTCATCGTAAAATTAATTCATAACAACGCAATAAATATCGTCTGGTAGACGTCCCTAATCAGAATCAGTCAAAGCCGGATCGATCTGACACGATATAATTGAGTGATCGTGCTAAAAAGAAATTTCTCAAATAGTCCACCGTCGTGGTTTCTCATGACCCATGGACAGGGTAGGGTGATCCACCTCAAAGTCAATAGGTGTTGTCTGGGAGATGCTCCCGATCAGAATCAGTTAAATCCCGATCGATCCGACACGATTTAGTTGAGTTATTGTATTAACAAGAAAAATTTCTCACATAGTCCACCATCGTGCTTTCTCATGATCCATCGACAGGGCGGGGTGTGTCGTATCCACCTCAAAATCAATAAGTGTCATCTGAGAGACGTCCCCGATCAGAATCAGTAAAAATCTGATCGATCCAAGACGATTTTGTTGAGTTATCGTGCTAACAAAAAAATTCTCAAATAGTCCACCATCAATCATACTTTCTCATGACCCATGGAGAGGGTAATGAGATGAGGTGTGTCCTATCCACCTCAATACAATAAGTGTCATCTGAGAGACGTCCTCGATCAGAATCAGTCAAAACCCGATCGACCCGACACGACTTAGTTGAGTTATCGTGCTAACAAAAATAAGTGCCGACGACAACGACAACGACACACACGCAGACAAAATTTTTTAAAAACCGTTTTTCTTCAGTTTTTAGGCCGAAAAATGAAAAATAAAAATGGAAAAAAAAAATCCATTTGTCTTTACTCGATTACATTACTTTTCCACTAGTATAGTTGAGCGCGGAAAAGTAAAAATGGATGACGATTTCCTTGTAGAAAAAGTGAGGAGGTATGAATGTTTATATAACACTAAACATCTTCGAGTCTTTTAATAGCTGAGGGTACAATGTATGAAATTGCTCCCTCTGTTTATTTTATATCATGTACCCACACCCGTTTCGAACTCTCCCCTTAAATTACGAGGAAACTAGCCACTATTTCTTATTCCCATTCCGAATCACTACTTGAGAAGGTCATCTCCTCAAAACAACACTGTTGGTTTCAGTACCTATCTACATACGTGATAAGCCTTTTTGGCAAGCCATGACAGCAGTGTGTTGCTACCTTTATATATACCCCGTCTGATATGAAATTGGTGTAAAATTTTCACCACATTTCAGACAATGTAGCTACTTTTCATGAAATAATATGTCCAAAACATATAAAAAATCAACCTGAAAGGTGTACATCCATTTATTTCTTAAAACTATAATTTTTACACTATCTAACAGTAGTTTGAAAAAAGAACCTTCAGTTTTTAATTTAATTTTTACTGTTATATTATTTCCCAGCTTAAAGTTATTTTTTGTACAGATCACTTACTATATTATTTTCCAATTTACGTGTTAGTTCGTATCCAGTTATTAATTCGCGTTAAACAGTATTCATGAGTTTACTTTTGCGCTACATTATTGTCAACTTAATTTTGATCGTAAATCAAAAATGAGGTTACTGAACACAATACCAACAATAGGAAAAAAGTCCAATGCCAAGCGGATGTAATTACTCCAGTTGTGTGTCACGTTCGTTAAACTAACAATTTTTGAATTTGTGTTTACAAACAAAGGCAAAAAAGTAGCCTGTCTGTCCGTCAGACGGAATGGAAACCGCGTATAATAATTTCAATTTCACTTGTCTCACCCCAGTGGGCAAACCAGAATTAATTCCAAATATGTTTATTTCGTATAACACTTTCACTGTTAAATCGTTGTCTAATTTCATTATCTTTTCTAATGGGTATAACCTTCCAAAGAGATTTCAGACATTTAGTTGTTATTTAGCACGTTTTATTATGGAGGATAGTCATATACACTTACTTATGTGGATAGTAATAAGTGAAGGATGCTATTATTTATTCGAAGCTTAAGTTGTACCTTTACAACTGTACAATTTTCAGTTTTTGCAGCCGTAACATTTATTAATTCTTTGTTAGGTATTGCTTTAAACTGTTTTAATTTCACCATTTACAAATTCACTAGAAATATTCCTGAGTTAATAAATGGAACTGAAAAACTCTTTGTATACTATCACTTTTGTACAGTTAAATATTAGTTATATATGTTTTTAAAGTAAATAAACAATAATTTATATTATTAGTAAATCTTATGTAGGATAATAAATAGCCTTTTACACAAGCTCTAGAGGCTTTAGCGAGGTCCTTTATATTACCTGCCCATTTCAGAGGCAGGTAATACTGCCCTTGTGCAGAAGATCAATTTCTTCTTTATCCAACGATTGGGAAGAATGATTTTCTATAATGGAAATATCTTTATGAGGAACTTTTTCTTTTACTGAAGCTATTGCTTATTGGTCACTGATCACTGGACTTTTTAATTTCTTTTTTGAAGAAAATCATCGTCATAAAACAAAATATTAAAACAATTATCAGCGTAACATCAATGACTTAACAAACACTATAGATGATCAAATCACCCCGAACAACCACGCGAAATTTTAGAAAAATTCAACATCTTTATTAATCAAAAATTAATTCACCCTCGATTTGAAAATGTTATCAACACGATTCTGTTTTAAAAGTTTCTTTACAGAAAAATTGAGTAACACTAAAAATGTAATATTTTCACCAAAAATAAGTAGATAGTTATATAGGGTCTTTCAATAGGGACGCTCGAAATTTGATAGATTTTGACGGCCAGGTTATTAAAGCAGCATCTGCTGAATTAATTTTCAATTATTCAGTAGTGTAAGGCAAATTATTATGAAAATTTATAGTGTTCAAAAACGTGTACACATTATCAAATTTTATTCTCAAAATCAGTGCTCCGTTCAAGAAACGTTCCGCGCATTACGTGACTTTTATCCTCGTCACAACCGTCCCGCCGTGTCGACTATTTGACGTTTGGTGGCCAAATTCAAGTCAACCGGTTTGATAGACAATCAGCCAACCAGTATGTCACCAAAACGCAAGGTCTGTCAAGAACTTGGCCCTTCTGCGACTTCAACTTGGCGAATTTTGCGTCGGAACTTGGGTTTGCACCCGTATAAAATCCAACTAACCCAGGAACTTAAGGTAAACGACCATAGACAACGCTATGTGTTCTCTGATTGAGCTCTGGAGCAGTTAGAAGTTGACCCAAATTTCGCCAAAAGAAAATCATATTTTTGAATGAACGCCCATTTTTGAATGAACGGATATGTGAACACTCAAAATTGTCGCATTTCGGACGATACCAGTCCACACGAGATACACTGGCACCAAATACATCCCCAGAAAGTCACTGTTTGGTACGCATATTCGTCTGCCAGTATCATCGGTGCCATAAGCGTCAACGGCGAGCGCTGCAGATCGATGATAAGCAACTTCTTGTGGCCTAAACTGGATGATATGGATACTGACGATATGTGGTTCCAACAGGACGGCACTACATGCTACACAGCGCATACCACGATGGACATTCTGTACCAACGATTTAATTACATGGTTATCTCGCGCAGCGGTGACGTGAACTAACCACTGAGGTCGTGCGACTTATTCCCTTGAGGCTATCTTAAATCACAGGTATATTCGAATAAGCCGTAAACAATTGATTCCCTCAAGGTCAACATAACGAACACGATCCAGACAATTCAGCTAGATTTATGGTACAAAGTTATCGAAAATTGGACCTCCCGAATACGTGCCACCAAGCAAAGCCGTGGCGGACATTCGAACGACGTTATATTCGATACTCAATTCCATAAAATATTCTTCGAAATACAAAAAATTGAGTGGATATCTCACACACACAACTTGTTTTATTTACATTTAAAAATCGAACGTCCCTATTGAAAGACTCTTTAGATAGTTATAGCAAATAGTAATAGTAAATAGTAGAAATTTCGTATGACTGAATATTACTGAACGAAAAACCATTTCGAAGGAAATATCATAGGCACTAATCGTTCCATTTTAATTTTTTTCACGTGTGACTCGAGTGGAGTTGAAAAAGGGAATTATAAAATTCTGCTCGAATTTTAGTTTAATTAAAAACCCTAAATTGGAAAAATGTATCCGTCACTCACGAATATTCACCACACTGTATAATTTCCTACATGCACACTAATCATCTCACACAGATCTCATGGCACCAAACTTCGACGGCCAATTACCTAGTTGATCTTTACTTTACTTCTGGTGAACTAACAGTAAACTAAAATCAACCTACTTACCTCGATGTATCTGGCTACTGAACAAGGTAAAATTATTGGCGGTTCGACCATACGGTAATCCATATTAGGTTGATAATTAAATTTAAAACGAGATTCTCATTTCTACGCTAAAATATGCAATAGTGTCGAGTCTGGTCCGTGAAAGAAAACTCGCGTCAACTGTTGGAGCTATAGAATAAAAGTAAATATACTAAATACCAGAAATAAGTGAGTATATATTGGTATACTAAGTGAAGAAATTATTACTATCTTTAAATAATTAAAAAATGCAGTAAGATAGTTAATACATTTGTTAAGGCTACGGTATATTTGGAAAATATTTATTTATTTATCTTACATACTTATCCAAGAAGCAGAGCCCGTTTATATGATATAAAGAACGTTATGTTGGAGAATCAAATAAATAACACTAATAAAATCATATGAACATATGTAAAAATATATATTAAGTTACAATGAATAATCAGACATGGAGTGATTTAAAAATATATTAATTACGACAAAAAACAATATATGATAAATTCATATTAACTAATATATCAAAGCAAACGTCGCTTTATCAGTGTAAGAATTATCAACAAATTCCTTTGATTCGGTCATATTACAAGAGAATATATCAATCATATTTTCTATTTCACAATAGTTCAACTTCATTTAGTACAATGGAGAGGCTTTCATAATATTGTATCACAGAGTAAAGCTGTTTGATTCTATTAGCGAGGCATTACCATTTATGTAAGCATACGCGAAAACAGTGAATCGGTGAATCAGCATCTCCGCTCCCTCGATTCATTGACTTCGCAGTAGTTATTAAATATTTATGGTGCACTATGCATTTTGATATGAATATTTTGCGTTGCAAAGTGCTAAAAAATTAAGTCGAATGTACGTAGGACTAAAAAGCGACCACTTACTGATTGAGTAAATAAGTTTAGATGGGAATTTACCGGCTTAAAATACGACTATATAAAAATAAAATGTTCAGTTTCCGATACAATTCCACCAATTAAAAAACCAGACAGAACATGGGCTAGAACAAATAAAGAAAAAAACAAACATTTGCTGAATAATTAACCAATGTCTTTCAGCCACTCCGATTTGAGCACATAGGAAGAATATATTACATACTTTCTTGAAACGCCATCCCAAATGATTCTCCCTATAAAAGCCATCAAATTATCAGAAGTTAAAAATATGATTAGCAAAAACTTAAATCCAAACAAAAACCCAGGATATTACCTCGTCGCAGATCAACTTATAAAACAACTACCAGAAAAATTATGAATCGTCTGCAACCCAAATTTACAATGCAATACATCGAATTGGACATTTCCCCAGACCTGGGAAACCAGTAGAGGAAGTGTCACTATATAGGCCCATCAGTCTATTACCCATCATTTCAATAGTATTTGAGAAGTTATTTCTAGGAAGATTGAAACTATTCGTAGAGGAGCTGAATATTATTTCAGAGCTCATCATCATCAGAGTTCGGCTTTCGTGAAGGCCATGCAACCACCGAAGGAGTACACAGAGTTGTCAAAATAATGAATACGTTCCTAATTAAGCCATTCTTAGTTATACCCGCGACAAGATATGGCATTTATCTTTATCTTTTTTTATTGTTTAAATTAAAATCAAACATACCTCAACCGATTTACCTATTATTGAAGTCATACTGCACACATTCCATACAGTCAGAAGTACATCAAGGTAGCGTACTCGGGCCTGTTCTCTATCAAATTTTTACTGTTGATCAGCCTACCACTCCAGGAACATTCACACCTACTTTTACAGACAACACATCTGTTATAGCAACAAGTATTCAGATACACACCCAATGAATTTCCAGATGTTCTTGATAATTAATATCCACATAGGGTTGAAAAAATGGCGAATAAGAGTGACCAAATCTATATCAACTAGCTAGACAACTTCTTGTCTGGTATTAAACATACAAATATTCGCATATTGCGTTAATGCAAGTTTCGAGTAGAATTGGAGCTAAAAAAAAGTTTGTGATAAATTTTTTTTGTGGTTATGTATGAACAAGGCGGACTATAAAAACGGATTATAAAAATAATTGCCTACTATCTATCGTGCACCAGATATTTATTATAAATTATTAAGTCAACTGAGATCCTCAATAAATTTGTGAACTAATAACATTCCTATTATCGGGAATGACAGCGATACAAGTTAAGAAAGCATAATGCAACCCGACAGGTGACTGGCAAGGTAGCGTACCGAAATAAACAACTTAAACGATGAGAAGGCGAAATTGACACATTGAAATTAAACACACTGTATAGTAAGAGGTACAAAGACTCACACAGATGGCTGATAAAGAAGTGTACCGAAATTGGGCAACTTGAATGATGAGAATGAAAAGGACACATTAAAATGAAGCACCCTGTATAGTAAGAAAGACACTTCAATATGGAATACGCAGTTTTTCTAAAAGCTTCGTGACTAAGTTTAGGAATGTATCTTCTAAAATCGACCCCCGTTTTTAATCTGGAAAAATTTCTGTGCGATAATCTGAGAATAAGCATCACCCATACGAGGTATACTGAAAATCTTTAAATTATTTAAGTATGTACTAATAAATCAATAATTCTAAATTTGATATATGTTATGCTAGAGAAGTTGAGGATAATTTTGGTAAATATCAGTGATAATACCCACATCAATATTCAGCAATTTTTCAAAAAATCTTTATAAAATTATATTATATTAAATAAGAATTTATTTTTCATATGTATAGTTGGTTTTGGAACTTCACCCTTACATATTGGTCAATTTCCGGAAAATACATACATCGATAATATTCGTGAGAAGCCAGCACATATCCAAGTATTCTTCTCTGCCTTGTAGATTAATCACATTTTTTTGACCACTTATTTTATAGACTATTTAATGAGCTAAATATTGATTCAATGATGAATATGAGAGTAGTCGATGGCCAGTTTTGTATTACAAAACTTGTTAATAATACAGTCTAGTACATATCCCTTTTTGTGCTATTCAATTACGTAACAACCACAACATTTTATTGAACATTTAACAGTTATTTTTATCTTAAAACCTATTCTTGCACTCACATCATACTTCCTGCATTCACAAACAAATGCACATCCCGTGTTGCAAAATAAATATCCCACGGATTTACATAAATTTGAATTTCTAGTGGAGGCTGATCAGAATCATCATTCATCATCAAATTGATCAGCTGGTTACATCATACGTTTAGAAAGAAGGGAAGTAATATATACTTTAAAGATCGACAATTAACGGCCTACAATTTTCACCTCTTATAAGTGTATTGAAAACCATCTCAGGGGCATATTAAACGCATATTTTAACCACTTTCACATGACCATATAAACCTACGTTTCAAATTGTTTGCTTCACATTTTACATTCATAAATAAATAATAATTTAGATCATCGCATTTTCACACAACAGAAATGGAGAAAACGTCGCCATTAAATTTTATCACCAAATTATGCAAAAGCATTTCTATGTCTGGATGCAAAAAGAGACTTAATAAATATCTTCAGCTATTTTTCAGTCTACGGAAGAACTGCACGCTTCTTTGTTTCCTCATTCTCAAATTTTATACTTTCTCTTAACAGCAGGATTATTCTAACTACATTGTTCAGAAAAATTTAAACAAAATATCAGTGCAATATTCTCAATATGTTAATATTTTCTTGACTTTAGTTCATTCTGCGTACGATATAGCATCATGATAAACTTTTTTGTGAAAAACTCTGAGACTCGTCAATCTGACTTTTAAAAAGACGCTGGAACGCCTGAAATATCTGACAAAATATATTTTCTAGCAAAAATTCTCGAAGGGGTCAAAACGTATTTAAAATTTGCCATCTTTTAAAGTAATTTAGTTCTATATACAGTTGCGTACATTTTCAGCGTCAAAGGGGAGCATTCTTTTTATAGCCACCCCTATTTTTTGTTCTATACAAAATAAATAAATAAAAATGAAAGAGCATAGTTTCATGAGTATTGTTATAAAATGTTATTAATCATCATGAGGTCATCAGTCCTAAGACTGGTTGGACGCTAACCTCCAGCTTCTCCTATCTTGTGCTAACATACGCATTTCGCTAATTGTGCTACAACCTACATCCCTTACTATTTGCGAACAGTAGTTTAATCTAGGCCTACCTCTGCCTTTCTTCACTCCTATTTCTGCCTCCAAAATATCGCAGACTATTCCCCCATGTCCCAGCAAGTGACCTACCATTATATCTCTTCTCTTCTTTATGTTTTTCCACATACTTCTTTTCTCACCGACTTTCTCTAATGCTTCTTCGTTTCTAACCCTATCAGTCTGCGGTATTTTCATCATTCTTCGGGAACACCACATCTCGAAAGCTTCTAATTTCTTCCTACTTGCTTCCCCTACCGTCCAGGTTTCGCAACCGTATTTGGACACGGTTTGGAGTGCCGTGCTCCAAAATGTTACATAAATAAATTTTCGAGAAAAGTGCAAATAACATTTTAATTGTGAAAATTTATTTAATATATTGCGTAGAAGGCGTAGAAACTAATTTTATCTAATGTCAATTATGTCACGTTAGCTTTCGACAAAATTGATGATTGTGATTTTCTGTTATCTAAAGCCAAGAAATATGTCTTGAAACAATGTCTTTTTCGTTGAAACATTGAAAACATTGAAATTCTTATGATTACATTGAAATTCTTATGAAGTATGATTATGGGACTAGGAGAAAAACCACAGGGGAGATTTGCGCTCTTCCATCTATGTATAGCACGATCATCTACGTACAGCACGATTTACTGCCACTAAAATTGTAAGTACATATAGAGAACATGAACATGTACGCGATTTATCCAGAGCTAGTCGCCAAGCAATCGATACAGATACACAACTTGACATATTAGTATGAGTTGATGAAAATTCACATTCCAATTGCCGTCAAATTGGTTTGGATATGAATTTGAGTCATACTATAGTTTTACGTAAATATAAATATCACCCTTATGAAGTTACATTGACTCAAGAATTATCAGAAAATGTTTTTGATCGTCGAATGCAATTCTGCAAGCAAGTTGTAACAACGACAATATGTTTGTGAAAACTATTATTTTTTCGGATAAAGCGACACTTTTCCTTAACTCAACTATAAATAGACAAAACGGTAGATATTGGGCCTCACAGAAGCCACGATGGATGTAGGAGTCACATACTCAATCTCCAAGAAATATGAAACTTTGGGTAGATATGGTCAGAAACAGAATTTTGGGCCCGTATTTTTTATGTCAACTTAGCTGGTGCAAAGTATTTTGCTAAAATTTTATTTGCATTTTTCTCGAAACTTTCTCATGCACCATAATAATTATTTTATAATAATACTCAAACAACGTGCTGTTTCACTGTGTCTAACAAAAAATAGAGATTGCTGTTTAAAACAAATGCGCCCTCTTTGAGCCTGAAAATGTACGCCACTGCACATGGAACAAAAATATTTCAAATGACAGTATATTTAGAATATATATACCCCTTACAATTAGAGCGTCTTTACAAGAAGAAATAAACAGCTTTAAAACCTTAAAATGGACTTTTCCGCATCTCTATCTCGAAATTGAGTGACCGAGAAAAAATAAACCAACACATAAATGCAGAATATCTAATTTATGCGACAGTATTACTTTTTTCAAATAGTCCACCCTCGTGCATTCTCATGACCCATGAACAGGGTGGGGTGTGTCCCATCCACCTCAAAGTCAATAGATGTCATCTGGTAGACGTCCCTAATCAGAATTAGTCGAAACCCGATCGATTCGACACGATTTAATTGAGTGATCGTGCTGATAAAAATAATTTCAAATAGTCACCATTGTGCTTTCTCATGGCCCAGGAATATGGTAAAATGTGTTCTATCCACCTCAAAATCAATGGGTGTCGTCTGGGAGACGTCAGAATCAATAAAAATCCGATCGATACGACACGATTTAGTTGAGTTATCGTATTAACAAAACAAATTTCTCAAATAGTCCACCATCGTGCTTTTTCATGAACCATGGACAGGGTGGGGTGTGTCCTGTCCACCTCAAAATCAATAGGTGTCGTCTGGGAGATGTCCCCGATTAGAATTAGTCAAAACCCGATCGATCCGATACGATTTAGTTAAGTTATCGTGCTAACAAAAAAAATTTGTCAAATAGACCCAAGGGAGGGGGTTGTATGTGCTATCCACCTCAAAGTCAATAGGTGTCATCTCGGGGACATCCCCGATCAGAGTCAGTCAAAACTCGATCGATCAGACACAATTTAGTTGAGTTATCGTGCTAACAAGAAATTTTAATGCCGACGACAACAACGACGGCACACACACAGACAACATTATTTAAAAACCATTTTTGTTTTATTTTAGGCCGTAAAACGAAAAATAAACGAAAAAAATTTGTTTTTCCCATTTTTATTTACACGATTACTTTTCCGCTAGTATAGTTGAGTGCGGAAAAGTAGTAGTTTACAAGATTTTTCAGGTGTTCCAGACTTCTTTTCCAGAGTATATAAGAGAGTTTCAAAACACCTTATAGCGATTATTAATTGTAGTTATAGGCCTACAATTTTCGAAATTGTTTTTATCAACATTTTTGTATACGAATATAATTTTGGGACGTTTTAGCAAATCTGAAACGATATTAACTTAACAGACAATTTAAATAAAATATAATTGGTAAGTAAAACCCCTTTAATGATTTATTGTTGTAATGACCTTAAATAATGTATTGTTTTACTCTCGTTTTACCAGTTTCTTGTTAAAACGAGGGCAGGTTGAAATTTAAAAAATTGTGTGATAGCGTCACTCAGTCACAAATGTCTTTTTGAAAAATAAAGTTGAGGTGTCTCAGTTTTTCGAAGAATTATTTAATAGCAAGATAATTAATATTGTACGAAAATTTATCACCATGCTGTATAGTAAATTGAAATAGTACAAAGAGTTCAATCTATTCGTGCATATAACAACTCTATGACAGCTTGAACGTTATTTTCATCTACAAAGATATTTATCAATTTCTTCTCGTACTAATGATAAATGAAAGTTTGCCATTATGTGCATGACCTATGCCAAAAGAATTTAGATAAGGATCTGATAGGAAAAATAAATAATACACTTATGTGCAACTTTCCAGTCTATCCTTAAAAGTAAACCATTTGTCCACATAATACACAATTTCACTTCATACAATAGTCGTTAGCACCAACTCCCTCTTGAAAGGCATTGGACTAAAATAGTTTATAACAATCGAAAGTCATGAACTCAATGACGAATATCTATATTTAACTTTGGCTTAAGAGACAGAGAAAAAATGGAGGAATTAAAACCTGTATGTATATACGAGTTAGACCAGGAACAAGAGAAATGATATAAAAAACATTCACTGTGTACTTTCCTTTAAATATTAAATATGTTTAGGAACAAAAGGTACCCCACAAATTAACCTTGACTGTGTCGTATAAATACCTATAAACATACCATTTACTGATGTAATTTGTAGGAGTGACATTTAGAAATCATTTGACCATAAAGAGAATATAAGAGCTCAGTATGTAATAATAAAAACGTGCGTTTAATTTACACATACCTATGCTGTTACATGTCTAATCAAACTTGACAAGCTGCTGCTGCTTTTTTCGCTCATCAAGAATAGGAACACGTTTCAAGACTGCGACATTGTACCTCCCACGAAATCGGCAGTAAATAGCCTGGTCTAAGTAAATAGCCGAAGGCTGCCCTCGCGCTTCCTTCTACGCATAGAGAAATCTCACACTTTTTCTTATTATTGACGGGTACATTGGACTGCTTAATTTCAATACTAAAACGAACTGATCTAAAGTCAATTTGCGGTTCATTATAAAAGAGGATCTTGTGACAACCATAATGAAAATAATAATAATAATGGAGCACTGTTCTGGTCGCCTAGATCACCAGATTTAAATCCTTTGAATATCTTCTCCTGGGGTGAATTAACAAGACGTGTTTATAACTTTGGCAAAGAATTTTGCACCACAGCCAGGAAACAAAAAATAACATTTAAATGCTTTGAAAACTTCAGCAAGTACTAGTTCGACATGCTCCTAGTTGTATTAGGCAAAGTAGTGCTCATTTTGAGCAATTCTGATAGTTATTAATAATTATTAATAGTTTTTAACTTCATATTTGTCCTGTTTCATTTGTTTTTTGTTTTTTATAAATAGTTTTCTATTAAAATATGTCCTTATTTTTGCCATTTACGGATTTTTTTAATAATATCTTAATCATTAAAATGCAAAAAAAGCTCCATGAAGTAGGCATCGAGCCATAGTTTTAGTTTGATTAAAGTATTAAAAATTGAATAAAAAGATGCATTGAAAAATTTCTGAGCAAGTATTTCGAAAACCTAGACATATTAAAATGAAGCAAGTGTCATTTGTTATGTAAAGAATGACGCTCTTTCATATTTTCAATTCACATCGTCCAGCATATAGCCGTAACTAGCACCCGCTATGAGTAACGTTAAAACTATATGGTAGAAAAAAAATAGAATTAGAAAATTCTTATTTATCATGTGGGAAAACGTGAAACTGCCAAATTTCATGTTCATACTATGAAAACTCTAATTAATTCTAACGAACATCCTGTATATTTAAACCCAGCAACAGTTGCACTAGACATGTTTGCTCAATTTTGGACACATATTGGTCACTAGTATCTCTAATTTTGAGATTTCCTAAACTCTCGCTAACACCCTGTATAAGGAAAATTGTGTACGAGCATGATTTCTATTAGTTAAAGAAAAGTCAATTAAGCAAAGAATTTAATGAAATATCTGGCTTAAACAAGAGAAAACTTATTTCGTTAATTAACTTTTCTGAAAAGTTACAGCTGCACTTGGTTTGTACAGGATCATATGTGGGTCGTGGTAAATATATAATTAAATTGTATGCAATTAAAAAACCATTTCCGTTTAATTAACGAATTCATGGGCATCTTAATAATTAGAAACTCTTAACATATAATCGGAGAATTAACGATCTGTGTTCTTTCTTAACACGTAATATTATCACTGCTAATATTACTTTAAAATGCAAAATGGATATTAATCAAGAACCCAAAAATTCTTAAAAACATCCTATTTATTTTAATTTAATCAATATCCTTTATCTAATGTCACTGGAAGGATAATAAAAAAGGAGACTAGTTTCTACGAACAACGAAATATTACAAGTTTCGCAAACCAAGTTGATATGATCAGGAGATGATTGAAACTAGATTTAAGCTACCTCTAATTTCTATTTGCAACAAAAAATTGTTCAAATTCATTAAACCGTTATGAATATTTTCCTGATTCATGCACTGTTCACTAATAAACTCGCTCAACTTAATTATTTTTTCGTCATGGTCAGTGAACAGTGAAGGAACATCGAAATCAGCTTTAATCGTCTCCCGATTATGCCAACTTGGTTGACGAAGCGCACGTCGACAAACGTGTAATCTTTCGGTGTTCTTTCGTGAAAGACTGGTGTCCTGTTTTTGCTGCTGTATCGAGGTCTTCAGTGCCTTCCCAAGATAAGAATGGTAATATCGACTGCCTTCGTTACATATGGAAAAGTGGTCAACTTTGGCTAATATATCTAGTTCGTCGCCTGAAATTTGAGATCTCAACATATTTCTTAAAGAATTAAATTTAAAATAAGTGAACGAGTATTGTACATCACGAAATCAGAAAAATTTAATGTCTGCCGAAGGTAGAAAACTAGTTACAATCCACCGTGTCAATAGGAATTGACATCCTTTAAACAAAATCTGATACTACTTCACGACTACAAATATTTGTACAAAAAGCAGTTGCGATAACTGTCGAAATATAACTCTTTTCTTCTAAATAAGGATGTATTACGCTTTTCAGGAAAAATGTTTAAAGCTGTTTAAACAAAAGTCTGCAGCTATGCAGCATGTAGGTGTCTTCCTCACCAATCATCTTCTTCAAATCTACGCTTATAATGTCAATTTTATATGCTACAAAATATGAACATTCCGTACCATAATTGTAAACAATTAATATATTGTATTACACGTTAAGTTATACAAGAGAGGTTAATAATATATAATAAAAATAATGTTGATTATACTACCGATACTTGAAAAACTCTAAAGGAATATTTCCAACGACTATTTTTTTTTTTAATTCTTGTCTGCTTATTTAGTTTAAAATAATTACTTTAACTATCACTTAAGTTTGGATATGATTTAAATTCGACCCAAGAAACGTTCACTTGCAGTAATGTTAATGTATATCAAATAACTTAATTTTTTACAATAATTACAAATCATATAATATTGTTATATATTTAAAACGTTTCAATGTTTCCACGCTTATCACTGTTAAATAAATAAATATTAATAGCCAACATAGCTGTATTTGTATTATTTGTTAATGTGAGATAAATACCATATTAATGTATTTATTACTTGCATATATCAATTTTATGTTACTACTGAGTATTTTTGTCTTGCGTATATACTTTTACCTCAACAGTATTCAAACTAATAGACAGAAATTAGCTTTTTCCTAAAGCCCTGTAAGAAAAAAATCACACATAGAGACGAGGACAAGCACATTTGTGCTCAGGAGGAGGTGCCAAGCGAGAAAATATGGCATACTCACTCCCAAGCATACAATGATACCCGCAATACTGGACCCAGTTCACTACACCTATCCACAGTAGGAATTATATCGTTACATATATCGCTAAAGGATGATACGCCAGGTCACGAATTGCAGATGCAAGAGCAAGTGCTTGACTTTAATTAACTAACTCTGCATCACATTCTCTACATATATAACGATAATACATGGGAAATACATTTATTATGGCAACTATATTTAACTATGTATAAAAACGTCTAGCATACAAAAATTAGCGTTCAATCACTAATTTGTCAAATCCTGCAAAGGTTTTTGAAATATCAGTATGCACCCACATTTATCTCATCAGTATACAACCCATTTTAGTACTAGCTTTAAATCCGAAACCTTCTTACCGTCCTCTGGAATACCTCAAGGGCAAAACTTGAGACCATTATTCTGGATGTTATTCGTATTTATTAACGATTTATTATCTGTAATGCTTATGTTACATAATTTTCGTTTTGCCAATGATTTAAAATAATTTTTTAATATAATCTACTTAGATGACCACTTGAAGTTGCAAAAATTCATCGACCTTGTTGTATCATGGTGTTCGGAGAATAAACTATATATAAACATAAATAAATGTAAATTTTGTTCATATACCTTAAAGAAGCAACCACTAATATGACTATTCTCTGGGTGGTACAGTTTTAATACGTTCTGAAAATATTAAGAATCTTGGTGTGTACTTTGATGATAAACTATCGTTGTCTGAATATATCAATCACGCGTCTCTTAATACATATTAAACCCTTGGTTTTATAAGCATAAAAACAAGTTGTAACAAAAATGTTACTGAAGTATTCCATTGTTTATTTATGTTAGTTACTTAGAGGTTACCTTTTTAATTTTTTTGGTTATATATTGAACGCATATATTTATTTGTCCTATAAATGGATTTTTTGTGTTGAACAATAAAAGCATTATTATTATTATTTATATGCTTTTTTTCTATTTTCATCAATGAACATTACGTTATTATTGTATTTCAAGCGCTCATGTTGAAATTAACCTAATTTAATCTTACGCAGGCTAAATATTAATTGAAGAACACTCCGCTATGTAGGCTTTCGCTCCTCCTAGTTGGGACTTAAAACCATAATTGATATCGTTATTGTCGTAAACGTTCATTATCGTTTGACATCTGTGTCTAAATAGATTATAATACACACATAATAGGTCAGAATATTTTTTGCTGTGCCTGTACCTTAAAATTGGGCATGTTTCTATCTACATCAGATAAAAAAAATCGGGTGCGGAGAGAATAAGCATGGTTACATTCTCCGCGTTTCAATCAACTGCAAGGACTTTTATTCTACTAGACTCTGTAGTTGTTTCCTGTGCTTTAAGTTGACGTTCTCTGACGAAATCCACCCAAAATTTAACGGAGGTTAATTGGCATATGTGTCGATTAATGTTAGAACTGGCTTTCTTTGTTACGTGATTTCAGTTGAGCGTTGTACGAAGTAATATCTTATAATGTTTTATATTACGTCTATAAGTGTTTTGTTAATATACTAGGTACAGTAAAACTACTTTATTAATTCTATAATGACTTAAGAAATCAATATATACTTTATCAAATAACTACCTGCACCTCTATGCAAAAATATGGAATACAAACACACAAGTGCTAGATGTTACATTCAAAGTTTGTGACATTACATATAACACTGACTATTTTAACAGCACGTTAGTTCTTGCAGTCCGGCAACAAGAAACATACTTTCCTCTCCAAAGTCTAGTCTAGATATGCGTATACTAAATAAGCATGCTTAGTAAAGCAGATGCATACATACTATTACAGAACATGTTGATGAAGTGATAAAATGAGTTGTACACCAAGATAAATGTGGATGTATAATGTTACATTTCGAAAAATATTTGCACGATTTGACACGATAGTGATGGGGCGATAATACTTTATGTACTACTTTTTAATATAGGGCAGATCCTTGTTATTTTCCAAACCTTAGAAAATATGTGGATAGAGTGAGAGAGAAAATAAGTGGTTCTAATAAAGCCGCTGAGCCATCTTTAACAAAAAAAACTTGGGATCTGATCATCCCTACAGGTGATTTTGTTGATAATAAGTATTGATAATGCTTGACGAATATCCGTTTCTATAAATTTTACTATATTGATACAAAATGAGGTATTGCCAAAACTTGTGTTTGTAGCTTGCACATCGTCAGTGAAGAAGACACTAGGAAAATATCTAGCGAATCCATTTACAATTTTGTTGGGAGCAAACGATTCCTCATCGAAGAAAACCGTTGATGGAATTCGCATCGAACTATTCTTACTCTGAATATAAGACCAGAAACTTCTAAAGTTTTACTGATTGTATGTTATGTAATTAAAGCATCAACTATTTGTGCTTTAATAATGCCTCGTAATCTCTTGAATTCAATAAGCTCAGTTATGTGATATGTGATGCCTTTTCCTAAATTTGTTATGATGATAAGCTTTCAATTTAATATTGTTAATAAGCCACAGTAGTATTAAAGTTTAAAGAATATGCAATACGTTTAAAAAATAATGTAATACTTTCATGAAATCCATCGCGATTTCCTGACTCTGAGGATTTGATTTTTTTAAGGAGGTTCGACACCATTTTCTATGGGTAATAAATGTAATGAAATAAAACCAAAAATAGACTATATAACATTTTTTGAGCAAAAATACATTGATTTTAAATAAGGACTCGATTCCATAAAAAATCTATGAAAACTGTATAATAGATAACTGGTAATAGTCAAATTTGTAATTATTCCTTTATTTTTAAGCTAGATAATATTACTAGATTGTCGTTTTGTAGCAACAATTGAAAAGAAAAATTACTTTTATTGAATGTTATAGCAGGCCATGAGAGACAAGCTGAATTAGTTAATGGGTTTAAAAGGACTTACTTATCAACGTAATTTAATTTTTGATGTTATCACCGTTTCAGTTATGACGTCATCAATGGTATATTTAAATTGCCATACCCTTATCTGATGCTGTCATTTAAGAGTGCACATTTTTATGCGTGGGACATCAAATTTCGTGGTAGTTTACATAACTACTCAAGAAATTTATTAGTTTAATTTTCAATGCATTTCCATCTTTTTGTTTGGACATTATAACTACTTTTTTGAGAATTCTACTTTTAGCTGTTTCTGCATTTTTATATTTTTCCCGTTACTTGACGTAACTTTTTTTGGCAATTTTTGACCTGACTTTTTTTGAAAACTTGCCATACCATACGTAAAGAGATGCGATCTCTTAAATAATGTCAGATAAAGGTATTGCCATTTAAAAACTGTTTCATATTTATACAGATTCACTTATATTGAAAATTATTGACGTCAGCTCATATTTTAAATTCTGATGTTTAGATGTTAAAAATAAGGCTATATTTTTAATATCCACATAAACAGCTTATGCAATTATAGCATAATTTGTTATTAAAGATTTCATACTACATATTTTTTTTAAATTTCATATTCTTTAAGGAAGTCTTGTCAGCTATAGACATTTTTCTTGTCAATAATTCACAAAACAATTGAGATATTATTTACTGTGATTGGTATTAACGATAGAGCAAATTTTTGATAGCCTACAATAGTAGATGAAACTATAAATTATTTAAACTAAGTGCAATATGATAAAGGGTGACTATAAACGTGGTAAAAAATAAATTAAAAACGGTACACATTTTCTGCCACTTAATTTTTAAAGAGAAAACTCCTCGTTTGATCACAGCTGTCGACTAAAAATGCGACGTACACATTCTTCTGAATTTCATAATCCTAAATCTAACCATTCTGCAGTTATTCATTGATAATATATTCATAATTCAAAAATATACAAAACAAATACTTATTTTGTAATAATTTAATATATTATCTTATAATTATCTTCTCTTTTCTTGTCACAGAGTCTTTGTTCCTTTTCTCACCGATGATAACATCGCTCTGCATTTACTATGAGACACCACCAAAACATAAACGGCGTAGAATAATTTTATAACATCAAGATTATACAAGATTATATACGACTAGTTACAAATTTAATTAATTGATAAGTTTCTACTTTCTACAATGAAAATTAATCAGATAAAGGTTGTTGCTTGATTCCGGATTCTCAGCACGTCTAATAATATTAAACAGCTATGTAATTTAACAATGTTAAAATACAAATTTATGACTATTATAATAAGGTATTTTAGAATATATTTGAATTTCTATCGTATATTTACACTTTTCTTCATACAGTGTGACCCATTTGAGATGGAATTGCCCCTGTAAAATGAAAAGTTTCCTATCTTTTCCAATCGAAACGGAAAACAGACTACGCATATTTTATTTATTTATTTACTAATAATATAATACCCTAAAATTAAATGTAGATAAAGCAAACCACTAGTCAAACAGATAAATAAACGTTTTTAATGGAAATGATTTACTGGAGTTAGTGAAGTGCAGCACTATACTCTGCGACCACTACGTGGATACGACCTATCGCATTATCGTATAGAGGTGGCTGAAACAATGTCGTTCGTACTCAATTCCGTGGTGGCGAAATGGGACTAATATTGAGGGTGTCATTGTATGCTTAGCTTCGAGTCCCAACGAGGAAAGTTTGACGTCTCTCTATGAGCATGGGATTTGTCTTCGTCTATACGTTCAACATTACTTTCATGAAAGGAAGTCAATTTCTTTGCATGTGTATATCGGTGCGTGCAAACTTATCTGATGTCATAAATAAGCATCATACTTTTCCATACTGCCTTGCGTTTTTGTTTTGTTCCTCTCCATGAAATATTTAATTTGTATTTTCAATACTTGTAGCAAAATCCATGCTAGGATTGCCCCTCTTTTGGTATTTATAGGAAAAAAGAGAGACCTGTTAAGACTGTCCTTCATTTTCTGATTAATTGTACATATTATGTGGAAAGACAGAGACATATAATTAGACTTGATAAACTGACAACGGCTTCACAAGAACTCATTCTTTATAGAAGCGTTATTTAGCAAATTACATGCAATTACAAGTATCTTCATCAATCTTTAATGACGCAGAGATGCTTGACTAAAGGAATTTGCAAAGCGTATTCGGCATAATAGGAATCAAGGTCATTGTGGTCTATATGTTTAACCTTCCTCATGTCATAGCAGCCTGAAATTTTCGGGAAAGAAAGTAAATTTTTGTATGTGGCTATGTATTGTGCCTGCATGCAAATTTTTTTTTTACTTTTCATTAAATAATTGATATTAAGACTTAAAATAAAATCAATGCTAGGTAATGCATGCTAGGTAAATGATTGTTTTTCTTTTTGTATTTAGGAAGAATATGACAGACCCGTTACGTCTGGCATTCAATTCGTAATTAATTGTTCATATTATGCAGAAGAGCACAGGTATACGATTAGACTTGATAAACTGACACCGGCTTCATACCAGAACTCAACCTTTATAAGCGCATTATCAAGCAAATTACATGCAATTACCAAAAGTAATTGTCACTTCAAAGGTATCTTCACCAAACCTTAAAAAACTTCCACATTGCATTGCAACGTTTTTGTTACTCTCTGTCAAATATTTGATTTGTATTTTCAAGACTTAAAACAAAATCGATACTAGGTGACCGATTGCTTCTCTTTTGGTACGAGTATTAATAGGGAAAATGAATGACAGTCCTGTTCAGCTGTCATTCAACTCATGACTAATTTTCCACATTATGCGAAAAGACACAGACATACGATTAGACTTGATAAACTGACTAAACGACTTCACACATAACTCATTCTTTATAGAAGTGTTATTAATCAAGCAATTTACACGAAAATACAAGTATGTTCATCAACCTTTAAAAAAGAGCGAATAAGTGCTTGACTAAAGGCATTTACAAAGCGTATTTTAACATAATAAGTCAACATAATTGTGTAGTCATTTTTTTAAGAAAAATAAATTGAAACTGGATAATTTTAAATAATACAGGAAAAGTGTGTCTAAATATGCAACGATATTAATATTATGTACAGAGTGAGCGAAACTCGATGTCTCAGCTTTATTATAAGAAAGAAAAACTAAAATATCTGAAAAGAGGTTCTTAAATGGGATTGAGTAAGGTCAATTTTAAGCCGAATTTGCATATTTTTCCATATTTGGAAACTGAAATAGTGACGTCATCGAATTTTTTTCCCAGAAACGTACATATGTTCTGGCATATTTAAAAAGAGCTAATTTTTGTGAACAATTTTTGAGCTAATCTTTTTCTTTAAAAAATTATGAACAAATTTGTAAAAAAAAGTATTATCAAAAATTCGCAATCGTCACGATTTTGACAAGTAGCCTTTTGAAACAAATAGCAAAGTCGCATCTGTCAATAGTTAATCTAATGTTTGACAAACATTGTTTTCTTGTTATTTGACTTTGGAAAATGTTCACGCACAACGAGAATGTCGATATGTTATTAGTTTATAGCGAATCTCAAAAGAACCCTGGAAGAGCATCTCAGTTATACGCCCAGAGACACTGCGAACGTCTTATTTTAAGCTTAAAAGTATTTGCAAGATTGGAACGCAATTTACGTGCAAAAAGCGAGGCACTTTCTTCTTGAAAGGGAAGAAATTCTGACAAAACTGTTGCCACTATTTTGCAGTATTTTGAAGACAATGTAAAGAACTCGATTCGGCAAGCCTGTCGTGAGTTGAATTTAACTTATTGTTCGATACGAAAAATTTTGAAAGAAAATCGTTGTCACGATTATAAAATTCATAACTTAGAACACTTGTCAGATCAACATCAACAACGAAGAATTAATTATGTTGCCCAAGTGATGATAAGCTTAGAGATCAATGACAATCGTTTTTTTTTTTTCAGCATGTGTTGTGGACGAACGAAAGCCGTTTTGTTAGTAACAGTAAGCCCAATAAAAAAAGTGAACATTTTTGGGCTATTGAAAACCTACATTTTGTCAATCCGATTGAAAACCAAGGACACTTCGGAACTAACGTTTGGTGTGGTATTATTAATGGGCATTTGATTGGCCCATATTTTTACGAATGAATTTTAAATAGTGAGCGATATTTGCAATTTCATCAATAACAACTCCCTATGCGTCTCGAAAATGTGCCATTACAGCTGCGAGCAAACATTTGTTTCCAGCATGATGAAGCTCCACCGCATAAAGCAACAATTGTCCAAAAATATTTAAATAAAACGTACGGAGAAAATTGTATAGGTATAAGTGTACCGATACAGTGGCCGCCTAAATCACCGGACTTGACCAAACTAGACTTCTTGTGGGGAACTTTGAAAAACAAAGTTTACAGAACACCGTCTCTTAACTTGGAACATTTAAAAGAAAAAATCAGAAGTGCTTGCGATGAACTATCTAGAGAGATATTTCGTAAGGCTTCAGTGAGAGAAGTAAGGCGGAGATTGGATAAGTGTTTAGAAGTAGGAGGTGGTCACATTGAAAACTTGTTGTAATGATTGAATACATACTTTGTTTCATTCTGTGGTAATAGTTGTAACATATTATGTGTTTTGTAATGTTAAATTAATAAATAATACTAATTAATAATGTTTAATTATTGACAGGTGCGATTTTGCTATTTGTTACCAAGCGCTACTTGTTTAAATCGTGACGATTACGAATTTTTGATAATACTTTTTCTTACTTTGCTTATAATTTTTTAACGGAAGAAGAATGGAAATTTTTTTCTTTAAAAAACGCGGTCAATAAAAACTACTTCTTTCTAAATATGCCGAAATATAGGTATGTTTCCGGGGCAAAATCGATGGCGTCATTACTTCAGTTTCCAAATATGGAAAAATATGTAATTCTTAACGGCTTAAAATGGACCTTAGACAATCACATTTAAGAACTTCTTTTCATATTTTTTTTACCGTTTTTCCTTTTCTTATAATAGAGCTGAGACATCGAGATTAGCTTACCCTATATGTAATTTTAAAATATATTTGTACCTTTTCTACATTTAACTTAACTAAACCACTGTATAGCTATTACATATTGACACGACATTTAATAAGGTGCAATTTTGCCTCCTTTCTCCAGAAAACCTTGTAACCAAGAAATGGGCATAGAAATGCGCGTGCATGTCTGACATTAGTTATTAGTATTATTACAATACATGTTTTGTATATTAAAGAATCGTATCCGGATTTATTAATATATATTTTACTTTATTAAATCACTATAACCAGAATACCTGGAATATATTATTTCTGTGGTACGAATAACTTAATTTGTTGTTTATATCGCTGTGTTATATATTTTTTAATAAATAAACTGCCGTAACGACGATGGCTATTACTTCATAATATACTGAGCGGCACTAATGCCAGATATTTGATGTGAAAGTAACTGTCCCTGTGTTCGTGTGTAATAATACTGTTAGGTCAAGTACTTCTGACGTAACTATAATAAATAGGATCCTTGAAATTGATGTAGACGTAAATATTAAGTATAATGGAAATATATTAATAAATCATAAGTTCGTTAATTCGTCAATCATTATTCATCGTACGACTGGTCCTATCGTCCATTGTGACTGATTTTTATTATTATTAAACTCGAAATAGATATCCCTTAAATATTTATTTAATATATACGATAATATGGCGTACATGAATCATATTCAGTGGCATTAGCACAAAATAGTCGCACGTGGTAATATACCCTGTAATATACAGCTCGTCAAGAATAGGAACAAGTCTCAAACTGCTGTATAGAACCGCCCACGAGGTGTGCAGTAAATAGTCTGGACTCAGTTGCATTGAGACCTTTGCAAAGTGAGTATCGAGTGTACACGATGTACACAGAGTTCGATCTAGTCGCGCGTAAAATGCATCCTTTTCTCTCCGAATGCTGCCTCACTCTTTCATCTACGCGTACATGAGAATCACACTTTTTCCTATTCTTGATGAGCAATACCGTCTTCCTTTTCTCCGAGAAAATAATATTTCCATTGGGGGAAAATAATTTTAATGCTACCCCCACATTTATCTGCGAAAATAAATATAATACATAACAGTATCTCCAAGGTATTCTACGCCTTCTTATTATGCATACTTGATCATCTATTCAATTCCAAAATAGAATAGATTTGGCATTATATTGGTGAAACGTAATGTTCTAATTTACTGGCAGTAATACAAAAATAAATGCATGTGGTACTCTATCGTATATCTTCTTTTTTTTTGCATGAGAAAGTAGTTGTCTATTGAAGGAACTATTTCTATGAGTGATTATTTTCAAAAAAAAAAAATGACAAACTGTTAGATCACAATAATTATTGCCATCTAATTAATTCTCAGTTACACCAGCCTGTCCCGGAACTGCATATCCCGATTTCATCTTTATTAGGAATCATCGGTGTAAGTATACTGGTCTACAGACTTGGATATCTTTTTTGAATATACATATAGAACGACAAAATGTCACCTATAGGTCCGGATATTGCAGTTCCAGGACAGCCGTGGTATTACTAACAGTTAATTAAATGGCAATAATGATTTTAATTGTCCTCTCACGTGGTGTCACGTGAAAGCAGACATTAGGCGAAGTAAACGGTGTTTGAACGGAAAAGTACCATGGCTTCCTGCAGCTGTCACTTTGGCATTTAGTAGGTAGATGGCGTTTGCCAAATTCTACATGGTGGATCACACTCTGCAATCAATGAGTTTAACATTCATATCAATCGAGTTCAGCAGTTAATTATCCTATCTTAATGTTAACCCATCTACCACGTTTACCTGTAAAAATAAATACGATACAATAACATTTCCAAGATATTTTCCAATTTATGTATGTTTGATCATCAATTGAATTGATAATACCACGAGCGTTCAGATCAGTTGCCCGACAAGGGGCTAATAAAAGTGCTCTAAGAAACACTTTACTCTATGACCACTATATGGGTGGATAGATGTGATTGTGTTCTTCTGTCAGGTGGCTGCAACAATATTATTCATACTATGGTTTGGGATCTGAACTAATGTCTGAACCTGGGACCAGTATCGGGGGTATCATTCTATGTTTGGTCCCTGATCACCCGCGTCTTGAAGCGTTAGGAAAGAAGGTCGATCTCTGTGGACCATTGATTTGGTGTTACGTTGCTGAAGATTGACATTCTACACTTCAGCAAGTGCACACAGAATTCAGGAGCAAGTTTCACAAGTGACTATAACAAAGACATTAATTTTGAAATATGGATATATATTCTTCAACTGGAATTTAATTAAGAATGTTGAGAATAATGGTTATTTTCATATTCACCTACATTTCATATGCACTTAATATATGTCGACAAGTTATTTGTTTACTCCTGAACGTATGCGACCAATAAGGAGTCACTAAAGGCAATTGTTATCTGATATATACAAATTGCCGACAGAAGTGACCAATGTTCTTTAGACTACCGGTACAATCACAATTACGTCAGCACAGCAACAGATAAACCCGACTTCAGTCCTCAAACGTGTAACTTCAGTTACACGTTTTTGCTTTTCCGCACTCACCTATGCGCGGTTGTCGTTGTCATTGTCGTTGTCATCGTTGTCGTCGACATTAATAAAATTTCTTGTTAGCACGATAACTCAACTACATCGTATCGAATCGATCGGGTTTTGACTGATTCTGATCGGGGACGTCTCGTAAGCGACACATATTAACTTCGAGGTGGATAGAACATACTCTACCATGTTCATGGGTGATGAGAAAGTACAATGGTGGACTATTTGAGAAATTTTTTCGTTAGCATGATCACTCAATTAAATCGTGTCGGATCGATCGGATTTCGACTGATTCTGATTAAGGGCGTCTACCAGATGACATATACTGATTTTAAGGTGGATAGGACAGACCCCACCCTGTCCATGGGTCATGTGAAAGTACGATGGTGGACTATCAGAAAATAGTAAAACTGTCGCATAAAACACATATTCTGCATTTATGTGTTGGTTTATTTTTTCTCAGCCACTCAATTTCGAGATACAGATGTTCTAGGTGCGGAAAAGTTCATCTTAAGGTTTTAAAACTGTTTATTACTTCTGTGAATGATGTTCTATGCACGTGATCTCCCGAGATGTTGCTGAGTTTAGAGTTTATTATGATTATGTCACCTGTTCTATTTTAAAACAACAGAGGAATTAAAAAGTACAAGAATTGCTTTAATCGGTAACACAAGATCGTATTCACCTTAACTTCCATTCTATTACACTGGGAAACAAAACTAATTTCTTTTATGTTGCCACAAATTTAAGATCGGTTTTTGAATACTTGAAGACTTTAATTTCACATTATGTCTTTTTATTTTAGTTAAATTGACTACGTTTGTTAAAATAATAGAAGCTCCTGGAATTTACCAGATTATTGGCGGCTTTTCGTGGTTAGTTCTAAAAAGAGCTTGAAATGTGTAGTACTACATCATGGAAATAAGTTTGCATCGGTTCCAATTGGTCATTTAACAGAACTTACAGAACAATATGAAAGTATTAAGTTGGTATTAGAAAAAAATGCTTATTCTCAGCAACAGTTGTTTGTTTGTGTCGATTAAAAAATGGTCATCATACTTTTTGGACAGCAAAGTTGATATACCAAATATCCTTGTCATCTCTGTTTATGGCATAGTCGTGCAAAAGAAAAGTATTGCCAACAAACCGTTTTGCCTTTGAGAGACGCTATGACTGTTGGAAGAACGAACATTATTCACGAGCCATTAATGAAGAGAATAAAAAATACTGCCACCTCTTCGCATCAAACTGGGTTTAATGAAACAGTTTGTAAAAGCACTGGACAAGTCAGGTGATTATTTTAAATATATTTGCAAAGCAGTTTCGGTACTGAGTATGGAACAATTAGAATCAGGGATTTCTGACGTCCGGAAATTCTAAAGCTGGTAAAAACTCAAATTTTAACATATATAACCATAATAAATAATACCAATTTCAGCATTTTCTGGAGTAAATAGAGGAGTAAGTCGATTTTGAGTAATGTACTCAAAATCGACTCTTATACTAAATTTACTGTTCCCCGGTGTTATTGATGTTGAAATGTCACAGAGGTGAAATTCGATGTCACAGTTAAGCAACTTAATGACACGGAGACAATCTATTATACGTATTTGATATTTAACAGGTAGGTAATACCTACGCCAAGGTCTGTTCTATATGAGCGGCTAAAATATGCGGATACATTAAATGTTGTATGTAAAATAGTTCCAGCTAAACTGAATTTATAGTTCATCTTTTTTATATCCATGATTTACCTAATAGTCGAATTAATTTTAAGGCCACACTACCACATGTATCACCTGTTCAATATACAGCGTCGAGTAAAAAAAAAAACATTATTTTTTGTTGCTGAAATTCTATAGGATAATAGCCCAATATAATTTAAGATTTTAATAGCTTTTCTGTTTGTAAATAGACATTGTGGAATACGACCACGAAAAACCAATTTAATTTTCATACATTATCGTAGTTTCGAACCAGATAACTTGCGCTATTGCAAACAACGACAGTTACACTCAGTTCAATACATGTATATACAGGGTGAGTCGGGAGGAACGGACCAGACTCCAAGAGTGTATTATACGCGTAAGAATAATGTAAAAAACTCAAATGTTATCCGATTCTTATTTGTTTTCAAGTTATAGCGTAATTAAAAATGTTTATCTAAAGGGTGGTCCAACCATAATGCACGATGTTAATTGTGAGTCACACCTTAACGTCAAGATTTTGCCCCCAACTTAATTTGACATTTCTTTATTTCAGTGTTTGACAAATTCAACCATGGAGAGGTACACAATTGAGCAGCGCGTTAAGATTGTTGAAGCCTTTTACGAAAATGGGCGTTCAAATCAAAATGCATTTCGTGCACTTCGTGACTTTTTTAGTCAGCATAATCGACCAAATGTGTCCACAATCGGGAGAATTGTGCGAAAATTTCAGCAAACCGGGTCTGTAGGAAATGTGAAAACACCTGTGCATACTCGCCCAGTTCGTTCTGCGGAAAACATTGCTGTTGTTCGCGATAGTGTAGCAGAAGAGCCGTCAACCTCGACTCGTCGTCGTGCACAACAATTGAACATCTCACGAACATCACTGATGCGAATTTTGAATAAAGATTTGAATTTACAAGCTTACAAGGTTCAATTGACTCAAGAGTTGAATCCTACTGACCATTTCAAGCGTCGTCAATACGCCGAATGGTTGGTTGAACAGACAGAAGTGAATGGTGACTTTACAAAGAAAATCATCTTCAGCGACAAGGCACACTTTCACCTCAGTGGATTCGTTAACAAGCAGAATTGCCACATTTGGGCAAATGAGAATCCACGAGTGATTGTTGAAAAGCCGATGCATCCACAAAGAGTGACTGTTTGGTGCGGTTTATGGGCTGGCGGCGTCATCGGGCCGTACTTCTTCGAAAATGAGGTCGGCCAAGCAGTTACCGTGAATGGTGTTCGCTATCGCGAGATGATAACGGACTTCTTGTGGCCAGAAATTAAGGATATGGACCTGGACGATATGTGGTTCCAACAGGATGGTGCCACACAGCCAACGAAACAATGGCACTTTTGCGCGAAAAATTCAATGGCCGTGTTATCTGACGTCGTGGCGATGTTAATTGGCCGCTACAATCATGTGATTTGACACCGTTGGACTTCTTTCTTTGGGGATATTTAAAAGAAAAAGTGTACGTCAATAAGCCAAGAACAATTCAAGAGCTAAAGGATGAGATAATTCGGCACATTAACGACATTGAACCTCAATTATGTCTCAGAGTCATTGAAAATATGGACCATCGGATAGAGGTATGCCACCGAAGCCGTGGCGAGCATATGGCCGATATTTTGTTTCACACATAATTGTCATAGATCCTTCTATCATAATAAAAAATATTAAAATAATTATCTGAAAACTTTTTGTTTTATTTACAATTAACATCGTGCGTTTTGGTTGGACCACCTTTTAGTATACCATGTTCGAGTTTTAAAAACATTTGAAACTTTGTTGTTTTGACAATGTGTCAGTGTATTGTGTCAATGTATTGTGACAGTGATTGTAGATAATGTGACAGTATGGGAATGCTAGAGCTGCTGTTGAAGAATATTGTCAACGGTTTCCACATCACAGACATCCTAATAAGAATGTATTTATCAGAGTTTTCAACAAACTGTGCGAGACCGGAAAGCTTCCCTGTGTTAACGTAACATCTGAACGAGCTACTCGACAAGATTTAGAAGAGGTAGAAGATATTCTGGATGTAGTAGCAGAAGATGCAACGACCAGCTCACGAAAAATTAGTATTCAATTGGGCATTCACTCGGGATGCACTAATTCAACGTATTAGAAATTCTGCAACCGATCTTAAACAAAGACGTGACTCAATCAGGAGAGCTACAGGCGCACTTCGTAGAAGAAGCAGAAAATATTTAGAGGTGAATGGCGGTATTCTTGAACATTTATAACGCTATAATGACCAAAACGTTAATGTATGAAATTTTGTTTATTTTTAATTACGCTGTAACTTGAATACAAATAAAAATCGGATAACAATATTTAGTTTTTTTACATTATTTTCACGCGTACAATACACTCCTGAGATCTGATCCGTTCCTCCCGATTCACCCTGTATTAACGGCAGATATAAGCAACTGAATAAAATAACTAATTGTAAGCAAATATTCTTAAGAAAAAACAATATACCGTTGTCAGTAATTAGCCTTTGCAACCTTGTCGACATCACGTGCTTGTATTTGTATATGCGTAAAAATATTGCCACTCTTTCTATAAAACAACACAATGTGCCTTATTCTATAATATATGGTTTCTGCATATATAAAACTAAGAATGTATATACAGTTATGTTTGTGTAAAGAAAATAAGACACTGTGGTCTCGGTAAATAAGCGATTGTACCGGGTAATATTGATGTAATCAATATTACCCGGTACAATCAAAAAATATTCAATATTCAACACTTGGCGAATATTCAAACACTTAATAATTATACGTGTTTAACTGAGTATGGTAGTAATAGCGAAAATTTATCTCGAAGAGAATTATATCGATAATTAGCTATCACAACAATTACACTATTAACTATCATAGTCACGATATCATTATAACAATTTATGGTATATGATTTATCAATACAATGCGGAGTTTTACTTGGCAGATGGTAATTTTTACAAACTACTGAAGTGGGGAGATATCTCCACACCATCTGCAAATGTCTTATACAATAAGGACTAAACAAATTAAGCCAAAGCAGCTATTCTCCTGAGTACATGCCAACGACGAGCATTATATGGGGAAAATTATATGGGGAAATTTGCCGTCTTTTGTCTAGCATGTTAGAACTAAAATACAGTGATTTAGATTACTCGAAAACCACAAGGAAGATGCAAAGCGTCCTCTATCTCAGGATATCACTAACTGCAGACCTAAATAGTGCTAACATGTTGGCATGTAGCCAGGAGAATAGCTGTTTTGGTTTAATTTGTTTAGTCCTTATTGTATAAGGCATTTGTAGATGGTGTGGAGGTATCTCCCCACTTCAGTAGTTTATGATTTAGTTTTCGCAATCTAAGTGAACTTAAGACAATAATATAATCGTTCACCAGTTCACCAATAAAGTCGTCATGTATTTTTTGATTATCTCCTGGTGATGGATGCTAAATGATTTACAAAACGAGTCAAGGATAGTATAATCGCTCGATATACTAAAAAGGAGTTGGACCTTTCAATTCAGAAAAGAAACAAGGAGATTGCTACCTTTTTATGTTATATTGAAATAGTTGGTAACTTGAGGCCCCGACTGAGTGATGATAGTATAAAAAGGGGGCTATGTCAGCGGGAGCAGTAGGTCGTGGATAGAGGGACCAGTTTTTGATTAGTAATTTTTTTATTGATATGGAGGGATGGGCATACTCATAATCGTAAATACAAATATATTCACAAAAATCGTTTTCTATGGATATAAATACAAATATATTCATGTACATACTTTTAAATACGAATATATTCGTAGTCATAGCTCTGAATATGAACTCGTGTTAATACGAATATATTCGTATTCAAAAGTGTGAATACGAATATATTTGTATTCAGAGGTGTTATTACGAACATATTCATCTTCATGGCAATGAATACGAATATATTCGTATTCACACCTATAAATACAAATATATTCGTATTTAAAGCTGTGAACTCAAATACAGTTGTATTCATTCATCCCTGCGAATAATCGTATTCACGGCGTTAATACTGTATGATTGGCCTATGATATCTATATAATAATATTTCAAGATCAAATAGAAATAGCGCTGAAAAATTCGAATTACGAGTTGTAATGAAGAATAATTCCTCATTTAATACAAATGATTAAGTGTTATTTAATTATTTTCTGGCTCTTATTCTTGCTGCACCCACACACATCAGTGTGAGAGGGTGTCGGGTGGGAAGGATTTTCGGACCCTCTAAAATATATTTGTTCATTTCCACCCTGTTTGACCTACACAACATTTTGTAGGTCCTTTGTAATGGAAGGACCTCTCAAACTGGCATTTGTGCTTCGTCCTGCCCGACAGTTAACAACAAATTCGTTTTTGAGACCTCGAGGTAACGTACGAATGCATGAATACAACTGTATTCGACTTCATAGATATAAATACGAGTATATTCGTATTGATAGACGTGAATATATATAAAATATATATTCACGTCTATCGTATATTCACGTATATATATATATATATATATATATATATATATATATATATATATATATATATATATTCACGTACGAATATAAAATATATTCGTACTCACAGCCATGAACACGAATATATTCGCATTAACACCTTTGATCATCATTAGGTCATCAGTCCTAAGATTGGTTGGACGCTAACCTCCAGCTTCTCCTATCTTGTGCTAACCTACGCATTTCGCTAATTGTGCTACAACCTACATCCCTTACTATTTGCGAGCAGTAGTCTAATCTAGGCCTATCTCTGCCTTTCTTCACTCCTATTTCTGCCTCCAAAATATCGCGGACTATTCCCCCATGTCTCAGCAAGTGGCCTACCATTCTATCTCTTCTCTTCTTTAAGTTTTTCCATATACTTCTTTTCTCGCCGACTTTCTCCAATACTTCTTCGTTTCTAACCCTATCAGTCCATGGTATTTTCATCATTCTTCGGTAACACCACATCTCAAAAGCTTCTAATTTATTCCTACTTGCTTCCCCTACCGTCCAGGTTTCGCAGCCGTATAGTGCCGTGCTCCATACATATGTTTTCCAAAATCTCTTCCTTGTTTCTAAGTTTATTACCCCCGAGCATAAAAGTGCTTTCTTTTTGTTAAAAGCTACTCGACCCTGCGCTATTCTTTGTTTTATGTCTTTATCGCTTCTTCCATCCCAATTTATTTTACTTCCTAAATAAGTGAAGTCTTTAACTTCCTCCAATATTTCATTATTAATTTGTACTTTCGTTTTTGCTCTGCTCTCGCGCCCTCTGCACACTAACACTTTAGTTTTGTTTTTATTCACCCTCATTCCGTATTCCTCTGTCAACACTGCCTCCATTTCGTTCAATGCCGATTCTAATTCCTCCTTACTAGATGCTAATACTGCTATATCATCCGCGAATCTCAGCATTTTTAGTTTCTGTCCCTGTACTTTAAGCCCGAAATCTTTTACCACATTAATCGCCTCTTCGATGTACAGATTAAATATTAGTGGTGATAGTAGCTAATACCTACTTCCCTTTTTTCCCCTTCTACTTCAATAACAGCAGTTTGCTCTTTGTATAGATTGTGTACTACTCTCCTATCTCTATACTTCATTCCCGCGCTCTTTAGTATCTCGAACATTTTTTCCCATCTTACGTTATCAAAAGTTTTTCTAAATCTACAAATCCTATATAAGCGTTCTTTCCTTTTTCTATTGTTTTCTCTAACATTACTCTTAGCGCCAGAATAGCTTCGCGAGTTCCCCTATTTCGCCTAAACCCGAATTGGTCTTCTCCTAGTATTTCCTCCGCTCTATTTTCTATCCTCTTCTGCACTATTCTGGTTAAGATTTTTGACGCGTGGGAAGTTAGGCTAATCGTTCTAAAGTTCTCGCATTTGTCGGCTCCTCTCTTTTTCGGTATAGTAACGATAATGTTCCTCTTATAATCCTCCGGCATCTCGCCCGTTTCGTATATGTATTTTACCAGTTCAAACATCCTATTTACTACTTTCTGTCCCGCACATTTCAAAATTTCCGCCTGTATTTTATCTACACCCGGCGCTCTATTATTCTTTAGCCCCCTTAGTGCTATTTCAAATTCCTCTCTCAATATAGGTTTTCCTATATCTTCCCTATCGATGCTAGATTCTTCCTCTAATATCTCTCCTAATTCCTGACCCTCGTATCAATTTCCTAGGTACTGCTTCCATCTATCCGCTTTCTCCTCTCTTCCTATCAGTATGTCCCCCGATTGACTCCTAACGTTTCTACTTATTGTTCCTATATCCCTGCAGTTCCTCTTAATTATTTTGTAAGCTTCATCGGTCTTACCTACTTAAAACTTATCTTCTACTTCTTTGCATTTATTCTCTATCCATTGTTCTTTCGCTTTTCTACATTTTCTAATGATTTCCCACTTTATTGACTTATAAGTTTTCAGTCCTTCTTCGTCTCGTCTGTTTCTGTAGCCTCGTCTCTTTTGCATTAAGTTTAAGATTTTGTCCGTTATCCAGGGCTTCCTAGCTTCCCTTTTATCGTGTCCTAAAACGTCCGTAGCCGCGGAAGCTAGACTATTCTTGATACCCTCCCACTCAGTTTCTGCGTTCTTCATTTCGTCCTTACTCGTTTTATTTATTAATTGATCTGTTTTCTCCTGGAACTTATCTTTCATATTCTGATCCCTCAATATGTCTACATTTATACGTTTCTTATCCTTCCGGGTTTTCAGATTTTTGAACTTTAATCTAGCTTTCATGACTACCAAGTTGTGGTCGCTGTCTACATCTGCTCCTGGATAACTCTTACAGTCTTTTACTTGATTTCTAAATCTCTTCCTATCCATAATGTAGTCTATCTGATACCTGTCTATCCTTCCTGGCATTTTCCATGTGTATCGCCTCCTAACGTGATTCTTGAACAATGAGTTCGCGACTACCATCTTGTGCTTCTCACAGAATTCTATCAGTCTGCTACCTCTCTCGTTTCTGTTTCCTAATCCATAAGGACCTACAAATTCTCCTTCTTTCCCCTCACCTACGACTGCGTTAAAATCTCCTACTATTACTAAATTTTCATGACCCTTCGCAAATCCTATTACCTGCTCTATGTCCGAATAAACGGCTTCTAACTCTTCCTCACTGTGGCTTGAAGTAGGCATGTATACTTGCACTATTACTGTTTTCACTGGCTTCGAATCTAACCTAACCATCATTACTCTCTCGCTGTATTATAGGTAGCTATCTACACACTGTCCTGCGTTCTTCCGCATAACGATACCTACTCCCGCGTTTCCATTTACCGATCCTGTGTGTATTACCCTATAGTCACCGCTCCAAAAATCTCCTACTTCCGGCCAGCGCATCTCACTTATACCTACTATATCTAATCCTAACCTATCCATTTCTATCTTCAGATTTTCTAGCTTCCCTGCCTGTTTCATGCTTCTGACATTCCACGCTCCGACTCGTGAACTGCTACACTTCTTATTATTATTGCACTCGATCACGTCTCCCGGAACAGTCCTCACCCGGAGATCCGAACGGAGGACTATTTTACCTCCGGAGTTTTTTGCCCCAGGAGACGCCATCATTAATTTGGGATAAGCTTTCTGCTAGCTGTTCTGAGGATTATAATGTGGTGGTTTCCTCTTGCCTTCCACATCGCAGTCGTGTGTGTCATAGCACCATACCAACCCCCACGGTTTCTGCCACTATGACTACTGAAAGAGCTGCTGCCCTCCTTCAGGGACTTGTCTTAGTCTGGTTTTTCAATAAGAACCCTCCCACTATGGTTAAACTTATGGTACGGCTCCTTAAATAATTAAAACGCGCAAGCCGACCCACCCGTTCTAGTTTGCACTAGAACTTCGTCAAGGTTCAAGTCCTATCGGATCGGAACACCTTTGAATATAAATATATTTGTATTCACACATTAAAATACGAATATATTCGTATTTACAAGAGTTCATATTCACAGGAATGACTACAGATATATTCGTATCCAAAGATGTGTATGTGAATATATTTGTATTCATAGTCATAGAAAACAATTTTTGTGAATACATTTGTATTCGTATTTGCGATTACGAATATGCTCATTCCGGGTTATATGTAATAATTAATTACATATATAATTAAAATAAAGGTGCCAGTTTATTTCCTCCAATTGACCACTTAGTCACATAAAAAAGCCAAAATCATAATTAACTTATTCGACAATTGTCTATTTGAATAATAGTAAAATAGATAAAAATAAAATAGAATAACAGATTTAAACGGAATAAAATGAAATATAATTAAATAACATGGACTGAAAGCCCTGAAAATTTCATTCGAGAAAGACGGAAAAAAAAACTTCCAAAAGTTAACCCACTTGCCCTAGATGTGGGGCGGCTTAATAAGTAACCCAGATTCTCAACTTTCTGGGAAATTAGACGCACGTTCTATGATAAAGAAATGATAAAAACAAAACACATTAAATATTAATGTGCAGAAGAAATGAAAATACTTACATGTCAAGTTCAACAGAAACCGGAGCAAAGTCGAGAAGGAATTTCATAACAACTCCAATGGAAAAACGTCATTGGTGAGTCCTGAATAATTGTGAGTCTCAGCAATCTGAAGTACAGTCAAATTGTACTAAATTATTCAATCGTTCATCGACCGTCTCAACTTTACGCTATAGCTACACGAGCGGACGAGTAACTGAACTAATTGTAAGCAGTCCCAACAAGTGACACAAAAAGGTTGGATTAACCAGGGAGAAAGAAAACGCAGAATAAATATCGATAAATACGCAGCAAAAATGTACGATATTCAGGAATTGGACTTGGAGAAAAACAAAATAGAAAACAGAAAACTAATGTATATGAATCTATTTAAGAAGAACGTAACAAGATGAGTAAAACTAAGTTTTAGTCTAGGACTATTGGAAAAACCAACATTATTCATAGTAGAAAAAATGATTAGGAAACGTAAATTTAAAGAAACACTTCGAAATTCCTCGACGTTTCAAACTGAAAGGGAACATCCAAAAAAAATATGTATTTACTCCTTACGATCCTCGATTCGCCCGTGGTATCAGTAAGATCTTTGAACATATAGGAATGACGGTAGTTCATTCATCGAGAAATATATTAAAATAACTTTTAGGCAATCCAAAAGACAAACGACAGGTCGGGGATTTACGAAATCAATCTGTAGCGACTGTAATCATATGTATGTTGGACAGGCCAACCGATCTATTCAAACCAGGTTCAAAGAGCACATGAGCACATGATATGGTGGAACAAATAAGTCCAGTGTTGCCCAGATATTAGCAACTTAACATTAATTAGGAATGTAACAAATACTAGACAGATAGATGCATTTGAAAGTTTAGAAATTGAAAAGTGTATAAATAGTATGAGTAGTGACAGAGAGTATATTTCACATAGCCTGCTTTATTGATTAGTTAATCACGGCTCATTGGACCACAACCGTGATAGTCGAAGTTCACTAAACCGCAACAATAATCGAAGGTATAAATAGGATACATTGTTAGCATGAGAGTAGTTTTAATCATCTCCAGATGATGCCAACTTTGTTGGCGAAACGTGCGTCGAGTGTAGTGTATGGTGTTTTTTGGAAACTTAAATCGTTGTTATCTTCACACCAAAAGATTGCAACCCACTCCAGTGTCATAGATTAAAGTTAATGGGAGAGAACTTTCTACGCGCACACTGTATAATTCTACTTTCTAATTAAATTAGGTTTCTGAACATCGCTTTTTCATTAACAGCAAAAAATATTTATACATATCAAAATAATTTTAATTGAAAACAATCTATGTAGCACATACACTACGCCATATAATAAATCAAAGATAACGAGAAGGTCATCGGGCATAATTCAAGATTATACCGCCCGCGAAATCGGCACGCAATATTAATTCCACCTCGAGTCACGGTCGCCTTAATTAAATATCAAAAAATTAATAAACTACAGATCGAACGTAATCGCTAAATGAACTGTTAGATTTTCTATTACCTACATACGCGGGCATATGCAAATCAGAATGAAAAAATGTTAACCTAAAAGCCTACTTGATGCCTCAGCGAGAATATTCATATTATTATACTACGGCTGTAACCTTTTTCTAAAGTATGCATAATGCTTATTTATCGTCAGAAATAAACGTTGGAAACCGATAAACAGCGAGATGATCTGCCGTGGGCCGACGCGACGTTTTTTGTCCGCATTTCTCGAAATTATAATCCAATCTTCTAACAACTAAAATTAGCCGGTAAAAAAATTAATTCTTTCCGCGGGGATAGGTGGATGACCTGTTAACTTGTGGTGTACAAAATTTCACGATACACCGGCTAAATTCATGTTCTTTTTTTTTCGAGCACAGCGGTAAACCGATTTACTATTAATGCCCGAATGGCGTTCGAAACATTCCATCTAATGTTCGTTTTTTATTTGCAACGAAAACAGCGTTCACTATCACTTATAAATCTCATCAAGCGCCATCGTCAAATAACGAAATAATGCAGTCTATTAATCATAGTGTAATATAAACATAACATTTTTATATCACATAATTAGTTGTTATAAACATAATAAAAAGTGTTACAATAAGAGTGCAAGATATGAATTTTAAATAAAACATGGTTTTCTGTAGCAAAGTATTTAAGTATTTATTGATTCATAATGTAGATGTTTAGGAATTATGTATGGAACAACACGTCCGGTAAATGACCGCCACCGCTCTGATGGAACACGAGTAGTCTTCTGGCGAAATTTTCGATAACGATTTTGCATAAATGTGGCTATATTTCGTTGATATAGCGTTCAATTTCGGTCTTCAATGATTGGGTGGTCGTGAGCTAGTCGGAGCAAATATGAGGCTTCAGAAAATCCCACATAAAAAAAGTCCATATGTGTTAAATCGCAAGATTGTAGGGGCCAATGCTGGTCACCAAATCGGGAGGTGACACCACCAGGAAAAGACTCGTGCAAGACCGTCAATGTTTCACTTGTACTATGGCAAGTGACACCGTCCTGCTGAAACCACATGTTATCAAGAGCAATATCTTCCAATTGGTGCACAAAGAACTGGGTTATCATCCAGTATTAACGTTCACCATTTATCATTAATACATTACCCGCCTCGTTTTCAAAGAAAAATGGTCCCAACGATTCCTTCAGACCCCAATACATTAAATATATATCAAACAGTGACACGTTTGGGATGCATTTATTTCTCATGAATCATTTGTGGATTTTCTGAGCTCCAAATGCGCAATTTTGCTTATTAATGAAGCCATTAAAGTGAAAATGGGTCTCGTCGCTAAAGATGAATTTGTTCACAAAATCAGCATTCACTTTTTGTTGTTCAATGATCAAATTGGTGAACTCCTGTCACTGTGCCTGGTCTGTTGCAAGAAGTTGTTGAGTTAATTGGACTTTGTAAGCATGGAGATGCAAATCCTTATTGAGAATACGGTGAGTATTGAGTGGCTGTTGAAATGTCCTGTTGTTGTGCACGATGACGAATTAACCAGGACCTTCCAATTTGGAACATTATTTCTACTGAAAATTGGGCGTACTTTGTAAATCAGAGCAACCAAACTTTCACCATTTTGAAATTTGTAACAATAAGGACGCGTTGTTTTATCGTCTAACGCTTCATTTTTACTAACTCATATCTGTCTCCTATCGACCTGTCACACCTATCGGATCATGACATCCAAAATGGCGCGCAATTCAAATATTACCCTCTTATTATAATAGCCTTTGCTATCGAGCAATAGTAGTAATAATAATAATAATAAAATCTTAATGTGTACTGCGATGTACATTGTAATTGTAGAGTTATCAAAAAATGTGTAATAATAATAATAATAACAAGGAACCTTCTTAACCAATATTAAACGTCAAAGCGGAGCGAAGAGGGATGGAATGAATTCCCTCCCCTGTCATCCAAGCATAACTCCTGAGACGGTCTCGGTAGTAGACGGAGAGAGCATTGACAAATAGAGCCCGTTGAACTGACTAAAAGCATGAGACTTGTACCCTGAAAGCGAAGATTTCATGGTAGCAATTCAAGATGGTGTGGTACCTACCTAACTACGAGAAGAATAATATATCAAAAAAGGGGGTGCAATAGCCCAGGGGAAACAATCGATCATATAACTGGGGGATATTCCGTCCTAGCAGAATCAGCGTATCTGGGAAGGCACAGCCGAGTAGCAAAGATGGTGCCCGCAGAGATGATACAAAAGTATACCTTAATATCTCCTACTTGCTTACTAGAAATATGGCCGCAGCTAGTCCTCGAGAATGATAGATAATTGCCTACATTGAGATAGACCAATACTTACTGGTAGGATCCTGGATTACAATCCACCCATGTCCTGTCAGGCATTAAATTATACCTAAAGCGATCCTCGATCTTGGGGCTTTAGCCCGAGAAATAGTTGTTTCCTATAGCGATTATGTAATAGCCATGCTGTTCGGGTTAACTACTTTATAACCGCTTGGTGGTTCGGTAGTTTCTTTCTTGATTCCCGACCTATATGTTACTGACAGATTTTTGGATAAATTTGCCTACATAGTCGCATTCATCAAAGAATTATCATTTTATTTGAACAATTCCATGTATAAAAAGGTACGAAATCGATTTGGAGAATTTTGAAAAATTAGTTGAGACAATAACAAAAGCGGATATTTTCAGAATCCTAAATAATTTGTCTTTATATTATATAGATATCGATTTGCTTTCCAATAAGTTACATAATAGGAACATAATAAATAGGTATAGAAACAGAAATAGTTCAGACTGTTCTACATAACTTGTTTATTTCCATTATTATGATTTTACCAAACAATCCTTAATTAAAAGTACCCTTAATAGTTATTTTTAATTAATGCATCTAGTCATATTCAATATACAAATCCAGTTAGAGATTTTAGATTCTGATAACATTAATAGAATTTAACAAGTGACCAATAAAAAACTATACAACATAACATGTATAATTTTTTTACAAAACCAAAGCATATAATATCAATAGTGAATGCAAATACAGCGCAATTACATAATTACAGGAAGTTCACCACGTTATGCATCATATAAATGCTAAACCATCATATATAAAATCACAATATTTATATAGATTTACACTGTAATTTGTCATAGATGATTAACTTTATCGATATTTATTAAATACGTTATAGTTATTAGTTCCTACTACAGAAATAAGGAGTTTATACTCCAACCCATCTGCAATTGCCTTATATAGGGTGGTCCAACCATAATGCACGATGTTAATTATGAGTCACACCTTAACGTCAAGTTTTTTGCCCAACTTAATTTGACATTTCTTTGTTTCAGTGTTTGACAAATTCAACCATGAAGAGGTACACAATTGAGCAGCGCGTTAAGATTGTTGAAGCCTTTTACGAAAATGGGTTCAAATCAAAATGCATTTCGTGCACTTCGTGACTTTTTTGGTCAGCATAATCGACCAAATGTGTCCACAATCGGGAGAATTGTGCGCAAATTTCTGTAAACCGGGTCTGTAGGAAATGTGAAAACACCTGTGCATGCTCGTCCAGTTCGTTCTGCGGAAAAAATTGCTGTTGTTCGCGATAGTGTAGCAGAAGAGCCGCCAACCTCGACTCGTCGTCGTGCCCAACAATTGAACATCTCACGAACATCACTGATGCGAATTTTGAATAAAGATTTGAATTTACAAGCTTACAATGTTCAATTGACTCAAGAGCTGAAGCCTACTGACCATTTCAAGCGTCGTCAATACGCCGAATGGTTGGTTGAACAGACAGAAGTGAATGGTGACTTTACAAAGAAAATCATCTTCAGCGACGAGGCACACTTTCACTTGAGTGGATTCGTTAACAAGCAGAATTGCCGCATTTGGGCAAATGAGAATCCACGAGTGATTGTTGAAAAGCCGATGCATCCACAAAGAGTGACTGTTTGGTGAGGTTTATGGGCTGGCGGCGTCATCGGGCCGTACTTCTTCGAAAATGAGGTCGGCCAAGCAGTTACCGTGAATGGTGTTCGCTATCGCGAGATGATAACGGACTTCTTGTGGTCAGAAATTAAGGATATGGACCTGGACGATATGGGGTTCCAACAGGTTGGTGCCACTTGCCACACAGCCAACGAAACGATGGCACTTCTGCGCGAGAAATTCAATGGCCGTGTTATCTCACGTCGTGGCGATGTTAATTGGCCGCCACGATCATGTGATTTGACACCGTTGGACTTCTTTCTTTGGGGATATTTAAAAGAAAAAGTGTACGTCAATAAGCCAAGAACAATTCAAGAGCTAAAGGATGAGATAATTCGGCACATTAACGACATTGAACCTCAATTATGTCTCAGAGTCATTGAAAATATGGACCATCGGATAGAGGTATGCCACCGAAGCCGTGGCGAGCATTTGGCCGATATTTTGTTTCACACATAATTGTCATATATCCTTCTATCATAATAAAAAATATTGAGATAATTCTCTGAAATTTTTTGTTTTATTTACAATTAACATCGTGCGTTTTGGTTGGACCACCTCTTATAATAAGGACTAAACAAATTAGGTCAAAACAGCTATTCTCCTGACTATATGCCAAACGCCGAGCGCTGAATTACATGACAAAGTTTGTCGTATTTTTTTCTAACAGAGTTAGCACTGAAAATACAGTGATTGTTCCAAAACCACCAAGAAAGATGTTACCCTCTGGTAGTAAACTTCGCATTATATTGATTATTAGTTCCTCCTAATGTTAAAATTATTTTTATTTTGTATTTATTTTTATAATACTTATCGATCATAACTAAACTGAATTAAAAACATTTTTAATTAGTAATGATTAAATAATATACAATAAGCCATAACAGATGTATGTAATTTGTTACCAACATAAGGTATTTTAAAGAAAGAATACTGTTATATCTACGACAACGAAATCATACCATCAGATATAATGTGAAAGTTTTATTTATATTCTGCTTATTTTAGAAAAATATACGCATTCCTACTATAAATGAACACACAATCGCTAGCACACAGCTTTTAACTGAAGAGGTAAATATTTCATTGCTTGTGAAATACCCAGAGATATAAATGATAACATCAAATAGACATGGGACCATAATTTGTTTCTTTGTTTCAGATGTTCTTATATGTGTTTTCTTAACAAATATGTGTTCTTGTGATTTTAATTTTGAGAAACTTCCAGATGAAGGACATACGAAAAAAAAAGATAAATTAACCAACTTATATCCAAATGGTGTTATGTATTTCAAGAAAAATTAATTTTGTTGGCTAAATTTATTAATTTCTTTTTGTCATAGTGGCTGAATAATGTAGTGCATTTTATGAGTCGCTGGATGATTCTCAGAAGAGGTATTATATTTATGTACCTAACCTATTTGTTTCGGTATTATTTATTGTCTGCTTATTATAATAATAATATACATATAAATTTCATAAAGGATATTATCAATTTTTTTTGCGACGACGAAGCTTTCTTCCCAACAAGTAGAATTATTAACAACTGTTAAAACCGGAAGCAATGCACATATTTATGATTTATAAATAATCAATCCTCACGCATCCCCACTCTCATTCACTCACATGCATTGCTTGTATCCCCTCCACCAAAGTGTTCCACTTTGAATTCCGTTTCAGTTTTTCGCCCTCACTACCTCGCTACTGATGAGGTATTGATCGTTCTGATGCCTTTGGATGTTTACTAATAATTTTTAAAGTGAACTTCTATCACTTCAAAAATTATTAGTAAACATCCAAAGGCATCTGAACATCAACAAAGCACATTTATTACTTTATTAATCCGGAAGAACATTCATATTAGGATAGGATCATAATATTTAATTGAGGAGTATTTATATTATCGATAAATATTATTTCAAATTTTCATTTTACAATAAAAAAGTTAACTTTGTGTACTTATTAAAAAGAAAAAGAAAATATAATACAAGCACTATTCTATTTATACAGCATTGTATTTAACTTCATTGTACAATATGGACAATACCACGTGTAAAATCGTAATTAAACTTACGCTAAAAGGTGGAGAAGTTTGCATCGGACGTCATGTTGATTTTACTCCATTGCGGGTATGAAAATTCACGCAAGCGAATAGAAAAATTCTAACATGGCCTTGTGGTGTTTTCTCACACTAAACTGGCGTGTGTCTTTATGTAGATGTGTCACCATTTAGTGTCAAATTGGTGTAAAATTTTACACCACATTTCAAACAGTGTGTTAAAAATTACTAAAAGTTGTTATATCAATGTTCTATGTCGATAGCCTTCAAATCCTGATCATATATGTTTGGTTTATATGAAATATTTCATGTTACGAAATTTTTAGAAAGAACATTTTTATAAACACAATATAACGATGTAACAGTTACTTGTCTAATATTTTCCGTATGAATTTATGCGATTTATATATTAAAAAACGTTTCGATCTTTGTAACAGAAAACTTTCAAAGAACAATTTAATGTCTCGGATATGGAACTGTAGATTGTTTAAATAAAAAGTCGGCGACCAAGGATATGCACAAATAAATGCAATTAAATAATACCAGACATTTAGGATAGTATAAAAAATAATGCTCATTCGCCTATAGCTAACGATAATTAATTTAATGAAATAACTAGCTTATAGAAACGTATCAGTTGCATATAATTTAATTAAAAATTATACTCACTGAACCTTTCATGGTTGGTGACAATATAGGTTTTTATGTAATCCTTTTAAACCGTGAATATTCCTAGATGATATTCATATATACAGTGCTATTCAAAAGTCCCCTCCCTCCCTCTTATCTTTGGAACGATTATACATAAACTAGTGAAATTTGGTAACTGAATATTAAGGGTTGTAAACTTCCCTACTAGTGATGATAGATGACGTATGCGTCAAAGATGACGTCACAAGGTCATTGTGACCAATAATTTTATATGGAACCCTATGGCAAGCGACAACTCTTTTAAAAGGTATCGAAAAAAACCTATTCAATGATACTAATATTGTGTCTGCTTACGGCAGTTTTGACAACTGGCTTTCAAAAACCGCAAAGCTGTGATGAATTAAATCAGTTAATAATAAAATTTAAAATTCAAGCTCCGCCACTGGATAGTTGGATAGTAAATAATCTGACGTTTTTGAAAGTCTCCCCAATTTGATGTTTTTTTAGCTGTTAAAGTTTTATACATTTAATAATTTGTGTATTGTTGATCGAACGTTTAACTGTTTTAGTACCTTGTGGTAATTTTAAAATATTTGTACATTCAATAATTTGTTAAACTGTTGTGAGCTGAACGTTTAAGTGCTTCAAGAAGAGAAATGGTATGTGTTTTAGGTGATAAAGTAGCAGCGATCCTAATACTTGGTGAAACTGGAGAAAATATTCATGCAGCAGAACGCATTTTTAATGAAAGGTTGCCCGATCGCCCAGTTTCGAGGACTTATTTGAGAGAGCTTCTTCGTAAGTTTAAAACAACGGGTAGTATTAATGATGCAAAACGATCTAGCAGACCACAAATTTCTGATGAGAAAAAATTGATATACTGGCAGAAGTAATAGTAAATCCTACTTCTTCAACAACTCAAGTTGCATCAACCTGTGAAGTCAGTCAAAGTGCACAGTGCACAGGGTGTTGAAGAAAAACAAATTTCACCCATACAAATTAAAAATGGTTCATCAACTCTCAGACGACGATCCAGACCGAAGACTGCAATTTTGTGAAAATATGGAGACTAAAATTAACCAACAGCCAGACTATGTCAAAACAATTTGTTTTAGTGACGAAAGTACTTTCTATCTAAATGGAAATATAAATACACAAAACGTGAGATATTGGAGTGACGCAAATCCTCACATGTTTCGTGAAACACATACTCAGTATCCCGAGAAGGTCAGTGTTTGGGCAGGTATACTGGGAAACCACATCGTTGGGCTTGTTTTTTTAAATACCAACTTAACCGGTGAGGTGTATCTGCAGATGTTGCAAAATGCAATAGAACCGTTAATCCTTGAAATTTTGGAAGATAATCAAGATGAATTCGACATTTTGGAAATAACATTCCAACAGGATGGTGCTCCTCCACACTATTACGGTGCAGTAAGACGGTATTTGGATGAAGAATATCCTAGTAGATGGATTGGACGACGAGGTTCAATGGAATGGCCGCCTCGATCACCGGACCTCACACCTTTAGATTTTTTTCTGTGGGGGTATCTTAAATCGAAGGCTTACGCTACTCAGCCTGACAATATTGATGTTTTAAAACAACGTATTGTTACAGAATGTAGGGCTATTTCTGCAGACACATTTGAAAAAGTACGAGAAGAGTTTCGCAATAGGATGTTTTACTGTCAGGAAGTAGATGGAGCTCACTTCGAACAATTACTATAAGTAGGTACTGATTCTTGATCTGTAATTAAAATTATTATCCAAGTTTACTGATTACTGATTCATCCATCAAAAGTACCATAAATACAAACAGTATTAGTATCATTGAATACGTTTTTTCGATACCTTTTAAAAGAGGTGTCGCTTGCCATAGCGTTCTATTTAAAATTATTGGTTACAATGACCTTGTGACTTCATCTATCATCACTAGTAGGGTTTACAACCCTTAATATTCAGTTACCAAATTTCACTAGTTTATGTATAATCGTTAAAAAGATAAGAGGGGGGGAGGGGACTTTTGAATAGCACTGTATATATATATATATATATATATATATATATATATATATATATATATATATATATATATATATATATATATATATATATATTCATGTCTGAAAAGTTTAAAAAAGCATTTAGGAAATAAAATGAAACACGAGAGATTAAGTAATTTGGCTGTACTAAATATAGAGAAAAGAAAATAGCTAAAAGCTTGGATTTGGATAAGATTGTTGAGGAATTTGCAACAAAACATCCCAGAAAATTGATGTTGAAATAAATTCATTAATATTTTAACTTCATTACCTAATATATTAACAATTTCTTTTGTTAATATACTAATAATTTCTTTTGTAAATTTGTGCTTATGTTAATATGTTTATTTTTATACTGTTAATACTGTTATTTGTTAGTTGGTGCTATATAATTGTATATCATTATAACATTTATGCAGATGTATTGATAATGAATGCCCCCCCCCCCCCCGACATACACACCCCATGTGCCCAACCCAAATTTTTTTTACCAGTTTATACCCACCTATTTTAGATATCCTAGCGCCGTCACTGATCTCGTATCGCTTTGTATTCGAAACTGTTCTTTTATTTTTGTTTTTGCTATTAAAGCGTCCTTAACTTTTCTTTGCATTTATAATTTTCTTTATTTGGAACTGAGTTCAAATGTTGGCTTAAAAAAAACACAAAGATAGCTCACTGATGGACAAATTCCTTTCAAATCAAAAGCCCTATATAGTCAAATATTGCCTCGCTGCATTAAATAGTAGTTCAACAAAACAGTTCGTATTTTAACTTAAGTTATAACCGCTTGGCGGATTGGTGGTTCCTTTCTCGATTTCCGACTTATATGTTACTGACAGATCGTATCGATAAAGATATATACGCCATAGAGTTCATTCGGCATTTGTCCTGAATCGGCGTACCGTGTCCTGAATCGGCGTTCGGTTCTCCGGGACAAATGTCGAATCCTACCTGTAGCGGGTTTTATTTTTATAAAACATATACAGATTGCGTGTTTCTGCACGATAAGGAAGATTTCAGAAAAGAAAACCCGCCACGGGTAGATTCAACATCTCTCACGGATGGGAACCGAACGACAGACGGCTGTTTCAAACTTATTAGTTTTCATCAGTTTCGTACATGGTACGTCAATCCAGGACAAATGCCGAATCAATTCCGTGGGTATTCAAACAGAAACAAAGGAAAGGGGTTGAGGATCGCTGTTAAGTATAACTCAATGCCTGGCGGGGCTTTAGCCCGAGGAGTAGTTGTTTTCTATAGCGATTATGTAATAGCCTTGCTATTTGAGAACTACTTGATAACCGCTTTACGATTTGGTGCCTTTCTCGATTCCCGACTTATAAGTTACTGACATAGCTCGTCTCGATTTAGATGAATACCCCCACGGATTTGATTAAGCATTTGTCCTGGACCGGTGTACCGTGTACGGCACTGATGAGAACTTATAAGTTTGAAACAACTGTCTGTCATTTGGTTCCTATTCGGGACAGATGTTGAATCCTACCCGTAGAAGATTTTCTTTTCTGAAACCGGATCATGCAGAAACACGAGAAAGGAGGCGAGAATCGATATAATTCAATGCCTGGCGGGGCTTTAGCCCGAGGAGTAGTTGTTTCCTATAGCGATTATATCCTTGCTATTTGGAAACTACTTAATAACCGCTTTGCGGTTTGGTGGTTCCTTTCTGGATTCCCGACATATAAGTTAATATCTGTTATAAAAGCGACAATTCATCAAAATATAAATGTTCGTAAGTCAACTGTTACACAAGTAAATAATTTTTTTAGTTTCCTCAAATTGTATTTAATGACAAATGGTGTTTATGCAAAGAACGCTTCAATTGTAAGTAAAATAGAACTATTTTTGAGGAGTTACCTTAAATTCGATGTATCTTCTACAGTCTATCAATATTCCACAATTTTAACAGACTAAGTATTATTGAAGCAGATTTAGCAGACAAATATTAGTAGACAGATTTCGAAAATATAAAACCGGTATAAAACAAAAATATAAAACCAAGATGAACCTTGAATACATAACGTACGTTTTGACAACAGTGTGTGATAAATAATTGTATTAAAATATACCGATTGGTATGATATAACTGAAATACTCAGCAAATTAATTGGTTTTAAAATTAAATCAAATATTGTTAACAAGGAACCGCTGCATAACAAAATCCTGACGCTGCTCTTGATCTAATAAAAATAAAATAAATAAAACGAATGAAATCAGCGGCAGCATAAAAACGAATTGAGAGGAAACTGGACATATGTTTTACTTAAAGTAGCAAACTGTAAAAAATTAACTATACGTCCATGATATTAAAAACGTTTAAAAGGAATAAAACATTTTATTCATTCTTCCATGACCGGATACAATTAATATGGTAAGAAAGCAATTAATAGGTGTCTAAACTCGGTAATTGCCTTAAAAAAATAGCCTTATTAAATAGAAATGGTTTAAAAAGTAAAAGGTAACTTTAACCGACAACCCATTTTATTCGTAGATAAAATTGTAACCGTTTACTATAAGTATTTGTGGATTGAATAAAATATTGTACAATCCTTGTTCAAGACTCTAAGTAAGGATATAAGTAAGAAATGGTGTAAACATTACATCTTTTATTTATTTACAATATTTAATATCCTTGTGTCCTTATTTTGTCAGCTCCCAAACCCACTGCGTCTTTCACTTACATATATATTTCTTTAGATATACAGGGTCCGCCAGAGAGGTATGGTGTCTTTGAGACGACTTTCGGAACGACCGAATGTTTTCAGGATGGTTGATATCTACTCGTTGCGAAATGCCATTCCAGTAGCCATGAAGCCGTGATCTGTGGCGCATTGTGTGTTTATTCAAACACTTTCATTGACACTGGTCGTTCTGTGGTACTCTCTGGAATGTTTCCCTGAGCGCGCAATTTCCTTGCGTAGGGATGTGGAATGTCCTCCTCAGTCACCAGACCTGTCACCTTGTGACTACTTTGTATTTGGCTACCTAAAAGCTAAAGTATACATAAACAAACCGCGAACTCTTGAAGCTCTTTCCGAAACCATAACACGCGAAATTGAAAGTATTCCTCCTACCATGCTCGAAAGGAGTATGGAGCTGACTTATGTTATGTATTCTTCAATGACAATACACGACTAATGTATAAAGATAATAAATTTTAAAATTCGTTCAAAAATAAAAATTGTGTCATTGTTTTCAAAAACGCCATACCTCCCTGACGGGCCCTGTATTTATACAACACAATTTCATCTATAATGAAATAGTATTATACCTCGGAGTGACGTTCTCTAAAATATAGAAAGTAATTATTTAATTAGCATATTTATCTAAAACATACTTTTTTACCAGAAATTTTATATACATACATATATAAAGTAAGAGTATTTGAATTAACTACAATTCGAACGATTTTGTATATTTGTCTTACTTTATCTCGTATACTGAATACTTGGAGAGAATTATTTCCTTTAAATATATAGTTACAATCATAATACGTGCATATAAGGTGAAAAATTCTTCAGAAAGTACGAAAATATTTCTTTATCTTTCAGGTTGTGTATATATGTCTTTTAAATTTATTTTATTTTCATTGAAATTCTGAAAGATCTCCTTTCTGAGTCTGTTATCATGTAAGTAAGTAGATAACCTCTCTGGGAAAATATCATTTAATCTAGACAGAATATCTGAAGAAAGTCCTCTGAGGGACTGAAGGGCTGAGGAAATTCAAAAGAAATTCTATATATTCTTAAATAAAGGACATTCAATAGATCTTTATCTGTTTAAATCAAAGTAAAAACGTTATTCTTAATCAGAGAAAAATCATAAAATCAAACCACATACTGCAAAGTTATTTAGATTTTCCAAAAATAGTCGGACATAATAGATTTTCAATTTTAAATTGATATATTTTGTCTTTCTCGGTAAGGCAAATGTTCTTCAAATGTTCTTGGAAAGTCTTATTGTTAGTTGTCTTGAGATAAATAAATCATAGGAATTACAAACGTATTGTAACGAATTTACTAGAAATTTCTTTATTTCGAACACTTATTTACAACTCAATTATTTACAAGTCTAACTAACTAACTAACTTTCTTTCTACTTTAACTTTATAAACTAACTTTCGCACTATATTACACAATGTCACTTTCTTCGCACCGTATCGCTCACTATCGCGGTCCAGATTTAACTAACTCCTGGCCGGACGACACAATTCTTATATAGGCAGTGGGACATCTCTCCAGACGTTTCTAGATAAAGAACTTTGGCGAACCTTCTAGTATAGAACGCACTGGAAGTCAACTCCGCACGCTCTCGATGATTTCGAATATTCCCGGCGTTCGTGATCGCTCGAGGCGTTCGTGACAGTATCTATGTAGTTAAGAAATCACGGAAAGCACCAATGAAGTCTGGATGAGTTTATTATGAGACTCTTGAATGAGACCTTTTTCCAAGTTTAATTTGTTAATTATCGGTTGGGTATTATGAAAACTGAGTTCAAATAACTTTTTTGTAAGAGTAATTGACTATATTTTTTATGATTTCTTTATGAACAAAATGACTAAGTCTTTACAACACTGACGATATTTACACAGATAAAACTTCAGTAATGACGACGAATTGTTTCGAAAGATTAGGAAGATTAATTAAAAGATTAACACTTTTGAAGAACTTCATTTAAATTCGATATGTTTTACATTTTTACAATGAACTGGATGAAAAATAACAACAGGAGTTTAAATTTCAAACTTATGTATAATAAGATTTCTCAATTTCGTTTACGAATATTAAACCGAGATAATATAGGGTGTCTCAGTTGGAACTATAGGATTTGAATTGCACGCCATTTGTGTTCTGTCAAAGATAAGGCGTCAATATTTAACGACTGTCATCTACAGACCATACGACGTCAACATGTCGCGATCAACAGTTCAACAACGAATAGTTTATGTATAACTGTTTTATGAAAGTGAGCGGCAATTTACAGTTAAGAAAAATTCGCACAAAATTAGGACAAGATGAAGCACCTACAGAGTTAACAGTTCGTAACTTAATCAACAAATTTGAAGATATGAGTTCTGTTATTAATAAGGTAAATAATAAAGGGCCAATACGTTCTCGTCGTGGTCGGTTTAATGAAAATATTGCTGCAGGGAGAGAAAGTGTACTTGAGTATCCAAACACATCAATTCGACATCGTGCACAACAACTGAATCTGTCAGAAGCCACTATGCAACGGATCTAAAAGAAAGATCTGCATCTGTCATCATACAAAATTCAGTTGACACAACTGAAAGTTGCAGGCCATTTACAGCGTCGTACATTTATTAATTGGGTGTTAGAAAAGAAAGAAGTTGAAGCTGATTTTTTGCAACAAAATTTTGTTCAGCAATGAAGCACATATCTCATCGAATTTGGGGTGCTGAAAATCCACATTCTGTTCACGAAAAATAAATGCATCCACAGGGATGCACGGTTTGGTACGCATTTTAGGGTGATGGAGTAATTGAACAACACTTCTTTGAAAATGAAGCTGGTAAATGCTATCACAGTAAATATCCACATGGGCATGTTGACGTAATATAATTTGTAGATGACAGTCTTTAATATTGACATCCTATCTTTGACAGAACACAAATGGCGCGCAATTCAAATCCCATAGTTCCAGCTGAGACATCTTATATAGTGCTAGTTTAAAAAGATCTGAAAACAAAGTTCTTATTATTAAGAAAGGAATATTTGTGTAAACACGTTTAACTAAAATATTGTCGTTTACAACCCTATACTTATAAATGAAAAAAATATGTAAACAGAAAAACGTTAAAAATAATGGTAATGGTAGAGACATGACAAAGAGGTTTTCGAGAACACATTTCAAGCGCCCATATAAAATTAACCTTCGGAAATCGATTAAAAAATTTTAATTATTACTCATAGATATTATTATGCACTATGCCAATTTTCAACAATTAAAAACGAATAATATGCAAAAATATGAGTCGTCGAAAAAAATCTATCAGGGTAGTGATAGATATTAAATTAGTGATCATATTTAAAATCAAATTTATTTAGATAATCAAGAAGTCTATACTAAATTTTTATTTTAAAACAGGCACTTATCTAAACTGTATCTATACATGCCATACTATAGCAATATCTGCGGTATTGTATATGTACTAATGTTCTCGGGATATGTGTATATCTTGAAGTATAATAAGAATAATACATTTCCTGAATTAAGTTATTTTCAAGAAATTATTGGAAGTGTACCTTGGGTGAACATTATTTATAACATTATATTTGGTAACGTGATAATGCAGCCAAACTGATTCATTAGTTTTTCTCTCTTCAGTAAATAGATTCATTACTTCCAATTCTTCTTTCTTTCAGAAAATATACGAGTATACGTCATATAGTGTAGACTAATATATTTTAATTCTACTATCTATACTATAATAAATGAGCAAATAATATTGAAATGCAATAGAGATTCCAATAAAGAAATATGTACATAATGTTACCACCAGTCTAGAATCATAACTCAATTGTCATGTCGAGTTATTATCAATTAAAATAAAGCTGCTGAATATATACAGGGTGGAAACGTTAATTTGAATACAATATGTAACTCAATTGTGAACATTTTCAATCAAGATTCCAAAATTTAATCACAGATGGAAAAATAAAGGCGATAAATGTGTACTAGCAATATTCTTCATAACAAAAAACGTAAATCAGAGAGAAGTGGAACACGTTTTGAACACCTTTTACGATGCAGTTATGATTGTTTTTTATTTCGTATTCTCGTTTTATTAATGAGTTTTTTTATTTTGATTTTAAACGATAAATTTTAAGAAGGTATAAGTTGTATTTGCCTCGATGTGACTATTCCGTCAACTACTCATTTGAAAAAAAAATTTGGGGCGATTACATTCACAAGGGTGACGATAGGTAAAGATCCTTTCTTACACTTCCTAAATGTGGACAATAAAAATTAGAGAATCGGCCTGTTTCTTATTGAAATAATTCATATTTGTGTTACAATATTTGTTCCAGTTGTAGTTTCCATCCTGTATATCTATAACTATATAATGTTTATATAGCAAATATTTCTGCGTATATACATTATTCAATAATAACGATACAACTTCTTCATTTTAATATATTTAGAGGCTATCGACTAAGAATTGCAAAATTCTACCATATATGCATATTTTAACATACTGCAATTGGGGGGCTTCTCTTTTAAATTGACGACAATTTTTAACTTGCAACTTTTAACTTTAACAAATTTTAACCAGTATTTGCATTACACACAACATAATTCGGTTATTTAAATTCTGTTATTAAATGTGAAATTATTTCAGTTAGATATTAACATATGGAAAACAAACGGTATATCTGTCTAATTTTGGCTGATGAATACAAAAATGTTTCCGCCAGATTATCTATTTAATGATAATATGTAAATTAATTCCAATATACATAAATATCTTAAATAATTGTATCTTATAAAATACCATCTATATTATTACTGCTATTTAAAGAATATTTGCAACATTGATAGGATTTAAAATAACTATTTTCAATGTTACCCTGAGCCTTCGAATATTAAACCTGAGTTATAATCTTGACATTTTTTAAACCGCTATTAAGTATTTAAAAATCCTTGACGATAGACAATAAAACGACTAGCTTTTGGATAAGGATGCGCTCGGGGTGACGTAACCAAGAAAGTAAAAAATGATCATAAGTCAGGATGGGACCATGACCTATAGCAATGTGAGAGGCAAATATCTCTCTCCATAGGTCATCAAGCCTTTTACAGTTTGTGAACACACCAAAAAATCCGCATCAATAAGAGTTTGTACGGGTAGGCAGGTACAGTTTAAGATTTATTCACTATGAGTTTTTTTTTCAAAGAAGTAAAAGTATTTTGCGTTGCTAAATGGCAGTGCTGGAATTTTTAAATAAAAACAATTTTGCATGTAACAACTATATATAAATTGTGTTTTAACTTCTCATATAGTTTATTATCTATTGAGAAACATGGTCCACATACTCTAATATACTGTAAGTTCAAAAACTAGCAAAAATGCTAACTATCTTAATTCCTGGTTTTAAAACAGTTAAAAAATTATATAGAGCCAATTTGCTTCCATTTTTGAAATATGGAATATATCGAGTGGTCTAAATTAAAGATAACTAACGTAGAGTTCATAGTTTAAAGTAAAATTTCATATACTCTTCAAAAGAACCTGACCTATTAAAGTTTTTGAAGAGGAAAACGAATGGAGAGAAAATAATTGAGACAAACCGTCACCATAATATTACAGGGTTCTATGTTATTATTTCTACTTCTTGAGAAAAGAACGTTTTAAAGAATTTGATGATTGTATTTTAGCGAGTATCAAAATTAGAGATATACAAGTCATATATCGATAACCTGTATTGAATTATAGTAAATATATCAAAAAATTAGTCTTTTTTAATGATATTTCGAGAAAATATAAGTTTTTCAAAAAATCTACAACTTTGTAACTTTTCACAAAAGATTTTATTTTCAATTTTGAAACACACAACTTTGTTTCATAAAACTAAAAAATACTTGTTCTATATTTCGTAAGAAAGAAACACGAAATACAACATGCAATTCAAAATAAATCGTATCAAATTAAGAACATACTAATTTAGTTTCTGTAGTATTTGATTTTTTTCAGTGATATTTTATGCGGTGTCTGGAAGTACAGTTTCATAAAACTCCCTATCAACTTTAGGCATCCATGGTTAAAGTAGATGTACTTTAGCGATTTCACTTTTTGCTAAGGTAAAGAGTTTCTTTTCTTGCATTCTTTTAGTTCATAGGGTTTGTCACTTGGTAATTTTCTTAGTCTATGTTGTTTTATGTTGATTATATTTGTGATCTGGTAACTTTTTGAGAGCAACGAGGTTTTATACTTTATTTCATACATATTTTTGGATATTTCCAGAGATGCTACCCTAGAAAACGGAATATTACTATAGTTAAAACTTTTAGTAGCATCCTGAAAGTGTTTGAAATCCTTTGTTTGCATTTGTATAACATTGTACGCATTACGCCCCCTTATATTTTTTAAAATTCTCATTAATGATATAGAGAAATAGTACTCAGCTACTCGCAGATTCTCTCTGCAGACTCTCATTGCAGGTATGTACCACATCTACCTCCTGTATTGCTGAATGTACATAAAACTTCATGTATATCTTCTCAAGAGTATCATGTTCTTCACAACTATAGTATCCATGGAATTAAAAGATGTGTTTTTTATTATATTGTGTTCAAAAGCAATAAATTTTAAAACAATAGCAACCATAAATGGTATTAAAAAACAAGAGTTTCTTAATAGAACCATGAATTTTATAATTGATGGTATATGTACAAAAGTACACAACGTACCACAAACAATAATTACCAAATTTTAACGTAAAAACAAGATCCGAATACCAATAAACTGTTTTCGAATTACAACAACCACTGTTGTTTAGAAAATCTATTTCTAAAATAACATTTAATTCTTATCCTAAGAATAATAATCCATAATCCTTTTTGATGTCACATCAATAAAAAGTTTGGAAGTAATTAGAATTTCAAAACAATTAGATTAAAGAAGAATTTCATCAATTTTAGCTTTTTACAGACCAAATAAACTTTAAACTCTAAACTCTGTATGATATATTAAAGTTCTACTTAAGTAAAATAATGAAGAGTAATGGTAACTTATCTTGAAACTGAAAATACGGTGAGCATTCATTTCGCTACAGAGTTAGTAAAATATCAGGTGCTTGATTTTACATATGGCATAAGGATGGATAACCTAACATATTCTTTAGAAATTTTTTTAAGGACGCAGACTGAGGCCGGCGTTGGAGGGATCTCATTACATACTCTGGTTCAAATTTCAACACGTAGAGTATGACGCCTTTTTGTATGAATATTTGTGTTTATCATCATCTCTATGTGTGACCTTTCCCTCTGCAATCATAGATTTATTTCTGCCTGTCTAAAATCTATCAACTTAATCTATTTATCAATTATTTCGTCTTAATTCTGATCTAACAAATCTACCGTTAAGAAGTATTAGTGTGCCTGAGATTCAAACTTAGATGTGAACAAATTGTCACCACAAACGACGAATGAAATCAATAACTAAAGGGACAAATGCCTAGTTATTACAGATATATTTTCTAAGAAATACAATCTACCTAGTCCCCAAGACACTATTGTCTTATAATATTTAGACCATGGAGTCTCATTGAATCACTCGATGTAGCATCTTGTAATGACTGTATCCACTGGTCTCTCATGGTATGAACATTACAAATACCTTCAAATCAACGTCCTCAGAATCTCATATTCAATCATTGTTATGTAGTATTTTTAATGAATAAAAAAAATACAGGGGCTAATGAGAAATATTTCGACGATTATACTATAATTGTAACTGCAAAATTGTCTTGGCATAAAATAGACAAATTTTACCAAAATACTTTATACAAACAGGAAAAATAATCTTACATATTTATTTCTTCTTGGTCCTCTTTCCTTTTCGCAATTAAATATTGTCTGCAATCTAGACACATCATTTAGAATATCAATGATGTCATAGACCGATCAAATATAGAAATATGTCAAACATTACAATACTACATGAATGTTCTGAGAAAGGATATTACACCAGTGTGTCAATTAACGTAAGTTTTAATCACTTAAACATCCTTTCCCTGAAAGCTCAAGCTGCAGGAGGTTACACATAGAGACGAAGACAAATACCTCATACTGAAGGAGAGGAGCCAATCTTCTCTCGTTGAGTCTAGAACCCAAGTATACAATGGCAATCAATACTGAGCCCAGTCCGCCACCCAGGACTATAGTACCAATGATACGGTCGCAGCCCTCTCTATAGAAGAATACAATTAGTCATTCAACCATGTTGTGGACGCCAAGCAAGGTGCTGGACTTTTAATATCTACACGTTAGGTAACTAACCTGAACGCCCACTGTATATGTTATTTATATTTACTAAACGGCTGTTTTCGTGTGTGTGCCACGAAATTTTTAGGTCGATGTACGAAATGCTTTTCGTTCGAATTTTATACCTTAACTTGTATATTTAAAAAGTAATTAAGAGTCGATAAATCTAATTGGTAGTCACATATCAAAAAATTTCTAACACCTAAATACCAACGTAATATATGCTTAAATGTAGGTTTATTTTAGACGCCTTCACAATTTATAATTTGTTTTAAGGTCAGATAGTAATTTCCTTTTCAGAATATTTAGATATTTAGAGCATTCTCATGTTCCCAATCTCACAGAACTAATCTCCCAACTATATTGTATAATTTTTTAAATATCCTACCGTAAATTACGTAGAAAATTACTGGTTTACGTTTGTTTGTTAATTCTAAAAGTATATTCCCAGTCTCGATATTTGAAATAGTTTATGTATATTATAACAAATGGAAGAAAACCATACAAACAAAAATAACTGTAAAATGAGTATGTTATTTGTTATTTACTAATAGAAGTAGGCAGAGTGGAATATGTTTTGCCAAGGTTAACTTAAATACCGTTTTACTGTTATAAATATTGATATTAATATAATCGATGACTTTTATACTGCAATAGTTTAACAAAAAATAAATAATAGAAATATTATGAATGCTATTTTTTAAGTGACTTTCATAAAAGTCGATAATTTAATGCCACGGCAATTAGTAATAAAATATAACATAATTGGTTACAAAAATAAAAGCGTTTGTGGTTGTTTTATTTTTTATGCCTCTATCAAAATTACAGTTACATTTTTCCAAAGTATTTTAAGCCCATAGTCGCTGTATGTGCCTGAATTTAGTGTACGTTAATTACTAGATATAGACATCCTTATTGAGAGCTGAATAATACTAGAAAATTATAATTCCAATTATCTTACTTACCAAAAAAAAAAAAAATATTGACAAGAAAGTTTCGCTAATATCCTCAAAGACACTCTAAATCCCACTAAGAGCACACACAGATCACAAAATTATCCGGCAGAAGAGTTTCCCAAACGAAATTTCCACTAAAGAATTACAATTATCTGTTCGGAAACGACCGAAAAGCGAGGTGGCGTAAGTAGAAAAATAGTTTATTTGGCAGTTGTTTTTATTTCATACACCGGACGGTATTCAGTCGGCGTTACAACGTACTTTCATGTCTTTCGACCAACTCACTGATATTCAACAGGTAGGCAGTAAGGTAGTTTAAAATCAAGTTAGCTTTGGTTAGAAGACAGGTATATCGCGGCAGTCGTTTTTTGAAGCGGAACCAGCGTACGCGGTAACCGGGTTAGAGCTACGAGCATTTCAAATTTGCCGCTTGGCTTTGTACGGGTGCGCGATAGGGAAAGGGGAAATTGTCGTAATGTGTCTTCGGTTTCGTCGAATTTTTGCATTAGCTTTCCTAATGCAAAAATCCGACGAAACCGATATCATATTGGAAAATGGATAAACACCCTGTAAAGTATTTATAAACGTAATAGATCAAATACAGACATTTACGACGTTATTAGTGTATCTATACGTTCTATAACAACTGCTAAAAGCACAGTTTTATTCATACTATATTATGTAATTTTATACACACAGAGACAAGGCTTTATACTCCACTTCAGTATAGTGGTTATGATTATTATGAAGTCAAAACACAGAATATATGCTTTGTATATTTTATATGATAGAAATCAGTGGCGACTATTCAGTTAAAGTAGGTGAAGTGCCTCTTCACCAAAGAAATTAAGACTGGGATTTCTTCTTTTTTTTTATATTTTTGGGATATATAATCATGCCTTTAATATATGCATTCAAATAAATTTTGTTATGAAAAACCTATTATATTTTTATGTCAAGCATAATATGTCGCTATGCTACTAAAAATACTCCATTGTTTGCATTGGAACGTCCTTTAAATCTTTAATCCCAATCTTCAAGTTCATGCGCGCGTTATTTATAATATAAATAGCTCACAGGTGCAGAGATGAAAATCAAGTGCCCTCAAATATGCACTGCTGAAGCGGGTTGCCATGGTAACGTGACGTCATGCGGTAGCCCACGTCCGTTTAGTCCGTCTTCTCCCTCCACGTAGGTGAAGAGTTTCCCAAGATTTTATACGGTATCTGCACAGAGGACTTGCACTAAAGCACGGTCTGTTTTTGAGTTTGAGGGGTTTATCAAATTTGCGTTGTTTTCGTCATTTTTAGACTTGCTTTTTTTGATTTTAATGTGTTGATTGACCAACTGAGTGATCGTATAATTAGTGATTTTTCAACTTTGATAGTGACAATATTAAATGGAACAATAATTTACATTATTAATAACGAATCCAGTTAACGATATTATTTGCAATTTGTTGGAAACACCGTTCATTCGCTGGAAAGGCGAAGATAAAAGAGACGTTTTACTGGAAGGAAGACCTACGACTGTTTTATCAATATTCGCCAAAAAAAAAAGATTAAGAAATCTGGTAAATCTTATAACGTAAATTTCAAATCTGATTGATTCACAGATTATAAATGGTTATGTAGCAGCCCAATGTTAAAAAGCTATATTGCTGGCCCTGTTTACTATTTTCTAATAAACAATTGGTTTGGAACAGGAATGGATTTGTAGATATTTTAAATATTACGAGGGCATTATATAAACATACCGATTCTGCCCAGATATTCTATACGATCTCCTACAAAAAAAAACATTAGATATTAATTTTTGCGTGCATAAAATAAAACAGACACGCTAAATATTGAACAAAAAGAGAAATGACGACTTTTTTAAGACAATTTTTAATAAAGCACGTAGAATGATGGAATTAAAAATTACAAAACGGCAAAACGCTGGTCTCTCTAACGAAGTCATTAGTACAAGATATAAAGCACCTTTTTATGAAATATTGGACCATATTTTAATGGAAATAGACGTCAGGATTCAGGACTGCGAAAAGTTAAAATTTGTTTGTCTCGCTAATACTGCAAGATTTTAACAATATAGCTCGTGTTTCTCTTCTAATGCTTTTGAAAATTTGAAAAAATTTATGGAAATATACTTACCAATCAGCGACTTAAAAAACGAACTTTGCCTGTTATGTAGTTATGAAAGTTACAGAACTATACTGTTGCATGAACGGCTCAAAGAACTGAATGAATACAAAGACATTTTTACAGAAGCTTACAAACTGTTTTGTATAATTTTATCTATTCCATCAATAAGTGCGTCAGTGGAAAGAGGCTTTTCGTGTCTTAAACGTATAAAGATCTATTCAAGAAATACCGTTTCCCAAGAAGAAATCTTTAGCAACTGTTTCTATCGAAAAAGAACTAAAGAAGGACCAGCCATTTTATGAAGATATAATAGATAACTACGCATCATTAAAAGATATACAAAAAATAATTGATTTGATGTACAGAAACTAGAGAGCTATAAGCTTGGCTATAAGTGTTTGGCTATAAGGCTAATTGTTTACACATCCTAACTCTTCACCTATTTTCTAACCCGCGAGCCACCACTGATAGAAATACGCAAATCAATGGTGGACCAAAGAGCCACTTAACCTGTTCTTCGTCGATCTAGAGCCGACAGGAAATAATAGGCATATACAAAATTAAAAAACTACTCAACACCATAATAGCAATAGAACCCTTAAAAAAAGGTAAAGGTGTAGCTCAATGTATGAGATGCCAGCAATATGGACACACCGAAGAGAATTGCAATAGACCCTTTGCTTGCGTAAAATGTGGAGGCACACACAGCACAACAAACTGTAAAAACAGTGCAGACAACCCGGCCATATGCGCATTATACGGCGGATCACATCCTGTAAGTTATAGAAGATGTGAATATTACCACCGATTACTCATAATTAACAGCAATAAGATCAATAATTCTATTCGCCAATCAAATCAAACCAATAGTAATTGAAATTTTCAACATCAAAGTGCGCCAACCAATTTCCGACCCCCACCGTGCACCCACCAAGAATATCCTATGCCATCGTAGCTAAAAAGAATACCAACAACACAATACCACAACAGAATAATAATAATTATAGCACCAACGACAATATCAGTAGTATACTCTGTAAACACCTAGACGAGTTTAAGGGCTTGTTTAAACAACTTCGCCAACATAACAGTATGATCTTGAATCTACTAATAAAGTTAATTAGCAAAAAATAGTCAAATCATTAGAATAGCATTATGAAATGCCAATGGCATACACCAACGTAAAGAAGAACTAAAGATCTTTCTTCAGGAATATCTAATCGACATAATGCTAATCAGTAAAACTCATTTCACTAATAAATTTTTAAAAACCTGGATTCGAGATGTATCACAGTGTCAACAATATACTACCCATTCCGACATAATTTAAAACAGGAACAGTTCTTCCAATCTCTTGATCCCAAATTCATAGCAGGAGGAGGTTTCAATAACAAAAACACACTTTGAGGTTCACGACTCACCACCACCAAAGGTAGAGAACTTGCTAAACTGATAAACAAAGAGAAGTATTCATTCTGATCAACTGGTACTCCCACCTATTGGCTATCGGATCCAAAGAAGTACCCGATCTTCTGGACTTTTTCATTACCAAATCTCCAAGTCCTACACTGATGTCGAGGCAAACTTCGATTTATCGTTGGATCACATGCCAATAATTGGTACATCAGTTCATCTGCAATAATCATAAAGAATATACCTTTTTTGTGAGGGGCGTAGCTGGCGCTTGCGCTAACCAGACAAGTGGACAAGTGGCCCCCCGAAAATCCGTCTCCTGCCTACTTCGGCACCGTTCTCGCATCTTCTCGAGGAAGGAGTCAATCTTCTGCTAGATGTTATTCGTTATTCTACCCTACGTCCCTCCTTTGTTTGCATGATTAGGGGTTCGGGCCGCGCTCGCGTTCGTTCTCTTCCTTCCTTCGCAAGATCCATTCTATCGTTCCCCACACGTCTACATACTCTCATTCCTCACCATCTCGCGACTAACTTCCGCAATCTCTCAGGCTGTCCCGCCATCGCCATATACTCCTCCCTTTCGTTCGTCCACCTCGGGGGCCTGAGCAACGTGTGCTCTGGGTCATCACTCTCACTATAGTACACGTACTCGCCACTGCCCGCCTTCCCTATCCCGCGCAAATATTCGCAAAATAACCGTGTCACGAGAAAATCTGTGAAATAGTAGCTTACCTCCCATGCGTCCTCTCCGCCCAATCTCTTACATCCAGAATCAGTCCACCTTCCCTTGGGCGAGCTGTCCCACGTCTCCCGCCAAGCGGCGAGATCCAGGCCTCCGATCTCCCGGTCCCCGCGCGAGTTTCCGTCCTCTCTGTGGTTAGCAGCGTCAGAGGAGGGATCCCCGTTATCAGTAGCACAGCCTCGTGCAGCACACGCGCTCGACATCCTGAGAGTCATCGCCTTTGTACCCTATGGACTAGGACCCTGGCGCTCTCCCTTTTTAGAGCCCCGTCTCACGACGGTACAGCGTATAGGACGATGAAGTGTAGCACCGATCCAAGGATCCTGCTCTTCGACACGTGATCCGCGCGTGTTCCTCATCAGCCGTGCTAGCGCACCTGCCATCTTCTCTGCCTTCGCAGCCACCCTGGCCATATGCTCCATGAAGGAGAGCTTTACGTCCAAGCAGACCCGCAGGTATTTAATAACCTTCGAAAGCCTAACGCTCGTTTCCCCTACCCTCAGTTCGACGGAGGGCAGATTCCACCTTGTCGTGACCACCACTGCCTCTCTGTTGGCTTCTGCCAGCTGGAGCTCCCTCCCCTCCAGCCACCCCTTGACAGCACGTATTGTCTCTTTGGATATATTCACGACATCGGCCATGGAAGCGGCGGACACGATCAACGCCAGGTCGTCAGTGTAACCGATCATCGAGCCAACATCTCGTCGAACATGACATTCCACAGAGCGAGGGCAAAAACGCATTCCTGCGGAACGCCACACGTCACCTTCCTGTTCGCGCCTCCGCCTCCCAGATGATCTCCCTATAAGTGAAGTAACTCATAAGGGCCCTAACTACCCACGGAGGAGCTCCACTGTTAGCGAGGGCGTTCATGATGTGTCCCCACCCGGCTGAATTGAAAGCATTCTTAACATCGAGAGTGACGATGACTGTCATTCTCTTAGCCTCCATCGCTATTCGCGCCAGGCACTCAATGACGTCCATTGTCAATTTTACCTCTTCTAAAACTGAACTAGGCGGCGGATAGACCTACCACACGCTCGATCACCATCACCATTATTCCTAATAAAAGGTAATCCAGCCAATTGGAGAAGGCATCGACCAAATAGATTGGGCGAGAGGCCGACAGGTCGTCCGGCGATCTGTCATCGCCCATTTTTCGGGAGCAGCAACCCCACCTTCTTTCACTCCTGATGGATGCCTTTCTCCCCCGCGGCATGGTTCATAACGTCCAACACCCACACCTTCGCAAACTCGGAAGATATACCGTCTGGCCCAACCAGAGTCTTCCCGCTCTTCAATCTGACACTCGCCACCCAGAGCTCTCGCTCGGTGAACGTACCGTGCATTGCCACCTCCGCGCCTCCTTCGCCAATGCGCCTCCTCGCGAAGCGGGAAAACAGGTTCCACGACGAGGGGGGGGGGGGGGAATGTTCAATCGGCCGGCGACGATCTGGTAGCCGACCCCAACACGTCTCTGTCGATGTCCCAACAGAGACCCCCACTTCTCCCACTTCTACCTCTTCGCTCTCTTAATGGCATCCCTGAGCTCCTTCCTGGTCCGCTTATAGCTGCCGTCCTCGTCGCCATTGCCGTTGTCCTCCTGCCTTTCGCGCTGTCGGTTGCGATGACCCCTGACCGCCCGCCCTTCTCCAAGCGGTCAGACAAGGAGGTCCGCTATCGCGTCGTTCCATCAATATACATCGCCGAATCTAGTCCTGCGCCTGTCGTTTCTGGGTATCGCCGCGTCGCAGGCCTTCGCGACTGCCCGCGTGAGCTGGAGCGGACAGATTCCGGCGCCATCCAGCCGAATGATGCACCTCCTCAGCTGTCTCCTAAAAGCCTCCCTATAGAACTGGCCCAACTTCCAACCGCCATTAGTTGTAGTCGTCGTGGTCCTCGCTCGGTGACACAGAACTTCGGACATGATATATCGGTGGTCGCTGCAATTCGCTGCTATGGTGATCTCCGCCTCCGAGACCCTCCACACTTCCACTCGGTCTGCCAATTTGGACGACACCCAGGTGAAGTCCAGTATCGAACCCAAATGGTCGAAGTTCCCACGTTGACCACGGTCACGTCCAGCTGTGCCGCCCATTCCAGGACGATCGGCCACCTGATGTCGATCCTCGGCATTCCCCAATCACGCGCCCTGGCATTGAAATCCCCTGCGATCAGGGCCCGCTTTGTGGACCGTCTCAGCTGATCGGCCAGCGCGTCCAAGCTCTCTCGCAACTTCTCCGTTATCGTTTGGGGAGAAGTAACAGTTATATACCGCTACCTCTCCCACCTTGTCCCACACAAATCCGGGTCCCCTCCGACGGCAACACTCCTGTTGGTGATATCGATAGTGGTGTCCCCGTTATCCTCCACAAGCCAGGTGGATTTACTCTGAACGACCACCTGATTCGGCTCGCTGGAGACAGCCCGTGACACACATAAGGTTGTATGCTACACAGTACGTATTAGCGTTAACCCACTAGCGGATCATACAGAATGTCCCGCATTATCCCCGCTCTTCACACCTTTTTACGAGGGACACTTAGCCGTACTTCTGTGTCTCTCCTGCATAGATATCGCACAGGAGTCGGCGTTTCCGCACTATACTGCCTTGTGCCCCTTCTTCCCCCACTTTAGGCAAAGGTTGCTCCTATTCGGTCCCTTGCACCGATTATTCATTCCCATGTCAAGCAACTTCCTAGCCCCGATCTTACAGACCTCGATGGTGGCCATTTGGCTATCTCCAAGACCGATCCTCAGAAACACCAACTCGAGCTCCTCTTCACCAATCTGTGCTTCCCTCACTTTTGCCTCAGTGGTCACGACGTCTATGTCCCGAATTATTATTTTATCGGCATTTATTAGTATCTTGACATCCGTCTCCTGTACCTCGGTCATGATCTCTGCCCTAACCGATTCGGCTTTCTGGCCGCCTCCTTTAACTTCCAGGAGGAGCTCCCGAGACCTAGTCTTCCTAAGGTCGGAGATCTCTACTTCTGCAGCCCTAAGGTCAACGCTCCTATTCACCTTCCTCGGTACCTCTGCGAAAGTGCCGCTTCCAGTATCCTTAACTATGACCGCCGCCGGTTTGTTACTATCCATTATAGTCCTCTTCTGTGACTCCTCCTTCTTCCGGGCTCTATCCTTTTGCCCTCTCCTGACGACCATGGTTCACTCCACCTCCTTCGCCCCCGATTCCTGCGGCCTCTCCTGTGATTGCTATCCCTGTTTCCACTCCGCGTTCGGAGGGTGAATGATCATCTTTACCTCCTCCTCATCCTGAAATACGTGCTCAGCTGCCTTCCTCAACAACGTCCAGCTGACCTGCCTGTGAGGGGAGAGAGCCAGTGTCTTTCCCCCTTGCATTACGCACAAATCTTTCAGATTCCGGAGGGTCTTCAACAATCCCTCCAGCCGTCAAGGTTTCTTCCAGGAGTCGGTAACCATCAACTGGAACGTGTATCTGCTAGAGGTCGCCTCCTATTCCCCCGTTCTGGACGGCCTGGCGGTATAGTGCCGCAAGTATGTGATCCCCCCCAACAGATATCTCCTGATTGCCTAGCTCCACGCCATCGTAATATCTGTCGGAGATGGGCCTCAAGATACCCTCGTCTAAGCGCAGATTTGCCGCGGCACTGCAACAGATCAGATTCCAGATTCTGGCGGTAGGTATCCAGACTTTCATTCCGCTACCTTGACTCCCTTAAGCATGCCCTCGGGCCATTTTTGTTTCATAATCGGCTTCAGAGTTCTAGCCCCCGCGAGGGCCCTGCGGATCCTTTCCGGTTCCTTACCTACCTCCCGCGTCCCACTCAAATACCTAGAGCCCACCCAATCCCATAGAGAGAGATACCCACCTACTTAATGAGTCCTCTTGTTATCGCCGTGCCGGGTTTCGATCCCCAGTCTTCGGGCCTTTCTCCGTTTCTTTCTCCTCCAGCGACAACGCTATTGTCTCTTCCCTTTTTCTTTTCGTAGACCTGCCTTCATCTTCTTCTTCAGTCCAAAACCAGGATATTTCAGGGGAGAGGGGGGTATACTTGCCTACGACTGCCTGACTCCTCTGTCTTCCCGGGGAATCACCAATATTCTTCCGGATCAGCTCAGCCTCCGACATAGAGCTGCTATCTACAATCGCTGACGTTCTTTCCTTTTTCTTGCCATTTCCGTTATTCTTTCCATGAGTCCTGTCTATTTTATAGTTAATCTTGGATGTCATACTAAATCCGATAAATATGGAACGATACAAATGGTTCACTTCCAGGTGACGCCCATCCTGGAAGTAAGGCTATATACTGTGAGGTGCGCCAGGTGCCCCACAGGTTTTAGCGATTTCGCTGTCGGTTTGTTATAGAGGTTTCCTCTAAGCAAACCGGCCGGTTAAGGCAAGCCCCTCGGGGTCTGTGACCGCACGATCTCCCCCTGTTGTGCAACACAGAGGTCGTTGAGGTGCGGCCCTGATTCCGGGTTTAAGTGGCCTCTTCCACCCGTAGCTCGAATTGCTCTGGGTTCGCCCAAACCCATGCCCACGTCTTAATTTGTGGGTTCCTGAAGATATAAAGAAGATGCCTAAACTTCACTCAACAATCAACTAAACTCAAAGACCGATTAGAAGGTATACAGAAACGCAATCGAAGAAAAAATAAATCTAAAAACATCGCTCAATGACTCTACTGAACTGGAGGAAGCCACTAAAATATTTATTATTATATTTCAAAATGCAGCCAATCAAGCCATTCCATCACTAGCCACACAACAGAATGCTGTAAATGTTCTTCTTGTATAAAAAAATTAATATGCAAAGAAAATAAAAAAAAAATGGTGCTACAGCGACAATCCAGCAGACAAAACTAAATACTACCAACTATCCAATAAGCTCAAATCTAAACTAAAGGAAATGCAAAATTCGCCATTCCAGAATTACGTATCTATCTTACGTATCCATACAACAACTCCACTTAGCAGCCTATTAAATCATATACAAAACCATAACAAATGGTACCCTATACATCAAGATGATCATACCCCAGGTCCCTAGGCTCGAAGTGACAAGGATATAGCGGATCTTTTTGCTAAACATCTCTCAGGTGTTTTCACTCCCAACGACGATGACCGAAATTAAGAAATTTTTAGACTTCCTAGCTAATAATACTAAGCCTACAGAAGACATTAGAAAAAATATTTCCCACGAAATCAAGGAAGAAATTTCCCGCCTGAAAAACTAAAGAGTCACCTGGACTCGACCAAATAACTCCGCAAATTCTCAAATAACTACGGAAAAAATCGATTGCAATATTAACCTACTATTTAGTGCTATTCTGAGGTTCCAGTCATGGTCAAAATAATTTAAATCTTCAGTAAAAATCCTAGTACCTAAGCCTAGGAAAACCCAAACTACGTAACATCCTATAGACTAATTAAACTTCTGTCAACCATATCTACACTTCTGGAAAAGTTAATGCTTCATAGGATCGAATTTCTACTTGATAACATAGTTGATCATCAGTTTGATTTCCGTCATTCACACTCAACCATCTAGCAGTGTCACAGATCAATCCACGAAATAAATAGATCTATAGAAAACAAACACTACTGTCCATCAGTATTCCTCGACGTAAGTCCAGCATTCCATAAAATCTGGCACGAAACCTCACTGTTACACTAAATTAAGTTCTCTCTGTCATCTTTTGAACTATTGAAATCATGGCTAATGGATCGCCAATTCATGACTAGAGTTAACGATGAACTGTGCTCAGCACAGTAACACTTGCTTCCGAAACATTTACAGCAATACCTACATCTATCTGGTAGAAGATTGGACAAGAAAGTGGAAAATAAAAATCAACAACAAAATCTACACAAGTTACCTTGGACTTATTATTATTTTATTTTATTATTACTTTTAATGGTACTACGAGTATAATACTAGAAACCTCCTCCTAGATATTCTAGATATTTAGGAATGCACCTAGATCAAAAATGGATTTAGAGGGAGTATATATCAAAAAAGAGAGAACAAATTGATTTGAAATTCAAAAACTTATGCTGGCTACTCTGAAGAAAATCGCATTTTTGTTTAGAAAGCAACGTTCGGGTATATAAGGCAGTCATAAAATCCATATGAACACTAGAACTCTGGGGATGCACCAGCAAGTCGGGTATTAATATCCTTCAGAGGGCTCAATCAAAAATCAAAATCCGATCAATCCGAATAACACAGATTCACCGTGGTACGTATTAAACAATACACTACACAACGACCTCAGCATTTCATTCAGCAGTAATTTTATTCAGGACGGGAGCAATAAACACCCCAATCTATACTTACGACCACTCCTTCGCCAACAAAACTATCATCATCATGAGGTCATCAGTCCTAAGACTGGTTGGACGCTAACCTCCAACTTCTCCTATCTTGTGCCAACCTACGCATTTCGCTAATTGTGCTACAACCTACATCCCTTACTATTTGCGAGCAGTAGTCTAATCTAGTCCTACCTCTGCCTTTTTTCACTCCTATTTCTGCCTCCAAAATATCGCGGACTATTCCCCCATGCCTCAGCAAGTAGCCTACCATTCTATTTCTTCTACTCTTTATGTTTCTCCACATACTTCTTTTCTCGCCGACTTTCTCCAATACTTCTTCGTTTCTAACCCTATCAGCCCACGGTATTTTCATTATTCTTCGGTAACACCACATCTCAAAAGCTTCTAATTTCTTCCTACTTGCTTCCCCTACCGTCCAGGTTTCGCAACCGTATAGTGCCGTGCTATAAAACTATAGAAGGTTAAAAAAGCGACTACCAATAGATATAAAATAAACCAGAATACGAGAGTTCTTCGCTGGAAGTATCCTCATCCCGTCAACTAAAGGACTTCTCCTCATCGGTTCTATGATATCAAATTAACTTATATAAAGGATTGTATTTCTAATAGCTATCTTGAAATTAAAAAAAAAATATATTATCTTTATTTTCCCCTTTCACTATATTTTATTTTATTTTATTTTAAAATAAAAAATATTGAAATTATTTTTTTTTAGTCCACTTGTACATTTCTCATAATTAAATTGTAACTGGCCTATTATTATAGATTATTAAAATTAAATTAAAAGTCGATATATTTTAATTATAATCTATAAAAATATTAGAATAGATATTTGAATATTTATTGTTCATTTTTCATTCGTTTTGATATATTGTGTTTAAGGACATACCTAATAACTAAGTGAATGTATTCAAAATAAGACTAACACTAAGTGAAAAAATTGGTTCAAAATAAGACTAAGTTTAAAAACAAGGTGATTCTGTATGAATGGTACTTATATTATATTTATTTTTAATTCTATTTATACACAAATAAATAACTGCCTGTCCCATTTTTAACTCTTAACAAATATTACAGTAAGCACTAACTATTAATTTACGTCATTTATGCTATTTAATATGTATTCATGTGCTGTCCCTAATGTGAGATGAAACATGAATAAGCTTTCAAATTATATTTATCCAATAATCAATTTTTATGAGGAAGAGTTAGAAGCCGTTTATTCGGACATAGAGCAGGTAATAGGATTTGTGAAGGGTCATGAAAATTTAATAATAGTGGGAGATTTTAACGCAGTCGTAGGTGAGGTGAAAGAAAGAGAATTTGTAGGTCCTTATGGATTAGGAAATAGAAACGAGAGAGGTAGCAGACTGATAGAATTCTGTGAAAACCTCAAGATGGTAGTCGCGAACACATTGTTCAAGAATCACGTTAGGAGGCGGTACACCTGGAAAATGCCAGGAGCGATAGACAGGTATCAGATAGACTACATTCTGGTTAGGAAGAGATTTAGAAATCAAGTAAAAGACTGTAAGAGTTATCCAGGAGTAGATGTAGACATCGACCACAACTTGGTAGTCATGAGAGCTAGATTAAAGTTCAAAAATCTGAAAACTCGGAACGATAAGAAGCGGATAGATGGAAGCAGTACTTAGGAAATTTATACGAGGGTCAGGAATTAGGAGATATATTAGAGGAAGAATCTAGCATCGATAGAAAAGATGTAGGAAAACCTATATTGAGAGAGGAATTTGAAATAGCACTAAGGGGGCTAAAGAACAATAGAGCGCCGAGTGTAGATAAAATACAGGCGGAAATTTTGGAATGTACGGGACAGAAAGTAGTAAATAGGATGTTTGAACTGGTAAAATACATATACGAAACGGGCGAGATGCCGGAGGATTATAAGAGGAACATTATCGTTACTATACCGAAAAAGAGAGGAGCCGACAAATGCGAGAACTTTAGAACGATTAGCCTAACCTCCCATGCATCAAAAATCTTAACAAGAATAGTGCAGAAGAGGATGGAAAATAGAGCTGAGGAAATACTAGGAGAAGACCAATTCGGGTTTAGGCGAAACAGGGGAACTCGCGAAGCTATTCTAGCGCTAAGAGTAATGTTAGAGAAAACAATAGAAAAAGGAAAGAACGCTTATATAGGATTTGTAGATTTAGAAAAAGCTTTTGATAACACAAGATGGGAAAAAATGTTCGAGATACTAAAGAGCGCGGGAATGAAGTATAGAGATTGGAGAGTAGTACACAATCTATACAAAGAGCAAACTACTGTTATAGAAGTAGAAGGGGAAAAATGGGAAGTAGGTATTAGGAAAGGAGTAAGAGAAGGATGTACGCTATCACCACTAATTTTTAATCTGTACATCGAAGAGGCGATTAATGTGGTAAAAGATAGAATAGATTTCGGAATTAAAGTACAGGGACAGAAACTAAAAATGCTGAGATTCGTGGATGATATAGCAGTATTAACATCTAGTAAGGAGGAATTAGAATCAGCATTGAACGAAATGGAGGCAATGTTGACAGAGGAATACGGAATGAGGGTGAATGAAAACAAAACTAAAATGTTAGTGTGCAGAGGGCGCGAGAGCAGATCAAAAACGAAAGTACAAATTAATAATGAAGGATTGGAGGAAGTAAAGACTTCACTTATTTAGGAAGTAAAATAAATTGGGATGGAAGAAGCGATAAAGACATAAAACAAAGAATAGCGCAGGGTCGAGTAGCTTTTAACAAAAAGAATGCACTTTTATGCTCGGAGGTAATAAACATAGAAACAAGGAAGAGATTTTTGAAAACATATGTATGAAGCACGGCACTATACGGTTGCGAAACCTGGACGGTAGGGGAAGCAGATAGAAATTAGAAGCTTTTGAGATGTGGTGTTACCGAAGAATGATGAAAATACCATGGACTGATAGGGTTAGAAACGAAGAAGTATTGGAGAAAGTCGGCGAGAAAAGAAGTATGTGGAAAAAACATAAAGAAGAGAAGAGATAGAATGGTAGGTCACTTGCTGAGACATGGGGGAATAGTCCGCGATATTTTGGAGGCAGAAATAGGAGTGAAGAAAGGCAGAGGTAGGCCTAGATTAAACTACTGCTCGCAAATAGTAAGGGATGTAGGTTGTAGCACAATTAGCGAAATGCGCAAGTTAGCACAAGATAGGAGAAGCTGGAGGTTAGCGTCCAACCAGTCTTAGGACTGATGACCTCATGATGATAAATCAATTTTTAATGTATGAATTGCTACTTTGAATGCAGCCAACGAATAACTTCCGTTCACTAGAGTGTCACTAGGGCGTACAAATTTTATATAAACCGCCTGCCTGGAAGTTTTATATAACGGATAAATTGTACTTACTATAAATATGTACTATTGTGCGGTCTTATATCAACCTCAAATAGCTGTGACAGACGACTGAGACACTTTGTCGTCGTAATAGATCCCTGAAGTCGGGGAGATAAGTTCAGCAATTTAACTAAGCAAATCGTGTAAGTGAGAAAAATGTTTCCATCAGATTTTGTCCTCAAGGAATATATTTTCAAGCTAATACTGTATTCTGTCAGTAACTTATAAGTCGGAAATCGAGAAAGGAACCACCAAGCCGCCAAGCGGCTATCAAAGTAGTTCCCGAATAGCAAAGCTATTACATAATCGCTCTAGGAAACAATTACTCCTCGGGCTAAAGCCCCGGCAGGCATTGAATTATACCCAGAAGCGATCCTCGACCCCTTTCTCGTGTTTCTGCACGATCAGATAAGGTTTCAAAAAATAAAACCAGCCACAGGTAGGATTCGACATTTGTCCCGGATCGGAACCGAACGACATACAGCTGTTTCGAACTTGTTAGTTCTCATCAGTGCCGCATAGGGTACGCCGATTCAGGACAAATGCCGAATAAACTTTATGGCCTATACATCTTTATCGATACGATCTCTGTCAGTAACTTATAAGTCGGAAATCGAGAAAGGAACCACCAAGCCGCCAAGCGGCTATCAAAGTAGTTCCCGAATAGCAAAGCTATTACATAATCGCTCTAGGAAACAACTACTCCTCGGGCTAAAGCCCCGGCAGGCAATGAATTATACCCAGAAGTGATCCTCGACCCCTTTCTCGTGTTTCTGCACGATCAGATAAGGTTTCAAAAAATAAAACCAGCCACAGGTAGGATTCGACATGTGTCCCGGATCGGAACCGAACGACATACAGCTGTTTAGTTCTCATCAGTGTCTTGTTAGTTCTCATCAGTGCCGCATACGGTACGCCGATTCAGGACAAATGCCGAATGAATTTTATGGCCTATACATCTTTATCGATACGATCTCTGTCAGTAACTTATAAGTCGGAAATCGAGAAAGGAACCACCAAGCCGCCAAGCGGCTATCAAAGTAGTTCCCGAATAGCAAAGCTATTACATAATCGCTCTAGGAAACAACTACTCCTCGGGCTAAAGCCCCGGCAGGCATTGAATTATACCCAGAAGCGATCCTCGACCCCTTTCTCGTGTTTCTGCACAATCAGATAAGGTTTCAAAAAATAAAACCAGCCACAGGTAGGATTCGACATTTGTAAAGTCGAGTATAGTTATAACACATAAATATGCACAGCGAATTTGAAGGCAGTCCCTTTTCTCCGTGAAACTGAAAATTACCCCATTTTCTGTTTCAAGAAGAAAACTAGGACCGCCCAATCGACGTGTAGACTTTATAGGTTAATACTAGGTGGACCTCCCTTATTCCTAACTCATATTAGAAAATACACCAATATTCATTGGCAAGCGTGATGGCCTTAATGGGTTTGCAGCAAATCGAGCGAGATTTCCGCTTTTTATTCGTCCATCGTGTAGACCCGCTATACTGGCAGCGGTTCGCTCCTCTCGGCCTCCTTTGGTCCTGGCGCCTTTAATACCGCTGGCAGAGATTTCTTCTCGGCTCTTTCTTTGTTGTTAGTCGCCTTGTTTTGCTGCATCGTTTCACCAGCGTCAGCCCCCCGGGGGGTGTCTCGTCGTGGGCGCCGCAACCAGCGCGGCGTCTGGGAATTTAGGTCATGTCAGGCGATCTTCCACGACAATTCGGACGAACCGCGCCGCTTGGGTCGCCGTCAGAAGGTAAGTCTTGTTACTCGGGAGGGGTCCTTCTCAGTTCGAGAAGGATCCCAGGATTAGGAGTCAGGTATGTGGATGGAAGGTCGTGTGTCTGTCCTGAAACAGAAAATAATTAAAGGGGCAATAGGGCCCCTGACATATAAATAGTTAGTTGAGCAATAGGGCTCGGCTGTAATAAAAGTTTTGTTTTGACCTCTAAAGGGGGTCTGTACCGTTTATACTACCTGGATCTTGAATCTCTTGTGTCTTCCTGGTCCTCCTGGGTCGTAGTCCGAGGTCGTTGGGATGAGAGACTTGTCGTGGGCACCTGCCTGATCATAGAGATTCCGAGCCCTGGCTGTGATTTTGTCCATCACGGTGGTAAAGTCCAGGTCACGCCGGATGTCGGTGTTCCTCGCGTACCACGGTGCGTGAATCTTCTTCATGTGTGTCTGAGAAGCGTAGCCCCAAGCTGTCGATGCGTACATCAGTCGGGGCTGAAGACTTGTCGGATGACGAGCAGCTTGTTTCTGAAGTTCACCTGGCTCTGGCTTCCTGTCATCGTCCAGAGTTTGGCAGCGGTAGCTTTGGCACGTCCCGTCGCCTAGTGGATGTGGTTTTCCATGTTAGGGACTTGTCCATGACGACTCCAAGGTACTTGGTCTTGTCTCGCCACTGGATATCCTCTCCGTTGAGGTTCATGTGTCTATCCGGGGTATCCCGCGTCTTCTTAAAAAGCACCGCCGTGCTTTTCTCGACGTTGATGGCCACATTCCATTTATTGCACCAGTCAGCTAGTTCCTCGGCAGCTCACTGCAGGTACGTCGTTGCCGTGTGCGCCCTCCTCAACTTCGCAACGATCGCCGTGTCGTCTGCGTACACCGCAGTGGGTGTGCGTCCTTGGCAGATCTGAGGTGAAGATGTTGAAAAGGCATCGCGCCCTGCGGTACTCCGGCTTCCATCATCCTGTAGTCTTGAATCACAGGTTGATACACAGGTCCTTACTTTGGCTCGGAAACGCCTTCCTGTCAGGTAGGACTTGTTGAGCTTCACCAGGCCCGGCCCGTCGGGTAGCCCATGTCTAACATCTTGACTAGAAGCCCGTCGTGCCACACTTTGTCGAAGACCTTGGAGACGTCTAGGAACATTACTGCAGTCGCGTTCTTCCAGTTGAACCCCTTCGTGATGTATTCCACCAGTCGCAGCACTTGCAGCTCCGTCGAGTTTCGCGGTCCATAGGCAAATGCTGATGACTTCCAGCTCTTCGGTCTTCTCATGGAGATAGGCCATGATGAGTCTCTCTATCGCCTTGCTGAGCGTCGGCAGCAAGCTGATGGGCCAGATATGTGACGGATGAGTTACATTCTTACCTTGTTTCGGTATGAACAACGCTATCTTCCACCCTTCCGGGAAGTGGCGGGTCTACACAGTTGTGTACCTATACAAATGTTCAGCTGCCTTATATTAGCGAAATATAGAGCACCGCTCTTAATGGCGTATTTAAACTATCTGATAAGTAGCCCTGGATTTTATTAAAGACATAAACAACAGAGGCGGACTTGCAATAAACTGTACATTACATATAAAGATTATTCACATATTAGTTTAACTTTGTTGTGTGGTGGTGTTACCTTCTTTAAAGTAACATCACCACACACCTAACACTATTTACGCGTATGATCACATGAGTATATTATTAGTAGCTGCTCTAAATGTTCAGCAGAGAACGAACGACGTCTATCAGTAAACATTCATTTTATAATGTGATAATGACCATTCTGCATTAACGAAAGTCAACGGAATATACCGAAAACATGAATAATGTTGTAGAGCCTTCATACTGATTTCTGGATTAGAGACATGAACTTGTCTCTGTTTGAATTAATAGTTTTTAAATCAGTTTCAATGAAAATATCTAGAAATTGTGTCTGGCTTTCCTTAATAGCTGTAGTTTCAGCAGGATTTAACTGTAGGATTACAGGTTTTATTTGCTGGAAATCGAGCATAATAAAAAGCTGCCTTCAACCCTGTTCCCTAACAGGGTTGAGGGCTCTGGAGGTTCGGGAATTTTAGGACACTTTCTGTGAAACTCGCGAAAACGTTTTCGTGGAGATTTTAAAAACACGTTTTTGTGCTCGTTATTAATGCATCTACCTTGGGAAAACATTGTCGAACAGTTTCTGCCACAAGATGTAAATCATGCACTTTACACGTAACATGTAATAATCTACAACCGTATTGTGTAAGAGAATGATCTACTGAACACATTGTCGCGGCACCATCGGGCACAAACATCAATATTTGACTTGACCCTTGAAATTGTTTTAACGTCTCCGCACAACCTACGTAATTGTATTGCCAGTATACTCTTCATTATTGTCAGTATACAAGTATTTCGCTAGCTAATAGCAATGGAAATGTCGATTGCCGAGGGTCCAGTGCAGGTACTATAATACTGGGTGGTCCAAAGAGTTCAGAGAGAAGAGAAAAGCTGACCAATTTTAACAAATTTATTTTTAAATGTTTCAAAAATTCTTGAAAATTCATGTTTTGAAAATTACATTGTCTAAATGTGTCCCATTTCTGTCCTGGCACTCTTAAAGCCGACCTCTAAAATTTTCCGTAACGCAGCGGTAAGTGTCTGCAGTTATTGCTTCATATCAATTTATTGCCGAATATTGTTCTTTAGGTCTTCCAGAGTGGCAAGGCGGTTGCAATACACTCGACTTTTAAGATAACCACATAAAAAATCACAGGGAGTCAGGTCCGGGCTTCAGGGAGATCACTGACTATTTCCTCTTCGAGAAATCAATTTTCCCGGAAAATTCGAATAAAAGGTCGAGTCCGTCGGTTTTAATTCTTGCACTAACTGAATGTCATATGTATGCATGCTTAAACATCTGTAAAGGATGCGAAGTAACAACGATCTCGTCAGATTTAAAGTAGCCGCGCTTTCGAGTCGATAAGTTCGGTTCTTGCCGCATGGACGCTCCCACTTTCTCAATGTTTCCATTGGTTCTCGCTGGCCCCTTCGATGGTCGGAGACGCGTTTATTTAACGTAGAACCAGACTCTGCAAACTTACGAACCCATTTCGATATTAACGGAAGGCTTGGACATCTCTGAATATCGTGCAAATTAAAATGTTGTCGGTATTTACGGAACGCAATGGTGGCGGAATTGTTGTTGCGGTAATACTCGCGCCCATAAAACAAGCGCTGATCTCGCGTGTAGAGTTGCATGGTGACTAAGTTTCCCTGAACTGAACTATCATTTAAGACAGACCCCACCCTTTTACGCCTCCTACCAAATTTTCTACAGGGCAACCAAACTTTAACGACTCTTTGGACCACCCGATATTTACAATAGAATTATTTTGTCTAATCTATCGGCTCGCCAATACATAACTACAGCCGTTTATTTTGTAATTTACGTGTAATTTTCTCTATAATGTCATCGCGTACAGTTAATATATCGTTGCATAATATTCTGCGACTTGGTAACTGGAACAGGACCAGCACACTAAAGATTTATCGAATACTACAATAAAAAAGGACATTTTTGAAAATTATATTTATTATAGGATAATTAATGGCATCCACTATAGCATAGATAAATTTAGTTTGTTTAGTTCTTTGATATTCCAACTACCAGAGACGTATTATAGCAGAAGCCCAAGAAACCGGGGCTTGCGGCGCAAAAATTTAAAGGGGCGCAAAATTTTGGAAAAGAATTTTATAATAAAATCGCGTATTGGTCGGAGCAAAAAACGATGAAATTCACGACCTTTAAATTATTGGAGCAGCGTTCGCTCACATTCTCACAAAATCATAAGGAGGCTTTCTCGAATTACATTATAGGCGGCGCCTACCAGAGTGGAAATTCTCTGTGGGCCCAGCACAGGGCCAATATTATTTTCCCGTTTAATATCAAATCAAGGACCTAGGTCTTTCGTCTAATGGACACTTGGACTTTCTAAAAATATTGAAATTGAAAAATTTTGACGACATGTTTCCTAATCTTGTGATTTTATTGAGAATATTCGCCTGTAAAGCGGTGACTAATTGTATAGGTGAAAGAACGTTTTCAGCGTTGAATAGAGTAAAAGACTACCGCAGATCTACATTATCTAACCTCAAATCGAACGCGCTAGCAATAATGTGCATCGAGAATCAAGTGCTAAATGCCCTCAGTTTTGACAAAATTATCAACGCATTTGCTAACGAGAAAGCTAGAAAAAAGCCTTTTTGAATCAACGATTGTTTTTTTTAATCATCACAGAGTTTTTGTACATTTTTGAATAATGGTTACTATAATTATGTATTATTACTAATTACTGTATTACTCATAATAATAAATAATAAACAATACACGTTTAAAAGACAGTTTTACAATCAATGTACCCACCTGTCCTACCATTATCAAAATAATAAAAAAAAAACAAATGCAGATAATGGTATATCAAACACTAAAATCTAAAAAAGTTTTGGTGAAACAGAAAAAATCAATGAGGTAGGGGAGGAGGGGGCGGGATTTTCTTAGGGCCTTGGGAGTCAAATTAGGTTAATACGCCACTGCCAACTACATTGTAATGTATTACTATGTAACTGGAAGTATAGTAGTAATGTATTAGATTATTAGATGATTTAGGCAGCACAATTTTTGCGACGCATCTTGACAAATAATCTAGAATATGACGAAGTTTTTCACAAAATGTGACAATATACGATATGCACCCTGGAAACCGGAAACATCGGTCAGGTGGCGAAACTTGAGGCGAGTCAATTAACGGCACCTATAACACGATGCGGTGGTATTTCACCGGACGATAGCGGGTGAACACCATCTACCACCTCAACACACAACATAATAGTCCAATTAGTAGAGATTTTTCCCTTCCGTTCACTATGTTTTTTAGGTTGCTGAATTCGGATTCAGATTTCGACTTTTCCACCTCGTAAAAGTGTTGCTATTTGGGATAACTGAGAAAAATTGCAAAAAAACTAATGATTTTTTCAGTCTTTTGCTTGAACTTGAAAACTAAGCACTTCTTGAGAAACATATATATATTTAGAAATAAGCCACATTTAATTTAAAACAAACTATGTATTATAGGGTATTTCGTCAGACAAACGATTTAGACGCTAGAGGTGATGAACTGTGACCAAAATTCCTAAATCTGCCTAAAAACTTTTGTCTTTTAGTTTTACACTTGTAATCCTTAAAATTATACATGCAAAGTAATTACTCAACTACTCACACGTTTAATTAATAGTTGAAGTTGATTTCAACGGTCACTTGCGTTTACCATAAAATTTACGGGCTGCTCATTATCCTCATGTAGATCAAAACGACCAATAGAAGGAGGTCCAAGATGATTATACTTGAGAATGATACTATGTATGCAGTAATGAAAATACCTTGTGTCACATCAGCCATAGCTTTTTAATAAATTCTTCCGAATGCGCTTGTGTCTAAATGGTCCTGACCACTCATCATCATCATGTGGATTAAAAATTTTGTATGCGTGAAATTTTACTTTATATTTTTCTTTATTTTGTTTTCTTTGTATTCTTATACTCACCTATTCACCCAATTGAGGTTAAGTATAAAATAAAGACTATGAAATAAAGTCGATTTATTACTATTATATATTTAAAATTGCACTATTTTTCTTTCTCTTGATAGTGCTTTTTTACAACAGCACTATCCACTGTATTGTACTCAAATTGTTCTGCACTGAGTGTTATGTTCTGACTGACTGTTCTGTACTTTCCAAGTTTTATGCGGGAAAGGGTTGTACATATCCACTACAGTCTTCAAAATACTTTTTTACCAAAGGAATATCCGTCCTGGATTAAAACAGTCAACATAAAAAGCTCCAGAGTGTTCCAGCTTCCATGATGTTCATCTGGAAGATGAAAGAGAAGCATGATACTTAAAAATTATACTAAGAAGGTATGCAGTAATGGAAATACCTTGTGGCGTAATAGTCACAGCTTGGATCAGTTGTTGATCATTAGAATGGTCTATATCATAATCATCATCTGAATTATATTTTTCCGTATTGTCGCAGGTCCTTCGAAGGGTTAGCACAGTTAAGAACAGTAAAGGCCAGCCACAATTTCCTTAAGTTCTTCTCGCATTTCTGCTGCAAATCAGCTGAAGCAGTTGTCGGATACAGGAGATTCTAATGATGAAGTGATTAGTGTCAGAATATCATTTCTTTATTTTCCATTCCAATAACTCTGAGTTTTTTCTACACCGAGCTACAACTGAACTTGAAAGTACACCTTCGGCGAATTCTGTTGTGCTACAGTTTCAGTAGGGTAAGTGTGGCAATATTTGATATGATTTTATATGTTGTTGTTAAGTACTGCCAGTACCCTTAAGAATCATATATCAATTGGGCTAAGTGCCAAACCTAAAATTGTCTTTACAGCCGACGTATAAAATTGGCGTGTCTGCTATGTACCCCCAAATATGCGCTATGTGCCCGTGTGTTTATTATTGGGAATTTTAATGTTTCGCTTGACGTTCAGATGGTACTACATGTTATTTAAACATGCACTTGTTGCTTGTTTTTGCTTGGTTGTGGTTAGTGACTAGTTTAATTTTGTGCAGTATTGGTAAACTTTGATATTATCGAGAGATGGAAGAAAATAATCAAAATAAGGCTAATAAATCAAGAAGAAAAAGGGGAACCGACAGTGCTTTATTGGAACTAAAGAAGCTTAAAGTGGCGGGAACAGAATACAGAACGCACAAAAATACGTTGCGGCCTGCGAAAAAGAAACCAAGTAAAACGGTAAGTTAACGATTCGCGTTGTTTGTTATTTTGCGGCATTAATTAACGTTTCTTCTTTCTATGTTGTCTGCAAGTGTAAATTTCAATGCAAACCACTACCGTTCGAGTCGAAATTACGGCTTTTCACTGAATTTTATGAACAATCATCTGAAACTCAAGGTACCTAACGGGGTTAGTCCCACTAGCTAATTTAAAGCGTAGAATGCATTGTACATATCAAGACGTAGCACTTAGTCGTAGGCATTGCACTCCATTGTTCGCTGTTCCCAATGGAAAAGGTAACATCGTACAAGTCTGCAGAGCTACGTTTATGGAAATGTTTGCTTTAAGTCGCCAAAGGCTACAAACGATCATTAAGAAGAAAAAAACTTGGCGATTATACGCTTACGGACAAGAGAACCAGAACTACTGGAAGATCTCATATCCAATCGATACCAAAAGACATAAGCCACTACTCTCGAAATAAATCATCGAAAGTGTACATGAGCCCAGAATTGAATATTAGTCGTCTTTACAGAGCTTTTGAAGAGAAGCATCCAAAAAGTAATATTCCTCATAGTTATTATCGAGAAGTATTTAAAAAAGATTTTCCTATGTTGTCTTTCAAAAGACCTAGAACAGACACTTGCAAAACCTGCGATATCCTAAATATTAAAATTAAACTTAAAAATGAAGAAAGTACAGTGGCTAAAGTACAGCTGGAATTGTGGGAGAGAGAGAGATCTATAATGAAGGAAGATATAACTCATTGCCAGAGACATGGATGAGATACCTGCGTTTTATCTATAGACTTAGAACAGGTGCTTTTTGGACCAACTCTCACGCACTCTGAAATGTTTTATCTAAGGTAGCTGTCTTATTTCAATTTTGAAATAATACTATAGGATACCGGCCAACCTATAATGTGTATGTGGAACGAAAGCATTTGAAATCGTGGTAGCAATGAAATCAGCTGTTGTTTGCTAAAAGTTTAAAATGAGGGCATTATGGATAAGAAACACAATTAGTGATATGGAATGATAACTGCTGCGGTCAAAATAAAAACCGCATTATGGTGTTCACATGTCTTTTTTTGGTATCATTGGATGTCTTTGACATTATTGAACAAAAGTTTTTAGTAAGTGACCGTAGTTTCTTGAGTTGCGACCGTGACTTTGCGCAGGTGGAAAAAAGAAATGAAATATTTTATACCGTCTGATTTGATTGATGTGGTTACATCGGCAAGAGTTACTACACCTTATCGTGTGGTAGAAATGGGAAAACACAATTTCTTCAATTTTCAGGCTAGTACAGATGATATCATCAATACTTCTAAACTAAATATAACTAAGGCGGTGGCCCTTCGATCTGAAGCAAAAGTTCCATCAGTGGTTTTATCAAAAACTGCCTATTTAACAGAAATTTGATCAAAAACTAAAAAGAGTGTCCAGGATATCAGAAAAGTAATGTTAGGACCTGCAGTAAATAAAGCTATTAGTGAAGAAAAGAAGCAAAACTTACGGGCCATGATTATTTTTTTAAATGACGAAAAGCATAAAGATTTTTATACGAATATTTCTTAAGTGGCACTTCGCTCTTTGTTAACAACTTATGGTACTCTTTCCAAAAACTTTGAATAAAAACTTTTTTTTTTCAATGTTAATAAGAATTTCTATTTGATTTTTGTACAGAGTGTATTTGCGTAATCGTTTACATCCTTGTGTTAAATTATATTTCCAAGTTTTGAAAAATGTTGTTAATAAAATGTTTTTCTTCAATAACTCCGTTTTGTTGTTTTGGTACTTAGCCTGTTGCTTACTTATGGTCTTCAGTTGTTCACCAGCACTGAAAATTGCCTCTACATCAGCTGCGGGGTTCCGGCTCCAGAGTATAATGAAACAAAAACGTATTTTTTTAATGTGCATTTTATCGTCTTGACCGTTGACTTGAAACTTACATAATGAATAGTTTTTATTAAACGGTTATATTTTATTTACATATTGAGTATATTCAAATATTAATGAAATCAACTTAAAAAATTAATGAACCGTGTGAGTAATTGATTAATTATTATTCAGGAAATTAATTTTTCAGATTACAAGCATAAAACTAAACAGAAAAGAGTTTTTAAGTACATTTAGGAATTTTGGGCATATTTTACTTCACTCTAGCGCCTAAACCGTTTATCTATGGATAAAAACCTATAATATATAATTTATTTTAAATTCAATGTAGTTTATTTTTATACTAGATACATTTCTCAAAAGTGCTTAGTTTTCAAGTTATAAGGAAGAAAATGAAAAAAAAGCATTTTTTTCGCAGTCTCGCGCAGTTATCGCAAATGACAACACTTTTATGAAATGGCAAAGTCGAAATTCGAACTCAGTACCCTAAAAAACAGAGAACAAGAGAGAAAAAATTTCTGTATTTTTCTCTTGGATTTGCAATTTTTCCCCCTCTACTAACTGGGGTATAATTAATTATAACTTGAAGAACTAACGAATAAGTCAGTGATATCAAGACCTGCTAGTACATTTCATGGCATCCACTAAGAGTAGCCAACGACTTTGCACCTTCCACACATTATATTAGTTTCTCGCTGACACTCAAACTAATAAAATGACGCCCGAAGGTAGGGTATATTAACAGGAAAAAAAATAGTATAGTGCATATGGTGGTGTACACTTTAAAACCTAACAAATCTTAATTTCTTATGTTTATATGCAATAAACGGTTTCCAGAAACCAACACAGAAGCTACAGCTGAGACTTGTAAAGGTTTTGCTATACAATCTCATCTTGTTATGTCGGTTACTGGTGAAGTCAGTGGCGATTATCAGAATAATTCAACAACCATTAAAAAGTTTATGACAAATAAAAGCACAATTTTCGATTTCGAATTGTTCGTATTCAAACATGCTTCTAGACATGCACAAATCATTTATGAAAAAAAAAGACGTGAGCAACAAAGAAGTGGACAAGTTTAAACTGCGAACTGCCCGTGCTTTTAGGTTCTGCCGAAAAAAAAACAAAATAACATGAATTTAACTCCTTATCAGTGGGATACACTGTATGACTGTATTTAAATAGAAATATTGCCTTGAATTAAATAAGTGGACAAGTTCTAAAATCTATGCAATTCCTATGACTATAGTGATTTAATTAACACCAAGGAAATAGCACTAATTAATTACCTGATTGATTTATTATGAACGTTTGTCGATAGAAAAAACTTGTTTTGAACAATAACTACAAACACTTTAATTATAAGCTGCGAACCATACTTGTCCTCCATAACTTCCGTATCTAATGTTATAAAAAATGAATATGGATATTTTTGAATTCAAAATAAAAAATATTTTTTCATATTTTTATAAAAAAAAACATGTTTCATAATGAAGTTTTGTATGCATGAAATTTTACTTTATATTTTTACTTATTTTGTTTTCTTTGTATTCTTATATTCACCTATTCTCAATTGAGGTTAAGTATAAAATAAATACTATGAAATAAAGTCGATTTATTACTATTATATCTTTAAATTTATACTATTTTTCTTTCTCTAGTGTTATTTACAACAGCACTATCCACTTTATTGTACTCAAATTGTTCTGCACTGAGTGTTCTGTTCTGACTGACTGTTCTGCACCTTCCAAGTTTTATTAGGGAAAGGGTTGTACATATCAACTGCAGTCTTCAAAGTACTGTTCAAAGTACTTTTTCACCAAAGGAATATCCGTCCTGGCTATACCCTAAAGGATTTGATGAAGATGACGTTATATAAGTTGGTCATTTTAAGCACATCAAAGACCATGTTCATCAACTACAACCCCAGGATCTCTTATAAGCTGATTTATTCCTTAAATCACCATATCCTTTCACCATTTTATATTAGTGCTTATAAAGAAACATCATTATAGTTTAATAATTATTGACTTTGTATATATTAGAATCATACATTATAGAATACAAGCTATTAATTGATATCTTACTCTCGATTATGTTTTTTGTACATACCTGCAGGGGCGGCTGGTGTATAGATGCTGCAGAGCTGCAGAACTGCCAAAAAAATTAAATATTTGTATATTTTCGCGACATAATAATTACTAAAATTTATTAATAAAATAATTTGGTTAGTTGGTGCAGCTAACCAAATTATTGCGTTAAAGTCGCATTCTGCCCGCCGTCCTCTATTAAGTAGTAGAACAGATGAATTATCTGGGTGTCTACGCGAGCGCGTGGCGGTACATTGAACTAGGCCACACGAGGTAGTTCTCAGCACGGCTCGGCACACCCGTCCTCCCCCTCAACTCCCGTGATAATCCACACTTGGCGCTCGTAAATGCGCAAATTTACACGGTCAGTAAGCTGTATTCTTTCCAGCTAAGGCAACATCAGTGAATGTTTACTCCTTCCTACTCCTCGTGGCTCGTACAGTTGGCGGGCGTAAATCGTACCTATTTCGTATTTCGTGTTAATTTGAGATTTTAAATACTGTTTTGTAAATTTGTGTAGTGATTTATTGTACTAATTATTAATATTTATATACTGTGATAGTGACAATGGATTTAGTTTATAATTTAGTTCATGTGAAACGATTTTTTAAATACTCTTATGAAGAAAAAATTGATTTAAAAAACAATGGTAGGCCATTGCCCGATATTGTTATTGAGACTGCAGGTGTTGGCTGCGGAAAAGCATATAAACGTCAATTTAATAGAGACATTTATTCGAAGAACAATTGGATTTGTGGGTGCAACAAAAAAAATGCGTTATTTTGTTTTCCTTGTTTACTTTTTGGCGGTGATAAAGCATGGACGGAGGTAGGGGTGACAGATTTGGTGCACTTAACTGAAAAAAATAAAAAAGCACGACAACTCCAAAAGCCATCTATATAATACAATGGAATTAGCTTTATTAGGAACAACTAATATTAAAGGGCAGCTAGATTCAGTTTATTGGATAAATGTGCAAAAGCATAATTATAATGTGACAAAAAAGAGATACGTTTTGTCAAAAATTATAAACTGCATAAAGTTTTGTGGGGCCTTTGAACTGGCACTGCGAGGACATGACGAAGCTGAAACCTCTCAAAACCCGGGGATATTTCATGGTTTGATAAATTTTTCTGCTGAGCTTGATGTAACTTTAAGCGAGCATCTACAAAATGCTTCAGTATTTAAAGGAACCTCTAAAGAAATACAAAATGATCCTTTAGACTGTATATTAAAAGTATATAATGAAGAAATAATTAAAGAAATTAACAAACCTTCATTTTTGGCAGATATGGCAGACGAAACAACTGATGTATCTACAAAAACTCAGTTAGTGGTAGTTTCAAGATATATTCTCGATGGTGAACCGATTGAACGTTTTTGGACATACCTGAAACCTACAAAATGTGATGCTGAAACTCTTTCGGAAAATATTTTAAGTGTTATAGACCCTCTAGTAGAAAATTCACCTTACAAGCCTTTTCTCTTAACCAAAGAATATGACGGCAAACATGAATGTTCTTCAAAAAGGTATTAAATTCCAAAAATTTTTCTTGTGAAAGTCTATATTTTTGTATAAACGGATTTTACATAAAAATTCTCAGGAAAAAAGTATCAGGAAAACTCGTGACCTAGAAAATTTTCGCCTGCGGCGCTATTTTTTTGCGGCCCCCACCGGCGCCGGTAGTTTGGATACGTTTGAAATTTCCACGCAGGCGGCCAATACCCTAGGATCGGCCTTGTGCAGAACACCCGTTTCATTACATCACGAGCCGCCACTGCATACCTGTATAAAAAAATATTTTACACATACAAAGTTAACTGTAAATGTTTCACACGTTCTGTAAAACAAAGACATCCACATATATATACATACCTCTATTCGCCTATAGTAGACATAATTTTTAATATTTTAATAGTTTTAATATTCACATACTTTTCGTTAATAATTTCAGTTTATGTGTACAGGGTTATCCACATAACATTGTACCCCCCTGAACTGTTTTGTTTTTTGAAATAGAAAAAAGTAGTAAATACGAAAGTTATAGGAAATTTTACTGCGATGTCAGATATGTATTTAGAAAAACAATCGAATCTCGCGTTTCGAAGATCTAAACAAAATTTATGTTTTTTTTTTTTTTAATGGAACACCTCCAATAATTCTTGTAATTATTGTTTAAAATTTTCCATGGCGATCTTCATTTTGTTTGATATTCGATATTTCGGGGCGATACTGTGCAAACTACTAGCGCAAAGATATAACATGTATATATTGTTGTAATCGGAAAACCAAGTAGATTTCAAAAATCGATAAAATAAATAAGGGTATATAAATAAACAGGGTATTCCATTAAAAAAATATATAAGTTTGGTCTAGATGTCCGAAACGCGAGATTCGATTGTTTTTTTAAATACATGTCTGAGATCGCAGTAAAATTTCTTACAACTTTCGTATTTACCATTTCTTTCTATTTCAAAAATAAGACAGTTAAGGGGGGTAGAATGTTATGTGGATAACCCTGTACATATAAACCAAATAACTCCAACGTTTCTTCTATAAAAAAATGAAGCTTATCTAAAAATAGTAGTAATTATGCATAATTCAAATACAGTACATATTTAGAAATAACTTCATATTTAAATAATATATTTTCATATATGAATTTTGTTTTCACCATATACAGTGCGTGTATAAAGCCCCCCCCCCCCCCCCTTAACTTTGGAACTGACAGACCTAAAAAAACAAAAACTAACATTAATATGTAAATTTAATGTGTAAATTTATTAATTAACAATATTAATGTGTAAAAATAATATTTTAGTTAATAAATAGCGATATAATTATCAAAGATGGCGTTGTGGCGCCAATTTATAAATTATTTTTAAAGAGCAACAGTGTGTAGTGACATCTCATTTGGAAGTTGCTTCAAATATATATATATATATATATATATATATATATATATATATATATATATATATATATATATATATATATATATACAAACGTTGTTCTTATTTTGCCATGTCCTTCAATTTTCGAAAAAAATCGATTCAAGTTAACTGAAATCTAATTTTGTCATAAATGCCAGATTTTCTCTGACAGAAATCACGTAAATGCAGCTTTCGCGTCTTTCCATATCCGGATTTTATTTTGTGTGTGTATTTCAAGTATTACTTTTTAGTTTTATCATTTTATTATTTGTGAAGAAAATTTATTTTCTATTAACCTAGAACTTTATTTTTAATGTAAACACAAAATTAAAATCTGTAAAAACGTATGTGATTTTGCGTGATTTCTGTTGTCGGAAAAAAACTGACACTTAGATATTACAGGGCAGCATTATCTAAAATGTTGATGGATGCCAATATTATCTTTATCAATTTTTTCAAAAATCGAAAAAACCATGTCAAAATTAAAACATTTGAATAGATATTTGAAGCAGCTTCCAAATAAGGTGTTTACTCCCTATGATACTTTTATCATTTAAAAATAATTTTCAAATTGGCGCCGCAACGCCATCGTTGATGTTTATGTCACTATTTATCAGTGGCGAACTAAGGGGGGCGGCCCGCCCCGAGCCTCTAGTCCTGGGCTCCAAATCCCAAACAAGGCCAAAATATGTTCAGTAAGTAAGAGGCAGTTTGAAATTGGAGGCCCCGTACATATACAAAGTATAAACATAGGTAGATACCTATGTACCTATTATCAGGCCTATTCATATTTACAAAATCTACACTACAAATACATCAATTCCTGAGCAGGTCGGAGGCCTCATTTAGTTTTGCCGCGCCGGGCCTCCGACAGGCTTAGTCCGCCACTGCTATGTATTAGCTAAAATATTATTTTTCACATTACGCTAACTTCCATTCATTTGGGTATCTCAGTTCCAAAGTTAAAGGAGGGGAAGGGAGGAAGGAATTTTAGATGCTTAGTGTATGTAATTGAATTAGTGGTTAGTATTAATCCTACTATGTTCATGACTATTTATATCGGTCTGAAAATTATTTCTATTTTATTTTTATTCAATTGGTACATAGCTAAGTTATTATTTTTTTTTTAAGGGGGACGTAGCCGGTGCTTGCGCGAGCTGGACAAGTGGCCCCCCTGATCTGTGTCCCACCTACCTCGGAACCGCTCTTACTTCTCATCAAGGTAGGGGTCAATCACTTTCTAGATGTTGTATTTTTCTTCCATTGCCCTATATCCCCCGTCCGTCAAAACGATTAGGGGTTCGGGCCTAGCTCCCTCTCTTCTTCCTCATTATATTAACTATATTTCTCTCCGCAAGCATCCAGACATTCACACTTTTCACCATCCCACTCAACAATTCACCTCGGGCACTTGAGCAACGTATGCTCGGGTTTGTCCCTTTCTCCACAGTATACACTCTTATCCACCTTCTCTATCCCACGCAGGTACTCCCCGAAGCATCCATGGCCCGATAGCACCTGCATGAGATAGTATCCTATCTTCCCGTGTTTCCTCTCAACCCATGGCCGAATGGTTGGGATAATAGACTTAGTCCATGCCGCGCATGTATCTGCATCCCACCGCCTCTGTCATCTCATCCACAGCCTCTCCCTAGCATCCCGCCTCTCAGACCCCCGGTACACCTGCTCCCTTTCCCTCGCGAGAAGATCAATCGGAAGCATACCAGCAATAACCAGCACCGCGGCCCCAGACACCGTCCTATAAGCACTCGCCACACGCACCGCCACCCTTCTTTGCATGGTACCAACCCTCCTTCTCCACTTATCCACATCCAAAATGTCAACCCAAACGGGAGCGGCATACAACAGGCTGTGTCGCTCCTGCAAGGACCCTCCTCTTGGCCGCTCTGGGACCCTAAGTTATTAGTTCATTAGTTATTAATGAAAAATTACTAATCATTCAACTGCATTCTCCAACCAATTGGCGACCTTCAAACAAAAAAAATATACAAGAAGTTTGTGAGCAATATAAAATAAACTCACGATCTTAAGGCGCTTGTACAAACTGAGAGGCTGGCAGCAGATACATTTCCATATCAATTTTATTAAATAATGAATAATACGGGCACTCATTGCTGCGTATTCTTTACTGTGAATGAAGGAACTGACTAACAAAATAGTTCTTGTTCTTGTATCCTGTTTAGGAATAAACGGTGTATAAAAAAGTCTCCTTACCTAATCCGCAATAGAAGGGTATTAAATAGTACTGCAGATGGTATAATTACTGTAGCAAAAATGCTTTTTTAAATAAAGGCATTGATTATTATAGAATGTAGTTTTCACGATTTTCTTTTAATGTACTGGGTTTTTTAGTGTCCTACCGCGGTTAGTCATATTGTCTTGACCTTTCGCTTATCATACTGTCAGTTCTTCAGAAGGCTTCCAAAGACTGGTGTCGTGGTCTTCCACTCCTCGTTATATACTTAGATTCTGTTTCACTTGCTTGATCAACAGTTATGATCGAGTGATTGCGCTTCTCACCGACAGTTCTTGAGTGCCCACCATGCTCACTGACCAGTCGTGGATGACGGTTTTGCTTGCTGTCCCTTCTAAAGGCACTGTTTTGCTCTCTGAACTTACTTGATTGCTACTATGGACACACAAACAATCAAGCGTAATCAATGAACGGAACAGTCACCCTAAACTGGTTAGGGAGCAAAGCAGCCACCCAATACCGGTCAGAGAGTATAGTGGGCACTCAAGTACGAACAGTAAGGAGCGCAATCCCTTGATCATAGCTGTTGATCAACCAAGTGAAGTAAAACCTGGGTATGGGTAGAAGAAGAAGAAGGTAACAACAATCTTTGGAAACCTCCTGAAGAAGCTGACATGATCAGCGCGACGTCCAGACAAGTTGACCATCCGCGGCAAGACCCGAAAGAAACCTGAATAAAAATACCTTGATACTGAAAAATTTATATTATTTGTGAGAAATGCGTTTACATTGTTTCCAATCAGCCACTGTCAAAAAAATGACTTGAAACTTTCATATACTTGGAGCCTGAGCCAATGACCCTTACCTGAGTACATTTATCTTGAAATTATATACTTTTATTAACTATCTGTGTTATCGACTTAACGGAACCTAAGTACGGTCCTGGCAAACACGAAAAGTTCCGCACTCTATACCCCAGTGTCGAAATAATATGGAGTGACTCATCGATGACATATGGATGGCTCAGAGGCAAGAAGTGTGCGGGGAACGAAATTCCATAGGCGTATCAATTTGGAGGGGGCAAAATATAAAAAAATAACAAAATAATACCAAGACAGTTGAAAAGGGTTTTAAGTGGATTTGTAACAGTTTCTTATTTAGTAAACGCTGTAAGTATCGTAAGTTATGTAATGTACTTATTTCATGCTTACCCAATCAGACCATCTCCTGTCAGCATATCCTGATAAAACAGACATTTTGGCAACATGTGCCATATAAGGAGACGTAGGAGTAACAAGCTACACACAAGTGGCCCCTCTGAATCCATATATTGACCTACCGCTTTCACTATTTAAAACTATCATTATATTTATGCCACACCACTAACACAATCTTTATTTTATTGTATCAACAACACCGTCACAGTCATTATATCTATCACTATACATATATGCCACACTTATCACACATATTTTATTTTATATTACCAATCACTGTCACTATCGCAATATCACTATGTTGCGTCGCACTGAAAATATTTTCTTAATGTCATTATTACAAGAATCACTCACTTCAGATAACACGACTTCCACTTGCAATATTACTATTCCACAGTTAGTCAATGTCACTATCAAAATCACAATCACTGGAACTGCTATCGCCTAGATTGATTATAACTGGACCTATCAACGCTTCCGCTCTTGTGTCAAGAGCCCACATGCGTTGTTCCTCTTTCTTTACGTGTACAATGCACTTGGACTGTGTTTCCGCGGTGACGCGGCTGATAGCATCGTTCACCAGCAATTTGACGTCTCCCAGTTTAAAAGTCCTATTATTTCGTGCTACGTCCGTTTTTATTTGCGCCCAAATCAGCTCTATGGGGTTCAATCCGCAATGATATGTAGTAGACGAAGACTTGTCACATCACGAGCTTTTGCCATTTCATCTACTACATATTTAATGTACCGGCATTTATCTCGCTGCGCAATTTCTAATAGCTGCACTTTTAACATGGTATCGCCACAATCCACTACTATGATATGGTGCATTGTCCATCACGACAACTGCGCCGGGTTCTATGGAAGACAATACAGATGAAAACCATTTTTCAAAAACTTCACTAGTCATATCTTCATGATAATCCCCTGTTAATCGCGATTCAAATACATTTAAACAATTTTCCAAAAAACCTGAGTCGCTTCCGATATGCGTGATTATTAATTAATCTTCGTCGTTTTCAATCCCGGAGATAATCCTTCTACAAATGCCTGTCGGTTATTCAGAATATTGCAGTCTTGCCACACTTTCATCACGGTATGACCTTCGTTTACCCAAGTTTCATCCAAATAATAAATCTTTCTACCACAACTCCAAAAATCTCTTAGCTTTTCCAAATAACTTCTTTGCCATAACACAATTTCGTTTTTTCAATAAGAAGACTCTTTCGGTTTCGTTTTAAATGATAAAAATTCATTTCATGCATAATTCTCAAAAGAACTTTATGAGAGAACTTCGGTAAATTTTCATCTTGAGCGACGACAGCGTGAAATTCTATTCAGCGTCGGAAGTTCATTAAGGAAAATCTATGAGTAATCCTACGAATTATGTATTTAACATCTTCGTTAACTTCAATCTTCTTCCTACCGCGGGTTTGTTTTCTTCTTTTTTGCACTTGTTTCTTCTTCATCATACTTCACTGCACGGTACACACTACTTACACAGACTTTTGTTAACGAAGAGCATATATCAACTGCCTCGGTTGTACTAATATCTGGGTTTCGCGCCCGAATTCCTTCGTAGACGTTTTTAATCATTTGAAGTTCTTCATTTGTTAAATGTCGCTGTTTTCGATTGGAATTCTTCGTCGTAAATCGCTATAACTTGCATCCACTGCTTCCATGTTAGAAAAACACTAAACACTCACTTTTATCGCAGAACATAATAAACAATTTCCCGAATCCCGCGTCAAACTTTGGGCTAAACGACGAATGCGTCATTCTACCAATTGCTGACCAATCGAATTCAAATGTATTTAGAACCGCCTAAAATCATTGGCTAGCTTTGCTACAATAGCGCACCAGGCGGTACAACCAATTATTATGCGACTCGGAATTCAATAGGAGAGGGAGTAGTTCGCATTGAACTACTGTTTCTATAGAACGGCACATAAAATTTTTATGCACATAATAGGTGATTACACAAGAAATAGACAAACCGTTGAATAGTTATAGTGGTCTGATATTATATATGAATCACTCCACATTATTTCGACACTGGGGTATAGTTCACAACAATACAGGATTACTCATGCTGGTCTCTGGATTCTACAGTATATAGGGCATCACTATTGGAATAGATATTCACAGAATATGAAATACTTAGTACGGCCAAAACAAAAATGTAAAAAGTCAAAAGACAGAATCACACAATAATAAAAATCTTTCAAATTACCTCAACAACATATTCACTCTGCTTTACAAAATGTTATTTCAGTTTAAATTTCAAGTTCTAAGTTCTAAACAGTTGTCCTGGTGGAAGCCAGTAAAGCCTGCATCGACGTAAAAGAGATTGTATAAAGGTTCACGTTTTATTTTTTTCAGAAATGTAGGTACTTTAAAAATATTTATTTTAATCTTATTGTCATATAAATATAACTTGTAAATACAATATACTATGTTATAACTCCTCAAAAAATGCAACTCTGCTTTTTGTGGAGCCCGATTTGCTTTTTTTTAAGGTCGAATATTTATTTTCACCCATCTTCACCTGCTCATCGTGCAACTGATCGTAGTCGGTCTGCTTATCGCCTACTTTTAGAACGGCGATCTCGCATCTCAGTTCCCGTAATTGATTTTGTAAATGTTTGGACTTTTCTAAATAATCCACCCTAAAAGAATATTCAATATCATCCTGTATACACGTCAACAATATATGCGGTGCAATATGGAAACTTACCGTTCTTTTTCTATCTCTAGGGAAAGCTGATCAGCATCCCCGTGAGCTATTAAATCGTAAGACGTTATGTTCAAATTAAAATCGGGAGAAGAAGACGCGTCACTGTCCAGCATTGCTAGTTCTGGGCTATATCCCGGACTCAGAGGCGGTGGATATAACGTGGTAACAGACTAAAGTGAAAAAAAAAATTATTCAACTGAAGTTAATTATACCATAACAACTAATGGAATTAATTATAATAGTTATAACTATTATAGATTTTATAAATTTGTATTCAATTAAGGTTTGAAAGAAATTATTTATGAATGGAATATAAAATTAATAAAAAAATGGCAGTATTGAAACGTTTGTAAACATTTGAAGAAATAATAAAAAAAATTGTTTTTCATAATCATGGTACATTATTAAAAAATACTGGTGGATACTTTAGAGACTGTAATTTTGTTACAAAAATCCATATTATGTAGCTTTCAAAAGTTTTTATGAAAGATTCAAATATATCAGACTCTAATATGTCTGATATATTTGAATTTTTCAAACTCAAATTGAAATTGAATTCAAATTTTACCTTCAGAATTTTACTTAATATCAATTTAAGCTTTATAGCTTTCAAAAGTTTTATATTTTATATAAATTTATAAGTTTCAAAGGTTTTCATGAAAAATTCAAATATATCAGACATATTAGAGTACCCTCAAAATTTTACTTGATATCAATTTATCATTAATTTGAGATAAGCTTTCTGCTAGCTGTTCTGAGGATTATAATGTGGTGGTTTCCTCTTGCCTTCCGCATCGCACATGGAAAATGCCAGGAGGGATAGACAGGTATCAGATAGACTACATTCTGGTTAGGAAGAGATTTAGAAATCAAGTAAAAGACTGTAAGAGTTACCCAGGAGCAGATGTAGACAGCGACCACAACTTGGTAGTCATGAAAGCTAAATTAAAGTTCAAAAATCTGAAAACCCGGAAGGATAAGAAACGTATAAATGTCATATTGAGGGATCAGAATATGAAAGATAAGTTCCAGGAGAAAACAGATCAATTAATAAATAAAGCGAATAAGGACAAAATCAAGAACGCAGAAACTGTGTGGGAGGGTATCAAGAATAGTCTAGATTCCGCGGCTACGGACGTTTTAGGACACGATAAAAGGGAAGCTAGGAAGCCCTGGATAACGGACGAAATCTTAAACTTAATGCAAAAAAAGACGAGGCTACAAAAACAGACGAGACGAAGAAGGACTGAAAACTTATAAGTCAATAAAGTGGGAAATCATTAGAAAATGTAGAAAAGCGAAAGAACAATGGATAGAGGATAAATGCAAAGAAGTAGAAGATAAGTTGCAAGTAGGTAAAACCGATGAGGCTTACAAAATAATTAAGAGGAACTTCAGGGATATAGGACCAATAAGTAGAAACGTTAGGAGTCAATCGGGGGACATACTGATCGGAAGAGAGGAGAAAGCGGATAGATGGAAGCAGTACTTAGGAAATTTATACGAGGGTCAGGAATTAGGAGATATATTAGAGGAAGAATCTAGCATCGATAGGGAAGATGTAGGAAAACCTATATTGAGAGAGGAATTTGAAATAGCACTAAGGGGGCTAAAGAATAATAGAGCGCCGGGTGTAGATAAAATACAGGCGGAAATTTTGAAATGTGCGGGACAGAAAGTAGTAAATAGGATGTTTGAACTAGTAAAATACATATACGAAACGGGCGAGATGCCGAAGGATTATAAGAGGAATATTATCGTTACTATACCGAAAAAGAGAGGAGCCGACAAATGCGAGAACTTTAGAACGATTAGCCTAACTTCCCACGTGTCAAAAATCTTAACCAGAATAGTGTAGAAGAGAATGGAAAATAGAGCGGAGGAAATACTAGGAGAAGACCAATTCGGGTTTAGGCGAAATAGGGGAACTCGCGAAGCTATTCTGGCGCTAAGAGTAATATTAGAGAAAACAATAGAAAAAGGAAAGAACGCTTATATAGGATTTGTAGATTTAGAAAAAGCTTTTGATAACGTAAGATGGGAAAAAATGTTCGAGATACTAAAGAGCGCGGGAATGAAGTATAGAGATAGGAGAGTAGTACACAATCTATACAAAGAGCAAACTGCTGTTATAGAAGTAGAAGGGGAAAAAAGGGAAGTAGATATTAGGAAAGGAGTAAGACAAGGATGTACGCTATCACCACTAATTTTTAATCTGTACATCGAAGAGGCGATTAATGTGGTAAAATATAGAGTGGATTTCGGGATTAAAGTACAGGGACAGAAACTAAAAATGCTGAGATTCGCGGATGATATAGCAGTATTAGCATCTAGTAAGGAGGAATTAGAATCGGCATTGAACGAAATGGAGGCAGTGTTGACAGAGGAATACGGAATGAGGGTGAATAAAAACAAAACTAGTATTAGTGTGCAGACGGCGCGAGAGCAGAGCAAAAACGAAAGTACAAATTAATAATGAAAGATTGGAGGAAGTTAAAGACTTCACTTATTTAGGAAGTAAAATAAATTGGGATGGAAGAAGCGATAAAGACATAAAACAAAGAATAGCGCAGGGTCGAGTAGCTTTTAACAAAAAGAAAGCACTTTTATGCTCGGGGGTAATAAAGTTAGAAACAAGGAAGAGATTTTTGAAAACATATGTATGGAGCACGGCACTATACGGTTGCGAAACCTGGACGGTAGGGGAAGCAAGTAGGAAGAAATTAGAAGCTTTTGAGATGTGGTGTTACCGAAGAATGATGAAAATACCATGGACTGATAGGGTTAGAAACGAAGAAGTATTGGAGAAAGTCAGCGAGAAATGAAGTATGTGGAAAAACATAAGGACGAGAAGAGATAGAATGGTAGGCCACTTGCTGAGACATGGGGGAATAGTCCGCGATATTTTGGAGGCAGAAATAGGAGTGAAGAAAGGCAGAGGTAGGCCTAGATTAGACTACTGCTCGCAAATAGTAAGGGATGTAGGTTGTAGCATAATTAGCGAAATGCGTAGGTTAGCACAAGATAGGAGAAGCCGGAGGTTAGCGTCCAACCAGTCTTAGGACTGATGACCTAATGATGATGATGATCAATTTATCATGCAGGTTTCCATAATCCTCAAAAACAAATAGAAATTTTGCAATTTGCACTAATCTGGAGTATGTCGGAACCTTTGGTGTGAAGATAACACTGACTTAGTTTTCCACAAAACACCAAAACACTATACACAACACTCGACGGGCGATTGTCCAACAAAGTTGGCATTATCTAGGAATAATTAAAAGTTTTAATCATCTCCAGGTGATGCCAACTTTGTTAGCGAAACGCGCGTCCAGTATTTTGTGGAGAACTAAGTCGGTGCTACTGCCAGAATAAGTAATTTTGAAAATCCTGGGAACTGACACTGATAGAACAACTTGATGGTTTAAATGTATTTTCATATGTACAATCGCCAATTAATATAATGAGACACCGTCGATATGTTCCCATGAAATACAGGATTTCAGGATAGTTTCTGGCATAACTTTACATATACATACCTCAAGATACTAAACAAATCAAAAAAAAAAGAAACTAATGAAAAAAAATTATAATTAACATCCTTCTATCTCTCCTGTATATTAATGGCAACATACATAGTAACATACTCAATATAACAAATAATAAATAAGACACAGAAGGCAACAGTAGCAGGTAATGGAAGTTCACCACCTGTTCATGTGGTGGACAGACATACATTGTTTGTCTTATAGGGTCGCATAGAATCGTGCTTATCCTGAATTCCCGAAATTAAACTTAGTTTAGTTTGTCTGGAAAATTACATCTGTAGGGCGTGACACGTCATAATGACTCAAACTTGGGCTAAGGCAGACTGTACAGACCAGGAATCTGCAGATATGCTTGTTAGTTTATGGTCTATGGAATGAAAACAGTGCAGCTGCACGACGGGAATATGCAAATTTTCACAGTCAGTTTTAATGTTAGGTTGACTTAACTAGTGTTTATATTATGTTATTTGTTAGAATACTAACATTTTTAACATCGGTAAAATTAATCTCGAATTAAAACAGTTTAGTGTGGTCAAAAATACAAGCCCTTAACCAACTTTAAACATGCCAATAATTTCAATCTGACAGTTTCAATGTGATTGCATCTCATAATAATTACTTTCTCTATTTATCAAGCCTAATTAACTCTAAAATTGATTCATTATTGCGTATACTTCAAGAAGTGTATCAAAAATGTCTTGTTATATTTCTTGTTTCAATGGTATCAAAAATGTAGAATTTTTTATACAAAGTAACATTACAGACAAGCTTTTTATGCAAAGTAAAAACGGCGCGGCGCAGCCTCTACATGCTGCAGGCTCTCTTCCTCCGGGGAACCTGTGCCGCAAGGAGAAGCACCCCGGCCGCGGCCATGAGGGCCAGGCTGGGAATGCCATCCCTTGCACTCAGGATGAAAATGGAGGCAGGTAGGGCTGCCTACAGGCTTAGCTGCACGGGGAAATGGAACACCAACAGTGTGTTTTATTAAGCTTATCAAGGAAATCTGGGGCAATCCTCAGGACAAAACCAGTAAGAACCTACACTGGAATAGAGCTTACAAGGTTCTGATACCAGGAAGGGACGGTTGGGACGAAAAAATTGAACCCAAACACGGCGAAATCTGGTTTATCGATGGATCTAAAACCAGAGGAGTGGGAGCTGGCTACTGTGGACCCAGAGCTCGGGATGAATATTACACCAGACTGGAGAAATACAACACAGTATTCCGAGCGGAAGTCCACGCGGTATTTTGTTGCGCGGAGGAACTTCTGGAAAGGAATAAGACAGGACAAACAATCTGGATGTGCTCGGACAGCCAGGCGGCACTAACTGCCTTGGCTGCCGTAGAGCATAACTCCAGATTAGTGGGGGAAATAAAGGACTGCCTGAATAAACTTTCCAGAAAAAACAAACTCCACTTAACCTGGATACCTGGGCATTCTGCGTGGAAAGAGAATGAGAGAGCAGATAGACTGGCTAAGAAAGGAACCACACTATGTGGTCCTATCAAAAAACCAGTTGGAAAGATTTACCAAGAAGGGTTAAATTTGCTGAGATTCCACTATGAGAATCAGCAAAGTAAGGGATGGCTGGAAACTCTCGGCTGCCGCACTTCCAAAGCTCTAATAGGGCTGGAAATAGGAAGATGAGCATATGAGTTAAAACATTCGGCAAGGCCAAGACCAGGATTGCTGTAGAACTGATAACAGGACACGGTAACCTGCGACAGCAGAGATACAGGATGGGCAAAGAGGAGGTCCCCCCTTTGTACCAGGTGCGACTTGGGGAGAAGGAGACATCGATACACCTATGCGTGTGTCCTGCCAGATCACCTTATAGGATGACATGGCTGGGCAAGCCGGAATTATTACCGGACGAAATTAGGTATCATCAGCTGCAGCATATCATCGGCTAGAGCTTAGCGGCGAGGTATTCTGCTGCACCCTGAGGAAGATAGTGGGATAGAGTACAAAAGCCAAGGCTAAGTGCTCGTATACGTAAAGGCTTGCTAGATTAATAATAATGATAATAATAATAACATTACAAATGTCTTTTAAAACACATAGTAGATTAGTCAAGTGACGCATCATTTGGAAAGACCTTCTGCTTTATTAATGCCTGCATTTTTATATCCGCAAATTTATACGTATACGATGGTTTAACAGAATAGATGCTGATAAATACATACAAGTGTTCTTAGATCAGATTGTCTAATTATAATACTCTTAGTGTTCCAAGGTGTTGAATCAGAATTTTTCGAACTACTTGTTTGTGTGAAAGGATATCAAATGATTTGAGTCAATATATCATATATAGAAATTGAAAATTACCAAATGTTAGCAGATATATCAGGTGTCATTTTCAAAATAGATGTATAAAGTTAAAGGGAAAATAGTATAGTAATTTTTTTTATTTAATTCAAATGGGGTCAACATTATTTTCTATCCGGAACTTGATTATGAAAAACAATTTATATACACATGTGGAAATTTATTAAAGTATCCAACTCTGTAATTCTCTTGCACAAAAATCGTGTCTCCAAAGTTGGTCATAAGCTCCACCAACAATATATGTATATATATAAATCATAAGTGAATACTTATTGAATAATTTAAAACTACTTTTTAATAAGCGACTTACTGATATCGGGGAGGCAGTATTTGAGCCGTTGTACGATGTGGTACGACTTAAAAAATCTAAGAGCTTCTCCTTCGCTTGCTTCTCGGCAGCTCTGGCTTTTAGAAGTTCGTCTTTCAGTTTGTTCGCCTCGGCTGCCCTTTTCTCGGATTCCTCCACAAGCCTGGCAGTTAATAATTCCGCGTCTCTTGTTTTCCTTTCCAGAGTAACCTGAAGCAGTATCAAATGAACAATTCTTTGGCTGGCACTTGAATTGAAAAAATAAAAATCCAAGAATAAACCATACAAATTTTCAGGTACAAGGCACAGGAACATTAGCATAAAGGATTATTAATTAATGTTGTAAACTTGAAACCGTGATATTTCAAACAAAATAATAACAAAAAAAAATTGAAGATTCCGGTTTCAGTCAATATTTGATGCATTTTTTAAAATCACATTTTTGCAATAGAGTCCAATATGCTACTTTTAATGGTCATAAATGCAGAGCATATGAAGAACGTAGAACATTTCTGGAATGCCATAAGGGTCAAATTTGGACCCTTTACTTTTTTCTTTTATATTTCCTTATGTGCAAACATAAGGGACAATAAGACATTAAAAGATAGGAGATTTATTAAAATCTCCTATTTGCAATATTATGCTTAATTACAATTTAATTTCAGATAGATATATCAATAATTGTCATTTATTGCAATTATTATTAGTTGCAAATGGTTATGTTAGTAGGTAATTTTTTAACGATTACAATTTGTTTTTTGTTTTGCAATGCACACTTCTATTCATCTATTTATATACCGTGCTTTCATTTTAAAACTGTACATAGGTTCCACCGTTCGGTCCTTAGAAAATCCTTCGGAAAATTAGCCACCGCTCAGGTGGGGAGTCCGGCCGTACGCCGGCGCCGTGATGACTGACGACTTAGATTTCACATTTACCGTCGCATACGTGTTTGGCATTTAGACGAGTGAACTTCGTAGTAATACGTGTAATTTTAAATAGATTCTTTTAATTCAAAACTTAGTAATTATGACGTACTCACTTGAAGAAAAAATTGATTTGATATCATGGTCTCTCCAAAGACATTTATTACGTGCAATAAGGGACCTTTTCTCAGTCAAATATGTAAATCGTCCGATCCCTGCCTTGAACACAATATCGACAGTAGTGGAAAAGTTTCAAGTCAACAGGATGCATTTTAGGTTGTAAATGCCACAAGACACCTAGAATTAACGAGGATGCTGAAATGCAGGAATTAATGGTGTGTGCAATGGTAGAAGATTCAAATATTTCTATCCCAAATATTTCCGAGCAGACTGGTTTTAGTGTGGGTAAAATTCACAAAATTTTAAAGAAAAATAAATATCATTCCTATAAATACGAAGCCCATCAAGAAATTTTCGATGAAGACCAGTACCGTAGAATGGAATTTTGTAACACGGTAATGGAACGTCCAAATGCGGATGACAATTTTATTTATAACATCGTGTTCACCGATGAATCCACGTTTCCGTTACATGGTAGGCACAATCCATCAATTCTACGGTATTGAGCTATTGAAAATCAGTATCGCCTGTTAAATACAAGGACACAATATTCCGAAAAATTGAATGTTTGGGCTGGTATATTTATGGGAATGATATTATTGGACCATTCTTTATTGATGGAAATTTAAATGGGGAGACTTATTTGAATCTTCTTCAAAACCAAATTGTTCCTGCATTGGCAAACATTAATCCCAATTTTGACAACGTTTGATTCCAACACGATGGGTGTCCGGCCCATAACTCAAGAATAGTCATTGACTAATTGAATACGATATTCCCCCAAAGAATTATATCTACGAGAGGCGTAATTCAATGGCCACCAAGATCGTCAGACTTGGCCCCTAATGATTTTTTCTTATGGGGGTATATTAAATCAAAGTTATACGGGCATCCTCATGAAAGAGCTAATAATTTAAATCAACTGAGGGCTAATATTGAAAATTTATTTCAAACTATTAGCCCTCTTATGCTGACCAACGTTCGTTCAGAATTTTACGATAGGTTGGGTTATTGTTTGGCGCAAGACAGAGGCATCTTCGAAAATGTTCTTTAGTTTTTTTTCTTATTCAAGGGGATATTTTTTAAGTTTTAAGAGTTTGTATTTTATTTTTAATTATATTAAGAGAATCTATTTATTTTTAAACGTTTTATTAGAAGGCACTTTTTTTAATGCAAAACCAATTATAAAAATAATGTAAAAAAGATCATAGTTTGCTGTTAAATATGGCCAAGATATTTTTTCTTTAAATACCTTGATCATCTTTTAACAGTAAACCCATCATCACTTCCCACGTAAAAGTTTTTCCCCGTTACAAATACGATGTACACTCCCTCACGTGTAGAATGTAACTGTCGTAGCGCCGTTAATTATCGACACTGGACAACCTGAAGCAGGGCATGTGTAGGGAGGGGACGCGGACGGTACGTCCACGTCCCCTCCCTACACATTATACGAAATCGACCGATTGACTTGCTGTCTAGTAAAAAAATGAAAGAACGGTATGTATACATTTATAGTTCAAATGTTCGTATTTTATGTTATAAGTAAATCCTTTCTTAAAAATACTTTCGTATTTCGTGTACTTTGTTATATATTATATATATTTCATTTAAACCTATATTTAAATGTATCCATTTAGGTTTTTCTTTGGTTCTATAAGTGAGATTTAACCTTTCAGACTAAATAAATGCTATTATTATTATTTAAAATTTTAGTAACGGAATATATTGACTTCTTTTGCCAATAAAACAGATATGTAGTATTCATTTCATCGCTATATATAAATAAAAATCTCTCTTATCTTGCAGATAAACGGAACAGTTTACCTGAGCCTAGCCATAAAAACAAGCCACTGTATGAGATAAGAGCCGTTTGGGATTTTTTATTTGGCAAATAGCGATAAAATAAACTATACACATACATAACTTTTTTTAGTATAACATGTTATCGATGACTAATAATACATTTTTTTTTATTTTATTATAGAATTTGTTGTCATTTTACAAATTTTCGCTTGGTAATTATTTAGAACCAACATTATGGCTTTTTATTTTTATTTTGTCTAAAATTTATTTTGTTTTGTTTGTCTACCTTATAGTAATTAACATTAGCTTATATCATTAAACTTAATTGTATCAATACAGTCATTTATGCACCATTAAAAAAACATCATGTTTTCATCTAAAACTGATAGATAGCTATTAGTTGAAAAAGTGATTAATATATAAAAAACCTAATCAAGTACGTGATGATTAGCACATAATTACTTACATCTATCCAACTGAATTCAATTTAAATTTCTCCCTTATCAATTTTAATCTATTATAGAAGGATAATTCTTAATGAATTAGATAATTAATAATTTTTGCATCTCTAGTTATACAAATATACAAATGCAATCTCCATCATATAAAACGTATTACTTTGTGTTCTTTAAACCATGTCTGTGTATGTGTGTGTCTGTGTATGTGTGTGTCTGTGTGTGTACAGCTTCCACTATTTGCAGTCACCAATAATGACAAGGAAGGATTATTTCATTTTTCTATTGCCTCCACTAGTCAGTGGCGGCACCAGGGGTGGGCACGGGTGGGCGAACGTCCAGGCAAAATCCTGTATGCCCAACCAGTCGCCCATAACACCACTATTTCACATTCGAACATAAAATAATATTTAACGCCCTCGCCCACCCTAGATATTTTCTGCCTATTTACGCCCAACCGCAAAATAATGCTAGCGCCGCCACTGCCACTAGTGCCTTGTAATAATTGTTGATTATTTAAAAAATCTGCTTCAACTTGAGGATCTTGAAATATCGCTTGACTTTCCTTGATAGCAGCTGCCTCTTTAGAACCAAATTGTAACACTGCAAGCTTTATTTTGTGGAAATATTCAAAGAAATTAAATACCACTTGGTAGATGATATTAAACCATTTGATTTTCATAATATATTAAAATTTCTTCAGCCACAAGATATAACGCATGAAGTCTACTTAATTAAACATTATTAATATGTAATAAATTACCGCAGTCATGTTTAAGACAGCAGAACGCATGGTTGCAGCACCATCAATCACAAATATGAACACTTGATTTCTTGAAAGTCAAAATTACTCTAATAAATTTATCACCATCCTCATAATTGCTTCACCACTACATTTTTGTAACCTTTTACCAGCTAATAATAATGAATTTGATGGTTTTTAGAAGTTCCAGTGTACATATTATAAGATTAATAACGATTTTTTTTATCATCCGTCATTTTGTTCACACATAACCACAATTTTTTATTGTATTATGCAGATTTCATATTATTTTCATTTGTTCCGGCACAGATGGTACACACGTTTTATAATGTTTTCCAGACTGGTAACTTCAAATTGGTAACTTAACTGGTGCTTGTTGATTAAGTAAAATAAATTAAATTAGATGACATCAACATAAAAATGTCAAACATAAATTTAGTCCTCATTCTTAGGCGACTTTTTTATATTTGTGCCATGCACTATTCACGTTTTAGTCCAATTTGTCCCAACACAACAACGGTTTATTGCAAGCTAAACATGTTATTTTTGTACTATATTAAGTCTGTAAATTCCAATGTAAATTTGCTTCATCAACAAGTGGGTGCACCACTAAATAGATGTTTAACAACTACTGCGAAATTCGATCGATGCAGCAAAGATGCTGATTCACCGACTCACCGTCTGCTACAATTCTACTTATTACATTTGTGTTTGTTTTATTCATTACAATGGTTTCAAATCTAATTATCTAGTTTTGAGTATTTCCAGAAACCATTATTTTTTCTTTGTTATAATCAAATTTTATAAATAATGTTAAAATATTTATGTTAACGCATAATTTGGGTTGAAGCGGGATTCAGCGGAGTCAGCGGCCTTGGGGGTCCAGAGCGATGCCGCGGGTCTCCTCGTGCCCTCAAATAAGCTGAATCAGCGATCAGCGGCCAACCATATTGTTTATAAATAAAATAGATACGTATACTATATACGGGCACTTCTGCCCCGACTACATTAGAACCGAATGAGATACGCGTTGGCATACATATATCTTTTCCTTTGTTTTATTATTCTTTATTTTACTGTCATTAAAAGTTTACATCAGATCTACAGCGTGATTATTTTAAAAAGTGATCTAACATATATAAACATAAAAAAAATATCATGTGCAGCACAGTACACATGATACAAGTGAATACTTGTTTTAGAATAGAGAATGAGGGAGTTTAAGAGTGAGAGATTGGAAGAGAGAGAGAGAGAGAAAGGGAGAGGGATAATTTCAAAAGAAATATAACAATATAAAATTTGTGTAAAAAATATTCAGTTTATTCATTATCTACACTATCATCGGCTGGTGGTTCAATTGGTAATACTGATATGATTGGTTTGTGATAACTAAAATGTGAAATATATGTTCGTGATTCGATATTTTCTAGATAACGTGTAAAAATTGCATCTATTGTTGTTCCGGATTTTGTTGTTGATTCTTTGGGATTGTTATTTATAAGCAGACCAAATGTTTCTCGAAGAGAGTTAATCAACGTCAAAGAATCATTGGATCCGAAATTTACATTAAAATCTTCTCCGAGAATCAAAGGGATTTTGTCTTCGCCTCTTCCAAGTGCATTTGCACCTGTGTGGCTGTCAACCAGTAGGGAGCGGTGATGAAATATATTATATCTTCTAGATTTTAACAAGTTAAACGGTTCAAGGATATTATCAAATAATCACAGAACACAGATGTAAATAACGTAAATAATTACAAAACACAATGATAAATATTCGGTACACACGCGTGCTGCTTCAGCTGTTAATATATAGCGTCTGGACGCGTGCATCTATAACGCGCGCATGCGCGACAATAGGGAGACGCGGATAGCCTAAACTGATATATATGATGTATAGCTCTCTTTCTCCTTCTCTCTACGTTATATCTTTTTTCTCTCTCGTGTAACGAAATCTGGAAACGTTACATTTTTTCCAATTCACTCTCCATTCTCGTCAAATATCAGAACGCCGCCAAAGAAGTATTCACTTCAAAATAAGTGTATTAGTCGTTAGACTATAACACAGGAACCAGGACTGGCTAGGGACACAGGCCATGACTGCATTATTATGCCACTGATACAAAAACCATTAATGCTTATTTATTCATAGAGATGAAAAAGGAACTATTTGAGGCAAACGGAAATATGTATTTTGCATATTATCATACTGTTTTACTTAATTAATGTGATTATTTGACAGTTACTCAGTTCATTGTAATCACTAGTAGTCACACTATATTATTTTAGAACCATCTCATATTTAGCACTTTCACATAGTATTATAAATATCCGCGCACAAGTATAATTTACTCGGTATCTTACAAACAGAATATAATAACCTGTTCTAACCAACAACTGTATTGATTACAAAAAAATCCACATACATACCTTTTCTTCGTCTTTTCTCATGGCAGTTAATCTTAACCTAGTTATTTCTTTTTCTGCTTCCGCAGCTTTCTGGCTCAGAAGCCTGGCTTCTTCTTCGGCCACTCTACTTTTCTCAGCTAAGAGATCGGCACTTTCTTCTGACCGCCTCTGAAATATCAGACGAAGTTAAAAATTCACTTCATCAAATCGCTAATTTATAAATATGAAATAATAAATATGAATGCGAATATGTACCAATGCTTCGTTGGCCAGTCGAATTTCTTCCTGGTACTGTAGTAACCTTTGTTCCATACTAGCGCGGTCTCTTTCTGCTTCTTCTCGTAACTGTTTCTCTCTGGCTAAACGGTTTCTTTGAACCTGCCTTCTTTGCTTCTCTTCCTTTGCGGCCGCCTTCATCTGTTGCAATTCCATTGAATCGGGTTTTCGTCTTCGCATAAACAGATCGTGATTTCCCATACACAGGTCTAATATCTACAAAGGAATCGTATATTATAATTCCACCCATATGAAAGGCTATGTCAACTCACCAACTTGTTCATTCTAACTTTCTGGCTGAAGAACACAAAATTGGGGGCATTTTTGTCCACAGGTTTTATGATGAACTTCTTATCATCAAAACTTATATGTCTAATTTCAGACCACGTGAATGTTGTTTTTGGTTGAAGCTTGTTTTCTTTCTCATAAATATTTAGGCCTAGAGCTGTCACGCCTAGCCAGAGTTCAGTCTCTTTTTTATTCTGGAATGTTGAAATTATGGTTATTTTTTCGGTGTATTTATAAAAACAACCATAGTAATGTATCAAACATTTTTTTTTTTTTAAAAACTTACCAGTATCGGAAAATAATTTACACCGTACATGTCAAGGTCTTGTGCAATTTTTAAATATTCCATTTCGGCCTCATCACGAGACATCCCCCTATGATCTGCATACCAAACTCTAATACGTTCTTCCCACATTTCTAGTGTCATTTGATATTGATCTATAACCCTTTGTGGCAATAAATCTTCACTAGCAAGCATGCCGGGTTTATACGTGTCCTCATCGAAATCGCCAAACTAAAATTGATGTATAAAAATGTTTGACTCAGCGTATATAATGTCCTTGATTATTTTACAATCACTTATAAACATAATTTTCATGAAATGCAGTTTCTTAAAAGCTGAAATTGTATATTCATGTTATTAGAACTAAGTGAAACATCATATTTATATGTGGTTAATAAGAGTTCTCGATAAACTAAAAATAAAGAAAACAACCTTTGCTTGTACAGCATAACTTGCTAATAATACGGAGGCCTCTGGAGGACAATACACATCCATGGATAGTATCGCCTGCTTTACTTGCAGGAAAAACAAATGTTGGGTGACCTCTTGAACAAGCTCCTCTGCTACCTCTTCAGGATAGAATTTAGCCAAAAACATAAACGAAGCTGTCTGATGATTTTTTTGAATGCTTTGATCTTGTACTAAAAAAATTAATTATATGAAGAATTGTGACAATAAACTTCTGTTAAATAAAATCTATACAGTACGTACCTTTTTTGTCTAACTTTAACCATGATATAAAACCTTTTGAGTCCTCGTACTGTAAACCAAAATACCATGTTTCACGTAAACCTATTGTCCTACAAACTAGTTCAAAAAGATCCCTTCCTGTGGCACGCCACTAAAAATATGTATTTTGTAAATCGTCCTATCGATTAATTTATCAAGCATTATAGTATAGTTAAAGTCAGTGATATGATGTAAACTTTATCAAAGTAATATCTTTTAGGAATTATTTCTGATGAAGTAAACAAATTACAAAAATGTGTAAACATACTTCGAGATTAAATTCCAGTTCAGCATCTAAAGTGCACACCTTGACTGGAAAACTTTTTCCCGATTTTTTTCGTCGAAATGGAGGCATATTATCCAACATTATTTATTAAAACGACTATCATCACAAAAAGAGTTACATTTTATTACATCAACACTGTCCAAACTACTACTACAAATGACATTTTTGATCATTGAGCTATCAAAATACCAACAACTCAACAAGACAAATCTTGTTACCAACTATGAGATGAAAAAAATAGAAAGAACTATGGCAGGCAACCGAAAATACTTTTTTACCTAAAAAATTACAAAAATAGCCAATTGACCGTATAGGCTTACAATTAGTAAATAAAAAATTATATTTGCATTTTTAAAAGCGAAAGAAAGTAACAAAAGCTATTACGTATTTTAAAAGTATACATAAAAAGGTAAAAAAAAATAGATGAAATTAAATCTCATATGAACGTTATGTGAAATTACAAGGAATTTTTAATTTTAGGGTTCTTTCATATTATTATAAGAAGTTTAAAAAAAATTTTTATTTTATATTTAATTTTAGAAAAAGATATTAGCAATCAATTGAATGGGATGTTACATAACGGATGTTTTCATTTCATTAAGCACGGCGCCGTGGCTTAGTTGGTTAAAGCGCCTGTCTAGTAAACAGGAGATCGAGGGTTCGAATCCCTCCGGGGCCTGCAGTAGTTGCTTTTTTTTATATAAATTTGTAAAATTTTTACATGCATAAGTATACTTATACAAAATAAGTAGATTTTATTGTTTTCCAAATATAATTAAGCATTTGTTTAAAAGAATCTCCCATTTATTTAAAATAAAGAACCAGCAACAGTTCATTCGTCCAAAATACTACGTACCAATAAGAAAGTATGTAATGTGATTATCGTATCTTCGATACGTATAGGGCAATATAGAGCAATAGTGAATTAATTGTAGTTGTAATTAATAATTCTATTGGTCTCAAAATAATGTCGATCTCTATTGACCCAGAGTATAAGTTAGTTTAATAATTGTCTATATTTGAAGTTTGAAGAAAACGTATTGGTACATGAGCTGTTTTTTTCATTTTTCTATTTGAGAAAATAACTGTTGAAAACCATATAACTGAAAGTATGCCATTTAATAAAAAATTTCATATATGTGTGAGTAGAAAACTAATGTATACACAAGTATGTTAATAACGATAAGAAATATTTCTTAAAGTTAAAAAAATATGTCAAGCATTCTTAATATATGCTGCATTTTAATAATTTATGTGCTGCACCAAATCATGAATTAATAACCTCATACTAATACTTTAAATGCAGTGTGTATTTTAATTTGATGTGAATTCGGCAGGATGTGTAAAACAAACTTTTCAATTGAAATATCTCTGGAAGAAGAAGAAGACATCATATGATCTATTTGGCACTTTTTAACTTGAATTTTAGTGATTACCCACAGATTAGTGATATCATACTTTATAGTATAACGATGACGGTGATCGGTGCGGTATAAATAAGTGAGGTGGATAGACTGAAAGATAGTGCCAAAAATGGGTCAACATGTGTCCAGAACTGATTTTGAATGGGTGTACACCGAAGAACCACACGCCAGTAGGAGAAAAATAATATTAGGTTAGAAAAATGTGCCAATTTTAATAAAATATTTGTTATTCTTAAATATTATGGAATACGAAAATCATTTAATTTGCCTGATCCGAAAGATTATTTAATAATTTAATTAATGATATTGTTCGTAGTACTTTAGTTTTAAGACAAGAAAATCGAAATGTAAACATTACAATCAGTGATTCATTAATAATTAAAATGTTTAATACTTTGGGCAACTATACTTTGATTTGCACATTTATATATAGTCAAATGCCGGTAATAATAAAAAGAAGAAACTTCAGTTGTCGCATTAATAATTCCAGATAGTGTTACTGTTATGCGAGCTAAAATTATTAATGACAGTTAAGAATTAAATATTAACCTTCAAAAATCATTTAACTCTTTCATGTAATTCCTCTTAAGTATGATGTACATACATATATAATGTCTTTTTTGTTATAGAAAAATATCCTCAAATAAAAAAACTGTTTGGTTACGATCCAAATTTTAAATGGGTAGTCACGGGTATGGTTCTAACACAGTTCTTCATGATGTACATCCTTAAGGACAAATCATGGCCAGTTATATTTCTAGTCGCATATTGTTTGGGAGGAGTTATAAATCATTCACTAATGTTGGGTAAGTTTTAATTTGGCACGTAATACTTGTTTCTAAGTAAACTAGGGTCATATACAAAATTATATTCTTAACACTTATTTAATGTGCACGTTTTGTGTATAATACTTTTTCATATGATTTACTAATTTGATAAAATCCAATCAGAAACAAATATTTTATAGACAATAAAAATATTAGGTACATAACTGATAGCTGCAAATGACTAACCAATGTAACATATTCAGGGCATATTGTATGTAAAACTAGGTAAAATCAGGTAATATCTAGTACCAGGATATCTTCCATAATTGAAATCAGGGAGTTATTTCAGGTGACGTTATTGCCACACTAAACACTTACATATAAATAGTAGTAAATGTTTCAAATAAAAATATGTACCTATTAAATGAAGAATGTCCAAATATACTGGTCTTTGACTACTAACATTCATTATCAGTTTTATTTAAAGGCAAATTGTAGCAAATTGTAAGTTGATGACTCCAATAAACCGTTTGTTAAAAGCAAAATCAGTAGGATAAACAATTAATTTATGAACTGGAAAATTTACCAGATAAGGATTTTTTTTACAACAATTAGAATATATATATATTATATATATATATATATATATATATATATATATATATATATATATATATATATATATATATATATATATATATATGCATATTTGTGAATGGTTTCATTTGTAGACAATATTTAGATGTTGTAAACTAATCTATTCATACTTATAATTGTTATTTTAGCGATATGAATTTTTGCTAATTGCGAATTTCAACAATAGCAACATGAAAATTTAGCCTTCACTATATAGATTTTATTACAAACATCAACAATTACCTTTACATTTACTGTTTATACAATATATAAATTATATTTTAATATAATACGTATATTAAATTTTAATCATAACTATGTAAATTAAAAAATATCAATAAAATATCAAGTTTGAAATAAATTCATATTTATCAGTCTATAAGTTATACCTACTATTAGATAAGATTTTAATATATGATAATTCTAATGTTCACCAATGTGAGTAATTATACTTATTTTCGACAAGTTCTAAGAATTTTTAGTGATACTGTTTTAAAATTAATAGAAACCGACATAAATCAGAAAAAAGATATATTTTGATATTTGTAGATTTTATTGTTGTAATTTATATGTGATAAATTATACTTAATAATGAGTGATATAATACTGATAATGGAATATAACAAATTTGAGAAACTAGATTTATGGAAAAAAAATTGTTTAAATAGCTCAGTTATTAAATACCTGTTTATTTGTTGTTTACTGAAGCAGTTTTATATGCCCTTTTAAATAATTTATTGAGTGAAATATTTTTAAATAGCTCAGTTATTAATATATTTTTATTTATGGTTTAATGAAGGCCACTTTGTATGCTCTTCTAAATAATTTATTGAATGAAAATTGTTGTTCGGTGTCCAAGCAATTAACAGAAACAATTATTTTTGAAACTCCATATCAAGATACATAGTATTTTAAGTGTTTAAAATTAATTTCACATTCTATATTAAATTAATAAAGAACAATTAATATAACAGCAACCTATTTCCTAAATATATAATCAGAATAAGGTAGAAAGGGAATTTTGAAAAACAATTTACCAGTTGTATTAACAAAACATAATATTGTATTTTATAAGAGAAAACACAATATATTTGAAATGTTTTCACCATGTGATTTTAATCGAAATTAATATAACAACAGCCCATTTGCGGAATATATAATCAAAAGGTAGAAAGGAAATTTTGAAAAATAATTTAAACAATTGTACATAAAAATATATAATGTAGTTTTATAAGAGCAATATGTATGTCTAATATGTTGTTTACCACATAAAGAATTTTAATAAACTTTACATAAATACATACATTTTTTTTTTTTTAGAAATAAGTTTAATTTATTTTTAGCTATACACGAAATATCGCACAACCTAGCATTTGGACATGCAAGACCGTTGCACAATAGGCTATTTGGGTTTTTCGCTAATCTACCTATAGGGATACCAATTTCCATAAGCTTTAAAAAATACCACCTTGAACACCATCGAGTAAGCTTCGGCATAGCGTTGCAGACATCCAAATTACTTAAAGTTTTCTTTTTCAGTATCAAGGTGATGAATTGAAGGATACAGATATTCCTACTTATTTCGAAGCAAAATTATTTTGCACTACATTCGGAAAATTTATATGGGTGTTGCTTCAGCCATTCTTTTATGCATTTAGACCTCTAGCGACGTACCCAAAGCCGCCCACCTCTATGGAGTTTGTAAATGTTATTATTCAATTAATATTTGATGCCATCGTTGTTTATCTTTTCGGTAAGTACAAAATAAACGCATACACTCACGGTAGGCAGCTTTATTCATTACTGGCCAACTACAAAAAATATGCACTAACATTTGGATTGATTAATTCGGATTCTGTATCTGGAATTTGTGTATCACTAAGTTATATTGCCGCAGGTGGACGAATTCTGGGCTACTTAATATTTGGTTCGGTGATGGCTATGGGTCTCCATCCTGTCGCAGGACATTTTATCAGTGAGCACTATATGTTTAAGAAGGGGTATGAAACATACAGTTACTATGGACCATTAAATTGGATAACATTCAATGTGGGATATCACAATGAACATCACGATTTTCCTGCTGTTCCAGGATCCCGTTTACCAGAGGTATGTATAAACATATATCTAGTCTTTGTGAAGTAAATTCTGTAAATTGAAGTAAATTCCTGCATTCCACCGTCTTAGTTTTTGTTGTGATTTCCGTTATTTCAATCTACAGCAGGCGGCAGGCTACTAGGCAAATCCGATTATATCAAAATGAGGGAAATTTGTCACATTAAGTATTTATTATTTTGAACGTTACGCTATTAGTCTCATTGATGTTTTTGCCCCTAACAGAAAAGTTTAAGGGCAATATTTGGACAAGTGGTGTCAAACGTAATACAAGTTTCAAAGCGGTTACCAAATATGATCTCTTTAATCAGAGATAACAAAAAGAGGGCTGAATGTTGTTTTGAGTTTATGGCTGTAGCGTCTAGAGCTAGTACAGCAAAAAATTATTACATGCTCAGTATTTAATAATTAATTAAATACTTAAAATTGCTACAAGTACTTGTAAGATACTGATTTGGCAACTGTGGTCAAGACTTGACGCGTTAACGCTGACGTTTAACGGGATCAAGATAATCGAGTTTTCATTTCTGGCGATATATTAATAATTAATTACGCAATAGGGGGGGGGGGGTGATTACGGTAAATACACTGCCAATATAAAATAATTAGTTACTTAAAATTAATACTGACTGCATGAATAGACTACAAGAAGTGTTAAGTAAGAATGTATCTTGACACAATATATTTTTAAAATCAGTAACAATATAATTCAGGAGAAGAAAATTATAACAAGTATTTAAATAGCCCCTCTTGAGAGAAAAACATAGAAATTTTGTCTAATATATTATGGCTAACCTAAATGCGTATGTTATTTTCTGTTCCAATTCTGCTAGAATATGGCCTGGTAGAATCCTATCCTCCTGCATGTAATACATTTTAGTTGTAATATGTCCGCAAAGAAAAAAGTCATTTAGGTTTAGGTTTGGAGATCTTGCTGGACACAAGATAGTTCCCCATCGTTTCCCATAATCCATACTTTCCCATAAAAAGTTCGGTTTGGAAGCTACGAATTTTCATTAATAGTAGCCAAAATATTTTTCTCTCATTTCGCGATATCATCATTTATCAGGACGGTTCTTTTATGGGGCTTCTGGGAGAACTGCTTCCGTGGTTTTCCAAGATTAAATGACACGACCGATTAGCTTTAAAAAGCTAATCGGTCGTGTCATTTAATCTTGGAAATTGTCGTGTCATTTAATCAAGTTGTGTCATTTAATCTTAACCGACGAGCTTTGAAAAGGTCTATTTGAAAATAATTCATAAATATCTATTTTTTTTGTATTAAAGGTTTAATTACATTTAAGATACACTTACAAACTGGTAATACCTTTTTCTTTTTAAAACGGAATAAACTGCTTTGATCTATTTTTGTCCATCTCCGATCCTATCCTATATTCCCGCCACTCTACTCTACTCATGTCGCTTGCCGTATTACGGTGCTGTATATATGATAATATTGTAATTGATTACATGCCCCACTCTGGTTTGTGTTAACTGAGGAGTTCACTCATTAATTCCCCTCGACTCGTTAATCCACCTAGTAGCCTGTCGCTCTCTGTATAGTATGTATTAATCTGGCCCGTCTGAAATCCCTGTCGTAAAATTACAGATCTGAAAATATTGATTTTTGTTTACACAGGTTAAGAAAATAGCTCCAGAATTTTATGACAATTTACCACAACATAACAGTTGGACATCGGTTCTTTACGATTTCATAATGGATCCTGACGTGGGACCTTACGCGCGAATTAAACGAAAAGCCAGGGGCTTATCAACATGATAACTTTGCACAAAAATGTATCTGCAGAGACGTATTATCAAATGTAAAGCAACAAATTTCTGCTTAAAGCTATATATTTCCTTATATTCATTAGTGATGGAGTTTAAATAAAATTTAAAGCGGCAGAACAAACCGTATATACAATTTTGATACCAAATTACTTTAAACTGAGATGAACTAGTATATAGGACCTAATTCCTAATCAGAAAAATTATTTTTTGACAATTATGAACTTGATTCTTTCTGAGTATTAATTTATAAATTACTTATTAATTGAATTTAAGTACTTGGCAACTAAAAATGTACAGAACATTTATACAATTTATAAGTATTAATTTATATTATTTGGGGTATAATATTTCATTATATGAATTAGTTTCTTTATTCCAAAAGTAAAAATTGTTCACCAACTATAAACGAGGCTACAAAAGGAGAGCTGCTAAATATCTTTACAATATATAGCTGACGTAGACTGATATAATACAAGTTGATCAGTTGGTTTTTATTTTGTTCTCCGAACTTAAACATACTCGTATATTGTCATTAACAACAATTGATATATAGTAATTAGCAATAGAATATTCATATGTGATTTTCTGTCATATATGGCTTACTTTTTTATATTAAAATACTTATTCACTCAAATGAAATATCTATCAGTTTTTTTTATCATTTAAAAATGTCTGTAAATATAAACAAATGCATTTCTGACTACGCACATTTACATTAGATGGGTACTAGTACTGCAAGTTTTCACAACTTCAGTCTGCCAATTAATAAACAATGTGAAAAGTGACATCACATCAATGTAAAGTTTTTTATATCAATCTGTCGTACCCACAAAATATATGAAAATTCTGATAATGAATATTGGGTGAGGCAGTATCAGGTTTTAATGCATTTAGATAAATTTGTTTAAATGAATAACTGAAACCAATTGTGTTATTAACCAAAAATGTTATATTTTTGTATAATTAATTATATCCATTAATTGATTTGCATCTTAAAATCAATAATCGGATGAAGAAAAGAAAATAGATAAGCTGTCTATATTCTATGAAGTATGAAAAATGGTGTTATAATTCTCAGCAGTATTCACATAACAGCTGTACAAATATAACCAAAATCAAATGACACTTTAGTAAGAAAATGAGTCACTGTGATAATTATTATATAGATTTCAATTGTATATTCCTAGAAATTCCAATATCATTGGAATAGAAAAAATGTAATTCACGTATTGATAAGCAATTATTTTTACCGCAAATGTTTTTATATTCTATACCCTTTAAAGGTGCCCCTTTAATACACAAGTATTATACTGTATTGTTTATTGTTAATCTAAAAAATATCCCATCACTAATTTTACTCTGGCAAGTGTGTAAATTAAAACTAATAAGAATATGTAGCGTCTGATCTGCATTGTATATTAATGTTTAATTATTTATTTAATTATTTTTTGTGAATATTATAATCTTGGATAATATTAAATAATTAAGTCTATAAATTAAGTTGATATTATTCGATTTTATTAATAAAAGATTCTGTATATGCTTACATTTATTTCCTAAATTTATCCAGTCAATAGATCAAAAATTAAATGAGTAAGGTAATAAAATTATGTGTGTTTTTGTCATATGTATATACGAGGGTGATTCAAATATAACCGAGACTTTCACACAGTTTAAAAAGTGGCGGTACAGGATGATACACCTTCGGGTTTCATGGGGGAACGTGGAATATGAGGAGGGGAGAGAACTCGCGATATGGTCAAAGTTTACCTATTTCTTAATTGTAAATAGAATGTCGGAGAATGAAGTTCACCCGTTGGTGGCACAATGTGTTATAATAAAATGTTTAGCTCTTGAACGCGTAAAACCCGCTAAAATTCTTTCACTTCCCAGGTTATTTATTAAATCACAGCCAACCATAGTGAGTGATACAATTATTAACGTATTCAATATTGTATTTTTTCTACATCCCCTCCCCACATGTCATGTTAATATAAAGTAATATCTTAATGTGGGTATTATGCTTCATAAAACTCTACCTTTACAAAATACATTGAAGTTAATATTAGTATAATACATTGCAATCTCGATAATATGAACACGCGTTAATATGAACATCTCAATAACGTGAACATGAAATTTAATATAATTGGACGCCGTATACTATGAACAACATACATACACCCCCGATAATGTGAACTGAACGCGTATGCGCAGTTCGTGCATATTCTTATCTCGCTATTATGTACATATGTACTACGTAATCAGTTTGCATCAGTCTATTTATCTGTTTAGAGCATCCACCTGCAGATGGCAAAATTCTTGTAATGTTTCTTCCACCTAATGTAACTCCTTTAATCCAGTCAATGGATCAGAATATCCTGAGACTCACAAAATTATACTACAGGAATAGCTTTGTAAGTTGCGTCGCTGCAAGTGAGAAATCAATAGGAACTGCACTCAAAAAAATTACATTAAGAGATGCGATTCATTTGTCATCCGCTTGAGAAAAGTTAACACCAGAAACCATTAAGAAATGCTGGAATAATGTAATGCCTACAGCTGATATAGCTAATAAGGAGAAGATGGACAATGCAGATGATGATGTACTTCTAAATATTTTGGGAGACGGGTGGGGGAATGAAACCATAAAAGAAAATTCTGATAGTATTGATAGTGTCATAAGGGATACAATTTCGCTGTAGCGCCCGTAAGTTTAATTTTTATTATAACCATAATTTATTAAATAAATTATGGTTACAATAATAATTAAATTGATTGCGGGCTGTGTACAAAGCTTTAGATGTGGAAAGGTGGAATGAAGATGTAAATGAAGCACATACTTAGACGTTAATGAGAATGAAGAAAACGAAGCACCAATCATCACAATAACGCATGCTACAGCTATAAGGGCATGAATACCGCTATAGAATGGTCCAAACAAAATGCAATCTCTATTGGTAATATAATCACCTTCAAAAGAGTCCACGAAAGAGCTGTGATAGCTATAACACGAGAAAGAGAACAAACAAAAATAACTACTTTTTTCAGAAAAATAAATGAGTAATTGTCTTTATTTACATTAAAATTTTATGAAACATGTATGAGCGAGCATATGTATTCCTTCATTTTTTTAAATAAAGTACATATACTGCATACTACAGACTTTTAATTTGCTATCAACGCCCTCTTTATTATGAACACTCTCGATATCGTGAACGGCCTGCGAGATTTTTATGTTCACATTATCGCTATTGCACTGTACCAACTAATAAAGATACTTTGGTTCCTAACCTTTCGCAAAGAACTGTATAAGGTAAATTATTGGTTTAAATTTAATTAATCATTGTTTATTAACAATTTTTAATTAGTATTAATTTACTTAAGAGTGGTCCTACTAGACTGTCTACATTATTTTTCATCACCTAGAGTTTCGAGTCCTATCATATCACAAGCTGATTGATTATAGAAGATTTATTGGGCATATAATAAAGTGAAAACATTCTTATTATTTAAAAATATATAAAAGGGAAACAATGTGACAAATTACTTTTTTGTGTAATTAATATAGTAAAATAAAAACTGAGCTATTCGTTGTAGAGAAAATATAGCAGAATTGCATTAATGTTCTATTTAAAAATTTAGGATATGTCAATCCTCTATTATTGTTCTTTCTAGACATTTTTGATTAAGAAATATGTAGGTTCGATTAATTATCACTGTTATAATAAATTTTAATTCAATTTGTGGCAATACAATACAGAATTCTTCTCAAGAGATTCATACAAATGTATGAATCTGGGTTCCATTTATTACTACATTTTTAATGTCACCTAGCACCCAAACAAAAATGTAAAGCTTTGAGTCATGCCCTATCTCACCTATTTGTGCCCAAATGATTCATTTCTAATGATTTCGGATTTTCTATATTCTGCAGAGGACTTCTAAAGGAGTTAAAATTTGAGGTCTTGTTCTATTACAATATGAGTATTTGAAGTTCTCAAAGGTGAAAAATCGCCATTGTTACAAGTACTTTTAAGTAAACTGTCTGTGCCATCATAAGGTAAATCGAGTATTAAGGTGGGTATAAACCTGCGCCGCGCGTTCGTTACTCGTCCAATGTTTGTTGAAATTATTTATTTTGAAGAACCTTCCGCGATCCAAAGGAAACCCATGAACATTTAGTAGACATTTATGTTCTGTCAAAGATAGGGCGTCAATATTTAATCTACAAACCATACGACATCAACATGCTGCGATTAACAGTTCAACAATGAATAGTTTGTGTACAACTGTTTTATGAAAGTGAGCAATCATTAACAGTTGCATTAAGAAAAATTATGAATGAACAGTTTGTAACTTAATAAAAAAAATTTAAGAGATAGGTTCTGTTATTCATAAGCCAATATGAGACGGCGATTATACGTCCTCGTCGTGGTCATTCAAATGAAAATATTGCTACAGTGAAAGAAAATGTATGGGAGTATCCAAACATATCAATTTGACATCGTGCACAATTGAATCTGTCAAAAGCCACCACGCATCGGATTTTAAAGAAAGACCTGCATCTATCAGCACACAAAATTCAGTTAACACACAATTAAAAGTTACAGACCATTTACAACGTCGTGCATTTGTTAATTGAGCATTAGAAAAGAAAGATGTTGCGGATTTGTGCAACAAAATTTTGTTCAGCGATTGATGCAGAAGAATTATAACATTTTATTTTAATGTTTTATGAGTTCGGAGCGAAATTATTCTATTTGTGATTAGAATTCACCTTTCCATAATTACTGTAACTTACCTTAGTAAAGTGAAAACATTCATATTTAAGAATATTTAAAATAAATGACAATTGATATTTATTTATATATAGTAAAGATATTTCAATGAGCCGCGAAATACGCGAAGGGCGAGGTTATCCCCATTATTCTACTATATAAGTCTATTGTGAAAACATTGGCTGGGCGCCCGACCATTATTTATTTTCTTCCTAGGCGACGAAAGATCACCGGATGGGCTAGCTTTATGTTCACATATTCTTTTGACCGTACTTAACGAAACACCTGTAGCTTCGACTACCCGGACCTACATCTGATCTACCTTAATAGGATTTTTATCTTCTTTTTTCATAGTTATAAATGTTATAAACTATTTGCCGCCCTTGACTATGCAACACTTTCTTGTTATTAGACCTATTACAAAATTAACAGAATAAAACATTTGCTATTAATCCAAGCCTGATTAAGACAATAATAATGTAGCACTAGTACTATACATAAATTTAACAAAATAATTCACTTACATGCTTTAGTTATGATGATTACATTAACACTGTGATGTAAAATCTTTAAAATGTATTTACAATGCAACAAACAACTCAAAAAGAAAATAAAACGTAATTGGATCAGCTATCTGTTTACAACGAGAGCTCGAGATAAACTGTGGTGACAACACGGCGAATGTTTTTAGGACGTAGAATCGAGGCACCGGCCGTAATTACGTTTCTGCGCATATGAAGGTCAGAGCTCATTAGGTTTTGAAACATCTCTAAAATAAAAAGTAAGATATTTGTTGTAGAGAAGATCTGGCAGAAGAAATGTAACATGTTATATTTCAGTGTTTTTTATTTCAATGTTTCACGAGTTTATTCCGTTTGTGATTAGAATTCACCTTTCCATAATTACTGTAACTTACCCTTCAGAATTTAATTTACTATTTATTGAAGTATTTCTCCTAGTCCGCCCCTGTAATTTTCATCGTGATTCCAGAATTGTCATGCTGGTCGATCGATTATGGAGGATTTAATGGACATGTGGTAATATGAAAAGATTAATATTATTTAATATATCATAAAATATATGAAAAAGAAACAACTTGACATAATTGACATTTTTTTATTTGTACAATTAATATTATGGTAAAATAAAAACTAAGCTATTTGTTTTAGAGAAAATATTGTATACTCCGGTTTCAAAATAGTGGGCAGTAAGGTATAGAACACTATTTTTATGAGCTGGTAATACGATTCAACAATTCTCGTGTCTATTTTACTTGTAAGTTGTAAATACCGCTCCCTGCACTTTGTGATCTCTGCTATCATTAGTCGCGCGCAGACAGTTGACACGCGCCTTGTCTCTCTTGTTTGGCTATTATAGCAGGCAAACAAAGAGCGAATTACTGCGCGCGCAGACTTTAATCGAGAAATATGTATGTAGGTTCTATGTAATTAAGTAGTACTATTAAAATAAATTTTAAATCAACCCGTGGCAAAACTGTAGAGAATTCTGTTCAGCAGATTCATGCAAGTTAGGGCCACCTTTGTTTCTATTTGTTACTATAACTTAATTGGATAGAGAATTTGCTTCTGAATGATTACTTTTTCATGCTCTTGATATAATATCAACAAGATGTAAGAAGTAATCAAAGCCACTACTTACATACCACTTAATAAAACCTATACGTTAAATGGCATGCTTTCAAATCAACTAAAAGCAACTTCACTCTAATTAGACTCAATCAAAGTGACTGTAGAATGGTATAATTTTAAAGTAAGTACGAGTACAAAAGAAAAACAAATGCTGCAACAAATTGGTCTTATATGTACCACATAAATTAACCTACTGATTAGTAGTACTGGATCACAATGAGAACTAAACCTACTATCACTATTTTAGACTATTCTCATAGCTTCCTGGGCACTTACAATAATTAAGTCAGAGGTAATACTACACACTCGTATTTTAAGTAACGTGTTCCTCTATATTCCAGTTAAAAAGTTCCCTCAGAAACTGATGATATACGCACATGTGCCAACGTGTCGAAGTAAAATTATCGTAAAATATAATAAGTAATAAATGGAAGACTATACTAATTGTAAACAAAAATTACATTAACCTAACTTCATAAATAAAATAAATACTTGTATATTTTATATTTTTTGTGATATCCACTCCAACTTATGTTTAGTTTTCTACTGCTAGCATAGCACAAGCTTGTAAAAAATCACCGAGTAAATGCTGTGCCCTCACCATGACATATAGTCGTTCAATGGCAGTTTAAGTCGCTAAATGAAACGTACCGCTATTTCTTATTCCCCTACTGGTATTTATAAAATAAATCAGGGGAATTTTTACTATGAATCTACACGTTAAATAATACTGTAAAACGCATAAGCTCGTAAAAAATTAAATACACGGCAATTACTAATATTACATGTAAGTAGTATCCTAACGTAATGTCACCTGACGACTAAACAAAAACGTAAAATCTTAAGTCTCGCCCTATCTCACCTATTCGTGTCCAAATGATTCATTTCTAATGATTTCGGACTTTCTATATTCTGCGGAGGACTTCTCCCGAAAGAGTTAAAATTTGAAAGACTGTTCTCCTGTTCTATCACGATGCGATTGTTCGACATTCTCGAAGGTGAAAAATCGCCATTATTACGGGTATGTCTGGGTGAACTGTTTGTGCCATCATAAGGTAAATCGGGTATGTTTAACTGGGAGCTTGCTAGATCGTAATTCGTGTCGTTGCTTAGACTCTTAAACGTGTCGCTGGCGCTGGTTAAATTCTCAGACGGCAAGCTGGAGAACAACAGATCCTCTTGGCTGAAATACCCGACACCATTCTTGTCGGCAACGCCGTTCACCTGGAGGTGAATTTGATTTATGGGCGAGCTGGGCGCGAAACTGTTCTGATCCTTGTGATTAGAATTCACTTTTCCGTAATTACTGTGCTGGCTATACAGGCTGTCCCTTGACGGACTTTGCGGGCTTTCAAATAACTTATTGAGGACGTGATTCTTGTCGAACTTGTTTTCCTTTTCAATTACGATTTCCGCCGTAATATTCGGCATCGGATTCGGCGGACTAGCCGCCGACTTGAAGTCTGAAGTCAATTTCGGCCACTTCGTGTCTCTATTCAAGTCTCGTTCTATGGCCAAGTATTTGCGTTTCGATTTGTCGACGTCGTGGAACTTGAAACGCAACTTTCTAAATATCAACTGTTCAATTAGCAAGTGCTCCGTGATGATGCTCAGAACGAAATTTGCCCCTGCGTACGCTAACATGTATAGCCTAAAATTAAAGTCCTGGGGCAGGACTAGTTCAAACTGGGCGACAAGAAAATCGGTGGGATTCAAAGCGAGATACACTGAAATCGACGTCATGACTATGGCGCTTATGATAAACCCGTAATTGGAAAAAATGCTCTTACGGTAAGGATAACCTTTTGAGAAGACAACAGCTAAGATGATGTACTGAAAACTGGACACCGTATACAAAGTGTAATTTTCCACGCAGGCTACCTCTTCTCCGCCGGTAGAATTGAAGGGGACGTACCACGGTTCGGACTTTAAGTGCACGAACGCCGCCATTTGAAACACGAAAACTAGAACTATTTGCAGGACTAAACTTAATATGGGGCTGAGGCTCATTAAACTGCTGAGTGGGGTTTCTTTGACCAACTTGCCTGCATAGGCTTCTGTCCGCCCGAAAAAGAAGGCGAAAATGGAGATCATAGCTAAGTCTATGTATAGAAATTCGACGTCAGTCAGATTGGATTCGATGCTGTACAGGAGTAGTACCGATATAAACTGGCACAAGGAGTAACCCGCCATGTACTTAAAAATACCAAAACTCGTAACCAACGCAGCCCTTCCTTCTCTTATAACATTTAGGACGCACGTAATGTTGGGATTTTTAGAGGTGAACGGCGACGCGACTGAAGATTCCGCTTCCGACAAAGAAATACCTGCATGAGCAGCTTTTAACGCCCCGCAGTCATTGGCACCATCGCCACACATGGCTGAAAAGAAAGCAGACTTGTTATACATGGTAAATTATCTGGAAAAACATTTTTAAAATACATTAATAAAAACAATTCTGATAAGAACATAGAAATTTGACTGTCAACTAAGAAGTTACTTGTTAGTATGGCGCCAAAATAATTAAAAGTGATTCGTCAGTAACATGTGGACCGGATAGATAGCTGACGTATGCAGGGGACTCTACTTCCCATTACTGGTCATTTAAATTTAATAGGCAATGTAAATATTAATTTCTGGTAACTGTAGACATAACAAATAGGTCTTGTCTATAATAATAATAGTAAGGCCTTTATTGCCCAATAGAAAAAATCCATTTACAAGGCCAAAATATGGGATTCAAATAAATATGTATCCACATTATGTATACAGTATATAACTAAAAAATAATTAAAAAAAAATAACCCCCAAATTATATTCACATAAATATACGATGGAATGCTTCACTAACTTACACGACAGTAAAAGGTTGTTTCACTAAAGATAGTAAGTCATTACATGTACAGGGTGAGCGAAACTCGATGTCTCAACTCTATTATAAGAAAAGGAAAAACGGTAGAAAACATTTGAAGAGGTTCTTAAATGGAATTGAATAAGGTCCATTTTAAGCCGAATTTGCATATTTTTCCATATTTGGAAACTGAAGTAATGACCTCTTTGAATTTTTTTTCCAGAAATATACATATATATTGGCACATTCAAAAAGAGCGAATTTTTGTGAACAAATAATGAAAAGACAGCTATTTTCTATCTTTTTCCGTTAAAAAATTATAAGCCAATAAAAAAAAAAAAGTTATATCAAAAATTCGCAATCGTCACGATTTAAACAAGTAGCCTTTGGAAACAAATAGCAAAGTCGCATATGTCAATAATTAATCTAATCATCATCATTAGGTCATCAGTCCTAAGACTGGTTGGACGCTAACCTCCAGCTTCTCCTATCTTGTGCTAACCTACGCATTTCGCTAATTGTGCTACAACCTACATCCCTTACTATTTGCGAGCAGTAGTCTAATCTAGGCCTACCTCTGCCTTTCTTCACTCCTATTTCTGCCTCCAAAATATCGCGGACTATTCTCCCATGTCTCAGCAAGTGGCCTACCATTCTATCTCTTCTCTTCTTTAAGTTTTTCCACATACTCCTTTTCTCGCCGACTTTCTCCAATACTTCTTCGTTTCTAACCCTATCAGTCCATGGTATTTTCATCATTCTTCGGTAACACCACATCTCAAAAGCTTCTAATTTCTTCCTACTTGCTTCCCCTACCGTCCAGGTTTCGCAGCCGTAAAGTGCCGTGCTCCATACATATGTTTTCAAAAATCTCTTCCTTGTTTCTAAGTTTATTACCCCCGAGCATAAAAGTGCTTTCTTTTTGTTAAAAGCTACTCGACCCTGCGCTATTCTTTGTTTTATGTCTTTATCGCTTCTTCCATCCCAATTTATTTTACTTCCTAAATAAGTGAAGTCTTTAACTTCCTCCAATCTTTCATTATTAATTTGTACTTTCGTTTTTGCTCTGCTCTCGCGCCCTCTGCACACTAACACTTTAGTTTTGTTTTTATTCACCCTCATTCCGTATTCCTCTGTCAACACTGCCTCCATTTCGTTCAATGCTGATTCTAGTTCCTCCTTACTAGATGCTAATACTGCTATATCATCCGCGAATCTCAGCATTTTTAGTTTCTGTCCCTGTACTTTAATCCCGAAATCCACTCTATCTTTTACCATATTAATCGCCTCTTCGATGTACAGATTAAACTTCCCTTTCTTCCCCTTCTACTTCTATAACAGCAGTTTGCTCTATGTATAGATTGTGTACTACTCTCCTATCTCTATACTTCATTCCCGCGCTCTTTAGTATCTCGAACATTTTTTCCTATCTTACGTTATCAAAAGCTTTTTCTAAATCTACAAATCCTATATAAGCGTTCTTTCCTTTTTCTATTGTTTTCTCTAACATTACTCTTAGCGCCAGAATAGCTTCGCGAGTTCCCCTATTTCGCCTAAACCCGAATTGGTCTTCTCCTAGTATTTCCTCCGCTCTATTTTCCATCCTCTTCTGCACTATTCTAGTTAAGATTTTTGACGCATGGGAAATTAGGCTAATCGTTCTAAAGTTCTCGCATTTGTCGGCTCCTCTCTTTTTCGGTATAGTAACGACAATGTTCCTCTTATAATCCTCCGGCATCTCGCCCGTTTCGTATATGTATTTTACCAGTTCAAACATCCTATTTACTACTTTCTGTCCCGCACATTTCAAAATTTCCGCCTGTATTTTATCTACACCCGGCGCTCTATTATTCTTTAGCCCCCTTAGTGCTATTTCAAATTCCTCTCTCAATATAGGTTTTCCTACATCTTCCCTATCGATGCTAGATTCTTCCTCTAATATCTCTCCTAATTCCTGAACCTCGTATAAATTTCCTAAGTACTGCTTCCATCTATCCGCTTTCTCCTCTCTTCCTATCAGTATGTCCCCCGATTGACTCCTAACATTTCTACTTATTGTTCCTACATCCCTGAAGTTCCTCTTAATTATTTTGTAAGCCTCATCGGTCTTACCTACTTGCAACTTATCTTCTACTTCTTTGCATTTCTCCTCTATCCATTGTTCTTTCGCTTTTCTACATTTTCTAATGATTTCCCACTTTATTGCCTTATACGTTTTCAGTCCTTCTTCGTCTCGTCTGTTTTTGTAGCCTCGTCTCTTTTGCATTAAGTTTAAGATTTCGTCCGTTATCCAGGGCTTCCTAGCTTCCCTTTTATCGTGTCCTAAAACGTCCGTAGCCGCGGAAGCTAGACTATTCTTGATACCCTCCCACTCAGTTTCTGCGTTCTTGATTTCGTCCTTACTCGTTTTATTTATTAATTGATCTGTTTTCTCCTGGAACTTATCTTTCATATTCTGATCCCTCAATATGTCTACATTTATACGTTTCTTATCCTTCCGGGTTTTCAGATTTTTGAACTTTAATCTAGCTTTCATGACTACCAAGTTGTGATCGCTGTCTACATCTGCTCCTGGATAACTCTTACAGTCTTTTACTTGATTTCTAAATCTCTTCCTAACCAGAATGTAGTCTATCTGATACCTGTCTATCCCTCCTGGCATTTTCCATGTGTACCGCCTCCTAACGTGATTCTTGAACAATGTGTTCGCGACTACCATCTTGTACTTCTCACAGAATTCTATCAGTCTGCTACCTCTCTCGTTTCTGTTTCCTAATCCATAAGGCCCTACAAATTCTCCTTCTTTCCCCTCACCTACGACTGCGTTAAAATCTCCTACTATTATTAAATTTTCATGACCCTTCACAAATCCTATTAATCTAATGGTTGGCAAATATTGTTCTGTTGTCATTTGACTTTGAAAAATGTTCACGCACAACGAAAAAGTCAATATGTTATTAGTTTATGGAGAATCTCAAAAGAACCCTAGAAGAGCAGCTCAATTATATGCCCAGAGATACCCCGAACGTGTTACTCCAAGCTTAAAAATATATGCAAGATTGGAACGCAATTTACGTGCAAGTAACGAGGCATTTTCTTCTCGAAAGGGAAGAAATATTGTTAAAAGGATCAATTCTGACAATGCAGTTTTGCAGTATTTTGAAGACCATCTAAGGAATTCGTTTCGGCTAGCCTGTCATAAGTCTGAATTTAAAATATAGTTCAGTAGGAAAAATTTTGAAAGAAAATAGTTATCACGATTATAAAATTCATAACTTAGAACACTTGTCAGATCAACATCAACAACAAAGAATTAATTATGTTGCCCAAGTGATGGTAAACTTAAAGATCAACGACAATCGGTTTTTTTCAGCATGTGTTGTGGACGGACGAAAGCCGTTTTGTTAGTAATGGTAAGCCCAATAAAAAAAAATGAACATTTTTGGGCTACTGAAAATCCACATTTTGTCAATCCGATTGAAAACCAAGGACACTTCGGAATTAACGTTTGGTGTGGTATTATTAATGGACATTTGATTGGTCCATATTTTTACGAAGGAATTTTAAATAGTGAGCAATATTTGCAATTCCTTCAAGAACAACTTCCTGTGCTTCTCGAAAATATGCCATTACAGTTGCGAGCTAACATGTGTTTCAAGCATGATGGAGCTCCACCGCATAAAGCAAGAATTGTCCAACAATATTTAAATGAAACTTACGGAGAAAATTGAATAGGTATGGACCGATACAGTGGACGCCTAAATCACCGGACTTAACCACACTAGACTTCTTATTATGGGGAACTTTGAAAAATGAAGTTTACAGAACACCATTTGTTAACTTCGAACATTTAAAAGAAAAAATTAGAAATGCTTGCAACAAACTATCTAGAGAAATGTTTCGTAAAGCTTCAGTGAGAGAAGTAAAGCAGAGATTGGATAAGTGTTTACAAGTAGGAGGTAATTACATGGAAAATTTGTTGTAGTAATTGCCTACATACTTTTTTTCCTTCTGTGGTAACAGTTGTAACATGTTATGTGTTTTGTAATGTTAAATTAATTAATAATACTAATTAATAATGTTTAATTATTGACAGATGCGACTTTGCTATTTGTTTCCAAAGGCTACTTATTTAACACGTGACGATTGCGAATTTTTGACAACACTTTTTTTTTACAAATTTGCTTATAATTTTTTAACGGAAAAAGATAGAAAATTTTTTTCTTTACAAAATGTATTCAGAAATATTGGCTTTTCTTAAATATGCCAAAATATAGGTATGTTTCTGGGAAAAAAGAATTCGATGACGAAATTCCTTCAGTTTCCAAATATGGAAAAATATGTAAATTCGGCTTAAAATGGACCATACTCAATCTCATGTAAGAACCTCTTTTTAGACTTTGTCTGTGGTTTTTTCTTTTCTTATAATAGAGCTGAGACATCGAGTTTTGCTCACCCTGTACAATTGTTCGTTACAATACAAATCACAAGTATTACAACATTACATTAAAATTTTGTGACGTTACAAATACTGGCGATTTTAACAGCACGTTAGTTCCTGTAGTCTGGCAATAAAACATACTTTCCCCTTGAGAGCATAGTCTAGGTATGCGTATACTAAACATGCTAGGTATGCATGTAATGTGGGTGCATCTATACTATTATGGAAAAGTTTAAATAAAAATGACAGGCTAGTAAGTACCCTTCTAGAGTTCAATGACCGGATGTCAAATTTTTGTAGAAGCAGAGTATGGTCATAACCCCTTTTTGGGTAATGTGAAATGACAGATACATTAAAGAAGTCATTGAATATTTTCAAGTTGGTTCAGATACCTTAGATACCGGGACTACCGAGAAGACTACAACATTCTAATTTCCAACGAAAGAATGCAATATATACTCATTTTAAGGTACCAGTGTTATTAAACAAAGTCATGTTTCTAATCATGAAACCAAGGGTTTTAATGTATTAAGAGTCACATGGTTGATATGCCCAAAGAAAGCAGTTTTATCATCAAAGTACAAACCAAGATCCTTAATATTTTCAGTACGTGTTAAAACTGTACCACCAAGAGAAGTCATATATTAGTCATTGTTTCTTTAAGGTATAAGAGCAAACTTTACATTTATCATATAGAATTTATACACGCACACAATTATGTCATCAGTTAACAATACTTGAAATATTAAATAGTAATGGTGGCCTAACATTACATATGAATCACTTCATACCATTTCGTCACCATACTATAGACATATAAAATGTATTCACTGGATTTGTATCCAGTATTAGAGATAAAAAAACAACTAAATTTGATAAAAACTTACCGACACAATAACCCAAACTCTGAAGTTCTTGGATCAGTTGTTGTTTCTGATCAGGAGCCATTCTTGCAAATATATTGCCTATATAAAGAAATTTAGTAAAATAATACCCATTTTTCTATTTAGTTAAATAAATAAATAATAGCTTACCTCTTGTACACAGCCTAGGTAACAATTCTGGATAGAACTCTTTTACTGCTCCCCAAACTTTGCCAGTCATCGCAAATCGATAATTATTGAACAGCATATTCGGCCTGTTCACATTATTTTTCATCGTGCTACTATTAGTGACCGTCTGTATCTGACTCTCGACGGTGTCCAGGCTCATCACACTTGCAGAATTGGTAAGTATACTTAAATCGGTGGATAACGGTTTATTCTTCATGTTGTTGAGGGTGAAATATAGGTTAGGGGGATGATTGTTATCTGCGTTCACAGTTATTATACTTTGACCCGGAGTTACAATATCGCAATCTTTTGCTACACTGATCGCTGTTAGAATGTTGTCTCCTACAATGAGAATAAATAATTGTTATACCCGTTTCTTTGTTTTCCTCTATTGTAAAGGGCATTTAAATGTCGAAGATTCATTATATGTTATTAAATCAAAAGCTATACAATATAAATTATAAATGAAAATGCAAGAATCGTGGTCCTATGCCCTTGAATCGATTATTAATAAATGATTCAATTAATTTTTCAAACACAACTGAAATAATATACAGAGTGGAACGTAAAAAACGCCGCAAGCCATAACTCTATTATTGATAATCCGGTTTTAAAATTGAAAGAAGGCAATCAAATGATTGTTTACAGACTATTATATAGCATTCACTGAGTTTTTATACAATTCCATTTCAAGGTCACACGATATTCCACTTTTTTTATTTAAATGGCAACCTATATATATTTTTATGTAATTAAAAAGAGAATATATTTATGTTTCTAATGATGTATAATAATTCGTATTTTAATAGACGCATAATTCAGAAAATAATAAATTATTTATTAATTCATAAAACTTTTAAAACATGGCAAGATGGCTTTAAATTGAAAACCAAATGGAACGTGGCATAGTAAAATGTCATTTGACATCACAATAATAGATTTCATCATCATAATAATAGATTTCAAAGAATAATTTGTGTAATATACTAAATTTAAACAACAACAAACAATATGAATTCTGTTCAAAATGTCTGCCATTTTGTTGAATACATACTCGTAGTTCACATTTTCTTTTTATTCTATTAATGAAAGAAGCAGGTAGCTATAATTCTCTGGACCAAAATTTCAATGTTTTTAGATAGGGTTAGATATGCCTTGAAATTGAAAACCAATTGGAGCATAACAATTTAAAATGTCAATGCCTTGTTTGACTTAAGACTATTTGTTGTTAAACGATAAGTTTTGTAAATCATCTTGTTAATTGTTACTTTTGTTCAAAAAAGTTAATAATGAATAATAATAGTGAATTGGCAGACATGATTCAAGTATATTTTGAATGTAGAAGAAACAGTCATACGGCTGCAAGACTCTATAGAGAGCGTTTTGCTGAAAGAGAAGCGTTTATATTTATATTGTTTGTTGCAAAAGAATTTATATTGTTCGATATTGTTTAAATTTAGTATATTACATTTATTATTCTTTGAAAACTATTATTGTGATGACAAATGACATTTTATTATGGCATGTTCCAATTGTTTTTCAATTTAAAGCCATCTTGCCATGTTTTAAAATTTGATGAATTAATAAATAATTTATAATTTTCTGAATCACACGTCTATTAAAATACGACTTATTATACATTAAAAACAGAAAAATATTCTCCTTTTAATCAAATAAAAAAATATATAGGTTGCCATTTAAATAAGAAAAGTTAACTATCGCGTGACCTTGAAATTAAATTGTATAAAATCTCAATGTATGCTATATAATAATCTGTAAACAATTATTAATTATTTTCTTTTAATTTTAAAATCGAATTATTAATAACAAAGTTATGGCCTGCGGCGTTTTTTACGTTCCACCCTGTATATACTGGGTTTCAGGATACTTTCTGGCATAATAGTAACACAATTACTCGTCAGAATAGTAACAGGGTCTTAACCGATTAAATTTATCTCAGTTTCAAACAGTTTAACGAGATCAAAAATACAAGCTATTAACCAATATTAAATATGTCAGCAAGTTGAAGCTGACAGTCTCAAAAATTATTATTTTTTTTTAATCCATGTGGACTGATAGGGTTAGAAACGAAGAAGAATTAGAGAAAGTCGGCGAGAAAAGAAGTATGTGGAAAAACATAAAGAAGAGAAGAGATAGAATGGTAGGCCACTTGCTGAGACATGGGGGAATAGTCCGCGATATTTTGGAGGCAGAAATAGGAGTGAAGAAAGGCAGAGGTAGACCTATGTTAGGCTACTGCTCGCAAATAGTAAGGGATGTAGGTTGTAGCACAATGAGCGAAATGCGTAGGTTAGCACAAGATAGGAGAAGCTGGAGGTTAGCGTCCAACCAGTCTTAGGACTGATGACCTCATGATGATTAATTTATTGAAAACAAATTGTTTTCAAAAATAAGTGAAGTGTGAATTCATTCAAAACTTACTACTTCTCTGCCACAATTTGATGGAAAAATGCAAGTAACCAAGCATTACTGTACAAATACAGAGTATAAAACTTTAGTAAACTTATTGATCAAGACTGAACAAACGCAAGCATTGGACTGGTTGTATGGACTGGTGGAATATTTGTAGCAAATGTGGTCCAAAAATTACAAAATAGACCTCCATGCTTTAGAATATTATTTTTAGTACTACAAGTGACATGAATAACTAGTTAAAATTCAGGATAAACAGATATTCCTTGTATGAATATCTCGTTAAACAAGAGATTGCAAAAATTGGATTGTTAAATTTCAATAAAAACGTGGACAGAATTTTGTTTTTATTTGCTTGTAATTATAAGTGGTATAGTATTTGTAATTAAAAATACACAAGAAACATTAAAAGTACTCAAAATGGATGAATGTGATCGAGGATTTCTATTTTCATCGGTAATTCTTCAAAACAATTTAGTTTTAAAAATGTGCACTAAAGCTTATAGTTTGTCTTGGTTTAAAATTGTCACCCTGGATTGTTCAGTTATACGAGGCATGGCTAGAAAAAAACCGGACTGGTGCTATGAGACATTTTATTAATTATTTTTTTCCACAACAATTTTGTCTCCCTCTATATACTCCCCTCCTCGATTCCTACACCGCTCTATGCGACTTTTCCACTGCTCAAAGCAGTGTTGAAAATCATTTTCTGAAAACTGCTTTACGACGTCCGTCGCTTTCTTTTCTATCTCCTCTACTGTAGCAAACCTTGTTCCCTTTAAAGCAGATTTGACTTTTGGGAACAAAAAAAATCACACGGGGCCAAGTCAGGTCAGTAGGGCGGATGTTCTAACACGGAGATCTCATGGTTGGCCAAAAACGTCTTGATGGAGAGCACACTGTGAGCAGGGGCGTTGTCTTGATGAAGAACCCAGGACCAGGACTTTCCACAATTCGGACTGTTTTCTTCTTACCCGTTCACAAAGCGTGTTCAACACCTCTTTGCAGTACTCTTGGTTGACAGTTTGATCTTCGAGTGCCCATTCAACATGCACAATCCCTTTGATGTCGAAAAAAAACAATCATCATCGCTTTGAAATTTGACTTGCTCATGCGTGCCTTTTTTTTGTCGTGGTGAACTGGGACTTTTCTAATGCATCGACTGCCGCTTTGTTTCTGGATCGTAGGTAAAAAACCATGACTCATCACACGTTATCACTCTCTCCAGAAACCTAAGTTCCCTTTCAATGGTTTTCAAAAGGTCATCGCAAATGTTCATTCGGGCTTCTTTCTATTTCTGCGTGAGGATCTTTGGCACCATCTTCGCACAAACCTTTCTCATGTTGAAACTTTCGTGCAAAATTTGTCTCACGCTTTCTTTGTCGATTCCCGCAAGCTCAGCCACTGCTTGAATGCTCAAATGACGGTTCTCTCGAATGATTTGACCGACTTTTTCAACGTTGATGTCCGTTTTTGATGTGGAAGGTCTGCCAGAGCGGAAATCGTCACGAACCGTTTCCCTACCTTCTTTAAATATTTTCACCCACTCAAACACTTGTGTACGAGATAAACTTTGATCGCCATAGACTTCCCTTAAAAGTGAATAAACTTCCGTGGCCGATTTTCCAAGTTTCACTAGGAATTTCGCGTTGACATGCTGCTCAACTTTTACACTCAGCATTTTTCCGACGAAGCGCGAATGCACACTGTAGTACAGTTTTATGTTGCGGACAAACAAAACAACCTATAACCTTGAAATTTTAGTGATGGATGGGGGAAATATCACGACGCCACATTGCCGTGCATCGGTGAAGCGTGACCCTGTTGCCATTTAGAGACAAAATAATCAGTACGGTTTTTTTCTAGCCATACCTCATACACTGGCATATAAGACCGTAGCAACGATTATCCACAGCTGGTAAGTCGTAGGCATTTACCGTTTTTATACTAATGTAGATGGAGCTCTTGCCATTTTCGCAGTATGGAAAGGAACACTTGTTACTTGGATTCAGTCTAATTCTGGCAGGTCAAAGAGAATGACGCTAAACGCTACGAAGCGGTGTTTTTGTGTTCACCCCCGAGGACCAAAAATGACACATTCAGTTTAGTTCGTAACTAAGTGGGTGAACCGGTTTTCGGAGGTTGGGAATGTCGATGACTTTTCGAATCGTGGGCGTGTTGCAAGAGTGTCAGAAAAAGTCGAAAAAATGGTTCGCGATTTGTATTGCAAACATCCTGCCTTGACTCTACGTGAAGGGGTCAAAAAATTGAGCAAAAAAGGTGTGAAAATATCTCACGACAGCAATCGTAGGCATTTACGTGATAATAACGTTAAATATCGGAGCATATTGCTGGAGCATAAACCATTGCTCAGTGAGAAACACGTCGCAAAACGCCTCGCGTGGGCTCAAGAGAACTTGGATTATGATTGGAGCAATGTAATCTTCACCGACGAAGCATCTTTTTGGGCGTTTTCGAGCATCAAACGTGCCTGGGCAAATCCCTCAAGCAGATTGCTCCAAGGGACTGTAAAACACCCCGTGTCATGGTCCATGTTTGAGGGTGCCTTTCAAAAAAAGGGTTTCGGCACTTTGTATCTCTTCACCGACAACTTGAACGCCGAAAAAATTAACAAAATTAACCAGAAAGCTTTATTACCACCATCTACTAAACGCTGGTACAAGAAACACATTGAGGATTGGATACTCCAAGAGGACAACGATCTAAAACATCGGAGAAAAGCGTGCAAATTGTGGAAAGAGCAGAAAAGCGTCGTTGCTTTGCATTGGCCATCTCAGTCACCCGATGCAAATCCCATCGAACATGTATGAGCTTTTATTAAGCTGAAGCTCCGTAAAAACCGACCCTGCAATTTCGCTCAGCTCTCCCAACGAATTCGAAAAACTTGGAGGTCTTTCCCAAAGGAATACGCCAAAAATCTTATGGAAATATGCCTCGGAGGTGCCAGGCAATTATCGATGCTGGAGGAGACTGGACATATTACTAATGGCACTGCGAAAACAACAAGAGTTCCGTCTACATCGGAAAAAAAAAGGTAAATGCCTACGTCTTACTTGCTGCGGATAATCGCCGCTACGCTGTTATGTGACAGACTGTATTTTTTTTAAAGTTTGGACACACAAAAGTTAGAACATCCTTCCCCAGAAAACCTACAGGCAGGTTTTGTGTAGGGGAAGGTTACACATATAAACGCGGACAAACACCCAGCCCTGAGGGAAGTGCCAAGTTCCCTCTGGTGAGAATCGAACTCACGCAGACAATGTGCCCAGTATTTGGCCCAGTTGCCACCCTGTTACCAAATACCAAGTCAGCACCACCGCGGCACCATGAGAATAAGACCATGCGTCACCCATCCAAGTTGCAACCGTGCAATCCATTGCTTGACTTCGAACAGCGCAGGTCGGACAATGAACGGAGTACGCTGCCTTATCCTCTACATTAATTACAACTAAAGATCGTCAACTGTCATGTTTCTATCATCTGATCTCATGAAATCCACTATATTACTTTTTTTCCAACTTGTCAATAATATTAATGAATAATTCATATTCCTATTAGCTAAATACAATATCTTCTACTTACCGGTCACCATAATAACTCTAATATTGGCATCGTTGAGAGCCTGTATGCAAGGCGTTGTATCTGGCTTCAACCTATTCTCCAAGACAATCAATCCTAAAAGGGTCAAATCCTTCTCGATAGTCTCCCTTTGGACTTTCTGCACCTTTGCATACGATAACTTCAATTCTTTATGCGCCAGGGCTATAACGCGATAGCCCTCCTGTGTATACGTCTCCAGGACATCGACGAAATCTTCAGGAACCGATTCCTTATCCACAAAATTTAATATCATCTCGGGGGAGCCTTTACAGTAATACTCGAAGTGAGTTCCGTTCAGACGTCTCACTATTACGCCCATGCGTTGTGTGCTACTTGAAAATGGGAATTCCCTTAATATACCGATTTGTAGGCCTTCGTCGATGTGTTGCTGAGAACTCGGTCGGTTCTTTGGCGGTTTCAGAACGGTGGGGAAAATCATATTGAATTTATTATTGTCTGCCACGTCATGTTCCTCCATCACCCATTTTGTGCTCTCAAACATCTGAAAATGTACGATTTAAGCACGCCTTTTGCTTTATTTTTATTCCTGAGTGTACATACTTTTAAGTCCAACGGATCTCCTACGATTTGTTTATCGATAATTGTCAATGAATGGCAGGAAACGAGCCCGTACACAAATAAATTATAGGGCAGGCTTTCTACATTTGTTACAGGCATTTTGAACTGTTTTTCCTCAATAGGCACAACACATAATAGATCTAAGCCGTCTTCTGTTAAAGTGCCTGTCTGAAATTAGAGCAAACGTACAGTGAGTACATAAAAGTAGGAATAAATTCCTTTAAAATTTAGGCATTTTTTCTCGCTTCAATTCAAAATTAATATATGGCTACTATACATATATACATGAATTTTTATTCTAAAGCTCATACATACAGGATAACCTAAAAAAAAAAATCAAAAAAATCACAAAAAATTATTTTATTTAATGGGTACCCGGTTTTATATCATTTTTGAATTCTGCAAAAAATTGTGATTACATTTCATGTATAATGCCCTATATGTAAATTGAACTGCCATTGTATTGAACAGAGCCCAATAGAATGACCGCCCAGATCTGCTGATTTGACCCCACTAGATTATTTCCTGTGGTACTATCTCAAAATCAAATTGTACATCAATATACCAAATAATATTATAAAGACCTAAACACCCGATATAAGGCAAAAAATTAAGTTAATGAAACCTAAAGTAGGTCACAATCCTCAAGGAATCGAAGATGTTATAATTTTTGTACAAGTATGCATTTATTGGCGTATTTAATATTGAATAAATTTTATTATACTCACAATTGAGCCATGATTTTTTCTAAAATAATTACTAAAATAATAAATTTATATGCGAAAAATACCTGAATTTTAAATGAATTTATCCCAACCTTTCCATGCTCACTGCATAATGCCGCATCCATCCAAAACAAAAAAATATATAATATGCGCAAACACCCTTACCTTATCAAAACAGACACAATTTATTGACCCTGATACATTAATGGTCCTGGGTGATATACAAAATATTTCGTTCCTCTTCAATCTTATCTGAGCATAAAACCGACCAACAGTCATAGCAGCCGGTAGGGCCGGAGGTACAACAATAGTTATCAAATCCAAAGCTTCTAAGGTTAAATCTCTTGCGTGTACACCCTTCATGATCTAAAAATAAAAAATTGAGATTATATAAAGTCGAATCATACCTATAATTTACAAATACCTTTGTTACCACAGTATAAACAAATCCCAACAGAGCGATAAAACCTAATAAGGTAACAAATCGATACGAATCCTTCTCAAAACGAAAATCAACCGGTGGAGGGTATAGAATACTCCTGACTAGATTGCCTACAATACCATATGTTTAAATATATTACCACGAAGCTTTTCTGTAAAAAAAATATACCCTTTGCTGTTGAAAATCCTGTCCTTACCACAACGGCCAGGACCTTTTCACTTCCAAAATATCTCGTCTGAATAACATGAGTCCCACAAAATAAGGTATGTCTGGCATGTTCTTTAGGATCGTATGAAACATTAGAAACGTTGGGGAGAGCCGTTTTTGTCACTGGAACAGATTCTCCTAAAAAAGAAAGTGAATAGTAAAATAAACCCCTTGTAATTCAGTGCCGTCATTAATGTTCATACATCGTGTGACCTCAAGCAACCAACCTTGGCCCAATGGTTGGTCCAAGGCAACATTGTTACAAAATTCTAACCTTAAAATAGTCTTGACAGCTACTGTGCTTTGATTGGCTCATGAGATAAGTTTATATCAATCATCATGAGATAAATTTAGATGTTATGTTGACCGAATACAGAAACAATATTGAGAATGTCTCACAACATTACTAATTTGACATCGCTGTACTTGTTCATTGGCATCTCTTGCATCGCGATTTCCTAGAGTATTTTTTGTTGGGTCAGTTACTTTTCTATTTTATTACTTATTTGCACAATTTGTTACTTCTTTAGAAGCCTTAATAATGCGTTATTTTGTTGTGGTAAGTTATAGAAGTAATATTTTTAGGTTAAATAAAATAAATTTTGATGGAATCAAAATGACTTTTCAGACACCAAGATTTAAATCTAATCGAAGATTTAATCTAAGGGGAATGCAATATGCAGATGGAACATGGACTCAGTCTGCAATCTGGACTCAGCCTGCAGTCATAGATACAATTTATAACTTCATAATGTTTCAATATTAGTATTTACTTTCCAATAGTTCGTTAAGTGATATTTTTCTTTATATTGGATTAATGGCAAAAACTGGAATTCATGTTCTAGGTGTGAGATTTAACCTCACATTTCAATTATATATGTAACTCACTTTAATTTACAGTATTTTTTGGTCATAAGTTCACTATATTTAGTTTAGTTTACATATTTTTTAGTATTTGAAACACATTTAACTTCTTATATAAATTAGATGAGTACATAATTATTTTTATATGAGCTATTTTGACAATTCTAATATTACATTCTATTACCCTGTAGCTCAGACTGCACTGGCTCTGGGAAGTTTTTCAATTAATTACCACCAATGGCGTAATATCGGTGCCCAGATTTTAAGGCCACGTGGTTTGTGAATATTAATGTAAATAAAATTATCATCATCATCATCATTAGGTCATCAGTCCTAAGACTGGTTGGACGCTAACCTCCAGCTTCTCCTATCTTGTGCTAACCTACGCATTTCGCTAATTGTGCTACAACCTACATCCCTTACTATTCGCGAGCAGTAGTCTAATCTAGGCCTACCTCTGCCTTTCTTCACTCCTATTTCTGCCTCCAAAATATCGCGGACTATTCCCCCATGTCTCAGCAAGTGGCCTACCATTCTATCTCTTCTCTTCTTTAAGTTTTTCCACATACTCCTTTTCTCGCCGACTTTCTCCAATACTTCTTCGTTTCTAACCCTATCAGTCCATGGTATTTTCATCATTCTTTGGTAACACCACATCTCAAAAGCTTCTAATTTCTTCCTACTTGCTTCCCCTACCGTCCAGGTTTCGCAGCCGTAAAGTGCCGTGCTCCATACATATGTTTTCAAAAATCTCTTCCTTGTTTCTAAGTTTATTACCCCCGAGCATAAAAGTGCTTTCTTTTTGTTAAAAGCTACTCGACCCTGCGCTATTCTTTGTTTTATGTCTTTATCGCTTCTTCCATCCCAATTTATTTTACTTCCTAAGTAAGTGAAGTCTTTAACTTCCTCCAATCTTTCATTATTAATTTGTATTTTCGTTTTTGCTCTGCTCTCGCGCCCTCTGCACACTAACACTTTAGTCTTGTTTTTATTCACCCTCATTCCGTATTCCTCTGTCAACACTGCCTCCATTTCGTTCAATGCTGATTCTAGTTCCTCCTTACTAGATGCTAATACTGCTATATCATCCGCGAATCTCAGCATTTTTAGTTTCTGTCCCTGTACTTTAATCCCGAAATCTACTCTATCTTTTACCACATTAATCGCCTCTTCGATGTACAGATTAAAAATTAGTGGTGATAGCGTACATCCTTGTCTTACTCCTTTCCTAATACCTACTTCCCTTTCTTCCGCTTCTACTTCTATAACAGCAGTTTGCTCTATGTATAGATTGTGTACTACTCTCCTATCTCTATACTTCATTCCCGCGCTCTTTAGTATTTCGAACATTTTTTCCCATCTTACGTTATCAAAAGCTTTTTCTAAATCTACAAATCCTATATAAGCGTTCATTCCGTTTTATATTGTTTTCTCTAACATTACTCTTAGCGCCAGAATAGCTTCGCGAGTTCCCCTATTTCGCCTAAACCCGAATTGGTCTTCTCCTAGTATTTCCTCCGCTCTATTTTCCATCCTCTTCTGCACTATTCTAGTTAAGATTTTTGACGCATGGGAAGTTAGGCTAATCGTTCTAAAGTTCTCGCATTTGTCGGCTCCTCTCTTTTTCGGTATAGTAATGATAATGTTCCTCTTATAATCCTCCGGCATCTCGCCCGTTTCATATATGTATTTTACCAGTTCAAACATCCTATTTACTACTTTCTGTCCCGCACATTTCAAAATTTCCGCCTGTATTTTATCTACACCCGGCGCTCTATTATTCTTTAGCCCCCTTAGTGCTATTTCAAATTCCTCTCTCAATATAGGTTTTCCTACATCTTCCCTATCGATGCTAGATTCTTCCTCTAATATCTCTCCTAATTCCTGGCCCTCGTATAAATTTCCTAAGTACTGCTTCCATCTATCCGCTTTCTCCTCTCTTCCTATCAGTATGTCCCCCGATTGACTCCTAACATTTCTACTTATTGTTCCTACATCCCTGAAGTTCCTCTTAATTATTTTGTAAGCCTCATCGGTCTTACCTACTTGCAACTTATCTTCTACTTCTTTGCATTTCTCCTCTATCCATTGTTCTTTCGCTTTTCTACATTTTCTAATGATTTCCCACTTTATTGCCTTATACGTTTTCAGTCCTTCTTCGTCTCGTCTGTTTTTGTAGCCTCGTCTCTTTTGCATTAAGTTTAAGATTTCGTCCGTTATCCAGGGCTTCCTAGCTTCCCTTTTATCGTGTCCTAAAACGTCCGTAGCCGCGGAAGCTAGACTATTCTTGATACCCTCCCACTCAGTTTCTGCGTTCTTGATTTCGTCCTTACTCGTTTTATTTATTAATTGATCTGTTTTCTCCTGGAACTTATCTTTCATATTCTGATCCCTCAATATGTCTACATTTATACGTTTCTTATCCTTCCGGGTTTTCAGATTTTTGAACTTTAATCTAGCTTTCATGACTACCAAGTTGTGATCGCTGTCTACATCTGCTCCTGGATAACTCTTACAGTCTTTTACTTGATTTCTAAATCTCTTCCTAACCAGAATGTAGTCTATCTGATACCTGTCTATCCCTCCTGGCATTTTCCATGTGTGCCGCCTCCTAACGTGATTCTTGAACAATGTGTTCGCGACTACCATCTTGTGCTTCTCACATAATTCTATCAGTCTGCTACCTCTCTCGTTTCTGTTTCCTAATCCATAAGGACCTACAAATTCTCCTTCTTTCCCCTCACCTACGACTGCGTTAAAATCTCCTACTATTATTAAATTTTCATGACCCTTCACAAATCCTATTACCTGCTCTATGTCCGAATAAACGGCTTCTAACTCTTCCTCGCTGTGGCTAGAAGTAGGCATGTATACTTGCACTATTACTGTTTCCACTGGCTTCGAATCTAACCTAACCATCATTACTCTCTCGTTGTATTGTAGGTAGCTATCTACACACTGTCCTGCGTTCTTCCGCATAACGATCCCTACTCCCGCGTTTCCATTTACCGATCCTGTGTGTATTACCCTATAGTCACCGCTCCAAAAATCTCCTACTTCCGGCCAGCGCATCTCACTTATACCTACTATATCTAATCCTAACCTATCCATTTCTATCTTCAAAATAAAATTATAATTCAGAAAAAAATATGTACCGGACGCCACTGAATTCGTATATAATCAGTGAAACAGTGAACAAATTGTCATATGATCGACCACAAAACATAATTTAGATAATTGTTTTGTGTACAGAATTTTATTCTTGAATACCTGTTTGTTTAAACTTTCATAAATTGCAATCAACTTAAAACACGTCCCAGATTTGTAAATAAAATAGTGTCTTATGGCTCCTCTACACGTTGGCCAACACGCTGGCAAGGAAATTGACTGGCCACACGTTGGAAGGACGTTTAGTTTGTTTCGACGCAGGCGAATATGAACACCATGGACGTCATAAAGAGTAGTACAATTTTCGGCAAGGTAAAGTTCCATGAATTTAAAAATTTCACCCACTATCCCTGCGATAGCTGTTCACATACTAGGCCAGTGCAGCCAACGTGTAGACGTGACTAGCAACGTCCACCAGCACCAAGGCCAACGTCTTTTGATGTGTCTTGAAAAACCGACACCACGACGGATCGGTCGCCAACGCTTGAACCAGCTCTACCAATGCCACCAATACGACCAATAGTCCCCTCTACACGCTGGCCAATGTGTAGAGGAGCCTTTAAACCTAAAGGCAAGATATCCAAAATTGATATTAATTTCTGATATCTACGTATTTCAGTCATTGAGTTCGACTATATAAGGAAGATAAACAAGGGTTGCAAAGAATGAAGAATTACAAAGTAAAAATCAAGATCATTTTATGCAATGTTGATGTAAAATAATCTGATACTATTAAACATATTTGCCTGCAAACTTCAAAATCATTAAATGATGATGATTATTGAACTTGAAAAGTTGAGTACTGGCTTGTAGGGGTTCTGTGAACATATTGTTGAAACCTTTATTTATGTTAATGGGTACTTAAACTGAATTCATAGGATACATCTAAAAATATAAACATTACAGAACAGTTATATGTTTAATAAAACTAGTACCATAATTATATTTTATGTACAAATATTTTTATAGTTACCATAAGATTCCACTTATTTTATAGGTTGATTGTCAGATTTACAGTTTACACATGGTTCAACTTAACAATGTTACGAATGATAAAAAGGAATTAGAAATCAGAATTGAATTATCGTGTATAGATATTATCTTAAGAGGGGAAAAAAATAATTAAAGAAATTAGAAATTTAAATTAGTTTTAGGAAAAAAATTAACAGAAATGTCTTGTATAAAACTATGGGAGATCAGCGAGAGCTTTTTGTGAACAGTTTGTGCATAGAACAGAATACTATCTGCTCCTTTAAAACAATGTCATGCACACACAAAAAAAAACACTGTTTTTACTATACACAACATAAAACTTTTATTATCTAAAAGGTATTTGCTGTGTTAACCACTTTTTATGGACATTATTGGTGAAAATCCTGGAATGGGTGACATTTAATTTATTCTCGACTCAAATATTTAACATATTCTACATTAATTTCAAAGGAAAGTATTTTAATTTTAGACGTTATTTATTAAATAAATTACCTGTCAGCATCGACTCGTTTAAAATGCAATTCCCCGTAAGCAGAAGTGCATCGCAATGCATAATACAACCATGAGACGGAATCTCCAAAATATCTCCAGGCACTAAAAATTCCGTCGAGATAGTCTCACTCTTGTAACCTAAATTGTTTACTTCATCCAAGGTATTCTTTGGTAAACGTCTGAGGACAGTGCACACGTCACTGCTATGACACGTGGACCTCAAATTTCTTTGGTTCTAAAATAGATTTCCTTATTCCGTTATTTTTATCCATTAAATAATTCGAATACAAACATACATTCCACGTTTGTTCTGTGACTTACCTTTCTTGTTTGCATCACAGACATTGCAATACCGCCCATAGCCATAGTCATAATGGTCGCCGCATAGTAATAATAGTCATCGGCAAACCATAATATAAAACTCAAAATTTGAAATATGTAAAACGGATTGAGTACCTCTAAACATAACAGGGTACATATGGACAGTTCTTTTACTACAATTTTGTTTGGACCGTAAACTAATCTCCTAAAAATAGTTTAAGAATTAATTTTCCTTGTAATGTGAGGGGCGGCTAAAGTTTGGAATAAAATTAATAAATCAGTTCCTTTATGGTATATTCAAAGAAAATGCTTGGATATTATTTTCAACTATTATTTCCAATTTGGTGTTTCAGGAAATACTGACATTATACAGGGTGTCCGAATTTCATGTACGGCTCTCATATATTCTATATACGGATTTTGACAGGCAATAACATTTGTCAGATGTTATTTTTATGGTTATCAAGATATTCGGCTATAAATCGCGATATATTGTATCTAATGAAATTATATTTCTACAACAGTTAGAGATTGATAGTTTGATTGTCATTACTCATCATGGTGAAATGTATCCAAAAATTGAATAATGTAGAGTGAATAAAAAACAGAAAGCTGAAACTAATTTACTGAGTTAAAGAAACAGTGTTCCATGGAAAATAAATGCAGTTCAAAAAAAATTAGTGAATAAATAGCAGATGAATAAAAACAGACCTAAATTAAATGTTTCATGTGAGTTCCAAAAACTACCTGAGTTATAAACAATATTCAAATTTATTTAGAACATTTCTAATAACTTAGTGTGATTCCCCACCTTAAGGCAGGTGATTTTTCACAACAAAGTTTCTAAAGGCGTGTCCAGACATGCCACAATGAAGTGTAATGTAACGCCGTTCGGTGACATTTAAAGACCACACAATATAACATCATAACGTCGTCGCGCAACATCTAAGCGTTCCATAGCTTGTCGGTTTTTCAGCGTCACGTCAAAGGCTTGTACCGCGGTTACGTTACGCATCCCCCTTCCATGCCTGGACGGGACTGCGTAACAACACTGCTGGATGGATGGAACACAAGAACTGATAGATGGAACAGAGTCTTGTTTTACGAACTGTGTAATGCGTTGATGTCCTGTTGCGCGTAAAAAGTATGTGTCCTGTTGCGATATTGTCACGATGGTAAGTTACCTGTCGGCGTTACGTTGCGTTTCCTTGTTGCATATCTGGACAGATCTGAAGATGTCGATGTTAAGTGGTTTGTCATATATTCCTTACTTTTCAAATAGCTCCATAAAAAATAATTAGATTGTAATCTGGACTTTCCAATGTTGGATTTGGAAAGTCTCAAGCAGTATAGTGCTCCGTCCCATTGGAACCATGATAAAGAATCACAAGCAGACAATAAGTCTAGATCTTATTTGTTTTTGGATATCAGGTAAAATGCTTGCACATCCAATGAGGTGTTGACATACGCATTTCTCCAATCTTCATTGAAAAAAAATAATCTGACAAGGAAAGGTGGATTACTGTTGGAGATTTAAACCAGTTTCATGAAACTCCAAGTGGTGATTTCTATTTGTTTATTCATGAACTAATATCACTAAACTGAATATGAACTAATATTCCTTTTCAAAACTCTTCAATACTGCCCTTTTATTTATACAATGGTCGTTAGCATTTGACAAGATGTGCATTGCAGATTTTTTAGTAATATATGACAATAAACTTAGTTCCTGATGCTACTTTAAGGCGTTTACTGTTCTCTCAATATCTAATGTGACCCACTACCCAAAATTTTGCCTATATTTTACCACTATTATATATCATCACAACCAAGCAATATTTCTATTTTTTGCTTTCCAGTTAGACGTTGTTAACCAACACTTTGCTGTTAGCAAACTAATGAATATATGAAACATAATATACAGCCTTCACAAACTCGGATTACTGCTAGTGAAAAACAGCTTTTCCAACAAACTATGTTTTTATACTCAACTGTTTTAATTTGAATATCATCTGTGCATAAAGCGATTTTGATTATTATTTTACACCCTACACTATTATTTAGATAAACATTACCAATATGTCACTACAATAAAACACTGGCAATCTAACTGTTATAGGATTCCATAATGTTGTAGTTCTATTTAAGCACAAAATATCCAAACTCAAAAACGAATATCTTGAGTCATGAAAATAACAAGTGATAATTGTTATATTTTTGAAATTATCTGTCCAAGGTCTCTTCAGAAATATAAAACATTAATGGGCGTCCTATTACAAAAAAAAACCTGCCAGTTATATATGAAATTCGGACGACCTGTATACCGTCAATATTTCTTGAAGCACTCTAAATTAAAAATAAAAACTAACATGCCCAAGCAATTCATTTAAATATCAATAAAAACTGACATCTTCATTTTATTCCAAACTTTAGCCAATCACTGTATGAATACATAGATGTGTGCATAAAATAAATTCACTACATTCATATTTTTTTTTCTTATACCTCATGAATTGTTCACTGGACGATAACGCCTTATACTTGTGGAAAGTATCACAAGAAACGCCTTTATCTAACCCGACTAATTTCACAAATTGTTGTTTTTCGCTGTCCCAAATATAAGTTACCTTCTTACAAGAAAACAACAGCAATCTGCAAAAAACAATTGTAAAACCAATAAGGTAAATAGCAATAATATTTAAAGACTTACTTATCGAGATCTCTGAACTCTCCGTTAGCAAAATGCACTGAAAGGGCTGGTGGTGATTCGGAAACAGAAATATGATGGTGATTCAACAGATTATCAGCATTCTTCATCTTGGCTACATTCTCCGATGTAAGCACTTTTAAAGATTTCACATGATTGATTTTGTGTTTCTTGTTATATATTTCCTAAACAAAATAGTATAAAAATTATTAGATCCTGAATTGATTGGGCCGTTACTTGATGGAAATCCATATTTATACAAAATTAAAACATTTGCTGGTTAGATTTTCACTTTTTATTTGTTAAACATAACAATTGTTTCTTCTTCTTCAGATGTTGAGTACATAGACTATGTACTCAACATCTGAAGAAGCCACTGTGTTGGCAAAACAATTGTTATGTTTAACAAATAAAAAGTGAAAATCTAACCAGCAAAGGTTTTAATTTTGTATAATTATTAGATCAAGTACAATATAAAAAAAATCATTAGCGCCACTTACAGTTACTAGTATCTTCTCAGCTTCGTCAATTTTGCACTTCTCTGATGTGGCATATAGATACCAAATTGGCACCCAGTGGAAGACAAGCCGTAGGATGCCAGCAGTAAGGATGAAGCATATATAAGTAAATGCTGTTTTTAGTCTGCTCCTTTTGTAACAGCATAATTGCATCTCGTCATCTTGACCTTTATTGATGTGCATTCTATATTCATCAGAATTTTGTCCTACAAATTTTTTTTATTTAATTTGTGCATGTATTTAGTTGTAGTGCCAGTTTTATTTTCCATAAAAATTATACCATAGGTTACAAAAATAAATAATAAAATAATATACAAATCCTTGAAAAGAAAACGGTAGCTGTTAGCGTACTTTTAATAAAACCACAGTAGTTAGCGATTTCATAACAATTATAAAATAAAGAACAATTATATATTTTCTACACAGACATACATATAAAACAATATGTAAAAAGTCTGGAGTAGTACAATACAGTGTAAATATTTCGTTTAGTTTTATGTAACAATCCTGAAAATATTAAAAAATATAATTAAAATTTGCATTAATATTTCACATTAAATAATAAATGATTAATTAATTAATAAACAATTAAATTTTGAAATGAATTAGAACAAATAGGAAGACAATCGGAATAAAATTTGACATTTTTTTGGTAAATTAAAAGCTGGTAAGGAAACCTGGGGGTCTCCAGTTTCCTAAGCATAACAATTGAAATAAATTGAGATATTGAACTACAGTCCAATACTTTAATACATCACGATAGAATACTACACAATAGATACAATAGAACTACTACAGTAGTTTTATTGTATCCAAATAGAACTACCAGACTTGAACAAAACCTAGACCTATATTAGATTTATAATTAGACAATATAGAGTGATATTGTCTAATTATAAATCTATTATATGGAGAAATGTAGACACTAAAGAAACAAAAACTAAATACTTGAAAAGAGGATGTCTTATTAAATTTAATATATTATTATTATTATTATTATTATATTATATAGGTTTGGGCCTCATCAGCCACTGATCGCATGGGTAATCCCTTGGCGATCCCCTCTTATCCGGGTCATTATCCAAAAATGCTATCCCATAAAAGGAGCAATTTAGGCACGTCCCCCGCCAAATTTAATATAAATAAATAAATCATATGTATTGATTATTTTAAATTTAATATTTTAACAAGACCCAACTCTGAATTTTTTTTAAGTAGATGCTACATTACACCATTTAATCCCAGATATCAATTCCCAAAACTCTAATCAAAATATCAACGAATTAAATTTATCTACATGATAATCCTCAACTGTAAATTGTAGTTACTTTGAATTACAATGTGAAATAATATTTCTTTAGCCAAAACCCCTTCAGTATATTCATGTTTAGCAAGCATGTTTTCATGTATTAGCAATTTCCCACATCTAGAACAATTGTGTTTATAAACGAAAAATGTATCAGTATTTATGGTATAGTGTCTAGGCCCTCATCAAAACTAAAAAATCGATGTGTAAAGTTTCGCAAAGAGGTTTTGATATAATTTCAATACCACAATAATAATTTCAATGTGTGAAATACAAACTTTAAATGGGCCATGCAATTATAATTAATTTCAGTATGGAAAACCCAATCTAATGTACATTTTAAATTACTTTTTAGAACTGTTTATACAACTACGTAACATATTGTGACAAACCTACTAAACTAATGTGGTCTCTTTTCTTTTTTTTTTTCCCCTTCTAAATATATACTGTGCCCCTAATAACAGGCACACCATGGGGATGTCGGAGAGAGGTATAAAAAGATTTATAAAATATTTAGTCAAGTGAAATCCCAGTATTTATTTTAGTATTTTTCAACGCCTGAAGAGATATTGGATAATAAGTAATGGTACATGTTCATTACCACTTCTTATTAGAGCTGTATAATCGGCGCCGTGTACATGTGGTTTGCATATAGGAAGGTGTAGCGGGGGCCTCGAGCTCGTGACGTGGAGCTCAATTCACGCTGTAAACAAACTAGGTATCACAAAACACTCGATTTGTGCTAGGTATCCAGTTACTGTTCACTGAGACCGTGTACGTCTGCTTCGCGAAAGAATTAAATCATTTTGCGATCTTAATTACATACATAATTTGTACAGCATGCGTGCGTTACAAAAAAATGTCCACAATGCCAAAGGCAAAAAAATGGCCGCTTGCCAACAGTATGAATAAGTTTATTCGGGACTTTCCAGATTTGATGTATGATGGGGCGAAAATAGTGTGTAAAGTTTGTGAAAAAGATTTAATTGTGTTGGGACAAGAGAGACTGCAAAAGACATATAAATAGTACGGAACATGTTAATATAAAAAAGGGCCTGCCACGGAAAACGGGGTTCATTTTTGATATACTTCTCATGTTAATTACTTGTCATCTACCACTTACATTACTTGACACAGCAGCATTTAAGGATTTTTGGAAATACAATCCTAAGTACCCATTACCGACTAGGGCCACAGTGCGCAGCTATGTACCATCTGCACGTGAAAAAGTGGAAAGTCAGATTAAATCAGCGTGAATTGAACTCCGCGCCACGTGCTCAAGGCCCCCGCTACACCTTCTATATAGTAGTATAAAACTATACAGCTCTACTTCTTGTTCTTCATCAAAATCTGTGAACATGTTCTTGCCTAGAAGTTTCGATTTTCCTTGACCATCATTGGGTATTCTATTTTGTTGCATTTCTTGTTTCAACATCTTTTATATGGAGGTAAAATATAATTTTTTTTTTTTTAATATAGACGTTTCAACAACAACGAACAACAATAACAGTATGAAATCATAATTTATTATTATCTTTTATTTTAATAACCATTATCTATCAATTTTGGGGTCTTATATCTAGATCACTAATTTTATATTATAAAAATATTTTTTTATATACAATTATTGTAATGTAAATAAAAATTGAGAATTTTTTAATTATTCATAAATTAAAGTTGTCAAAACGGATCAAACCAAATTAATATACAAAATAAGAAACCTAATGATGGTTGATAAAACGTCTGGGAATAAATCTGTTCACAAAATCTTACAGAAATAAAATCCTAATAAAAATCTAATAGAAACTTTCCCTATTTTTCTTTTGATCGGTGCACATCAACTCAAACTCCATGCTGCATATAATAACAGCCTTTTTGGACGCGTGTACCGTTTTCTTTAGTCAGAAAGCATTATTACATTATAAAATAAGAACTCTGCTATATCTTATTACAAAACATGTGGCAATGAGGACAAACTTTTACTGTTCTGATATCTCCTCGAATAGCCTCAAAATACAAAAATATTTTCCAGGATTTTTTCAAATGTTTTCAAAACATGTAAATCAATTTGATTGATTATTCGTCTGTGATTTGTCGGTACCATATTATTAGTATATAATGGTGTAACTTTAATCGATTAACCTGTTTTGTACCTCTTTCTTTATTTCTGAGATCCCCATGGTGGATCTCTTATCTGGGACATGATGTGTATGTATCATATAATAGAAATATAAGCTTCAAAAGTTCAATCTACAACCTATATTCTATAACAAATCCTAGTTTTTTGTACAAATTGTGTGCATTTTCTAATCCCAAAATAGGGTTGCATATTTTGGCTAGAATGTAGACTATTAATGTTTAATTTTTCTTATTGATTTTCGAGTAGTTTCTACTTTAGCGTGTTCAAGAGTCATTAGAAACATATTAATTTATATTATCATGTTATATTATGACCAGTTAAAACCGCCAATATATATTTTTACATTGTCATACTTGTTGTATAACTAACTACAATTAAACCCATACTCGATTAAATTAAAATCTTTCTCAGTTATTCTCAAGGATATTTCGAAACATTTACGCATGTCTCTAATTGTAAGTATCTGACCGACTAGTAATATTATGTTATTACTAGAATAAACAAGGTGTAAAATTTGTTTATACTTTGAAAGTAGATTACTTAACTTGTATCACTGGTGTAAATAATTAATAATTATTCGCAAAATTCCACTATTATCACCACATGTTTAAAGAATTGCTTAATTGTTTATGTAACCTTTAGACTAACCAGTAAATTTAGCGATTAAAACATTAATAGAATTCATTCATTGCAACATAAAAATTGAAAAATGTTTTGGAGTACTGTTATGTACTATTTGATAATTTATAATTCATATTTCAAGACTTCACACGATGTATGCAAAATTAGAGCTTTAAGAATGGGGGGTTAAAAAAAAAATTACAAATTTAAAAAATAATCTCATTTTGGACATGAAATACTATTATATCTTCTTACAGAGAAAATGCTATTCAAACTAATAAAAAAGTACCTAGATAACTCAACCAGATTTATTGCGAAAGAGAAATAAGAGAAAATTTTACCTGGAAGCACTAGGAATTATAGCAACATTCTAGTAGCAAAATGCAATGCAAAAAGTGTAAAACTCTCTCAATTAACATGCATGATAAATATATAGGATACTTAATGAATCAGCTCATTCATAAAACTCAACTTATATTAGTTGGCAATGAAAATGTTTTCAGGATATATTTTAAGAACTTGGAATTCGGACTGACTATTAACAATTACAATAATGACATCCTACTGGGATCCATAGATAGCTATGTCTATAAATTAAAATAACTATGTAATGAAATTAATTTCAGAATATCTAAAATAATAGAGAGTACTTATACATAGTATGGTATATGTATATAGATATATAAAATATGTGTACCCAACGCTTTTAGCAATACAACACTTGTCAAAATTCTATTTAAGTGGTAAATGAATGTAATTGTGAATGAAATGCTTGTAATTGTGATATAAATGATGGGCAAAATAATCATGTCAACCTACCCCATTACATCATATTGCATAATAAATAACGGAATACTTATTTAATTGCTTCAATCCAGATACAAACAAGTGGATATATATTACTTGGGTTTTATTATTAAAGTATAGTTTATGTATTATTTAAAGCGCAGTACATGGTAAATATTCAGTTCAATTACTGAATAACAGAAATTAACGAGAATAACTGACAAAACAAAAAATATAACAAAATTCAATGAGTTTGACACATAAAGAGTGCTACAAAGTGTTTAAAATAGCACTAATATAACTGGTAACATAACAGAGCTGTATTAAACTACCATACACCAGAGACTTCGACAACAAATCAATACTACAAACTCGTCTCCCAAAATATGTTACTATTAGGAACAATAGACACAACAAAAATAACTAACCTCTTAAGAGACCTTCGTTTTGTTCTGCAATTTTGGTGAGATCCACTTTTGTGTTGCCATTCCCACAAATTTTTGAAAAAATACTTTCCGACCCCATGTTTAACACTTAATTTTTAAAACACTCACTATATTTAAGTACCTACGATTTGATACCACAGCAATATGGCTATTAAGTTCGACAGTTAAACACAGTTAAACGGAAACACTATTCTTTAATAATAGTTACATCTAGAATACTGGATTAAGTATATAAAATGAAAGAACTGTTTAAACACAAAGAAAATATTTTTTTCTTTCTTTTGCAGTTCAGCACTCTTAGAGTCACTCTCTAGTATACCACATAGATTACCTATTTTTCTACACACTTCGCCTTTTTTTCCAGAAACATTCCTCAATATTTTGTTATTTTATTTCCATAATATCTAAAAATGAAATAACTCAGTATTAATTACCATGATTATAAATTCTAATAAATATATGTACTATATAACAAATGTTTACAAATTAGATTGTTTTAGATATTCTATATTATCTAGGAAATAAGTTATATTTTAGTAATAGAATGTTCAATTGTAAGCACATGAGTCATAAAACTTCTTGCAGTGCGACAATCTCAGTAATGATTTGATCTGGAAAACCATGAGCCTACCTTGAAAAACTATTTCAGAATTGTAATATATATACTTACTTTAATATCAAAATCAAAATCAACCAGGTGTAAGAGTATATCAGGTGAATGTCATGTATCCATAATATAGATCTTTTAGTAATCTATGTCAGTCACCAGGGTCATTTTTTGCTCGATAGCCAATACTGGATGTAACGAATGCCGGTTCAACATTATGCATCTTATTGGTACAAATTCCACTAATTTTGTCCAAATTTAAAACGCAATACACTTTAATATAATTATTATAATCTCTAGTATACATAATAATTTGATTAAAAAACATTAATCAATAAAAAATCAATAGATTTTACTAATGAATGACTGTAAATATCACTTGAATGAGCCTTCCTTGCACTAATTAGTCACCAAAAAAGTATTTTTTATTACTAATATTTCAACAATTACGTCACAGTTCCTTGAAAAAATTATTTCGTAGAACTTAACCTCACTTTTCGTTTAAGTAACAATTCAGATGAAAAAAATATTTTTCTTATCAGTCTTAGGGCTTCTAATAATTTGTTTTAATATTAAGATTTTATAAATCTTCATTTTCAAGCTGTTCACTGGATATCGTCACAAATAATACTTCAAACGAGTAATTTTTGACATGCGATACCACTTTACTGCGATATTTTACACTCCTATTTTAAACGTATTTTGGGAGGTCTCATGGATTGTTTATATTTTTGCTATTAGTTATTTATTGCTTCTTTATTTTACACAAAAACCTCGCTGAATCTTCAAGATCACTAAAATGGCACAACCACGAAAAATCACCACTCGCCGAATCAAAGAGCGATCGAATCGAGGACCACAGAGAAGACTAACAACACAGATTAAAAGCAATAGTCACAATTAGTCAGCGATTTTGGTTATGGGAAATCCTGCAATTCTTGCGATAGGCGTTTTGCGCATGAATATATTTCAAAGGTGGCGCTATAATCGGTTTGCGCCAAATTCAAATTTAGTTATTCCAGTTTTATTCCATTTGAAATAAAATACGAAAAAATTACTTACGTTCAATACACACGAAATTACATTCATATGATATTGTTCATAAGGAGCTGTTTTATGCGATGATATCTTTATACTGGACTCATATTTTCATGTTATGTTATTATAGCGATATTTTGCACCTAAATAATATGCGTATGTAAGAACTAGGTACTTATTTATTTACTATGACAAGTAAAATAAGCTATTTCCTTTTCGGTTGATAACCAAGGACGTTAATATAAATAGTATTTTTTTTTTATTTCGACATAACTATAATATTACATTTGTTATGCGGTATGTAATATAATACAAAAAATGAATCATTTGAAGGTAATTTACAAAAAAATAACAAAGTGATTATAAAAACTTTATGAGACAAGTCTGAATGATATCTACTCGTATGTAATATAGTTAGTGATAATTTTCAATTTCGAACTAAGCAAAATTATATACAGGTCAATTGACATAGATTTTCAGTCAAATTTATAATGTGAACGGTTGATAATCATTTTCATATTCATGGTTTGTCATATTTATATACTGTCCCTTATAAGTAATAAATAAATTAATTTGTCACGTAAATTTATATTTTTATAAAATCCTGAAACACCAATTTTTAATTCTAAAACGGCAAAATTACTTGAGTAGAATTCTATCTCCCTTTTCGGGATCAACACCCCATTAAATTATGTGTATGATACGTGTGGCATGGCATTAAAAAGGGTTATCGTATTCTTTAGGCAAGACATTAACCAACTCATATATTAAACATTTAACTTAAACTGTTGTATTTTAAAATGTTTACAAGAAAATTTAAATGGAATGCTTAATAAAACTAAATATAGAATACTTTTTATGGGAGGCAGCAACAACAAACAGGACATAGTTGTCCACAAATCATCGACATATACAGGATTTTTCAATAGGGACGCTCTAAATTTGTTAGATTATAGCGGCCATGTTGTTAAAGCAAAATCTTCTATATATTCTTGAAATTTGTTGTGAATTGTTCAGTAGTGTATGGCAAATCACCATCGAAGATTATAGCGTTCAACGACGTGTGCAAATCGTCAAATTCTATTTCCAAACACCCGTATGTCACCGAAACGAAAGGTCTGCTGAAAACATCGCTGCTGTGCGTGAGAGTGTACGGGCAAGTCGAGGCTGTCAATTTCTTCATCATTCACAAGAACTTTGTCTTTCTGTAATTTCAACTTGCTGAATTTTGCGTTCGGACTTGGGTCAGCACTAGTATACAATTCAGGTAAACGACCATAGACAACGCTGTGTGTTCACTAATTGGACTCTGGAGCAGTTTGGACGAATAGACATGTGAACAAGGAAAATTGTCGGATTTGGGACAATACCAATCCACACACGATACACCAGCATCAAATGCATCCCAAGAAAGTCACAGTTTGGTGAGGATTTTTGTCTGGCGGAATTAGCAGTTCTTCCAAAACGAATCTGGCTTTGCCGTAACCGTCAACGGCGAGCGCTATAGATCGATGATAAGCAACTTCTTGTAGCCTAAACTGGATAATATGGATATCGACGACATGTGGTTCCAACAGGATGGCGCTACGTGCCACACATCGCATGCCACGATAGACATTCTGCACGAGCGATTTGAGGGCATGGTTATCTCACGCAGCGGCGACGTGAACTGGCCACCGAGATCGTAAGACTTAACACCTTTAGATTTCTTCCTTTGGGCTGTCTTAAATCGCAGGTGTATGCGAATAAACCGCGAACAATTAATGCTCTCAAAGTCAACATAACGAATGCCATCCAGCAAATTCAGCCAGATTTATGCGACAAAGTAATCGAAAATTGGACGTCTCGAATACGTGCCACCAGGCAAAGCCGCGGCGGACATTTGAACGACCTTATATTCCATACTTAGTGCCACAAAATATTCTTTTAAATAAAAAAAAATGAGTGGATATCTCACGTCCTTATTAAGTGGAGCATTCTTATTGAAGGAGCCTTTATATATAAAGCTATGTCAGGAACTACCCCAAAACCATGTATAGATGAAAAATAACTAATCATCTATCCATCAAATAAATTAACGCACCAAATTTTAATAACAAAGTGCATTTTACGTGTTATTAAATTTCCATGTTTTGAAACAATTTTTGTTCTATAGGTATTTTACTTTTAAATTTAATAAAAAGTACGTTTTACGAAGAATGTCTTATATTTTATGTAATGTAATAATTACGAGGACATTTTGTCAAGTACTCTCTCGATTACTAAGAATTATAAACTAGATTACGAAGACATTCTATTAAGTAATCTAGGTGATCATCAAAAATACAACTGATTAAAATGACCGTGAAAACCATATATAATAATCAATATTTTTAAGAGTGACACATCACTGGATGCTCTTTTGGCGACTAATGAATCCACACACAGAATTAAATATTTTAAATTCAAAATAAAAAGAATATGTTATGTTAAGGCACATAATAATTATTAATAAATTATATTTTCTATTTATTATTTTCATTATAATATAAATATTTTTAGATATCGAGTAATTTATATTTTCATTATTCCGACATTGAGGACAATAACAGTTTGACATAACAAATACTTATCTTTGTACTATATTTAAATACGTTGCATTAAATTTGCTAAATTAAATAATTACTACTTTAACACATAATTGTTGTGTAACGATTACTCCTAGAATAGTGAATGAATTAAATATTAATTAACGGAACGGCAGGAGAGAAAGAGCTTACGTTTCAATATTTTGCTTTATCCTAATATGCATATTGTCCTAACTAAATTATTTAATAAATTACACCTGTATTCCACAGGGAAATCACAGCTGAATGCTGAATGACTAGTCCATCACTAGTTTTTATAAAACTAAAGAAATTATTCGCTTTGGTTACATTCATTCTTTGCATTTTAAACTGACCTTCTATGCATTTTCCGAACCAGAAAATAGGTATTTCATTATGAATCTATAGTCATGTTCCAAGATGTTATAATATCTTATTTATAGCCTACTGGCACTGTTTCAGTGGTGGACTAAAGGGAGACGGAGGTCTACCCTTCGAAGCTTGGAGAACCTTGGCCCTGGGCAGTCTCCAAATCCCAAAAAGTCCTTTCAAATCCCAAAGAAAGCCAAAATATGTTCAGTAAGTAAAAGGCTAGTTTGATGTTGGATACCCCGTATGTACGCAAAATATAAACGTAGGTAGGTACCTAGTCACACTAAAACCGTTATAACTTTACCACTATGTCACAAGCGATTTTCGTATAAACTAAGATGAAAAATCAAAGTCAAGTGAGCGACTGTTTACGCAATTTAAATTTACCGCCTTTACAGCCAACTGTATTACCGGCACCAAAGGAAACTATAAAATTCCTTTCAAATAAGTTATTGCGGCGACAAACCGTATAATCCACGGGCCAAACGTAAAAAATACTTGCAAAAATTATGTGGAAAACAGAATTTGCAGGAAACGAAACGAGGTTAGCAGTCAGATGTCAAACAACTATCAATATCTGTCGAAAATTATTTACTGCGTTAGTCAATAGAAAAGTTTCATATTTTTAATCTAATGCGTATGTTGCTATTTGTCTTCTCACCGATCAGCGTGAAGATATGTGAACAGTTGTCGGTGATATATTCGGGTCATCTTCGATGACCGAAGTCACACGTAACATCACCTATCTCTTGTTCACCTATTGTATCAAATGCGTTCATAGGGATAGTGGGTTGTCTGTGATATTACCGTATGGTGGTGACGTAGAAGTAAACTTATAACGGCTTTACTTTACCTATTATCAGGCCTATTTATACTTGTAAAATGTACATTATAAATACATCAATACATTAATTTCTGAGCAGACCGGAGAACTCATTTAATTTTGCCGCCCCGGGCCTCCGAAGGGCTTAGTCCGCCACTGTACTGTTTTACTTAATAAAATAAGTAATAGTAAAAACATGAAAAACTGTCTAAATTATATAATACAAATGTTGGACAAAAGTAAAGTACATAATCATTTTAAAAAGTATCGTATTTACAATACAGGCTTTCAGGATAGTTTCTGGCATTCTGACACATACGTAAAAGTTAAATTGTAAGGCAGCCTAATAAAAAGAACAACCTATGTTCCCTACGATAGAACGTCACTGAGTCGGGTCAACAAATTGTTAGGTTCAGGGTGAATACAACTGGCGAATTGGCGCAATTAACGTTGATATTCCGTATCATATCGACTTGTGCTTTTATAGAATATTAAGCTAGTAGTACTTGTACTTTAGTAGTAGTGTAGTAGTACTTCAGTTTAGCAGCAACATTAGAGCGAAGTACACATTTCTAAATTTATTTTCGTAGGGTAGTTTTTTTATCGAAATAAAAAACCACATCCTCTCACATTTTATAACATAGGTTTGAGACTGTCGGCTTCAAATTGCTGGCATGTTTAAAATTGATTAAGGGCTTGTATTTTTGACGTTGAACTTTTTTAATCTCAGATTAATTTAATGGATATTAAGGCTGTTCATCTTCTTTACACCTGCCCCGTACTGGAGGAAGAAAGGTACCTTATATTAGGGACCCCTGTTATCATAGAGGAGGCGAGGCTTACTGCGGGGAACGTGCCTAAATTGCTCCTTTTATGGGATAGCATTTTTGGATAATGACCCGTATAAGAGGGAATCGCCAAGGGACTACCCATGCGATTAGTGGCTGATAAGGCCCAAACTCATATACCATAATGTAAGGCTGTTACTATTCTGATAAGATAAACAAGTAACATAATCCAAACACCAATACTACACAACCCCACACGACGTAAACAGTATATTCATAGTCACCACGTGAACAAGTGGTGAACTAAATTTCCCATTGTGAGCGTGCAATAACCTATTATGACCTATTCACTGTATGTAATATATGATATTACTATGAATGTAACTTATTGTTGTTATGACTGTAACTGTCTTCTTAGTTTTATTAGATTCTAAAAGTAAGGGGTTTGGCTTCGGTGCAAGGGAGTGGTTACTTTTAAGGTTAAATTAAGATTAAAATAATCTTCTATATCTCCATTCTACCTACTGGCGTAGCGTAGAGAAGAGGCGGAAGGATGATTACAATTTTTTTTACTTCATGGGTCCTTTAATTATTTTCTTATTGCTTAGTATCTGAGGTTTATATACTATCCCGAATCCTTGTATATACATAATTAGTTGGTTACAACATAACTAAAATCTGCCTACCGTGAATGCTGCATCTGTAATGTCACAAAGGGTAGTGTTACTCGGTGTAACACTACCCTTTTATGGCATGAAGCCATGAACTATAATAAATATAGTTAGCATATAATTAATAACAAACATACACAACTAGAAAAATACATTTGTAAAAATTCACTTTCGATTTTAGATAAAAATATTACGAAAAAATTTTCGATTTTGAAGACATCTTAAAAACCGGTGAAGTATAATAATATATAATTAATAATATAGTAATATTATGTTTTAAAATTCGTTTAACTTTTAATTTTAATCTAACCGCCCTTCTTTTAGAGAACATATACATTAACAAATATACAAGACTTTCTATAACCTGTATAAATAAATCTCTTTAGTGGTTTATTTTAATTTTCTTTTCATTATAGATATCTCTATTCGATATATCTTGGCATACGAATACAGATTAAAATAATATATGGCGTGATCAATTTAAAATGGAGCAACTAGAAAATAAATGTTTTAGGGGAAAATACTTTGACACGTGAACTTTTATTTTTAAATGAAAAACTTTTGACACCATTATCATCAGTCACGTTCCCTCCCTCAACCAATTCTACCCCCTTAAAACATTTATACGAAACATAAGTTGAGTGATTCCATAATTTGAAACGTCTCTTAACCCTGATAACAACGGTGATTTATTTTTCCGGATTAGGAAATCCATGATAAGGATTTATTTCTATCTATTCCGAGTGTTGTGTTTTAAATGTGGCGCCTTCTATGGACATCCTGTAAATGGAACACTAAGTTATAATCGTTGAAAAATACTTTTTAACTTTCTCTATTGTGCTTTAATAGAAATTAATATAACAATGAGGAAACGTAATATAAAAATGAGTAAAATGAGGAAATAATTAATTCGGACTGCTTATGTAATACAATTAACACCAGCTATTATAAAAAAAATCAATTAAGAGAGGAATTATTTTTTCTAGTGTAGACGATACACTGGAAGAAATTATACATGTAAATTTGGAAACATAGAAATCGGCTTTCTTCTCCTAATGCTTCACGCTGTACAGGAGAAGGTTCTATATAGAGACGAGAACAAACACATCCATGATCCAAAAGTCCAAAATTGTCCTCTGAACTCAAGCATACAATTACACGCCGAATATTGGTCCACATCGCCACCTCGGATACAATATTAATGACAGTATCACAGATGAGAACATGATAGCTCATCCATTCATGTAGCGGACGCGACGTAAAGTGTTATACTTTTAGTAGCTCTGCGGCAGGTCAACTGACCTGAATGCCCACCGTATTTTCACCGTATATAGTACAATAAGTATATAATCTGTATATAGTGCAGAACAAATTCAGCACTTCTATAGGATGTCTCAACTGGAACTATGGGATTTGAATTGCATGCCATTTGTGTTCTACCAAAGATAGGGCCATATATAACGACTATTATCTACAAGCCACACGATGTCAACATGCCTCAGTGTCTCATTTGAAACTATAGGTGAGTCATTCATAAATCATAAATTTTATTCATAAATCACAGTATATGTGATTTATGAATAAAACTAATAATATTTGACAAGGTTTTGATAATATACTGTGGTTTTTTATTCTTCAACATAAAATGGAGACGATACGGTTACAAATAGAAACGACTATCATTCATATAGCCGTCTCGACTCATCTGGCATGACGTTGAATGTTTGCTTTGAGGTCACTTATTGTTTCTGGCTGGGTGGCGTACACTTTTCCCTTGATATAACCTCAAAGAAAGTCAAGTGGTGTTATATTACATGAGCTTGAAGGTCAATTGATGTCAATATTCCGCGAGACAACATAATCAGGAAATTTGATATGCAACAGAGTTATGGTTGCACGTGATGTATGGCAGGTTGCACCGTCTTGCTGAAACCACATGTTGTTCAAATCCAAGTCATCAATGTTGTGGAAAAATAAATTGTTTAACATGCCACGATAGCGTTCCCCATTTACTGTGTTACATAGCATTACTAACGTACTCCAATTACCCCACCACTCTGGTGCAACTGTAAATGATGGCTCACTTTCATAAAACAGTTGTACACAAACTATTCGTTGTTGAACTGTTAATCGCGGCATATTGACGACGTAGGTCTGTAGATGACAGTCGTTAATTATCGGCGCCTTATCTTTGTACGCAATTCAAATTCTATAGTTTCAACTGAGCACCCTATATATGTAAGTGACATAATGGATATGATTACTCATTCTTCGTATAAGAGAACCATCAATAATCTCAATCTACATTTATTTTTAACAAACCCTATAATGTTACACTAAAAATATTATTGGATATTTCCAAATATTTTGTTTGAACACATGATCACAAGTTAAATAAAGTGTGACGTTTATACTTCAACTAAATAGTGTATATCCATTACAATTAACTTTAGGGAACAATTACGTTTTTCATAGGTTGAACTTACGAAAAATGCTTTTAAGATTTCAAGCTTTTCTGCCGTTCTGAAAATATAAATTTAATTATAATATCAAACTGTTAATAATATCAGGTAAAATAATAAAATAGTATAAAGATAACCAATATAGTCCCGTGATGTGTAACTATCTGAATAAATAAATATGTTCTTATTTTATGTGGTATAAATTTGGGTTAATATTCTTATAAAAGAAACTGTAAGTAGAAATATCTAAAATAAAATGAAAACGGTTTATCAACAAAATCGACCGACTAATTAATCAATAGTTAGATGATAAATAAAAATCTTATATAATAAAACAATTATATCAATACGGTAAATTAATTGCAATTAAGACAATTTATGTCGGATTAATATTCATTTTTGTATACTTGAAGCTAATAGAACATTGTAAATAAAGTTGCTTAGAACTTACAGAAAAATATAGTTCACAGAAATAATTACATATAACATCCACACGAATATGCTATTTGGTAAATATTTTATGAATATCAGTATTGGTCGTATACTCGTAGAGTCAATGTAACAGAAAAGCATTTATATGAATACAATTTACATATCTATGTAAGTTACATACCTCTTCTCATCCTTTTCATTTTAACCCATATTATAATTTCCTGTTTTCTTCGACGTATTTATAAGTTGGAATATATAATCAAACTAATTATGCATTGTTTATGTTTTAACTTTTCACATGTCAATAACATTTAAAGGAAAACCACGCCGAAATGTGCCAGTTTGTTTCAACGATTATTAGAAAGTTTCACAAACATATGTATAATGTATTCTATGCAGAATATGGTATGTACGTACCTACAGAGAATTATAATAGCATGCAATACGATTCAGGGAACATGGTCATCCCCCCGTTTTTTAAAGCAGGTATACCCAGTATACCCCGCATAAGCAGTTGTGACAATAACCGAATTTTAATGGTGTCGATAAAATCACATAATACAGGGTGACTTCAAAGTTTTGCCCCAAAATTGTTTACCGTTATACGTAATTAAAAAGAAAAATTTTTAAGTATGTAGAAAGAAAATTTTCAAATATGAACTAGAACAATACATTAAATTATCTTCAATTAGTGATATGAACATCATGGTCACCTGTTTCCATCACCAAGGAATTTGTTAGTCAGAGTTGTTTTGTGAGCTCCTCGTTTTTGCAATGGCTGATTCTCGTTAAAAGCGTGAGGCTGTAAAGTTTTGTTTCTTGCTCGGAAAAACAGGCACAGCAACTCTTGAAATGTTAAAAGCGGCCTACAAGGATGATGTTGGGAAAACTCAAGTTTTCAAGTGGTTTTCCCGTTTCAAAAGAGGTGAAATGTCAGTTGATGATAAACTTCGCTCTGGTCGTCCTTCCATGGCTCCAATCTATGAAAATGTTTTAAAAATTCGCGCAATCATCTTGAAAGACCGACGACGGATCATTAACGAAGTTGTGGAAGCTTTTGGTAAAAAGTTGGCGCACAGACAGAGCTGTGTGAGCAGGGGCGTTATCGTGGTGGAAAAACCAGTCGCCCGACTGTCACAAATCAGGCCTCTTCAGCCGCAAACTGTTGCACAATCATTTCAAAGCTTCCAGGTAGAAGGTCTGGTTAACTCTCTGATCCTGTGAAACAAACTCTCAATGGACAACTCCTTCCGCATCGAAAAGACGAAAAAACAACGAGCACACAAAACAACTTTCGCTAAAAAAATTCACACAAACCGAACGGCAACTTCTTTAGCGACGATGTTCGGCTTACTGGCTCGGGAATGATAGCTCTATACGGTTCTAGTGGCAGAACGCGGTACTACAAAAACTCCGCCCACCACAACATCAGATCTGTTTCTCTTGGGTACTCCCTCGTATGCCTTATGGATATAATAATAATATATCTATCGGTAGGCCAACTTTATAGTTATTAAACATATAAGGGAATTAACAAGCTTTTAAAGCACGAGAAAAAATGGGCACTCGAGACGCAGCCGACAGCGCCCATTTTTTCGAGGGAATTAAAGGCTGTTAATTCTCGAGTGTAATTCAATATAATTGACTACGGGAAAGACTGGTCAATTAGGAGGTGAAAAGTTCTGGTTTTGGAAAACGTCAGATTTGATAGATTTATTTTGATCAAGAATATTGGTATTATGAACTACTGCGGTGGAACGTAGCAACGTCTACTAGATGTGAGCTTCATCTGTCAAAGGGATACTGGTTTACACTGCACTGACGAGACCCAAGATAAGGTCGAAACCGGTCTGCAGTTAACGATATCCTGAGATAGGTGACACCTTGCATCTTCCTTGTGGTTTTGGAATAATCTGAATCACTGTATTTTAGTGCTAACTCTGACAAAATACGGCAAATTTTGTCATGTAATTCAGCGCTCGGCGTTTGGCATGTAACCAGGAGAATTTAACCAGGTAAGTTCTGCAACAATATAAGCAATTACTTATATGTGTTGAATTACAAAGTATGTATGTGGGTATTTATTCATTTACATACAATACAATTTTCAAATCTAAATCAACGTCATTTTTTAAAAGCAATAAAAATAACCCGTTTCTTGATACCCAAGTGGTCTGTCTGTTCTAAGAAGCAAAAATAGTCATTGTCATGGCCAAGTGATTATTAAAATAATTTATTAAAGCTAATAGATGTCTTAAAAGTATGTAAAAGTTTGATAAATTTGATGGAAAATATCGTTGGGTAGGTACTTGACTGATATTTTATAGTTGCTATTCTGATTACGCACATACTGATAATAACATATTCATCTTATCAAGAATGTACCCAGTTATTAAATAATGCACTGGGTACGTTAGTTGCATTTGTGTTAACGTTACTTACTGTTACATTAATACTGTTCAAATTATAATTTATATTTTCAGTAACGACTAAATACCCTCATTATAAGAAGAATTATAAACAAATATCTTCGTCAAAGACTTCTAGATATCAATAAAGTACATTTATTGCTTATCAGTGGCGGCTCGTGGTGATTTGGCATGGGTGGGCAACAACTAACTATTAGTAGGTTATATAGTGCAAAATAATGAAGTAAAAACTAGCAAAAAAAAAACTTAAATTTTATATTCTGAAGTTCATGTATGAAATTCACGTTCTAACAAAAAGTTAATAATATCAGTATTAGTACTTTTATATTCTTTTACTATTTCTCTCACGTTCGCCATGGTATAAATACTAAATAAATACAATACTAAACAAACACAAGTGTAATGTACCAACTTCCACAGACAGACCGCCGCACTAATTTATTGTAATTATTGTTAAAGAACCGTTAAAATTTTGAAAATCCTAACCTACAGAGTACATGCCTCGCTCAGATAAACAACGTTCTACAACATCTCTGAAAACTGAACTCGGAAATACGGAGATCGGACTGATCGGAGTTTCTCTATTCCTTCCCCGCTTTGCTGAAGATTTCTTCAGCAGGGCGGTCTAGCCCACCCGTGTCACAGCACTGTGCTCGTGTTTCAAATTGTTTCATGTAGTTTACACGTGTATAATTTTGTTTGTATGTCTTCAAATCATTCGTAATTCTATTAATTAATTAATTCTATTCATGTGTTTACTGTTTATTTAATTTTATATTCCAGATTCCCATGTTTCTATATTATTGTGAAATAATTTAAACTTTCAAGGGATATTGAAAGTATACCTATGTCAATAATATCAGTAGTAACTTTAATACTAATCTTGGTAGACACTTATTTACTTGTATTTATTTATTAAAGCAATAAATATAATTTTTTATTTGTGCGAGGCGCTTGCGCTGTCTCATATGTACAAAGCCATAAAGGCAAAAGGCGTGGCTGCTCACCCGGCCCGGCACCCACCACGCTAGGCATAACCACGATAATTATTAGTTCCACTTTTGGAAGAGTGAATTTCTGCACTTACTTGCACTGCAAGTTTCCACCACGGTTGCGCTGTTAGTATTAGTATATATAATCAGAACTTTTCATTGTATTATTGTTGTTATGTAATATATAATGTATTTAATTAATTACATATTACGTAATTATATTTTCACTAATTTCTATAAACGATAAATAACGAACTTTGGAACTGTGTGTTCCCCTTCTTCTAGGAAACAGCTGGGTGGGCACTGCCCACCCTGCCACCCCTGACCAGCCGCCACTGTTGCTTATTAATCCAGATGAACATTCATATTACGATATCATCATAATATTTATTTGAAAAGCTCGATAATATAAGTACTATTTCAAATATGATAGTTAAGAGTTTAGTAGCGAATATATAGACATTTTCTGGATTGGCACTAGCATATGCATATAAGACACACGATATTTTATTAGGGCGATAAAGAAATTACTTTGTATATTAAAAAATAAACAATTTTAAAAACTTAAAATGGACTTTTCCGCACGTAGAACATCTCTATCTCGAAATTGAGTGGTCGAGAAAAAATAAATCAACACGTAAATGCAGAATATGTGTTTTATGCGACAGTTTTATTTTTTTCAAATAGTCCACCATCGTGTTTTCTGATGATCCATGGACAGGGTGGGATGTATCTAGGAGACGTCCCCGATCAGAATCAGTCAAAACCCTATCGATCCGACACGATTTAGTTTATTTTATATGAATTTTTAAAATACCGACGACAACGACAATGACACACAGACAAAATGTTTTAAAAACCGTTTTTTTTTTGTTTTTAGGTCGAAAAATTAAAAATAAATGCTAGAAATTTTTTTCCAATTTTTTTTATACAATTACATTACTTTTCCGCTCTGGTATAGTTGAGTGTGGAAAAGTAAAATATATATAATAAAGTGTATTCTATTTCAAAGGCGTTGTGTTTTCCTTCACAGTATAAAATGGAACGTAAAAGGGGTAAAATTGAAATAAATCTTACACTAAAAGGTGGTGAAGTTTATACCAGACATGTTGATATTATTCCATTACTGGTATGAAAACTCATACCAGCAAATGAAAGTATCAACATAAATATATTTTTAGATGAATTCATGTCTTATAGATTCTTCTTTTCCGTCAATTTACTGAATATTAAAAGCTATGTAAATATACTCGCACCTTATTAATACAAATATTAATAAACATTTAAGATCAACAACATATTTAATGTGGAAATGTGATTGATAAAAAAAATATGTCTACAATCAAATTGAAATGGTGAAAGAAACCCCCACATATATCTACTAAATTATATGATATGGGGAAATACAACTACAGTAATTTCTATATTCTGTGAAACGTTATCTTCAATGCCATTGCTAAAGTAAATATAAAAACAATTACCAAGATGTGTTGTATTAGAAAGTGTATATATGGGTATTTATTTCCTTTTACTTTTCATATTTACATACAATACAATTGACAAGTCAAATCAACGTCGTTTTTCTTAACAATAAAAAATACACGTTTCCTTGATCATTGCCTTGATACTTGTTCCATTGGAAACATTTGATAGCTGTGGGAAACTAATAATTATAGACATCCAGTATAAAATACAATGACGATGCCACTTGACCAAAAGTCACCTTTTTGTACGTATGTATCTTTACGTAATAATATAAGTCTTCTATATTTAGACTGCAATAGCCATTGATTTGCCATTGTCAGTAAAATGTGAAGTGTTCAATATCTATTATATCATATCTGTAGAAACGTACAGAAATAAATTAAGTACGAGTTTTATCGGCGAGAACAAAAATAAACAACACTAGAAAAAAATAAATGACTTTTGTTATCGGTTAGCGGGATATGTCCGGCAATAACCGGTGTAATCAATTATCATGAGGAAATTTACATATTAAATTCGGTGCGTATTACATGTTTCGAGTACATAATCTCTCATGTCATAATAATATAATAGCAGGATTTTTGTAGATCGCTTGTATCAACGGGCTATTAATTTGCCGGTAGATCTGTGGGTACCCAGCAGGCATAATACGAATATAGCAGAATCGCATGAAAATATTCCAGATCATGCCTAATATCTTGTAAAATAATAGTCATCTAACATTGAATTTACTCGGTAAAATAAGGAAGACCGTGATTTTACGTGATTCTTTCTAGAAGCAGTTAAAGTCATATAAACTACGTTTAAATATCGTCTAAATATCAAGAACTACAGTGCTGTGGAAAAATATAGACTCATCCTTAATTTGGACTACATCATGACTACGGACTGCAGTCCCGGTATACCAGGATCCCGTATTATTTTTGAGTCCCGATAAATCGGGATTACATGAGCGGGATCCCGCAGGATTGCGGCGTTGTTAAATGATGCGCACGTAACGCACGCGACCTCTGTATTTTGAATTTTGCGCGCTGTTCTGAGACGAAAAATTTCACAGCGTCGGCGTCGCCTTATTAATTTGACGGCAGGCTAACTTCAAACAGAGAATCAAGATGATACCTTTAACTTCTAACATCTTTAACATCTAAATTGGTGATAAGGAAAGAGATTAAAAGAACAATCAAAAGATTATATTGCAAGCAGAACCAGAACGATGATACCGAAATAATACCTGTAACTTAATTGTTCGAGGAGGAAGAAAATGAGATGCCCCTTTCTACACTTGCACAGACTGAAGAAGCTTCTATGTACCTCTTCATCAATTTCATTACGAGAATTAGAATATATTCTACATAGTAAAAGTATGTACATAAGTACATAGTAGTTATGTGTATCACAAAACCAAAGTCAGATATTAATTCATTAAGCCGGTTCCAAACTCGCGCCGCGAATTGCGGCGTAAATTCATGCTGCGATTCGCGCGCTAATTTTAAACGAAAAATATGCCCCTCCACACTCGCAAAATTCGCAATGTAGTTCGCGCTTTCAACTAGTATGGACGTCGAAGTAGGTACTGCTTCTGCTGCGGCGCTTTGGGCAATAGCGTACTATAATTACGTGTACATTAAAAATACAAAGCAAATAAAGAAAAAGTGGAAAAAAAGAATTTTCGACCTAATTATCACGACACCTCTTCGCCAGAGAACACGACCAGACTGAATTCACCCCGTCAGTGTGGATGCATTCGCGTTTGCGCCTCGTAAACGTACCGCGAACTCTTTGTCGCGGGTACAGAAAACCCACTCCGATCAGGGAACGCCGCAAAACGCGAACGCGAAGATGCGAAAGCCTCTACACTCGCGTTCGCACCCTTTCGTGGGCATTCGCGGCGCGAGTGTGGAGCCGGCTTTAGAGTCACTCATTTAAAAGCACATGGTTTCGATTGAGTCTGGTGGAACAAGAGGTAAATACCTTGCTATGACTTTCCATTGTCTTAAATCGATTCCGCCTACAAGGGTGGAAGTTAAACGGGCATTTTCGGCAGCTGGCTATTTTACAACCAATATAAGAAGTAGTCTGGATGACGATACATCGAGTATGTTATGTTACCTAAGGAAACATTTTCAGTATATTAAATTTTTGTTTTCATTCCTTTTTTCATTTGTGATTTTTTATTAAAAAATAAATTAAGAAACGGATGTTTTATTTATGATTCTAATTATGTTTAAGATGCTTTCTAAAATTTCATGCTTGCCATGCGAGATCCCGGAAATACCGGGATCCAGCGGGACTAAAAATTTTTATTATGCAAATACCTGGACTGAACATATATAGCGGGATTGTAGTCCCTACTCATGACATGAGTAAAACTGAAAACTAAAAATAATTTTATGAATATATTGGAGAAGTATATTACATAAAGTCAATATTTTATATTACTAGTTTTTAGGATTTCATGTATTGGTGAATAACAGAAATTTATGAAAAAAGGGTCTGTAGTTTGTGAGAAATTATTACCTCACTAATACTGGAGTAGGTCGGAACCTTTGGTGTGAAGATAACAATAACTTAGTTTTCCACAAAACACTATACGCGACGCGCGTTTCATCCACAAAGTTGGCATTATTGGAAATGATTAAAACTCAGTAGTGTACAGTATTTTGGGTGTTTTGTGGGAAACTAAGTTGGTGTTAATCTTACTGACGTTTTCAGGTTTTACTTGGACTAACCACCTTCCACTTACCCGAATTTTTATTACATTTACTAAGCGAATGTTCATACTATTTATTAAATGCATACTATATATTAAATTGTTTAAAGTTGCTTATAGAGTTTCGTCCCAGACAGCTATAATTTGACGCTTTAGTTAATCACCATTTTCAATTGAAAGCATTGTTGGATTGTATTCTACTCTTGCCATAATCCCCCATAGATGTTCTATCCGGTTAAGATCAGAACTTAATGCTAATGGCATTAAGGTCGATTCCTTACTGTTGAAACCAGTTTTTGTGGACCGTGTAGTATGAATAGATGCATTACCCTATAGAAATATTGCACTATCATCTTCAGTAAGGGTTAAAAATGGTAACATGCAATCTTCCAAAAGGTTTTGATAAGCAGTCGCGTTCATTCTACTATCTACAAATGCCAGTTGGCTTTTCATACCCTTTTTGAAAGCCACCCATATCATAACAGAACAAAATGTTTGAGGTCTTCTTGACATAATATTTGATTCCTTTCGTAAATTATACCAATAATAGCTAAACCTATCCAGTCCATCCAAATTAATTTTTTCTTGTCGCTAAAGAGTACATAATTCCAAAAATGCTTGTCTTGAACATACTTCTCTGCAAATTTTAATCTGGCCTCTTATGTGATGCTGCTTAAGTGCAGGTTTATTCAAACATTTTTCATATTTAAAATGTCCTGCTTTGCCGCCCATTTTCTTATGAGACTAGGATCACAGTCTGCATTAAAACGACGGACAACCTGAGAAGATTCGTTCTTTTTCTAGATCATTCAATTATCTACCACGCGGCATAATAAAAAACATAAAACAAACATTCCAACACTTCAAAAATAACTTGCAAATTACTTTCTCAAATCGTTACGTCAAATTCGTATTGGTGTGTATTCTCGCTCACTATTTAAATCAAACTGAGTTTATACTTATTCACACATACGCGGCAAGACTTCTTGTCAAATGCGCAGTATATTCATATGGTTACAAGTAAATACCCTTAATTTAAATGCTTCTAAATGTCATACGATCACATTTATTAGATATTTCTTACATTTTATTGTTAATTACTCAATTAATGATACTGGATTGAACAGTACAGGACAATTGAACAGTACAGGACAGGAAATGGATGAACAGGAGGAAAAAAAAGATCTGGGGATTATCTTTACAAACCAAAATTCAAAGAACATATTCATAAGACTGTTTCTGTTTAGAAATTTGGATTTGATAATAAGATTGAGCTATGATTTATCTGGAAATAATAATCGTTTTATTTACTGCAGTAAGTATTTATAGTTAACACCAAGTTTAGGATACGATTCTGGTCTGATAAAGCTTTATTGCGATATTGATGAATAATGATAGAACGAGGAGAGAATAAACTCTTTAAATTGTATGCTCTTAAATTGGGTTTAATTTGGAATGAAACTAATTATGATGACATCCTGAATTTTTGCAAAGTACAGTCCCATGAAACACGTAGACCTGTTGCTGATATGTGTTTTGTTTACAAACTATTTAATGTTTTGAACTGTTCTGAATTATTACCAACACTTTCATTAAACGCACGGATAGAGCTGAGAAATATACAATTTGTTTAATGGATTTTTGCGCGTGTATCAATTTAGGGACGACGTACGGATCACATGCTACATCACTCGCAATTGTTACTAATATGCATTACCAGCATGTATGTCTAACGACATATGTTTCAATCAACTACGTACGGTATAGATAGTTAATAATTTGTCGAACAAAATGCAATTATGAAGTCACGTCTCAGTTTTATTGTATAATTTGATTCATTGGCGTCTCAGTATTTATATAAACTTTATTTCATTCTTGTTTCACTTATTTTGATTTTTGTTGAATTTATTTCATTTATTTCGATGGAAATATCACTTCCATTGAATAGTTTTGTGGAGAACCTTCTCATTACTCTGTCATAGTTTGACGGATTTGTATTGTACTAACTGTTATCCTAAAATGTGTATTCGGCACGACACTGTTCAAAAATGTCAGTTGATTGATTCATATGATTGTTACCTGTGATGCACACGCAAGGAATCATTATACAAACTATACCTCTATTTTCTGTGCAATTTCACTCAGTGATTTGTAGTTATAACAACTCTTTCGCACATACCACGTGATTTTAATAAACTCTTTGTTGATTCAATTTCTAATTCTTTTTGTTCTTTTAAAAATTAAATTTCTTGTGTATTGCTTCCACAAGAATAACATCATCTTTTTAAATTTATAATTTTTTTCTTATTCAGATTTCATTTATATGTTGTTAATATATTGCTAGTACAATATACAGTATAATGTTTAAATATATATTATGCGCAATAACTATGTGTATGTTAATGAAGTAAATAAAAAACAAAGAAAATGAACTTTAGTCCTGTCGGGCGTTGCGCTTTAAATAGAACACTCTGTATATCCACATACGGTTCACACTTCGATAATTTTTCAAGGGTCTCCATACTTTGCATCTGACTCTTGACTTAATTCAGTTTTCTAGACTCGAACCCACCCACATGTTAACTTTATAACGAACCCCACAAGATTAAGATTGCTCGGTAATGAAATGGTGGCCAAGGACTTAAAAACATACATTATTTTTTTAAATTGCACCTAATGAAAGGTAATAACCAAAGGGCAAAAATTTGTGTCGAGATCTTACAACGTCTTAGTTAAATTAGTTGAAATAAATCAAAAGAATATCAGAAATTAAGATGGTGTAAATTTTTAATGTTCCGCAACGCCTTATTTTGACGCCCTATATAACAAACGTAGATAATAGAGAGATGAAATCATAAATAGGTCGCAGCTTCTTGTAGTCCGAATTATCAGATTTTCAGCAAAAGACCGATTGTTGAGATCAACATTTTAAATTATATTAATATTGTAGAGTATACCACTTGTACGCAGTTTAGAATAAAGAATTCTGATTATTTTGCTAATAAATGATAAATTAACATATGCAAGTACATAAAAATTTGCTAATATTTGTAAACCTTTTAACTCTAGAAATATTGAGAAATATTTATGGAGAATAAACTTCCAGTCCAATTCAATCTTCTAGAGTAAGTACAGAAGAATCAGTCGCATCGGTTGTTAAAGTCTTAATATTAGTGATCTGTAAGATAATATCAAACTGTTTATTAGTGGCATGAAAGTGGGCGACAAACGTAAGTGAAAGTAAATTTCATTAGCATACTTCGCAGAAATAATAACAGCCTACAAAATTCCTGATTGTGGAACACATACTCAATGTCAGAGGTGATATTATCAATTACAAAAATTATATCTACATAAAAGAATTATGGAACGCTAGTAATTATTATTAATCAAAGGTCAGTAGGGAGTTACAGCACAATCAAACCAGAAACCAGAAGTACAAGATTATGTAAAGAAAACTGTCATGGTTCTTAGGCACAATTAAGATACAGTATGAACTGAGTTACAGGAAGTTATTTTATTCTTCTTAAAATTAGAGATGTAAGTTTAGTGTATTTTTATCGCGAAAAAAACTAATCATCTTGGAAAGCACACCAAGTACAAGCAATTCACTTTTGCAATAATTGTAGTCCCGCTCACCAATTAAGTAATTGATTTAATAGACCAGAAGAAACTACCACTCCAATTATTTAATTATGCCGGACTAAATTACTACCATAGGGAATGTAGAAAAATTTGTTTAAAAATGTTTACCAGGTATGTAAATATGAAACCGGAATTTGCCCATAGATGGCCTAGCTGCTAATGTAGATACCGTCATACCGCGTTATTGGCGCCATTTTCTTATTTTGACATCTGATAAAGTTTTTATCTCACAACAATACAAGTTTCATACAACATCATTGTTTTAATAGCGTTGAACATGTCGAATGTTATGCGTGGAAACTACAATTTGCGGACAGCACTCATTTTCTTTTACCATTTGAAGAAAACTGCTGCAGAATTGCATCGAATGCTTGTCGAAGCTTACAGTGTAAAAAATTCGAAAGTGGCAATTTTGACGTGAAAAACGAAGAAAGTGGAAGACCACCGACAATCTTTGAAGATAGCGAATTGCAAGCATTGCTGGATGAGAATGGCGTTCAAATGCAACAAGAACTCGCAGATCAATTAAATGTGACACGATAAGTCGTCTCCATACGCTTGAAAGCGATAAAAAGATCCAGAAGATGGGAAAATGGGTTCCACATGAATTGAGTGAATGACAGCAGGAAAACCGAAAAACCATTTGCGAAATGCTGCTCGCCAGGTATGAAATAAAGTCATTTCTCCATTGAATTGTGACTGGCGATGAAAAGTGAATATATTTCGAGAATCCTAAGCGTAAATGATCGTGGGTAACTCCAGGCAAACCATCGACATCGACTGTAAGACCAAATCGCTATGGACAGAAGACAATGCTCTGTGTTTTGTGGGGTCAGAAGGGTGTGATTTATTATATACCGCTAAAACATGATCCAACCGTTAATACTAAATGCTACCGATAACAATTGATCGATTTGAATCAAGCTTTGCGTGAAAAACGACCAGAATATCAAAAAAGGCAACACAAAATGGTTTTTCTTCGTGATAATGCGTCATCACACACAGCAAAACCAGCCAAGGAAACGTTTGAGGCATTTAGTTGGGAAATACTTTCGCATGCGACTTACTCACCAGGCTTGACTCCGTCCGATTACTACTTATTTGCATCGATGGGACACGCACACTGCCGAGCAGAGCTTCACTTCTTACGAAAACCTACGAAAATGCCTCGATGACTGGTTTACTTCAAAAGAGCAAGAATTTTTTTGGCATGGAATCCAGAAATTGTCAGAGAGATGATAAAAATATTTTTTATTATTTTCATACAATAAACGTGCATGTTCTATAAAAAAAGTTCCTCTTTCATATCTACACTTCTGGTATCATGTACATTTTCACAAATTGTAATGTAAGAAAGAACATATGAAAATAACGGGTACCAAAAAAACATCCAAATATTAAGTCGGTTTTACTTAAAAATCTAAACTTAAGGTCCCTTTAGATAAACTGAAAGTGGTAGAAAATATTACGGCTATAATTATACCAATTTTAAATGCATTTGTTGCATCCAAATTTGAAAATTACGCTTTGTAGGACCCAAGATCGCGGAGAAAAATGTGATATTGTCACCACTCTGTATAGTCGATAGGAACAGGTACCTAGACTGTTGTATAAATATCACTTATGTTAACTGGAACAAGCGTGTTTTATGTAGAACATACATGTTTGATTAGATAAAGTCTATTTTTTCTAAAAATGCTTTAATATTTTCGTTTATCTGATTTAATTATATACTACAAGTTTACTTTAACAAACTGTAGATGAATGCTCTTATTATAATATTTTCCATCGAACACTTAATAATTGTACTCCAATCATGTTTTTCTTATTTGTATATATGTACATCTACTTAATATACATCATTATATCACTCATATTATCTATAATTTATTTACATTGTAATTTAAACGCGATTAAAACAGAGATTAAAACACATTTTTAATTTTTCATGGCAATAGCACTGAAAAAATTATAAATTCTGTGGTTCTATAAAACATATTTTATAGCAAAGTTTTTACCGCAGAATTGCATTTTGATTTATTTTCTATACGTTCAGATCAGTTCAAATTCAATATGGAAATGACTAAGGGTGCGCAGGATCCCCTTCGGGGAGAGATAATGAGCTACCTGGCATCAACAGAGCTTGTAGTTGTATAAAGCGTCTATTTTGACGAGCCGTAACAGAGCTCCAAATATGATACACTTAACCGAATAGCAGAAACGATAAGACTATTTCCTTTTAGTTAATAAAGTAACGTTTGTCACAAGATAAGTTACTTGGTTAGAATCTGTAGCGTATCATGATGAGCATTTTGAGAAACTAAAACGTGTTATCTTTAGGTTTGATCCTAATAAAAGCAATACCATACACACAGTGCAGAGTTTACTGCAACTACAAAACATACGAGATGATGTTCCTTACATTAATAGTAACTATTCTATCCTAATTATTCCATAAATAAACTGGAAGGAAAATGGATTGTCGTTTCCAAATTAGTTTATAGTATTAGATGCCGTTAAACAAAAACTAAACACACGTGAAGTCAGTACTGTTATTAAAAAATGATGTGTTTACAGAAAAATTCTGAATTAGCCGTTTGAAATACATGTGTTCATTTCTAAAGGGTACCTATCAATAGTTATTTCCTACTTTAGTAAAATATGGTCCATGTATAGATTTCCATGTACTGTCCTTTGGTGACAGTAGAAGTTGAAAGGACTTTTTCATTGCGTAAACTAGTGTTAAGTGATAAGCGTCAAGGTTTTACTGCAGAAAGCGTATAAAAGTACCTAGTGATAAGATACATTATCATTATCGGCACCGGTCTCCATGTGAGTCAATAACCGAAACTGACTGAGACATGGGCTTGTAAGTTTTTTTATTTACATATTTCTTTTCCCATTTTTATGTTTATTCGAGTATTCATTAATATTCATTATTGTATTATGAAGTACGAGGGGGTACCCAAAAGAAACCGAACTGATGTTATGGTGAGCGAGGTTTTTGTAATACCGCATTCTGCCGGTAAGAACGTATAGAGCTACCATTTCCGAGGCAGCCAGCCAAGTGTCATCGCTAAAGAAGGTTCTGTTGGGCTTCTGTGATTTTTCTTGTGAGGGTTGTTTCGTGTGCTCGTCGTTTTTTTTTTTTTTCGATGTGAGAGGAGTTGTTTATTCAGAGTTTGTTCCACAGGGTCATACAGACAACCAGACTTTCTAACTGGAAGTTTTGAAAATATTGCGCCACAGTTTGCAGTGGAAGAGGCCTGATTTGTGGCTGTTGGGCGACTGGTTTTTCCGCCACGATAACCCCCCTGCTCACACAGCCTTATCTGTGTGCCAATTTTTGACCAAAAATTTCCTTCAATCAATGGGCCAAAGTCGATCTTCCAGGATAATTTCGTGAATGTTTTCAACATTTTCATCTATTCGAGCTGTGGAAAGACGACCAGAGCGAGATGTGTATTCAAATGACATTTCATCTCTTTTTAACGGGGAAAACCACTCAAACATTTGAGTTTTCCCAATAGCATCATCCTTGTAGGTCGGTTTTGATATTTTAAGAGTTTCTGTGCCAGTTTTACCGAGCAAGAAGCAAAACTTCACGGCCGCGGCTGTTCGGGAGAATCAAAGTACGATGAGCACACAAAACAACTATCATTACAAAAATTACACAAGCCGAACGGAACCCAAGCGACGACACCCGGCTTACTGACTCGGCAATGGTAGCTCTGTACGCTCCTAATGGCAGAACGTAGTACTACAAAAGCTCCGCCCACCACAACATTAGTTTGGTTTCTTTTCGGTACCCCCTCGTATTTTCTGTGAATTATTGCTGAGTAATAATAGTGACCTGAGTTCGACTCTGTTGCATTCGACTCTGAATCGACGCTTAAGTAGTTGTTGTATAAGTACTTGTACTTGCAACTTGTAGTTATGTATAAGTTTCATTATTGTTATTTGTCATATTTTTGTCACATCACTGTTGTTGTTGTCGTCGTTGTTGTTGTTTGTCGTCACTATTATGACAAACAACATTATTTTTTCTACGTGCATATTCGAATCAGATGACCTTAATAGGCCATCTCAATAGAAAGTTAATATTATTACAAAACACAAAAAATAATTAATTTCTTAAATATTCGAGTCGTAGTCCGAATATATACCGATACGGGCGATTATAAATAACTGTCGAATTCAGAAAATGACAATAGTTTATGCAAGGTCATAAGCGTTATGATAAGAAAATGTGATTTAATAATATTTTGTGACCTTTAACTTTAATATCAGTATTGAAACTGATTTCTCCTATTCCCATTCAAAAGTTATAAAATTGTCGAAAATATTTCATAATTGAACTACCATCAAACTCTACTGGAGGATACAATTTTCAGTACAGGTGTACTGTATTGGATACTCACTTAATATAATTTATATTGACTAGTAAATGAAAGAAAAAACTTGGTGGGTTTCACAAAAATGTGATTTTGTGAAAATTTTTTTGAAACCTACCAAGGTTTTTCTTTCATTTACTAGTCAAAAATCTTTCACCAAGTGCCCACTGACCTCTCCATGTCTGCAATTTATATTGGTTTTTACATTTATTACCATCTACAATGATTACTGACATTGTTACTTATTATTATATTGATTTATCATTGTTTTGATAGAATGTCTACAAATTAAGTTTAGAAGACGAAAAACTATTTTATTTCTGGATTTATTAAAAAATTCCATCCTTCATAAAACATCTTAATTGAATATACTGTAGTGTTATAATAGACATAACCAGTTCCAGGGGCGGCTGGTGTACAGCTGCAGAGCTGCAGAACTGCCAAAAAAATAGATATTTGTATATTTTCGCGACATAATAATTACTAAAATTTATTAATAAAATAATTTGGTTAGTTTGTGCAGCTAACCAAATTATTGTGTTAAAGTCGCATTCTGCCCGCCGTCCTCTATTGAGTAGTAGACCAGATGAATTATCTGGATCTCTACGCGAGCGCGTCGCGGTACATTGAACTGGGCCACACGAGGTAGTTCTCAGCACGGCTCGTCACACCCGTCCTCCCCCTCAACTCCCGCGACAATCCATACTTGGCGCTCGTAAATGCGCGAATTTACGGTCAGTGAGCTGTATTTTTTCCAGCTAAGGCAACATCAGTGAATGTTTACTCCTTCCTACTTCTTTTACAGCTGGCGGGCCTAAATCGTACCTATTTCGTATTTCGTGTTAATTTGAAATTTTAAATATTGTTTTGTGAATTTGTGTAGTGATTTATTGTACTAATTATTAATATTTATATACTGTGATAGTGACAATGGATTTAGTTTATAATTTAGTTCATGTGAAGCGATTTTTTAAATACTCTTATGAAGAAAAAATTGATTTAAAAAACAATGGTAGGCCATTGCCCGATATTGTTATTGAGACTGCAGGTGTTAGCCGCGGAAAAACATATAAACGTCAATTTAATAGAGACATTTATTCGAAGAACAATTGGATTTGTGGGTGCAACAAAAAAAATGCGTTATTTTATTTTCCTTGTTTACTTTTTGGCGGTGATAAAGCATGGACGGAGGTAGGGGTGACAGATTTGGTGCACTTAACTAAAAAAATAAAAAAGCACGACAATTCCAAAAGCCATCTACATAATACAATGGAATTAGCTTTATTAGGAAGAACTAATATTAAAGCGCAGCTAGATTCAGCTTATTGGATAAATGTGCAAAAGCATAATGATAATGTGACAAAAAAGAGATACGTTTTGTCAAAAATTATAAACTGCATAAAGTTTTGTGGGGCCTTTGAACTGGCGCTGCGAGGACATGACGAAGCTGAAACCTCTCAAAACCCGGGGATATTTCGTGGTTTGATAATTTTTTCTGCTGAGCTTGATGTAACTTTAAGCGAGCATCTACAAAATGCTTCAGTATTTAAAGGAACCTCTAAAGAAATACAAAATGATCCTTTAGACTGTATATTAAAAGTATATCATGAAGAAATAATTAAAGAAATTAACAAACCTTCATTTTTGGCAGATATGGCAGACGAAACAACTGATGTATCTGCAAAACTCAGTTAGTGGTAATTTTAAGATATATTCTAGATGGTGAACCGATTGAACGTTTTTGGACATACCTGAAACCTAGAAAATGTGATGCTGAAACTCTTTCGGAAAATATTTTAAGTGTTATAGACCCTCTAGTAGAAAATTCACCTTACAAGCCTTTTCTCTTAACCAAAGAATATGACGGCAAACATGAATGTTCTTCAAAAAGGTATTAAATTCCAAAAATGTTTCTTGTGAAAGTCTATATTTTTGTATAAACGGATTTTACATAAAAATTCTGAAGTATCAGGAAAACGCGTGACCTTGAAAATTTTCAAAATTTTCGTCTGCGGCGCAATTTTTTGCGGCCCCTACGGCGCCAGTAGTTTGGATACGTTTGAAATTTGCACGCGGGCGGCCAATACCCTAGGATCGGCCCTGTGCAGAACACCCGTTTCATTTCATCACGACCCGCCACTGACCAGTTCATATTATTTCGTGATCAAAAGGGTTAACAACTTCAGTTGTATTCTGTGTATAGTAATTTAGTAAAATAAAATAAAAATTTATTGTGTAAGTATACCCACGAAAAGTAATCTAGGGGTGTCAAGTATTACAATCTAGCTGGTCACTCAATCAGCCTCCTTCTCCCTATCAAACGATTCGGGGACATCCCATCTAAATAAGCGCGGACAAGTGCTGCATAATGGGAAGGTGCATCATCTTGTTGAAGAAAGAAGTCATTTCTAGGAAGGGCTGTAACCGAACTGAGCCCCACGTGAAAGTACCTTTCGACCGTACTGAGGCCCGAAGAATGACCGATCTGAGCCCCAAAAATAAATAAACATATATGAACACTATCTATAATAATTATTACTAATAATTTATAAACATTATGTACAAACACTTATTATGTATGGGCACATCCATTACTTTTCGACGAAACTTTGCGCACTTGGATCAGCGATTTGGCTCATGATTGTTTATATGAAAGTATGTCCTAATATATGGGGTTTTCAAAGTTTCAGCCCAATCACGGCAAATTTGGCTTCAGGAGAATTTTTTTTTATTTAAAATCTAGCAATTTTCAAAAATTTATTTCTCTGAGGTTTTTTAACCGATTGATATCAACCTCATTTGCATTTTTTTCGCTGAACTCACTATTTATCGAAAAAAAAAAAAAAAAAAATATATATATATATATATATATATATATATATATATATATATATATATATATATATATATATATATATATATATATATATATATATATATATATATTAAAGCTTAGATCGTATGTACGCTTTTGGGAGAAGATTTTAACTGATCCGATAATTTCATAAAATTTGATCCTTTTTTAAAATGCCGCTATTTGTACAAATTTTAAAATTAAAAATTATGTATGGGCTCATAATGTTTGGCTCGATTCATAGTTTCAAAATTAGTAAAAATTTTAAGTGTCTACTGATTACACTTCGTAATACGACCTGTCAAATTTAATCGATTTTCAAAAAATAGCAATTTTCAATTAGCTTCAATTTTTTTCTTTGAATTTCGAATTATTTGAAACTTTCACAAAAATTTATTTATTATATTCTTAAATTGCCCTGAAAATTTGAACTTCCGAATCGAGCCAGGATATGAGTCACAAATTTTCAAATAACCTGAAAATCGTATTGTAACAACCGAGCAATTCATTCATTTTCAGACTCATTCATAATACTTTAGAAAGTAAGTAAGTACAATTAATGATCATACTTTATTTCGCATTATATTATTATCATGAAATATAACAAGATTTTATTTTAGTGATTTTTTAGTGTATTTTTATTTATTTTAGTTCAAATTTTCAGGGCCTTTTAAGAATGTAATAAGTCAACTTTTGTGAAAGTTTCAGATAATTCAAAATTCAAAGAAAAAAGTTGAAGCTAATTGAAAATAACTATTTTTAGAAAATCGATTAAATTTGACAAGTAATATTATAAAGTGTAATCATTAGATACTTAAATTTTTACTAATTTTGAAACTATGAATCAAGCCAAACAATATGAGCCCATACATAATTTTTAATTTTAAATTTTTTACAAATAGCAGCATTTTAAAAAAGGGTCAAATTTTATGAAATTAACGGATCAGTTAAAATCTTCCCCCGAAAGCCTGCATACGATCAAAGCTCTAATATAATTTTTTTCGATAAATAGAGAGTTCAGCGAAAAACATGCGATCAGATTGAGATCAATCAGTTAAATAGACTCAGAGAAATAAATTTTTGAGGATTGCTAGATCTAAAATTAAAAAAAAATTCTCCTGAAGCCAAATCTGCCTTGATCGAGCTGAGACTTTGGAAAACCCCATATATTAGGACCTAATTTCATGTAAAAAATCATGAGACAAATCGCTAATCTAAGTGCGCAAAGTTTTGTCCAAAAGCAATGGATGTGCCCGTATAAATACTCACAGATGTCTGTACATCAGGTAGATACGTGCGCATAAATATGACACATTTTGTGAAGAAGACGGGCCTGGCGGAGTGGTGTTCTTAGTTCTTCATGGTGGCAAGAATTTAAATGACACAGATTTCACATATTCAAGTTTGGCGATTTTCCCTGTTTGATACTCTTCAATGGCTCTTGCTAGGCTCGCTTCTTTTTGGACCTTGTACCTAATTTTCCGAGAATTCTGTCGGTTCAGTTTGATGTACGCATCTATCTGGTACTCGTTCAAAACACCAACGAAGTGGTAAATATCCCGATGAGCTACAGAAAACTATCCATTGAAACTTCCTATGAAATGTTTATGCTTATATGAATATTACTAACTGAATGATTCTTAGATATCTGTACCTATATAATAAGTTAAAATGAAACAGTCACGAGCCTGTCATGTTTGTATTGTTATTTGTTGTTCGAATGGTTTAGATGGGGCTTAGTTTGGTCTTTCTATCGGAGCTTAATTTGGTATAGTCAGGGCTCAGTTCGTAAGATTAGGTTCCTTTAAATTAAAAATGCACCAGTTAGGTTCAAGTCAAAGAAATACGGACCCAGAATTTTTCCGTCGACTACGCCGCACCACACATTCACTTTAAAAGGATTTTGACTGTGATACTTTATCATCCATAGGGAATTTTCGGTACTATTTCAAGTTTTAATCTGATGGTAATAAAAAACACATTATCGATCACTAAGGCTACTTTCAGGCAGCCAACGGTGCACAATTTAAATATTTAATTTAGTTGATCATATAAATAATTGCCACTAACTTTATTACCTACTTCGATATTGCAAAATAAATTTGCTTATTTTTTTTTATTTAACTTATATTGACGCTCATGTAATTATTAGCGTATGTAAAAAAATGTGCTCTTTATCCATAAAAATTATCCGTGACGTCATATCTCCTACACGAATCACCCTGTATGTATTAGTTATATTAAAAAAAAATACGCAACTAAAAATAAAATTTAAAACGTCCGAGAGTTTTTCCCAAAAGTTGTACGTTGAATTTTTAACGAATTTATTCATTGCTTTACGAAAGTAAAGTACTGTATGTCTCTTGTACTGATATGAAATAAGTTGGTATTGGTCTGGCTAGAGTCAGTACTCGAAGAAAATAAATCATTTCAACTTTAATCCATCTAAATCAGCAAAACCACAACTATTACCAGATACATGTTAATATCAGCAAGATAGAGCTCCAGTTCGTTAGGGAATTAATATGCAACAATACCTAAGGAAAATGTAATAAGCAATCGCCACCGTGGTTATCAAATTCTAATAATTTGAACAGTTTTATTTGGGTTATTTTTAATTTATTGTGTATACGATCAAATTTTTATCTTTAGAGAAGTCAATATTAGAATAGTTTTTCGATAAACGTTTCTACTGACTAGTTCAAAATACTTTAAACGAATTAATTGACAATTAAAATATTATTAAAGGTTTCGGTATTCTACAATCATGGTAGTAATAAAATAAAAAGAAGCATACCTACGAGAAATAATAAACTTTTCTCCCACTACTCCTCTCGAAACTCTGTTTAATTCATCTAAGAGAATTTTAATGGAGACAATAAATTTTACTTGCCTTCATAAATCTAGCTATAAAGCTCTTTAATTATTTAGCAATGTTTAGATGAATATAATATTAACCAGTTCATTAAAATCCGGACAGAATTTAAGCTATTCGGAATGACATTAATTAAAATATGTTAGAATAAATATCTGAAATATGTTGGGCACGCAGTTAGGAAAATTTTAAATGCTCTTCGATAATTGAAGAGCTTGGGAGAAGAGGGTAACAAGCCACAATTTCATAAATTTTTGTTATAAGCATAATCATAATAATAAAGCAGGGAACAAGCCGTGAATTTAATTTCACGGAAATCGAGCAAAATATGGCAATGCTGTGCGCCAAATTCCTTCTTCACTCATTCCCTTTTATGCGCATATCAGATGCAGGAAGGTAACAAGCCACCAGTATATCAACATGGCCGCCTTATGTTCAGATAATGTTAAGAGGAAAGTGTTTGAAAACAATGATGAATCTGACTGTAATGATGTAGACTTTGGCTCAGACGATAGTATAAAGGATAAACACTATGTTGCATCATCTGATGACAGTGACAGCAGTGACGAAGATAATAATTTGGTAAGTTTAAAAACAATGTGGAATATTACCTTTTAAGACAAAGATTGGCATCTTTTTTAAGTCAACAGTGGCATTTTATTCTAATATTATTTTGTATTTAAAATTTAGTTTAAACGGTTTAATGTAGATTATACTACAGAAGTTGGCAAAATGCAGTGAGCTTATTTCTTTTATAACAAGCTTGAGTGGTTGTCGACCTACGGCTGATTAAATAAAATATATTTGTGGCTTGTTACCTTTTTCTGTAAATTAATTTGCTTGTATTTGGAAACATAATGTATCCAGAGGCACTCTCGAAATACCAGAAAAGAAAGTTAAATCCAGGTGGCGACAACAAAATAGTGAAACCAGAAAGCGGGTAAAGGCAAATAAGCGGAGAAACTTAGGTCATTCATATGAAAACTGTAAGGACAGTAAAGTAGAAGCAAGATGTTTAGGTTCTCCATGTCGATGTAAAAATAAGTGTAGATCGTTGCTTTTGGGAAGTGAAGAGAAAATCATTCATTCATTTTGGAATTTGGATTCTTACGATAAGCAAAACGCATACTTATTTGGAACAATAAAGGCCATACCTAAAAAGAGAAGTTATCCCAAGAAAACAAAACGGCAAACATCTTCTCGAAATGTGATATTTTTATATTCTGTGAAAGTTCAAGGGGTTGACCAGCAAATATGCAAGGAAGAGTTTTTATCTGTGCATGGCTTAAATAATTCTAAAAGGCGAATATACAATATATGCAAGCAAATTCGACAGGGAAATACAATACCAAAATGTGACGAACGAGGTAAACATCACAACCGTATGAACCGATTACCCGATGAAATGGTAAAGAGTATACATGACCACATTAAGGCTATTCCTAAGTATACAAGTCATTATAGCAGAAAATGTAACCCTAACAGACTCTATATTGATCATGATATCTCCATTGCGTCTCTTTATAAGAATCACTATAAGCCTTGGTGTGCAGAATATGATATTGTGCCTGCTAAGGAAGATGCCTACCGAAGAACTTTCTGTAGTCACTATAATATTGGTTTTAAGCTCCCGAAAAGTGACACTTGCCAAACATGTGATCAGTATAAAATTTTAATAGATTCGAACAAAAACAATAAAGCAAAATTAAAACAAAACCAATTAAAATTGGAATTACATCAAAGAAGGGCGGAGGCAATGCAGACAAACATTAAAAATGAAATAGATGAAGCAAAGGACAGAAACAAAAAACATGTTATTTCGTTCGATCTCCAACAAGCACTTCCAATCCCTGATATAACTGTAGGAAAGGCATTTTATTTAAGAAAAGCGTGGATGTATAATCTTGGATTACATGATTGTAACACTGGAAAAGGATTTATGTACATGTGACCAAAACATATTGCAAAACGTGGAAGCGACGAGATAGCAAGTGTTATTTTAAAATTTATTAATGATACTGCCCCACAATCTGAAGAACTTATAGTGTTTACTGATAACTGTGGGGGGCAAAACTGGACAATAATGTCTCTGTGGTTGCAGATGGTACGAGAACAAAAATTTAAATGTATTGAACATCGATTTCTCGTCCCAGGACATACCTATTTACCATCCGATAGAGACTTTGCCTCTATTGAAAAGCACAAGAAATATTTAAAACAGGTATATTCTCCTGATCAATGGTAAGATGCTGTTAGGCAGGCAAAACAAAAAAACCCTTTCGAAGTTATACCAATGAAACAAGGAGATTTTTATTCTTTTGAAACTATCCAAAAATCTATTAACAAAAAGAATATAACAAATACAAAGGAACACGTAAATTTCAGTAAAGTAAGATGTTTTCGCTTTGAAGCAGATCACTCTAACACAATGTTCGTTAAACATTATTTAAATGAGTCGTTTAAACCAGTAAATATTGGCAAGAGAGGTGTTCATCTATCAAGTGGTCAAAAATTATCTGAGCTTCCCCAAAAATACAATGAATTTATAAGAATAAATCCAAAAAAAACTTCAAAACTTAAAGGCACTGCTTCCTTTCATTCCCATCATTTATCATGGCTTTTACTTAGAACTTGGCGTAGAAGCCGTACAGTTAGATGCTACTGATGCAGATGGTAACAACATTTAACATTTAGACGATGATGAATCAGAAAATTTATGAGTTCTGTTTTTTTTTTTAATTAAAAGGATTTAAGCAATATTTAAGAAGAATAAGATGGGGTTTGATTTCAAGTTAAAAAGGCAACAAGCCACATTTTTTTGTTAATTTTGGTCATATTTTTATTGCCTGTTGTAGTTTTGTTTTTTCTTTTGCACCTTGTCATACTTTTATATATGAATAAACTACTACAAAAATATTTCAGTCTTTCTTTTATTATTACGATTTCAGGATTTGATTAAAATATAGAAAGGTGTATAACTCCATAATAGATAAATGTGGCTTGTTATCCTCTTCCCCCGAGCTCTTCAATTGTATTTTACATACCTGCATTAAACGTATAATGGGCAATAATTAAAATCAGTGGCGTCCCACACGTACGCATTAGTCAACAGCAGGTGGCCTGGCATCACTTATTGGTACCTCTCAAACAAAACTATTGTAAGATAATTCGGCGATTACCTCTACTTGCAAAATGTGGGGACCCTTACATAACCAATTATGTTTTTTTTAGTTTCTTGGAACATAAATCATTGTTATTCACGTAACTGTTCTTATATATGTAATGAGCGGTAAGAATACTGCGCAAATTATATAAAATTGCTATTAACATTTTTTTTAAATCCTGGAACAGGTTAATTTTAGTATATAAAAACGCAGTTTAACGTTCTCACAATTTTAATTTCTGATAGTATGTATTTGTTTTCGAGTATGTCACCATCATTTTTTATTTTTTTTAATATTGACTAAAGCGTCTATTCCGGTGAGCCACAGCAGAGACGGACTAACAATCGATATGCTGCCGATATCTGTTTCTATACGAGCGATATTGCCACCTCATGTTACACAGATGTCTGTTATGGGTTTATTTTTATCTCATCGCTGTTTTCACTGTTTACGCGGATTGTGTGTTTGAATTTCTGTGGTTTTATTTGTGTGTTAACACGAAAATTAGCATGCCACACGACAAAAAATCTAGCCCAAAATTACTGTAAACTTGGATTGATACTGTAGTGTGTATTTTGTAATGCGTGGGAACGAATTGCTAATTCGTTTAAAATAAACAGTTTTAAAACCTTAAAACGGACTTTTCCGCACGTACAATATCTCTATCTCAAAATTGAGTGGCCGAGAAAAAATAAACCAACACATAAATGCAGAATATGTGTTTTATGCGACAGTTTTACTTTTTTCAAATAGTTCACAATCGTGCTCTCTTATGACCCATGAACAGGGTGGGGTATGTCCTATCCACCTGAAAATCAATAGATGTCGTCTGGGAGACATTCCCGATCAGAATCAGTAAAAACCCGATCGATCCGACACGATTTAGTTGAGTTATCGTGTTAACAAAAAAAATGTCTCAAATAGTCCACCATTGTGTTTTCTCATGACCCATGAACATGGTAGAGCGTGTTCTATCTACCTCATAATCAATAGGTGTCGTCTGGGAGACGTCCCCGATCAAAATTAGTCAAAGCCCGATCGCTCCGGCACGATTTAGTTGAGTTATCGTACTAAAAAATTTCTCAAATAGACCCAAGGGAGGGGATGGTGTGTGCTATTCACCTCAAAATCAATAGGTGTCACCTGGGAGACGTCCTCGATCAGAATCAGTCAAAACCCGATTGATTCGACACGATTTAGTTGAGTTATCGTACTAACAAGAATAAATGCCGACGACAACGACGACAACGACGACACACACACACACAGCAAACAAATTTTAAAAACTATTTTTTTTTTGGTTTTTGGGCCGAAAAACGAAAAATAAACCCAAAAAAATGTTGTTTTTTTTCATTTTTTCTTTATACGATTACATTACTTTTCGGCTTATTGTTGAGTGCAGAAAAGTAAAAATAATGTAACAAGACATGACACAAAATTATGTTTCGACTAGCGCCCACGATAATAACACTATATTTTTCTATAAGTAAATCATTAGTTATAACGCTGTCTCAGTTTATACTAAGAAGCCACTATCAGTCAAACCCTTCAATAATACCAAGAAAACAATTAAAATTTTATGCAGATAAACTTATGTGTTACATTGTTTTTCTCTTATATGATATTGAAAATGTTATTAATCTTAATTAATAATTAATTACGTAATTATTATTATTTATTTTTATAAAAACGTTTGTATTAGCATTGTATCAAGTTCTGTGTATTTATATAATGATTAGGTGTAAGAGCAACCACGTTGAACCTCTACACTACAATTCCTCTATCTTTCACTACAATTTGTATGGTTATTATTATTTTATTAACAATGGGATGAGAGTTAAACACCTGTGAAAATTGTACGGAATGTACTGATAATTAAATAAATTTATCTTCATTAAGAGTTCATAAAGATAAATTTATTTAGATTTTATATTATTTTAAATTACATTATTTTAAATAATAATTTTAGCGATAAATATAAGACGCTTATTTTTCTCCAAACATCTTTTTACCTTAAACGAAATGAATCTTCGCAACTACAATCAAGTCGGTAGATATGTGTCTATAAAACATTGACATTGAAATTTTAGTAATTTGTTTCTTGAAAAGCAATTTTGTGTTCATAAGAATGCGATATTTAACAAATTCACCGAACAGAAATTTCGGTGATCGATTGCGGGGATATACGCGTATATAGAAGTCAAATGGAAGTTGACGATGCTTTTCAAAATAGTAACGTGGTTTGTCCAATTTGTCACAGGATGCCTAAAATGCATGCACATTATATTAACCGTTGAAATGCATATAGTATCAACGCTAAATAGACATACAAATATTTTGATGTCTCTGTGTAAAGAACAATTGCATCCCTTTAAAATAACATTTGTCCTGGAATTAATAAGAAACTATCCAGATCGTAAAAATCCTGTGGGCGAAAAAATAATGAACAAACATGTATGAAAATAAAAAATATTTAACATAAGCTGTCTTCCATTCTATTATTATTTTCTATTCTATTCTATTATCTGTTCCATTCTATTATTTTTTTTTTGATAAATCGACTTTCAAAAAGTATTATTACTGTATTGGTAACAGCGAATTCTCATGGATACGCGAAAAAATATACACAATATCTTCAAAAGGTTAAAGTTTGACCATGTACCATCGATATGTTTTGTGTCGACAAGGCGGAGTAATGCCTCGTGTCTAAGTACCATGATCTCAAAGAAAAAATACTAATAGAGATAAGCAGTATTTCACCTCTAGTTTTAGAGAGAATTAAGTTCCACTGTAGACTAGGTCCGATCCGATGGGACTTGCACCTTGACGAAGTTCTAGTGCAAACTAGAACGGGTGGGTCGGCTTGCGCGTTTTAATGATTTAAGGAGTCGTACCATAAGTTTAACCATAGTGGGGGAGTCCTTATTGAAAAATCAGACTAAGACAAATCCCTGAAGGAGGGCAGCAGCTCTTTCAGTAGTCATAGTGGCAGAAACCGTGGGGGTTGGTATGGTGCTATGACACACACGACTGCGATGTGGAAGGCAAGAGGAAACCACCACATTATAATCCTCATGCTATAAACAGCTAACAGAAAGCTTATCCCAAATAATGATGGCGTCTCCTGGGGCAAAAAACACCCGAGGTAAAATAGTCCTCCGTTCGGATCTCCGGGTGAGAACTGTTCCGGGAGACGTGATCGAGTGCAATGGTAGGGATAGTAAGAGGTGTAGCATTTCACGAGTCGGAGCGTGGAATGTCAGAAGCATGAGACAGGCAGGGAAGCTAGAGAATCTGAAGATAGAAGTGGATAGGTTAGGATTAGATATAGTAGGTATAAGTGAGATGCGCTGGCCGGAAGTAGGAGATTTTCGGAGCGGTGACTATAGGGTAATACACACAGGATCGGTAAATGGAAACGCGGGAGTAGGAATCGTTATGCGGAAGAACGCAGGATAGTGTGTAGATAGCTACCTACAATACAGCGAGAGAGTAATGATGCTCAGATTAGATTCGAAGCCAGTGAAAACAGTAATAGTGCAAGTATACATGCCTACTTCTAGCCACAGTGAGAAAGAGTTAGAAGCCGTTTATTCGGGCATAGAGCAGGTAATAGGATTTGTGAAGGGTCATGAAAATTTAATAATAGTGGGAGATTTTAACGCAGTCGTAGGTGAGGGGAAAGAAGGAGAATTTGTAGGTCCTTATGGATTAGTAAACAGAAACGAGAGAGGTAGCAGACTGATAGAATTCTGTGAAAAGCACAAGATGGAGAAAACAGATCAATTAATAAATAAAGCGAGTAATGACGAAATCAGGAAAGCAGAAACTGAGTGGGAGGGTATCAAGAATAGTCTAGATTCCGCGGCTATGGACGTTTTAGGACACGAGAAAAGGGAAGCTAGGAAATCTTAAACTTAATGCAAAAGAGACGAGGCTACAAAAACAGACGAGACGAGGAAGGACTGAAAACTTATAAGGCAATAAAGTGGGAAATCATTAGAAAATGTAGAAAAGCGAAAGAACAATGGATAGAGGATAAATGCAAAGAAGTAGAAGATAAGCTGCAAGTAGGTAAGACCGATGAGGCTTACAAAATAATTAAGAGGAACTTCAGGGATATAGGAACAATAAGTAGAAACGTTAGGAGTCAATCAGGGGACATACTGATCGGAAGAGAGGAGAAAGCGGATAGATGGAAGCAGTACTTAGGAAATTTATACTAGGGTCAGGAATTAGGAGAGATATTAGAGGAAGAATCTAGCACCGATAGGGAAGATGTAGGACAACCTATTATGAGAGAGGAATTTGAAATAGCACTAAGGGGGCTAAAGAACATAGAGCGCCGGGTGTAGATAAAATACAGGCGGAAATGTTGAAATGTGCGGGACAGAAAGTAGTAAATAGGATGTTTGAACTGGTAAAATACATATACGAAACGGGCGAGATGCCGGAGGATTATAACATTATCGTTACTATACCGAAAAAGAGAGGAGCCGACAAATGCGAGAACTTGAGAACGATTAGCCTAACCTCCCATGCGTCAAAAATCTTAACCAGAATAGTGCAGAAGAGGATGGAAAATAGAGCGGAGAAAATACTAGGAGAAGACCAATTCGGGTTTAGACGAAATAGGGGAACTCGCGAAGCTATTCTAGCGCTAAGAGTAATGTTAGAGATAACAATAGAAAAAGGAAAGAACGCTTATGTAGGATTTGTAGATTTAGAAAAAGCTTTTCTAAATCTACAAATAACGTAAGATGGGAAAAAATGTTCGAGATACTAAAGAGCGCGGGAATGAAGTATAGAGATAGGAGAGTAGTACACAATCTATACAAAGAGCAAACTGCTGTTATAGAAGTAGAAGGGGAAAATAGGAAAGTAGGTATTAGGAAAGGAGTAAGACAAGGATGTACGCTATCACCACTAATTTTTAATCTGTACATCGAAGAGGCGATTAATGTGGTAAAAGATAGAGTGGATTTCGGAATTAAAGTACAGGGACAGAAACTAAAAATGCTGAGATTCGTGGATGATATAGCGGTATTAGCATCTAGTAAGGAGGAATTAGAATCAGCATTGAACGAAATGGAGGCAGTGTTGACAGAGGAATACGGAATGAGGGTGAATAAAAACAAAACAAAAGTGTTAGTGTGCAGAGGGCGCGAGAGCAGAGCAAAAACGAAACTACAAATTAATGATGAAAGATTGGAGGAAGTTAAAGACTTCACCTATTTAGGAAGTAAAATAAATTGGGATGGAAGAAGCGATAAAGACATAAAACAAAGAATGGCGCAGGGTCGAGTAGCTTTTAACAAAAAGAAAGCACTTTTATGCTCGGGGGTAATAAACTTAGAAACAAGGAAGAGATTTTTGAAAACATATGTATGGAGCACGGCACTATACGGTTGCGAAACCTGGACGGTAGGGGAAGCAAGTAGGAAGAAATTAGAAGCTTTTGAGATGTGGTGTTACCGAAGAATGATGAAAATACCATGGACTGATAGGGTTAGAAACAAAGAAGTATTGGAGAAAGTCGGCGAGAAAAGAAGTATGTGGAAAAACATAAAAAAGAGAAGAGATAGAATGGTAGGACACTTGCTGAGACATGGGGGAATAGTCCGCGATATTTTGGAGGCAGAAATAGGAGTGAAGAAAGGCAGGGGTAGGCCTAGATTAGACTACTGCTCGCAAATAGTAAGGGATGTAGGTTGTAGCACAATTAGCGAAATGCGTAGGTTAGCACAAGATAGGAGAAGCTGGAGGTTAGCGTCCAACCAGTCTTAGGACTGATGACCTCATGATGATGATGATGTAGACTAGGTAATTGCCTATGAGTAAATGGAGTACAATTTAACACAAGAATATATAATGAAACGAAATTATTAATTTTAAGGTAAATTTTGAGAAAACGCCACCTACCTCTCCTCAGTGCTACATTTTACAGATTATACATATCAAAACAATTCCTTAGGTTTTCATACAAGAATATATGGTGACGCGATCAATGATATCGACAAAATTTTAACTTCTTTAGTTTTCATGTGCCACACACTTTATTTCAAGGTACATTTTTGAGAAAACACCGCCCGCCTCTCCTCAGTGCTACATTTCACAGATTATATATATCCAAACAATTCCTTGGATTTTCACACAAGAATATATGGTGGATCGTTCAATGATATCGAGAAAGTTTCAACTTTTTTGGGTTTCATGTACGACACGCTTTATTTCAAGGTAAACTTTTTGGAAAATATCGCATGTCTCTCCACAGTACTACATTTCACAGATTGTATATATCAAAACAATTCCCTGGGTTCCAACACAAGAGTATATTGTGAATTGACCAACGAAATCGAGAAAATTTTAGCTCCTTTAGTTTCCATGTCCGAAACGCTTTATTTTAATGTAAGCTTTCGAGAAAATACAGCCTGTCTCTCCTCAGTGCTACATTTCACAAATTATGTATATCAAAACAGTTCCTTACGTTTTCACACAACAATATATGGTGAATCGATCAATGATATCCAAAAGATTTTAGTTTGTTTGGTTTTGATGTTCGACACGCTCTATTTCAAAGTAAATTTTTGATAAAACACCGCCTGTGTCTCCTCAGTGCTACATTTCACAGATTGTATATATCAAAACAATTTCTTGAATTTTCACACGATCATATATGGGGAGTAGATCAATGATATCTAGAAAATTTCAACTTCTTTGGATTTTGTGTGCCACGCGCTTTATTTCAAGGTAAATATTTGAGAAAGCATCGCCTGCCTTTTCTTACTCCTAATTTTCACAGACTATATCTATCAAAATAATTTCTTCATTTTTCACACAAGAATATTCAATAAATCAATGAATAATATCGAGCAAATTTTAACTTCTTTGGTTTTCATGTCCGACATATTTTAAGGTAATTTTTTGAGAGAAAACACCTCCTGCCTCACCCCAGCGCTACATTTCACAAATTATATAGAACAGAACAATGGCTTGGATTTCCACACAAGAATATATGGTGAATGGATCAATATCAATGATATCGAGAAAATTTTAACTTCTGTGTAATGTAAGTAAACAATAACGTTCAAATAAAGTATTTCTATAATCTTATTATTTAATGCCTGCATTTACTAATTAGTCAGTTAGATCACAAACATCATATATCCTTGAAATCAACTTATTAAGGAAAATTCAATAATATGCAAATATACAGAGTATTCATAATAAAAAAAAATACTATTTTTATTATAGGTATAATAAAAATATATCTCTTGTACTAAGCTTATACGAATCACCTTATACAGTATATTTAAAATTTCGTTTAAAAGACGTATATTTTAGATTAAAAATCTGCTTGTCCAAATATTTCTTATAAATCTCCAAAACAGTTTAGCCAAAAGTAATGTTATTCTACAAGTGTTTTCGACCTGTATGAAATACTTAGAAACTGTGTTAATATTATCAATCCTTGAAAGATATTTATCGGCTTCTTATGAACAGTACAATTCTTCATACTAAGTAATGGAACGTCAACTTTAATTACTTTTTAGAAACATTATTTTCTAACAGCAGTAATGACATATGGATGAATAAGCTTGACGAAACTATATTGTGTTACGTATTCTAAAGAAAAAAACACTAAAATTAATAAAACGTTTTGATTTAACGACACGATACTTTCAGATAAAATAATCTCAAATTATGTATACATATTCATATATATAATTGGAATATTCCAATTAACAAGAGACAATATAAAACAAATGTTGGATAACATGTTATGTAGATTATTTTAAGGAACTAGAGCTCCAGAAATAATACTAAATAACATTTCTTCTCTGCCAAAGTATTATAAATTTACTTATGTAACCGATATATATTTTTTTTGTCTCAAATATGTTATATTTAATTATATAAATATATAATAAAGATAGTATGAATATTAACATTATAACAATAGATAATTAAATTGTTATAATACCATTAGATAATTTGTGATTCCCCTCAATAAAATCTAAAACTGTATCAAATTCTATCATTCTACTTACTTCTCGAATTGCTTTTCTTGTCAATTCCTTCGGCGTTAACTGTCATTCCCAATATGCATCGAAATTAAATTCTACGTTACACCAGAGTGAAAAATTGTGTGCATAATTATTAACGCGTCAATAGTTATTGTTTAAATAACCACCTTCATTTAATTCAACACAATATATACGCAGAGTACATTGTGCTTCGAGTCCGAACGAGCTAATCTTTCTCTAAAAAAATACCGCGCGACGGATCTCGACATATTACAAAAGGTCAGATTTTAATTTCAAAGCAAAAGTTTATTATATTCTGTATATGTACATTATAAAAAGATTAGTGGGTTGATAGTATAATCTTTAGATAATACTACATACACGGTAAAATACACAGTGAACGTATTTTAGTGAGACGTTTAGTGGGTACGTATTTTAATGAAATATGTTGTATCTGTGTAGCCATATGCCTTGAGCGGTAATAATAATAATATCAATGCCTTTATTATCCAATAGAAAAAACATCATTTATGACCTCCAAATAACTTTAACATAAATAAATACTCATAACTCATTCTGAGTACAATTATTCAAATTACATGTACTGGATATTACATTAAAATTATCTGTGACATTACGAACACTGGGTGATTTTAACAGCACATCAGTTTTTGCAGTCTGACAATACGCTTCGCAAGTATCGCTAGTGGCGCCTTCGCGGCGACAAGAACGTGCAACTCTTAGTCTTTATAAACAGTAAAAGAACCATATTGAATCGGATATTTCCGAATATTATGTTTCACTATTATGTTTAATATTATATTTCAATAAATCAGGCTTTGGAAACGTTATTTTACTCGTTATTTCATCGTTACTTTTTGTATTTTAATGTAACTTATTCAAATTGTACCCAATTATGGAGAAATATTGTTAACGAAATTTGGAATATTTTTGCTATATGCAGGAGTAAGATTTGTGCATTCCAATCGCATATTGGACGAATTGAAAACTACAGAAAAGTAACGAGTGAAGATATTTATGCTACAGTTTATACTCATTAATCTAAACTTTTAATTTTTCAATTCAACATGCATATGATTAAAATGCACAAATACTACCTCTGCATATAGTAAAAAATAATGCAGATTCAGTTAACAAATATTTCACTAGAATTATCAGTAATTTGACTTAGTTTTATTGAATACAAAAAGCAACGATTGAGTAACGAGTAAAGTAACGTTTCCAAAGCCTGCAATAAATATTATGTTAATTCACCTGTACAATTGTACTGTGCAAAATTGTAAATGCAAGAAGAAAAGAATAAACAACTTTTATATAATCAAGATGTCAATCTTTGAAACAAAGAATTCTTATAATTCAATATACGTAATGTTATCTAATTTATACATTCTCTACGAAAAAGCTTCATGAAATACTCATTATAAAATAATTCAATTTTTGTAATTGTGCACTCTAAAAAAATTCCTCGTCTCTAGAAATTTCGACATAAACCTGATCCTTGATCATTCGAAGAATAGACATAAAAATAACAACTACCACAACTTACTGTGTAGATAGAAACTTGCACTTGAGTATAAAATTTATGACATTTTATCAATAGGAAATTTGCATGAAACCTCTATACGCCTGAAAATATATTTTTTCTGCCATATGATAAGTACTTAAGAAGAATATTATAGTCATTTTTCATGAAAATTTGTAGTTTTTGCATAATTAATAAAATTAATTCACTCATTTATGTAAGCAAAGTCACGTGTTCGAAAAACGCTAGTCTCATTGGTCCACGTCACTGTATGGGGAAGTATCCCAATCGTCACTGTTTTGATTTGGTTTAGTGCTAATAGTTTGTAAAATCTGTAACAAGTGCGTTTCATAAAGTGCCTAACGGTATAGAGCCGATAAAACACAAATTTTATAAGTATTGCATCATGCCAATGTGTACAAATACTATGGTATTAACGCCCGAAAAACTATTCTTCTCGGTTCCCAAAGAGGAAAGAATGCGGAAGAAATGGTGCGTAGCACTGAAAAGGGACGAAAAGAAAAATATAAAACAATCAAGTTCGACGCCGCTATATTGTTGCAAGGATCATTTTATTGTGAGTACCTAATAACATTTATTTGTTTTGGATGTATTTGAATGTATGGTACCATCGACATATGCGTCAATGGTGTTGACGTTTACGATAGGTTATAAAACTACAAACTGTATAAAATTATTGACATGAATAATTTTCAGATAAACATGTATTAAAATATGAAATGGTAAATATAGATATACTAACCTTGCAGTTTTAATTCCTCTAATTTCGATACCCATAAATTGTGAATTTTCCCCTAGTAAGGAAAACATGGTCAAGGAATAAATTTTTGGCAAGTTATCAGATTGTCCTTGCACAAATCCACTGTCTGTTGCCATAGTCTACACATAGTCTACAATTGTTCAATATTAATAATAATAAATAGATTCGCACATCGAAAAAGGAATATTTAACGAAATTACACTAAACGCCCATCTATCTGTCAACAAAATAATATACAGTGACGTCACGCGACAGCCATTTTCATTTCTTGTGTTTAAGCGCGCCGATAATAATTTCAAATTTCATTAATTTATTTTGTCTATTATTGCACAAAAAGTGGTAAATTTAACGCTGTATGGATTTAATGACCTATGAATGTTTTGACAACATAATTAAAAATCATGCAAATTGCCTATTGCACGTTGCCCAGCTCATCGAATTTGAAATAGGAAATCAAGAACATATTTTTCTCTCGATCAAGAACAATAGTGTTTTCACACGTGTGAGGGCATTCAATTTCCAGTAATTGAACTTTCTCATTGTCAAAAATAATACCGTCTGAACTACATGCCAGAAACGGTTGCTTCAAACAAACACCTAGGCCGACTTAATGTACTCATCATCATCATCATCATCATCATGAGGTCATCAGTCCTAAGACTGGTTGGACGCTAACCTCCAGCTTCTCCTATCTTGTGCGAACCTACGCATTCCGCTAATTGTGCTACAACCTACATCCCTTACTATTTGCGAGTAGTAGTCTAATCTAGGCCTACCTTTGCCTTTCTTCACTCCTATTTCTGCCTCCAAAATATCGCAGACTATTCCCCCATGTCTCAGCAAGTGGCCTACCATGCTATCTCTTCTCTTCTTTATGTTTTCCATATACTTCTTTCCTCGCCGACTTTCTCTAATACTTCTTCGTTTCTAACCCTATCAGTCCACGGTATTTTCATCATTCTTCGGTAACACCACATCTCAAAAGCTTCTAATTTCTTCCTACTTGCTTACCCTACCGTCCAGGTTTCGCAACCGTATACTTAATGTACTGTAAAACTAAATTATTGTTCAAAAACTTCTCTTGCTTCTGACTCCTTACGTAGTCCATATCACATTGCATCATTCAAAGAGCCCTTGTATTTTTCTTTAATAAATTGCTGCGCTAAAGATTCAAAATTGAATTGTTTCGTTTTTATTGCGTGGGCGTTATGTTAATCTTGATAGTTTTACACTTAGATCTGATACGATTTCCGACCTGTAACTGTAGTAAATCTTGTATTTACTATTAATCTGTAAATTGAACAGTTCGTTTAAAACTTGAATAGTTTTCCTTTAAATGCATGCTTCTCCGATTCTGAACGTTCGAATTCATGAATTTAATTTCTGCATTAACTATTTCTGCAAAAAGTGATTTTTCGGTCACACGTTCATCGCTCGCGTTCTCAAAATTTCAATCGCACAGCGTTTGTGGTACTTGTCAAGTGGAGATTGGGGTGGCTTGTTCCATATCATGGGTTGGTCGATTTTGGAGCATGTATTTTCCATATTGACAAATATGCAAATTGCAGCTGCATGTTTGCGCAAGGCCAACTTGCTTTGCACATACAATATGTATCGTTAATGGTACGATCAGCGTTTAACTAGAAATATTTTATCAATGGATAAAATAATTTTCAGGTTAAAAAAATCGCTAATTATACCTGTACTACAGGCTTATATATTTTTTTCATGTTTCTTTTGTGCTATGAGTACCAGGAGTTTCTCTTAATACTAAGCATGTCAACGGTTTGCTCTTGTTACTTATCTCTTCTTATACTTCACTGACATGACAGCTTTCAAGAAGCTTTTCCCCTTTTGAAATACTTTTTCGCCGAAAAACAGAAGTATCTACCAATCCAAAAAAGTTTTTTATAATAATGCTCATGTTATTATAATGTTTTATGCTACAAAATAAACTTCAGTGTATTCTGACTTACACGAATATACGTCTTCCAAGGTGAAACATTTGAAATGAAAGACTAGGAGTTACGAACCGCGCTCGCAAGGTGGCGATGTGTCGCTTTAAACAGATGGTTGCGCAGCGTATAAAACATACTTCCTTCTCAAGAGCCTAGTCTAGATATGCGTATTTACATAAAAATGGAAAAAGAAGTTAGTAAGCACCCTTTTGAGTTCAATGACCGGATGTAAAATCCTTTTAGAAGCAAAGTATGATTATAACATATCCCCTTACTGGATAAAATAATGATCTATACGAAATGACAAATACTTTAAGAAATGCCGTTGAATATTTTCAAGTTGATTCATATAACATATGTAGATACCGGGGATACCAAACAAGGCTACAATATTCCTATTTCGAATGAACTAAGGCAAACTATATGGATTTTAATGTAGCAGCATTATTAAACCATGTCGTTTTTCTAATCACGATACCTTTGTTGATACCAAGAGAATAATCATATATTAGTCTCTTGGTATCATATATTATCTTATTATGGTTGCTTCTTTAAGGTATAAGAGCAAATTTTATATTTATCTATGTTTATTGATAAGTTATTCTCTGAACACCACGATACAACAAGGTCGATGAGTTCTTGTAATCAAGCAATCATCTAAGCAGGTTACATAAAATATAATGCTTCCAGTTTTGAGCCTTGAAATACTCCAGAGGACACTAGATCTCGGACTTAAAGTCATTATATGAAACAAATAATGTAGATCTGGATAAATACGATTTTATTAAGTGAAGAAGATTACTGCTCATATAATTCTAATTTTGAAATTAGTATATTATTCACCTTGTCAAAGGCTCTCGAAAAATCAATATACATCACATCTACTTGATCTTTATTATCTATGTGATTAGCGATTATCTAGATAAATTCTACTAAATTTGTAACTGTGGAGCGTCAAATCCATGTTGATAAATGAAGATAAATGTGAGTATATAATACCATTTCGAAAATCTTGTAAAATTTAGACAGAATATTGATTGGGTGATAGCTTTTCTATGTTAGATAGCCACTTTTTAATATAGTAACAATGTTCTGACATAATTATAAACTATAAAATACTATCACAATGTCAAAAATTATCTTACTCAAAAGTGGTCGTGGATAGCACGAAGAGGAGCGTAAATTTGTGCATTTGAACAAAGGGGAGGATATTTCCAATAGTTACTTGGTTTTATTTAACAATTAATTGTGTTTATTTTTATTTATAAAGTTGCTATTAAAACTTGCCTACTTGTAATACTTGCCTATATTATTATTATTATGTTTTGTGGGTTTGGGCCTCATCAGCCACTGATCGCACGGGTAGTCCCTTGGCGATCCCGTCTTATCCGGGTCATTATCCAAAAATGCTATTACATAAAAGGAGCAATTTGGGCACGTCCCTCGCCTTTAGCCTCGCCTCTTCTAGGATAACAGGGGTCCCTAATATAAAGCACCTTCTCTCCTCTAGTGCGAGGCAGGTGTAAAGAAGATGAATCGAAGTTTTCTCGTCTTCTCGGCAGTATCTGCATGCCGGGCTGTCAGTCAACCTCAGCTTGTGCTTATATGCATTCAGGCTACTATGGTGGCCCGTTATGATTCCTACCAGGGTTCTGGCTTTTTGCCTGTTCAATTTAATGAATTCTTGGGCCCATTTCTCAATCTCTGAGTATTCGATGAAGAGTTTGGTTATTCGACAACCCGTTACTCCTCTCCATCTTTCTCTATGCTGGTCTCTTTCCCAGTCATTGATGAGGTCTTTGATCAGATTCCGACTAATTCCCACTGCAGGTTCTGGTCCTTAGAGGTTTTCCCTGGTCCCTAGTTTGTCAAGGTCATCTGCAATTAGATTTCCCTTAATGCCATTATGCCCAGGTATCCATAAGAGTTCCACCGGTCCCTTCCCTACCAAGTGGTTCAATGCTTCATGGCAATTATAGACCAACTTCGACTTTGTCGTTGCTGAATTCAGGGCAATCAACGCCGCCCTGCTATCCGAGCAGATACATACCCTCTCCTGGGTCCGATTTTGATCAGCCCCCAGAACATAGTATGTAACTGCAACTAGCTCGGCCTGGAGTGCGGTAGTGTATTTACCCAGAGGGAAGGTTTTACCTATCCCATCGCGTCACCTATACACCCCCGCACCCGCTCTGTTCTCAATCTTGGCTCCATCCGTGTACCAGATGTCTCCATTGAGCGGTAATCCAGCTCGACCCTTATCCAGTCGGTCTTACTGGTGAGGGTGATCTTATATTTCTTGTCAAACAGGAAGTGGACACCCGTACTGTCAGAGGGCATCCATAGGAGCCCCTCATCAGCTAGCTTTCTTGAGAGTCTATTCAGGTTCCCTATCTTCCTGTTCGAGTTTCCCACCCTGTGCATTGCCTTTGCAGCTTCCGCTTTCAGGGTGACATCAAGAGGCGGTATTCCCGTTAGTATCCCCATCGCCTCGATCGGTGTCGATCTTGAGGCTCCGGTTATACTTCCTAGAATCAATCCTCTTAGCTTGTTAAGTCGGTTGACTTCCGACTTTAGACAGGCTCTCGCCCACCAGACCAGTGCTCCATAAGTCAGTCTGGGTTTGAGAATTGCCTCATACATCCACTTGTCTATAAGTTATAATAATTTATATACCATGAATACATTTATACAGGGTATCCAAAGACTCTCCTGCCAAACTAAACTAGTTAGTAGAAGTGATTTTATGTTGATTTAATCTAAATTACTTTAATCTACAAAAGTTTTCTAAGGGAACTTGCGCTCTTTGAAGATGGTGTCTTCAAGCCATTTATTTTAAATGTCTAAAAAAGGCCCTATGTCAAATGCCGAAAGACTTAAACTCATTGTCTAAAAATCACAAGAGTCTTATTTAACGAGAGCCATCAGATACTTTAGATTTTCTTTATATTCAAATTAAAATAAAAGAAAAACGAAATCAGTGTTCCACGAACATTGAAAGATTACACGTTTTCGACTCGCGCTTCGCCAATCAATTTGGGGATATCGGAAGATGATTAAACTACATAGTTTGAATCTACCTCTAATTTCTATTTATAGCAAAATTTTATTCAGGTTCAGTAAACCGTAACGAATATTTTCATGGCTTCATGCACTGTCTGTTCACTAAAAACTAATTTAACTTGAGTATTTTACTTTTCCGCTCTCCACTAAACGTGGAAAAGTAATGTACCTAATCGTGTAAAGAAAAAGTGAAAAAACAAAATTTTTTTGGGTTTATTTTTGTTTTTCGGCCTAAAAACCAGAAAAAAAGGTTTGCTGTGTGTGTGTCGTTGTCGTCGTGGTTGTGGTCGGCATTTATTCTTGCTAGCATGATAACTCAACTAAATCGTGTCGGATCGATCGGGTTTTAACTGATTCTGATTGGGAACGTCTCCCAGACGACACCTATTGATTTTTAGGTAGATAAAACACACTCTACCATGTACATGGGTCATAAGAAAGTACAATGGTTGACGATTTGAGAAATTTTCTTTGTTAACACAGTCACTCAATTAAATCGTGTCGGATCGACCGGGTTTCGACTGATTCTGATTAGGGACGTCTACCAGACGACATCTATTGATTTTGAGGTGGATAGGACACACCCCACCCTGTTCATGGGTCATTAGAAAGCAAGATGGTGGACTATTTGAGAAATTTTTTTGTTAGCACGATAACTCAACTAAATCGTATTGGATCGATCTGGTTTTGACTGATTCTGATCGAGGACGTCTCCCAGACGACACCTATTGATTTTGAGGTGGATATAATACACTTTACCATGTATATGGGGCATGAGAAAGTACAATGGTGAACTATTTGAAAAATTTTTTGTTAGCACGATCACTCGATTAAATCGTGTCGGATCGATCGGGTTTCGACTGATTCTGATTAGGGATGTGTACCAGATGGCATCTATTGATTTTGAGGTGAATGAGGAAGCATGATGGTGGACTATTTGAAAAAAGTAAAACTGTCGCATAAAACACATATTCTGCATTTATGTGTTGGTTTATTTTTTCTCCGCCACTCAATGTCGAGATAGATATGTTCTACGTGCGGAAAAGTCCGTTTTAAGGCTTTAAAACTGTTTATTTTTCCATGGTCAGTGAATAGCAAGGGAATACTTTGTTTCAGTTTACTGTGCCACTCCTTCTAATACCTGATCTCTCATAAATATTTCCACTCATGGTTAACGAACCACAATGAGGTAAGTATTCTGTTTACTAATACATTAACGTATCATTAACGTCATTCATCGTATCAACCAAAACAACGGACTGTTAGGTATGGGGCCTTTGTCTTTCTTGGTGCTATTATCACATTTAACTCTCTTAATCCTTTCCATGGCATCTAATAGTTGGTTATACTTTTCACTCGCTTTAAGTTACTAGAGACTATTTTAGAATTATTTTTGAAAGCATGTTCTATATGAATAGAGCCATATTATGAGCACTATGAGCCATGTGCTCCTTGAACCTAGTTACAATTACTCTTTTCGTCTGCCCAATATACTTTCGACTACAATCTTGCACTAATGTCATTCCCAAATCTTTGAAAAATAGACTCTTGAAGTTTCTGGTAAATTGTGATTCTTCCGGCATTGATACGATTGTACGATTTTTAGAACAATCCTAAAAAGTCATGGAGTTAAGAAGGCAATTTATCAGACCAACCAAGACCAATTTACCAGAGGCATTGAAAGAGTTTTCAAAGATTTGGGAATAATATTAGTTCACTCTTTTGGAAATAAATTGCGAAAATTGCAAAGATAAATGCTATCGTATCGAAAATAACGTATCTTCCATCATACAATTTTATAGCAATTGACTAAACATTGGATTGGTAAGCGTGTTTCATGATATGTTGCAACTTATCGTCATATTAACTGAACCTATATTAAATTTTTTTTGAGTTTCCCTAGCACTCCACGTAAACAAGTTTTATGTTTCTCAGTCGCGATATGTATTATTGTATCGCGATATCATTGTATCGCATACATTACACTACAGTTCGGCGCCGTTAAAAGTTGTTCGGAAAAATCCAGAGGATGGACAAAATAATATGAACACCATGCAATATACAATATATAATACATCTTGTTGCATGTTGGCAACACTGCTTCCGTGTAAATTATACGACGCGTATGTATTGCACAGTTTACGTGCCAAGTCTTGTAGGTTATTTTGCGACGATTAACACAAGCGATTAGTGAAACGTGTGATCCCTCCGATTTCGAAAGAGGGCAACTCGTTGGTCCTCGGTTAGCGAAAGCGTCTGTGATGAAAGCAGCTAAACTCTTTAACGTTTCACGAACGACAGTATCCACGGTAATGACAGCATAGACAAAACATGGTAAAACATCATTGGCGAAGAAGAATAGTGGGCGAAACCCAAAATTACCTGACAGAGACCGACGAATATTATAAAGGATTGTGGCCAGACAACATAAAACTACAGCGGCAGAAGTGGCAGCAGAACTCAACACTCACTTGAGTAATAGTATTTCGACAGAAACAGTACGGTGGGAGCTCCACAAAGCTAACATTCATGGAAGGGCTGCAATTGCGAAACCCTTTATAACGGAAGCCAACGCTGAGCTGCGAAAAAAGTGGTGCCACGATCATGAAACCGATGATTGGAAGGATGGACACTTGATGATTGGAAGAATGTGGTATGGTCCGATGAATCATCGTTAACATTATTTCCTACAAACGGCCCGGTTTATATATGGAGAACCCCAAAATAAGTCTACGATCCGGACTGCCTGCTTCCTACAGTCAAGCATGGGATAAGTTTCGTTATGATTTTGGCGGCTATATCATGGTATTTAGCTGATCCTCTCGTTCACATCACTGGCCGGATTATTGCGAATGAGTATTTCGATGTCCTTAATGATGAAGTTCTTACTATGACTAGCATATTGCTGCCAAACACTGCCATATTTCAAGATGATAATGCCCCCATACACACAGTTAAAATAGTTCAGTCTTAGTTTGAAGAGCATCAGAATATCATCAAACATCTTCTCTGGCCAGCACAATCGCCGCAGACCTCAACATAATTGAACCGTTATGGGGAGTTTTAGAGCAAAAAGTGAGAAGCAGATTTCCACCTCCAACATCATTGAAGCAATTGGCGGCTGTTTTGGTAGAAGAATGGGACAACACTCCATTGGAAACTATTCAGACACTCTACGAATCCACTCTGTGAAGAATTGCAGCTGTTCTACAAGCAAATGGTGGTCCGACACCTTATTAATAAGTAAATATTATGTATATGTCAGGGGTTTATATTATTTTGTCCATCCCCGTCATTCAACCACTTTTCCCCTGTAGCATGAGCAGGAAGTTTACAAAATAATTATTCATTAGAATAATGAACCATATTTATAGACACTTTCGAGTTTCAAGTTAATACAGAATTTTTGTAATAAACAATTTCGTGACCAAAATCCTCCATTTTGGTTCATTCACCTTTCGCCTAATTTGGACTCTTTAGAATATCGGAAATGGAATTATCTTCAAAAGAAAAGACAATGATGAAGAAGCTATTACTTTAAATTCAGTCAAGCATATAGAATTCTGGTCCATAAGGTGGATTGAAGGGGTCTAATTGGAGGTACATGGAGGGAATACAAGTATGGTTACAATTTTATCATAATCGTTGATTAATTGCATCTCTGTTATACGTCCAGGGGTATTTCTGTAAATGACTAAAAACATTTTGCCAGTGGAACTATGATAATTCTAGAATATTATCACTTGTTTAGAATCTGAGTTATGGAATCAGTGTTGTTTCAAGTTAACAGATACAAAATGTAAAAAACCTGGTATTTCACACAATTCGGCTAGATTCCTGGGAAACCTGGATTGTTGTATGCCCCGATTATCGAAGCTTTACTGTACTAGTTTTTTAATGTAAATTTCAATATTGTGTTTCGCAGATTAGAACGCCATCAACATTAAAATAACACGTATGACCTTAAGGTGTGAATAAGGGGTGTCATAATAAGAGCGCAAAATTTGAATTGCGTGCCATCTTGGCTGTTATGATTCGATAGGTCAATAATTATGACAGGCCGATAGGAGATAGATAGAAATTAGTAAACATGGAGCGCTACGAGATCCAACAATTCGTCCTTATTGTTAAACATTACTATCAAAATGGTGAAAGTTTGGTTGCTACGATTCGTAAAGTGCATCCAATTTTCGGTAGAAATAATGTTCCTTTATCAACTATGAAAAGAAGTATAGAAAGATTCGAAAGTACTGATTCAGTTATTGATGTGAAATACACGATACGAGCTCGTAGTGGTCGTCATTCAGAAAAAAACATCACAGCAACTCGCGAGAGTGTGGCTGAGAGTTCAGGGACCTCGATTCGTCATCGTGCACAAGAATTCGACATTGCAACAGCCACTCTTCACCGTATCTTCACTAAAGATTTGCATTTCCATGTTTATAAAGTCCAATTGACTCAACAACTTCTGCATGTACAAGTGCAAGAAACCATGCACAGCGAAAATAATTCATCAATTGGATCATTGAATAACACAAAGTTAAAGCCGATTTTGGACAAAATCATATTCAGCGAACAAGCACATTTTCACCTTCATGGCTTCGTTAATAGGCAAAATTGCTGAATTTGAGGATCAGAAAATCTACGAATGATTCATGAGAAATAAATGCATCCATAAGAAAGCGAGTTCTGACGATTCAGTTCCAATGAATAATTTTTAATGATTCATTGAAACTGAATACGTACTGAACGTGAGAACATTATTTCAGTCAGACTGAGCAGTATAATGTAGCGTTCATTAAAAGTGAAAATCAGTTCTATTTTTCTTCATTTTCAATGATCAATAGTGAAAACTGAAAGCAAAATGGATAGTCAGAACCGGAACATGAGCGCATTCATCAAAACTGATTTATTTTAACTGATATACAGAAAAGAAAGTGTCAGTATGTAAAGGCGAGTTCTTACGATTCAGTTCCATTTTACATGAAAATGAACAGGCATTGGTTCACATGCTTTATTGGTAATGATCATTTGTTGATCATTACAAATGAACAGTGCGATTATCATGTCATTTGTGTTTAAAATGGTACCGTCACCGTCGTATAAAAAGTTAATGAGAGCTGCTGTTGGTGGTGTATGTGTGCAGCTATCACATGAATTGTAAAAAATATTAAATACAAAAATGAAGTATCGTAGATGGTGGGTTAGACAACGGATTGTACGCCCAAATGTGCTGGGAGCTAATATTCCAGAGATATTCGTATTGTCTATAATAATCCTAAAATATATTGTATATATTTTAGGATTATTCTGTGTATTCATCTGTATATTCATCTGTATATTCATCACGCCACTTGAATACCATTTTGGAAGAGTTTTATTATTCTACTCATACTCGACAATTATTACATACGCACAATTTCTTTTTTGTATACCAGTTAAAATTAATCAGTTTTGAATGCGCTCATGTTCCGGTTCTCACTATTCATTCTGCTTTCAGTTTTCAATACGGATCATTGAAAATGAACAAAAGTAGAACTGCTTTTCACTTTTAATGATCGCTACATTCTACAGCTCAGTCTGACTGAAATAGTATTTTCACGTTCAGTACATATTCAGTTTCAATGATTAATTAAAAATGATTCATTAGAACCGAATCGTCAGAACTCGCCTTGAGCAGTACAATGTAGCGTTCATTAAAAGTAAAAAACAGTTCTACTTTTGTTCATTTTCAATGATCAGTAGTGAAAACTGAAAGCAAAATGAATAGTGAGAACCGGAACATGAGCGCATTCAAAACTGATTCATTTTAACTGATATACAGAAAATAAATTGTGCGTATATAATAATTGTCGATTATGAGTAGAATAATAAAATTTCCAATATGGTATTCAAGTGGCGTGATGTACATACAGACAAATTTTTGGATTATTATAGACAATACGAATGTCTCTGGAATATTAGCAGTGAACAATACAAAGATAGAATTGCGTATCAAACAATTTGTGACGATTTGAATCTACCGGATGTAACAGTTGCCGATGTAAAAAATAAAATAAAAATACAGAAATAAGTAGTTTATACTCCAACCCATCTGCAAATGCCTTATATAATAAGGTCTAAACAAATTAGGTCAAAACAGCTATTCTCCTGGCTATATGCCAAACGCCGAGCGCTGAATTACATGACAAAATTTGCCGTATTTTTGTCTAACAGAGTTAGCACTAAAATACAGTGATTTTTCCAAGACCACAAGAAAGATGCAAAGTGTCACCTATCTCAGGATACCGTTAACTGCAGACCGGCTTCGACCTTTCTATCCTGGAAACATATGCAGATGGGTTGCATATTTGCAGATGGGTTGGAATATAAACTCCTTATTTCTATAGTTTGAATATTACCTTCTGCGTAGTAAAACTGTGCATTATACTGATGATTTCAAAATAAAAATATTTAGAACCAATTAGAAAATAGAACTCAACAAAATTCTGAAGTCAGAAAAAAAAGACGGCATCATTTTTAACACAAATGAAATGGTAGTCGCACTGTTCATTTGTAATGATCAACAAATGATCATTACCAATGAAGAATGTGAACCAATGCCTGTTCATTTTCATGTAAAATGAATCATTAAAAATGATTCATTGGAACTGAATCGTCAGAACTCGCCTTAATAACGTGTCACTGCTTGGTGTCATTGCGGTATGAAGGAATCATTGAATCATTTTTCTATGAAAAGCGGGTAAGTGCTTCATTAACGGTAAGTGGCGAACTTTATCGTGACATGATAACCCAGTGCCTCAATTGGAAGATATTGCTCTTAAAAACATCAGTAGTTTCAGCAGAACGGTGCCACTTGTTACATACTATCCGTGAAACAAGACTGTCTTGTACGAGTTTTTTCTTGGTCGTGTCATCTCCCGTTTTGGTGACAAGAATTGGCCGCCACCATATTGCGATTTAACACTTATGGACTTTTTCGTCTGTGGTCTTCTGAAGTCGCAGGTTTACGCCAACAAGACCACGACGACCCAAGCATTGAAGGTTCCAAATTGAACGATGTATCAACGAATTATCGCCACATTTATGCAGAACCGTTATTGAAAATTACGCCAAAAGAGTACTCGTGTACCACTGAAGCCGTGGCGGTCATTTACCGGATGTGTTGGTCCATATATAATTTCCAAATATGTACAATATAAATCAAAAAACATTGCAACACTTTGCTACAGAAAATCATCTTTTGTTTAAAATTCAGATCTTGCGCTCTTATTGTAAACCATTTTACAATATCGGGAAGGAATGTGGAATTGACACGTTCCATACATTTCCCTAAAATTCAGAAAATAATGAATTAATTTTACAGCTAATTATGTCTTCTATCTTAGTATAGAAATCGTCGATTCCAAAAACACAATTAACTCTCTAAAATTAATATATTATCGTCTACGTTTCAAAGCTATTATGAAAGAAAGTGTTACGTTAAATTATTTCTCCATGGCGCATCAAGCAATTGGTCTTTTAGTTTTCTATCCAGTAGGCTCGAGTTCACCATCAAGCATATGTTATCTTTAAACAAAAATATACATCATACAATATACGTAAAAATAAACATACCCATTAGAATTGAATGCATTTGTAAACTGATAAGATTAATCGGCTAAGTTAATGGAAAATAATAGTTAACATTATTTTCAACATAAAAAAGAATTTTAAATTATCGGTACTCATTTCAATCGATATACAAATAAAATATTGTGCCTAGACTACTTGACATTAAAATAGTTTGTTATATTTCAATCTATGTATTTATACAATTGTCTCATTAAGTAATATTAATTAACATTAATTCAATAGGATCTTGCGAAATTTATTAGGTCATGGCGGCCATATTGTTAAAGCAATATCTGTCAAATTTATCGTGAATTGTTCAGTGGTGTATGGTAAATCACCATGAAAGGTTATAGCGTTCAACAACATGTGCAAATCATCAAATTTTATTTTCAAAATCAGTGCTCCGTTCGAGAAAAGTTCCACGCATTATATGATTTTTATCCTAGCCACAACCGTCCCGCCGCGCTGAGTCGACTATTCAACGTTTCGTGGCCAATTTCTCGTCGTTCACAAGAACTTTGTCTAACTACGACTTCAAATTGGCGAACTTTGCGTTCAGGCTTGGGTCTGCACCCGTGTAAAATCCAACTGACCCAGGAACTTAAGGTAAACGACCATAGACAACGCCGTGTATTCGCTGATTGGGCTCTGGAGCAGTTGAAGTTGACCCAAATTTCGCAAATAAAAATCATCTTTAGCGACGAAGCCCATTTTTGGATGAATAGATATGTGAACAAGCAAAGTTGTTGGATTTGGGACGATACCAGTATACACGAGATACACCAGCAACAAATGCATCCCGATAAAGTCACTGTTTGGTGCGGATTTTGGTCTGGCGGAATAATCGGTTCGTACTTGATACTGGAGTAGGTTGCAACCTTTGGTGTGAAGATAACACTAATTTAGTTTTCTACAAAACACCAAAACACTATACACTACACTCGGCGCGCGTTTCGCCTCATCATCATCATCATCATTTCCAGATGATGCCAACTTTGTTGGCAAAGCGCGCGTCAAGTGTAGTGTATAGTGTTTTGTGAAAAACTAAATTAGTGTTGCTGTCCATACTTCTTCCAAAACGAAATTTGCATGGCCATAATCATCAACGGCGAGCATTACAGATCGATGATAAGCAACTTCTTGCGGCCTAAGCTGGATGATATGGATACCAACGACATGTGGTTCCGACAGGACGGTGCTACGTGACACACAGTGCATGCCACAATAGACATTCTGCACGAGCGACTTGAGGGCATGGTTATCTTGCGCAGCCGTGATGTGAGCTGGTCACCGATTCATGCGATTTAACGCCTTTAGACTTCTTCCTTTGGGGCTATTAAATCGCAGAATTATGCGAATGAACCGCAAACAATTGATGCCCTCAAAGTCGGTATAACGAACGCCATCCAACAAATTCAGCCAGAGTTATGCGACAAAGTCCGATCGAAAACTAGACCTCCCAAATACTTGCCACAAAGCAGGGCTGCGGCGGATATTTATTTATGGAACAACGTTACATTTCATACTTAATGCCATAAAATATTTTTCCAAATTAAAAAAGAAAATGAGTGGATGCCTCAGACACTTGTTTTATTTACGTTTAAAAATCGAGCGTCCTTATTTAAAAACCCTTTACATTTTAATATTTTGTTTTATGAACGTTTGATTGCGTAATAACTATTCAATTAAAAATTACTGACGAAATATATGACGGAGAGTATTTGAAAATATTTAACCACTAATGTAGGTACGCGAGTAAATCGTACACTGCGTGAAAGTCAGAGGTGGATCCAGGACACCGCGCCGATGTACACATATGTATAAAGATACAATAAAAAAATATATTACCTTTCAGTTGTCGATTTTTGTAGTATCCAAAACAATAAATATAACTGAACATACACCACTGCACACAAATCGTTTTGTAACAATACGGATTTCCACAACTTTTATAATTATTTTTCTAAATCAAATACATATTTATGAATACAACAAATGCATATTTCTCTAGTTCATATTAGTAAAATTGGTACACATGACCAAAGCCAGCAATAGTTAAAATGGGTGTGAGAAGGCGCCAGAGTTCTTTAATTTTAGCTATTATGTTACAGATATTGCCAAACAGACGCACATTAAGGCGAGGAGAAGAATTTTCTAGAATTCACGTTAAGGATTGATGGAGACCACATAGGTCGAGTTTGGCTCTTTGGTTTAGCAGAAATATGAGATCTGCATCTAGCTAGTCCAGAACCTAACTAAGGCGACAACGTCATTCACAGAATCTGGCAAACGAATTAATTCGTACAAAGGAATGGCTCAATTAGGTAGTTGATATAGTTGTAAACTATGTTTTGAAGTAGAACAAAGTCCAAGCTTCTCTTATAAGACTGTGGTTTCGTGGGGCTCCACTGGACGGGGAATATACTAAGGACTAAGTGCACGTGAAAGTATGTAGAAGAAATAAGACTCAGTGAGATTCAATACCAATTCAATTGAAGACACAACTAAATACCTATTTTAATTACCATTAATCTATAATAGAAATTAACAATAGAATTTAATAGGAATTTAATATTATATAAGGATTACTAATTGATATCAATTATTGATGATCTATGAGTAGCCGCGAGTAGAAACGGGAAAGTCACCGACAGGCAGGGGGGCACTCAACCTTGATTGGCCAGAGTGAATATGTAATAACCCTAAAGCGCTTACATTCTGTCCGTAAGATAGATAAATGAAAATAGTTTCAAAAATAACTTTTCGCCCGTCACGGGAAAATACTGACGTTATAAAGTAAACACCCAAAGTTTGAAGAGCCAAATTAGAGCAAGTTTTTTTCTATTTCTCAGCCGCGCTTAGCTATTGATTACGATTCAGTGTTTTTGTGATTACTTTTCCCCAACTTAGAGAATTGTCAGTGTACATCGTCTTTGTTTAAGTTAAGATTAAATAGGCCTTTTTAAAGCTACTTGTATTTAGGAACTACTTGTATCTAATAATTATAAGTGAATAGAAAATGAGAAAATTAATTAGGAACTGTCGGAACTAGGGACTACTCGAAACTCTGCAAGAGTGTAATCAGTTAGGACATGTGAGCTTCAATGGCGAGGAGATCCAATGGCGGGACAAGACCAAATACATACCTTGGAGTTGTCATGGACAAGTCGTTGACGTGGAGAGACCACATCCACCAGGTGACGGGACGCGCCAAACTTACCGCGGTCAGACTCTGGACGATGATGGGATACAACAGCCAGCTAAACCTCAGGACCAAGCTGCTCCTCATCCGGTAAGTCCTTCAGCCCCAACTGATGTACGCATCGACAGCTTGGGGCTACGCCACTCAGACACACATGAAGAGGATTAAGGCCGTCGAAAATATCGCCTTCCGCCGTGCCGTCGACGCCCCATGGTACGTGAGGAACATCGACATTCGGAGAGACCTACACTTCACCACTGTGATGGAGAAAATCCGAACCAAGCTCTACGATCAAGCAGGTGCCCATGACAACCCCTTCATCCTAGCAGCCTCGAAGTACGACCCAGAAAGACCAGGAAGATACAAGAGATCCAAGATCCAGGTAGTATAACCTCATATACTCCCTTTACAACACAACTATTTATTACAGCTGAGCCCTATTGCTCCATTAACCATTTTTTATGTCAGGGGGCCCTACGGCCCTTTAACCATTTTCTGTTACAGGAAATACACACGACTTCTCTCTCACACACACCTGACTCCAAATCCTTGGATCCTTTTGTAATAGAGAAGGACCCCTCCTGAGTAACAAGACTCACTCTCCTGACGGCGATCCAAGCGACGTGGTTCATCAGCATTGTCGTAGAAGATCGCCTGATATGACCCAAATCCCGGGCGCCGTGCTGGTCGCGGCACCCACGACAAGACACCCCTCCGGGAGGCTGATGCTGGCGAAGCGATGCGACAAAACAAGGCGACCAAAGATTAAGAAAAAGCCGAGTAGAAGTCCCTGCCAGCGGGACTTAAAGGCGTCAGGGCCAAATGAGGTCGAGGGAAACGAACCGTTGTCAGTCGCGCGGGTCTTGTTTGCGAGCGGCACTTACACTCGCGTAGAGACACGCGAAAGCGGAATCCTAAGCGGAAAGCTCGGCCTATCTTCGTATGATGGTTCCGGTCTACAGGATAGGCGAGTAAAGAGCGGTAATCTCGCTCGACTTGCCGACAAAACCCATCAAGGCCATTACGCCTGCCAATTAATATTAGCGTGTAATCAGTGACCATTATATATACCCCCGTTGTGATGTCGTAGTTTCATTTACCACCAACAACCAAAGGATACACCAGGTCAAATTTTGACCATAACCTCGTCCCAGAACCCACTTTAATCACGACCACGTAATTAGCTTCCTTTCGATCAATATTTATCGCTCGGGTATCTGACTAAAGTACCTGGAGGTATCGTGAAGGTCGCTGTCAGGAAGACTCTTTACGATACTTCCAATGGTACAATTTTTAGGGTTTCAGCATATTTACATTCAATTAATATGCTGAAACATATTAACTGAATTCTTCAGTTCTAAATTTTCAGGAGTGAAAAGTTGACGCTTGTCACTTAAAATCTATTTATAGGTTGAAAATACCTTTCAACGTCTACAGAGGTAACGAAAATATATGTATTTAAAATATATGGAGTTTTTCAAGGAAGGTATGTGTATGTGATCTCAATAAACAACTGTCTAACCCCGTGTGTTTTATTTTTTAATCATTTATAAATACAGTAACAGAACAAACTATTTCACTCATTAACCGAATCTGTTCTGGGGATGTAAATAGTTACGCAACGCAATTGGGATTTCAAGAGAAGCGATATGACCTCTGGCGACCGAATGCTGAGATAATCTCTAGTACATGATTTCCCAACCTCACTTTTTGGTGGTGTTATTTTCGATATTTAACAGCATTTTTGGCTATTTTTATGTGTTTTAAAATTATTGTTATTGTTGTTATCGTTAGTTATTGTTATATTTATTATCCTTTTACACTGTTATAGTTTTTGTGACTGAAAAATTGGATTGTTCTGTCGGTTACGTCTGGTAAGTACCTACTTATTAGGAGTCTCTGTCTTAGGTATTATCTTTTTTGTCTGTCTCAGGTATTATCATTTTTGATTAGAAAATATTTTTAATGTTGTTATTGTAATTTTACAATATAAAAATATTGTTATTTTAGAATGAACATGGCCCAAAAATAACTCTAAGTTTAGTAGAGTACATTAACTATGTTGGTGGAAATATAAATGAAATATGTGTGATTGAAGGAGAAGAAGTTTTAAATGCTGGTCACATTATTCTACATATCAGAACAGATTGTAGCTCTTCTCACATTAAGTTGGTTGCCATTTGTCTGCAGACTAGTGCCCTGCAGTCCGAACCCCATCAAATTAGTGGAGAACTTATTATTTTAAATGGGTCGGATAAAATAGTATCAATGGTTTATTCGTGTAAAGCGGGTGCTGGTAAACATTGCAAGCATATATCAGCGTTTCTAATTTTGCTGACCAGGTGTGTTTTCTAAGAAAAAGCAGCATATCATGTGAAATCAATTAAATACAAAATACTTTACCATCAGTATTTTTATGGTTTCTATATCTGTTTTATTTGTTTCAGGAAAGATCTGTCCAAATTAGAGGAGATATTAAGAACAATTGACCTGCGCCTGGTCAAATAAGAAAGGGAAAAGTATAAAGCAGTGCCGATTAAAGATGTCTAAAATGTCTTCCTCCAAGCTTTCGAACCATTACTGTTGTGTTCCTCAATGCCATACCTGAGCCAAAAAGGACTCTGAAAAGAAAATGAGTTTTCATCTTTTTCCTAAAGAAAATTCAGGAAAAGACTAGTGTGAATCCAGAATGGGAAAAGAGTTACTGGATCGAAGAAAAGCCTGGATAATTAGACTACGTATTGGCAAGCCTGTGACCAAATTTATGAAAGTTTGCTCTCTACACTTCAAGGCAGAAGATTATTTTAACAAAGGTAGAATTTCTAATCTATGATTTCAAACATTTAAAATATATTTTTTATTTTTGTAAGGACAAAAATCGGAAAGTATGGGTCGTGAATTAAAGAAAACAGCGGTTCCTTCTCAAAACCTTCCGACACCTACAACAGTGTCCTCTACCTCGAAGGCACAATCTTCACACTCGTATCGGGGTGAAAGATACCGGAACGTACAATTGATGGAAGCTCTTCCAGTTAGTCCTTGTGGTCAATCTGAAGTTGTCGAAAATAACACTGAGGCTGAGATTCAAGTTGCCCCATAAGTTCTTCACTAATTTGATGGGGTTCGGACTGCAGAGCACTAGTCTGCAGACAAATGGCAACCAACTTAATGTGAGAAGAGCTACAGTCTGTTCTGCCATGTAAAATAACGTGACCAGCATTTAAAACTTTTCTCTTTCAACCACACATCTTGCATTTATATTTCCACCAACATAGTTAATGTACTCTACTAAACTTAGAGTTATTTGGTCCATGTTCATTCTGAAATAACAATATTTGGTATTAAAAATATTATCTAATCAAAAATGATAATACCTGAGACAGACAAAAATGATAATACCTAAGACAGAGACTCCTAATAAGTAGGTACTTACTAAACGTAACCGACAGAACAATCCAATTTTTCAGTCACAAAAACTATACCTAACAGTGTAAAAGGATAATAAATATAACAACAACTAACGATAACAACAATAACGATAATTTTAAAATACAGGAAAATAGCGAAAAATGCTGGAAAATCTCGAAAATAACACGACCAAAAAGTGAGGTTGGGAAACCATGTACTAGAGATTAATTTGCGGATAATCCGTCATGGCGCTGCGATCTTAATTTGAATTCCCAATACTTGGCGCCAAAACGTGGAAAAACATGCTGGCCGTCAATGCGTCTAAAGAGGTGACAAGGATGGAGATCCCACAACAGTGGGGGTTGCCTGCCTATAGTATATACCTCACGGACTGTCGTATTATTGCCTAGGCTTGGATGACAGTCGTTAATATTGGCGTCCTATCTTTGACAGAACACAAATGGCGTGCAATTCAAATCCTACAGTTCCAACTGAGACACTTTATACTCGTAGGATTTACTCACGAACATTACTAGTTACAAATTACTTTAATGTCTGACAAAAACAACCACGAGTTTATAGAATATTATTTGATACGCTTCATACTTCCCTCGACTAATATATTAATTTTATATTAGAATGCTTTCTTTTTAGTTAGTTCCTGTTTAAACTGGTATAGCTTGTTACAAATATAGTACCTATATATATATATATATATATATATATATATATATATATATATATATATATATATATATATATATATATATATAATAACGTCAGTATTATCCCGTGATGGGCGAATTTATTATTTTTGAACCTATTTTCGTTCATAAAATAGATCTTAAGGGCAGAATGTAAGCGCTTTAGGGTTGTTACATATTCACTCTGGCCAATCAAGGTTGAGTGCCCCCTGCCTGTCGGTGACTTTCCCGTTTCTACTCGCGGCTACTCATAGATCATCAATAATTGATATCAATTAGTAATCCTTATATAATATTAAATTCCTATTAAATTCTATTGTTAATTTCTATTATAGATTAATGGTAATTAAAATAGGTATTTAGTTGTGTCTTCAATTGAATTGGTATTGAAACTCACTGAGTCTTATTTCTTCTACATACTTTCACGTGCACTTAGTCCTTAGTATATTCCCCGTCCAGTGGAGCCCCAGGAAACCACAGTCTTATAAGACAAATATAGTACTTATATATATATATATATATATATATATATATATATATATATATATATATATATATATATATATATATATATATGTATATATATACTAATTTAATTTCTTTCAATAAATAAAATGTCTAAAATTATTTAAAAAATGTTAATTTATCTAAGTCTACAAACTTCTCCACAATGTAGCATGTTTGTTGAATGATAGTTTAATAAGGACTTGTGATATGCTAAAATACCGTTATTAATTGTATATAGTAAAACACAATGGAAGTTAATCATACGACCTCTATTGGCTAGTCTGATATCATTAAAACATGTAAATTATCATCAGCTAATATCAACTAAATATTTTACTAAATTTAAATTAATTTAAGTCATTAAAATGCAAAATATTTATGAAAATGTTAGTTTGTTTTAAAAGCAACTAGCGGCAGTATCAATCGAATACTTTTTAATAAATAAATTTTAATTAATATGTGAGTCAGTTATACCCTTTATATACACAAATACGAATACAATTAGCAATTAAATTCATAGATTGTTTATTTGTATCTAAGATAAAAATATGTTATTCCAACATACCTTACATTCGATTCAGATTATTTAATAATGCATACTATTTATTAATGCACTCAATTTTTGTGTGCCAACTCGATGTTCCACACAGTTTCAGAGCAGTATATAGAAAACCGTTATGTCGCGATTTCATGTTACTAAATATTTTGCACGGTGCATACGGGTGCATACGAGTTACCATTCAGACATTTTACATAGCAAGAATTCCAACGTCATTAGTCCATTACACACACATAGTCACCAACGTAAATAGGCGCTACGAGTTAGAAATGAGCTAAATAAACCAAGAATTGTCACACCGAGAAGATTTATTAAATTAAGAACTTAAATTATGATTAAGTCCTTGGGTTTATGAGGGGATACAAAAAAAATGAGACGTATTTTCTGTAGACAAGTGAGTTGGCAGTGCTTTCCTCTCCCGCTAGGTATGTTTACTAGACACTTCCTCTGCTCAGTTGACCAAGTATCGTTTATGTGACACCAATAAACCATCACAGTGGGCAGTAATTTTTTTTTTTTTTCATAAACCCGTCCCAACACACCGAAAGCGATTTTGCGATGGTAAACTTTAAGGAGTAACGCGCCAACATTAAATTATATTTCCTGTTAAATAAAACAGCTGCAGATACAGTTTGAATGCTTCAGAAAACTTATGGGAAAAAAGCTCTAAGCCAGGTAAGAATTTATGAGTAGTTTGCCGGGTTCAGAAGTGATAAAATATCACTTGAAGATGCATCCCGTTCGGATCGCCCCTCAACGTCCAGAACAGGCAAAAAAGTTCAAATAATGCGCGATACCATGATGTTTAATCGACGCAGAACAGTCGACGAATTGAAGGAAATAACTGGTACTTTCTGTATTTAAAATAAAAAAATTTTATACATAATTCTCATTTTTTTAGTACCCCCTCGTATGTATAACCGTCCCCTTCAAAACTTGAATATTTAGGGGAATCAAGTTAATTTCTGTATGTTGTGCGTGCGAAACTTTTTTAAAGGGTATTTTTATATCCAAAAATGTATACTTATCAGTTATCATACCGTTCTTTCATTTTCTTACTAGACAGCAAGTCAATCGGTCCATTTAGTATAATGTGTAGGGAGGGGAAACGGACGGTACGCCCTGCTTCAGGTTGTCCAGTGTCGATAATTAGCGGGCCTACGACAGTTACGTGCTACACGTGAGGGAGTGTACATCGTATTTGTAACGGGGAGAAACTTTTACGTGGGAAGTGATGTTGATGGGTTTACTGTTAAAAGATGATCAAGGTATTTAAAGAAAAAATATCTTGGCCATATTTAACAGAAAACTATGATCTTTTTTGCATTATTTTTATAATTGGTTTTGCATTAAAAAAAGTGTCTTCTAATAAAACGTTTAAAACTAAATAGATTCTCTTAAAATAATTAAAAATAAAATACAAACTCTTAAAACTTAAAAAATATCCCCTTGAATAAGAAAAAAAAAACTAAAGAAACTTTTCGAAGATGCCTCCGTCTTGCGCCAAACAATAACCCAACCTGTCGTAAAATTCTGAACGAACATTGGTCAGCATAGGAGGGCTAATAGTTTGAAATAAATTTTCAATATTAGCCCTCAGTTGATTTAAATTATTAGCTCTTTCATGAGGATGCCCGTATAACTTTGATTTAATATACCCCCATAAGAAAAAATCATTAGGGGCCAAGTCTGACGATCTTGGTGGCCATTGAATTACGTCTCTCGTAGATATAATTCTTTGGGGGAATATCATATTCAAATAGTCAATGACTATTCTTGAGTTATGGGCCGGACACCCATCGTGCTGGAACCAAACGTTGTCAAAATTGGGGTTAATGTTTGCCAATGCAGGAATAATTTGGTTTTGAAGAAGATCCAAATAAGTCTCCCCATTTAAATTTCCATCAATAAAGAATGAGTCCAATAATATAATTCCCATAAATACCAGCCCAAACATTCAATTTTTCGGGATATTGTGTCCTTGTATTTAACAGGTGATACTGATTTTCAATAGCCCAATACCGTAGAATTGATGGATTGTGCCTACTATGTAACGGAAACGTGGACTAATCGGTGAACACGATGTTATAAATAACATTGTCATCCGCATTTGCACGTTCCATTACCGTGTTACAAAATTCCATTCTACGGTACTGGTCTTCATCGAAAATTTCTTGATGGGCTTCGTATTTCAGTATCCTCGTTAATTCTAGGTGTCTTGTGGCATTTACAACCTAAAATGCATCCCGTTGACTTAAACTTTTCGACTACTGTCGATATTGTGTTCAAGGCAGGGATCGAACGATTTACATATTTGACTGAGAAAAGGTCCCTTATTGCACGAATGAATGTCCTTGAAGAGGCCATGATATCAAATCAATTTTTTCCTCAAGTGAGTACGTCATAATTACTAAGTTTTGAATTAAAAAAATCTATTTAAAATTACACGTATTACTACGAAGTTCACTCGTCTAAATGCCAAACACGTATGCGACGGTAAATGTGAAATCTAAGTCGTCGATCATCACGGCGTACGGCCGGACTCCCCACCTGAGCGGTGGCTAATTTTCCGAGAAGGACCGAACGGTGGAACCTATGTACAGTTTTAAAATGAAAGCACGGTATAGTATTATAGTGGAAGGTATCTAACCTTCTACTATACACCTTGTACTATATATTTCAATTATAGTATAATGTACGTTTGTGTTGTATATTATTATTTTATCGTATGATTCCTTTTTGATATGTGAGATTAAATTTGATTGTTAACAACTACTGTACACCTGCAGAGAAATATTCTGCTTTGCTGAATATCACCCTTGAACAAGTATTCAAATTTGATTGAAGAGTTTATGAAGTCATTGTATGTAAAGGCTTGAGTTCAGGGAAATGTATCATCACAAATTGCTACTGAAACTGTTAATACATTTATACCAAAATTATCTTACGTTAAGCTTCCAGAATATTCTTATCCAAAGGTAATGGAATTAAATTTTAATTTTTTACTTATAATAAAACAGATCAATTAATAAATAAAGCGAGTAACGACGAAATCAAGAACGCAGAAACTGAGTGGGAGGGTATCAAGAATAGTCTAGATTCCGCGGTTAGGGACGTTTTAGGACACGAGAAAAGGAAAGCTAGGAAGCCCTGGATAACGGACGAAATCTTAAACTTAATGCAAAAGAGACGAGGCTACAAAAATAGACGAGACGAGGAAGGACTGAAAACTTATAAGGCAATAAAGTGGGAAATCATTAGAAAATGTAGAGAAGCGAAAGAACAATGGATAGAGGATAAATGCAAAGAAGTAGAAGATAAGCTGCAAGTAGGTAAGACCGATGAGGCTTACAAAATAATTAAGAGGAACTTCAGGGATATAGAAACAATAAGTAGAAACGTTAGGAGTCAATCGGGGGACATACTGATCGGAAGAGAGGAGAAAGCGGATAGATGGAAGCAGTATTTAGAAAATGTATACAAGGGTCAGGAATTAGGAGAGATATTAGAGGAAGAATCTAGCATCGATAGGGAAAATGTAGGAAAACCTATATTGAGAGAGGAATTTGAAATAGCACTAAGGGGGCTAAAGAACAATAGAGCGTCGGGTGTAGATAAAATACAGGCGGAAATTTTGAAATGTGCGGGACAGAAAGTAGTAAATAGGATGTTTGAACTGGTAAAATACATATACGAAACGGGCGAGATGCCGGAGGATTATAAGAGGAACATTATCGTTACTATACCGAAAAAGAGAGATGCCGACAAATGCGAGAACTTTAGAACGATTAGCCTAACCTCCCATGCGTCAAAAATCTTAACCAGAATAGTGCAGAAGAGGATGGAAAATAGAGCGGAGAAAATACTAGGAGAAGACCAATTCGGGTTTAGACGAACTCACGAAGCTATTCTAGCGCTAAGAGTAATGTTAGAGAAAACAATAGAAAAAGGAAAGAACGTTTATATAGGATTTGTAGATTTAGAAAAAGCTTTTGATAACGTAAGTTGGGAAAAAATGTTCGAGATACTAAAGAGCGCGGGAATGAAGTATAGAGATATGAGAGTAGTACACAATCTATACAAAGAGCAAACTGCTGTTATAGAAGTAGAAGGGGAAAAAAGGGAAGTAGGTATTAGGAAAGGAGTAAGACAAGGATGTACGCTATCACCATTAATTTTTAATCTGCACATCGAAGAAACGATTAATGTGGTAAAAGATAGAGTGGATTTCGGGATTAAAGTACAGAGACAGAAACAAAAAATGCTGAGATTCGCGCATGATATAGCAGTATTAGCATCTAGTAAGGAGGAATTAGAATCAGCATTGAACGAAATGGAGGCAGTGTTAACAGAGGAATACGGAATGAGGGTGAATAAAAACAAAACTAAAGTGTTAGTGTGCAGAGGGCGCGAGAGCAGAGCAAAAACGAAAGTACAAATTAATAATGAAAGATTGGAGGAAGTTAAAGACTTCACTTATTTAGGAAGTAAAATAAATTGGGATGGAAGAAGCGACAAAGACATAAAACAAAGAATAGCGCAAGGTCGAGTAGCTTTTAACAAAAAGAAAGCACTTTTATGCTCGGGGGTAATAAACTTAGAAACAAGGAAGAGATTTTTGAAAACATATGTATGGAGCACGGCACTATACGGTTGCGAAACCTGGACGGCAGGGGAAGCAAGTCGGAAGAAATTAGAAGCTTTTGAGATGTGGTGTTACCGAAGAATGATGAAAATACGATGGACTGATAGGGTTAGAAGCGAAGAAGTATTGGAGAAAGTCGGCGAGAAAAGAAGTATGTGGAAAAACATAAAGAATAGAAGAGATAGAATGGTAGGCCACTTGCTGAGACATGGGGTAATAGTCCGCGATATTTTGGAGGCAGAAATAGAAGCGAAGAAAAGCAGAGGTAGGCCTAGATTAGACTACTGCTCGCATGATGATGACTTATAATAAAACTAATCTAGTTCGGGATGGCACAAGTCATCTAAACTGCACTCCACTTGATGTGGCTGTATACAAACCATTTAATACAGCTTTTGAAGGAGCAGTAGATATGTTTGAGAAGAATCATTCGGGAAGGAGAATCACACAATTTGATATATCACAACGAGTAAGAGTTGCATTTCAAAAGAATGCTACGCTACTGTTCAAGCAGCAACACACGGTTTTCGAAAATATGGGATTTTCCCATATAATAAAAATATTTTTACAGATATTGATTACGCTCCGGCCGAAGTTCATTATATCCCTCCTGAAAGTTCAGAAGATCAGGTTATTCAGAGAAATCAGAAGCTGACAGATTAAACAAATGAGATCATTACTGATTCTTCAGACAACGATAGATTTCTTTGATATTTGTCAAAAAATATATCGAAACTGCTAGGTCAATAGCTGACACTAATACCACAGACCATCCATTTTCTCAAGCTGGTCTTTCAGGGATATCCTCAGACAAAGTTTCGGATAATACACCAATCGTAAGATCACCGATTGATGTAGTAAAAAAAGAAAAGAAAGTGGTTACTTTTAAAACTGCCTCAGATTTGACACCTCAACAATCACCAACAAGAACAGGAGTATTAATATCACCAAAAGATATTTTGCCACTACCAAAGGCTACACAAGCAATCGGAACAGGCAGAAGAAGAAAATGCCAAAAATCTGAGATACTTACAAGTTCTCCATACAAGTTGACGATGGAAATAAAGGAAGAAATGAAAAAGCCAAAAAAGTGCATTATTTCCATTATCTCATAAAATAAAAATATTTCTACAAAAGCTAATAAAGAATACAGGGCAGGTCAATTAAATATGGATACAGATGTATTCTGTTTAGTTTGTACAGAGGAATATAGCCATCCTCTAACTGAAACTTGGATACGGTGTTCTATTTGTGAAGGATGGGCACACGAGCTATGTGCAGATCTCTCTGGAACGGACGATTTTTATCAGTGCGATATTTGTAGACTCAGACGATAAATTGTGTTAGTATGAATAAACGTTTTTTATGCAATAAGTACTATTTTTAATTACTTTTCCATTTTGCCCTGCTGTAAGGGGTAAAGTGGAAAAAAGTTTTTCCGGAATATTTAGTTTAAAGAAAAATATGTAACTATACCATAATATAAGTACTTTATAATAAGTAGCTAAGATTTTACAGAATATTTTCTGAAAATTTTATATTTCTAAAGCAACAATATATACCATTTGAAACAGAAATTGCTTAGGTTTTCCGCTTTGCCCGCTCTTCCCCTGTCTACAAACTTTCTTTAAATACATTTTTGTAAGGGAACCAACTAGAAATACAATATTTGTAAAAAAATGTATTTTGCTTTACCCCACTTAATTAATACAAATGCATGGCATCGACTAAAATCTATGAAAGTATTTTTGGCTTTCTGGTTTATTGTTTTAAGGGAAACAGTGTATAGTGATTATTTATTCCATATCATAAATTGAACTTGAATACGAAATTTATTTTAAGGAAAAAAAATTAATAAATTCATGCACGAAAGGGTTAATAAGCCAACCAAGTGGGCAGCTCTATTTATAATTATTATGGAAAGTAAATGGTATACTACGGTAAAATAAAAAAGATAAATAAAACAAAACTAAGTACATTAATCCATTAAAACTGTAACAACTTGGGACAACTCTAAGCGTTAAGGGAAGCACAAATCATAGCAGAAATACAAACCCAAACTTCTGGATGTGCATTTTCTATATCCCTTAGTATACATCACGTCTAGCTTATTGTTTAATTAAATACAATCTTCCCAATGCTTATGTTTGTAATAGTTGTGTTTGCAAAGAGTTCGAATGACAACTAAAAAAGTACCACCATCTCGAGAACCTACAGGAACTTTGAAAAATAGAACACATGGAAAGAATGATATTCATCGGCGATGAAAATTACTTCTAGCAGCTGGTCTATTTTTTTGGCTTTGCCCACCTCTGCCACCTTTCGTGTCTCCTCTACCCCTATTTTTAATAACAGTTTCTTCTTTCACCATATCAATAACTCCATCTGGAATCCTAAGACACTTAATAGTACTGCCTCTAATATACCATTCTAGCATTCTCCAAAATTGATGTCCATCTCCTCAGATACACAAATTACTTGTCGAAAATTAATATTCGTTCAATTATCAAAACTGATTAGATGGCCTACTAAGATCCCATGAAAATTCTCTGACTATGGTCTATCCCCTGACTATGTTCCCCTGAATGGTTATTTTTGTAAATTTCAGTTCCTTCTATTAAATTCTGGTTTATATCTTGTTAGCCTTTGATTTGAAAGTTGTAATGCTCGAGAAATTATGATTCCTTTTTAATTTTCAAATGTAGAATGTAATTTTTATGTTATCTGAAGGATCTATTATGTTCCAAGAATGTAACATTAATATTACGGTCGGTCTATCTGATATGTATTACTAATATATTACATACCGAATATACAATGCTTTCATTTCAAAACTATTCACCCTCCATCATTTCCTTTAGTAAGGAGAATTACCTCTGGGAAAAAAACACGTACTTATTGTCAAGAATAGGAAAATGTGTAAGATTCTCTGTATATGCATAGAATTAAGAGTAAGGCAACATTCGGAGGGAGAAGGATGCCCTTTTCGTGTGGCCAGATTTAACTCTGTGTACATTCATACATACTCGATATTCACTCTGCAAAGGTCTTAATTTGACTGTTTGACTGAGTAAACACCAGGCTAGTTACTGCGCACCTCGTGGGCGGTCCCATATCGCAGTTTTGAGACATGTTCAAGTTTAGATACTTCATCGACAAACACTTAACTAGTAGACAGTCATATCCAGATCAGACAGGTATATTTTTAATTGCATTTATGAATATCATTAGCCTTAGGTTTCTTTTGTGGAAATAAACCTGTAAATCACATCATGTACTAGAATGTCAACGATAATTGGTCGAATGGAATGTATTTAAAACACGCATTACCAATACTATATGACTCTATTTTAATGTTCATAACCTATATTTGGCTTTAAAAATTTTAAGTTCATTAAAATCTCATCATTTGTCAAGGTTACAACCAAGGGTCTTTCAATAGGGACGCTCGATTTTTAAATTTAAAGAAAACAAGTTGCGTGTAAGATATCCACTATTTTTTTTCTTAGAATATTTTATGGCATTAAGTATGGAATATAATGTCGTTCAAATGCCTGCCACGATTTTACTTGGTAATACGTATTCGGGAGGTTCCATTTTCGATGACTTTATCGCATAAATCTGGCTGAATTTCTGGATGGCGTTCATTATGTTGACTTTGAGGGCATCAATTGTTTGCGATTTATTCGCATATACCTACGATTTATGACAACCCTAAGGGAAGAAGTCTAAATGCGTTAAATTACGAGCACGATCTCGATGGCCACTTCACGCCACCACTGCGCGAGATAATCGTACCCTCAGAAGATCTCTCGTGCATAATGTTCATCGTGGCATGCGCTGTGTGGCACGTACCGCCGTCCTGTTGGAACCACATGTCGTCGGTATCCATATCATCGAGTTTAGGCCACAATAAATTCATTATCATCGATCTGTAGCGCTCGCCGTTGACAGTTATGACAATTCCAGTTTTGTTTTGGAAGAAATACGGACCGATGATTTCGTCAAACCAAAATCCGCATCAAATAGTGACTTTCTCGGGATGACCAAATGCTGGTGTATCTCGTGTGGATTGGTATCGTCGCAAATCCGACAATATTACTTGGTCACATATGCATTCATCCAAAAATGGGCTTCGGCGCGGAAGATGATTTTTTTGGCGAAATTTGAGTCAACTTCCAACTACTCCAGAGCCCAATCAACGAATACACGGCTGTCTATGTTATCGATGGTCGTTTATCTTAAGTTCCTGGGTCAGTTGGCTTTTATGAAGGTGCAGACCCGACGCAAAATTCGCCAAGTTTAAGTCGCAAAAAGGCCAAGTTCTTGTGAATGACGAGAAATTGACTGTTTCGGGTTTTCCCGTACACTCTCACGCACAGCAGCGATGTTTTGAGCAAATCTTGCGTTTCGGTGACTTTTAAAGGTGTTGGCTGATTATTTATCAAACCGGTGGACTCGAATTTGGCCACCAAATGTCGAATAGTCGACTCGGCGGGACGGTTGCGGCGATGATAGAAATCACCTAATGCGTGGAACGTTTCTAGAACGGAGCACTAACTTTGATAATAAAATGTGATGGTTTGCACATATTGTTGAATGTTATAACCTTCCAAAGTGATTTGCCATACACTACTGAATAATTCAAAATAAGTTTGACAGATGTTGCCTTAACAACATGGCCGCTATAACCTAACAAATCTCAAGGGTCCCTATTGAAAGATCCTTTAGTAAAATAAAATAGTAAAATATTTTAAAACTATGCTCTTTTCGAAGTTTGTATCATAATATAGAGTTGATTATTCAAAAGATTTCGGAATATTCTCGGAAAGATTCGGAAATTATCTAACAATTATTTGGCAACGCTTCACCAAATACTGATTAGCGAATTTTGATTTCCAGCTCTACAATGCACCGAGAATTTATGGTTTCAGCTGGATGGTGCCATGTGTCACGCTGCTAAGCAGAGTATTTCTCCTTTTAGAACTGTGTTTCCTCACAGAATAATTTCTCGAAATTGCGACCTGAACTGGCCTTCAATTTCACCTGACTTAACGGCGCCCGATTTATTTCTCTGGGGCTATCGAAAAGAAAGTCTATACAAAAATAAACCGCAGACACTTTTGGAAGTGGAAGACAAATTAGAAACTAAATTCGGGCAATACCAATAGAAACTTTGACATTAATAATGGAAAATGTAGTGGTTAGAGCAGAACTATGTGAAGAAAAAGAAGATGGTCACCTAGGAGACGTTATGTTTCAGAAATAAATCCCCAGGGAGTATGCTTTTTGTTATAGTTCGAAAAAATATTATATTGACCATATTAAATACAATATTTGAAAAATAATTGGGGTACCCACTTTTGGCCCACCTTGTATTATTGATAAAATTATGTAGTATAATGATCTGCATGATATTCCATCTTATCAAAAGCAGACAAATTAAATCTGGAAAGGAATACGTCATGGAAAATCCCCCTGTAAGGATGTTCACCTTCAAACGTACAGATTTGGTAAAACATCTTTGGACTTTATCTGTTCTGTCTTTATAAACTTGGTATATCGGATTCCAAACAACCCCCAAGAATATTGCAATTTAGATCTAATAAAACTATCATATAATAATCGAAGACTATGTTGGGTTTTAAATTCTTTAGAATTTCTAATAATAAAACTTAAACTAATGATTACCGAGGAAATATTTGCTTCCGTTTTAATTTACTTAAAAATTAAATCTGATTTGAGATAAATGCCGAGAACATCTAGTCTAGTTAGTCTAGTCTAAGTTCAGAATATATCGAGTTTGTTTAGAATTGTATTGTGCGATTTGTAATTAGAGGTAAGGGTTTCGTTTCTCCTGGCATATGGTCTGGTATGTACATTTCTTAAATTTAAAGATAAATTGTTCACATAACACGATCCATTGATATCGTTTAGTACCTTATGAAGCGTCAAGTAGTGTTCCTACTTACTTATTTGTGCAAAAAAAGTTATATCATCCACATACACTAAAAACTGAATATTCTGATTATGAATTATAGCATTAAAAAAAATTACGAGAAGGAGTGGCCCCAACATAGATCCTTGTGGAGTACCTGATATATATTTATGTTGTAACTGAAAACCGTAGTATCGTACCTACTGAACTATATTTTGCAGGTAAGGCTGGCGTAATAATAAGGGACTATTAGAAATACCGAAACAGTTCAATTACCACATTGGAATGGATTGATTTAACTTATTAAAGATTTTAGAAGAGTCCATATAAGGTGACATTTACTTAGTTTTTGTGGTCTAAATGTTTAGATATATATTGTGTAATACAAAGCAAATTTGTAACATTTGATTGCTGTTGCATGAAATCGTGCTGATTGACAAATATCATACTTGACATATGACCATACTGATGCGAAAGAATTTTAAAAGCCTTAGCAAAATGCAAATAATTGTAATTCACCCATCGCTTCGTATAATTTCAACCACCCTTCTTAAAGAACAGATACTACACGTGCCAGTTTCCGTGCCTTAGGAAACTGTGGCGTTTTAAATATGAAATTAAATATTGCAGTCAATGATTTCGCCGAAATATAATACGCATCTCAAATAAAAAATAAACAGTTTTAAAACCTTAAAACGGACTTTTCCGCACGTAGAACATCTCTATCTCGACATTGAGTGGACGAGAATAAATAAACCAACACATAAATGCAGAATATCTGTTTTATGCGACAGTTTAACTTTTTTCAAATAATCCACCCTCGTGCTTTCTCATGACCCATGAACAGGGTGGGGTGTATCATATCCACATTAAAATCAATAGATGTCGTCTGGTGGACATCCCTAATCAAAATCAGTCGAACCCCGATCGATCCGACACGATTTAATTGAGTGATCGCGCTAACAAAAACAATTCTCAAATAGTCCACCATTGTGCTTTCTCATGACCCATGAACTTGGTAGAGTGTGTTCTATCCACCTCAAAATCAAAAGGTGTCATCTGGGAAACGTCCCTAATCAGAATCAGTCAAAACCCGATCGATCCTACATGATTTAGTTGACTTGTCGTGTTAACAAAAAAAAATTCTCAAATAGTCCACCGTCGTGCTTTCTCATGACCCATGGATAGGGTGAGGTGTGTCCTATCCACCTCAAAATCAATTGGTGTCGTCTGAGAGACGTCTCCGATCAGAATTAGTCAAAACCCGATCGATCCGACACGATTTGATTTAGTTGAGTTATCGTGCAAACAAAAAAATTTCTCAAATAGACCCAATGGAGGGGGTGGTGTGTGCTATTCACCTCAAAATCAATAGGTGTCGTCCCCGATCAGAATCAGTCCAAACCCGATCGATCCGACACAATTTAATTGAGTTATCTTGCGAACAAGAATAAATGCTGACGAGAACGATGACACATACACAGCACAACATTTTTAAAAACCGTTTTTTTGGTTTTTAGGCCGAAAAACGAAAAATATACCCAAAAAAAAATTTTTGTTCACTTTTTCTTTACACGATTACATTACTTTTCTGCTTATAGTGGAGTGCGGAAAAGTATTATGGAATAAGATCAGGCGCCATCGTCATAACTGGTTTAATTTTTTTGATTACATAGATAACCTCTCTTTCATTAAATGAATTAATATGTAACAATAAATCACTTCCTTTATCAGAGGCATAATTTTAATTGCTACAATTTTTCTGACTAAAAGAGTTTGAATTTTGTTCTTAGATTATTGAAAAAATATTGCAAGTATTTAAGAAAACATCAAATATTGATTATAAATTACTCGTTCTTACAAATAACGTTGTGCTTCAACTAAGCAACTTGGTTACAAAAATAATTGTAATTGTAAAGAAAAACAGTTTGACTTGTAATAATTAAATCAACATTCTACAAATTCGATCCATTAGGTCTCGTTTTCTATATGTACATATATAGAAGTAAACTGTTAAAGCAAAATGCGCACTTCCCAAGGTTGTTAAAGATGGTTCAGTAAAAAGAGATTCATCTGGCTGGTGACTCATTTTTAATTAATTACGTCACTAATACAGGCTTGTCGCGTCGCGTTTCAAAGAATAAACCGGTACGAAATAATTTATCTTATTTTTTTCGCCAGGAAAATTGATTGATAATACGAAGAATTTTTAGTCTAATTAGATTTGTTCTTTCATAGAATAGATATTAATCGTTGCTATCGTTTTTCAAATCGCGTCAAATTCATATTGTTGTAATTTTTGTTAATTATTTATTACAATAGCAACACGCCATTCAATTTCAGGTTAGCATTGTATAACTGCTTTTACATTTTAAAGTATTTTCAAAAATGAACTTATAAATAAACAACGAATATATCTACTAAAGCCCGAACACATTATACGAGTACAGTGAGTTATAAAAGTATTGTAAATTTGATACTTAACATTGTATTATTGTTGTTCAATAAGTTTTTTTAACATGCCAAAAAATGTATTTAAAATATTATTACTTGAGAACTGATGTTAGAGAGATTACGCGTTAACTTTTTAAGCTGTAGTTCTAAAAGGTTTGACGTCATAGATATTTTGATTTAATGTAAAAATCTATTTTTGATTGCGCAATTTGAAATAAATCTTTTTTTTACGTATATCAAAGAAAAATAAGAATAAACGATGCGCTCTTTTGGGTGAATAAAACTCTTTTATTAAAAAAATATTTACATTCCCTAGTTTTTATTTAAATTTACAATATAGGGAAAGTTTTGTATGAAAAATAACGTCGTCAAGGTATCTTCCTTCACGCTGCTGTATGTCATCAAGGTGCGATATAAAATTTGCAATAACTCGCCCACATAATTTTGGTCCAATTCTTTGAATTTTCTCGCATATGCTGACTGTTAACCTAAGGAAAAGTTTAGGAGCATCATCGTATACCTTAGATCTTAAATAACACCACAAGAAAAAATCTATCGGCCGTAAATCGGGACTTCTGGGCGGCCAATTAATGTACCCCTGCTTAGAGATAAATTTTTCCAGGGAACATTACTCTAACGGCTTCCATTGATAATTTCGAAGCATGGGCTGTAGCCCTATCTTGTTAAAACCACGTGTCCTCATTAAATCCAGCAAAATTTTTAGTTCCATAGCCAAAAAATTGTCTAGCTTATCTCTATATCGAAGAGAAGTAACGGTGAATGCAATACAGTTTGCATTTTCATAAAAATAAGGGCCAATTATGCCCAGATGCATTCATTGCCGCCCATACCGTTAACTCGGGAGAATGTAGGGAATTTTCTCAAGAGCTTGTTGGTTTTCTGTTAATGGCAGTACCGTAGCAACCCACGATTTGATAAATTTTGCTGAAGGAGGAAGAAAAGTTTCTGACACACATGGTACGTTGCTCACCGGTGAAACGATGCATTGCAACTGAATTTCCAATACGTAGTGGCAACACAGGCGCGAGCACATTTACCACTACCACTTTAAGTGATGTTCAAACAACAAACAAGGAAAACATTTCAGTGCATCTTGTATTTTGATAAACATTAAGCACATTCATGTCACGAAATAAAAAACTTTACATTTCAATTTGACTATTACTAGGAAATGAATGGTCTCATTCGGAAACATAAAACAGAATACCGCCCCGGACCACCGTGCAAATGATATTGTTGTAGACACTGTGTGTAAAAAATAGGACAGGTCACTCGTTCATGGTGTCGACATGGAGCAAAGTGCTGCACTTTCGTTAGCTCCACGTCGGGCAATTGAGGGCTCTTCGTATTCACACTTGGTTTTATTAACTTTTTATTTTTTTGTATTAACTTGTATTAACTTAAAGATTGGTAATAAATTTTGCCATTAACTAAACTTTCCCTAGCCTTATTCTCTTCAATTATAAAGTCGATTACTTTCAGAAAACACGGGAATATATTGCCGATATGTAAGTTTTATACATCTGTAATCTTCGGTGAAATGGAACTAGAAAAATAACCCGTTGAACAAAAGATCACGAATATTTTATTACAGAATATTCCCGAAGTTTATTTACCCAGCAAGGTACTTAAAAGTAAACATAACAATTTTTTATAAACGTAATTTATAAAAAATACGTAAACCAATCCAAATTTAAACCCGAAAATCTCAGCAGTCCTATTATCATGTTTTGCCAAATATTTGCCAGAGATTAATCTAGTGAAATGTTTGTGTTTATGAAACTCTTACTATAAAATATTTGAATGGCGTGAATAAGGTTATCAGCGGTTTTTATTTATCTGACATTTGACTTTTGTTCACTTTTTCATAGGATTTTTCCTCTTGATACGTCTACAACTTTTATTGCAGGAACTACGCATATACAGGATGTATTCTAATGCGTTACAACATCCACAAATATCTTGAAGAAAATATATCTAAGATCAAAAAAATAATTGCCTACACGAGTATACTGGCTGAACTGTGTTATAGTTTTGAAATATTTGGTACACGAAAAGACATTTTTTATTGAAGTTTCACCAAGATGTCGATTTTACATGACCAAAGCTGCCCATGTTAGAGACATAATTGGTACATAAATTCACAAAAACCTTTTTTTTTTAGTTTGTTTATAGTGTTGTTAGTTCTTTTATATAAATATCTTTATATACATAAAATGATTTAGATAGAGAGACTAAAAGATCCGTCGAAAATACTGATCACCTTACTACACTAACTCGCGACCTAGTTGTCTTCAAAATGGGTATTTAACAAATTCGGGGGGGATTCTAGTGTTATGAGTAGAGCCGCTCATTTCTTCAGCGTACCAGTGGCGTTACCCTGATAGCTTCATTATAATACAAATAAAATGTTAAGTAATAAGTAATGTTAAGTAATAAATAATAATAAGAACCTGATTATACATTATAATGTATATAACACTGTAGAACTTATAGTCCAAAATAGCGTTATTAGCTGGATTAACTCGATTAAACACCGGCAACATTAGATACCTATGTTTCTATAATTATTTCAGTGAGCGATGTTAGCCGTGGTGGAAGTGTTCTTATATGAAGATAATGACCGATTGACCTCTAATTATGTAATATTGGTATAAATAAAATAATAATTGCAATGATGTAACGGATTTGTCGACACAGAAACACTATAGATTTGTTTTAATCTGGCAAAATCTGTGATTTTCTTTTTTAAACAACATAAAATTTTACTACAACACTTTTAGTTTTTGCGTCATTTGAACCATGTACCTACATGTGTAGAGCATCACTATATGCAGTAAATTATACTAACAACACGAAAAGATTTTGTAATCTCTGTCTCATAATGTCTCATACAGACTTTATTTTGTGGAAATGTTCAAAATGATAAAATGCTGCCTGTAACTACGTTCCTCAACAAGTAAGAATCGGCTGTAGTGGTTCAGAAATGACAGGACACTGTCTGTGAAATTCTCGAATACGTTTAGGAGATTTAAGAATCACCGGTTTTATAGATGCTACTAATCTATTTACGTTTGGATAATATCTTCGAATTTTTCCACCCACAAGATGTAATATATGAAGTTCTTATATGTCCTATATGTATAATATGTAAGAAGTTACCATACTCCTCTTGCACTTCACGGAAAGGATTGAGCATAACGTTAATTTCTTCAAGAGGCTGAAGAAGTGTCTAAGGATACTGAAAAGCTACAACCTACATTTTTTTAAGAAAAAAGTCTTTCCTTTAATCGCATTTTACCCAGTTTATTTTTAGTTGCCCACAAAATGTTTTAGCTTAAGCAGTACAATGTTACTCTGGGAAACATTTGCAGGAAATATGTTGAGCAAAATTTCCTTTCATAGAATTAGATAATTTTGTATTAGACAGGGCGAGAGAGGCTCACCTGCATTGAGATGGTCATGTTGTGAGACGCTAGGATGATCACATGACTAAACAAGTGCTTTCCATAGACGATGGAAAGCGAGGCCATGACCGACCCCCAGTAACCTGAACGCAAACTATAAATAATGACCTGAAAATCAGAAATGCAACAACTGAGACAACCCACAGACGTATTATGTGGTGCATCAGTACTAGGAGAGGCGACCTGAAAATGGGATAAAAGCTAGTAAGAAGAAGAAGAGAATTAGACAATTTTGTGGATCACTAGGATGTTTAATGAATTGAGCAGTTTGCGGTTTATTCCGAGCATTGCAAAAATAATCAAAAGACTGCTCAGGACCGAGAACGGAATGAGACTAAATGATAAAAGCAAAATTACGAGCACACAAGCACCCAACACTGCATTTTGTCCAACATTGGCCCAGAAGGCTATTTGTTCAAACATGATTTTCGGGCGCAGTCGGATATACTTATTTCGTATTTGTATCACAAATTACGTAATGTAAACCCCTGTGAAGCCTGTAATTTGAACCTCGAAATATTTTTGTAATGCGCCAAAATGTGCCCAAAAAGATACTAGATATCAAGTGTTACAATATAAACAGCATTTTTTTATTTGAATTATATTTTCTTCGGTTCAAATAGACCTCATTAGGAGCAGAAATGAGACAACAACATTATCAAAAAAGGAATCTCACATGAAAAATTAAACTAGGAAGATATAATTTCATGCAAACTCTAATGTCCATTAGTCGATTTTAGGTGCATTTGCTTCAAACGCCGAGTTATTATTTCATATTTTTGAAATAACCTCGCATTTTCTTGTACCCAACAGCTTATAAAACGATGCTATATGAGCTCGATGGCTTGACAAAAAGAAACTTTTAATTTTCATCCATATCCGGGGTTTTGGTTCATTTGTCCGACTGTGTTGCGGCGCCACTGATAAGGCATCCAAATGGGCAGCTCTATACATAACGTATTGATAAGGCATACTCCATAAATCCTGCAGTATTTCAAAATAAAGTGTTCCGACTAATATGTTCTTAAATAAATAAAAAAAAAAAACATAAAGGAAACCAAAATCTCAGCTGTAGCTTATGCACAAACTAGATTCCTTACAATCTTTTTGGTTTAATGTTTCTTACAAAATGGAAACTATAGAGGCTTACTCTTTTAAAGTTTTTCTTTTACTTAAGAACGAACAATCAAATATAAAATGACGGAGTACCTGACAATGTCCACATCACTTCTTAACTGTTATGCAAAATATCATTTACTATTTTAACACGGAACGAACCAAAAGACCTTAAATTACTTACATTATTTCTATATCGCCATATTCCGTAATACAGTACCTTTACACTGATAAAAATCTGGGCCAATTTACCTGTGTTACAACGCAGTATGTAAACATACATATTTATAATTATATGAAATTATTATTATTTATTATAATAAATTTCCATTAAATAATATACTAGCAGACCTTGATCTAAAACAATAATGGACCGTTTTATAAAATATGCACCTTGTTCAACTGTAGCAAATAGTATACAAGTCTTACAATGAATATTTTTCTTGGTGTACATACTTCTATTATAATATTAAGCAGCATTGTCACATGGTGGATGAGGTCGATAAAGATTTGCAGTATCATGTTGTTTCATCAAAACTTGTTCGCCGTAATGGAAATATTATCTTATATAAAGAGAACGACCGTTCGACATCTAGTGATGTAATATGTGCATAGACAGTCGACAGTTGACTAGACAGGTTTGCAAGAGAACACGTAAATTGAACCATTGACGACAGGAAGCGAGTTTTATTTTCAGGCGAAACAAGAGTAAATCTTAATTCATCAGATGGACGTCAACGAGTCTGACGGGGACCAGTAGAGAGGTTTGCTGCCTACAATGTATCTCGAGGATCCCATTGTTTGGTGGATCAATAATGTTCTGAGGAGAAATTTGTTTCAATGGTCGCACGGAATTGATTGTTATATGGGGGAGATCCATAAATGCACATTTCTACAGCTCATCAACCATAGGAGAAAGTCTGAAAACTGCGATATCGGACTTCCCACGGGGTAAGCAGTAAATAGCCTGATCTTTACCCAGTCGTATTAAGACCTTTACAGAGTGAATATCGATGAACATATATGTACACAGAGTTCGATCTGGCCGCGCATAAAGTGCATCCTTTTCCCTCCAAATGCTGTCTCACTCTTTCTTCTACGCATACCTAGAGAATCTCATACTTTTTCCTATTCTTGATTAGCAGTACGTAGAAACCACCGTAAAAACATATGACGCCATTTGCCCCGTATATCGGGGACAATTTAATTTTTATGCAGTAAAACAGTTGGACTCAAGCTCCTAGAGAGGTACTGGACTACCTTCGATTTTTTTAAAAGGGACCCCGCCACTGGTAGGATTCGACATTCGTTCCGGATGGAATCCGAACGACATACAGCTGTTTCGAACTAATTAGTTCTCATCAGTGCCGTACACGGTATGCCGACAAATGTCGAAAAAAATCCGTGGGGGTGGGGTTTTCATCTAAATCGATAAGATCTAGATCTGTAACTTACAAGTCGGGAATCGAGAAATACCTTCCATTTGTGAATATTCAACTATGGACTAGCCAGTAGCCACCAAGAAGACTTTCAATTAACTGATATTGATTTTGAATTCCTTACAAATACACAAGTTCTTTAGCACGTCTCCAGATGTGGAAAGCAAGTGATGTCAGATCTGAGGGCCGAAGGGGCCATGAAATAAGACCACATCTACCAACCCACAAATACAATAAGACATTATCTAGGAGCTCCCTGCCCTGGTATCACCAATCTTCTCATGTTATTTAAAATGTTTATTGCATGTGGCATACGGTTAAAAATTATATAATGAGAATAGTTTTTGAAAGCATTTAAACATCATCGCTTTTCGTTTTTTTTTTGCAAAGACAAGGAAAAGTTGAACTTTACGATTCTTTCTGCTAATTCTGGGGACTTTGTGAGCTCATGATTATTGCTTTCTTTATTATCTGCATCCCATATAATTTTGTTAAATCAAAGATATATATCAAAAAATAATAATTATTTTGAGTTATTACAATCTTAAAAAAAATAGCTATGCAAATAGTTATGATGTTAAAAGGCTGATTTTAGAGCAATTTTCAAAGACCATAGAAAATTATATCTGAAAATCCAACATTGGAACAAGCTAAGGATATATTTGAGCAAAATATCATCCCCTACAAAAATAAACAGTTTTAAAACCTCAAAATGGACTTTTCAGCACGTAGAACATCTCTACCTCGAAATTGAGTGGCCGAGAAAAAATGAACCAACTGATAAATGCAGAATATGTGTTTTATGCGACAAGTTTTACTTTTTTCAAATAGTCCACCATCGTGCTTTCTCTTGACCCATGGACAGGGTGGGATGTGTTCTATCCACCTCAAAATTAATAGGTGTCGTCTGGGAGACGTCCCCAATCAGAATCAGTCAAAACCCGATCGATCCAACACGATTTAGTTGAGTTATCGTGCTAACAAGAATACACGCCTTTGGTTTTTAGCCGAAAAACGAAAAATAAACCCAAAAAAAAATTTGGTTTTTCAGTTTTTCTTTACACGATTACATTACATTTCCGCATATAGTGGAGTGCGGAAAAGTAAAAATGATGTACAACAACCATCGTGTTCATACGCCAATATAGTCAACAGTAAATCTATGGTTGTTACGAGTATTATTAATTATTAAGCCCAAGAATTTAAGCCCAAGAATAGTGAACAGCCAAATAAGCCCAAACAGCCTATTTAAAAGTCTGCTGAGTGAAACAAGTTAAAAATGGAGGCATTTTAATCAGTTGTGATGATTCTGAAAGTGTCAACAAGTCGCTGCTGAAATATTATCTTCTCGATATAACATTTTTGAGGTCCAAAAGTTTCTACATAAAGTTAGACTTGGTTTTATGGAAAAGGACACTTTTGATGCTATTGAAAAATGGTTAAGAGATCAAAATGTTTACGTCTAACCATTAACGCATTAAAGTCTTAAAAATATGAGCAACAGAAAAGAATTTCACCATTTATCAAGCAGTGGTGGAATTGGCATTGGATGGAAAACGGATTATAATTTATCGAATGAATCTCCTGGAAGTATTGACATACCTCATCTGTCACTTCCTTATATAAAAGAGGAAAACATTATCAAAGTACTAAAAAAATTTGAATCCAAAATGACAACTAGTTCAGATGAAATTTCGTCATTTATTTTGAAAGACTGTGTGCATATACCTTGGCACAAACATCTACAAACCCAAAGATTTCAGATACTAAGTTTTACAAGATGTCGTAAGGAGGCCAACCATATCAAGTGCTTAATCAGTGCCCGTCGACGGCACATAGTCGGGGGAATAGCTTTTGTGGATTAATTTATTTTATCCTTAATGTTTAAGGACCTACAGATGGTTGGAATATATATATATATATATATATATATATATATATATATATATATATATATATATATATATATATAAGCCTCCTTACGACACCTTGGCTAAACCTTTAGCAGTATTATTGCAGTTAGCTCTGAATATACAATGTTTTCTTAAGGTCTGGAAAACATGTAAGATATGTCCAGTATTCAAGATAGGTGACAGAAATACAATTGAAAACTATAGACCTATTATGACATTATATAATTTTAGCAGAATCTTCGAAATTATGATATAAGATGTAATATTCTGTCACACAAGGTCTCAAATTACCTATCTTCATCAGGACTTTGTTAAGGGTAGATCTAATACAACAAATTTGTATCTGTGTTACACAATTTGTTGTTTGCGCATTGGATGAAGCTTCCCAAGTAGATGCCATTTACCCCGATTTCTCTAAAGCTTCTAACTGGCTAGACCATGGTATTTTACTCAAATAGCTATACAACTTCGAATTGTCAGACAGTTTTATTATTTCTATAAAATCATATTTAGAGAATAGAAGACTAACGGTTCAGTATCATGGTTTTAGTTCTATCGAAATACTTGCAATATCGAGTGTTCTGCAAGGAACTATTTTGGGACCCCCTCTATTTATTGTATTTATAAATGATATCAGCCAGGGTATAATGTTGAAAATTTTGTTGTATGTGGATGGCTGTCAACTATTTCGTCAGATGACATGCGTGCGGGACTGCATTTTGCTTCAAAATGATATTAACATTTTAAATACATGGTGTGAGACTAGTCTGTTACCACTCAATATCAGTATGTGTAATTTAATATTTTTGGCTCGTACAGAGTTTATTACTATTACTTTTGATTAAAATATTAATAACATTAATGTAAATAAAATTAGTGAATTTAGAGACTTAGAAGTGATTTTTGATTGTAGACTGACTTTTATTAATCATGTGAGTAATGTAAGCTTAAACGGTTACAAAATGATTACCACAAACTTTGAACTACCTTAGGGATTTACTCGAATCAAATAATTTTAGTCCAGATATAGTAAAACAATACATTGAAGAGTTTTAATCATCTCCAGATGATGCCAACTTTGTTGGCGAAATGCGCATCGAGTGTAGTGTATAGTGTTTTGGTGTTTTGTGGAAAACTATGTCAGTGTTTTGATTGGATTCAATATAAAGAATGGTTTACAATACTCAATACGTTTAAACAACCATTTGACGTTTTTGTGAGATATAGGCTAGAATATGGATCTGTTTATGGAATCCAGGTTATAATGTTCATATAGATAATCTCAAGAGCAATAACAATTTTTAAAATACGTAAGTTTTCGTTGTGATGAAGTGTATCCAGTTGAGGTATTCCGCACGAAAGTTTATTGAACAGACTTAAAGTTCAAATGTTATCAAATGTACTTGTATAAATCATAAACTAATTGTATTGACTGTCCACACTTGTTCCTTCATGTTCCTAGACTGCTAGTACGTAACATCATTGTTCTTTATCTCGCAACTCCTAAAATTGATGTACTTTTATTTTCACCAATATATAAAATTTATATAGATTTTCAAACGATAACAAATAGGGTAGATACTTGCACTTCTAGTCGTACTGTGAACAGACGTAGTCATATATTATGAGTATGTCTTGAGCTAGCGTAGCAAGCATACGTGATTTCGTTTAATTACCTACAAATATTTCAATTATATTTTCATATTCCTGCGTATACAGCGTATGAGAAATCCCAGCATGATTTTAACTAAGGCGCAAGAAACCGATGTTAGAAAAATATGGCAAGAAATAATCAAGGACTGTCTTATCGATAAGGAATTAATGGAAACCTTTGCTTTACAAATATTGGCTACGGTTGTAAGAAATCTATGGGATGAGTTCGACAAAGTGAACAAACAATTAGATACTTTAAAAAATAAAATAAATAGCATAGAGAAGGAAAATAAAACCTGTGTACAGAAAATAGCCAATTAAAATCCAAAGTAAATGATTTGGAACAATAAATAACAAAAATTTTACCGGTTGAAGCAGAAAACAATCAGTTTGAGGAAATTTAGCAGGAAATGCATAAGCGAGAAAAAAGAAAACGCAACGTTATTATCTTTGGTATCAGTGAGGAACTTAACTTAGAGAGCCAAACACGAACACAAAATGAAGAACAAGTGGTAACTGACATATTTAATTCATTGTCTATTTCCGAAAATGGAAATATCATAGCAGTCCGCATAGGGACGCCTAACCCGACTAAAGAGGCTCTACGTCCACTTAAAGTTAAGGTTAGTGATGAGTCCTCTGTCCATGACATTATCCATAAGGCAAAAAATTAAAAAACTCAAAGAACTATGAAAACATCAGTATCTCATTGGAACGCACTCCCAGATAAATCAATCCTTATCGGACAATTAAGAGGCAACTTAACGAACTGGCAGCTGGGAAAACCAACTTAGAAATTAAATACATACGTGGTGTTCCAAAAATTATCGCTTTAAACTAAAACAGCGACAACAGAATTCACATGTTACATTACCAAAACGTCCGTAGATTAAGGACTACAGTGAACGAATTGTATTTATCTGTTAGTACAAACGTGTTCGACATTATTGGCTTAACTGAGACCTGGTTGACAAGCGAAATTTCAAATTCGGAATATTTTTCTACTGTGTTTAGATGCCTATACGGTAATTAGAAATTATTGTTGCTTCTAAATTAATTTTTGTAGCTAATAATAATTGAATCTATACATTAATTTTTCATGTTACTATTATTAACATTTTTTCATCCATTTATATATTTATGTATCCATTTTTACTTAATCAATTATTACTAAATTTATTATATTGTGCTTTTTACACTAATAATTTTTCTTGCTCTTTTCTTTATTGTCTGTACATCTGCTGTTTTGCATGTTTAATGTGTATGTTTATATTTGTCCTATAATTGGAGTTTATCTGTTGGGCAATAAATAAGAAAATAAATAAATAAATATTTAAATAAATGTTCAGTGTTTCAAATATAATTTTGTTTTAGATATTGCCTTTATGTATATATAGTTTTTCCCATTCTATAATAGGCCTTGACTGTTGAATGGTGTATTAATAAATAAATAAGTAAATAAATAAATGGCTCTACCTAACCATCATTCTTGTTTATCAAACGATCTATCTAACACCCTGTATACCCACATATACTATACAATACATCGATGTACCTAATTCGGTATTGCCAGTGGGATAAAGTGCCGAATTTCAGTAATATTAATATATAAGATTTACATCGATTTCCGATATGCGATTTTAGTTTAAATGCAGGTTACATAATTATTGTACTATCGCAACTTTTGCTAACTATTAAATAGATAATCCACTACCATATATGACACACATCAGGCAAACACCTTGTGTATACATAATACTCTCTTATTTTCTTTTAATTTTCGGTCACCACTTAACGAATTAATGTAAGTGACCGTCCAAAATTAAGGAAGCCACCTAATGACGCCATAAAACCATTTTATTATCCACTGGCGCCATGATGAGGAAATAATAAATCTAAAATACTTGATTTAGATACATATCTCGTGTTATTTCTATAAACCTATTTCTAAAATCAATATTTTCAGCAATTTATCCAAATATAGACGTCCCACCTTTGAACTTTCCATCCACAATCGTATTTATAATATTGAATTAGGTCTTTGTATTCCTCGTCTTATATAAATTTTATCCAGAAGAGCGGAAGATATGCCAGTAGTCGGCGAACGACAAAAGCCGCAAAACCGTATTCCATTCGGCGTTTTAATTTTCCCGCTCGCGTTACCTCAACCAGGTGTTTTAGGATCAAGTTACCTTAGCAGAACAAGATTCTCAGTTGTTTCGTGACCTTTCACTAAGATATCTAGATTTATTATAACAATTTCTTGAAAGAATGAACATTACGACAAGTTAAAACTATAACGAAGTAAACAGGAAATCGAATAAGTTGTTACTTTTACTGGTAAAAAAAATTACAACAGAGGAAATAAAATGTGAGTATCAGTAATTAATTATTATTTATGTATCTGTTTAAGTTATTGTTTTTTGTACCGAACAAACACAATTATTTAATATATAGTTTTAATTGATTGATACTGGTGCGGTTATAATGGGGCTTATTTAAGTGATTTTTAATTTACACTTTGCTATAATTCAAGTACATATGCTCGGTTCGAATTAGCTATTTTTTTTTATTAAGGCACATCGATATAAATTCGCAAATTCAATAAATAAAAATTTATAAATAAATGAAGGACAACTAGTTTATAGAGATGACAAAATTTGCATTATATTATTAAAGCGTTGATTACATCTATTTTATTTTAGATAATGACTTGAAATTTATTAAATCTAATGCGGAGCTATGCAAATGACTAGTTTCTATGTACTTTTGTCATTCTTACAATGCTATTTTAAACGAGAACTCCATTTTAGTTTTATGAAAAAAAAGTAGCTGTATATTACCTGTAGAACTAGTTGAGAGATATAAAAATAACGTCAGTTCAAGATATAGTCAGTAGTATTACATCTTAGTTACGTGCTTCGTTTGTTTCCATTTTAAATTTTAACTTTAAATTTAAAATAAAGATTAATAATCTATTTATAAAACTGGAAATATTGAACAGTTTTCTTACATATGTATATTGAACCATTTTTGTTGACGTCTACTTTCTTCTACATTGAAGGTAGACCGTGTTAATATACAAAAGATATATTTCTTAAATAATTTATTGAAATTCTTAGTAATAATCAATTTTTTAACAATTAGCATACACGAATAATTTATAACTAAAACTTTGTTTCACAGCAATTTATGTTCAACAGCTTTTTGATTTGTTTAAAAATGCCTTTGCTCCTGTTTAAATAACACTCGCTGTTCTCTCAGTGTATAGGAAATAAAACTGATGAAATAATAGAAATAGTTAGTTTTCTAACTTATGTGTATATAAAATTTTTTTCAAGTTGACAACTTGACACAAACAACACGTAAGAATGTACTTTCAAAGTATTTGTAAAATATAAATATTATTGCAAAATTTTATAGATATACGATTACAGGTCGATATAGGAAAATATGATTTGTAACATGAATTGGTAACCTAATTGAACTAATACAAATAAATTGTAGTATAGAATAACTAATTTGGAATTAAGGCAAACATATGATACGTTAGTAAAATGTTTCTAATTATCGAAACACGAGATTTTAAGTCAGTTTTTCTCTGAAAAACTATATTTATTTCCCAAAACTATAAACTTTATTTCATATTTATTTTCCCAAGTTTAATCTGATCATAAAACTATTTAATACAGCACCTCCAGAAACACTTTCACAAGAATTGTCTTCTTATTTTAACGTATTAAGTAAAATTTTAAATTAATGCTGAAACAAGATGTACGTATGTTATTTTATTATATGTATAAACATTTCTTATTGCTCAGATGCTAATGGTAATAAATAATAACAGATTTTAGTTACACGACAGAAAGTTACTAACCTATCTTTAGAAAAATAAATATGATGAAATTGTACATACACCATATAAGTATCTTAAAAATATTTTCCTATTATAATAGTTCCATATCATACGGTAAAAAATCAAAATAATATTTCGTATGTGTAATGGAATCTCAGTCCTTTATTTTGATCGATATCTTGATGTACTGTGTTAGTAAACACAGTAGCTTAGTAATATAGCTATCAAGTCTATTTTGATTTATTGTAGTTACTATTTTTCAGAATTTACCCTATATTGTGTTTACCATTGTAATGGTAAGTCATAGGGGAGATATGTGTAAGATCTTTCTTTAATAATTTCTTTTATTAATCTAATTAGATCAATAAAAGTTCTCCACATTCTAATATATTCATTTTGTAAAACAATGACTATAGTCTCTTGAATTTCTTCAAGAATTGTACTAATTGCTTACATAATGAAATGTAACGCAATTAAAATAAGGACTTAAATATAACTACAGATATAATTTCGATTCTGAATAACCTTTTTTCAAAAACACTAAATCCTCATCATCATGAGGTCATCAGTCCTAAGACTGGTTGGACGCTAACCTCCAGCTTCTCCTATCATGTGTTAACCTACGCATTTCGCTAATTGTGCTACAACCTACATCCCTTACTATTTGCGAGCAGTAGTCTAATCTAGGCCTACCCCTGCCTTTCTTCACTCCTATTTCTGCCTCCAAAATATCGCGGACTATTCCCCTATGTCTCAGCAAGTGGCCTACCATTTTATCTCTTCTCTTCTTTATGTTTTTCCACATACTTCTTTTCTCGCCGACTTTCTCTAATACTTCTTCGTTTCTAACCCTATCAGTCCACGGTATTTTCATCATTCTTCGGTAACACCACATCTCAAAAGCTTCTAATTTCTTCCTACTTGCTTCCCCTACCGTCCAGGTTTCGTAACCGTATAGTGCCGTGCTCCATACATACGTTTTCAAAAATCTCTTTCTTGTTTCTAAGTTTATTACCCCCGAGCATAAAAGTGCTTTCTTTTTGTTAAAAGCTACTCGACCCTGCGCTATTCTTTGTTTTATCTTTATCGCTTCTTCCATCCCAATTTATTTTATTTCCTAAATAAGTGAAGTCTTTAAATTCCTCCAATCTTTCATTATTAATTTGTACTTTCGTTTTTGCTCTACTCTCGCGCCCTCTGCACACTAACACTTTAGTTTTGTTTTTATTCACCCTCATTCCGTATTCCTCCGTCAACACTGCCTCCATTTCGTTCAACGCTGATTTCAATTCCTCTTTACTAGATGCTAATACTGCTATATCATCCGCGAATCTCAGCATTTTTAGTTTCTGTCCCTGTACTTTAATCTCGAAATCCACTCTATCTTATTACTAAATCCTAATAAAGTAATGAAATAAAAGCTATATAGCTATATATCTGAAGATGTGAATTTTATAGTAAAGATGTCAATTTTATAGTATATATTTATTTAATTATTTGTTGTCCAACAGATAAACTCCAATTATAGGACAAATATAAACATACAAATTAAACATATAAAACTATAGTATGTCTAGACAAGAAAGAAAAGAGCAAAAAAAAATTACAAGTGTAAAAAGCACAATATACCTAATAAATTTAGTAATAATTGATCAAGCAAAAATGGATACATAAATATATAAATGGATGAAAAAATTATAATAATAACATGAAAAATTAATGTATAGATTCAATTATTATTAGCTACAAAAATTAATTTAGAAATAACAATAATTTCTAATTACACTATAGGCATATAAACACAGTAAAGAAATACTCAGAATTTGAAATTTTGCTTGTCAACCAGATCTAAGTTAAGCCAATAATGCCGAACTCGTTTGTACTAACAGATGAATGAAATTTGTTCACTTTTGTCCTTAATCCACGGACGTTTTGGTAATGTAACAAGTGAATTCTGTTTTCGCTGTTTTAGTTTAAAGCGATAATTTTTGGAACACCACGTATGTATTTAATTTTTAAGTTGGTTTCACCAGCTGCCCGTTCGTTAGATTGCCTCTTAATTGTCCGGTAAGGATTGATTTGCCTGGGAGTGCGGTCCAATGAGATACTGATGTTTTTATAGTTCCTTGAGTTTTTTAAATATTTTGCCTTATGGATAATGTCATGGACAATATACTCATCGCTAACCGTAACTTTAAGTGGACGTCAACCCTCTTTAGTCGGATTAGACTTCCCTATGTGGATTGCTTTGATATTTGCATTTTCGGAAATAGACAATGAATTAAATATGTCAGTTACCAGTTGTTCTTCATTTTCTGTTCGTATTTGTCTCCCTAAGTTAGATTCCTCACTGATGCCAAGGATAATGACGTTGCGTTTTCTTTTTTCTCGCTCATGCATTTCCTGCAAAATTTCCTCAAACTGATTGTTTTCTGCTTCAACCGGTAAAATATTTGTTATTTGCTGTTCCAGATCATTTAGCTTGGATTTAATTGGCTATTTTCTGTACACAGGCTTTTATTTTCCTTCTCTATGTTAGTTATTTTATTTTTTAAAGTATCTAATTGTTTATTCACTTTGTCGAACTTATCCCGTAGACTTTTTACAACCGTAGCAGATATTTGTAAAGCAAAGGTTTCTTGCGCTTTAGTTCAAACCATGCTGGGATTTCTTATACGCTGTATACGCAGGAATATGAAAATATAATTGAAATATTTGTAGGTGAATAAACGAAATCACGTGCGCTTGCTACGCTAGCTTAAGACATGTATGTAGATATGTAGATATCTAGATGTATTTCTATAAGTCTATCACAGGAAATATTTTTCTCTAGAAATAGCGTTGAAGAATAAAAATATTATTTGTCCCATGACCCATTTTTTATGAACACATGCATTTATAACCGCTTATGTTTTAAATGGGGCGTCCTGTATATGCCCTTCATATACGTAGACATTTTTATAACAATAATGAATTATTTAATTAATTTAATATATTATTTAATATTATATACTTCTTCACTAATGCCACGTGCACTTATAACCTAAAAATTTTTACAAACGTCCCTACCCCTACAACGGCGTAGGAAGATAAGTTTACTTAACAACATGATTTCGTGAAGTAATGAGATTAATGTGGGATGTATGACGTCATGGATATTTTGTTTTAAGGCAACCCCCTTTTTTACTGCGGAATGTGAAAGAGTACATTTTTTTATAATTGATTTCACATAAATTGATATTTAAAAATTGCAATAATTATTTAAATAATCGACTAAATAAAATGTGTAACTTGTGCAATGCAATATTGACTGTCTGATAATAGCATTAGAACCGATAACGTTTTTTTTTTTTTATTAGTCGGATAAAAAGTCGATGTCGTACTTCGTTAAAAAGTTTTCTTTTGATTTTTGGAGTTATTTCTTAAAAGTATACATTTCTTATCATTTGTTTAGGAAAGGCAGTGTATTCGAAGTGTTTATTGAGTAGTAACTTTGTTATTACTATTTGACACCCTGTGATTACATTTTATGGGGATAAGAGCAAAGTAAACGTTACTAAACCGAAGACTTTAACTTTATTAGACGGGTCCAATAGTATTTCCCAAAAGTGATTTCTTGAATTTTTAACGAATTTATTCATTTATTTACTAAAGAACTGCTTAAGAAATCTCCTCTTAACTTAGAGTAGCTTCGACACATCTGTCTATTAACAGATCTGTAGGAAAACGAATTCGGTCCTTCCCTGAATAAAAGAGATATCCACAGAATCGCCTCAGTGACCATTGCTGGACTTTACACACTTTGATAGATAACACCCTCACAATATTCATTATTATATGTACATACCGGGTGTATCAAGAAAATCGCCCCAGCCTATAACTTTTTAATTATCGACGCTAGAAACGCCATTTTTTGGACTTCGGTGTTAAAGTAGGTTTTTTACAAGCTCTACATATAACATGTAATATGTCGCTTCCGGAAGTGACCGGAAGTTATATCAAATTTTTTATTTTAAATGGAACACCCTGTAATTTTTACGGTATTAGATGGCACACTTTATTCTGAATCCATTGATATAATATTTTTTGTGCTTACTGTCAACGGTTAGCAAAATACATAGCTGTATGTACTATTCTGCGGTAATAACTAATAAATATAGTACACTATAATCTAAGAGAGCCTATGACTACAAAAACAATAGTTACAAGTGATGCTAGTTTGACAATTCTGTTTAAACGGACCTTTCTGTTTATTGTCACAAAGTAAACGAATAGAATTAATTTAAAAATGTTTCGGAATAATGGGTATACTGACAGACAAGTCCTATCTAAAATAAAAATTAGTCATTTACACGAGAAATTCAGGAGAACTGGATCACTGAAGAAAATTAAAAAAGATAATCCAACAATAGCAAATGAAATGAAACAATTGGACATTTTACTGGCAATTGAGGAAAATCCTCAAAGTTCAACTCGACAAATTGGAAATAATTTAAATACGAGTATATCGTATTCAATGGTGCACAGAATATTAAGAAAGCATAAAATGCGGCCTCTCAAATCTAATTTAGTTCAACATCTACAGGAAGTTGATGCTCCTAGAAGAATTCATTTTTGTAATACTTTTCTGCAAAGGGTAAATGATGATTATTTATTTTTAAATAACATACTATGGTCGGATGAAAGTACTTTTTGTAACAATGGTATTTTTAATAGGAATGTTCATTACTACTGGAGTGATGAGAATCCCAGACACACTAGAACTACAAATTTTCAGCAGCGTTTCAGTGTAAATGTTTGGTGCGGGATGAAAGGCAATAAAATAATAGGGCCTCACTTTTTTAATGAACATTTAAATGCTTTTATTTATAATGACTTTTTAAGAAACGATTTGGGGAATTATTTAGAACGAATGCCTGTCAATGAATACGCGAATGTGATTTTCCATCAAGACGGGGCCCCTAGCCATAATGCCCGTAACTGGATCGGAATGAATGGCCCAGCAAGGTGGCCAACTAGGTCACCTGATCTCAAACCATTAGATTTTTTCTTATGGGGTCATTATAAAGGATCAGGTGTACCTAACAATTCCGTAAAACCTTGAAGACTTAAATAAAAGGATTATAGTGGCTGTTGACAACATATCACCTCAATTTGTCCAAAATACCCTAATCGGGGTAATACGAAGGTGCCAGTTATGCATTGAAAATGAAGATTTTTGAAGGGCAATTTGAATAATATTTAAATTGATAAATAAATAAATACTAACAGATTTTGAACTACCAGGTACATTATTATTCGTTGGTTTTCTTAATGAAACGTTTTATTTGTTTTTTTTCTAGATTCCTTAGATTATTTTTGTTATTGATTTGTTGGTTTTACTGCTGTTTTTCATTAAATAGTTTTGTTTTAACCTAGATATTCTTATTTTATTTACCATCATTCTCAAACTATTAACACACATTCTTCAAAAAAAAATGTGGTATTATAATGATATACATTATTAAAGATATGTCTCACAACTCCCTAGTGCTGCAATGTAATGCAATGTACAAAGGTCTGTATTTTGCTAACCGTTGACAGTAAGCACAAACAATAATATCAATCGATTAAGAATAAAGTGTGCCATCTAATACAGTAAAAATATACAGGGTATTCCATTTAAAATAAAAAAGTTGATATAACTTCCGATCACTTCCGAAAGCCACATGTTACATATTATATGCAGAGCTTGTAAAAAACCTACTTTAACACCCAAGTCCAAAAAATGGTGTTTCTAGCATCGATAATTAAAAATTTATAGGCTGGGGCGATTTTCTTGATACACCCGGTATATGAATCATTTTGTATTCGTACATCTATGAAATGAACTTTCTTCTCTTCTCTTATACATATTATGAAAATTGTCATGCCTAGTTAAAATATTACCAAGCACCGTCTGGCGAAAATTAAAATCTCACAAAAGTAAACAGTCGATACAACATGGGATAGTAGTAACTGCATGGTACAGTTAACAGTAATTATTGTTAATATGTACCATTTCGCTCTAAGATATACGAACTCGTAATTCGGTTTAAATCTTCATATATTTGATAATATTTTTGGTTCATATTAATATACAGTGAAAGTTTCTCCAAATTACGTTGAAAAAGATCATAAAAATCCTTGATAAGAAAAATGAGGGGATTATAAACGCACATGTAACGAAAAAATTAAACTAATGAACTTAATAAAGCTCTGCTAACAGTCAAAGACATTGATTTACGACATTTCCCATAGTAAAAATTATTATATATTTGTATTTTCATTTAAGCACAGTCATTAGTGTACAATGAGTAGGATAAACATTTATTTCACGGCCAGGTTAGAAAACTAATTATTGTAGTCTTCGTTTACGAGGTACTGACGAAATTCATATCTTCGTTGTAAATTATGACATGTTCAATCGACATGCGACTTAAGATTCAAAAATAGATCATCTGTATCTACAATAAATATTTTACAATTTTTAAGTATTTGTTTTGCGCAAAATTAACGTAAAACAATATACAGTGTGGAAAATAAGTCTGGAACACCTGAAAAATCTCGATACATATTTTTTCCTTGAAAAAATGCTCGAAGTGCTTCAAGGTATTATAAATTTACCATAGTTTGAAATATCTATTTACAGTGGTGTATATTTGCAGGTAATAAGGGGGAAATTTTTATTATGTTGCATATGGAAAGTTCCGAGAAAATTTCAAATAAAATTTTAATTGAGAAAATTTATTTATTTATAAACAAAACGAAATAAATACATTAACTAATAATGTGATTTCAAACCGTTAAACATAATTTGCCAATATCGTAGGCAAGCCTTTCAAAGCTTTCTGCGCGACCTATTAAATAAATTTTAATTATAACAATTAAAAACTTATTTTTTCGATAAAAATTTAAATTTTTATCGAAACCTGCTTTATGCAACAATGAAATTTTTACAAGAATACTCACAAAAATATTCTCTTTCACTGTATCAAACAAAAAATAGAAGTTGTTATTTAAAAAGAAGTGCGCCCCCTTTAATCGTTTGATTAAAATGTACACCACTGTACATAGAACTAAAGTATTTCAAAAGAGGACATATTTAAAATACGTTTTAAGCCCTTCGGGCGTTTTTGCGAGATAATAAAATTTTGTGAGATTCTTTATCCATTTTTTAGTTTTTTCATTTGTACTCTAGACTTCGTTTCCACAGTGTATACCACCTTAAACGCATAATAACCCTTCTTCTTCTTCCTAGCCTTTATTCCATTTTATTTGAAGTCGGCTCTTCTAGTAGTGACTGCACAACATCATACAGTTGTGGGTTATCTCAGTTGTTGTATTTGTGATATTTAGGTCGTTTTTATAGTTTTCGTCCAGGTTACTAGGGGTCAACCATGGCCTCACTTTCCCTCGTCTATGAAAAACACTTGTTTAGTCATGTGATCATCCTCGCATCATAATAATATGCCCGTACCAACGCAGGCAGGCCTCTATCATCTTAGGGTACGTCTACATATGTAACAAAAGCCCGTAGCGAACACCGTCGCGTACATCGCCGTGTAACGTCTTAAACATTACGCGGCGATGTTCGCGACGGGCTTTTGTTACATATGTAGACGCACCTTAACGTCGTCGATGTGGCCATGCGTATCACAACAACGAACATTTCTTTTGATGCGACGCAAGAAAACCGATGGATCGTGGTGATGTTACGGCGACGGTGTTACAGAGTTCCGTCTACCCTATGTGGCGATATGAACGCGATGAAGTTCGCGACGGGCTTTTGTTACACATGTAGACGTACCTTTATCGGAAATGCAAGCAACCTTAAGGTGCGTCTACATATGTAACAAAAGTCTGTCGCGAACACCGTTGCGAACATTATGTTCGCAATATATTACGATGTTCGCGACGGGCTTTTGTTACATATGCAGACACATCTTAACGTCATCGATGTGGCCATGCGAATCACAACAACGAACATTCCTTTTGATGCAACGCAAGAAAAGCGACAACCGATGTATCGTGGTTATGTTACGCGATGGTGTTACGGAGTTCCGTCTACACTATGCGGCGATATGAACACGATGAAGTAACATGCATTTTCTGTTCGTCCATCTTTCTTGTCGGTCAGCATTCGGAACCATAGAGAAGAGCGGGCCTTACTGCTGTATTATAGACATTTCCTTTTATTTTTATTGGTAAACGGGGATCGCAAAGACGCCTGTAAGTGTCCTCCATTTAAGCCAGCCGTTCTGAATTTTGTTTTGGATAACCTTTTTCGTAGTTATTAGACGCATAATAACTAGCCCATTGTATAATTAAGTAAAACTGTTCATAGTTTTATTTTTTATTTTAATTATTTATGGATTATACCTATGTTTACTAATACGAAGTTTGATCAAATAACAACAAATACAACTAATACCATCCATAACACTATTATTACTCTTCTTGATCAGCATATACACTGCTATTTCTTGAAATAATTGTTTTGGTTCTCGTCTTAAAAAATAGTCATATTATATCACAGGGTGCCAAATCGAGGGTCTAAGGGATTACATCTTTTTTTTTAAATAAAGACCCCTATTTTTTGTTCACCATAATGAAAGAGCGTATGTTTTAAATGTTTTTATACAAATTTTGTTAAGTTAAATAAAGAAAGGCTTATAAGGCAATAACGTGGGAAATCATTAGAAAATGTAGAAAAGCTAAAGAACAATGGATAGAGGATAAATGCAAAGAAGTAGAAGATAAGCTGCAAGTAGGTAAGACCGATGAGGCTTACAAAATAATTAAAAGGAACTTCAGGGATATAGGAACAATAAGTAGAAACATTAGGAGTCAATCGGGGGACATACTAAGCGGAAGAGAGGAGAAAGCGGATAGATGGAAGCAGTACTTAGGAAATTTATCCGAGGGTCAGGAATTAGGAGAGATATTAGAGGAAGAATCTAGCATCGATAGGGAAGATGTAGGAAAACCTATATTGAGAGAGGAATTTGAAATAGCACTAAGGGGGCTAAAGAACAATAGAGCGTCGGGTGTAGATAAAATACAGGCGGAAATTTTGAAATGTGCGGGACAGAAAGTAGTGAATAGGATGTTTGAACTGGTAAAATACATATACGAAACGGGCGAGATGCCGGAGGATTATAAGAGAAACATTATCGTTACTATACCGAAAAAGAGAGGAGCCGACAAATGCGAGAACTTTAGAACGATTAGCCTAACCTCCCATGCGTCAAAAATCTTAACCAGAATAGTGCAGAAGAGGATGAAAAATAGAGCGGAGGAAATACTAGGAGAAGACCAATTCGGGTTTAGGCGAAATAGGGGAACTCGCGAAGCTATTCTAACGCTAAGAGTAATGTTAGAGAAAACAATAGAAAAAGGAAAGAACGCTTATATAGGATTTGTAGATTTAGAAAAAGCTTTTGATAACGTAAGATGGGAAAAAATGTTCGAGATACTAAAGAGCGCGGGAATGAAGTATAGAGATAGGAGAGTAGTACACAATCTATACAAAGAGCAAACTGCTGTTATAGAAGTAGAAGGGGAAAAAAGGGAAATAGGTATTAGGACAGGAGTAAGACATCACCACTAATTTTTAATCTGTACATCGAAGAGGCGATTAATGTGGTAAAAGATAGAGTGGATTTCGGGATTAAAGTACAGGGACAGAAACTAAAAATGCTGAGATTCGCGCATGATATAGCAGTATTAGCATCTAGTAAGGAGGAATTAGAATCAGCATTGAACGAAATGGAGGCAGTGTTGACAGAGGAATACGGAATGAGGGTGAATAAAAACAAAACTAAAGTGTTAGTGTGTAGAGGGCGCGAGAGCAGAGCAAAAACGAAAGTACAAATTAATAATGAAAAATTGGAGGATGTTAAAGACTTCACATATTTAGGAAGTAAAATAAATTGGGATGGAAGAAGCGATAAAGATATAAAACAAAGAATAGCGCAGGGTCGAGTAGCTTTTAACAAAAAGAAAGCACTTTTATGCTCGGGGGTAATAAACTTAGAAACAAGGAAGAGATTTTTGAAAACATATGTATGGAGCACGGCACTATACGGTTGCGAAACCTGGACGGTAGGGGAAGCAAGTAGGAAGAAATTAGACACTTTTGAGATGTGGTGTTACCGAAGAATGATGAAAATACCATGGACTGATAGGGTTAGAAACGAGGAAGTATTGGAGACCGTCGGCGAGAAAAGAAGTATGTGGAAAAACATAAGGATGAGAAGAGATAGAATGGTAGGCCACTTGCTGAGACATGGGGGAATAGTCCGCGATATTTTGGAGGCAGAAATAGGAGTGAAGAAAGGCAGAGGTAGGCCTAGATTAGGCCTACATCCCTTACTATTAGACTCGCAAATAGTAAGGGATGTAGGTTGTAGCACAATTAGCGAAATGCGTAGATTAGCACAAGATAGGAGAAGCTGGAGGTTAGCGTCCAACCAGTCTTAGGACTGATGACCTAATGATGATGATGATGTCGTGTATTGATCATTTACTTAATTAGCAAGCATTTCGGCATTTCTGGGATAAATATAATTCCACCATGAAGTTCTCAAGTCGAAGAACATTTGAAACGTATGTACCATCTTTGCAGGAACAAATCCAAAAGAATACGAAATCTGAATTACAAGTAAAAAAATTGTGGTTATGTATGGACGTCACACGATGGTGCTACAACAATGCGTTCTGTAGGCTGTTATCTTAAACAAAAGTATGGTAACTTCTTACAGATTAATAATAATAATAATAATAATAGTGCCTTAATTTTAGATTGGCGCTATTCAACCTTAAGCCGCTCCTAAATATAACCAACCGAAAGCAAGAAATTAAGAAAAATCTATTTTCATGTAACCAATCGATTACGTGTAAACTTTATGAATTACATTAATATCTTCTACAAAAGCGTTTCCCAAATCTCCTAAACTTATTCGAGAATTTCACACACAGTATGAAAAAGATAGTAACAGTAGTATTTTATTATTTTGATCATTTCTATGAAATGAAGTCTGTAGTGTTACAATTTGATTCTAAAGAGGCATCTGCGGTCGCGGAAAGTTAAGCAGTACTTAGAGATCCTCAAGTTTATACAGATTTAGAAACTATTCATATGATTTAGGAGACGCAGAAATAATAGTTATACCAAAGTTTCACATTGTTTAAAAAAGATTCAGTTTTTGTCAGATTAAAACAAATGCATAATTTTCCTGCCCTTACAGATTCATTACATAATTGCAATGATTATTTTATTCAATTAATATGAAGCCGCGAAAGTGACGCCTCTGGTACGCTGATGAAACGAGCAGCTCTGCTCATAATGTTCCTCACAAAAATCATGTGTTATGTCTTCATTGCTCACAAGAATCATATGTTATGTCTTCAAAATGTCTATGATAACGTAACGTAATGTTAGATATTCATGAAAATCTATTTTACTCTAAACAGCGCTAGTATTTGAAAAATTATTAAACGGGATAACGAAATAAACTGCAATATTAACAGGGGGTAAAATAAAATCAGAACTTTACTAAATAAATTATGTCAAATAGAATCTAGTATTTTGCGCCACAAGATTAGAATATCAGATTATTGAAATTTGTTCCCAACTATGCAATGCTCGTAATTATTTATATATGTAACCTCAACTCATAAATATTATTTTATAAAAATATTGTTATCGTTGATATCATTTTTAATAGTTTGTTGTTTTATACCGCCTTCTTAAATATACCTTCTTAGTGTTACTATTAGGTTCACGTTACTATTAATTTATTTAATGTTATTTGAGTGTTTTGGAAGCTAAAATGCTCAAATATTACTTTTCCGCACTCCACTATACGCGGAAAAGTAATGTAATCGTGTAAAGAAAAATTGAAGAAACAAAATTCTTTTTTTTGAGTTTTTCGGCCTAAAAGCCAAAAAAATGGTTTTTAAAAAATGTTTGCTGTGTGTGTGTCGTTGTCGTCGGCATTTATTCTTGTTAGCATGATAACTCAACTAAATCGTGTTGGATCAGTCGGGTTTTGACTGATTCTGATTGGGGACGTTTCTCGCCTATTGATTTTGAGGTGGATATAACACACTCTACCATGTACATGGGTCATGAGAAAGTACAGTGGTAGACTATTTGAAAAATGTTTTGTTAGTACTATCACTCAATTAAATCGTGTCTGATCGATCAGGTTTCGACTGATTCTGATTAGAGACGTCTACCAGACGACATCTATTGATTTTGAGGTGGATAGGACACACCCCACCCTGTCCATGGGTCATGAGAAAGCACGATGGTGGACTATTTGAGAACAGTAAAACTGTCGCATAAACCACATATTCTGCATTCATGTGTCGGTTTATTTTTTGTCGGCCACTTAGTTTCCAGATAGATATGTTGTACGTGCGGAAAAGTCCGTTTTAAGGTTTTAAAACAGTTTATTTTGTTGTTATACGATATAGTTCTAATTAAAAACTGAATTTTATAAAGTTAGTATAATGAGTTTGAATATTTTCCATCTGAATCGCATAATTGTCATCATTTTCTAATGTTGTTTCCTTACATAATATTCATATATACTAGACATTGAAAATTTCGTTATCAATAATATGGCACCGAGTATTAGTTACGCAAAATAGATTATAATTCTTATCAATCTAAAGAATAATTGTTACAAAATAAACTTGCAGTTATTTTAATTTGATTTTAAATTTTTAATTAGGCTCAAATAGAATATACAATTAAAATGTATTTAGTGTCTAGATCTAGATGTCTAATGAATTTTTGTCGGTGTTACCAAAATTGAGACGTCGGTAGACACGAAATGACACATTAACACAATTCTGGTATTCCCTTGGCAATTTCTTTGACCTTTGTATAATATACAAAAGCGTGTATGTGTAAAATAATATACAGTGTGATAATAAATTTTCACACGAATTTTTGTTATTAAATTATATGAACACGTTAGAATACGTAAACTTTATTTAAAAAGAACATTGAATAACATATAAATTTTATTTTTTTCAAATTAAGTGTTTTAGTTGTGATGTTTGGAGGGTCTAAGGGATTACATCCTTTTTTTTTAATAAAGACCCCTATTTTTTGTTCACCATAATGAAAGAGCATATTTTTTAAATGTTTTTATACAAATTTTGTTAAGTTAAATAAAGAAAGGCTTATAACGTGGGAAATCATTAGAAAATGTAGAAAAGCTAAAGAACAATGGATAGAGGATAAATGCAAAGAAGTAGAAGATAAGCTGCAAGTAGGTGACCGATGAGGCTTAAAAAATCATTAAAAGGAACTTCAGGGATATAGGAACAATAAGTAGAAACATTAGGAGTCAATCGGGGGACATACTAATCGGAAGAGAGGAGAAAGCGGATAGATGGAAGCAGTACTTAGGAAATTTATCCGAGGGTCAGGAATTAGGAGAGATATTAGAGGAAGAATCTAGCATCGATAGGGAAGATGTAGGAAAACCTATATTGAGAGAGGAATTTGAAATAGCACTAAGGGGGCTAAAGAACAATAGAGCGCCGGGTGTAGATAAAATACAGGCGGAAATTTTGAAATGTGCGGTACAGAAAGTAGTAAATAGGATGTTTGAACTGGTAAAATACATATACGAAACGGGCGAGATGCCGGAGGATTATAAGAGAAACATTATCGTTACTATACCGAAAAAAAAGGAGCCGACAAATGCGAGAACTTTAGAACGATTAGCCTAACCTCCCATGCGTCAAAAATCTTAACCAGAATAGTGCAGAAGAGGATGGGAAATAGAGCGGAGGAAATACTAGGAGAAGACCAATTCGGGTTTAGGCGAAATAGGGGAACTCGCGAAGCTATTCTAACGCTAAGAGTAATGTTAGAGAAAACAACAGAAAAAGGAAAGAACGCTTATATAGGATTTGTAGATTTAGAAAAAGCTTTTGATAACGTAAGATGGGAAAAAATGTTCGAGATACTAAAGAGCGCGGGAATGAAGTATAGAGATAGGAGAGTAGTACACAATCTATACAAAGAGCAAACTGCTGTTATAGAAGTAGAAGGGGAAAACAGGGAAATAGGTATTAGGAAAGGAGTAAGACATCACCACTAATTTTTAATCTGTACATCGAAGAGGCGATTAATGTGGTAAAAGATAGAGTGGATTTCGGGATTAAAGTACAGGGACAGAAACTAAAAATGCTGAGATTCGCGCATGATATAGCAGTATTAGCATCTAGTAAGGAGGAATTAGAATCAGCATTGAACGAAATGGAGGCAGTGTTGACAGAGGAATACGGAATGAGGGTGAATAAAAACAAAACTAAAGTGTTAGTGTGCAGAGGGCGCGAGAGCAGAGCAAAAATGAAAGTACAAATTAATAATGAAAGATTGGAGGAAGTTAAAGACTTCACATATTTAGGAAGTAAAATAAATTGGGATGGAAGAAGCGATAAAGACATAAAACAAAGAATAGCGCAGGGTCGAGTAGCTTTTAACAAAAAGAAAGCACTTTTATGCTCGGGGGTAATAAACTTAGAAACAAGGAAGAGATTTTTGAAAACATATGTATGGAGCACGGCACTATACGGTTGCGAAACCTGGACGGTAGGGAAAGCAAGTAGGAAGAAATTAGAAGCTTTTGAGATGTGGTGTTACCGAAGAATGATGAAAATACCATGGACTGATAGGGTTAGAAACGAAGAAGTATTGGAGAAAGTCGGCGAGAAGAGAAGTATGTGGAAAAACATAAAATAGAGAAGAGATGGCACTTGACACTTGCTGAGACATGGGGGAATAGTCCGCGATATTTTGGAGGCAGAAATAGGAGTGAAGAAAGGCAGAGGTAGGCCTAGATTAGACTACTGCTCGCAAATAGTAAGGGATGTAGGTTGTAGCACAATTAGCGAAATGCGTAGGTTAGCACAAGATAGGAGAAGCTGGAGGTTAGCGTCCAGCCAGTCTTAGGACTGATGACCTCATGATGATGAATAAAGAAAGGTTCGAGAAAAATTCAAATAAAGTTTTAATTGTGAAAATTGATTTATTTATAAACAAAACGAAATAAATACATTAACTAATAATGTGTTCAACTTGTTGCAAATTAATTATTTCACAATGTCCTAGGTTATATAACTAGGAAAGCTTTCACTTTTTATGCTGGTGTTTTTAATTTTTTCATAAACCAAAAAGCAAAGATAATTTTAATGTTTACCTTTGACATTTTGCATCTGTAAAATATTACAGATGCGAAAAATAAATACGTAATTAATCAAAACCAAAAGAGACTTTGTAAATGAGACTAGATAGAACATTTTCAATATTAGTTATAATAGTAGAACTATTGTTTAAGAGAGATCTATATGGTTATAGGTAAAGCTTGATATAATTACAATTTATTGGTATAGCAATGGAGCTTCAAAGTCACCATTGTATCTACATATTTGTACGCCGTTTAAATATATTTTTTTATTTATGTCTTAGAACTTCCCTTAGAACTGTTCCTAATATTATTAAAGTATCTAGGGTACGTCCAATTTATTTATAAAAATGCAATGAATTGGCCAATGAATTTTCAATAAATTTCCATACGATGTAATCTTGCCAACACTCTTAAGTTTCTATGGCATAATGTAATTTATCATAGCGTCCGCATCAACATGGTTTCATGGTTAGCCATTCCACAACATCAAACTTTATGTATGTATATTGCTCAATTTATAGCCGAATCTATAGCTCCTTATGATCAAATTCCAAATAGCTAGAGCTATCTAGAATGTGGCTCAATTTTTTTATTATTTACCTAATAAGGCTAACTAGCTATATTTACATAAACAATGATGTAATATATTATTTGATACCGATTCTTCGATGCGGAATTATGGGACCCAATTGCAAATCTTCCTCTTAATGTGCGACAGGAGATGTTTTTCCAGCTAGATGATGCGTTAATCCATAATTACAGAATTGTTCGTCAGAAGTTTTTTTTCTTGAGGGGGACGTAGCCGGTGCTTGCGCGAGCCGGACGAGTGGCCCCCCAGATCAGTGTCTGACTTACCTTGCAACCGCTCTCGCATCTCTTCGAAGTAGGGGTTAATCTCTTCATAAGATGTTATCGTAGATACCTCGCCCTACATCCCCCTCCGTGTTGCCACGATTAGGGGTTTGGGCCCAACTCTCTTTCCTCCTCCTCCTTCTTCCTCATTATCCATCCTATCATAAATTCTCCCCTGTCCCACACATTCGCATTGCTAATCATACTATTCACCACTTCTCTCATATTCTCGGGCTGACCCCCACTTCTCATCTGATCCTGCCTCTCATCGGACCACCTCGGACGGCAGCGCGTGCTCGGGGTTATCCCTCTCACCACAGTAAACGCATTCATCCCCATCCATTTTCCCTATCCCACGCAAGTACTCCCCGAAGCATCCATGGCCCGACAGCACCTGCGTGAGGTAGTACCCAACCTCCCCGTATTTCCTTTCAACCCATGACCGAACGTCTGGGATGAGAGACCTCGTTAGAGGTTACGAACGAACATATTCCAATACGCTAGACAGGAAGAAATAGTCCTTTTGAACTCTGGCCCCCTAGGTTCCCCAATATTACACCATTAGATTTTTATTTCTGGGGAGCAGTGAAGAAGTTTACAAAACGAGTCCCAGAAATCGAAAAAAACATTGTGCTAAAATAAGACGAGCCTGTCGCGAAATCAGCATTCCAGAGCTGAGAAGAGTAGACAATCATAATCGTAAAAGAATTTAGTAATGTAGTCAAATTGAACGAGAATTAGTTGAGAGAGGCTACATCCGAATAATTAATTATAATTTTTATTTGTGTAATTTAATGAATAATTATCTCAAAAACTGATTGTTATATTGAACAAAGTATTCTAATAACTTTTTTCGATATGTTCAACTCGAAGTAAAATATTGGGAATGAGCTCCATTTGGGGGCCTGTCATTGTCTTAATTTGTTACTTAAATTTAAGTTAGTTACCTCGAAATATACGTCTTATATAGGACTAAAATTGTGTCAAAGCCCAAATGTACATTTAAAAGAATTACGAAAATATCCGGATGTCTTTATTTTAAATAAAATACATGGTATTTCCACATACAGTGTGCACAAAAAGTATGGACTATCCCTAATAATTTGGTAGTCTTCAGGTTTTATGGAAAACGCTTTAACACGTCGATTTAGTTTTCCAGTTTCCCAAACTTTGTTAGAATTCATTTGTTTTTTATTGACATCTGTCAAAAATATGACGTCATCGACATTTTTCTTCAATAAAAATATATAGCGTGTGATACATCATTTGAAAACTCTTGTTTCACTCAGTGTATTCCTAGATTTTTTTGCAAATCTATCGTGCCGTTTCAAAATGGCGACCGTTCAATTGTGAAAATTATCTTAAATTAAATCCCAGTAAAAGAATAACTTTTCCTTGTTTTATCAGAAAAAAAAAATGTAATCAAGATGTAAACGTTGATGCAAATATTTTGTTCTCAGATGAAGCAACTTTTTACCTCAACCGTACTGTAAATAGGCAACATTGTCGATATTGATTCAAAGAAAATCCACATTGGATTCGAGAGGCTCATTGTCACTCACCTCAGAAACTTAATGTATGGGCTGGCATATTGAAAGATAGAGTGTAGGACCATTTTTCTTTGAAGAAATTCTTGCAGTTTGAACGTTTGCCAACTTTAGTCACTCTTTATCTTGCCACAATAATCCTGATTTGCTCAGTCCAGAGATTTGGCTGCAACAAGATGGAGCCCTGCCCCACTATGCAGGACAAGTTCGGGAATATCTCGATTTGATGTTTTCAGGAAAATGGATTGGCCGACGGGGTCCTATTGAATGACCACCAGAAGTTATTTGAAATCCAAAGTTTTTTAAATAAGACAAGAGATATCGATGATATAAAGTGCCGCATAAGAAAGGAAATACGAAAAATTTCACCAGAAATGATACGAAATGTTCAAGAAGAATTTGTGTCTAGACTTGGGAACTGTCAAGTTGTCAACGGTCGCCACTTTCAGCATTTACTGAAATAAGTTTTTTGTGTGTTATCCTCAACACATCATTTTTAGTTTATTACTCCATTTATTTGATTGTTCTTTGTTGTATTTTATTTGATATTATGCGTTGTTAGTTTGATTGATAATAGAACTTATGTTCAATGGTTTGCTCTTTTTCTGATAAAACAAGAAAAAGTTATTCTTTTACTGGGCATTAATTTAAGATAATTTTCACAATTGAGTGGTCGCCATTCTTAAACGGTACAACAGAATCGCAAAAAAATCTAGGGACGTATTGAGTGAAACAAGAGCTTTCAAGTGGTATATCACACGCCATATATTATCATTTAAGAAAAATGTCGATGACGTCATATTTTTGACAGATGTCCATAAAAAAACAAATGAATTCCAACATAATGTGGGAAACTGGAAAACTAAATCGACGTGTTCAAGCGTTTTCCATAGAACCTAAAAATTACCAAATTATTAGGGGTAGTCCATACTTCTTTCCACAGTGTACAACTCTGATACTAAAAACTGAAGTTCCTCGAGACGTGTGCCTATCTTTGATAGATTTACGAGTATGTAAAATACAATCATGAAATAAGAGATCGTTTGGAAATATGCTAAAAGTTATTTTAACATTATGCTCTACTAAGAAATATGAATTATCCACGCCAATAGTTTAATTGGATTTTGAAAAGCCCAGACAGCTGTTTGTCCAAATAGCCCAGAACTGGTTTCCGTTAATTATTTTAATTATCGTTAACGATATGAATGACTGATTTTATTGCACAATTTTATTAGTTTGCTACAGCTATCCGTCATGTTGCGTAATTCTGTATACAAATATTGGATATAATACATGCCCTCAGGGCATCCTCAATAACACCTTGTTTGAACTTCGATCATTATTGTTACTGCGTATTCGGTAATTGGCGTGTCCAATATAATATAGACGTATCGTATCAGGTGTTTATTACGTGGAATTGTTCAGGAATATTTCCATGAGGCATGGACATTCTATTTTTATACGGAAAATTTACATGATAAAATTTTTGGCTACAGGCTGTCTGGAAGTTTCAGAGTATATATATACAACATGTTTATTGTATTCTCCTTAATAGCAAACAATATTTTAACGCAGCTGTATATGCACATTTCGATGGCAAATTCTATCATGGTCTGTTGAACCAGTTCAAAATCAGTTTTGAGCACCCATTCGGATATGAAATAATATTTTCTGCTGCTAATGATAGCAGTAATATCGAAATATACATATACAAATGCATGTCACAAATCGCAAATATTGTTTGCGATTAAAGAAAGAAACTTCATCTGCTGCAAATACTTTCTGATATTCTAGTATGAGAATCATGTTGGATTTATTCTCGTAGATTCATGCACGGTATATCACATTTTCATTATAGTCATTGGGTGTCTGGTAAACTATTAGAGACACGGAGATTTTCGCGAACGTTGGTACTATAGGGTTAGAATTGCGCGCAATTTCTAGGTATCTGGTAGGCATGTCTGGGTATATAATTTGGATCTATAATCTATGGTCCAATACAAAGAAGTGTGGTCCAATTACTCCATAACTCCTAAATGTGCACCAAACCGTGCATATCTGTGAATGCATTTCTTTTTCGCGGACAACAACATTTTTAGCACCTCAAATTCGACCATTTTGTTTGCTGACGTATCCATCAAAACGAAAATGTGCTTCATCGCTGAATACAATTTTGTTGCCAAAATCAGCATCACCTTTCTTTTCTACCCAACTAACAAATGTACGACGTTGCAAATGGTCTGTAAGTTGTATTTGTTGTGTCAACTAAATTTTGTATGCTGATAGATACAGATCTTTCTTTACAATCCGATGCGTAATGGCTCTTGACAGATTCAGTTGTTGACGTCGAATTTATGTGTTTAGATACTCCCTTACTAATCATTTCATCGCTATTTGCCAAATAAAAAACTGTCTTATCTTGCCGATAAACGAAACAGTATACGTGGGCCTAGCCATAAAAACAATCCACAGTATGTTTTGAGATTTTTTATCTGACAAATAGCGATTAAATAAACTATACACTGTAGGTGCTTCAGTTTGTCCTAATGTTTTATGTATTTTTTCTAATGCAACTGTAAATGATCGCTCACTTTCATGAAATAGTTGTACACAAAATATTCGTTGTTGAACTGTTAATTGCGGCATATTGACTTCGTATGGTTTGTAGATTGCAGTTGTTAAATATTGACTCCTTATCTTTGGCAGAACACAAATGACGCGCAATTAAAATCCTGTAGTTCCAAGTTCAAATTGAGACACCCTATACATGTGCATGAAAATATTGCTTTAAAGGAAAGTATCTACATTGCCCTGTGTAGATACTTTCTGATGTTCTAATATGACGATCATGTTGGATTTTGTTTCGTGGATTCATATACAGTGTGCCACATTTTTGTTGTAATTATTATGTATCTGATAAATTGTTAGAGATGTGAAGATTTTCTAGAACTTAGGTAACATTTTTGAGAAAACTAAGGTAGCACGACTTCTATATCCATATTTTGATGGAAAATTATATCATGTTCAGTTGAACCAATTCAAAATCAGTTTTGAGTACGTATTCGAATAAGAAACAATATTTCCTGTTGAAGATATGGTACCGAAATGTGCATATACATATACATGAAAATATCTGTTGTGATTAAAGGGGAAACACTATCTAGCGCAAATACTTTTTGATGTTCTAGTATGAGGGTTATGTTGGATTTCTTTTGATATCTTTTAAAAAACATTTGTAGTGTTAGTTCTGTAAATATATTAATATTTACAGGGGCTTTAAATATTTAAGGGTGGCAATTGGATTGTTGGTATTTTATCGAAAAAGATACATAAAAGAATTTGTTTTAAAGTACAGACAACATTTATATGAATGTTATTATATTTGTTTCTTTTTAATTTACCCCTAATAAACGTTCTATTGACCTTATATTGAGGGAGGAACATAATATTAAGTACTTTCTTATATTTTATCTTAATTCTGGCCCTTTTTGCAAATTCTACAGTTTTCGGGATAGTCTAAAACCCGTTATAATTAATATTGGTTCTATCGATATATTAGTATTTACAGAAACTCTAAATATTTAAGAGTGACAATTAGAATTGGTATTTCATTTATATCACAAACTGATTCACTGGCGACACAACGTTATGTGATTACTCAAAAATAATCAGTCCTTATTTAGAATTAAAAACAAATTTAGCTATAATACAAGTGAAGAAAACTTGTGTACATAAAATAGACTTATGTTTCTATTAATGTAATGTTTTCATGTTCCTTTTAATTGTTTAATAGAATAAAAAATAAAACAATGAATATGTGAATTGTTTATTAATCAATACTTTGCATAAATATTGATTGTTTAAATATTAAACATTATTTGATATTTAAAGAGAAGCGAAGCTTCTAATTCATTTATACAAAATTTTCGTGTTTTATTTAACATACAGTGCACGATAAATATGATATACTAATTGGCTTTAGGCACTAAGAAAATGCATTCTCTCTATATAGAAAACTCAAACATACTCATATTATTTTTCTGTACTTTATATGATAGTATTAGATTGTATTGGACCAAGTTCTTAAACTATTTGAGCTTTCTCTGATCGAAAGGGTGTGGTGGTATTTCAACAAAAATTCGTTTTAGGCTGTCCCCCTTACAATAAATTAACATTGTATTCCTTGATAAAAACTCTTATATGTATATGCGTATACATAACCACATATAAAATGGGCTTATTTGTTATCTGACAATAACAAAATAATTTAATATAAACAAACTAATGCAATATTAAAATAAACAATTTTAAAACCTTAAAACGGACTTTTCCGCACGTAGAACATCTCTATCTCGAAATTGAGTGGCAGAGAAGAAGTAAACCAACACATAAATGCAGAATGTGTGTTTTATGCGACACTTTTTTCAATGTTTCTCAAATAGTCCACCATCGTGCTTTCTCATGACCCATGGACAGGGTGGGGTGTGTCCTATCCACCTCAAAATCAATAGATGTCGTCTGGTAGACATCCCAAATTAGAATCAGTCGAAACCCGATCGATCCGACACGATTTAATTGAGTGATCGTGCTAACAAAAACAATTTCTCAAATAGTCCACCATCGTACTTTCTCATGACTCATGACCCATGGACAAGGTGGGATGTGTTCCATCCACCTCAAAATCAATAAATGTCGTCTGGTAGACATCCCTAATCAGAATCAGTCGAAACCCGATCGATACGACACGATTTAATTGAGTGATCGTGCTAATAAGAATAAATACCGACGACAAGGACAACGAGACACACACACACACACTCACAGACACGTAAAATGGTTTAAAAACCATCTTTTTTTAGTTTTTAGGCCGAAAGACGAAAAATAAACCCTAGAGAAAAAGAATTTTTTTACACGATTACATTACTTTTCCGCGTATATTGGAGTGCGGAAAAGTAAAAAGTAAAAGATAAATATCGTTGAGATTTAAGAGACAAGTATCACAGTTGAATTTATACTTCATTAAATAAATAGAAGTATTTGGTTGCTATAATAATGTAATGTTAGTATAGGGTCCTTCAATAGATACGCTCGATTTTTAAATGTAAATAAAATGAGTTGTGTGTGAGATATCTACTCATTTTTTATGGCATTAAATGTGGAATATAACGTCGTTCAAATGTCTGCCACGGCATTGCTTGGTGGCACGTATTCGACGTATTCGGTTCCGGTTTTCAATGACTTGGTCGGATAAATCTGGCTGAATTTGCTAGATGGCGTTCGTTATGTTGACTTTGAGGGCATTAATTGTTTGCGGCTTATTCCCATAGATCTGCGATTTAAGATGGCACCAAAGGAAAAAGTCTAAAGGCGTTAAACCATGCCCTCAAATCTCTCATGCAGAATGTCCATCGCGGCATGCGCTGTGTGGCACGTAGAGGACCCCTGTTAGAACTACATGCCGTCGGTATCCATATCATCCAGTGTAAGCCACAAGAAGATGCTTATCATCGATCTGTAACGCTTGCCGTTGACGGTTATGGCAATGCCAGTTTCGTCTTGGAAGAAGTACGGACCGATGAATCCGCCATACCAAAATCCGCACCAAATAGTGACTTTCTCGGGATGTTTTTGGTGCTGGTGTATCTTGTGCGGATTGGTATCGTCCCAAATCCGACAATTTTGCTTGTTCACATATCCATTCATCCAGAAATGGGCCTCGTAGATTTAGTAGAAAGATGATTTTCTTGGCGAAATCTGGGTCAACTTCCAACTGCTCCAGAGTCCAATCAGCGAACACACGGTGTTGGCTATTATCATTTACCTTAAGTTCCTGAGTCAGTTGAATTTTATACGGATGCAGACCCAGGTTCCGATGCAAAATTCGCCAAATTGAAGTTGCATAAAGGCCAAGTTCTTGTGAGCGACGGGAAATTGACTGCCTCAGGTTTTCCCGTACACTCTCACGCACAGTCATGTTTGTAGATCTTGCGTTTCGGTGACGTACGGGTGTTGGCTGATTATTTGTCAAACCGGTTGACTCGAATTTGGCCACCAAACGTCGAATAGTCGGCTCGGCGAGACGGTTGTGGTGTGGATAAAAATCACGTAATACGCGAAACGTTTCTCTAACGGAGAATTGACTCTGAAATTAAAATTTAATAATTTGCAAACGTTGTTGAATGCTACAACCTTCCATGGTGATTTGCCATAGACTACTGAACAATTCACAATCAATTTGTCAGATGTTGTTTTAACAACATGGCCGCTATAACCCAAAAATTTCGGGCGGCCCCATTGAAGTACCCTTGATATGTTGATTCATGTTTGCAATTCATAGTATGTACAGCATGTACAATATGTATGTACAGTATGTATGTAAATTTCGTAAAGTAATGAATAAATTCGTCAAAAACTCTAGGAATAACTTTTGAAAAAAACTCTTAATAAACATTTGAAACACACTGCTTTTGCAAAAAAAAGAAGTGTTTTTTAAAGAAAAAACTGCAAATACCAAAAAAGAACTATTTAAGGAAGTGCGATATTAAATTTTTATCTGACAGCAATAAATAAAACATTATCGGTGGGTAAGACTACTTTCAGGCAGCCAATGCTGCACTATTTGAATATTTCATTTAGTTGAGTTGTTAAATCATTATTCCCATTAAATTTAGTATCTTGAAATTGCACAACCGTTTTTCTTATTTTTTTTTTTATCTAACCTATACTTACGCTAATGTAATTATTACCGTAGTATGTGTAAAATATGTGCTCTTTCATATTCCGTAATAAAAAAAGCGTTGCTATTATAAAACATAGATGACATCATCGTCCTACACGAGTTAACACCAATCACCCTGTATATATTAATTATATTTTAAAAAATACGCAACTACAAATAAAATTTGCGGGAGCTTTTCCGAAAAGTCATTCCTTGAATTTTTTACGAATTTTTTCATTACTTTACGAAAGTACTGTATAGTGTATACATATTCCAAGACAATAAATTATTGTAATTTTTTTTTGTTCGGAAAAGTTGGGAAAATTATTAACACACTTTGTGTGAAATAACGTTTTTCATACGCGACATAAGCACATGTTAGACACTGACGTTTCTCAATTTTATTTACTACGTGCGACGTTCATATCAAGCCTCAAATGACCCACTAAATGCTGAATGAGTAGGAAGGTTGACGTCTGCCGGTATACTTTTGCTAGAGGGCCCAGCCAATACTGCCGTTATAAATTCCACAGACAGAACTAATGTGAGCATTCATTCATCTTTCGGCTATTTTATTTATTAATGGACCACGGCTTAGGTCTGTCGACTAATTATTTTTAATTTACACCTTAATAAGGATGATTTATAGGAAAGCGAGTGCGAAATACTTAATAATTATTTCGCTTTATTAAATTCATGGAAATAACTGCACGGTGAAGAAGTAAAGTGTTCAAAATACGAGGCCGAATAAAGCATGAACGGCACTTTATTTAAAAGAAAAAAAAATATTGTTTGAAAAACAAAAGGCAAAGATATTTTATTTTTCTATATAGTCTCCTACTTTACAAATACATTTTTCTCCAGCGAAAAGGAAGGTTTTTTATCCCGGTATCGTAGAATGAAGCTGGTTGCGTCAGGAACCAATCCCTCTACGCCCTGGTCACCTTCAAACCGTTGCCTTCCTAGAGCTTCTTTAAGGGCACAAACAAAATAAAACCGCAGGGCGATAAGTCTGGGCTGTAGGGAGGATGTTCATATGGAGTCCAGTGCATTTCTTTCAGGTTTTCGACCGTTAGAGCTGTAGTATGGGGCCTGACGTTGTCGTGAAGGAGGATTGCCTCTCGAATCGGTTGATTTCGTTTTTGCCACGATTTGTAGCTCCCATAACTTAATCCGACCTTTTCTGCAATTTCGGATACGGTCATCCGTCGATCTTCTTCAGGAACGTCTGGAACTGCGCGAATGTGTTCGTCCGTAGTGCTGGTTCGAGGACGGCGACCGTGTTCCTAATATTCCACTCGTTCCCGCCCTTCCTTGAATTCTTCATGTCAGGCAAACACACTAGTCCTTAACAGTGTTTGGTCCCTGAATTGTGCAGTCAATCTACGGAAAATTTCCGCCACTTGAACTCCTTCATGAACAAGAAATGTTATAATAATGCGTCGCGCAATAGTGGGGTGTGACTCTCGCCCCGACATCATGAGCGCTACTGATGAACTGGTTAAGAGTGAGTAATGGCCGGCTCTTCCTGTTCATAATGACCCCCTAAGCATACTAGAACCTCGGGCTCGGTCCTAACAACCCTAGACACTCAAGATCAAACATCCCGTTTATAATTGATCCACCCTCGTATATTAAATACACTGTGTAGAGAGTGTATGCACTCAACAAATAAAAGAAACTCGTTCAGGAATATAAATTTTAATTGCAAATAGGTTGTTTAATGTTTCATGTTAACATCACAGAATTTGATGGCACGTATTGTAAGTATTACGCTAGACAAAAATATTAAAGGAACTAAAAAATTTCGTAATATTATCAGTGACTTTTAAAAATCTGTAAATTTATGAAAAGTGATCGTATCGAAATGAAAACCCCCATAAAAAGTTCATAAAATCACCAAAGATCGTTATATTGAAATAACAGGACCCTCAAATGTCTTTAAACCAAATTCTTCCCGAACATGTTCCCCATTTTCTCTGTAAACTCAAATCATATTATATTCAAGTTTAAACGTTTATTTTAAAATATTGTGCACGCCCCCCCTGCCCTCCCCTGGCTACGCCCTTACGTGTCAATGAATACTGAAGAGAATATAAAAAATATATAGATTAACCAAAGCGCTCGATTTTTGAAGTTATGTTTTGATATTTGGCTGTGATATATTTCAACCTTTCCAATAAGAATTTCAGAAAGTAGTAGTATTGATGTATAGTATATGAGACTCTACAGATCAACGAAAATCATCGAATTTTAACATTTTCACAAATCTTATTTATATTAAAAATTGGTCGAAGGCACTTCTAATACACGCTTTATTTTGAGAAGACTGTTAACACAAAAGAGTGGAGCAACACTACCTAGAAAATAATAAAGGAAGGAAGATGTAGAAGATGTACTACCTAAGCCAAATAATATTCCTAGTTAATACGAGTACATGGTAAACAACATCGTGAAAAATATCTTGTGCAGTGGTTTAAATAGTAAAATCAGTAACCCCCCAATGACTTTTAAAAATGGTTACTCCTAGTGTTCATCACGCTTTTTTAATATAGTCTAGTACATTTAATAATAAATGTAACATCGGTGAATTAGAAATGTTCCTTCTTTTCCTAGTTAGTAGTTCGAATCTCAGAATATCACAATTTACTTTATTGCAGGTCAGTCACCAGAAGAATACTGCAGTTTTTCTTTGTTGGCCTGCTAGAACTCGTATTTGCAGAAAGAGAACATAAGGTAAACACTATTACTTTTAACTGTTATACTTTAGCTATGTTACTGTTATAAAGTAATATAGGGCCTAAGAAAATTATTTTAAAGTTGGTTGCTTCACATTTTTGTGTAGAACTAGTATAATAAAACTTTTGCAATTAACTCGATTAGAGTATAATTTTATTAGAATTTTAGGTCCCAAAAATATGAGTTATATCGCTATATGTAGACAAAAGTCTCAGAAATATAAAACTATAATTAAACAAATTGTCTGTAATTTGATACAGTGAATCAGTGGTTTTTTAATTAATTTTTATCGATTTTCTTATTAATTTTGATAAAATAAAAAGACATTGCAAATTATAATTATTATTATAGGATATGAACATATATCTGGTAACATTTGCTACAAGCTCATTGTACGAAGCTCCGAGTATAGTTATATTACTAATGAGATTATGAGATGAGAAGTCAGTACTTTTGCAGAAAATGGCATTGTTATAAAAGATTGCTGCATAAATTTTCGAAATATTAAGTTAAATCATTCAATTAATAGACAAAACAGGTGTTGAATATATTAGGGTGTCTTCAATACTTCCTCTTTGCGTTTGTGAACATTAAATATGATCACATCGCATCTGAATTTCTCAATATTATTTTCGTTCTTATGAATTGATTTGGAAAGAATTCTCACAATAAAAGAATTAATTACCAATGGTCGATTTGAATGGTCGAGTCGATACTCCATTTCAATTGCCAATGGTCTAGACAAGTTGAATGGAGAACATCGTCTTCCCAGAAATATACCCAAAGGCACCCCTCACCACTCCTCACCAATCCTTATGGGTGTGGCCCACTTTGCCTGCAGAATGGAGCATATTACACTGCTCCATTCAAAATTGTTCACCAAATTATCAATATCATATATACTGATTGTCTATTAAAGTCTTTATATTTATTATTTTAATTTAAAATCTATAATAATCATCGTCGGTGTCCTGATAATTGATCTTTATGTGGTCAAAATTAATTTACATATACGTTTGAATAAGTTTTTCCCTTTTCAAGATTGTCCAGTGTATAATAAGGCCAATATATGTTAGTAATGTTTTTGTAATAAGGCGTCAAAATACCTGTTAATATACAGGGTGGTATTTTTAAACGTAAACAGTACTTGGGGTGTTTTATATACAGCGTGGCCTTTTAAAATTATATTTTTATTATATTCAAATGACTAAATCACTATTTGTTTTATTATGGGTGTTTTATCTTACGATGAGGTATCTTGATGCGGGTATAGTATTTCAGGTAAAGGTTTATGTTATTAGATTAAAATTAATATATCTTTATAAATAAGTATATTATTTAATACAGTACTGGAAATAATTAAGGGAACAAAAAAATTTCCTAAATTTTTTAGTGATTTCTGAAATACTGTAACTCAATGAAAAATGGTCGTATAGAGAAAAAGAAAATTTAAACCTTTAAGTTTCTAGTTTTGAGATCTTTTGGAAAAACATTTTTGTGAGCTATGATTATCGCACAATCATAAGAAATAGCGCAAGACAAAAATTTTACAAATTTTTTTCCACGCTCTTGGGACAATTTCTTAATTAAACCAATGCATTGTTCAGTTAGCTTATTTATTCGGCTTTATTTGCTTTTTTTTTATTCTCTCTAGGTCGATTTTTCGCTGAGATATTTGACTTTAAATGAAGAAGGATCTTTTTGTCTTTGATCATCAATATCTCAGCAACTCATAACCACACAGTAAACCAAGCGGTGGTTTTAGAAACTTAAACAAAGTCTCTACAAGGAGCTGTCATGATTTTTAGAGGAATTTTTTTTATCCTTCACATTGATTTAAGAAAACTGAAAAAATTTTACGGATTTTTTACGGATTTTTAGAAAATATACAGCGTTTTTACAAATTTTGATAAAACGACTAATTTTGAACATAATTTCTACAGCTCAATGTATCCGCAATAACTTTGTAAATTTACAAGTTCATCCATTGTACCATTTTTCTGTTCCAATAAATGATCGTTTTGAAAAGAATTAAAGGAACACGTTGATTGCTTCTAAGCACTACGTAATTATCAAAATGAAAAAAAAAATTACGTTTCTCACAATACATAATATATAGTTTAAATTAAAAAAAAAAAAAGTTATTTTCAAAAAAAAAAATTATTTCTTTTTTCATTTGGAAAAGTTGCTTGGATACTTGAGGAAACAATATCTACTCATTTCTGATACGGTTAGGCCTTCGAATTATGGTAATATTTAATTTCATTAAATTCAAAATTGATACCCCGAACTGAATTTCGGCCACGATTTACACACATTCATAAGATTGATTTTCTACCATATCAGGAACAACTAGACATTGTTCCTTCAAATGTCCAAGCAACTTTTCCAAATGAAAAAAAATGACAAAATGTTTGAAAAATTTTTGTCAATATTTTTTTAAAAGCATTGTTTTCTTTAAATTTAGACGATATCTTATTTAAAATTATGGGAAAAGAAAATAAATTATTTTTTTATTCATTTTGATAATGATTACGGATTACTTAGAGGCACTAAACATGTTCCTTTAATTATTTTCAAAACTGATTATTTGGAATAGAAAAGCCCTTCGATGGATCAACTTGTAAATTTACAGAATTATCATGAGTATATTGAGCTGTAAATATTACGCTCAACATTAGTCGTTTTATCAAAATTTGTAAATAAGCCGTAGATTTTCTAAAAAACTGTAAAACATCATATTTTTCAGTTTTTTCAAATTAATGTGAAGGACGAAAAAAATCTCTAAAAATCATGATGGGTTTTTGTGGCGCTTTATTTAAGTTTTTGAAACCACCCTTTGATTTACTGTGCGGTTATTAGTTGCTGAGATATCAATGATCAATGACAACTGGTTCTTTTTTCATTTAAAGTCGGATATCTCGGCGAAAAATCGACGTAGACAGAATAAAATAATAGCAAATTAAAGGTGAATAAACAGGCTAACTGACCAATGCATTGGTTTAAGTAAGAAAAATTTTCGTAGACCAATAAAAAACAAAATTTGGAAAATTTTTGTCTCGCGGTATTTCTTCTTCTTTCTTCAAAATTCTTTTTTTATCTAGAGATTTCAAAAATCACTAAATTAGAAATATTTCAAAAATCACTAAAAAATTTAGGAAATTTTTCTGTTCCCTTAATTTTTTCCAGTAGTGTATATGTTATTTTTAATAATAATTGTTAATACGATTTTACGTACAGTTAATGTCCATAAAATAAAAATAAGTAAACTAAAGCCTTTGATAGTACATATTCGATAGATTACATATTTATTTTAAATTTTTGCTAGATAATATCGATCGATTGTTTAAATATTTTCAACTATTATAGATGAAAAAAGACACAGGGCATATGCGTACACTCATTTGTCCATATGAAATATAGCACATAAATTAGACTACAACTATCATACTACCAGATTCATGAAGATATTTACTGATTGTCTTCATAAAACTTTATAGTTCAGAATATGTAAGTGGATTAAAGTGTTTGTACGTAATAACATAATTACTTTTGAGGAGTCCCAAATGAAAGTATTCTCCGGTAACTTTAAAAAAAACTCGTAGAATATTATTTATACTACTATTGATGTCATACTACTATTGTAGTGGATGCCGATCACTTCCACAGTGAATAAGTATATTTTCTAACGTACTTCATAAACTTCTCACTATTCAATACATATTTAACAAAAATTATACTTTTAAAATAGTACATCATTAGTACTATTGTTGTTAATAAAAATCATAGATTATTGTTTTATAGACTGCAAATGATACTATCCAACCCGATCGACCCCCGGGGGTCTATTGCTACCACCTTCGTCTTTATTACCTATTTCCGGCGATGAACAATAACTACCCTAACAAAATACTACGTTTGATCTTATTCTCTCATAATATACCTGTGGCTATCAAAGTTTACGATAACCTTAGTCCACATATTCTCCCTTTATAGCATTTAAGTGATTTATGGTAACAATAAAGTCGTTTGCAATGTATCAGATTATGTTAGAACTAGATAGATTGGTCATAATAACTTAAACGTACATAAATTATATTTTTCTTGTGTTCTTCATATTTTATCCATATAAAAATATTTTTCAACAGATTCGTCGTTGAGTCGTTAAATGTTTTAGCTTTATACAGGAAACTGTAAAAATTATTCTTATAGAGGTCACAACCCCCATTTTACGTTGGTGGTCATTATAATATAATATAAGCTATAGTTTTTTATATAATCAATTATTCATATATTGCAGGTACTCATTTGATTGACAAAGAGTACATCGATTACTATAGCTATAATGGTTTTGCTATGTAATTTTTTATTATCTATTCTGTTACACTACATATTACACGAAAAATCTTACCTTGTACGAAAAACGGTGTCCAGCTCGTTCGGAACCTACCTGCAAAGAAACATACATTTTTATTTAATCAGCATTTACCAACACAATTTATTGATTGTTGGATTTTTTTATTCCTATATTGGTAATATAGCTAACTAAATCGAAGTAATTTTTCTATTTACAACAAAGTCGCTCATGACATTTTATTAACAAAGAAAGTCATTGTCTTTATTTTTCGCGAAACTGTATACGCAATATATGTACAGGGTGAGCGAAACTCGATGTCTCAGTTTTATTCTAGAAAAGGTCTGAAAAGAGGTTCTTAAATGAGGTTGAGTAAGGTCCATTTTAAGCTGAATTTGCATATTTTTCCATATTTGGAAACTGAAGTAATGACGTCACCGAATTTGTTTTCCCAGAAATATACCTATATTTTGGCATATTCAAAAAGAGCTGATATTTGTGAACAAATTTTGTAGAGAAAAAATCTTTTTCCGTTAAAAAATTATAAGCAAAGTAAAAAAGTATTATCAAAAATTCGCAATCGTCACGGTTTAAACAGGTAGCCTTTGGACAAATAGCAATGTCGCATCTGTCAATAATTAATCTAATGGTTGACAAATATTGTTTTGTTGTCATTTGACTTTGAAATATGTTCACGCGCAACGAAAAAGTCGATATGTTATTAGTTTGTGGGGAATCTCGGAAGAACGCTAGAATAGCAGTTCAGTTATACGCCCAGAGATACCCCGAACGTGTTATTCCAAGCTTAAAAATATTTGCAAGATTGGAACGCAATTTACGTGCAAGTAACGAGGTATTTTCTTTTCTTCTCAAAAGAGAAGAAAAATTGTTAAAAGGATCAATTCTGACAATACTGTTGCCACTGTTTTGTAGTATTTTGAAAACCATCCAAGGAATTCGATTTGGCAAGCCTATCGTAAGTTGAATTTAAAATATAGTTGGGTTCGAAAAATTTTTTGACAGAAAATAGTTATGATAATAAAATTCATAATTTAGAACACTTGTCATATCAACATCAACAACGAAGAAATAATTATGTTGCCCAAGTGATGGTAAACTTAGAGATCAATGACAATTGTTTTTTTCAGCATGTGTTGTAGACGGACGAAAGCCGTTTTGTTAGTAACGGTAAGCCCAATAAAAAATGAACATTTTTGTGCTACTCAAAATCCACATTTTGTCAATCCGATTAAAAACCAAGGACACTTCGGAATTAACGTTTGGTGTGGTATTATTAATGGGCATTTGATTGGACCATATTTTTACGAAGGAATTTTAGATAGTGAGCGATATTTGCAATTCCTTCAAGAACAACTTCCTGTGGTTCTCGAAAATGTGCCATTACAGCTGCGAGCAAACGTGTGTTTCCAGCATGACGGAGCTCCACCGCATAAAGCAAGAATTGTCCAACAGTATTTAAATGAAACTTACGGAGAAAATTGGATAGGTATAAATGGATCGATACAGTGGGCGCCTAAATCACCGGACTTGACCCCACTAGATTTATTCTTGTGGGGAACTTTGAAAAATAAAGTTTACAGAACACCATCTGTTAACTTGGAACATTTAAAAGAAAGAATCAGAAATACTTGCGATGAACTATCTAGAGAAATGGTTCGTAAGGCTTCAGTGAGAGAAGTAAGGTGGAGATTGGATAAGTGTTTAGAAGTAGGAGGTAGTCACAATGAAAATTTGTTGTAGTAATTGCCTACATACTTTGTTTCTTTCTGTGGTAATAGTTGTAACATACGTATATTATGTGTTTTGTAATGTTAAATTAATAAATAATACGAATTAATAATGTTTAATTATTGATACATGCGACATTACTATTTGTTTCCAAACTTGTTTACGTCGTGACGATTGCGAATTTTTGATAATACTTTTTTTACAAATTTGCTTATAATTCTTTAACGGAAAAAGATAGAAAATTTTTTTCTTTGCAAAATTTATTCAGGAAAATTATCTCTTTTTACATATGTCAAAATATGGGTATGTTTCGGGGAAAAATAATTCGATGACGTCATTACTTCAGTTTCCAAATATGGAAAAATATGTAAATTTGGCTTAAAATGAACCTTGCTCAATCCCAAGAACCTCTTTTTAGATTTTTTCTATCGCTTTTCCTTTTTTTATAATAAAAGCTGAGACATCGAGCTTCACTCACCCTGTACATATGTATTGATATATGTATTATCCCAAATTTGAAAAAGAATAATCCCGTTCGACTTTTTTTTCCTTCAAAAACTATTTTGTATGATAATTAAAACTAAAAAGCACTTAAATACTCAACTTACCTATTTAACTCCTTCCCTAATGCCAGTCGTCTAGACCAGTTTCCATCACACACAAATCACAAAATATGTCCACAAAATTGTTTATGCACACCCACTATACATTTACACCGCACATATTTTCGATTTAGTTAAACCACAAGTTTAATCGAATAGAACAATGAAAAATCACTACCGCACTTCACATTCATCTCCTCCGAGACACATCATTTAACGACTGTTCAATAAAACGCCGAAAAACACAGGCAAATCTTAACGATTCAGTTTTTTGCACATATAAAGTAACATGAGGTGATATCTTTTTCATACCTTTTATGAAAAAGGGATGGCGGAAGTTCTTAATAAATTGTTATCGGTTCCTATATAAAAAGTCTTACATGAATATACACATACAAAGTAAAATTATACAGGGGGAACGTGGTAGAAAGCAAGATTCCGGAACATTTCATCAGTCAGATTGTCACAGGGCATTGACAATGTGTAATTTTCCATATACATATAGAGTCTTCTTAAGAAGAGAAAATAATGTGTTCACAAATCCATGAAACTCAACATTAAACTCATCGCGCCTTTCTCATTCCATTCAAGTTAACATCATTATTTAAAAACCATTTTTCCTATAAATAATATGTTATAGGAAAAAATACAGATACACTTATATTTGCCTAATATTTATCTTCTGTTCTTTTATCCTTCAAATGTATCTGTTTTATACATTGAAGGAGCATTTCGTCAACCAGGTTAGCATCATTGGGGAAATAATTACAATTATACAAAGAAGAATTACATAGAAAAACTACTATAGATGTATTAATCGATGTAATTTGTATCAATTAAGTTTGCAACTGCAGGGTATGAATATAAAAAAATACAGCTTATATTTAATGGTCATCATTGTAAGATATGAGTTGTGACCTCCATAAGAATAATTTTCACAGTTTCCTATATAACATTATAACGTCATTCAACGACTCAACTATGGGTTTATTTAAAAGTACGTGGATAAATATGAAAAACACAACAAGAAATTAATTTATGTAGATGAGAGTTATTGATATGACCAATCTACCTAGTTCTAATATAGTCTGATATATTGCAAACAACTTTGTTGTTACTATAAATTACTCATCCACATCAATATATATAAAATACCCATAATAAAAAATAGTAATTTAATCATTTGATTAAATGTTATCCTAGAGGAAGCGAGGCTTAAGGCGAGGGACGTGCCTAAATTGCTCCTTTTATGGGATAACATTTTTGGATTATGACCCGGATAAGAGGGGATCGCCAATGGGACTACCCATGGGATCAGTGGCTGATGAGGTCCAAACCTATATAATATAATAAATAAATAAAAAAATAATCATTTGAATATAGTTAAAATATAATTTCAATTTTAAAGGATACCCCATCTACTGTGTGTGTTTAAAAATATCGCTCTGTTTATTAACAAATATTTGAACCCCTTACTACAAGAATATTATTAACATATATTGGCATTATTATTCAATACGCAATATTGAAAAAGGAAAAACCTATTCAGATGTAAATAAATGAATTAGATTGATGTAGATAAATTAATTTTGACCACATAAAAATTAATTATCAGACCACTCACCATGATTATTACAGATTTTAAATTAAAATAACAAAAATAGCGGCTTTGTTAATAGCCCATCAATACCATACGAGTAAGCAAATCGCAATAATACTGCGCCGCCCCCTCGCTCATATCGAAAGCACCTCCGGAGCATGCCTCTAGAGAAGATTTTGTCAAAATGCCGAAATTCGAACGAAAAGCATTTCGTACATCGACCTAAATATTTCGTGACACACACACGAAAACAACCCTTTAGTAAATAGAGATACAATGATAATTTGGTAAACATTTTTGTCCATGTATAGTAATATTTTTACTACTTATGTCATTATACAAAACGTCAAATTTCGCGAAAATGGAAATGTTTAATTACAAAAAATCTAGAGCTTACAGAGCAAAACTCCCTACAGACTTGAACTCAGCGCCTTCAAATTAAGGTAAAAACAAGTGATGTAATAAATACAAAAAAAAAATTAATTCCCAATTCCCCATTCTTCTTTGCGATTAGTAAACCACGAGGAAATTTCAGATTGATGAACTGAAGATGGGGAAATATTATAACCTTATTATAAATCCATAGAAAATTATGCATAAATACTGAGATCAATCAAATGTGTATGCTACTTATATTATTGATTTTAGGCAATTCAAAAGTCTGATGCTATTAAAAATGATTGTTAAGATGAATTTCAATATTCTCTGTTCTCTTATGTCAAATGATGCGTTCAAATTTATAAATAACCAGTATGTAATCGATTACAATTTGGAAAATTCTGCAGGTCAATCGCAGATAAAAGAAAATAAGTGCGGTATACCGCAAGTAACCGTTCTTGGGTCTCTGTTATTTTTTATATATTAATAAACAAGTTGTTATATATTAATAACAACTTGTTTCTATGACGTAAATTATATTTAGATGCAAATAATATTCAACCGTATTAATAATTTTGTCCTAACGATTAGTGTAACGCTGAACAGTGTATCAATATAGATTTGGATAATTTAGTTGAATATTCTCAACGCTATAATCTTCAAATTAACCCATTGAAGGCTTTTAGTATGGTTCTAATTTAGATCGGAGTCGGATTGAGCAACCTTTGGAAAAATTAAATAGGAACTGACGGATTGGAGAGTCTGAATTATTAGAAATTTGGATCTTCATATTGATAATGATCTAATATTTAAAACCCTTTATTTAATATTTAAAAGCTTTACTTGTTAGTGTATTTTCATAACGTTCTTCATAATAAATCGATGCCCTTAGTTCAATAAAATAAAACATCGTAATGACGTTCGCACACTTTAAATTTTGCAGTTTAAATGCCGGATTATATAGGGTGGCTCAGTTGGAACTATAGGATTTGAATTGCGGGCCCATTTGTGTTCTGTCAAAAACAAAGCGTCAATATTTAATGACTGTCATCTACAAACCATACGACGTCAATATGCCGCGATTAACAGTTCAACAACGAATAGTTTGTGTACAACTGTTTTATGAAAGTGATCGATCATTACATTTGTATTAAGAAATATTCGCACAAAATTAGGACAAAATGAAGTGCTTACAGAGTTGACAGTTCGCAACCAATAAATTTTAAGAGATCGGTTCTATTATTGACGAGACAAAACTAATACGTCCTCGTCGTGGTCGGTCAGATGAAAATATTGCTGCAGTGGAAGAAGGTATACGAGCGTATCCGAATACATCAATTTGACGTCGTGCATAACAACTGAATCTGTCAAAACGTATCGGATTTTAAAGAAAGATCTGCATTTGCCAGTATACAAAATTCAGTTGATACAACAATTAAAAGTTACAGACCATTTGTAACGTCATACATTTGTTAATTGTCAAAATCTTGTTCAGCTGCTTCATAGCTGAATTTCTTCATTTTTCATGAATCTTTTGACATATACGTCAGCAAACAAAATTGTCGAATTTGAGGTGCTGAAAATCCATATGCTGTTCACGAGAAAGAATTGCACCCACAGAGATGCACGGCTTGATGCGAATTTTGGAGTGGTGGAGTAATTGAACCATACTTCTTTGAAAATGAGGCTGGTAACGCTATCACAGTAAATGGAGAATGCTATTGTGACATGTTAAACAATTTATTTTTCCACCAAATTGATGATTTGGATGTGAACAACATGTGGCTTCAGCAAGACGATGTAACGTGTCATGCAGCACGTGCAACCATAACTCCATTGCATACCAAGTTTCGTTATCAGTTTTCTTCCAGAATGTTGACATATTAGCCTGCAAAATCATGTAATTTAAATCTGGAAGATCATATTTTTAACACAACCAGACTTTTTTCTTTGGGGTTATGTTAAGGGAAAAGTACACCCCACCCAGCCAGCAACAATCAGTGACCTCAAGGTAAACATTCATCAACGAGTTATTCGGGACATAGCGCCAGTTTTATGTGCCCGTGTTTTGGACAATTTTGCTAAATAAATGATATCATGGTAGATGAGTCAAGGCGACCATTTTGGCCTCTTCAAAATGTTTAAAATATCCTTCTTTGAAAATAAAACTAAAGGAAAACCTTCTAAACTTATATTTCCCTTTAATTTTAATTTATAATTATTTTCTGATACTCCAGTTTATAAACAAAAAATAACGCAGGGTCGAGTAGCTTTTAACAAAAAGAAAGCACTTTTATGCTCGGAGGTAATAAACTTAGAAACAAGGAAGAGATTTTTGAAAACGTATGTATGGAGCACGGCACTATACGGTTGCGAAACCTGGACGGTAGGGGAAGCAAGTAGGAAGAAATTAGAAGCTTTTGAGATGTGGTGTTACCGAAGAATGATGAAAATACCGTGGACTGATAGGGTTAGAAACGAAGAAGTATTAGAGAAAGTCGGCGAGAAAAGAAGTATGTGGAAAAACATAAAGAAGAGAAGATATAGAATGGTAGGCCACTTGCTGAGGCATGGGGAATAGTCCGCGATATTTTGGAGGCAGAAATAGGAGTGAAGAAACGCAGAGGTAGGCCTAGATTAGACTACTGCTCGCAAATAGTAAGGGATGTAGGTTGTAGCACAATTAGTGAAATGCGTAGGTTAGCACAAGATAGGAAAAGCTGGAGGTTAGCGTCCAACCAGTCTTAGGACTGATGACCTCATGATGATGACTCCAGTTTATATGCCTCACAATAATTATGTAAACTGAGCATAAAAGAATAATTTTAATTATTCATTGACAATGGGATTGAAGTAGAAATTTTCTTTATTTTCAGTAGTTCCAATTAGTATTATATATTATTGTTCCTATCAAGTTTTATCATAATTATTTTCCCTTCTCTATTAGTATAAATGAATAATAACAAAAGATTAAAATGATAAATACGTCAGAAAATATAAAGTAATAAGAAGTATCAAAGTTTGTTTGCTTCTTAGCAAATGCACATTGTCAAATAAATTTTTAAATTAGTTGTTATCATCTCTAAGGATACTAGTTTTATTAATAAATAGAAACAGGTATTTTATCCATATCTTCATTTGTAGTTTGGGCACTTTATTCTTTACATTTCTCCACAAACAAAAATACTTGAATATAATTGATCATATTCAAGAAAAAATAAAATACATACTGCTCGTCAATAACAGAAAAAAGTGTGAGATTTGTCTATGTATGCGTAGAATAAAGAATGGGGCTAGCATTCGGCTATTTACTTGGACCAGGCTATTTACTGCACGTCTCGTGGACGGCCCGATAGAGACTTGTTCCTACTCTTGACGAGCAGTTCATAAAGGGTGTCCCAGCGAGAGGTAGCCGATTACGTTTGTAATTATTGGGCAAATAAATAACATTTATACAATAATTTTGGGTTCAATTGTTTATTTAAACTATGCCATTAGACATGGAATACAATATCTTGTAAGTGGCCGCCTCTGCTTCTCTGGTAGCAGTGGATTTGATGAAGTTTTCCATCACTTCGCGGCATAACTGTGGCTCTATGTCTGCAATAACTTCGCTAATGTTATTTTTGAGCTTTTCAATCGAAACGGGATTATTGGCATAGACTTTTCTTTTAACGTAGCCCCACAAGAAGAAGTGTAACAGTGTCAAGTCACAAGAGCGTGGTGGCCAATCAACTTCAGCTCTGTGAGAAATTATGCGCCCAGGAAATTTGGTACCCAAAAGATTCAGCGTTTCGTTAGCTGTGTGGCACGTGGCACCATCTTGCTGAAATCATATATTGTCTACATATAAGTCATTGATTTGTTCGAAAAAGAAGTTAACATCTCACGGTAACGTATACCATTTACAGTAACCGCCTCGCCTGCTTCGATTTCGAAGAAGAACGGCCCAAAAACTCCTGCCCACAAAGCGTATCACATGGTAACCCTTGCTGGATGCGTGGGTTGTTCTTGGATGAGACTTGGATTTTCAGCTCCCCAGATGCGACAATGTTCTTTGTTTACGTACCCTTTTAATTGAAAATGAGTTTCATCACTGAATATCAGTTTTCCCAAAAATCGCAGTCAACTACGATGTTCTGTAACATCCATTGACAAAACTCACGGCGTCGTGCATGATCCCGTGGTTTCAACTCCTGTGTCAACTGGATCTTATACGTTTGAAAATGAAGGTCTTTCGTCAAAATTCTCTGTAATGTTGACTTTGAGAGATTTAATTATTGGGAACGACGCGCGACGTCCTACGGATATGGTATTATCTGCAGCCACACTTGCACTCACCGCTTCAATATTTTCAACTGAGCGTTGCCCACGGTGACGGTATAGGTGTTTGTTTATCACACACGGAGCCACTTTCCCTGAATTTTGCCATGACGAGTTGAATGGTCCGCTTAGCAGGTGCCTCACGACGACCCATAATTGCCCGTAATTTTCTTCCAGTGTCCACCATTACTTTTGTAGTACGCTTTGACAATAAGTATGCGTTGCTGAACAGTATAGCGTTCCATTTTGTAACGGCATACTCTCCACGTAATAGCTACGAAGCATCAACTACCAGAACCTGCCGCAACAGTAATGGCGGCAAATTTAAATCGGCTACCTCTCGCTGGGACACCCGTTATATATGTAATTCTGGATGGACACCTAATTACATTCGCCTACTATGGCACAAATTCAGAATTGACCCTACGTGCCATATATGATTGAAATAGAAAATGTTCTCTATGATATATTAAAAAAAATACAGGTTTAACTTATAACTCGAACAGCAATAGTGATTTTAAGAAGAATTCCACAAGCTATCATGAGTTATCGACATGTATCTAAGCCTGAAAACTCGAATTTTGGTTTATTTTTCGAAAAGAGACTCTAGTTTTCAGCGTTGTAGTTTCCCTTGTATGTAAATCAAAATAATCCTATTTCCCATATGTACATAAGTTTTAAACTTGAAACGTTTATTCCAATTAAAACAAAATAGCAGGCTGATATATGATTTCGTTGACGTCTGGCATATCCCAGGTGTCTGCAAATAAAATATAAAGTAGATTTATATTAAAACTGACATTCACTGTGTCTATATGACAGGGTAATTAGGCATATGGATGAAGTCGATATTTCCTAGAGTCCATTTTAATTGTTATAATTCCCTAATGCCTCGTGTTTATCAAGTTAAGTATCAATTTTCCAGCGTGCATTGTGAATACCAGTCTACTTGGAAACTGACTATGCCTTTTGCATTTTAAAATGTATTCAGCAATCTGCAGAATACTAATAAATATACACTCATGGACAAAATTAACGCACCAGCAAAACCCTTCATTATTTCTTATAATATTTCGAAGTTTTTTTCGTCACTACTAATAAACAATCGCAATTGTATGACACATGTAAACTAATATTTTGTAATTATTTGCTAATATATTTAACGCTGTTTAGAATGATTTGTAAATGGCAATAAATTCAGTTATGCTAGTGAGTATTAATGTCATAATGTGAATGAAATACTTTGTCTAGTACACTAAGAGTAGAAGATATAAATCGCTTAAACAACTTAAGAGATGAAGCAGCGAAAGTGGCAACTCTGGTTAACCAAGGACGTAACCAGCGGTATGTGGCTAATTTGTTAGAAGTTAGACAATTAACAATGTCGATCAGTTAAACGATTTAATGAGCTTGAAAGTTACTGTAAAACCTAAGACAAAGTTGTAAGAAATCAACTGATGCCAGACATGAGCTATATCTTATGCAAGCCGCCTTAAGAAATAGGCATTCTACCAGTTTAGAGCTAAGCAGAGCCCTAGCATCATCTCGAAGTGTAGCAATTTCTGGAAGAACCGTAAGGAGAAGGCTTAGTGAAGGAGGATTGAACAGTAGAAGACCAGCTATTGCACCACTGCTCGTCATAGAACACGCAGTTACTAGACTGTGCTTTGCAAAAGAACACGTAAATTAAACCATTGACGACTGTAAGTCAGTTTTGTTTTCAGACGAAATAAGGGTAAGTCTTATTTCACCAGATGGACTTCAACGAGTCTGGCAGAACCCAGGATAGCGGTTTTCTGAGTGGAATATCTCTCCGAGGATTCCATGTTTTGGTGAATTAATAATGATCTGGAGAGGAATCTGTTTCAATGGCTGCACGAATTTGGTTCCTATACGGGGTAGATCCATGGATGGACATTTCTACGTAGAAAACATTGTAGAAGAACTGCCCCGATTGTCAGAAAAAAATTATTTTTATGCAGGATAACGCTCGGCCCCACGTTACTTAGAGAGGTATTCGACTTCCATTTGTAAGTATTACAACTATGAACTGGTTACCGAGAAGCCTAGATATTCATATATGGGCTTATAAAGTCTACAGAGAAGTATGCCCCATAAAGTAAACAGTATGAGATGCACTAAAACTATCAGTTAGGGCTCTTTCACATGGAGTGCCGCAAGGCTTAACCTCGCGAGCGGGAGAACGGCGCCGAAGACTGAAATGCAAAGAGTACAATGGAGCTTTTACATGGGGAGCACGGGCCTTTAGGGCTCTTTCACACGGAGAGACGCAAGTCTCGACCTCGCGAGCGGGAGCTTTTTCCGCTCCTACCTTCCACTCTTTCACACGGAGAGCCGCAAGTCTCGTCCTCGCGAGCGCACAGTGGCTAAAAACGCCAAAAAGCTGGCCAAAGGTCTTTAAAGTTATTATTTACTTCTGAAATTTTATCTATAGGGGTTTTCAAGCCCGCTGATTTCAAATCTTCCAATAAAATTTTGAAAAACAAAATGGCGGCTTGTAAATGGCTGCCAAAAATGACGAAAATTAGTCGCATTGCAAAGAGACTTTGTATATATGTGTTTTCGAGGTCGCTGATTTAAAGCATTTCAAGAAAATTTTGAGAAACACAATGGCGGCTTTAAAATGGCCGCTAAGAATGATTCAAATTAATCACATTGCAATGAGACTTTGTATATAGGGGTTTTCGAGGTCACTAGTTTTAAATGTTTTAACCAAATTTGAATTAATTAACAACTCTATATCAAAATCCATGTTGATTTAACGCTGGAGAGCGATAGACTGGCGAGCGCGAGACGTTTGTCGTGCTTCGCGGGTGAATGTCCCACTCCTTCCTTTGCATTTCGAGGGAAAGACGCGACTCTCTTTCAAGCACTCGGCTCGAGATGCACGAGACGTACCGTCTCTCACTTGAGCGACCTAAAGTCACGTGCTCCTCATGTGAAAGCTCCATTATACTCTTTGCATTTCAATCTTCCGCACCGGCGCCGTCTCCCGCTCGCGAGGACGAGACGTGCATCTCTCCGTGTGAAAGAGCCCTTAGGGCGCACGAGTCAGAGCCGGTACGGCTCGTGCATCTCGAGCCGGGTGCTTGGAAAGGAGTCGCGTCTCTTCTTCGAAGTGCAAATGGATGATTGGGGCATTCATACGAAGAGCGACAAAGGCTCTCGCTCGTCAGTCTCTCGCTCCACAGCGTTAAGTCAAGATGGATTTTGACGACTTTCCCGAGTAGCTCATCAAATGTGGTCAATGACATTCAAAAGTGATTGTAAAACTAGTTACCATCTCGTCGAAATTCTTGATAACGCGTGGCAAAAACACCTGCTTCATCGAGCCTTTGGTTGATAGGATGGACCTAATACGTTCTGGAACGTTGGAGTTTTTTTCCGAACGTGTACGAATCATTGCGACGCCTACTTTGCGAGCCGAAAGGCGCCCCATGTGAAAGAGTGGAAGGTAGGAGCGGAAAAAGCTCCTGCTCGCGAGGACGAGCCTTGCGGCTCTCCGTGTGAAAATTCCCTTAGGCATCACGTACTATACCTGCCCCTATGACTTAAGGCTAGTACGCACCTAGCCACAAAGTCGCGGGACATCGTATGCGAGACACTGTCCCTAGACTGTTACGATATAATGCTCGCGTCCACACCTAGAGAGCCAATTGCAACAGAAACATTTTTAGCCAGACTTTTTAGAATTTTTAGACTTTATTTCTTCCCTCCTTTTGTCTTTGTTTTTATACTCGGTAGACTTAACATCCCAAAGACAAGGGAGGGTGTGTAAATCCTCAATAATTTGTAGAGTAGTTTCCATCTCAAACAACAGAACACAAAACACAACAACAACACGTGGCGGCTATCTGCAGACTAGAATCGGCGGGTCCCGGGACTTTGTCTCGCGACACATCCAGACTACATCATGTTGCGCTACATTTGTATCATGTATCCCATTTCGAATGGGAGACCTGCTACATACAACTTTTGTATCGCGACAGTTCCAAACAGGGAAATAGTGTCGCGGGACATCCCTGGGACTTGTCGCTAGGTGTGTACTAGCCTTTAGGGAACTCGAACAGATTATTCTTGTTGAATGGGAGAATATTCCTCAGAAAACCATTCACATCTTGATAAATAGTGTGTCTAAACGAATGGAAGCAGTGAAAAAAGTTACAAGATGATATACGCTACTGAATCAAATTATTAAGATTTCATTTCACCTCCACTTTTTTCCTGAAGTTTTTCATTAATACCGTTTTCATTGTATTTGACATTATTGTTCTTTCCGTTATTTATTCATATTGTTTTCCTGACAATATCATTCTAATTTGTTAAACATTAGTTGATATAATTTAATTATAATATCACGTAAGGTAACATGACTTAAATGTTCGAAGAAATAAAAATAATAATGTGAAGTTTCGCTGATGCCTTAATTTTGTCCAGGAGTTTATGTGTAGGCATTTCTTAGATTACGAAACGCTGCATCATTAACATAAACGTATTAAGTTGCAGCAAAAGTCGTTGCAAAGCGGTTGTAAATATTCAGTACATACAAGTCAGGTACATTAATAATAAATGTATAATAAACTGGGTACATTGTTTTTCTATATGCGTTTGCAAATAAATAACATTCGTAAATATAATAGTTTTAAGCGAAACTAAACATTGTTAATACTTTGTAAATTGCTAATTATTGAAAGTAGAATTTACAAAATCTTCATATCAACGCATATACGAAAGTATATAACTTATACTGCAACCTCAAAATTTTAACCTATAGGAAGAATTTAATTCGTTTTGAAGTTTGAGATGTCTGAATTGAAGATGTTCAAGTTTTTGAGCCCTATTGCTGTAAGATACAGAGTGATGATTATAGTGCTAGTTAACATGTACCCTGTCTATGACTAATTATAAATATAATTTACAGTTACGTAATTGTGTCATATTTTGCAAAATAGTTCTGTAAAGCTGTTTACTGTACACCTCAACTCGAAAAATAAATCAACTTATGAATCACTGTTAGTAAGCTGTTTAAAAAAGTTATTTGTTAAAAGAAAAATATCCCTACGCATTAAATGTGAACGATTGACCATAGAATATAAGTAGAGCCGCTTGTTTCGTCAGCGTACCAGAGGCGCCCCCTTCACAGCTTCGTAATAATTCAAATAGAATTAAATAAGTAATACTAAGTCATCATCATGAGGTCATCAGTCCTAAGACTGGTTGGACGCTAACCTCCAGCTTCTCCTATCTTCTGCTAACCTACGCATTTCGCTAATTGTGCTACAACCTACATCCCTACTATTTGCGAGCAGTAGTCTAATCTAGGCCTACCTCTGCCTTTCTTCACTCCTATTTCTGCCTCCAAAATATCACGGACTATTCCCCCATGTCTCAGCAAGTGGCCTACCATTCTATCTCTTCTCTTCTTTATGTTTTTCCACATACTTCTTTTCTCGCCGATTTTCTCTAATACTTCTTCGTTTCTAACCCTATCAGTCCACGTTATTTTCATCATTCTTCGGTAACACCACATCTCAAAAGCTTCTAATTTCTTCCTACTTGCTTCCCCTACCGTCCAGGTTTCGCAACCGTATAGTGCCGTGCTCCATATATACGTTTTCAAAAAATCTCTTCCTTGTTTTTAAGTTTATTACCCCCGAACATAAAAATGCTTTCTTCTTGTTAAAAGCTACTCGACCCTGCGCTATACTTTGTTTTATATCTTTATCGCTTCTTCCATCCCAATTTATTTTACTTCCTAAATAAGTGAAGTCTTTAACTTCCTCCAATCCTTCATTATTAATTTGTACCTTCGTTTTCGCTCTGCTCTCGCGCCCTCTGCACACTAACACTTTAGTTTTGTTTTTATTCACCCTCATTCCGTATTCCTCCGTCAACACTGCCTCCATTTCGTTCAATGCTGATTCCAATGCCTCTTTACTGGATGCTAATACTGCTATATCATCCGCGAATCTCAGCATTTTTAGTTTCTGTCCCTGTACTTTAATCCCGAAATCCACTCTATCTTTTACGACATTAATCGTCTCTTCGATGTACAGATTAAAAATTAGTAATGATAGCGTACATCCTTGTCTTACTCCTTTCCTAACACCTACTTCCCTTCTTTCCCCTTCTACTTCTACAACAGCAGTTTGTTCTTTGTATAGATTGTGTACTACTCTCCTATTTCTATATTTCATTCCCGCGCTCTTTAGTATCTCGAACATTTTTTCCCATCTTACATTATCAAAAGCTTTTTCTAAAATTACAAATCCTATATAAGCGTTCTTTCCTTTTTCTATTGTTTTCTCTAACATTACTCTTAGCGCCAGAATAGCTTCGCGAGTTCCCCTATTTCGCCTACACCCGAATTGGTCTTCTAGGAGAAGACCACCAAGGACATACTAGTATTTCCTCCGCTCTATTTTCCATCCTCTTCTGCACTATTCTGGTTAAGATTTTTGACGCGTGGGAAGTTAGGCTAATCGTTCTAAAGTTCACGCATTTGTCGGCTCCTCTCTTTTTCGGTGTAGTAACGATAATGTTCGTCTTATAATCCTCCGGCATCTCGCCAGTTTCATATATGTATTTTACCTGTTCAAACATCCTATTTACTACTTTCTGTCCCGCACATTTCAAAATTTCCGCCTGTATTTTATCTACACCCGGCGCTTTATTGTTCTTTTAATACTAAGTAATAAAATAATAATAAATGTCTAGTTATACGTTATAATTTATACGATACTGTAAAATACTTGCCCTCCTAAATAACGTTATCAGCTATATTGCCCAGTTGATCATCTGAGGGACTAGGTATGTTTCTACAATTGTTTCGGCGAGCCATGTTCGTCATGGTGGAAGAATGTCATATTAGAACGTTTCATAGAGAACTCTTTGTAGAGAATGACCGTTCAACATATAGTGATGTAATTGTATAATTGCATGCAGTGGTGGACAAAAGTCAAGTCACCTATTATACTATATTACATATTTAGTATCCAGACAGAAATTATCGTAATTTGATAACCATCAATTCATATCCTTTTAATAGATAAAACTCGGTATGAGAAAAACATAGCTGAATCAAATGCAGTAGCTAATAACCGATAACAAGGTGGCAAAGGTTAAGCAATCAGTAATGATCCAATCAGGGAATCTCCTGAAAGTAAGGTATATTATGAACACATGAGACACGCGCTGTTGTTTATAGAGCAGAATTGTGCTACTAGCTCTGTAAACAACAAGTGTCCTACAGCCATGTCGCGGAAAACGTATTCTAACGATGTAAAACTACACACTTGTAAGAATGAATGGGCAGGATACATTACAAGAAAATGTTAGTAAATAATTCAATATAAATAAATCAGTAATATCCCGTATATTGAAACATCATCGGGATAGACAGACAACCGCAACTGTCTCGCGTTTTGGTCGGCATCGGAAAACAACGACAAGAGTTCATCGGAAAGGTAAACAGGACCCATTTTCAACTGCGGCTCAAATTTGAGCAGATTTAGAACTCAACGTGTGGTCAAGAACTGTTAGCAGACGCCTAGTACAAGCATGCCTAAAGACCTGCCAAAAAAACATTATTAAATAAGAAAAATATAAAGGCCCGACTTAAATTTGCACGTGACCACTTACACTCGACTGCTGAAATATGGAGAATTGTCTTGTTCTGAGATGAAGTGAATTTTAATCTCATCGGAGGTGATGGTCTGTGTTATGTACGACGTCCTCCTGGCCAGAAATGTAATACAAGATATTGTATTAAAACGGTAAAACATGGAGGAGGTTGTCTATTAGTGTAGGGCTATTTCTCAGGTTTTGGGGTAGGACTATTATTTAAACTAGAGAGTATAACGGATTAGTTTAAGTATAGAGATATATTGCAGAATGTTGTATTACCTCATGCCGAATGGGAAATGTCATTATCTTGGATCTTTCAGCATGACAACGATCTAAAACACAGCAAAGATCATAAAAACTTGGTTTAGGGACAATAACGTACAAGTTTTACCATGGACGGCTCAGTCTCCGAACTTTAATCCAGTGGAAAATTTGTGGGCTTTTGTAAACAGACAATTTCGAGAAAACAACGTTTTTCAAAATGCGAAGAAGTCTTCGTAGCTCTTTCTAATGCATGGCAACAGATCTTTCCCTAATAGACAATTTGATTTCATCTATGTCTCACAGATGTGCTGCCGTAATATATAATAATGGACATGCTACACCATATTAATTCACAGTCCTAACTTATTATTTTTTAATAAGTTTCTTATGTTGCTTTACTTATGTCACTATCATAATAAGCGTTTAGTTTTGGTATTAATTTATATATATTTGCTTTTCCTTACTATTACACCAACAATTGATCACTTGGTTACATACAATGTAAAGATTATTTATATATCTATAAGAAGATTAATAAAATATATTTTCTATTTCTATTTTTATTGTTTATCGAATAAACATTTATTTTTACTATGTTGTTTAATTTTTGTCCAGCACTGTATATGTCATTGTGTAATTGACATAATTAAAAGAAATAGGTGCAATTATGTAATGGATCTAGATATAGAAATACTATATATTTGTTTTAAAGTGGCAAAATCTGTGACTTTGTTTTAAAACAATGTCAAATGTTGAGATACTGTCTATAAAATTCTCATATACGTTTAGGAGTTTTGAGATTTGAAAAACAAAAATTTGTAGAAGGTAAATAATAGTCTGCAATAAATAAGTCGACAGAAGATTTTCCGACGAACAGAAGTGACAAATACAAAAATAAGTCAAGAGCCATTTCCTGTAGAGAACTGTTTAGTTCTCTACAAGAAGTGGCTAGAGCATTTGCTCTAACCCCAGATTTAAGAAAAATGTTTGTTAATAGAGCAGTACTTTTTCTTTATTATTTCAGTAGTATTTCAGTAGTATTTAATTCAATAATGTTGAACCCCTCCAACGCCGTCACTGATTGCTTGATATTTTCATTAAATATGGTAATTCACAATTCACAATAAGTATAGATATATCTATTGTATATAAATTTGATTTAGGTATCTCAATTTTATATTAATATATAAAAAAATCGGTTCTTTTTTAATTTTAACTCTGAGTATCTCGAAAACAAAGGTTTTGAATACAAAGGGTCTTTCAATAGGAACGCTTGAAATTTTTTGGGTTATAGCGGCCATGTTGTTAAAGCAACATCTATCAAAGTTATTGTGAATTGTTCAGTAGTATACGGCAAATCACCATGGAAGGTTATATCATTCAGTAATGTGTGCAAATCATCAAAGTTTATTTTGAAAATCAGTGCCCTGTTCGAGAAACGTTCTGCGCATTACGTGATTTTTATCCTCGCCACAACCGTCCCACCGAGTCGACTATTCGACGTTCGGTGACCAAATTCAAGTCAACCAGTTTGATAAATAATCAGTCAACAGCCGTACGTCACCGAAACCCAAGAATTGCTGAAAACAGCGCTGCGCTGCTGTGCATGAGAGTGTACAGAAAGGCCCGAAGCAGTCAATTTCTCGTCGTTGACAAGAACTTGGCTTTTCTGCGACTTCAACTTGGTGAATTTTGCGTCAGGACTTGGATCTGTACCCGTATAAAATCCAACTGACCCACAAACTTAAGGTAAATGACCATAGGCAACGCCGTGTGTTCGCTGATTGGGGTCTGGAGCAGTTATAAGCTGACTCAAATTTCACTAAAAAAATCATATTTAGCGACGATGCCCATTTTTTGATGAATGGATATGTGAACAAGCAAAATTGTCGGATTTGGGACGATACCAATCTACACGAAATGCACTAGTACTTAGTACCCAAATACATCCCGAGAATGTCCCTACCTGGTGCGAATTTTGGTCTGGTGGAATCATCGGTCCATACTTCTTCCAAGACGAAACTAGCATTACCATAACCGTCAACGGCGAGCACTACAGATTGATGATAAGCAACTTCTTGTGGCCTAAACTGGATGATATGGGTATTGACGATATGTGGTTCCAACAAGACGACGCTACGTGCCACACAGCGTATGCACGAGTATGCATGCTCGTGCATATTTGAGAGCATGGTTATCTCGCGCAGCGGTGACCTGAACTGGCCACCGAGATCATGCGAGTTAATGCCTTTAGACTTCCTCCTTTGGGGCTATCTTAAATTGCAGGTCAATGCGAATAAATTGCAAACAATTGATGCAGTCAAAGTCAACATAACGAGCGCCATCCAGCATGCGACAAAGTCAACGAAAATTGGATCTCCCGAATACATGCCACTAAGCATAACTGCGACGAACACTTGAACGACGTTATATTGCATACATAATGCTATAGAATATTATTTCAAAGAAAAAAGAAATGAGTGGATATCTCACACATAACTTGTTTTACTTACGTTTAAAAAACAAGCGTCGTTTTGAAAGACCCTTTATATTTATAGGAAGTCCTCTATCACTCTTTAACATGTGTCCTATATATTATGAAATATCCTGTAAATTATTAAGCTAATATATTCAAACATAAATCAACATATTAAAAAATATTCTCATTTTTAATTGATTTATGACTTAAATTTAAAAAGTATATTTATTTCTAGGTCCACAACATAGTTCTTTATCCCGAGAAGCACTCCTGGTGCCAAATCACCCCCATCCAACAAGTCGTAGCTTCGCCAGGATATGAACCCGTTACTATCGACAACAACGTATGCGTTGGCGCGTGTTACAGCTACTCCATACCGAAAACCCAACCTGCAGAACCAGGAGAATTAATAGGACCCTACTGTGATAGCTGCCAACCTTCAGAAATGAAATGTTACCACGTGAATTTACGCGCTGACGACAAGAATTTGGATGGTCCGAGAATCATCCGGAAACGCGTGCAGATCATAATGAACTGTTCGTGTCAGAGTTGCGATAAAATCAGAAAGGAGGATTGCGAAATAACCGACGAGAACACGCTGGAACTCCCGCAGAATCTTTTCACCGAAGATAAAAATCATAATAAGTATAATTTTGAGGAAGTGCCAGACCTGTTAAATCCGCCTAGTGAGAATAACACGCAGCACGCTGTTTACAACACTGAAAACGATATAAAACTGAAGAATAAGCTTAAGAAATGGTTTGAAATATATCAGAATGAAACGGGTGATTTAAAGAGCGACGAAGATTTGGACAATAGACATCAGAGGCAGAAATTACAAGTAGGGAAGTACAATAGTATAGGGTTGGACCCTACTCAGGACAATAACGTAAAAATTGAGAAAGATCTTGAAAGTCTGCCGCTCAGTTTCGGTGTCGAGGGTGTCCCAAGCGGTCATAAGGGTAATCACATTGGAATGGGTATTCATCACAGTCAAAATGACATAATTGTGGAGGATTTAATTAAGAAACACCACGAAACGAAATCGTCGTTGCCAAGTCACCATGGACATCATCCCGCGCATCAGCACCATTTGCATCATTTAGGCGAAGAGCAACATATAGGTAAGACATTAAGAAATACGGGGTGAGTATAATTTGATACCTTCGTATGTGATAAGGTAATTTGAAAATCAATGTTATTGTTCTGAAAATTTTTAAATGTCAAAATTGTAAGAAGCTTTGCAACAAAGGATAAAGTAAGATGGTTTTTTGAAATCCTTAAAATGACTTACGATAACGACAAAATTAATTAAAAAAGATCTTCCCGTATATATTATACTAGCTGGTATCCACCACTCGATGCTATGCCCAATAATGAAGTAAGACATCGTACCGACTCGGGTGGTATTAGGTCTATGTTACTTTTCTTGACGAATATTATTTATGGTCATAATTTCATAATGATCAGTTGACCGACCGGAGTCCTATTCGGAACATAGATACAGACAAACATTCGCTTTTATATATTATTAAATACGAGGGTGAGTCAAAAATTATCCGCAACAATGTAGCTATAACTTTTATTCCAATACAAATAGGAAACTGAACTTAACATCATTTTTCGATATAGTCCCCTTGCTTTTCGACGCACTTGGTCCATCGTTGCACAAGCTTCCTGATGCCCTCAGAAAAAAAGATTTTCGGCTGAGCAGCGAGCCACGCTTGCATTGTGTCCTTCACTTCTTCGTCCGAAGTGAATCGACGGTCCCTTAATGCCTCTTTGAGTGGACCAAACAAGTGGTAGCCAGAAGGGGCAAGATCAGGAATATACGGAAGATGAGTCATTACTTCAAACTTGCGTTTCCGGAGCGTTTCAGCAGTGCGGGCAGCAGTATGTGGACGAATATTGTCGTGCAACAACACAACACCTTTCGACAGTAGTAATCGGCGTTTGCTTCGAATTGCAGGCCTTAGTTTCATCTTACCTTGTCAGTAAGCACCTCACTGTAACGAACACTGTTTATTGTTGTGCCTTTCTTCTGATTCAGTTGCAGTACTGGACTTTTTGCGTCCCAAAAAACGGTAAGGATCAGTTTTTCTGTGGATGGTTGGGTTTTGAACTTTTTCTTGCTGGGCGATTGTGGATGTTTCCATTCTCTGTCGTTTAATTTTCGGCTCGTAATGGTGGATCCAGGTTTCGTCACTAGTGATGATTGTGTCTAAAAAGCTGCCACCTTCGTTACCATCCAAATGTTTTTGGCAGATGTCCAAGCGTGTTTGTTTATGCTACACTGTGAGTTGTTTTGGGACCCATCTTACACAGACTTTATGAAACCCAAGTCTGTTGTGGATGATTTCGTAGACAGAACCATGACTAATTTGCAGACGATGTGCCACTTCATCAATAGTCACTCGTCTGTCTAACAGAGCCATGTCACGTATACGCTCAATGTTGTCATCATTTGTGGCCGTAGATAGTCGCCCGGCTCCTTCCTCGTGCGTAACACTCGTGCGACCATATTTGAATTTTATTCGTAGACACTCCGCTGCGGCAAGACACTGTTCCCGTATTGTGCCGAAAGCCTTTGATGGATTGCGGCCCCTGACACACCTTCCAACCACAAAAACCGGACAACTGCTCGTTGTTTCTCTTTGGTGCAAACTTCTAATGGAGTGGTCATGATCTATCTGTAATAAAAGGAACACAAATGGAGGAATTAGGATCGAAACTCCATAGCAGGACCAGAACAGCAAAATAATAATATAAACGAGGACAGAAGTCAGTATGAACAAAGTAAGAAGAGTTATGTCAACATTGCGGATAATTTTTGACTCACCCTCGTATTTTGCTATATTCCAAGACTACATACACACAAATTTTATTTATTATTCACTTCATTTATTTATTTAGTTACACCAAGCAATAGTACAATACCAATTATAAGATAGGAATAGTACAAACGAAAACTAATATTATACAATTGGACCTTTTAGAGGATTATATTTTTTGATCTACAATAAAAACACATAGTACTATATAACTGGCTCTGTAACATTTTGATGGAATTAATACTACAATTAAATAAATCTCATGTGTTTTGCACACTACGTGTAACTGCACACTACGTATAATTACTGTGTATGTAACAGTTGCAATTATCTGTGACAAGAATATGGGGTTAATTAACAGGAATAGGGATTCCTTGAGTCGTGGGTTCGTGGGTGGTGTTATTATACGAATTGGCTGCTAGCTCCAGTGGAGAAGAGAGTGTTAAACAATGGAGAGAATTTCAGTAAATTGGCCCTTGGAGTAGATAAGTAAAACATATTATATCACCTAGTTGCGAATGTAGGGACATCAAACACAAGCTGCTCTAAAATGGGATGCAATCAGAAAATCATTTATAATTTTCAATGAAAAGATAAGTGAGGAACTTCTTAGTTAGAACTTCTTCTTAGTTAGGAAGCGTGGTAGTTAAACTAAAAATATTGTACCTAGTCAATAATTCTCGAGGAGGTACTGAGCAGTACTAACAAATGGACAAAACCCATCTGTTTTATAGGAAACACATTTTAGGAACTTTCGCTGTCTATTTTCTAAAGTGTATACCTGATATCCAGGATTCCATATACTTCCATACTCTAACTTAGACAACGAAAACGTATCGGCCAAAGTTCATGTCGAAAAATAGAACGGTCAAGTCCGTCAAACGCTTTATTAAAATCAGCACAAAGGACGTCTGCATACCCTCCTGCATCTACAGCTTCCGAGATAAATTAGGTTAAGCAAAAGAAATTTATAACAGTGGACCACCCTTTTATAGATTCAAGCGGACATTAACTAACTATTCCACGAATTTAAAGTGTATTTTTGTACACAACATAATCAACAGCATTGGAGAAATGAGATATAATTGTTATAAGTCTGTAATTAATAACAATGTAGTAAAGTTTTTTAAGAATTGAGAAAAAGACCAGATATTAAACACAGTTCTAATATATTTGTAAGTGGTCAGGCAAACCCTTTTTTAACTATAAGTATGTATACATAATAACAACCCTGCTGGAGCATCTTGTAAAAAACAATTTATTGGCAGTAACCACGTTTACAATAATTGTAATTGTCTAGAACACAAAAAGTAAAAAATTCTGAATGTGTATATCTATCGTTTGTCCTAGAATTATGAAAAATATTGTAGATTTGAAAAGTGTAACTGTTCGATTTGTTTCTGTTCTTAGCTAAAAAACTATTTCTTTTGAGAGTGTTTTTTTAAATTTTAAATGCACTAAGAAAAGTTGTAGATCGAACGATCTACACATTCACTAGATATATTCTCAAAATGTCAAGTGTATTCGACCCTTCCTTACACAAATTATCGCGGTTACCAGTTTCAAAAATATATGATTGCGATGATGAAAAATTGCGTCTTTCTGATAACATAAATTCAGTTCTGATTCATAAAAAACGTGAGATGTTGTATTATGCCTTATATTATAAATCACTTAAATAAGTAAATTATGCCTACGTATTTACTAAAATAAATGTTGGTATTGATATTGACGTATTCTTAATTGCGTGTAAAGTCTTAAAATTAAATTATTTATTCTTAAGGCCATAATGTGTAACTGTATTAACTTTGTAACATTTTGTCGATGTATATACGAGGGCGTTCGAATATTAACGATAATATTTTTTCTAGATTTAGTGAAAACCAAAAAAAAAAATTAACAAAAACATTTTATTTTTCTACATAGACTCCTCTTTTGTTTACACATTTTTCCCATCGAGTTGGGAGTTTTTTATGCGATCACTGTAAAAAAATAAAAGGCAGGTCTGGAGCCGATTGCGCGTGAACGTGTCCACCCCGGAATCGTTGTTGAAACACTGCCTTCCTAAAGCCTATCTTAACCTTTCAAACATGTGAAAATCACACGGTGTTAGGTCCGGACTGCATGGTGGATGTTCAAGAGTCTCCCAGACTATTTGCTCCAATTTCCGACGTGTTTGGTTTGCTGTGTAGGGCCTTGTTGTGTAGGGCATTGTCATCATTATTTACTCCGATAAGCTGCTTTCACTTGCTCCAATACAGTACAGTGATAAGCAGCATTAATTGTTCTTTGGTCATGAAGGAGATGCAGCAGAAAAACTCCTTTTAATTCTCAGAAAACCGTTGCAATGAACTATTCCTGCTGACAAATGCGTTTCGGCTTTCTTCGGGATGAGTTCTTCTTGTTATCACCATTCTTTGCTTACCTGCTCGCTGTCGGGAGTGTAATGATGAACCCAACTTTCGTCACAGGTCACAGTGCAACTAAGGAAACTATCGTACTCATTGTCATTCCGATAACGAGTGAGAAGCCATTGGTAAATGACTTTTCGAACGTTCAAAACAACGAACGTTTATTTTGTTCTTCTGAAAGAAGTCGTAGTACCCAACGAGCCGAAATCTTGCTGAAACTGAGATCATCGTGGATGATTGAATGTATGCTCACAATACTTACGATTACGTCAGAAGCGATTTCAGCGATGGTAACTCGGCAGTCACGAACGGCTTGAATATGTACAGCTTGTCAAGAATAGAAAAAATGTGAGATTATCTGTGAATGCGTACAGGAAAGAGTGAGGCAGCATTCGGAGGGAAAAGGATGCACTTTACGTGCGGCCAGATTGAACTCTGTGTACATACATACTCGATATTCACTCTGCAAAGGTCTCAGTGCGACTGAGTAAATACAAGGCTATTTACTGCGAACCTCGTGCTCGATCCGATATCACAGTTTTGAGACTTGTTCCTATTCTTGACCATCTGTATGCTCTTCGGTTAATCTCGTCCTGGGCCCGCGATCGTGGGGTTCATTCTCGACACTCTTACTCTCTCTCTCTCTCTCTCTCACTCTCTCTCACACCCAATAAGGTAGCCACTCACGTACAGGAAATACTTAAGGTATGAACTACGCAGTCCAAGCCTAGACGAATTTCCCACCGTTTGTGGGGGCGGCGTTGAGGCCACCTATGGACTATGCAGCCCCCGGAATTCCGAAACTATTCTTTTCCGCCTTGAGGCCGGAACTACGACAGTTAGCCTAGCAGTGTAATCGGTCGAATAAGCAACAACCACCACCAGTTAACACCGGAACTGGAAAAACCTTCTGGAGATCCAATCTCAATTTCTCAAAGAAATCCTCTCCGTGTGTGGGCGAGGAAATCTCTATAGAGGAAATCACCAAGCAAATCCTGAAAGCTTCTTCCTTGAGGATTTCCTTTACGTGTATGGCTACTTTTAAAGAATTTTTTATGCCGATTAAATACTTATGGCTGTGAAAAAGCATTTTTAATAAACTCTTCTCGCAATCTTCGCAAAATATCAGCCGGATTGACCCTCGCCCGTGTCAAGAACTTAATGATGACGTGTTGCTCAACAGACGTGTGTACATTGCTCTCATTCATCTTTACCACTGCCTCACTAACGCTCTCAGGATTCCGTCGGCAACATTCCTCGCCTCCTATTACCTCCTCCTACATTTCCTGCCAATGCCGAAAAGAAAGTCACAATGAGCTGAATGTTTTGAAAGGGGCAAACCATCAATGTTTAAAAAAAAAATAAACAGTTTTAAAACAGTAACATATAAGTCGGAAATCGAGAAAGGAGCTACCAAACCGTCAAGCGGTTATCAAAGTAATTCCCGAATAGCAAGGCTATTACGTAATCGCTATAGGAAACAACTACTCCTCGAGCTAAAGGCCCGCCAGGCATTGAATTATACCTAAAAACGATCCTCAACGTCTTTCTCGTGTTTCTGCACGATCAGATAAGGTTTCAAAAAATAAAACCCGCCACAGGTAGGATTCGACATTGGATCGGCGTACCGTGTACGGCACTGATGAGAACTAATAAGTTCGAAACAGCTGTATGTCGTTCAGTTCCAATCCGGGACAAATGTCGAATCTTACCTGTAGCGGGTTTTATTTTTTGAAACCTTATCTGATCGTGCAAAAACAGGAGAAAGGGGTCGAAAATCGCTTTTAGGTATAACTTAATGCCTGACCGGGCTTTAGCCCGAGGAGTAGTTGTTTCCTATAGCGATTATGTTATAGCCTTGCTAGTCGGGAACTATTTTGATAACCACTTGGCGGTTTCATAGTTCCTTTCTCGATTTCCGACTTATATGTTACTGACATAGATCGTATCGATAAAGATGTATACCACACAAATTTCATTCGGCATTTGTCCTGGATCGGCGTACCGTGTACGGCACTGATGAGAACTAATAAGTTCGAAACAGCTGTGTCGTTCGGTTCCAATCCGGGACAAATGTCGAATCCTACCTATGGCGGGTTTTATTTTTTGAAAGTTTTAAAACTTTAAAATGGATTTTTCTGCACCTAGAACATCTCTATTTCGAAATTGAGTAGCCGACAAAAAATACACCAACACATAAATGGAATATGTGTTTTATGCGACAGTTTTACTTTTTTCAAATAGTCCACCATCGTGCTTTCTCATGACCCATGGAAAGGGTGAAGTGTGTCCTATCCACCTCAAAATCAATAGATGTCGTCTGGTAGACGTCCCTAATTAGAATCAGTCAAAACCCAATCGATTCGACACGATTTAATTGGGTGATCGTGCCAACAAAAAAAAAATCTGAAATAGTCCACCATTGTTCTTTCTCATGACCCATGAACATGGTAGAGTGTGTTTTATCCACCTCAAAATCAATAGATGTCGTCTGGGAGACTTCCTCAATCAGAATCAATTAAGACCCGACCGATCCGACACGATTTAGTTGAGTTATCGTGCTAACAAGGGATTTATAAAATGCCGACGATAACGACAACGACATACACACAGACAAAAATTTTTAAAAACCAGTATTTTTTTGGTTTTTAGGCCGAGAAACGAAGAATAAACGGTAGAAATTTTTTTTCCATTTTTCTTTACACAATTACATAACTTTTCCGCTCTGGTATACTTAAGTGCAGAAAAGTAATAATTTGTATATCAATGACGTTTATAAGTATTTTCGATAAGCCTATATTTAAAAAATATATATCTCAGGAAATAAAGAAAGAATGGCTTTTCCTTTAAATGAAGCTTCATAAAACAATTTTCAAAAATTCATCCTTTTTCTTATTTCGACAGGTATGAACGTGGTGCACCTGATCAAAGGACCTCACAGAAGTATGGTGGCGTCTCCCGTCGAAGCAAAATTGAACATCGATTCGGACGCCCTAAAACCTAACAACGAAGGGGTGATAATAGACTATGAAAACCACCATAAGACCCACCACAAGGTAGCCGATATACTAGAAGACGATTAATTCTGTTAGTTTAAGTTATTATAGAATGCGGTTTTTTAAAATTATTCCTTCACTTCACAGTTGCTCGAGTGAGTAGCCGTTTAAAATCGAAACAAAGAGATATGAAAATCAGGAACGACAGATGACTTACGCATAATATATGATTAATTGCTCAGATTAAGTGTTGAGATAATACGTACTTATTTAAAGGATTAACTTTTAAAAAACTGGTACAATCTAGTCTTTCGCTAAATAAAATAAAAAGATAATTTATTTTCGGTATCTAAATCGAAAAATGTTCTTAAATATTGAACTATTTTTTTATAGTTTAACGTTTAAGAAACAGCGTGGTACCTAATTTAATATATAGGGTGATTTTGTTATTAATATAACTTTAACTAAAGTTAACCCGGCATATATATGTCTAAGTGTCATATTAAAATCTTACATACGTAATAATAACATAACAGTACGCATGCATATATTTCTCTTACCTGTACTTTTTCTCTTAACGTATAATTTAATTTTTCTAAACGCTCTCTACAATCATCGTTTCCACATACAGCTTTACAAAAACCATTACGAACAGTACAAAATTTATACACAATTATATTCTATTTGTACACGGGGAAATCGAAGATGTAAAATATTTATTTGGATTTTCCCTTGTATTTATTGTTTTTACTAATTATATTAGCAGTCTATTTTTGTTTTTAGAAGTCTATCTTTAGTTCTAACTAAATAATGTACATATTTACTAGGAAGTGTGTCTAAATTATTAGGAGGCTGTGTGTCTATTTTAGTCAAAAAGTCACAATTTATACAACTTTTTTTTTGTCTTCTTGTTATATGTTTATTATAGTTTTACAGTTTTTATTATACACCTATTAATCTTTTATTTAACAAATGTAATATATGACTTTTCTTACTACTGCAATGTGTTTTTTTTTGTTTGTCTACGTAGAACGGAAAGGTGGGCGACGTAAAAAGAATTAAACGGTACCATCAAAAGCGAATTTGACCGTTTTTGAAAATCTCCAATTTGCCTTTGGAAGCCTTTCTATTGTTTGAATAACTAAACGAAATGCAACCAAACTATTGTTAGTTCGGGCTTTGTGCTGTTGCTTCGGTTTAAAGGCCTGGTTACACAGTGCGAGCTAGCATGAGAGCTGGCCTAATCAGTTACTGCAGTACAGCTACTCGCACCGTATGGCCGCTTCATACGAGTTACTGTCATATATACGAGTCGGTCAGTAGCTTGCATCCGAGTTACTTCAACATTTTTTGTTTTTACTCGCATATCGCATTTCCCCACCGCCCACAAGGCAGCAGCTCACTCGGACGTCAACTCGCACGATTTTGCGAGTTGTCAGTAGCTCGGTACATTTTCACACAACGAAATTCACACTTGACTGCAGTCTCTCGGGCAATACCTGTGTCATAGCAGCTACTCTCATCGTATGACCGGTCGAGACCAGTCGAGCTACTGTCATGCGAGTATACAGTGGCAGAAGCTATCTACTATCACGTCTGCAGTTCGTACTGTGTAACCAGACTTAAGTATCACACTCAGATAACTCCATGGCAGCCGAGATTCCGTCACGTAGATTTAAGATATTTAAATCGATGTAGATACAAGGAATTCAGTTTAGCTTTGCCATCGTGTTTGATCGCCTGTTGTTATGTCCGTTGTGGCAATGCCGGTATTTATCCATCTCGCTTTTTGACTTACAATTAGTACTATCTCGGTTCTAGTGCAGCATCAATATGTCGACATTTTACAGTAACACGTGACTATTCGCTTATAATGGGAAAAAATTTATACGGCAATTTTCTGTTTTAAAATATGTTTCGCAGAAAACGCATAATAGGGATTGCATAAACAATGTCCTTATATTCTAGAAGCTCCACAGCTGATTCGTATGCGATAGGGGACATGGTTAGAGGTAACATTTTATTATTCGTAAAAATTTTCAAGAATAAAAGTTCTTAGTTTTACAATTCGATGCTAAAGATCAGCTCCCATTACAAATAGTCAGACCAAATTTGAACATATTCAAGTAAAAGCAGATTCAAAAACAACCCATAGTAATTCTTCAGAACTGGCAATATCCATAAACAAATTACAAAGTACTTTATTATCCTTACATGAATCATTGAAAATAGTGGATGTCGTACAAAAACTGCTACAGACTTTAAATGGCGAGAAAGCTATAAAGGCTCGGGACAAATTTGATAGTGTAATGGCGATAATTAAGATTTCTAGATTGAGACATATTTATAACAACAATGCCGACACAGGACCTGTTTTACATCTTGCGCAGAAACAATGTTTTATCCAACGGAAGCCCTTCGTATTGAAATGTTAATTATAATTCGAAAGACAATGGCGAGAAGTACCAACAAATTGGTGTAGCTCAATTATTTGGTGACCCACATCCAGATCTACTACCCATTAATAAGGTACTCAATCAAGAAATTGAGTCTCGTTACCAAGAGTTTGATCATGTGGCAGATGAACCCCAAAACATCGTTTACGATAAAACGAAATTAGATATGATGTTCAAGAGGAGCCTGTAACTTCAGCCCAACAACTGGCTCGTGATTTTAATGTGAGTCATATCACAAATGTAATATTATTGAAAGAAGTACAAATGCACCCTTGCAAAATACAAATGGTCCAGTAACTTACTGAAGGTAACCCGTATTGCAGAGCTGAGTTTTGTTGGCTAATAATGAAATTTATTATCCATAATGAGATATCTTTAGAACAGATAGTTTTCATGAAAGCACGTTTACTTTAAATGGCGAAGATAGTCTACACAATTGGATAGGAATGATCATTATTAGACTAACAACAACCCTCATTGAATGCAGGTATATGAATATCGCGAATTGTTGATAGAATACATGGAAAAAATAGAAGCAACTTCAAGACAAACTGTAACAATTAATCAGGCAACTGCTATTTGTCGTATGTTGCAATATTCAATGTTTGTGCTTTCGTTAACAGTATTTCATCGCATAATACCGCATTCCGATATTTTGTATAGTCAACTACAAAAAACAGTGACGGATCCAGTACAAATACACGCAGCCATAACATATTTTGAGGATTATATTTAAAAAGAAAGAAATAATATAGAGACAATTGAAAGTGAAATTTCTGAATATGCCATTCAGATTAAGAGACGCAGTATAAATGAAAATCCATATATCTCAAAAACTGTAGCAGAAAAGGAAATTTGTGACACTATAATTACCTATGCAAGAGAACGCTTTTCTTTTACTAAACATTTAAATGCTTGTGTACTTTTTGTGTCAGATAAATTTTCGCGATTGAAGAAGAGTTTCTATTGCAACATTTAGAAGCCGCAGTAGAGGCACATCCATTTTTAGATAAAGTGAGCCTGCAGACAGTTAGAACTAATTTATAGAATACCTGATTTTAGGAATGTGAGTGGTGCTATTCATCCGTTAAAATTCATAACAGATAATAATCTCCAAGATATATTTTCTGCCACCTTTGCTCTTTTACAAATAATTGTTACTATACCAATGACCACAGCTGAAGCAGAAGTGAAGAAGTAACACTGAAGCGAATAAAAAAATTTTTAGGGAGTTCTACGAATCAAGAAAGATTAACGGCCTTAGCAATGTTGTCTATTGAAAAAAAATTTATACAAGGTTTGCCAGACTTCAACGAGGTTGTTATAACTAAGTTTGTTGAGAGCAAGGATAGAAGAATTGACTTTACGTTCAAGCAATGTAATACAGTTTAGGCATTAGGTGAACAGTGACAAACAAAAAATAATGGATTTCTACTGCATGTGAGTATTTTTATTATGATAGTACGATAAAAATTTGCGTGTTCTTGATTTTGTGAACCCCCTATGCTGTCGACCACCAGCCCCCACTGTATTAACAACATCCTTGTAGGTAAATTTCCTATGAGAAAACTTTGTTCTATCTTCGTCGACTCTCTTTTCCAATGAATTAGATCCAGATGTACATGACGCCAGAATATGGTTGCAACAAAATGGAGCTCCGCCTAGTATGCCGTAACTATTCGCCCATATTTGGAGATATTTCCAGATAGGTGGATTGGATGACAAGGTCCAACGAGACCTTATCCCACTTGATTTCCTGGTATGGGGGTTGCTTGATTATAAAACGTAGGTTCTTATTATTTTTTTTTTAATTTGAAAACTTTTGAAAACGAAGTGTGCGTTGTATTTATTCCTCTCGATATGACTTCAAATTATGTGTGTCTAATCGACATAACCTTACACTTGAAGAGAAAACGTTGGAATCGTTGAACGTTTGCAAAATGGGGACTGTTTCAATATATGTATATACTCGTACATGCACTACGCAAAATTTTCTGTCACAAACATAATTTAGTATTAAATTTGCAAATATATTTAAAGAATCCCTTTTTAATAACTTTTTTTTAAAGTAGCAATCAGATTACATGATGTGGAAATTTCATATCTATCTATTGATATATTGAAGGATATAACGGGTGTCCAGAAAGGGTAGGGGGTATTTGTAGATTCAATAAAAAAAAAACTGGTCAGATTTCAGAACAAGTCAGAAAAAATAAATTTTTTTGTTAATTTTTAGACAAGGTTTTGGAAAATTAAGTACTAAAGATTATGTTCTCCAAATGTTGACCCTCACGCTGCTGGCACTCCTCTAACCGTAAACGGAAATTAGCCCCACGCGTCTACACATCTCTCTGAACACGGCGGCCATTTCGGTGCGAATGTTGTGCTTTAATTGCACTAAAGTTCGTGGTTTGTTTACATACACTTTCTCTTTAAGGTATCCCCATAAGAAATAATCAAGAGGTGTAAGATCAGAAAATGGATTCGAATGTTTGAGAATACCGGTTCGACTGTAAAAATTCGCAATCCAGGTCGCCCGTGCTCTGTTCGAACCCCACAAGCGATTGAAGAAGTGAGAGTTTCAGTGCGTGAAAATCCTTCTCAATCAATTCGCAAACTCTCACTTCTTCAATCCTTGTCTAAAAATTAACAAAAAAATTTATTTTTTCTGACTTCTAGTTTTTTTTTATTGAATCTACAAATACCCCCTACCCTTTCTGGACACCCTATACTTATATGCCATAATGATCTGGTATAACCTGGTTTTCAGTAAAAGTTAAGTCTGGCTTTCGACGATATTTAAGACAAATTAATCCATTCAGCTTAACAAGAATATCAAGTACTACATATCAAGTGATATAGAAACTTTCGTTGTTATATATTTTTAACCGTTTTTCACAAACTGGCCCTCAAAATATTATTAAAAGGCCAACTAGCCGTCACGATCAAATAAAGCGATGGTTAAACGATATTTCAACAATATTCCAGCGATTTTGAATATTTAAGACTATTTAAATTCCGGATATAACTCCAAATATTACGTTTTTTAGCAGCAACAATATTTTTTTCCAATAGAATCGTGTAGATCACCTCTTTCTAAGGTTACAGTTAGCACTTGGATGGGTTACCGCTTGAAAACATCGCGTGCCGTTGCCGTTTCAGCCTGCAGTGCTGCTGGGTGGATTGAGTAGCCCAGTAGTACTGTTGCCGGTCCCAAGCCCGGAAGAAAGAGGAGAGTTAGAGGGCCAGGTTAGCTGCCTACCCTCTGTAAAAGCAGATCCAGCTCATAGTACCGATGATATTCACCGAAGAGGAAGAGGAACAGGTCATAGACCTACGTTAGAAGAAGACCAAACTGATTCGGATTTGAACAACATGTACTTTCAGCAAGACGGTGCAACATGCCCATACAGCACGTGCAGTTATAACTCTGTTGCATACCAAATTTCCTGATCATGTTGTCTCGCGTATGTTGACCTACGCGAGATGTGAGCCTGGATCAATTGGCCTACAAGAGAAAAGTGTACGCCACCCAGCTAGCAACAATGACCCCAAAGCAAACATTCAACGTGTTATTCGGGGACCAGATTTATGTGCCCGCGTTATGGACAATTTTCCTAAACGAATGAAAAACGAAACAGATGAGTCGAGGCGACCATATGAACCATATCCTTTTCCATTTGTAGTCGTATCGTCTCAATTCTATATTGAAGAACAAAAAATCTCAGTTTGTCACATATTATTAGTTTTATCCACAAATCACATCCCAAAATTCCAAATGAGACACCCTTTACATTAGGCAGTCCTCCAAAGCTAGAGCCAAAATATCTGAGACAGAGATACGTATTGAACAAACGCCGATTCTCATTAACATTGCCAGTGTCGGCGCTGGAATTCGAACCCAGTTTACGACAGTCCAGTCAGTGGTTATTCGTGTTTGTCACATAAAAAAGTATAACCAACTGAGCTCTCATGAGGTGGGGTATTTGACGTTTTGACAGACCAATACAATTTTATTTATAATCGCAACCTATGGTGTACTTCTAATGGTGACATTGTACATTTTAAATTACTACAACATATAATAGAGCTTCACAATTATATAATAGTATATGTGTACAACTGTATGAATAACATTTCATTTGAAAACTGCATAAAATATTTATTCAAATGTTGTTTTTATTTTGACATGCCTTTTGATTTTTAAAAAAGAATCGATTAATTTTAATATTGACATACCACCAAACTCTTTAGGTAGTGCTCCCTTGTAGAAGCTAAGGATGAGGTTTATTCTGATATAAAACATACAGAAAATCACTTAGAGACATCTTTACATATCCTATTTTATTTTGTGTTTACATTTAAAAATTTGCTTTGATTGCTCTAATAAGATAACATGCACTTTAGAAGGAAAAGTTAATGGGATTTTCATTATTGGCGAGACTGAAAGAAATTTAGATGCAGCTCTTATGGATACCTGGGCATAATGGCATTAAGGGGAATTGCCAGACTAGGGACCAGGGAAAACCTCTATGGACCAAAACCTGCAGTGGGAATAAGTAGGAATCTGATCAGAGATCGCATCAATGGCTGGGCAAGAGACCAGCACAATAAGAGATGGAGAGGAGTAACGGGTTGTAGAATAACCAAACTCTTTATCCAATACTCAGAGATTGAGAAATGGGCCCAAGAATTCATTAAATTGAACAGGCACAAAGCCAGAACCCTGGTGGGAATAATAACGGGCCACCATAGTAGCCTGAATGCATATAAGCACAAGCTAAGGCTGACTGATAGCCCGGCCTGCAGATACTGTAAGGAAGATGAGGAAACCTCGATTCATCTTCTTTACACCTATCCCGCACTGGAGGAGAAGAGGTATCTTATATTAGGCACCCCTGTTATCCTAGAGGAGGCGGGGGACGTGTCTAAATTGCTCCTTTTATGGGATAGCATTTTTGGATAATGACCCGGATAAGAGGGGATCGCCAAGGGACTACCCGTGCGATCAGTGGCTGATGAGATTCTAACCTATATAATATAATAATAATAATAATATCCCAATATGCAAGAGTTTCAGAGAAAAGGTAGCTTTTGGGATGAAAAAGTATCTAATCTAAATCTAAAATATCTAAAAGTAAAACGCCCAGGCATTGCAGAAAACCAACAAATATTATCGCTGAGACAGTCGTGAATCCCATACAATATACATTTTATACTATAGCTGCTTGTGAAATATCTACAAAAACTATGCAAAGGGTTTTAAACAAACGAAAATTTCACCCCTGCAAATTACAAATGATTCACCAGTCCACAGAAGATGGTTTCGATAGTAGAGTTCAGTTGGATATTCAACCTGGGTAATTACATAGTCGAAATTTAATGGGAGAGGTACATTTGGATATATTGCAGAATGCTATTGAGGTTTTTGTAGATTCTAAAGGAGAATCCTGCTAAATTTCCAGATCTGGAAATAACAGGATGGTGCTCCTCTACATTACTATGGTGCAGAACAGATTTATCTCAATGAACAATATCCCAATAGAAGAACTGGACGCCGAGGTACAGTAGAGTGGCCTACTCGGTCTCGGGATTTAACACCCTTAGATTTCTTTTTATGGGGCTACTTAAAATCTAAAGATATGCACTACACAACTTGCTAATATAGAGGTTTTATAACCGGTTTTATCTTTAGACACGTATTGTATATTATATTGCATCAATATTATAACTTTAATTGAAAACTAATAATAATTACACGTTATATTTAATGATCCAGAAAACGAACTATAATGAAGTATTAAAAACAAAACACAAAGATAAGTTTGTCAATATTTTCATTGAAAAAATGCCAGGAAATGGTAATAACATTTTCAGGATTGAGACTGAGGAAATGTAAACAAAACAAAACTGTCTTTCAAAATATTGTGGTGCAATGTGTGGTAATGAGTTTCTAGCAAAAACATTTATACAAGAAACTATTTGTTACTAAGAATTGAGTGTATTGTATAAATTATTTGTTAGAACATATATTAAAATAGTTTTATATAAAGAACGTTTAATAAATCCCTGACAACATATTGAAACCACGTATAATACGCTTCAGTGTATACTATGTTGCCTATGTATATACGTTCCAGGTTCCAGCTAATCAAATGACGTGTATAAAATTTGCAGATTGACACTTTTTGTGATAGTGTTCACTTCTGTTTAACATTTGCAGCATTTTTTATAGCTGTAATGTGTGTAATATTAAGTGATTCTTAACAAATATACTGTGGTAAGTGCTCGTAAATATAGTTAAATCATTTAAATATAAGTACACGTTTATTTTCATTGGCTTCTTATTACTTTTTCTTAGTTATTGTTGCGACTGTTAGGTTAGGTTTCACACCAAATAATTTTTAATTACTTATTTTGCAACATTTTAATTTGAATATGTGATTATTTGCACCTTTGTTACGTTCCAATTAGTTGTCTATATCTCGTGATGTAGCTTGTACGAGTTCTATTGTGTTTCACACAATAATTAGCAAATTACATTGATCATGAGGGGTGGCAATGATTGTTATCCTTACTTTTTCCTGTAAATTATGAGACTGCATTAGTGGAATATTTTATTGTAATTAAAGCTTAACGAAGGAGAAATCAGTAGAAATTAGACACCTTCTATTTGATTAAAATAGTGAACATAATCATTGATTGTTTTTGTGAAATAAATCTGTTAATTAGGTACAAACTTGGGTACTGGTAGGTATTTAGGTATTAGCCAATTTAAATTATAACTACGAAAGTTCAATGATTTTCATTCATTCGTTGCTGACATTATTTTTAATAGTCATGAAATGAACAATGAACTCAGGTATATAGTACAAAACTTAATTATAAATATGTATATGAGATTGGTTGAAATCGTTTTAAAAAGATGGGTAATTAATGGCTAATTACTACAACGATAACATTAATTAGTTGAATAAAATAATTAGTTGTTTGTATTCGTAAGTATGCATTGTATGTCACAATTTCATGTAACAGATGTACAGAATAATAAATAACGTAAATTATACCGTATTCCACTTCATTTAAGAATTAAAAATTTAAATGATGATTTGAAAGTATACTTAGGTTGCTCACTATATTATCTTTTCGCCTGAATATAAGGCAATTTATTTTATTTCGACGATGCATTGATTGCATTCGACAATGCATTGTACCTACCTGTACTATATCGTTAATTCAAATTATCTTCTGAAAAAAAAAAAAACAGAATCAGTATATACTATTAGTTCAGATTTTTCTTTATTTTATCAGTACATATTATACTTATATACCAGGTATGTAAATATGAAACAGGAATTTTTTGTATAGAAAATACAAGTTTATTATAGGAAAATGATAAAAAATATCTTATTCGAAGTATTGCCCATTGCTAGCTATACATTTTTCCCATCTCTCTGACAATTTGTGGATTCCATGCCAAAGAAATTCTTACTCTTTTGAAGCAAACCAGTCATCGAACCATTTTCGTAAGAAGTAAAGCCCTGCTCAGCAAGTGCATGTCCCATCGATGCCAACTAAGTAGTAATCGAACGGAGCCAAGTCTGGTGAGTAAGCAGCAGGCGAAAGTATTTCGATCGTTTCCTTGGCCGGTTTTGCTGTGTGTGATGGTGCAGTATCATGAAGCAAAATCACTTTATGTTGCCTTTTTTGATATTCTGGTCCCTTTTCACGCAAAGTTTGATTCAAATCATTTGTTGTCGGTAGCATTCAGTATTATCGGTTTGATAAGGTTTTAGCAGCTCATAATAGATCACATCCTTATGATCCCACCAAACACAGAGTATTATCTTCCGTCCACAGATTTGGCCTTGCAGTCGATGTCGATGGTTCGCCTGGAGTTACCCATGATTCTTTACGCTTAGGATTTTCGAAATATATCCACTTTTCATCGCCAGTCACAATTCTATGGAGAAATGATTTTCTTTTGTACCTAGCGAGTAACATTTCGCTAATGGTTTTTTGGTTTTCGTGCTGTCGTTCATTCAGTTCATGTGAAATCCATTTTCCTCATCTTTTGGATTTCTTCCATGGCTTTCAAACGTATGGAGACGGCTTTACATTTAATTGATCCGCGAGTTCTTGTTGCGTTTGAGCGTCATTCTCATCTATCCAACAATGCTTGCAATTCGCTATCTTCAAACTTTTTTGGTGGTCTTCCACATTCTCCGCTTCTCACGTCAAAATTGCCACTTTTGAATTTGCTAAACTACTCAAAGCACTGTGATTTACCAAGAGCATGCTCACCGTAGGCTTCAGCAAGCATTCGATGCGATTCTGCAGCAGTTTTCTTCAAATGGAAGAGAAAATCAATGCTGTCTGCAAATCGTAGTTTCCAGACACAAAATTCGACATGTTCAACGCTATTAAAAACGATGTTGTATGAAACTTGTATTGTTGTGAGATGAAAACCTTTATCAGATGGCAAAGCAAAAAAATGGCGTCAATGACGCGGTACGACGGTAACTACATTAGCAACTAGGCCATCTATGGGCAAATTCCGGTTTCATATTTACATACCTGGTATATTGCGATTTTCTATAAAATATGTGAAATGGAAAGAAAATAGGTATAGCTTATTTCATCGCTATTTGCCAAATAAAAATCTCAAAACCTACCGTGGCTTGTTTTTATAGCTAGGCTCAGGTAGACTGTTCCGTTTATCGGTAAGATGAGAGAGTTTTTTATTTGGCAAATAGCGATGAAATTAATAGTAGGCACATCCTTTTTGATAATCAGTGAACATTGTTTTTATATATTTCCTTTATTCCATCATTTCTTCGCGTATTTATTGTTGTAAATATAACATATACACCGTTAATTTTGTATTATTTCATGTTCATATTTTGTATATCAAAATATGCAAAAAATAATATGCAGTCATATGTATTATAATATGCAGAAAATGCACCACACATACAACCCACATACAGTGCTTTCATAAAGCAATGAATATATTCTTTAAAAATTCAAGTAAAAACTTTTGGGAGAATCTCCTGGACCCCCCAAACTTTATTTGTAGTTGAGCATTTTTTTAATATATATTTAATATATACAGGATGATTCGTGTAGAAGGTATGACGTCATCGAGACTTTTTTAATGACAGCCCCCTTTTTATTTTAAGGTGGGTGAGAAGGGTCAAAAAAGCTTTTTTTATTTTTTTTTTCTTAAACTAGATTTTGTTTATTTTTTGGTATAAAACGTAAGTTGATTGGAGTCCAGAAGTGCCTAAAGAAAATTATTGAAGTTAGCAATCCAGCTGGTTCTTCGCGAACCGACACTACTTAGAGCTCCTCATCTCAATTCATAGCGCTAAATGGTTATTCATAATTATTTTAGGGGATAATCGAAAGAGTATAAAAGCAGGATTTTCTTTTTATTTTTAATTTATAAAAGATATTTTATAAACTTAACATTTTTTATAAAAAAAAAATCTAAATTGACCCGCGCCATAAGAAGGTTCTCCTTCATCCTGAGCAAATTTATCTTCAAGTTTTCTCCGAGCTGTCAGGATTTTCTGACGGTTTTTTTTTTTTTGTTTTCGATCTTAGAATACCTTTTCAACATTAGTGACTCGCAATTTGTCGGCAGCTCTTTGGCTCTCGACACAGAATTTCCCGGGATCAATACCAAGATGCTTCAACAATTTACATCTAAAACAAAAAATTACAAATGTAACAATCATGCTTATCTACTTACCGAAATGTGTTGTCATTGTGGAGTGACCCTACAGTATCGAACACGCAAAAGGTTAGAGTATTTCTCATTATAAACACATTTTTGGGCACACGATACCAAATAACATTGTTGAATCTCTCATTTGGGTCCTGTGTGCGCCCAGAAAGGCATTTCCTCAGCAATGCAGATTTTGCAAAGTCCCTGAAAATAGGTGTTATGGCACTCATGGCTGGTGCCACATGAGTGTCAACTCTTTGTAAACAACAAACAGATTGCATGACTTGTATGGCACTTTCTGGTAAGTATCAATATCCATAGTTTTCTATATAATTAAAGAATCGATTTATTACGAAAGAATAAGGAAAATCTGCGCATTTTCAAAATAAACAGAAAAACCTTATTGCCCAAAATTTCGAAAAAGCTTCGTTTCGGTACACTTTTCTCCGGATCTGCTGAACCTATCTAAAGTGAAACCAATAATTGTAAAGAGTGCAATGACCGAGACAAGGTAGGGATTTTGTCTGGAACAGAGGCGTAGATGTTTTTATTTTTTGCCGGGGTCAGTGACAAGTACAATTATTGATATGACGAAAATTTTAAAAAATTGCTAAATCGCATAAGGGAGAATATTGTGAGTAAAAGCAAGTTTCCACACCACTTATGAAGTATTGCTAATGGCGCGTTACCATGTAGTTAGTGGGTGGTTCGCCAGGAGCCCAATTCCCACATTAATAACAATTCTATATAAAATAAATCAAATTCTATAACAGAAACAAAATAAAAAATTATCTTCCAAAATTTAACAAAACATGAACAAAATTCTGTAACAAAAACAAAAGAAAATGTTCGAACAACAATCAAACCCTTTCCAATTTTCGAGTTAACACTCACTATCACTTTTACCGACACTAATAATAATGGGATCGAGGGTTTCATCAGTCATATTTTCTGTTCTTCTCTTTGAACATGACCAATACACTTTCTCCAGTCTTCTGCTGTAACATTTTCTAATGCTTTCTAAAGATGGCGTTAGACATCAGCCAATTTAAATGTTCTATTTTCTCTGGCCACGTTCCCTTTAATTTGTGCCCAAATTAACTCAATTGGGTTCAACTCACAATGATATGGGGGTAATCGTAGAACAGTAGTTCCATGGCTCAATGCTAATTCTTCTACAGCAAGTTTCTTATATTTACTTGCATGTATCTTCACAATTCGAAGCAATTCTGGCTTTAAGCTATTTTCAGCATAAGGGATACCTTTGTCCTGTAACCATTTTTGAATATGTGCTTTCCTCCATGACTGTTGTGACGTTTTTTCGCATTTCCGACTATGATACGGGGCATTATCTATAACGACGACATATTCTGGTTCCAAATTTTCAAGAATGCCTCCAAACCAATTTTCGTATACTTCTGCATTCATCTCTTCGTGGTAGTCTCCTGTTTTCTTGGACTGAAATATTTTTACCATTTACTAAAAATCCACTATCACTTCCTATATGTGTAATTATCAGACGACGACCTTCCCCAGATGGCATTTTTATACCAGTTGACCAGCCTTCAATAGCTGCTTGCCGTGCATTTTTCACATTTTCATCTTGCCATATTTTTTTCACAGTGTGCGTGCCCCTCGTTGATCCATGTCTCATCCTTATAATAAATTGTCTTTCCTTGCCTCCGAAATTCTTTAATTTTCCTGAGATAGTCTCTTCTCCACTGTACTATTTCACTTCTTTCAATAAGAATACTCTCTGTCTATTTTCCCATATTTAAATTTCATGCCATGTAAAGTTTTCCGCAGTGTCTCCTTATCCATTTTAGGGATTATCTCATTTTCGCTGACAGCTTCCATCACTGCCTTTAACGTTGGTAATTCATTTTTCCTAAAAAAGTATGAACGGTTCTTCTTATAGCTATAATTTAAATAATAACAATATTACATATCGTTAAATTAACTAAATAGTCCTATGTTGGTATTGTGAATATATATTGAATTAATATAATCTTAATAAATTTTGCCCTTGTGTGCCGCCAATGGTCATCAGCTGTTGTATAGAATTCATCTTGCGGTATAAACGACAGGCTAAATAAGTGAAATAAATAATATTCTTCAAATGAGAGAAACAAAGAGGGCGACAACATCTACAAATATTGGAGTACGACGTTGCCATTTTTTGTAGAATATCTTCGTAATGAGAACTTAATACAACGAAATTTATTCATCTTTTTATATTTGACAAACATTACATAAATTTACGTGCGCTATGTCGCAGATAGGCATTATAAATTGAATTCTAACATTTCTTGTTTAATTTTGATTATAAATCGCAATTAAATGTAATATTACCGAATTAATGTAGAACATATAAATAAGAAATTTAGGAATTAAATATGACAATAGCGCCTATCAGCTTCTTAGGTCATTACACTCTTTATAATTATTGGTTTCACTTTACTTACTTATTTTTTTAAAATGATCAGCAGAAAAATATTAAGGTTCTTTTTTGGAAATTCGTTAGTTTAGTTGAATTTATTTAAATAATCATTGGTAAAATTAAATTTAGTATTTTGAAATAATTTTCTTATTTTTTTTTGCTTATGTAAAAAATGTGCTTTTTACATTCCGTAATAAAAAAGGGGGTCCCATTAAAAAAATATCGATCACGTCATATCTCCTACACGAATCACCCTGTATGTATTAATTCTACTTTAAAAACGACGCAACTAGAAATAAAATTTGACGTATGCCGGAATTTTTCCCAAAAATTCTTGGAATTTTTAACAAATTTATTTATTACTTTAGGAGAGCATTCCTACAAGTATTATACAATACTCGTATGTTCGTTATTGGAATCATAAAATTTACAGATGTTGGAAACGGGAATTAAGGGTGTTCTATTAAAATAAACATATTCAGCTTTCCTTGTGATAAGATTGACGAAGTAATTACATGAAAATAAATTTTCAAAACATGTAAAACCTTTACAACCACTCAAAAAAAATACAGCTTAGGACATCTTCGTTCGAAAACCATGGCTCAGTTACTAAAATAAGCAGCCTAACTATACTTTATAATCCCATATCTCCATTAACATTCTCAAATAGAAACTAACTTGATCTTTTCCTTGAAGATTTTCGAGTAAAATCAACGAAATAGTCAAATATGGCTGGTAAAAAAAATCGACAACCCTACAGTAATAAGCAAAATACACAAAAATTGTCCCGTCCTGCTTGTAGCGATCTGACGGAAACGAACAGTCCCAAAACTAGATCTAAATCCGTTGATGAATTGTTAGCAATGACCAAAGAACAGTTGAAGAACGAGTGCCGAAAAAGGGGCCAAAAATCGTCAGGCACAAAATCCGAATTGGTATGACAAGAATCGTAGAGTGTTTGTTTTAAAATTCGACCTCTAGATTTTATATTGTAACGAATTTACTAGAAAGTTCTTTATTTCTCAAACACTTATTTACAACTCAACTATTACAACTCAACTATAACTCACAAGTCTAACTAACTAACTAACTTTCTACTTTAACTTTATAAACTAACTTTCGCACTGTATATCACTTTCTTCGCACCGTATCGCTCACTATCGCGGTCCAAATTCAACTAACTCCTGGCGCGCGCGCCAATATCCATTGGCTGGCGTAATGGCCTCGATGGGTTCGTATGGCGAGCCGAGCGAGATCACCGCTCCCTACTCGCCCATCATGTAGACCTGGACCGTCGTTAAGGTGGGCCGAGCTTTGCTTCCGCTTTCGCGCGGCCTCAACGCGGGCGACAAGACGTCGCCCGCAAACGAGACCGCGCGCTACTGGCAGCGGTGCGCTCCACTCGACCTCCTCTGGTCCTGACGCCGTTAGTCCCGCTGGCGGGGACTCTTCGCGGCTTTTTCTCTTTCTTTTGTCGCCTTGGTATTCTGCTTCTTTTCGCCAGCGTCCGCCCCCCGGGGGGTGTCATCGTCGTGGGGGTCGCAAAAGGCGCGACGCCCGGATTTTGGTCATGTCGGGCGATCCTCCGCGGCCCGTGCCGCTTTGGATCGCCGTCGGGGGTATGAGTTATGTAACTCGGGAAGGGGGGGCTCGTCTCCAAATCGGAGACGATCCCAGGGTCGGAGGTTGGGTGTTTGGGTGGTTGTCTATGTCTTCTGAAAATAGAAGGGTTATTTTGGGCCCCGGGGGCCCTGCGCGGACGCGGTCAACCGAGCCGCGTCTCCGCCTTTTCCGGATCTCAACGCGGGAGACAAGACGTCGCCCGCAAACGAGATCCGAATCGACGGTGGCACTGCGATTCGGCTGAGTTTGTTTGATCTGGAGCGGTCTCCATGGCCGTCCCGTCTTCCTGAGCAGGCCGAGCTTCGCCTCCGCCTTCGCGGGTCTCAACGCGGGAGGCAATGCGCCGCCCGCAAACGGGACCCGTTCGTCGGTGGGCTCCCTTCGGCCTCCTCCAATCTTGGCGCCTTCGGTCCCGCTGGCTGGGACTTTCTTCTCGGCTCTTCTCCTCCTTGGATCGCCTTGTTTTTCCTCAGCTACTTTTGCCAGCGTCTGTCCCCCCGGAGGGGGTGTCTTTTCGTCGTGGGCTTCGCGACAGGCGCGTCGCCCGGGGTGTGGGTCTTTTCGGGCGATCTTCCACGGCAATGCGGACGAACCGCGCCGCTTGCATCGCCCTCGGGAGGGTGAGTATTGCTACTCGGGAAACGGGCTCCCTTTCAATTGAAAACGATCCCGTTTTTTAGGAGTCGGGCGCGTGTGGGTGGGGGGATATTGTCGTGTGTCTTTCCTGAAACAAAAAATGGATTATGGGGCCTAGGCCCCGTGGCGGGAATGTCGGTAGGGCGCGCGGGCTCTACCGATACGAGGTTACCTTTGTCCTACGGTGGCGTCACCGGGGTTATAACACCTGCATCCTGGGCCTCTTATGCCTACTCGGTCCTCCCGGGTCATAGTCGGATGCCGCTCGTATGAGGGGGTTGTCATGTACACCTACCTGATCGTAGAGATTCCGAGCCCTGGCTCGGATCCTCTCCGTCACGGTCGTGTACTCCAAGTCTCGCCTGATGTCCGCATTCCTCACATACCACGGCGCGTCCACGGCGCGGCGGAGGGCGACGTTCTCGACGGCCTGGATCCTCTTCATGTGCGTCTGAGCGGCATAGCCCCAGGCTGTTGACGCGTACATCAGTTGGGGCTGAAGGACCTGCTTGATGAGCAGCAGCTTGTTCCTCAGGTTCAGCTGGCTGTCGTTCCCCGTCATCGTCCAGAGTCTGGCGGCGGTGGCTTTGGCACGTCCCGTCGTCCGATGGATGTGCTCTCTCCACGTCAGAGATTTGTCCATGGTTACTCCAAGGTACCTGAAACAGTCTTTCCATTGGATATTCTCACCGCTGAAGTTGACGTGTCCTTCCGGGGACTCCCTCGTCTTTCTGAACAGCACCGCCGCGCTCTTCTCCGCGTTGATGGCCACCTTCCATTTGCTGCACCATTCCGCTAGCTCGTCCGCCGCTCGTTGCAGGTACGTCGTTGCTGTGCGCGCCCTCCTCGATTTCGCGACGATCGCCGTGTCGTCGGCGTACAGCGCCACCGCCGTACGCTCGGTCCTCGGCAGATCCGACGTGAAAATGTTAAAAAGGTGGGGCGACAGCACCGCTCCCTGGGGCACTCCTGCCTCGATGGTCCTGTAATCGGATACAGAGGTCCTCACTCTGGCTCGGAACCGTCTCCTTCCCAGGTAGGACTTGATCAGCTTCACCATGGCCGTCGGGTATCCCAGGTCCAGCATCTTGACCAGTAGTCCGTCGTGCCAGACCCTGTCGAATGCCTTGGAGATGTCCAGGAACATCGCCGCGGTGACGTTCTTCCTGTTGAAGCCCTCCGCGACGTACTCCACCAGTCGTAGCACCTGCAGCTCCGTCGAGTGTCTCGGTCTGTATGCGAACTGCTCGTCCGGAATGACTTCCAGCTCTTCGGTCTTCTCCCTCAGGCGGGCCAGGATTACCCTCTCTATCACCTTGCTCAAGGTTGGCAGCAGGCTGATGGGTCTAAAATGAGTCGGATGGGTTAAACTCTTACCTTGTTTGGGTATGAATATAACGTCCGCCATTTTCCATCCCTCCGGGAAATGGCGGGTCCTCAGAACTCCGTTCGCGATGTTCAGCAGCGCGGCGACTCCTTTCCTCGGCAGCCTCCTCAGCGCTCTGTTGCCGATGCCATCGTGTCCGGGGGCCTTCCTGACTTTGAGGGTATTCAGGATGGCCTTGACTTCCTCCATCGTGGCCGGTCGGAACTGGTACCCTTCGTCGTCAGCCTCTCGGATGCGGCGCGCCCTCCTCCTGACGTCGTCCGTCCAGTCTTCGTCCTCGTCGTCCGGCTGATTCTCCCTGCACTGCAGCTCCAGGCTGTCTGCAAATGCCCCTGCCTTACCTTCGTTGGTGAACACGAGTCCTCTCTCCCCGTGTAGCGGCGGGATCGACGGTCTCGGTCTGCGTATGGCCCTCTGCGTACTCCACAGGCTGTTGTCTTCCGGCTCGAGGGTCATCAGGAAGCGGTTCCACGCGTCCTGCCTATCCTCGTCCAAGGCCGCTTTCACCCTGCGGCTCAGCTGGTTGACCGTTCTTCTGTCCTCCGGCAGTCCTGTACGCATGGCTCTACGTTTCGCCCTCCTTTCCCTGATCAGGTTCCTGGTGGGGTCTGAAACAAAGCCAAAAGCCTTACCGTCCTGTCCGTGGTGCTGTCTCCCATGGCTGCTTGGATGTCCTCGGTGAGCCTATCCGCCGCTGCCTCGACGTCCTGCGCCGTCTCTAGCGGGGGGGTGACCTCGATGCGACGATCCAGACACGTCCTGAACTTGCTCCAGTCCGTGCGCCTGGTGACGAAGTCGTCTCTCGTATCCTGTGCCTCATTCTCTAGCCGTACCAGGATGGGGTCGTGATCCGAGGATCCTTCTCTGAGATTCTCGATGCTCTCCACGTCTATGTTCTGGGCCATCGCGATGTCCAGCACGTCCGGTCTTCCTACCGAGTGATGTGTCGGTTCCAGCGGGCCAACAGTTCGGACTTCCGGGTGGTTGTCCGTGTACGCCAGTAGCGCCCTGCCTCGGGTGTTGGTCGTCCTGCTGTTCCATAACGGAGACTTGGCGTTGAAGTCCCCCACGGCGAGGGTCCTGCCTCCCCGCGGAAAGATCTCGTCCAGGTCCCGTTCCATCACTCTCTCCCCGGGATGCTGATAACAGGAAGCTATCCTGAGCTCGTCCTGCTGTCCGGTCCGGATCGTGATGATCACCGCCTCGGTGCTCTCCGTCTCTGGATGGGGCTGGACATGATGGGCGATGTTGGACCTCACCAACAGCGCCACCCCACCTCTGCGCCTGTTTCTGTCCCGCCTATGGACATGGTACCCTCGTATGTGCAGCGGGTCGTCCGGATGCAGTCTTGTCTCCTGGAGTGCCATGACGTCCACTCGATGGGTTTCGAGTATTTCCTCTACCTCAGTCTTCCTTCCTCTGAGGGTTCCGACGTTCCATGACGTTATCCTAAGGGACTTACCTGCATCACGCTGTCCTGCCATTTATTTATGTTGTTCCCTTGGATGGCATTTTCGCAAAGAATGCACTCAGCGCCGAGTACATCTGCTGCATGTTGGCCATCATCGCGGCCAACTCCTTGATATTCGTGGCCGCCTCCGGGGCCGAGGTGGCTGGCGTCTTCCTTTTCTGGGCTCCTACCGCTGCCGCGTAGGATCTCGTCTGAGTCGCTCCGGGGGATGCCCTAGGCGCTGCCTTCGGCGCCGCCCTAGGCGTCTCCTTCGGCATAGCCCTGGGCTCCTGCGTCGGGGATGCTGCAGCCCTCGCGGGTTGCTTGGCGACGATCACTGCAGGGGTGGTGGTCTTCTTGGTGGTCTTGATTTTCGGGAATTTCTCGCAGCCCCTATAACTGGCCGGGTGCGGTCCCCCGCAGTTGGCGCACTTTGCCGGCGCCGCCTTGTCCTTGAGACACTCCGTGGAGTGGTGTCCCTCGCCGCACTTCACGCATTTGGGCTGCGCCGTGCACCTACTTTGACCGTGCCCGAACCGCTGACACCTATGGCACTGCGTCTTCTGGGTTGATTGGCGCTGCCTCTCAACCCTTACCACAAGCCCGCAGCAGCGATTAATGCCCGCGGCTGCCGTTGCTCCGCTTTCGGGCAACTGGACCAACACCAGTGGCATGGTGGTCTTCCTCCTCCTACACCGCATCCTGTGGGCGGCTATTGGCTGATGCCCCTGTCCCCTGAGGTCTTCCATAACGTCTTCTTCTGTTATACCATCTGGAATCCCTCTTATCACGATTCTCAGGGTTTTGGCCTCAGGCAACGAGTATGTGTGATACTCGTACTTCCTGTCGGCCAGCATCCTGGTGAGTCGCCTGTGGTCATCTGGGGTGGTTGGGTGGATTTCCACCCCGTCCCCTACCAGCTTCGCTTTAGTATAATTTATCCTCGCGTCCCCGAGGATCCGTCCTACTGTCACCCAGTCGCCCTTCTTTCGAAGGACCACCGGGGGCACTTTTCTTTTCTTATTTGCTTGATCTTCACCCTGGACCTCTGGCGGAGGCGACGCCGGGGAATCGGGAATCTCCACGGGGGAGCTGCCCGTGTCCTCGGCATTCCTGTCGAGAAGTGATACACTCTTACCTGATTCAGGTCTCCTGGCTGGAGACCTGATTGCTTGCTTCCTCGCGGGCTTGGACTCCTCGTCGGATTCCATCATGGCCCGTTTTTTACTGCCCTCCTTCGTTGGGCGGCGTGTTGGCTGGGGGGCGACGGCTTCCTTGCCATCTCTGGACGCAATCTGCTGACTAATTAATGCTAGCTGCATCATCGCCTCCTCGTGCTGCTTTCTCATTTGTTTTTTCAGGTCCTCGATTTCCTTCTTCTGCTCGTCGCACACTGCGCTCATTTGCGCTAACTGAGCCCTCAGGGCCTCGTTCTCGGCCCTAAGCTCACCGTATCCCGCACCGGGAGAGCGGCTTCCTCCCCGGGTCTCCATACTCCGAGGGCTTTCGTCCCCGGAGATAGAGACGTCCGAGTCGGACATCTCCCCCATTAACGTTTTGTCCGTTTTTTCCCCGATCACTTACGCGAGCGATCGCGCACCACTTTCACTGTTCGCTTTTATCGAACCACCTTCACAACTGTACGCCTTTAGGCGCGTCACGCCTGCTCAGGTACCCTCTACCTGTTGCGAATTTAATAGGGAAAGCCCGTAATTGCTTACGCTATAGCTTTCTCTTTTATCGCACCAGACCCGAAAGTGCCAGGCAGGTAAAAGTTTTATCGTATTTTATTGCTCTAGAATCTAGGGTGAATTTCTCTTTCAGAGATCTTCACCTTTCGAATGTTCAAGCTAAACTCTAACTCCTGGCCGGACGACACAATTCTTATATAGGCAGTGGAACGTCTCTCCAGACGTTTCTAGATAAAGAACTTTGGCGAACCTTCTAGTATAGAACGCACTGGAAGTCAACACCGTACGCTCTCTAGGATTCGAATATTCCCTGCGTTCGGGATCGCTTGAGGCGTTCGTGACAATATGATATACAAAAAATCGTTTTGGGGGTTCATAAAATGCGTGGTATTAGGCATAGACCTTTCTTAATTCACAAACGTATCTTGAATGATTTGGTGTTGCCTTTAAACAAAGCACTATTAGTACCAATGAAAAAAAAACCTTGTTGAACTGTAAGATCATAAATTAAATAAATAAATATTGTTTTTGTTTTTTAAAATAATTCTTAAATGTTGAATTTAAACGATCATCTTACTTTCCTAAACTTTAGGTGAATAATAACATACACAAAATTGAAATAGACTTTCATAGTTTATTTCATCGCTATTTGCCAAATAAAAAATCCCAAACGGCTCTTATCTCATACCGTGGCTTGTTTTATGGCTAGGCTCAGGTAGACTGTTCCGTTTATCAGCAAGATAAGAGAGTTTTTTATTTGGCAAATAGCGATGAAATGAATAGTACACCTAGAATAGTAGGCCGTCAAATATTTTGTATTTAATGAAAAAATATATTTCCGATTTTTTTGCCACAATATTTTGTGCTAGGTACCAAATAACCTAACTTTAATTTTTATGTTTATTAGTTTTCTTACTACTATATCTCTATACTAGTATTATTTTTTTTTTTCCACCAAATAACTACAATTTTTATGTTTTCATTTGTTCATTGTTTTTTATTGCCAAATTTTGATCGGCGATCTTTTCTTGTAGAATTAAAGTTTTAAAATTAAAATTTTAATTGTAATTACGACGTTTTCATTAAACAGATTTTTAGTAATTGCACTTGTTACAAAATCTTCACCATTTCCTAAAACTACCTTTCCTCATGTAGTTTGAATATACACTCCTGGAAAAAATTAACGCATCAGCAAACCTGTTCGTTATTTCTTATAATTTTTCGTAAAACTTTAAATCCTTTAACATTTTATATATGTATGTGGACTAGGATATCCTGTCACTACTGAAAAACAAATGCAATTGTTTGGCTAAGGACAAGGTTGTAAGAAGTTTACAGATATGCGATATCTTATACAAGTCGTCTTAAGAAACAGGCATTCTGCCAGTTTAGAGCTAAGTAGAGCTCTAGCAGCAGCTCGAAATGTAGCAATTTCTGTACGAACGGTCACGAGAAGGCTTAATAAAGGAAGATTGGACAGTAGAACACAAGCTATTGCACCACTATAGTGAAACCAAGAAGTCCAAAGAGTGGAACTGGATCTGGAACAGAGGCGTAGATGTTTTTATTTTTTGGCGGGGTCAGTAACAAGTACTGTTACAATTATTGATGTGACTGATTTTATCGACCATCTGCACAGTGCATTTGGATTTATTTAATGTACTAAGGGGCGCGGTCTGTTTTTGAATTTGAGCGATTTTTTAAAAATGCGTTGTTTTCATCATTTTTAGACTTGCTTTTTTTATTTTAATGTGTTGATTGACCAACTGAGTGATCGTATAATTAGTGATTTTTCAGCTTTGATAGTGACAATATTACATGAAACAATCATCATCATATCGGTTTAAAACGTCCTTCGCCGTCTTCCGATTCCTAATCTCCATTCCTCTCTATTTCTCCACATGTCCTCGTCCAGACCTCTCTCCCGAATTTCATTATCAATGCCCTCTCTCCAGCTTTTTCGTGGTCTTCCTCGCCTTCTTCTTCCTTGTGGTTTCCAGTTTAGAATTTTTTTGGGTATTCTGTTATTTGGCATTCGCTGAACATGCCCGTACCATACGAGTTGTTTGGTTCTTATATCATCTACAATGTCATGTGTTATTCCCATCATATTTCTTATTCTCTCATTTGTTACCCTTTCTCTCTTTGATTTTCCAACTAACCTCCTCCAAAAGTCCATTTCTGTGGTTCTTATCATTCTTTCTGTTCTTTTATTGGTCATACTTCACAACTATAGGTTACTATACTTTTAATTATTGAATTATATATTCTTCTTTTATTTTGTAGATCTTGTTGTTGTCCTCCAATACGCATGTATTCCGTTTTCTTCACATTAACTTCTAAACCCCATTTTTCATACTCCTCGATAAGTTTGCGTGTCATATATTCCATATCATCGATATCTTGCGCAATAACAACTTGGTCATCCGCAAAGGATAATGTGTATAGTGTTGATGTATCATCTATTGGTATGCCCATATTGTGACATTTTCTTTTCCAAGTCATCAATGCGCATTCTAGATATATCTTAAATAGAGTAGGCAGCATCCTTGTTTAAGTCCCTTAGTTACTATAAATCCCGTTGTTATATTGTGTCCTATTTTTATTCTAGGTCTGGTATTATCATACAGAGACTTTACAGCCTTTATTAATTCTACATTTATATTAGTGTTTTGTAAAGTTTCCCAGAGTTTTACCAGAGGAATCCTATCATATGCTTTTTTTAAATCCACATATAGTACATGTACTTCTTGGTTAAATGCTATCTTCTTATCCAAGATTTGTGTGACTGTATATAAGTGATCAATTGTGGATCTTCCTGCTCTGAAACCGGCCTATCGTAATTGTCACACTCACTTTTATCCCCTTTCTTATGAATTGTGGATATATATGATACCTTCCACTCTTCTGGTACTTTTGATCTACTCGTACATATTTGGAAAAGGTCTCTCAGTGAATGGTATAGTTTGTCTGTTCCATATTTTATAAGTTCTCCAGGAATATTTCCTGGTCCTGGGGCTCTGCCATTCTTTAGTGATCTACATACTTCCTTAACTTCTGATATACTTATTCTTATCGGAGATCCTTGAGTAACTATATTGGGATTAACGTTTTCTATGTTTTTAAATTTTTTTCTATCTTTATAGATTCCATGGTTTGGCTGGTATTGGTGAGATGATATATTTCTTCCACTCCTGTCTCATTTTCCTGAGTAGTCTCCAGCTTTCCGTACTTTTCCTACCTCCTATATATGTGTTAAGTCTAGAACATGTCGCCTCCCATTTTTCATTCTTCTTTGTACATATCATTTTATGCACTCTTGCTTGGGCTTCATTATATGTCAGTTTGTCATTCATATTTTTTGAGCTTAAGTATGCATGATATTTTTTTCGTTTTTCCTCTATTTCAACCTCAATTTCGTCATCCCACCAATATGGTTTCCGCTGTTTTCCTCCTTTTTCATATCGCCCTAATGCCTCTGATGCTGCCGACTGTATACACGTTTTTATATACTCGTACTCCTCTTCTATATTGTCAAATTCTGTTCGTTACATGAAACAATAATTTACATTATTTATAACGAATCCAGTTAACGATATTATTTGTAATTTGTTGGAAACACCGACATGTCGCTGGAAAGACGAAGATAAAATAGACGTTTTACTGAAAGGAAGACCTACGATTATTTTATCAATATTCACCAAAAAAGAGATTAAGAAATCTTGTAAATCTTATAACGTAAATTTCAAGTCTGCTTGGTTCACAAATAATTATAAATGGCTATGTAGCAGCCCAATGTTACACAAACTATATTGCTGGTTCTGTTTACTATCTGTAGATATTTTAAATATTACGAGGGTATTACATAAACATACCGATTCTGCCGAGCACTTAAAATGTGAAGTACTGTTAAAAAATTTCGAAAAAAGAAACAGAACACTATAACCGACGCTGGAAAAGAGAACGTTAGACTTTATAAACTACATTTAATTAAAACGTCCGTTTAAGCAGAGTTTTATTAATGACGGTTATTGGCGCAGTTTTGTATCTTGGCAAGCAATAATTAGGATTTCGCGTCCATAACGAAAGCACAGACTCCGTAAACCGTGGAAATTTCGAAGAACTCTTAGAATTGCTGTTATTAAGGTGTCCTTTAGAAATCAGAAATCATTATGAAAAAATAAAAAATGTTTTCGGTGGACATTCAAAAACCACTCAAAATGAAATAATCAGTTGCATTTCTGATTATATGAATGAATATATAAAAAAAGAATTTAATGAAGCGTTATTCTTTTCTATACATGTTGATGATACTACTGATATCACACAAACCTCTCAATGTTCCATAATAATAAGATTTGTTAATTCTGAAGATTTAATAGTAGAACATTTTTTGGTATTTCATGATGTAAGTGCCGATAGAACATCAGAAGCTTTCTATACCATGTTGGATCAAATTTTAATCGGTTGGATCAATTGGATTATAAAAATAAGTTAATAGGGCAATGTTATGATGGTTCGAGCGTCATACATGGCCACCTAAATAGACTTGGCGCCGCCATTGCCGTCCAATTGCCGTTAGCTCTTGAGGCGCGCGCATCTAAAACAGTGTAAATGAGTGAAATAAATAATATTCCTCAAATGAGAGAAACAGAGGGTGACAAGACGTGTATAAATTGTAAAAGCGACGTTGCCATTTCTTTCAGAAAATCAACGAAGTATGAGAATTAAAGAAGTAATCTTTTTATATTTGACAAACATGACATAAATTTACATGCGCTATGTCGCAGATAGGCATTATACAATTGAATTCTAACATTTCTTGTTTAATTTTGATTATAAATTGCAATTAAATTTAATATTACCGAATTAATGTAGAACATATAAGAAATTTAGGAATTAAATATGACAATAGCACCTTTCAGCTTCTTAGGTCGTTAATAGTATAGCAAAACCAGTTTCAGCTCACCCTCGGATTTGTCCGCGGACATTTGATGCGGATGGCATGTGGTCATTGTTGATCTGAAGAACTCTTGGTACAGGTCTGTACAGGTGTAAAACAGGTCTGTACCGGTTTAAAACGGGTATGGTAACCTGTTTAATGACATCTTGTTTTTTTCCTAATACCACCATACCTGTTTTAAACCGGTACAGACCTGTTTTACACCTATACAGACCTGTTCTATACCTATACCAAGAGTTCTTCAGATCAACAATGACCACATGCCATCCGCATCAAATGTCCGCGGACAAATCCGAGGGTGAGCTGAAACTGGTTTTGCTATATTACTGTTGTTGCACTCTTTGAACTTCTTGGCTTTGGTATAGTCACCAGAGAACATAGAGTTACTATATTGCGTTTTGCGAGATAACACATAAATTGGACCATTAATGACTGGAAGCGAATTTTGTTTTCAAACGAGGCACGAGTAAGGCTTAATTCGCCAGGTGGACGTCAACGAGTCTGGCGGAGATCAGAAGAGAGGTTTGCAGCCTGCAATATATCCCCGAGGATCCCATTTTTTTTGGTGGATCAATAATGTTCTGAGGCGGAATTTGTTTTGATGGTCGCACAGATGTGGTTCCAATACGGGAGAGATCCATGAATTCGCATTTCTATGTAGAAAACATCGTAGAAGAACATGTGATGCCATTTTCCCCTTGTGGGAAGAATTAGATTTTATGCATGATAACGGTTGGTCCCACGTTGCTAGAGTGGTACTTTTTTTTTGAGGGGGACGTAGCCGGTGCTTGCGCGGGCCGGACAAGTGGCACCCCCAGATCAGTGTCCCACCTACCTTGGAACCGCTCTCGCATCTCTTCGAGGTAGGGGTCATTCTCTTCATAGGATGTTTTCGTAAATACCTCGCCCTACATCCACCCTCCGTGTTGCCACGATTAGGGGTTCGGGCCCAACTCTCCTTCCTCCTCCTCCTTCTTCCTCATAATCCTTCCTATCATTAATTCTCCCCTGTCCCACACATTCGCATTGCCAATCATACCATTCACCACTTCTCTCATATTCTCGGGCTGACCCACAATTCTCATCCAATCCTGCCTCTCATCGGACCACCTCGGGCACCTGAGCAACGCGTGCTCGAGTCAACGCGTCCCTCTCATCACAGTAAACGCATTCATCCCCATCCATCCCCTTTCCCTATCCGACGCAGGTACTCCCCGAAGCATCCATGGCCCGACAGCACCTGCGTGAGGCAGTACCCAACCTCCCCGTGTTTCCTTTCAACCCATGACCGAACGTCTGGAATGAGAGATCTGGTCCACGCTAGAGAGGTACTGGATTACGATCTGTAAATTGTACTGGAGAGGTACTGGACTTCGATTTGTGAATATTCCAACTATGGACTGGCCACCAATAAGATCAGATATGAACCTCATAGAGAATCTATGGGATGTATTAAAACAATCAATTAGACGCTACATATCTGCGAGTGCCCATACAACTCTTAGGAAGCTCGAACAAGTCATTCTTGTCGAATGGGAGAATATTTGTCAGGAAACCATTTACCGCTTGATCAATAGCATGCCCAGATGAATGGAAGCAGTGATAAGAACTAGAGGAGGATCTTCATGCTACTGAATTTAAATTCTTACGATTTTATTTCATATTAGTTGAAATTATTTAATTACAATAATATCACCTAGGTACTATGATTTAAATCTTAGAAAAAATAAAAGTAATAATATGAAATTTCACCTATCCATTAATTTTGTCCAGAGGTGTAGTATTTAAAATTAATAATATATTAGAAAAGTTTATAAAAAAACAATGAAGATAAAACACAAAAAGATTATCAAAAGTCTACAAGTTCAGTTTTCGTTTTTTTCCTGGGATGTGTATATAGGTCAAACTGGGAGCAATTTAAGAAGACGCTATGTTTAACACAAAAATTGTTTGAAAAAATAAACCGGACTTCAACTACATAAATCATTTATTAGTAGAATAACATTATTTTAATGATATTTTTGTTATCATTATTAGAATTCATAGAAAACAATAAAAATTAAACATCTAGTTTATTATTAAATGATGAAATAGAAATTAATGACTCGCCACAATTTTTTTTTAATATGTCTGTTAAGTCGTAAATAGTATGTCGCTTAAGAATGTTCCATAGATATTCATTCTATGGAATTAGCATCGGGACTCATTAGTGGCCACTCTAGTGCCTCAATCCCGACATCCTCAAGGTACTCGATCACTGTTTAGCGGCATGAGCCCAGACATTATCGTGCATTAGCATAAAGTTATCGTACCCAATGAAGCCGGCATAAGGCAAACATGCTCTTCAAGGATGTTGCATATGTACCAGTCAATATTCATTTTTAAATTTATTTCAACAAGTTCCGTGCGACTCTCCCAACTAATGCCTCTCCAAAGCATAATGGAACCGCCAGCAAAGCCAACGTTTTATGCAAGATTACATTCTGTAAAACGTTCCCCAGACCTTCTGTATACTCGACCACGTCCATCTGGCTTCCATCATTGTTTTCTTGTTTCGTCTGTGAAAAGAACTTTTCCCAATCGATTCCCCATTCCTATTAGAATGGGCACTTGCAAATTGTGACCGTCTAGTTCTGTGACGTGGAGAAGCCTAGGAACTCTAGCAGGACATTTCAAATATAAACTGACTTCTTTAAGTCTCCTTATTACTATTTTAACACTTACATTGACTTGTCTTGTAATAGATTTTTCAGATTATCAGTTATAAGTGGGTGATTTCGCAAGGATAGATTTCTCAAATATTGTTCATCTCTTGACGTTGGACATCTTTTGCGTCCTTGACCAGGCCGTATTTTGTATTATTCAGTCTCATTGTGTCGTTTTACTATACGAGAAACAGTCGATTCATGACTATACAATCTCGTCGCAATATCTTGTCTGTAACCCTCGTTCGCTAAAATAACAATTTTAACAGAAAATAACTCGCTTAAATGTGACATCTCACTAACCAAAACTACCGAAACAATAAATAAAGCACTAGAAATATCATTCTGATAACAAACAAAACAGCAGTCGTTGTTAGTCGCCAAGACACACAATGATATGTTTGCAATTTGTTGTAACATTATTGTTTATTCAGCTATAAAGGCTATGTATAAACATTATTTTATCCGAAATAAATTTCAGTATACTGAAAACACTCCATCGCAGGGTATCTATCAATAAAAAACAGGAAAAGTTTTAAAGGAAAAAAACATAAAATAAAAATAATGACTTAAAATAAAATATGCAATGTTTTTGTCTGTGAGTGTATTATAATTCCACAAGTTAATTTTTATTTATATAAACAACGCTTCTACATAGTGATTTGTATAAATTAAGGGGTTTAACACAAAAGATATTATCATATTATTAAATTTTACAAATGAAGACAATTTTATAAAAGAGAAAAATATATTTCTATAATTATTAATATAAAATCTAGAGGATCAATTGGAAACAAACCATTTTGTTTTTAGATCTTGCATCCTAGTTGTATTTGACAGCACGGACGTGATTATCATTAATTATTTGCTTATTTCTTTTTAATTTTGCTTAATTTTTTTAATTAGCCCAGCTTTGCATTAGTTAGTGGATGTAATAGAATGTTAAATATTAGCGTTTCGTAGTATGTACGTAGGTGTATTAATATGTTACGGGTCGTTAACATTCTTCGTCAAATTTTTAAATATATGTGTCAAAGTATGAGCCAAAGAATGCGATATGTGGAACATTGCCAATTGGAATCCCTGAAAATTAAATCTAATAGTCAACCAACGTGATTATCGATTGTGTATATATTGTTTAATAAAAATCCTTGGATGATGATTGAATATCGTGTCAAGTGTTATTCAAGTTTCTTTGTGCATTCGTCGTACCCAAAATAAACACCCTGTACGGCCATGTGCCTTGAAATAAAACTTGGCCAACTACTAGACACGTGCTTACTTTTTATGCTATTCTCTTTATATTGTTAATTATTTAAAATGTGACGGTTGGCAAGAAACAATCGCTTTATTTTTGAACGCTGAACTGTATTTTATTCAGAATAAGTAATTATGTATATTTAACGGCAGTTTAGAAAGAATATGGGATGAGTGTAAATGAAGATAAGTTCTTCTAAAATATATATTTTGTGTTATGCGAGACATGCTCAGGACGTTTTATAAACGTAAGTAATTTTTTACTGGATTCGTAGAGAGTTATTCTGGTTAATATAATAGATCAGGAATTTGAAAAGTCCGTGTTAACGTTCAAGACTATTAATATAAGTTTAAACGTTGATTTTTATTAGAAAATTATTTGTAAATAACTAGCTTTGTACGCTGAGAAATTTAAGAAAGAAAACGTAGTGCGTAGTGACGCCCTGTGGCGTGACATCTCAAAATTGTTACTGGATAGTACAGTCAAATAAGGTGAAATAATGGGTAAACCTCGGAATGAGAGTCAGAAAATTAAATATTTGCATAAACATTTGTTTCGACGTTCTAAAGACTTGCTCAAAAGTCTCATATAATCTCGTGTCTGCAAGTCAAGATATTAAAGGTCAAATGTCAGAAAAATCGTTTTTCTTTTAATATATCGTTTCCTATGCATCATATGACATTAGAGACTATTATAAAACTTGTAGACCATGAAATTCTCTACAAATGTGGTTTCATTCATTTTTTCATACGAGTAATCGTTTTCGAGATATAGTGCGAAGAGAGAGGGGCGCGCAAGCGTATATACACATATGTAAAATGCTGAACTACATGTATAATTTACTTTACTATGTTAGTTATTTAATAAAAATATTACTATTACTTATATAATAGATAATAAATAATAAGGAATTTCTACAATGTTAAGTAAAATAGTACATGTTGAAATTATTTTGTTTTATTTAATATAAGTAGAAAATTAAGTGTTGTAAGGAACAAATAACAAAATTTTTCTTGTTTTCATGTTATTTTTGAGGTAAAATGCAGGGTAATTTTTTTAGCCATGCTGATATATGGCTCAAGAATCATCTTGTTCGTCATTGTATTTTTCTTCTAATCGTCCAACCAAGTTCGACATCCGGATCATTCTCGTCATCCTCGTTATCCCTCATATTTGACTCTGAAACTTCAGGTATCTCAAGAACAAATTCATTTTCTCCATCGATATCATTTGGTATTGATGAAGAATTAAGATATGCTTGTCCGTTATACTGGTCACATACAGTGGGGCATTGTCCCACTTTTCCACATTCACAGTTTGCGTAACAGATTGCAGAAGATCCTACTCAATAATCCTTCTGGTGTTGGGGGTAATAATGTTGTTGGCTCTGGGATCTCGTCTTGTAAAACCCACCCCTATTTTTTAGGTTGTAAATCTTTTCCTAATCAAGTTTGGGTCGAGTAGTAAACTCAGCAGACATGATGTTAAACTGCTGCACTTGTAGATGGAAATGATGACAACTTCACTGGTCTGTTGAGTCTTGTTGATTTGATAACTTGCGTGTACCTAATTACACAGGCCTACAAATTTTGACATTTTGAAGTTGACTTGGGTTTGATATGAATAATAAGTGATTATAAGTGAGTTATTTACGCCGATTTCATATCTACCTTCCGTTTTTGCCCCTCACGTAAAGTTTTTGATCAATTGAATAATCAAAGTAAATTAAAAACGAAAAGAAAACTTACATTTTAATAAACATTATATGTAATAAACATTAAGAAACATAGTAAAAAGCAACAACACAAATAGTTTTGAGTCTCTAATTTCTCTTTTTCTTTGAAAATCTCTCCCTTTTTAACAAAAAACATATTGTAGTTTTTCTTGTGTAATCATTCGTTGGACGTTCTCTTTTCAGCATCTAGCAGTAGTCTGTCATCATCGCCACATCTCATCTACCCTGTTACCTCCTTTCCATTTCCTTTTATGTCTTGATAAAACCTTTCACCTTGCTCTTCACAAACAGCACCAAGATTTTCTGAAAAGTAGTTCAGATGAGCATGCAGAAAATGAATTACCTCTTGTGAAGTTTCACAGTCAGAGCTACTTGCAACTTCATCCAAGCTGACTGTTTTTTTCTGGAATACGGATATCTAGTCCATGTGCAACCGGTCTAATGGCGGATATAACATTAGGATACACTATATTCTTAAGGTTCTTGATGTTGTATCCAGTTATTTTACATAAACAAAAGTAGCAATCAATAAACAAAAGTAGCAATCATCAAAATAATTTGTAGGTTCTCGCCAAGCCATTGATATACCAAAAGGAAGAGATTTCCTTGTTCCATTGCTCCAATGCTTTAATCCTTCTTCATATACTTTGCACACGATGTGGGGTGCTCAGGGTTTATCCTGATTTCCAAACTTAATTTTAAAGTACGAGTAATATTATTTTTGTATTGGTGGAATATTACGCTTAACTTGTTTACAACAAAACAGCCACAGACATAACAAAATATAATTGGTTATTAATTTTACACCTTCTCGGAATTTTTAAAACAAAATAAAAACACGACGCGATGTCACGTGTAAACGTACACACATTTAAAACGTACTACAGCGAATATGTAAATACCCGACTAGTACAAAACTGGAATATCCCCACCGGCCGACTCGGTTTCGGTAAATCCCCCACACTTGTGTATACGTTTCAAACCGATTAAACACAGAGGGCCTCAAAGATCGAGACAAAATTTAATTTTTATAGAACCTCGGCTTTAAAAACTACAAATTATTGTACAATATACATTTACAAATACTGGTGCGTGATGGAAACAAAAAGACAGTGTTTCTGTAGTTCATGGTATGTAACTAAGCCAAAAAGTCAAAAAAGTCCGATTATAAAATCTTTGTTGGCCTGTGTAATTATCAATACTGCATTCTGATTTTGGAGCATTGTACACTGCCAAAAGAAAACGTATTCCATTTTCAAACAACATGTGTCGAGGACAGTTTTCTTGTTGGAATAGTTGAGCCGGAATATGTGTGAATATTTTTCATAATTGAATAAACGTTTCTTAAAAAAAATTACGATTTTTGTGACCTTTGACCTTTAATATGACCTTGACGCGCAGGCACAAAATTATATAAGGTTGAACATATATTATATGTCTTTAGAATATCAAAATAAAGATTTATGCAAATATTTAGCTTTCTGACTCGCATTCCGAAGTTGGATTTCTATTTGACTGGACTATGTATCCAAATCGAAGTTTCCATCCTGTGTAACAATTTCTTATTTATCAGTTATTATCGTATTATGGGCTTTTTACTAGTATTATTTAATTATTTACTTTACTTAGCCTGTGTCTTAAAAGTAATCTTATCTACTAATAATATAAATAAATACACCAAAGAAATAGTTATCCTATCACTGGTGCACCAAAACATTTAAATAGAACGCACAAAAATAAAATAATAATAATAATAATGTCTTTATTGCCTAACAGAAAAAAATTCCCTTATAGGATAAAAAATAAAATATAAATAAATACATAATTATACACTCCTGGACAAAATCCTGCCTCGTTTTGAAAGAAAAATGGTCCAATGATTCCTTCAGACCACAATTCACAGAAAACAGTGACACGTTGGGGATGCATTTGTTTCTCATGAATCATTCGTGGATTTTCTGAGCTCCAAATATAACAATTTTGCCTATTGACGAAGCTATCAAAGTGAAAACGGGTCTCGTCGCTGAAGATGATTTTGTTCACAAAACCGGCATTCACTTCTTGTTGCTCAATAATCCAATTGATGAACTCTGTTCCCTGATATGCACACTGTTGGCAGAAGTTGTTGAGTCTATTGGCCTTTGTAAGCATGGAAATGCAAATCTTCAGTGAGAATACGGCAAGGAGTGCCTGTTGAATTGTCCAATTCTTGTGCACAGTAACAAATCGAGGTCCCCGGACTCTCGGCCACACTCTCGCGAACTGCCTTGATGTTTTGTTCTGAACGACCACCTACGAGCTCGTCTTGTGTGTTTTATATCAATAACTAAATTAATACTTTCGAATTTTTCGATTATTCTTCTCACATTTAATAAATTTGGTACATTATTTCTACACAGAATTGGACGCAGTTTACAAATCGTAGCAACCAGACTTTCGCCATTTTGATGTAATAGTAAGGACGCGTTGTTGTATCGTGTAGAGCTCCATGTTTACTAACTCGTGTATGTCTCCTATCGACCTGTCACAATTAAGGGGGAAACACACTTACCTGACGCAACCCAACGCGACGCGACTCAACGCCACCCGACGCCAATCCAAGGTCCAGTTTTCCATAAGAAACTAAAAGGTGGTCCAACCAGAACGCACGATATTAATTGTAAATAAAACAAAAAGTTTTCAGGGAATTATCTTAATATTTTTTATTATGATAGAAGGATCTATGACAATTATGTGTGAAACAAAATATCGGTCAAATGCTCGCCACGGCTTCGATGGCATACCTCTATCCGATGGTCCATATTTTCAATAACTCTGAGACATAATTGAGGTTCAATGTCGTTAATGTGCCGAGCTATCTCATCCTTTAGCTCTTGAATTGTACTTGGCTTATTGACGTACACTTTTTCTTTTAAATATTCCCAAAGAAAGAAGTCCAACGTTGTCAAATCACATGATCGTGGCGGCCAATTAACATCGCCACGAAGTGAGACAACACGGCCATTTAATTTCTCGCGCAAAAGTACCATTGTTTCGTTGGCTGTGTGGCAAGTGGCACCATCCTGTTGGAACCACATATCGTCCAGGTCCATATCCTCAATTTCTGGCCACAAGAAGTCCGTTATCATCTCGCGATAGCGAACACCATTCACGGTAACTGCTTGGCCGACCTCATTTTCGAAGAAGTACAGCCCGATTACGCCGCCAGCCCATAAACCGCACCAAACAGTCACTCTTTGTGGATGCATCGGCTTTTCAAAAATCACTCGTGGATTCTCATTTGCCCAAATGCGGCAATTCTGCTTGTTAACGAATCCACTGAGGTGAAAGTGTGCCTCGTCGCTGAAGATGATTTTCTTTGTAAAGTCACCATTCACTTCTGTCTGTTCAACCAACCATTCGGCGTATTGACGACGCTTGAAATGGTCAGTAGGCTTCAGCTCTTGAGTCAATTGAACCTTGTAAGCGTGTAAATTCAAATCTTTATTCAAAATTCGCATCAGTGATGTTCGTGAGATGTTCAATTGTTGGGCACGACGACGAGTCGAGGTAGCTCTTCTGCTACACTATCGCGAACAACAGCAATGTGTTCCGCAGAACGAACTGGGTGAGCATGCACAGGTGTTTTCACATTTTCTACAGACCCGGTTTGCTGAAATATGCGCACAATTCTCCCGATTGTGGACACATTTGGTCGATTATGCTGACCAAAAAAGTCACGAAGTGCACGAAATGCATTTTGATTTGAACGCCCATTTTCGTAAAAGGCTTCAACAATCTTAACGCGCTGTTCAATTGTGTACCTCTCCATGGTTGAATTTGTCAAACACTGAAACAAAGAAATGTCAAATTAAGTTGGGCAAAAAACTTGACGTTAAGGTGTGACTCTCAATTAACATCGTGCATTATGGTTGGACCACCCTTTATTACCTACGTGCACATTTACCTGACGTGACGCAGCGCCACTCTACTCTACGCAACGCGTTGCAACCATCATCCCCACGGTTCAGATTATCGTCGAGTAGCATCGGGTGAAGACTGTCGGAAGTTCCTTTATTGTTCCATGAAGGTAATTAAATTGTTGTTTCGTCGTCCGAAAATACATGTGGAATCGATCAGCATTTTCTTCCTTTTCTAATATAGAAATCAACGTATGATATTCGCCAGATACATTTCTAGTGAGGTTCACTTCATGAACCCATTTTTTTCTGTTCGCTGTTGAAAGCAAGCAGATTGCAGCTGTTGCCATTTCTTCCATCTCTTCTTCATATTCATCCTCAGAGCTCTCAATTTCACGAAACTTGTATGGCTGACTAAACTAACATGATATAGGTACACTGTGCTTGGGTCGAACTGATATGCACACCCCACCAACATTCGATAAGGCGGCGGATTACGTCGTACCTCGCGTCACGTTGGGTTGCATCAGGTAAGTGTGTTCCCCCCTTTATTGACCTATCGAATCATTACAGCCAAAATGACGCGCAATTGAAATCTTGCACCCTTTTGTAACACCCTTTATTTTTGGTATCTCAAAAGCAAATCGTTTGGGTAATACGGTGAAATGTGGTATGAAATTCTCTAAGATAAACAGGTTTTTTAATATATTGGGTGAATGCTAATCCGTGTAGTATTATGTAATTGTCCCGCTTGTGAACTACATTTGAAATAAAACTCTTTAATATTTAACATATAATATATATGATATGTTAAATATTAAACAGTTTTATTTCAAATGTAGTATAGTAGTGACTGACGCCTTACCTAAATAACTTGATCGACAATTGAATTCGGTAAAGAGAGAGACACATGATTAAAAAACAGAATTTGTTAAATATGAAATATAAAACATTTTTTAAGCCTCAAAAGAAAGATCTGTTTACGATGAATCAATTCGCGTCACTGTGCACAAGAAATAATTTTCTGATAAGAGACTACTATATTGCATAGACCCACATACAGTAACATATAAGTCGGAAATCGAGAAAGGAACCACCAAGCCGCCAAGCGGCTATCAAAGTAGTTCCCGAATAGTAAAGCTATTACATAATCGCTCTAGGAAACAATTACTCCTCGGGCTAAAGCCCCGTCAGGCATTGAATTATACCCAGAAGCGATCCTCGACCCCTTTCTCGTGTTTCTGCACGATCAGATAAGGTTTCAAAAAATAAGCTTTGCTATTCGGGAACTACTTTGATAGCCGCTTGGCGGCTTGGTGGTTCCTTTCTCGATTTCCGACTTATATGTTACTGACAGAGATCGTATCGATAAAGATGTATACGCTATAAAGTTCATTCGGCATTTGTCCTGAATCGGCGTACCGTGTACGGCACTGATGAGAACTAACAAGTTCGAAACAGCTGTATGTCGTTCGGTTCCGATCCGGGGCAAATGTCGAATCCTACCTGTGGCGGGTTTTATTTTTTGAAACCCACATACAAACAATTTAAATATTTCAGATGGTAAATCATGCATACTCGTATGTATATGTTACTTAATCTACGTTTTGATTTTATACTTTAAAATTCTGCGTTACATTACTAGTGAGAGGAAAATACTTTAGGCAAAGTAAGTATAATAAAAACAGGCGAAGTAAACTATACTGTTTCTTCTTATATCGTGCTTTTTAAGTCCAGTGGCGGTGACAGGGGTGGGCGAGCGGCAAGGCAAAATCTTGTTCGCCCAACCTCTTATAACACCACCATATCACATTCGCACATAAAATAATATATTCAACGCCCTCGCCCACCCTAAATATTTCCTGCCTATTTTCGCCCAACCGCAAAATAATGCTAGCGCCGCCACTGAAAAAGTCTAATAGATCAGCATAGATGAACTACATTTTAGTAATATATTAGTCACGATTATACATTAACAGGTCATACAACGTCCATTTTATCAAATTGGCTTATCCATATACTCTGCTAGATTTTAAATTGATGTTAATGTTACAGTTTACTTTAAATAGTGTACAGTTTATTCAGAAAGGGTCTAGCGTCTTACCGATTGTTTATAAGAGGAGCCTGAAATAAAAATGAGCATGCCGAGGCCTCGGCTAACAATGCAATGTGAACAGAATTGAGTCAGTATTCTGGAGACCGTGGAAAAAGCTTTCATTTATCGTGCGTGCTGTTCGAGACAAGTATTTTTAAGTTCGATCGCATTTTCGATGGCCTAAACCCTAAACTATCGTATGGGGCGATCCCCCTTTATATAAAGGGGGTGTAGTTGTATAACGTGAAACGTTGGTGCAAACGTGGCACAGTTGATGGCTTGCATCAGCGTAGCCGACTACATGTAACTACTAGACGTCATGAGTTATGATTCATGATTGTCATGAATCGAATGTTCCCCGAGACCCAGGTCTAACACTCCGACAGGCGCCATACCATATACAGGGAGTCATAGGCAAAGCTGTGGGCGAGCGCTGCATATCATTGGCGTATCATGTGGGGGCATGATTTTTTTTTACTGCAACAAACGATTCGTTTATCAAATCCACACATATTAACTATTCTAAAATAATAATATTCATAAATAGTTGATCTTGATTTATCGATCGATGTATACGTACGGTCTCCGCTATATTAGTTGAAACGTTTTAATTTAATAATAAAGTATGTCCAACACGTGAAAAAGCCCAGAAAACGTTTATATGCTCACTAAGTGAAAAAGTTCATTGGTAAATTTTATGATTTGTTCTACGCTGGAGCGAAAGTAACGTGTGAAGTATGCAATAAACCCTTAATGTGATCCAACTCCAACTGTACACGTCACGTAAATTCTGTGCAACATACATAGAAACCAGGGCGTGCCCTTGCAAACACAATTTAGGTTTGATTTATTGTTGATTTTGATAGCCTGTAATATTCCACTTCAAATACTAGATAAAGAACCATTTCGATAATTTTGGCATAAATACAATACACAGTTCCAGTTACCAAGTCGCAGAACGTTATGAGCAATATGAGTATATCAACTGCACGCTACAACATTATAGAGAACATTACACGTAAATTACAAAATAGACGACTGTGGTTATGTATCTTAATAAAAATTCTATTGTAAATATTATAGTACGTGTACTGGACCCTCGACAATCGAAATTTCCATTGCTATTAGTTAACAAAATACTCACTGAGTGTACTGGCAATACAGTTACACTAGTGGTGCTAGAGACGTTAGAAAAATGTCAAGTGTCAACAAGTCAAATATTGATGTTTGTGACCGATAGTGCCGCGACAATGCGTTCAGTAGGCCATTCTCTTTCACAACATGGTTGTATAATTTATTTCATCTCCATTTGCCAAATAAAAAATCCCAAACGGCTCTTATCTCATACAGTGACTTGTTTTTATGGCTAGACTCAGGTAGACTGTTCCGTTTATCGGCAAGATAGCAGAATTTTTTATTTGACAAATAGCGATGAAATGAATAGTAGATTGTTACATGTCTCTTTACATAAGTAAAGAAACGGTCACATATCTCTGGAACCGCTGATGAGATTTAAATGCAATTTGGTATACAAAGGTAATAAAGCACCGGGAACTCAAATGTAGTAGTATAGTAGTGACTGACGCCTTACCTAAATAACTTGATCGACAATTGAATTCGGTAAAGAGAGAGACACATGATTAAAAAACAGAATTTGTTAAATATGAAATATAAAACATTTTTTAAGCCTCAAAAGAAAGATCTGTTTACAATGAATCAATTCGCGTCACTGTGCACAAGAAATAATTTTCTGATAAGAGACTACTATATTGCATAGACCCACATACAGTAACATATAAGTCGGAAATCGAGAAAGGAACCACCAAGCCGCCAAGCGGCTATCAAAGTAGTTCCCGAATAGTAAAGCTATTACATAATCGCTCTAGGAAACAATTACTCCTCGGGCTAAAGCCCCGTCAGGCATTGAATTATACCCAGAAGCGATCCTCGACCCCTTTCTCGTGTTTCTGCACGATCAGATAAGGTTTCAAAAAATAAGCTTTGCTATTCGGGAACTACTTTGATAGCCGCTTGGCGGCTTGGTGGTTCCTTTCTCGATTTCCGACTTATATGTTACTGACAGAGATCGTATCGATAAAGATGTATACGCTATAAAGTTCATTCGGCATTTGTCCTGAATCGGCGTACCGTGTACGGCACTGATGAGAACTAACAAGTTCGAAACAGCTGTATGTCGTTCGGTTCCGATCCGGGGCAAATGTCGAATCCTACCTGTGGCGGGTTTTATTTTTTGAAACCCACATACAAACAATTTAAATATTTCAGATGGTAAATCATGCATACTCGTATGTATATGTTACTTAATCTACGTTTTGATTTTATACTTTAAAATTCTGCGTTACATTACTAGTGAGAGGAAAATACTTTAGGCAAAGTAAGTATAATAAAAACAGGCGAAGTAAACTATACTGTTTCTTCTTATATCGTGCTTTTTAACAAGTCCAGTGGCGGTGACAGGGGTGGGCGAGCGGCAAGGCAAAATCTTGTTCGCCCAACCTCTTATAACACCACCATATCACATTCGCACATAAAATAATATATTCAACGCCCTCGCCCACCCTAAATATTTCCTGTCTATTTTCGCCCAACCGCAAAATAATGCTAGCGCCGCCACTGAACAAGTGTAATAGATCAGCAATGTAATGCACAAAATATTGCATAAAATTGCCTACAGACCCTATAAATACAACTTGTCCAGGAACTTTCTAAGGGCGATCCAGATCACCAAATACAGTTTTGTAACAATCATGGAAAAGGTAAACTACAATTCAATTTGTTGATTGTATTGATGTACAATCATAGATATTGGTGTAATGAAAATCCCCATTACATATCAGAACATCATATCTAACACCCAGAAAAAGTAAACGTTTGGTTGGAGATTGTTGGTCACAACATTATGGGTCTATTTTTCCTTGAAGGGATACTAGCGGACAAACGATATGTTTATTTTATGCAACACGGCGTCGTTCCAGTACTTCAAAATTTGTTTCCCAATCGACAACAATTTAACGAAATTAATTTTCACATGGTAAATTATGAAGTACATTATGATGTAATCTTTCGAAATTATTTGATTCAAGTATTCGAGCCGTTGGATTGGACAAAAGGACTTGGGAATCCTGCCAGCGTCACCGGATCTAAATCCGTTAGATTTAATTATTTGGGGGCATTTAGAAACGGTAGTGTATAAGTAGTATATAAATCAAACGAATTTAGAAGACTTGAGGAATAAAATAAGTATGCGATTCAGAATATAAAGCAAGAATGCATTTTAAATGCAAGGATACCATGCAAGGATCTGAAGATAGGTTGGGGCATTGTCAAGCTGTGGAGAGATGGCAGTTTGAACATTTATTGTAAACAATAATTTGTTTACAATGTTTCATTTTGAATCGTGTTGTCTTGTCAGTTTATGATAATTAAGTTGTAGCAATTATACCACCATAAAACCGAAAAAATAAGTAAATGCAACAAGAACTAAAAATTTCTTTTTAACCTATCGTACAGCATTCGTTCTGCTCTTTATGAATAAAACATAATATACAAGATGTTTCGTTTAATATAATAAATCTCACATAATTTCTGAAATAAGGAAATATATAGCAACATTGCCTGTATCATTTTTGAGTCAGTAGTTCTTTGTTATCCCTGTTTTACCAAATTTCATTAAAATCTGATCAGAGATTCCAGAAATATGGGACCATTTCCTTACTTGCAGCCGTTTCCTTACTTGCATGACTAGTAGACAAAGTCGTTGTTAACACCTGGACATGAGCTACAACGTTTGCAGTATCCACGAATCCACCTTCGGCGCACAGGATTCCGTAAAATTACAGTTTGAGGATTAAACAGGTTTTTTTTGTCATTTTTAAACAAACGTTATTCGATATCGGCTTATTTTATCAAAATATATGAATAATTCTGTAATTTCGTTTTTAAACTGTCGACAAAACGTTTACTTCGGGGCCATATTGCAATCATGGTTGCTACGGCTACTCCTTGGGGATCGTTCCGGCTCAAAAATTTTGTTTAGCTACAACGCCGCTGTCAAAATAAAACTGCTTCATCCACAAATAATTTTCATTGTTGAAATAAATATGAAGGCTATTAAAAATTCGAAGTCGATAAACCTTATCGCACGGGCATCTTTATGGGGATTAAACTTCGTGTTCGTGTTCTACACAAAGCAGACGTTTATAGTGAAGTTCGTAAATGAGCGAGTGATTAATATGCGCCATATGGTGCAACTGAACGTGTGAAGTGTGCTGGAAATGCAAATCCATAGGCGTAACATTTTAGAGGTCCATCGAATGAAAGAACATGTTGAAATTTTTTCTGATGTTGAAACAATTCATTTTTATTGATTTGCTCTTAATTTCTATATGCGTTGAAGAAATTGGAAGACCTTTCAAGTTTTTTCTTCGATCATCTGAATTTTGTAACATGAAAATAGATTATTTGTATGTGAACACAGTTAGGACGGAATTAATAAAATAATCCTAGGTTCCCGTTTTCAAAACTGAACTATCAAATAAATGAAAAATACAGGCACTGTTAAAGAGTTTTTAAGTCCTCATCGGCATCTTCAACAAACTCCAATTAATACATTTATCTTAACATTAAAACGCAGACTGCCCATTGACTTATTGTAAAAGTGCTAAATGTCTAGTTAGTGCCCAATGACAAGAATAGTTATCATGACTAAATAGAAAAATGAAATTTCTCATTGACTGATTGAACTTGAAAAAAAAAAGAATAACAGCTCATTTTTCTACATAATCGCCTCATCTGGAAACACATTTTTGCCAGCGTGTAGATAATTTTGTAATGCCCTGCTCGTAGAATGAAGTTGGTTGTGTCTTCAGCCAATTGCGCACGAAGGCCTCAACCTCCTCATCGTTGTTGTATCTTTGCCCTCCCATGGCTTCCTTCAGAGCACCAAAGAGGTGAAAGTCGCAAGGCGATAGGTCGGGGCTATAGGGAGGGTGTTCAAGTGTCTCCCAGCCCAATTCCTCCAATTTTTCTCTGGTCAGGGCTGCTGTATGGGGACGAGCATTGTCATGGAGAAGTTTCACTTCTCTCGTCGATAGGTCACGTCGTTTACGGCGATATGCAAGTCTAACCTCGCTTAAAATGTCGCAGTAGTACGCCGCATTAATGGTCCTGCGATCATGCAAAAAATCGAGGTGCAACAAGCCACGCTGATCAAAAAAAACTGTAGCCAAAACCTTGCCTGCTGACAGCCTTGACTTGGCTTTCACTGGCCCAGCCTCCCCTTGACGTCTCCACTCAAAATTCGCTTGTTTCGACTCAGAGGTATATGTGCACTCAGAGGTGCACCCATGTTTTATCGCAAGTGATAACGAGAGTGAGAAACAAGTCTCCCTCTTCCCGAAATTTCGGTAAGAGTCGCTCACACACCTGAAAACGATACAATTTCTGCTCAGTTGTCAGAAGACGAGGGACCCACGTTGCGCATACCTTACGAAACCCTAGCTCCTCTGTGATGATCGAAAAAGTGCTTCCATGACTTATTCCACCTTAGATGCAATCTTATTGATGGTCAGACGCCTGTCACCCCCAAGAAGTTGTTGAGCGCGGACGATGTTGTCGCTGGTGATGCTGGTGCGAGGTCGGCGGTCATGGCTATCATTTTCAACTTTCTTACGACCCTCCACAAATGTTTGTGCCATATAAACACTCTAGCGCGGGACATTATCTCTTCCTTGAACTGCACAGTCAATCTCGTTAGGATTTCAGCTGGTTTTACACTTTCCGTGGCGAGTAACTTGATGATAACACGCTACGCAATTGACGAAGGCACCTCCTGCTCAGACATCGTCACGACGGGTACTGAAGGGAACGAGGAACGAGCGAGGTCGCCCACCTGCTCTCCCCCTCCTGACATCCGTACTCAACACCTCACGAAGCGGAAACTCTCACGCGTTACTATTGCATGCCGAGGATCAAAAATCTCGTTTATATTTCATTCACCCTCGTATTACTTAATATCTTCGTAATAAAATTGGGAACCAATAAAAGAGCATGTACTGATCGTAAAAAATATATTCAGTAGTCCCCATTTGTTCCCTTTATGTTATTTTATTAGACAGCCACAATCGCCCGCCACATGGTAACGCCCATGGTGCAAAACATAGACACAGACGGCCAATTACTTAAAGATACCCCTCCGTGTAAAAAAAAACCCTCATGAGTCCCTTTCACCAACGTTAATGATCGATCGGTCACAATAACATACTCGTATACACGTACACACGTCACAATATGAATAAGTAAGAAAAGCTCACGTCATAAGAAGGTATATAAGTTTAAGCATATTAGTTACGTTATTAGTCCTTAACTGTGTTATAATTAAAAATTGAACGAATAACAAGCGTTTTAATGAAAAATTCTCTGATGATTTTAAGACTAAAAATTTCTTCCATTTATCTACAGGGCCTAAATATATTATATATTTTATACAGTGGTTACTAAGAATTTTCTTATAGGAAAATGCCCTGACACATGAATTTTTATTTTCAAGGAGGCATCTTTTGACATAAAAGCCATTACTCTCACAGATACCTTCTCCCACAAACAGCTACCTATACTACCTGATCCATATGAGCCAAAAATAAATTACAACTAGACTCGCAGTTTTCCAATTATAAAAACCAATAGCAAATACAGAAATACAAAATAAAGACATAAGAAGTAAACATAAGCAAACGAATATTTAGAAAAGTAGTTACTTCAAAATTCAAAAAACATGTCTGAGATATTTTACCACCTAACTACCAGTTGATCATACTTCTTCCGTAAATGCGTGCATTTAATTCATTGAACATACGAGGGCTGAACAAAATATACAGTGAATTTTTATAGCAGAAACTGCTAACGTGACATTTGTGTGAAATAATGCGCCCGATAGCCTGGTCCTTTGAGATAGTCAGTGTCAAGTTTGAACAAGTTGTGACTTGTCAATTGGCTTCCAGAGCCAGAAGAGTGAGGACGGGTTTACCGTATCTGCCGAACTTCGAACAGCGCATTAACATTAAGTTTTGTTTTAAGTTGCAAAAAAAGTGCTAAAAAAATCTCATGAAATGTTAAAATCGGTGTATGGTGATAATGTGATGACACTGAAGACGTTTACAAGTAATATGAGGGATTTAAAAGCGGAAATGAGTCGGTTGAAGACAAGAAACGGTCGGGTCGTCCTTCGATCTCAAAAATAGACGAAAATATTACAAAAGTGGAAAAAATTATTCGTTCAAACAGACGATTGACTATTTGAGGGAACGATGTGCGGAGAAAGAGACCAGAGAAATGAGCCAATGGCTTCTTCCTTCATCACGACAACGCGGTGTGCCACACCTCGTTTCTGATCCTCGATCCTTATGATTTGATGATGATTTTTGGCTGCAAAAAATATTCCTGTCTCCACATCTGTCTTACTCTCCGGATTTAGCACCATGCGACTTCTGATTCTTTCCAAAAATCAAAACCGTGCTAAATGGAAAACGTTTTGACACCATTCCCGACTTTGAGAGGGCCACGACGGAGCAGCTGCAGGCCCTTACGAAAGAAGCCTTCCAGAAATGCTTCCAATCATGGAAACAGCGTTGGGATAATCGTTGAGGAGACAGTACTTTGAAGGAGATTAGTTCAAATTTGAAGTAAGCTTATTACTTTGTTGATAATAAAATTATTCACCGTATGTTTTGACCAAACCTCGTATCTCATCTGAAAGGAGATTACATAGATAGAGAGAGATATTACATAGTTACGTGTGTTAGCCTTTATAATTTTTAAAACGAATCCGACAATATGCATAATATTGTCGGATTTGTCTTACATATTATAAAGGCTTACACACCTAACTATGTAATATGGCGAACTAACACGCACAGCAGTGATTTAAGACAATTAGAAAATAAAATCTCGCATACCATCTCATCGAAGTGAAATGTTTAAATCTTCTTTTTCGTATAGAGCAGCGTATGTGGTCAATAACCTACCTACTCAATATCACAATGTGTATGTGGTAACAGTTCAAAGTAAATTAAAAAGGGATATACTTTCATCATTTGCGACATTTTAATATGCGCCTATTTTAAGTTTTATTCTTATTTTTATTTATTTTAGGTTATCATTACATATCTTTATAATCAATTAAATATATTAATTCATACTTATTAGGGAGTGTTGTAAATCGACTTCGTTGATAGATATACTTTCCTTTTTGAAGAAATATATACTTTTCTTTTTTTTCAATAAATGTATTATTATTAATATACTTCAAATTATATAGGGTGTCTCAGTTGGAACTATAGGATGTGAATTGTGCGCCATTTGTGTTCTGTCAAAGATAGGGCGTCAATAATTCATCTACAAACCATACGACGTCAACATACCGCTACGTTTATTACCGTGCCCCCCAACGATTAACAGTTCAACAACGAATAGTTTGTGTACAACTGTTTTATGAAAGCGAGTGATCATTGATAGTTGCATTAATTGCATATATTGAAAAGAAAGAAGGTGATGCTGATTTACACAACAATATTTTGTTCAGCGACGAAGCACATTTTCATATTGACGTGTACGTCAGCAAACAAAATTATCGAATTTGAAGTGCTGAAAATCCACATGCTGTTCACGAAACAGAAATGAATCCACAGAGATGCACGGTGTGGTACGCATTTTAGAGTGATGGAGTAATTAGACCATACTTCTTTGAAAATTAAGTGGGTAATGATATTACAGTAAATGGGTAACGCTATCGTGACATGTTGATGTCGTATGGTTTGTAGATGACAGTCGTTAAATATTGACGCAATATCGTTGATATGGCACAAATAGCGCATAATTAAAATCCTATAGTTCCAACTGAGACACCCTATACTTATAATCAGTTAAATATATACATTAGTTCATACTTACGTTTAGGAAGTGTTGTAAATTAACTTCGTTGAACACTTTCCTTTTAAAAGATATGTGCTTATACATTTTTTTTCAATAAATGAATTATTAATATATTTCAAATTATAAAGAATCTTTCAATAAGGGCGGTCGATTTTTAAACGTAAATAATACAAGTTGTGTGTGAGATATCCATTCAATTTTTCTTTTATTTGAAAGAATACTTTATGGCATTAAGTATGGAATATAACGTCGTTCAAATGTCGGCCGCGGCTTTGCTTGGTGGCACGTATTCGGGAGGTCTAATTTTCGATATGACTGAATTTGCTGGCTGGCGTTCGTTATGTTGACTTTGAGGGCATCAACAGGGACCTAGGGCTATTTAAGATAGTCCCATAGGAGGAAGTCTAAAGGCGTTAAATCGCTCGTGCATAATGCCCATCGTGGCAAGCTCTGTGTGGCACGTAGTGCCATCCTATTGGAACCACATGTCGTCGGTATCCATATCAGCCAGTTTGAGCCACAAGAAGTTGCTTATCATCGATCTGTAGCGCTCGCCGTTGACGGTTTTGACAATTCCAGTTTCGTTTTGGAAGAAGTACAAACCGATGATTCCGTCAGACCTAAATCCACACCAAACAGTGACTTTCTCGAGATGCATTTGGTGCTGGTGTATCTCGTGTGGATTAGTATCGTCCCAAAGCCGATAATTTTACTTGCTCACATATCCATTCATCCGAACATGGGCATTGCCGCGAAGTATAATTTTTTTGGCGAAATTTGAGCCAACTGTCAACTGCTCCAGAGCCCAATCAGCGAACACACGGCGTTGTCTGTGGTCGTTTGAACCTTCAGTTCTTGGGTCAATTGGATTTTATACGGGTGCAGACCCAAGTCCCGACGCAATGTTCGAAAAGTTGAAGTCGCAGAAAGGCCAAGTTCTTGTGAGAGACGAGAAATTGACTGCCTTGGGTTTTCGCATACACTCTCGCGCACAGCAGCAATGTTATTAGTAGACCTTGCGTTTCGGTGATGTACGGGTGTTAACTGATTATTTATCAAACCGGTTGACTCGAATTTGGCCACCAAACGTCGACTTGTTAACTCGGCGGGGCGGTTGTGGAGAGGATAAAAATTACGTAATAACATTTCTCAAACGGAGCACTGATTTTGAAAATAAAATTTGATGATTTACACTCGTTGTTGAACGCTATAACCTCCCATGATGATTTACCACACATTACTGAACAAATCACAACAATTTTGACAGATGCTGCTTTAACAACATGGCTGCCATAATCTAACAAATTTCGAGCGTCCCTATCGAAATACCCTGTATATCATTAGACCTATGTTCTACGTGATACTCGTTAAATGTCCTCACACTTCCTATATTTGAATATTTCAAGGGGCTAGTTGTTTACGGAAGGAGCATCAGTGACTAACGGATTTTACATCAAAAGATGGCCACATTTAACGTGTCTCGAGGTTTTCCTATACACAATTTATTTCAACAGTTATTATGTGTTTCGTTTTAAATAGGACACCCTGTATATATACTAATCATGCATAATATATTTGATTTATTGTACCCATTATCGTCCTCATTAAGACGCAATTTAAAGATCTTCAGATGGGAACGTGCAAAGTGATTCTTTCTCCGATTTATTATATGAAAGTGTGTAGAGTTATTAATACGCATCTTCGAATGCCTTCCTTTATTCCGAGGCATTTCTTTCACATCCGCATACGAGACAGTATCTATTGAATTGATTTACGATGAGTTTGTACAAGAATGTACTCTACGCTAACGTTAATTTTTCAAAGAATGTAAGTAGTTGTTTTAGTCTTTCATTCCCTATGTTTTTTGTACATATATAAAAATCCGAAATTTTTAATTTTTTCATTTTATGTAACTACGTCTATAGAAATTTTAATAATGTACAATATTTTAATTATGTATATAGAAATCCGATAATTTGATATTTTTCTTGTACTCTTATTCATTTTTATTAGAATATACACGCACCAGTTATTGATTATCATCATATTCATAAACTTTGCGCTACTGTTACAATAAATTATTTGTAAATATTAGAAAATTGTAGTAGATACATTTCATATTACTAAATAGATCATGACTGGGTTTGTTAATAATTTGATATTTTTTCGTTATCGAGCAACACATGAAACTCGTTATCGAGCAATACGTGTGTACTAGTATGATAATAAAAATATTAGTTGAAAGTGATCTTTAGCACAGTGCAACCTACACAAATACATATGTGTAGAATATTTTTACATGATTTTTTAATATTATATGTAGAGTTTTCTTTTCTAATACAGTGTGGCCCACTTTGGTGCTGCATGCGTTGCTGCTATCTCGGATATTAGCAGAGATAGAGAGACGGTTAAATCAGAGGAAAGTTTTAAATAATTTTATTCGTCTTTTGGTAATTGTATAGAACACCCCCTTCTGGATTTTCGCGGGTTTTTTTTATGGACGTGTTGTAGGTTGCTATAGGAATAGTTTTTCACAAACGAAACTTTGCGCAAATTAATAATAACCCATCTAGCTAACGGGAGGTGGGAGCGAATAGGGGTGCTGGGTGGGGTAAACAGGTGTATTGAGGAATGTTAATTTAGCAAGGGTACATTAAAAAAATGTAAATTTTTGAAAATATTCAACCCTTAAAAACTACCCCTAGTTTTTAAGGGTTGAAGCAATATTTGTGTGGTGAAAGGATGTGGCATTGTGTGCACATAGAGACCGCAAAATTAAATATCTTGCTTTTTTTTTGTTAAATTTTGGCGTCTGTTGTTGAAGGGCAAGGGATATATTTGGTATATAAATGATCAATGTTCAAAAATAATTTACAAGATAGAGGGATAGTTTGTAAGGGTTGAAATAATCGTGAATCCTAATCGTTTCTATTTGTCATAATCTGCCTGACCCTTTTTTATGCACGTGATACGGTCATTATTTAAATTGATGTATATTTAATTAATTTACTCACATGTTGTATTCCAATTATTAAAACGCCATGTCTATTTAAGAACGATGTAAGTCCTTCATTTGATGCTGTAATAGCATAAAATTTCGCGTAAGTGACATCGCAAGAGTCACAGGTGTTGAAATCACAAAACCGCACAGGCACAGGTGTAAGATTCACAGTCAATACTGTATTCACTCATATTTTTGTCGCATTCGACGGGCAAGAATATTTTAAGTTTAAGTTCTAGCTGTGAACAAAGAACTGAATATCTGTGGTATGAAAAGTGTCTTTTCAGCATCCCTTGACTCGTGAAGACGTTTCCAACCAATCAGGGCGTCTGATTTTGTTTACATATTTGTAAATTCAATAGACAGTGATGTCTGTGCTTTAGGTAAGCAAGTAATTTGTAGCCTATATTGTATATTATAATAGTTATACAAAAGTTGATGTGGCAACATGGGAACTTTGGTGAACTACAGAAACGATTAAGTAAACAGTAAATCAGCTGTGTGCATGGATAAATGTTCCAATTTTAATTTATTTATAAAAAATACTTAACGCCATTTGCGCAAGATATGATAAGGTGCGTTGTACTCGTGATGGAATGTAGAATGTGTGAGTAAGTTTAGTTTTTCGATAGGGCAGAAGGGGGTGTTCTATACAATGACCCGTCTTTTTATTGCATTATAAAATTTTAACTAGGTATTTTCGTTTTTAACCCTCCGTCGGGCGCAGCCGATCTGTGAGATCCGGCAGTCACTTTTTTCTTTGCTCTTTCATGTGTATTACGAATATTAACTCGAACTCCCTCATAGCTTCCTAGCTCCAAACCACTCTTCTCGATATAGTCGATTTTTTTTAATTTTTTGTTAGTGCATTATTTGACCTTGTATGAGTCGCCTGGATCTGTCAGATGCATTGCGCCTTGTTACTATTTTCATTTTTATATTTTGTTGGATTTCTTTTATTATTTAAATTAATAATATTATTTGGGATCTCTACACTTACTTATTATGGCTTTTTGTGGTATTATTATTCAAAATTAGCACATTTGGGTATTAAGTTATTCACATTTGTAGCTTTAAACTATTTTGTTATTAAAAATTGCGAATTTAAATATCCTCAAATAAATAGAACTTAAATCGCTTTTGCCATTGCTATAGTTAATTTCATTTCTCTTAAAAAAATTAAGATAATGTACAATACCAATGACTTGGAAAACACTATAAAACAGATTTTGTGGGAATAATTTTAAGAACAATATCCATTTTTTCTACTTAAACTAACATGGAAAACTTGTCACTCTTTAAAACATTGACCCATAACCAAAAAAAAAAACCTATTGCGTTAAAGCGATTTGATTTGTTATTCACCGTTTTGCTAGTTCTTAAATAGAAATATAGATATAATGCAAAGTTTTACTTCGCAGAGGGTAATTTTAAAACCACAAGGAAGATGGAAAGTGTCACTACCTCGGGATGCCGATAAGTAAGGTCGAAACTGGTCTGCAGTTAGCGGTATCCCGAAATAGGTTACACTTTGCATCTTCCTTGTGGTTTTTGGAACAATCTGATCTGAATCACTATCTTAGTGCTAACTCTGTTAGACAAAACGTATTTTGTCTAACAGAGTTAGCACTATGCCGAACTTACATATGTGTATTATATGCGTTACTTGCCGTAGCAAATTTTGTCATTTAATTCAGCGCTCGACGTTTGGCATATAACCAGGAGAATAGCTGTTTTGACTTAATTTGTTTAGTCCTTATTATATAAGGCATTTGCAGATGGGGTGGAGTATAATCTTCTTATTTCAGTAGTACGAAATATAGATGTCACCCACTTCGTGATTTTCGCCAATAACAAATTAATTTTATAGTTAATTATGCTCATGCTCAACAGTGGCGGTTGGTCAGGAGTGGCAAGGTGGGCAGTGCCCACCCAGCTGTTTCCTAGAAGAAGAGGAACACACAGTTCCAAAATTCGGCATTTATCGTTTATAGAAATTAGTGAAGATATAATTATGTAATATGTAATTAATTAAATACATTATATATTACATAACAACAATAATACAATGAAAAGTTCTGATTATATTATATACTAATACTAACAGCGCAACCGTGGTGGAAAATTGCAGTACAAGTGCAGCAAATTCACTCTTCTAACCATGGAACTAATAGTTATCCTAGTTATGCCTAACGTGGTGGGTGCCGGGACGGGTAGGCAGGCACGCTTTTTGCCTTTCTGGCTTTGTACATACGAGACAGAGCAAGCGCCCCGCACAAATAAAAAATAGATTTATTGCTTAAATAAATAAATACAAGTAAATAAGTGTCTACCAAGATTAGTTTTAAAATTAATATTGATATTATTGACATAGGTATACTTTCAACATCCCTTGAAAGTTTAAATTATTTCACAATAATATAGAAACATGGGAATCTGGAATATAAAATTAAATAAACAGTAAACACATGAATAGAATTAATTAATTAATAGAATTACGAATGATTTGAAGACATAAAAACAAAATTATACACGTATAAACTACATGAAACAATTTGAAACACGGGCACAGCTTACTCGAGTCTCAAGTAAGCAGTGTCACGGACACGGCCGACACGGGTTGGCTAGACCACCCTGCTGAAGAATCCTTCGGCAAAGCGGGGAAGGAATCGAGAATCTCCGATCAGTCCGATCTCCGTATTTTCAAGTTCAGTTTTCAGAGACGTAGAACGTTGTTTATCTCAGCGAGGTCTGTATTCTATAGACACTGTATTTGTTAAATTATTAAGTAAAATTATTTTGGTTATTAATGTATTAGAAAATGTGTAAATATAAAAATTGTGTAGCATTCATAAGAGTCTGTACTAGTTTTATCCAATTTTAGTGTTATGCATTTTCAACTTTTTCAACTTGAAAGCTGAAAGAATTTTAAATCTTAACATATACTTGTACAGTGACTAACATTTTTTTACTATATTTTACTTCACTATTTTGCACTATATAACCTACTAATAATTAGTTGTTGCCCACCCATGACAAATCACCACGAGCCGCCATTGTTGCTCAATAAAGGGCGGGATGTTTTTGATACCACTAGCCTAAATAACTTCAAAATGAATTCACTATTGCCCTATATCAGTTTAATATATTGAAAACATCTCATTATAATGTTTTTCGACGACACTAATATGTTGTTAATTTATTTTTCAATTTTACGCCACTTCAAAATTGATTTTGTATTGTAAATTGTGTAGATCGTTATTATACACATCATCCTTGTTAAAAATTGGGGAAGAGCAGCAGAATAGTATAATATATGTTAGTGTTGAGCATAAACTGTACCCTAGTTCTGTCGTCCGCGACCTTATTTCGAATTAACCATAAGTTAATTAAGTACTTGACATAATCCCCTCGATATACATACCTCGACTCTAGAACAATGCCGATTTAGTTTCGCAGCGTAGGTAAAAAATACAAACGGCTTACATGCACTCATGCATTACTCTTTTTTTATTTCTCTGTCGCAACAATACCAAATCGAAATCTCGACGAACTTGCACTGAGCTATCGAAATGGTGACTTATTTTTGTACTTTGACCTCCTCGGCTCGCACTCCTGACCACTAGAGTATGGAAATATAAATATATTTTGTTAGTTCTTGATAAGGCCAAATTGGTGGCATCACGACGATGCCATGCAAGAGAGACTCGTGGCAGATTTTGTCATAGAGATTGAAGCTAGTGAAATGTTTAGTGATGAAAATGGCGATGTAGGTTTACTTTTTTTGTGATGGGAGGATATACTTAATATAATTGATTCATATAAAACTTGGTGTAATTGTAAAAGGGGTGTAATATTAAAAATAATTCATCGATTCATTCAAAAACGTATGTACCATCAGAGAAGAATATTGTGAGACAATAGTCTCGATACGCTCCAATAAAATATAGGCAATAATGAATTCATTTCGGAGTTACTCCTTCGTCGGAGTCACTTTATTCTTTGCCCTTTCGTGTGTATTACGAATATTCACTCGAACTCCCTCATAGGAAGCTATGAGGGAGTGGTTCTTGTGAGTGGTTCGGAACCTATAACCACTCTTCTCGATATAGTGTCGATTTCTTTTAGTGTATCCCCTGGCCTTGTATGGGCGGTCCTGATCTGTCAGATGCATTGCACCTGATTACGTCATTATTTTCACTTTTACATTTTGTTAGATTTCTTTTATTATTTAATTTAAGAAAACTTTTTGGGATCTCTACACTTATTCTGGTTTTTTTATGGTATTATTATTCAAAATTAACACATTTGGGTATTAAATTATTGGTTTATACTAAATATCATTACCAAAAATGTGACGTTTATTTTTGTTTGGAACATGCTAAAATGATGAACAGGATGTATAATTCTTTACACTTAAAAATAGGCAGTTACTTATAACTTTTCTTTGTAATTCACGTCCAATATTTTTTTATGTACAACTTTATGACTTTTACATGAAAAAATAGATGGTTTGTTTTCTGCATTCAAAATATTGTTCAATACTAATTTATGTTTGTGTTTTGTCCTTAAAACAGAAAAAACATGTCAATAGCTGGTTGTCCTGTAAAAATCTTCCAAATTTATTGTTTTACAACATTAAATGGGTTCCTTTATGTAAATTTAATTATTGCGATTAAAAACTAGTGTGAAATATTTATTGTTGTATTGTATTAATTAAAATAAGCGTTTAATTGAGACTCCACCTCATTAAAATCGAAATTGTGTAAGATTTTGGGATCTCTCGGATGCATTGCGCCCGAATGTGTTTGGATTCATACTGCGCCCGACGGAAGGTTAATTATGCTCTAAGTCTCAAAGTGGTTACGCCCTCTATTGTCCAAGAGAATAATTAATTCAATATTACCTATATTTCAGGAAAATGTATTAAAATACATATTTTATTACGTTCGTACTTAATCGTACACGCCTCTAATATTCCATTTGGTCAAACCGGTCAAATTATTCAGATATATAATTTTCAAAACCAAACAAATCCTTAACTCGCAGAACCACTTATCATTTAGATGACGTTGATACGGATACTCTATTATTGTGACCTTAAATAATTAATTATTATTTCCTGATTTTTTTTACGTCCAAGGCTGTACTTTATTTATCAATATCATTAACAAGCAACGCCTACTTTGCATGGCCGTGTTATATATAAATCGATGTTTTAGTTTTCATGAAACGATCAATTCGCTCATATTTTTGTCAAGGAGTGGTTATTTCTATAATGACTAAACTTAATATAGTTCAGCTATGATACAAATCTGTGCCCCAAGGTGCTTTAGTATCAGATGGTTGTAAAAATTCCCGCATTTTCTAACATTCGCCATAAAAATTATTCACCATATTTTTAATACGAGATGTTTGCGCTTCTCATAAGCATTGTTTAGATTATTAATTATATGAAAACTAGTTTATATTTTCTGTTCTACTGTAAAAGCTGTAAAAAATGTCGAAAAACAATATTTTATCAGTTAAAAACAAAATTGTTGGTTTTTCGCTTAGCATTACTTAGCTTAAGACATTAGAAATTAACTATAGTGTTTTCGTAAAGTAATGAAAAAATTCGTTGAAAATTCAAAGAATAACTGTTCGAAAACCCCCGTAAAATTTTACTTTTAGTTGCGCATTTTTTAAAATGTAATTAATACATATAGGGTGATTCGTGTAGGGGTGTGACGTCATCGATATTTTTTAATGACAGCCCCCCCCCCTTTTATTAGGGAATATGAAAGCACATTTTTTTAACATAGACTAGATAAAAAAACAAATAAATACAATTCTACAATTTTAAAATACTAAATTTAATAGTAGTGATTATTTAAATCAACTAGAGTAAGTGTTCAAATTGTGCACCTTTGGCTGTCTGGCAGTAGCTAAGACGATTAATAAGTTCTCTTTAAACATTGTCAATAACTTCAGGAGGTGTACGTTGTATTTGGTGACTAATTCTTGCTTTTAAATCTTCTAAATTCTCCGCCGTAGTAACGTATACTTTGTTTTTAAGTATCCCCACAAAAAGTAATGTAGGGATCTCAAATCTGGCGGTCTGGCTGGCCACTGAATTGGCCCCCTTCTCCCTATCCAAGGATTCGGGAACATCTCATCTAAATAAGCACGGACAGGTGTTGCATAATGAAGGAATGCACCGTCTTGTTGAAAGGAAAAGTAATTTCTCGGAAGATCAGGTTCCTACATCTGAATATAAAATTATTGGTGTAGGAACAACGTCATCTCGAAGAAGATCCAAATATCTTGCACCAGTTTAGATTCTTGTCAACGAAATAGGGACCCAAGTCGCACCACGCATTCACTTCCTGGGGATTTTTAGTGTGATACTCCATTATGGATTCTCAGTTTCAAGTTTTTGTCTAATAGCAATTAAGAAAACATCGGTCGCTAAGGCTACTGTCAGGCAGCCAACGGTAGACAATTTGAACATTTATTTTGGTTGATTTTTTAATAGTTATTCTTTATTAATTTATATACTCGCGCTAACGTAATTTCTCCCATAGCGTACTCGTACGTACTCTTAGGAATATACATATAGGTATGTGCTATTTCGTATTTCGTAATAAAAAAGAGGGTTACCATTAAAACCTCTGTGTCATACCTCCATTAACGATAAGCATCATCTATGTATTAATTATATTCCAAGGAATACACAACTAAAAATCAAATTTGACGGATCCTAGAGTTTTTCCCAAAAGTTATTCCTTGACTTTTTAACGTACTTGCATTACGACTGTATATAGTTTATTTAGCTTAATCGGTCATCAATATTGAAGAAATGTCCCAGGTCGAGTAATTCTAGAAAAATTTACTACTGCACTAGAGCTACATGGAACACCATGTAGGTCTGAAAAAAAATGTAATGAATAACTTTTGATGCACTCGCCTGAAATATAACCGATGATTTAATTTTTGGGTAAATTGTACTCTCAATCAATAGGGGGCGTAACCATTTTGGGACGAGGAACCTAATTACCTCTAAAATTAATTCATTAGTACGTATATTTAAAGAGGACGTATCAAGTGTTTCTTTACATTATTTGTCAGTGGTACATGCATTTAGCGCTTATCTATATATAATAAATTCAAGCCTTAATAAACTCTAACTAGTTCAGCAGTAATTAATGTTAACTAAAGGGTGTTTCAATAAGGGTGCCCGATTTTTAAATGTAAATAAAACAAATTGTATGTAAGATATCCACCCATTTTTTTTTATTAAAAGAATATTTTATGGCATTAAGCATGAAATATAACGTCGTTCAAATGCCTGCCGTGGCTTTGCTTAGTGGCACGTCTTCGGGAGGTCCAATTTTCGGTGATTTTGTGGCATCAGTCTGGCTGAATTTGCTGGATAGCAAAGAAAGAAATTTAAAGGCGTTAAATCGCACAATGTCGGTGGTCAGTTCACGTCGCCGATGTGCGAGATACCCATTGCTCGTGTAAAATGTTCATCGTGGCGTGCGCTGTGTGGCACGTAGCGCCGTCCTGTTGAAACCACATGTCATCGGTATCTATATAATCCAGTTTAGGCCACAAGAAGTTGCTTATCGATTTCTAGCGCTCGCTGTTGACGGTTATGACAATGCCAGTTTCGTTTTGGAAGAAGTACGGACCGATGATTCCACTAGACGAAAATCCGTACCAAACACTTACTTTCGCGGGATGCATTTGGTACTGGTGTATCTCACATGGATTGGTATCGTCCCAAATCGGACAATTTTGTTGTTGACATATCCATTCATCCAAAAATGGGCCTCGTCGCTAAGGATGATTTTTTTTGTGATATTTGGGTCAACTTTCAACTACTCCAGAGTCCAATCAGCGAACACAAGGCGTTGTCTATGGTCGTTTACCTTAAGTTCTTAGGTCAGTTGGATTTTATGCGGGTGTAGACCCAAGTACTGACGCAAAATTCGCCAAGTTGAAGTCGCAGAAAGGCCAAATTATTGTGAACGACGAGAAATTGACTGCCCTGGGTTTTCCCGTGCACTCTCACGCACAGCAGCGATGTTCTGAGCAGACCTTGCGTTTCGGTGATGTATGGGTGTTGGCTAATTATTTATCAAACCGGTTGACTCGAATTTGGCCACCAAACGTCGAACAGTCGACTCGGCGGGACGGTTGTGGCGAGGATCACGTTATGCGCGAAACGTTTCTCGAGCGTAGCTCTGATTTCGAAAATAATAGTGTAGTGATTTGCTATACACTACTGAATAATTCACAACAAATTTGACAGATGTTGCTTTAACAGCATGGCCACTATAACCTAAGAAATTTCGAGCGTCCCTATTGAAGTACCCTATATTAAATACCGATATTTATGAATGAAATTGACGCCAAGAATAGTAAAATAGGAGTAATATATTATACTGGTATAGCATTATTACCGTTGCAATTTACATAATTTTAATTTGAATTCTTGCCTTCCTGATAGATCCTGCATCAAACTGCCCTGAGAATGTTACGTTCAACTGACGAAACGTTGACACAAAATCACAGTTTGCGGCAAGGTCTACCAAGATACCAAAACGAGGTGTAGTCTATACCAACTTAACTATGTGAATAGTGAATTAATTATAATATAAGTGAAATAATTCACCTTTTATTACAACTTCTCGCACATTACTACCGTTTTTATAGAATGGTATTTTTAAACTGCTCAAAATTTATGAAAAATATCGCTACAAGTTGAAGAATTTTTGCACTTATTCAATTTCTGCATGAGTAATTAGATTATTCATGTTTTACAATATATAAAACGGCACATGCTTTGGGGTTAGACTTAATAAATCGTAATAAATATGATATCATTGCCTACAATTTGTGTATCACTGATACGTCAGCAAATATATCGCTATTATGCAGCTTTCTTTAGATGTGAAATATTGTTTTCCCTTGTCACTAATACATTTAGATGTTTAGAAAGTTTTCTTGCTGTATACGTACGTGTTTTTCAGGTTCAAAGATTGGGAAACAAAATGGCAAGCGGGACGAGTAGGAAAGACGCGAAAGCAGCTCTAAACGGAAGCAGCGTACAAAATAACATTAAGACAAGGAACACCACAGAACACCAAAGAAAAGATAAGGAGAGGAAAGAAAGAGAAAGTTTGGTATTGTGGAAGAGGCCAATAATCACATTGGAATATTTTTGTAGAGAAGTTATCATATTATTAACTACATATGGTAAAAAGTAAGAACCGTAAATTTTTTAATTTCATTTTATTTTTTCACAATACTTGCATCAATACATAAACTACATTGGGGAAAAATAAGACTTTGGAACTGAGGGATCTAAACCCACGAAAATTAGCACACATACCTACATTAAAGTATAAAAATTCCGACCTACAAATATATATTCTGCTTGTAAAATAGGTTTTTTTTTAATTCGATAGGATTTGTGTCTCCAGTTTTCATAATCCAGAACAGTTTTCATAATTTCCCCTAAACACAACTAAATTTTCACCATCTTGTACATGATAATATGCTTTAGAGGGAAAAATAAAATCTCCCTCTCGTTTTGTTATTACCTTATTTCTATTTAATGAATCCAGTCCTGATATTATTCATCATCATCATTATCATTACATATGATATTAGTTCAAATAATAAAACCTCCCTGTTTCTTGTCAGTTCCCATTCTATTCCAGAACGCCAGAGACAGTGTCGATGATGACGAAAAATTTCTTTATTCTTATTTTTATTGTACCTTATAAATCCAAACAAAGAAAAAATAATAAGAACAATTTTTATATTGCTAAATACATAAATAAAGAGACAAAAATCTTCAAATAATCTGTTGTAAAAAACATTGTTTCTAGAGTAACTTGTATATGAACATTGTTCTTGCTTTCTGTATAAAAAGATGTTTAACAGTACCTATTCATAGTAGCATTCCTAATATATTTTGTTTTCATAGTGGATTGTGAGGAAAATTCTAATTATTTGTTTTTAGAATTTTAGCAAATAGAAAACTCGTTATTATAGTCCTGATCTCAGTATTATCATTTTATACATTAGTAAACTCCAAAGGACCACATCAAAATTTAGTACAAGGAGTGTACAAAAAATTGTTATGGTGTTTATACTGGATAGGTTTAGGTAAGACACTTTTTTTTTGCTTTATATCAGCACTCAAAATTGTTTTCCCATTCTTAAATAAAAACAAATCTTTCAAAAATAATTCTTAAAGAACAATATTATGAAATAGTACTTATATGATGTATTATATCTGGTACTGACTACTGGTAGCTGAGATATAAAATTCATGGAATTAAAATGAATTTTTTTTTTTTTTTGAGAAATTCCTCAGGCATATAAATTTTTATTTTCAAAACACCAACTGTCGGGATTATTTTCAAGTCCTTACCATCAAATGCTCTAAGCCCCAATAACCATAACTTTAAAATCCCAGTCAACTTGCAATGCCTACAGGTGCTGTTATAAATAAAAATCGACATATCTGAGGTCTTTTTCCAAAAGAATGTTTATTTTAATTAACCTTATTCCAATTTTAGGGACATACTCCTATAATTGGAATAAGGGAAGACTTAAGTCTTGTATTTTAAAATTGACAAACATTATCTTGCAGGTATTTTATCATCAGTAGGATTAGGTACGGGCCTACATACATTTTTATTGTATTTGGGACCACACATAGCCCAAGTAACTTTAGCAGCGTATGAATGTGAAAGTCTCAACTTCCCAGAACCACCATATCCAGACGAGTAAGTAAATAAGTAGAATTACACTACAAATCTACAACAGCAATTCCATATTTTCAATGCCTAATTTTTTTGCTTACATTTACAGAATAATATGCCCTAGCATAAGAGATCCTAGTTCAATAACAATATTTAGTATAATGTCAAAAGTAAGGTTAGAGGCTATGTGTTGGGGGGCCGGCACTGCGCTGGGGGAGCTTCCCCCTTATTTCATGGCAAGAGCAGCAAGACTGTCAGGGTGAGTTGAAGATTAATTTATTTTGTCTGTAAGCAGAAGAATAACTACCCCAAAAGCTGTTCCAAATCTAATAACTATATAATTAGTATCGTTTTTAGATTTAGAACAGTTATTTAGGGTAGTTGTTCTATAATGATAGTTACAAATACCTCAAAAAATTGTTCTAATCACTTTCTTATATTGCATACTGAGTTCTTCATTTCCTGGTAAATAACCTCAAATACCATTAAATAAATATAATGTAGGGCACAAAATTATATATTAAAATGAGCTTACATGAAGGAGTTTGGTCCATATATATAACATAGTATTCTTAAACTACAAGTGCATTGTTAATAGAATATTTATATATACTTATAAAGAAAAATACTTGTTAAATAAATGTAAAAGAAAAGGAGAAAAGTATTCCATTTGTTACTCATATAATGTAAAAAAGTTTTAGTAAGTGTGGCATAAAACCACACATCAACTTCGTTTTAGGAATTGCGATATTTTTGAAGTTATGTATACATGAATCATAGTTTTCAAAAGTATTTTTAATTTCATTACTTTTAATATGGTGATAAATCGTAAACTGTAGAAAAAAGTGTTCCAAGATTTCTGACTTATTTACATTGCACACAGTATATATTTTGCTGATAGTGATAGTGTATAATATAATTTATAATACTTACAGTTTACACAATTTTTTTAATTTATTTTTTCAGAAACATCAACTATTTTGCAGTTGTATCAGGAATGTTGTTATTTGACACTGTATATCACAATATGGTTGGATTGCTTCCAAATATATATTTATATCAAACATTCGGTAATAATGTATTTCCAGAATTATTTCAAATACTTATAGAAAATATTAAAAACGCTGTTTAAGACACTACCTAATTTTGAAAGAAATTGCTGTATTATATTTCCATGCGTTTCTTAAGCACTCTTTGCTCATCATCATCATCATCATTAGGTCATCAGTCCTAAGACTGGTTGGACGCTAACCTCCAGCTTCTCCTATCTTGTGCTAACCTACGCATTTCGCTAATTGTGCTACAACCTACATCCCTTACTATTTGCGAGCAGTAGTCTAATCTCGGCCTACCTCTGCCTTTCTTCACTCCTATTTCTGCCTCCAAAATATCGCGGACTATTCCCCCATGTCTCAGCAAGTGGCCTACCATTCTATCTCTTCTCTTCTTTAAGTTTTTCCACATACTTCTTTTCTCGCCGACTTTCTCCAATACTTCTTCGTTTCTAACCCTATCAGTCCATGGTATTTTCATCATTCTTCGGTAACACCACATCTCAAAAGCTTCTAATTTCTTCCTACTTGCTTCCCCTACCGTCCAGGTTTCGCAGCCGTATAGTGCCGTGCTCCATACATATGTTTTCAAAAATCTCTTCCTTGTTTCTAAGTTTATTACCCCCGAGCATAAAAGTGCTTTCTTTTCGTTAAAAGCTACTCGACCCTGCGCTATTCTTTGTTTTATGTCTTTATCGCTTCTTCCATCCCAATTTATTTTACTTCCTAAATAAGTGAAGTCTTTAACTTCCTCCAACCTTTCGTTATTAATTTGTACTTTCGTTTTTGCTCTGCTCTCGCGCCCTCTGCACACTAACACTTTAGTTTTGTTTTTATTCACCCTCATTCCGTATTCCTCTGTCAACACTGCCTCCATTTCGTTCAATGCTGATTCTAATTCCTCCTTACTAGATGCTAATACTGCTATATCATCCGCGAATCTCAGCATTTTTAGTTTCTGTCCCTGTACTTTAATCCCGAAATCCACTCTATCTTTTACCACATTAATCGCCTCTTCGATGTACAGATTAAAAATTGGTGATAGCGTACATCCTTGTCTTACTCCTTTCCTAATACCTACTTCCCTTTTTTCCCCTTCTACTTCTATAACAGCAGTTTGCTCTTTGTATAGATTGTGTACTACTCTCCTATCTCTATACTTCATTCCCGCGCTCTTTAGTATCTCGAACATTTTTTCCCATCTTACGTTATCAAAAGCTTTTTCTAAATCTACAAATCCTATATAAGCGTTCTTTCCTTTTTCTATTGTTTTCTCTAACATTACTCTTAGCGCCAGAATAGCTTCGCGAGTTCCCCTATTTCGCCTAAAGCCGAATTGGTCTTCTCCTAGTATTTCCTCCGCTCTATTTTCCATCCTCTTCTGCACTATTCTAGTTAAGATTTTTGACGCGTGGGAAGTTAGGCTAATCGTTCTAAAGTTCTCGCATTTGTCGGCTCCTCTCTTTTTCGGTATAGTAACGATAATGTTCCTCTTATAATCCTCCGGCATCTCGCCCGTTTCATATATGTATTTTACCAGTTCAAACATCCTATTTACTACTTTCTGTCCCGCACATTTCAAAATTTCCGCCTGTATTTTATCTACACCCGGCGCTCTATTATTCTTTAGCCCCCTTAGTGCTATTTCAAATTCCTCTCTCAATATAGGTTTTCCTACATCTTCCCTATCGATGCTAGATTCTTCCTCTAATATCTCTCCTAATTCCTGATCCTCGTATAAATTTCCTAAGTACTGCTTCCATCTATCCGCTTTCTCCTCTCTTCCGATCAGTATGTCCCCCGATTGACTCCTAACGTTTCTACTTATTGTTCCTATATCCCTGAAGTTCCTCTTAATTATTTTGTAAGCCTCATCGGTCTTACCTACTTGCAACTTATCTTCTACTTCTTTGCATTTATCCTCTATCCATTGTTCTTTCGCTTTTCTACATTTTCTAATGATTTCCCACTTTATTGACTTATAAGTTTTCAGTCCTTCTTCGTCTCGTCTGTTTTTGTAGTCTCGTCTCTTTTGCATTAAGTTTAAGATTTCGTCCGTTATCCAGAGCTTCCTAGCTTCCCTTTTATCGTGTCCTAAAACGTCCGTAGCCGCGGAAGCTAGACTATTCTTGATACCCTCCCACTCAGTTTCTGCGTTCTTGATTTCGTCCTTACTCGTTTTATTTATTAATTGATCTGTTTTATCCTGGAACTTATCTTTCATATTCTGATCCCTCAATATGTCTACATTTATACGTTTCTTATCCTTCCGGATTTTCAGATTTTTGAACTTTAATCTAGCTTTCATGACTACCAAGTTGTGGTCGCTGTCTACATCTGCTCCTGGATAACTCTTACAGTCTTTTACTTGATTTCTAAATCTCTTCCTAACCAGAATGTAGTCTATCTGATACCTGTCTATCCCTCCTGGCATTTTCCATGTGTACCGCCTCCTAACGTGATTCTTGAACAATGTGTTCGCGACTACCATCTTGTGCTTCTCACATAATTCTATCAGTCTGCTACCTCTCTCGTTTCTGTTTCCTAATCCATAAGGACCTACAAATTCTCCTTCTTTCCCCTCACCTACGACTGCGTTAAAATCTCCTACTATTATTAAATTTTCATGACCCTTCACAAATCCTATTACCTGCTCTATGTCCGAATAAACGGCTTCTAACTCTTCCTCACTATGGCTAGAAGTAGGCATGTATACTTGCACTATTACTGTTTCCACTGGCTTCGAATCTAACCTAACCATCATTACTCTCTCGCTGTATTGTAGGTAGCTATCTACACACTGTCCTGCGTTCTTCCGCATAACGATTCCTACTCCCGCGTTTCCATTTACCGATCCTGTGTGTATTACCCTATAGTCACCGCTCCAAAAATCTCCTACTTCCGGCCAGCGCATCTCACTTATACCTACTATATCTAATCCTAACCTATCCATTTCTATCTTCAGATTTTCTAGCTTCCCTGCCTGTCTCATGCTTCTGACATTCCACGCTCCGACTCGTGAAATGCTACACTTACTATTATTGCACTCGATCACGTCTCCCGGAACAGTCCTCACCCGGAGATCCGGAGGACTATTTTACCTCCGGAGTTTTTTGCCCCAGGAGACGCCATCATTAATTTAGGATAAGCTTTCTGCTAGCTGTTCTGAGGATTATAATGTGGTGGTTTCCTCTTGCCTTCCACATCGCAGTCGTGTGTGTCATAGCACCATACCAACCCCCCACGGTTTCTGCCACTATGACTACTGAAAGAGCTGCTGCCCTCCTTCAGGGACTTGTCTTAGTCTGGTTTTTCAATAAGGACCCTCCCACTATGGTTAAACCTATGGTATGGCTCCTTAAATCATTAAAACGCGCAAGCCGACCCACCCGCTCTAGTTTGCACTAGAACTTCGTCAAGGTGCAAGTCCTATCGGATCAGACTCTTTGCTCAACTTTTCATATTTAATACATCTTGAATTACACATCACCAGATTTAGCACATATTTAGATAAATTATTTATAGAAACTAGAAAGATAAACCTTGCTCCCTTTGTTTGAAATCTAAATTTGTTCGACATTAAAGGTTTAATAACCTTACTCATGCTTTATCTCTCGTTCTGCATTACACTTTCATCGTTGCCGAAGAATAATCTTGAGAAGATAATTATGATACAATATTCTGAAGAAAATATGTTTTCTTCCTGTTTATAGAAATGAGCAGACATATAAATATTAAATTCTAGGATAGACCCCGATGAGGACGATGAGTTAATGGAATTAGAGGAGCTGGAAAAGAAAAGGAACAGTAGCTGTGAGTTAACTTTAATCGAAAGAGGAAAACTATTCATTGAAGAAATTGTCGAAAAAGTCGGATTCTTTGGGATATTAGCGTGCGCCAGTGTAAGTGGATATGAAATAACCGCTACGATTGTTTTACAAATCTCTTTAAGACCTCATGGCAATATTTCTTCTTTTTAGATACCAAACCCCTTATTCGATTTGGCTGGCATCACTTGTGGCCACTTTCTGGTGCCATTCTGGACGTTCTTTGGGGCAACGCTGATAGGCAAGGCCATAATTAAGATGCATATTCAAAAACTGTTCGTCATAATAGCGTTCAACGAGTCCCTTATAGAGATGGCAATAGAGAAGATCAACATAGTCCCTATAATTGGTAGCAAACTGCAAGTTCCCTTTAAGGCATTTTTAGATGGGCAGAAATTAAAATTGCATAAAAAGGCTAGTTCGCAAACTCCAGAGGCGAGTGGAAATATACTTGGGTCTATTTTCGAAAAATTCGTCATAGCTATGATACTGTACTTTGTCATTTCCATTGTGAACTCTTTTGCACAGTCCTACCATAAAAGGATACATAAGAGAAGAAACACTAAATCTAATAAAGACTAGGATATTACATTATTTGCAAAAAAATTTTGTTTTTTTTTCCCATAGTGAGTATTGTTTTGTATACTTGTTTTCTTTTTGTGATTGTACATAGACATTTTTTCAACCATTCCTAATTCTAATAAAGGTTGTATATGTGATGTATTATGTTTTATATTAAAGTAAATTTATTTATCCCTATTTGCAATGAGCGTTCAGTAAAAAATTATAGCAATTTAGTATCACCAGGTCTGTGGTATTTATAGTTTTACAAACGAACATGAGAAAAAATATATTAGTTTTATTTATCCAAGTTTTTTTTTTTGCAAATATTCGTGTAAAATAAATAATTATTCAATAAAATGTATGTCTAAGCATGAAACAAATACAGGGTCGTTCAATAGGAACATCGAAATTTATTAGGTTATAGTGGCTATGTTGTTAAAGCGGCATCCATCAAATTTGTTTTAAATTGTTCAGTAGTGCAATCATCAAATTTTTTCAAAATGAGTGCCTCATTCCAGAAACGTTCCTTGCATTACCTGATATTTATTCTCGCCATAACCATCCTGTTGAGTCCAATTCGAGTCAACCAGTTTGATAAATAATCAGCCAACATCCGTACGTCACCGAAACGCAAGGTCTGCTGAAAATATTGCTGCTGTGCGTGAGAGTGTACGGGAAACCCCGAGGTAGTAAATTTCTCATTGTTCAGAAGGCTTTTCTGTGACTTGAACTTGGCAAATTTTGCATTAAGATTTGGGTATGCGCCTGTATAAAATCCAACTGACCCAGGAACTTAAGGTAACGACCATAGACAACGCCGTGTATTCGCTGATTGGGCTCTGGAGCAGTTGGAAGTTAACCCAAATTTCGCAAAAAAAAAACTTTATTTTTGGATTAACAAGTTAAATTATCGGAATAACGATACCAATCCACACGAGATACACTAGCACCAAATGCATCCCAAGAAAGTCACTGTTGGCAGAATCATTGGTCCGTGCTTCTTTCAAAACGGAACTGGCATTGCCATAACCGTCAACGACGAGCGCTACAGATCGATGATATGTAACTTCTTGTGGCCTAAACTGGGTGATATGGATACTGACGACATGTGGTTCCACATGCCACGATGGACCTTCTGCACGAGCCATTTGAGGGGATGGTTATCTCGCTCAGCGGTTACGTGAACTGGCCTCCGAGATCGTGCAATTTAACGCATTTAGACTTCTTTCTTTGGGGCTATCTTAATTGCAGGTCTATGCAAATAAACCGCAAATAATTAAAGCCCTCAAATTCAACATAGTGAACGCCATTCAGCAAATTCAGCCAGATTTATGCGACAGTCATTGAAAAATGGACCTCTTGAATAAGTACCACCAAGTAAAGCTGCGGCGGATATTTCAACGACGTTATATTCCATACTTAATGCCATAAAATATTCTTTGAAATAGAAAAAAAATTGAATGAATCTCGCACACGACTTGTTTTATTTATTGTTTAAAAATCGAGCGTCCTTATTGAAAAACCCTTTATATATAGTTTTTGTTGCCTATTTCTTAAATGCGACGAGGCGCTACTGTGTTAGTGATGCCAATGCTTGATGAGCAAAATTCCCTACTTCGAAAACAATCCTGTCATGGCAAAAAACATAACCTATGTAGGCAAATTATATTTATAGGCCTTTATTATTTCTTAAACTTTCGAATGCACCAAGGAAGAAAAATACGTTTATAAAGGTAATTTGAATATGTAGGTGAATGATTTTATATTTCACCACAGTTGGTGCAAGCTGTGCGGACAGAATTTGCATACAGCTAGTAAGGAGTAGGTGCAGGGGAACGAAACAGCAAACGTAACCAATACCTATGCGTTAGGCATAAAGTATGGCATTAACAAATTGTATTTGTTTAACTTTACCTCGACTATCAGTGTTAGATTAGAGTGATTTTAAGCAGAAAATTCAATACTGAACATGAGAAAATGTAAAATTCCCGTATATAGTTGGCCAGCCCTCGTACTAAATGATTTCCAATTTCTACCATGAACGTTGTATTTTAAGCCCTGATTGACTGATTGATTCTCAAAATTTCAGTTCGCTGAACGATTTCCTCGATCTAGCAATATACCTAGCTGAACATAGCCTTAGTTGCAAAATTTATTTACAGACGATTTAACTCCTAAAACTGATTTTCTGTGTTTGTTGAATTCTGTGGAAATGTGTAGCATACCATAGATTAAAAAATAAAAGCATTAACATATGTGTTGGTCTATAACATATCCTAACCTAATATATAAATAAAACGTCTAATATTGCCAAAAATTTATTTATACAATAATTGAAACAAACTGATAATGTCTGAAATTTCAAAAATATTAGCTGATAGAACTGAATTTATAAACCATTTGCAACGAGATATTGAAAAACATAATCAAATATTGGAAGAAACCAAAAAGGAATTAGAGGAATTAAAAGAATCAAGTGATAACATTAGAACTTTAGGAAAATATCCCGAGCACACTGCTATGATACCCTTAGGTAAAAACATTTACATGGAAGGTAGAATAGTACATACAGGCGAGTACTATATAACTAAGCCTGCACATCCAGAACCATACGTTCTATTACAAACCTTGGACCAGACTTTGAAGTCCTTAGAAAATAAGATTGAATTAAAAGAATCTGATATCGAAAAAGCAGAATATGCCAAATATCAGTTGGAAGAAAGAGTGAGGCTATTCAAAGGGCATATAGAAGATATAATTCCAGAATCCGATGATTTACCACTACAAATTAAGTCAGAAAAAGGAGTAGCATTAAAAGTAGGTGAATTTTACGAAATTTTGGAATTTGAAAAGGATTAACTGCTATAAAAGAAATGATATGTATGAAAAGGCAATAAAAGAATATGATCTGAAGTAACACTGGCGATGTCGAATTATGATGCAATACGAAATAAAGATCTAATTGCCTTTAAAATCAATAATGGTTATGTATCTAAAATACAAATAAAAATAATTTTCTCATAGTGATAATATAAAAGTAAATAATCAGTTATATTAATTTGATCTATTTTCGGTAAATAAAAAAGCAATTAATAGATGCCGTCTTTTATTCTTAAAGTTTAATATAACTAAATATATTTTTTGCAAGAAGCCTCGATAATTGACAGTAATACCTCAGTTATATTAGACGGCATTAGTAATTTCAAAATGCCTGTTACGTTTTAAAATCATTTAATTAATATTCCGCGGAATAATCTCAGAAATCAAGTTGAATAATTATTATACAGTTAAATTTTCTATTTTAAATACAACAATTAAAAAACATTCAGTCAACTTGATATTTTATTTGATCGAAGCATAATTTTATGCACAGATTTCATCCCCACCACCAACCTCCTCACGTTTTCAATTTAATGCAAGGGGTAAAATGCAATAAATGGCAAGGGGTAAAATTTGGTCATCGAAATTATTAAATGTGGCAGCGGACATATCATTGGTCCACTATTCATTGAGGGAAATTTAACAAGATGACATCTGAATATGTTAGAGATGTTAGTTAATACATCCTTTAATAATGAACGTTGCCAAAAATAATCTGCAGTTTACTGAGGACATAATATTTCAACAAGACAGGGTACCTTCTCATTATGCACCACAAATAAGAAATTACCTAAATGACATTTTCAAGCAAGATGGATTGGACGCCGTAGAACAATACAATGGTCCCCAAGATCTTAGGTTTCTTGACTTATTTTTATGGATTTATTTAGAATCTATGCGACATTGCCAGAATCAATTGTGACATTATAGCGCCGAATTGTTAAATTCGATCAAATTACTGGAAACTACAGAAAGTTACTGAAACATTTTGCATGTAACTGAATGAAAAACGTTTTGAATTCTTGTAGATTAAAATGTTTGTGATTATTGTAAGCAAATAAGTGACAAAATTTCGATTCATTCACACCTATGAATAGATAATCTCATATCCTCATTAAAGGAGTACAACTTCAATGTATTTGTTGTAATGTTCTGTTTTAATCAAAACTACCAACTTCCATCGATCATTTTTGAAATTGAATATCCATAGCACTGCTAATTCTAATGATCACTTAATAGACGAGATAAAAAAAAAAGAAGACTAATATGCATCCATGTACCACGGAGAAAGAATGTAATGAGACCCTTTTGATACTTTGAAACTCTGATATTCCTTTAAAATATAGACATTTCTATAGAATTCATTTAATTATGTTCCTAATTTAAAGACGATAACTTCCTTTATTGACTAAGAGTACAATTAACACTAAATTGTATTGCTTATTGCCTATATTGTAGAGGCATATCTTGAAAGAGGCTCATCATATTCTTTCTTGATGGTACAAGGACTGAATAAAATAGTTGCAAAACAAAATTAAAAATATTTAATTAAATCATTAAGTATCCTACACTTCCTAAGAAAAACTAATATTTTCATATTCAGTAAGGAGTAAATGGCACAGGAAATTGTATAATGAAAATATACTTTAGGACTAAAATATATTTTGATAAAAATTTATAAAAATAATATAAAAATGGACGGTACAATTTTCACAAGTACACTTAAAACTATACTAAATAGTTTGTCATATAAGTAAAAATATAAAAACATTAATACAAAAATCAGGCTTTATACGAAAATATTGCAGACATTTATAATAAACATGAATATCGTAATTGGAGTGCAACTGAATTATTTATGAATATAATGTTTTTGCTTTATATACAAAACAGTGTGAATATAATTTGTTTTCCCTTTATATATCCTTAGACTAATTATTCCTGCAGTTCAATAACAACTGCTATATTAAAAGCAGACTTTTAATAGCAAATATGTCTACTTGGATGGATATTGCAGCTATTAAATTAATTAAACTAGTTTGGAACTTATGAGATTTTATGAAAAGAAAATATGCGCAGAATGAGTATTCATAATAAGAAAGTTTAATAAAACCTTGAAAATGTATATTGTGAATAAAAATAAAAATTCCAAGTCTTTGGGTGAAACACATTTGGCTGAGCTTTGTTTATGGAATCTTATTTTTTGTCTTGTTTTGTCTCTTATGTAATGTAAAAATATTAAAGAAATAGCTGCTCTGTGATAAATAATAATATATAAATATATAACAATCTCATTTCATCCAAGCTCATCCTTTTTTGAAGGTTTTCCCCCATTTTATTGAAAGAACAATGACGTTTAATAAATACAATTACAATTAACAACAAAGTGTGAATAACGAAAAATTCTTTGAACAGAAACAATTTGACTATAAACTATTTCATTTATATTCGAGACGAGTCATTTATCAAGATTACTTCTTTGATAGGTAATTATTTCTCCCAAAGTTAATATAAGTAAGACAAATTCAAACACAAAGAACATGCTGTAAAGAAATAACTATGGCGCACCTATATTTTTAATACCATAGTGCATATTATTATTACTAGCTTCCCTAAAAATATGTTGAATGATACACCCTAAATTAGATCTGATATAATTTTAAAGTTAGTAAATATTATTGCAAGCATATGTGTAAAATGTGGTTAAGATTATTTTAAATAATACTTCTGTTGGTTTTGAGTCAAACTTCAACCAAAAGAATATATATATATATATATATTCTTTTGGTTAAAGTATATTATCATAATTATTATTACATAAAAACAATTGAGAAGGTATTATTATAAGCAAAATGGCTGAAAATTATTAATCGTGGAAAATATTCCATGGACAATATATCCACTCATAAATACCTTGTGTTCATGGCATCTTACACAAATACTTTAGAGATTATAAAAAAATATATGTAGTTACATTTAAACTTTAATATATTGTGGAAATAACAGGCTCTTTCGGTTTCTCTGGCCTGGAATAGGTTGGAGTGGGTTCTAATGGTATTTCCACTAGACTGGCATCGTCGAAACCGTGCTGTGTGGGGTTGTGGGACGAGAGCCCGCTAGAGATGGTACTGTCGAAGCGTTTAAGGACTGCATGGTGCCGATCTAAATAATGGAAATAATTTGCAAATAATATACTCTGTCAAATATGCATTCTGGAAAATTGTTTCTCTAATTAACACTGAAGCTAATTTGAATTTTCGAAAGCTATTGTTCTTTGTTTTCCTCAAATCATAAGTTGTTAGATCTACAGTCACATCAAAGTAGTTTGAATATAAGAAATGTATTGAAACTATTAAAGTGTAGTCAACTTTACAGTACTGACGATCTAATATTATTTATTTAATAATTAGTATATTTCAAAACAGGATGAAAAACCATAGAACAAAATAAATAACAAACACCAGGAAAAATATATAAATTTTGAAGAACTTAAAACGAAATTAACTTTTGATTTTATGATGACGCTATGCATTCTGTAGTCTGTTTAAAGAAAAGTATGGTAACTTACATGTTATGTGTAAACTTCATGTGTTACATTTTGTTGCAAAAGAAATTTTAAAATGTTATCTAAACGACAATGGATTAATATCACATACAAAAGCAGTGTTTCTCAAATATGCTGAACGTATTCGAGAATTTCCGATATCCCTGAATCACCACGGCCGATTCTTACATGTTGCAACATTGTTACAGGCAACATTTTATTATTTTAAGCATTTTCAAAAAATAAAGTGTAGTTTTATAATTTAATTCTAATGAAGGAACTGCCACAAAAGTCAAGCGAAATTTCAAGATGCTCACATTCTTATCCTATGATATTATCATAGGATAAGAATTTCAATAACAGCTGGAATTCGCAGTTCTTAAATTATTGCATTACATTTTTGAGGCATGTTTACATGTTCTTCACAGGAATTTATTTTATCAGTGCCATATGTAGTGAGCATTCACTGTTGAAATACATTCGTTTAATATTCTCGAAATTTTTTCTCGAAAAAATGCTTAATTTTTTGTTAGTTGCACACTTTTTCCAATTCACCTATACAGGGTTATCTAAAAAGTTATCATGACAAACTTTGTTTTTTGTAATGGTTACTCGTATTTTTTATTTAATCATATTTTTGTGTAACATTCTGATAATATTTCATGATTCATACCCTATATTTAAATTTAATTGTTTACAAGAAAGACACGACTTAACTAGTGCGAAAATTGTTATCAACAGTTGGAATTGACTTCCATCAATGTCCCGCCAATACCTGAGACAATCTTCAAATTCCTACAAAACATTATGATCTATTGAGAAACCAAAATTTGAAGATCGTTGTTACATCAGTTTGTTTTTACGCAAAATTCTATTGTCTAACTGGACCGTCGTCATTAAATTCATGAACTAATTGCACTTTATAATGACACCATCGATTTTTCATTAAAAATCTCAGGACATATTTCACTTTCTTCAGCAATACTTCGACTTGCCTTGTTTAACTTGTTGGGATAGATAATAATACATTTAACTGAGCATCTTCTGAGTTGTCGGCGGGTCCTTTACATAACTGTCTCACACGACTCAAACCTCAATTTTTATTTTTACATTTTACTAACAGAAGTTGAGATATGGGCATTTTGCTGGGGTATTTGCTATTAAATAGTTTGCAAACCTCCATTTGGATATGAATCTCCATATCATCAGTATTTCTGTGTTCTCTCATTTACCCAGAAACATATAAAAGGACTTGAAAAACACGTACACAAACAGTTGAATCAACTTTTGGTGGTCAAATCAAGGTTGGTAGTTAATGTTTAATCAAATCATTGATGTTTTTCAATGATTACTGACAAGTATTCAATTTAGATACATGATCATTATATGCTTCATAGATTTCAAATATTAAATATAAAATAGGGGTAACCGTTAAAAAAAAGTCCAAATTTTTTTTTTGGGCAAAAAATTCCTGAATTTTAAATTAATTTATTTCAACCTGTGCTCATTATTTTTTTACACTTCTACAGAATTAGTCTATATTACTGATAAAATGGGTAATAAACCGATTTGTCTTAAAAAAAACTGTTTAAGTAGTGATTTGAGCATATCAGGGGGAAATTTAAAAATCAATACACTCATATAAATTATTATATACTGATATAATGTAATGAACTTTGATTTTTCTGTATCTAAAATATATATTTGATTCTTAACAAGAGTACACCAAAAGATCGGGAAATGCTTTTTAAAGTTTATGTCGATTATGGACTCAAACCAAATCAAAATCAACAATAAAATATATCTTACCTAAATTGTATCTATCATATGTCTACGTGTGCATGAAATGATTAAAAATGTAACTGTTATTGAAATAGGTATATAAATGATATTAATTTCCTAATATAAATGTGTATATATGTAACTTTTTTAAAGGGAAACATATCTCTGTTAAAGGCAGATTTACAATAAAGATTTCTTAAAACTTTGTTTTTATATTCTATATGAGCTACTGAAAAGTGAACAAAAAGATTTTGCATTTATTCCGATTTCACCGGAAATGGCATTAAGTGTCGAGTTTTAAATGAGACACCCTGTTTCGACCAACTAAATTAAAAAGTTTTTTATTCATAGCTGAGTTGTTTTCGATTTTAGAGACAGTTCTGTTTGAAAAAATGTTTACATTTCATCAATCTTTGAAACTGCAAAAAAATAAAGGTTGTCCCATTTGATATTGAAAAGTTAATGCCATTTCCGGTAACATCAGCAGCTTATATGCCAATAGTATGTACAGCAGATTATATGCAGAGTATGCCAATATAAAAGGTGTATGTAAAGAACGTATACCATAAATAGAGTAGTAACAAAGACACACAGGTGTTCCCTTTTAAAAAAATCGTCTGGTATACCTACCAATACCAATATATCTATAAAAATAATATGTCCCACTTGCATAATTTCAGAATGTAACTGCATACAAAAAAACTTAAAATAAATATTTAACTATAATAGGTAAATGATAATCGATTTGAATTATTTTAGAAATATATTTAAAGATAAAGAAATTCAAGATGCTGATTGAACTTACTCAAATTGTGAAGGTTTTATTTACAAAATTTATTATCAAAATTAAGTGACATCAAATTGTGAAATTTTGTAAAAACTCGTTTTAATCTACACATACATGCATTCAGAATTCGTAGTATTTTCCAAATGATATATAATCATTTGAAATAAAAAGTAAATTATTTCTAATGTCAGATTTCTATAATTTTTTGTTGTATAATTTCCTTAATTCGAGACTACTCAAGTATCATGATGAACTGCTCCTCAGCAACTTATCTCTGAGAATTATACTCTCCTATACAAATTAAAACATTAAAAAATGTAGAGTTTACACCACCTTTTTAGATACCTCTTCAAATAAAATGTAAAGTGAAATCAATATTTTTTGCATGTAGACATTGAATCAAGACCGTAAATGGCCAAATGTTCAAAGACTGTTGATTTTTCATTAAATAAAGTCAGTCTCCATGTAAAGGATTTGAACCCAATTTCTTATTTGCAATATTTGTATTAAAATTAGAATAAAAGTAAAGGAAAAAGTATATCTTTTATGAAACTACATATCTTGCACATCAACTGAAAGTGATGTGTTAATAATAAAAGTAGGCAACTTTGTTGTACAATGTCCACCAGAACATATATTTGTTATGGGCCTTAAATAGTTTTAGTAAAAATGTACCAGAATATCAATTCAGTTACGCCATTATCTGCAAATTCAGATATCCCATTGACAAATTGAAGAACCCTTTATCCAAATAAAGAAATTTGTTTTCGTCATTTAATTTTAGGAAACATAAATTAAATGCCAAAAAATTATAACAAGTCTAGATAAAAGTTGCTGTCATATACACCAGGAATATGACATGTAGTAGCGTACTTCGGACAAAATCTCATAAAGAAGATCCTTGTCAAATAAGTTAGTATTCTTACCCTTAGATGAGCTAAATCTTCAAGTTTGGTTAAGTCGACAAGTTCGATGTATAGTGAGTATACTAATATCCATCCATATATGCTACAAGTAATAAAGATTATCCATAACAGGCATATTAGTACGTTATAGGCAAAAATCAAATCGTTTACTATCGAGAAAAATAAGAATGCAAATAGTCGAAATATCGTAAATACTGCAAAAGTGTACAACCATGGTAGCATCCTTCTTTCGTGTTCCTAAAAATATAAGACTGTCAAATACATCAAAGGATGGAAATACAAATTACTTTACCTTTCTCAGTGCATTTATTAGCATTATACTGGTCACAAAAATTATTAGAGCCAGTAGAATGGAAAAAAATGCAAAGGTCACCAAGGTGTTTCTCACTGTAAACAAGCGTGCGATTAAATTGCTCGATATTTATAATTTTGGAAGTATCTTACCATGTCGCGAGCCTACATACACAAATTGGTACGATATAACGTAATAACCATAGTGGGTTGATCCTGGGGCTGCCATCGAATAACAGTATATATCAAAACAAGAACTTATAATAGTGAAAATCGACAATAACTGAAAAATAATTCGAGTACCTTTTTAGTTTGTTATATATATGACCTTTAACTAGTTACCAGTGAAAATACTGCAGTTATTAAGGATGCTCGTTGTACATCTAAAAATACGGCATCCTGTACTAATGGCTTTTGATACCAGGGAGTCTTCAGTGATTTAATGCTTCGTGAGGCCCTAAGATTTGCACTACTCCTAGTTATTTGAGAATACACTGAAGGAGGGCCAGTTGTGGGAGACTTTTTACCGTAATTCATTGTTGTTTATTGGTAACAATAATGTATAATATCGTAGTTTGTTTTAAACGTTTTGTCAATGAGATTATAAAAATAGGTAATTAAAGGTAAATGAATATAATGATTTGATGACACATTCAACTTGTAAACAAAGGGGCGTGGCTGAACGACAACTAACCGTCAGATGTCAAAAAAACATTTCAATACATTCATACCAACCTAACGAAAGAAATTAAATTGACATGCATCATATATAAATAATACGAATATCTGTGGAATACCCACATAATATCTAGCTTCAACAAATAACTAACAATAAATCAAATAAATTGATTAATTGATATAAACTCATTTTTCAGTCAATAAATAGCGATTACATACACCACGGGCCACATCTCACAAATGCTTTTTATCAGAAGTGTTATTCTCTTTATCATCGATTTTAAGAATACGTTCCTATTCAGCTTTCAATATATCTATCAAATGCGTATATGCATATAATAAATAATGTACGTTAGATATAGAATATTTATGCATCTCTAGATTTTTGTAATCCTTTCAAATAGGGATTGTATATATTTCAAATCAGTGCCGTTAGATGGCGCTTGAAATTTTATAATATTCCTATTACACTTTACAGTATGCTATCAATATGTGTAACAAAATTAAAGGTGAAAATCCCTAAATGCGATAGGGCTTGAGATTGGTCAGTAGTTTCGTTCGGCCTACAACCTCTCACTCAAAGGCCCAATACCCCTGCCAGAAAAAAAGGTAAATAGTTCTACACAAACAATTATATTTTGTATCACACAACATTAAAGCACCTTTTGTTTGATAAACAACAGACGGGAAAACCTATTTTAGGTGTAAATTTTTAATGGTAGAAGTTTCCTTTAATCTAATTTAAAAAATTATTATATACTCCTGATTGCGAAAAGTTGAATAAAAATGAAGGCTCACCTTTTTATAGTATATACATACATACTCTTACAAATACAGTGAGCTCCTAAAAGTTGGAACATATGCAATAAAGTCGTTGCTGCATTAGCTGCATATACATTATAATATATATGTAGAATATATTAATCACAAATAAAAAAAAAATAAGTAAATACTTTATATACATGAATAAAACTGATATATATAAAATCAATTGTAAGGACCGCAATGCTATCAATATTGCGGTAAAAGTGTTGACAGAAAGGTAAGAAAACAACACAAAATTATAAACAACAACGATTATACAGGAAAGTTAACATATTGCACTGTAAATAACAATTTCATAGACAATAAAAATATAATCCAAAATAGTTCATACAGAAAGAAAATACAAAGGTTTAAACCTAGTTGAATAATTGGAAAAATCTTTAAGTTAATAAGTATCACCTTTCCGCCAATGACTCATAAACGTTATCAACGCTAAACACAATATAACGACCAATAAAAATTCCCTATGCAATAATAATAATTGTGCAATAATGCTATATTAATAATATAGTTTATTCATATAGGGACTCCATTAATATAGAGACATATTAGAGACCTTTATATCATAAATTAGTAGTATAAGCCATGTATTTTTAGCATTGGTACAATGGTATAATATACTCCATAAAAACCTAAATACTCAAGACATAATTGTAAAGTATACTATATAGAATAATTTTAGGGATATGAACAATCGATGTAAATAATATTGTTTATCAATAATTATGAAATAACAAAATTTCAATTTGTAAGAGAACGAGCAACAATATGATAAATGTTTTGAATATATGGGAATTAATTTTCTAAAAAAAAATAGGAATTTGATTTATTTTAGATATAATTTTCATATGTAGAACATTAATTAAAATGTAATTTGTTTTATTATAAGTTAAATAAGTAGTTTTATAAGTTTATAAGTTATATGTTGGTTTTGTGAAATAAGTTAAATATTATTTGTACCAAAGGGCGATATCTGTACTGGAAAGACTAAATATAAATAGCAAACGTTCATTGCATTCATCTAAATACTACAGTCCCTGCTCACTTTATTAGACTCACTTGCAAAATTGTTGTTTTTTGAGGTGTATAAATAATATTGGCTTTGTTAAGTATATGTACATGAGAATAAAGCGTGGTTTCACATTTTTGATTCTTTATTACACAAAAAAAGATATATATTGATACTAATTACTGAACATATTTTTATACTACTAATATCTTGTCAAACCGCCTTTGGCTTTTAATAGCGCGTCCACCCTTAGAGGCATGCTGTTTATGCAGTTTTTTGCAATTTCCTTTAATTGATCATTATGGTTCCAATGATAAATTATTCTCTCAATTAATTGAACCTTATTGGTTATGTTTTCCTTTGCTAATTCCCGTTTTAAGCATTCCCACACATTCTCGATAGGGTTCATGTCTGGCGAGTTCCCTGGCCATGGTAATAAAGGTATGCTAAGAATTTTCCTTAGCCTTGTTCTGCTAAGAATTTTTTTTATATTCTTGGCTGTATGACAAGGGGCCCCGTCTTGCATAAATATCTTACGACCATTTCCAAACCATTCCCTCGTCTGTGGGATCAATTTAGTTTGGAGAACCTCTTTATATTGATCTTGCCGCATGGTTCCTTCTACGACATAAAGCCTTCCCAATCCCTTCCCACTTATGACAGACCATATCATCACAGATGTAGGATGCTTCACTCTCTTTACTACACAATCTGTATTAAACTTTTCACCTGGACGTCTTCGAACAAACTGGGTTTTATCATCCATAATTTGAAAAGTTGCTTCATCGCTAAAGCAGACCTGGATACATGCAACAAAAATAATAAAACCACAAAACAAAATAAATTTTAATGACCTACCATTTTCCAGTCATCGACAGAAAGCCTTTTATGCAAAATAGCCCAATTCTGCCTCTTCTTGACCATGGCTGGTGTTAGTTTTGATTTTTTAACTGGTCTTCGACATTTGAAACCCAAACCGTACAAATTTCTTCGTACAGTAGCCACCGATACCTTGTAGCCTGTCTCATGAAACTTATTCCTTATTTTACTGTGGATTGCCCTTCTCTATTCCACAGCCATATTTCTTAAGAATTCTAGGAGTTATCAGCGATTTTCTGCCACAGCGACCTGTCCGAGCCGAACCAACAGGTAGGTCCGCTTGCAATTTTTGACTCAACCGTCGAACTGATGATGGGGATATCCCACATTTGTTTGCATTTTTCCGTTGACTGTATTCAGTATTTCGTAAAAGTGCAATTATAGACGATTTTTCGTCCGAAGAAAGATCTTGACGTTTACCCATCTAAAAAAAAAAATCCATTTAGGGGTTAGTCGACTGAAGTTTTTGTAACAAAAAGTATAAAAACCATAAATAATGGCATTATATAGTAAAATCATTACTCACCTTTGAATTACTATAATGAAAGTAGGAAAAGTTTAAAGCAAAACAATTATTTTCATCCAAAATCAACACAAGTTCCTGCTTGTGCTGGAACAGACATACAGAGCATAAAAAGTCACTTTCTGACAGTTGCATGAAAATTCTGCAATACCGACTGAATTATGTTATCAAATCGAAACCTTTTTGTTATGCATCCATTAATATTTATTTGTTGTAACATACACATACCCATTAGGTGCAAAGACTGATTTTAATATATGCCAGAAATTAAAAAACCGCGCTATGAGGGGTGAGTCTAATAAATTGAGCAGGGACTGTATTTATTCAAGAAATATACATGGCGATCGTCCATAAATATATCCTTATAAACAATAAGTTCTAATGTTATATTATAAATTATAATAAATAATTTCTATTCAAGGATTTAAACGTTTAAAACCATGAGGTTATTTTTCATATATTTTTAAGCATGTGATAAAACCTTTGATGAATTTTATTTTATTTTAGGAACGTCTAGTTACTAGACTTAGCTTTCTATCTAATGTTATATAGAGGTTTAGACTTAAAGTAAGAGAGATATATTGTAAATAATATGTTTTGCATTCATCAGAGCATTGTAATATTTGAATTCATCAAGTATTATAATTTTTGTAAAATTCAGTAGTTTAATTTTTCAAATAAGATGGCTTGTTTTTAAAATAAATTTGTGTTAAGTGATGTAAAAATTTCTGTTCACCTTTAAGTCGCTTGGACACCAAAATAAAAAAGTTCAAAGAACTTATATCGTAACTCCACTATCAACAGATATACAGAGGTATTTCCTTTTAACAACTCACCCGGTATATTTACTGACTTTATTTTATTGTTTGTATCTGCCTAGACTGGTTTTATTTAAGGATAATAAGTATTTGTGTAAGCAAGCCAAATATCTTAGATTCCATGTATTGCTGACATGTATTTAAATAAGACGAAATTATCAAATATAGATTGAAAAAAATATATTTGGTTTTAGTAATCACCACTTTACCTACTTTTGTGCCTTTCGATAAATGTAATTTATGGAAAGGCACTTTATTTGTTCATTTAAACCATAAGTATTATAAGTTATTGAAATAATTCCATCAAAGAATTCAATAGTATAAAATTATACAGTATGTTCTATTTAAAAAAGCTTCGCTCTTGTACTCTACTTACATTACTTATATGCAGTGAATCAACAATTTTCTCAACATTTAGATATTCTCAATTTTATTATTGTCAATTATATTAACACTGACTTAGTTATCTTCACACCAAAAGTTCCAACCTACTCCATGGTCAATTATATTATTTAGATGTTTTTCTTTTCAGAATAAAGAAAAGATCTTTAGTTGAATATTTATTGTATTTAATATTTAAACGTATTGTCATAATTTTTGGCAACGTGAAAGGTACATAGAATAAATTATCTATTAATAAATAAAGTCTTAAGAAAATTATGTTACATGTTCGCCATTCTCTTGTTTTTTGTTCGTGATGCTCTGCACGATCAAATTGAGGCAATCCAAACTCGACGTACTAGATGCTATTTCGTAACCTGAAACAAGAAGGAATGTTAGAAAGGATAATTTGCGATCAGCTACCTTGGATGTTATTAACTTCACATAACAGCAGTTTTGGTTAACTACGCGAGATTATTATATGAATATAATGTTTATATACAATATTGTGTGACATTCTTAACTACATCATAATTTCCGCGTAAGCTTAGGCAGCTTTTGCTAGGCAACTAACATACGCTGAGGTCGGTAGAAGTTATAGGCGAGTCGGTCCGTCAGCCATTTAGGTGATGGTCGCCACGACCGTTACCTAACATTTAGTATCGATAATATGCCTAAGTATCCACCCGCCCTAGGACCATACTTACGTAATCTATGTTATATAATAGTAATGAATTTATACAATGAACATGAACCATTTGTAATAAATTAATTAAAATATTTAGTGGGCAAAATGATACAATCTTATACAGGTCACATTTAATTTTTAACACACAAAAAGAAAAAGTAGAGAAAAACACAATTTAACATCAATATCATATACCGATTTTACTTATTATAATGCAATATTATAATGCGAACCTATTGGGTGTGTTTTGTGTAAACTTCTAATTGAAAACAAAAAACCCACACTGCAGAAATACTGGTTATACAGAGTGTTAGGCAGATGGTTTGCCAAACGCGAATGATGGATATGCGGAGCCATTTAGAAGTTATTTAGCTCTAATAGCCTCTTTCCCAAGTCTTAAGGTTTATCAGATATTTTTGTTATTGATTTTGAAAATTTCCCCAAAATCAGCCTTTTGGAATATATTTTTTATGGTTGTAACAGCTCAAAATAATGTCTATTATTTTCTGCAATGTATCGTTGTTCTAACAAAATCATATGGGACGCTGAAAACAAAGAAAAATATAATTACAAGCTAACAAAGTGTCCAGAATTGATAGAAAGAATCTTAAAGTTCCATTTTTCCTTGCGTTTGCAAAGAGAAAACGATGACCGATCAAAATGTTCAAATGCTTTCAAAAACTTTTCTCTTGAATGCCATTTTTAACCGTATGTCACATGCAATAAAAACTGTTTAAATAACTTGAGAAAGTTGATAATTTGTTTACAAGGATATCTGACGCATGCTAACAATAACAAATAACGATGGAAGTTAACTCGCTTGCGAGATACACATGTAGCGAGCATCCCTACATCCCCTTTAGTCGAGAATTGACAATTTCTAGAGCCCGCACGTCTCCAGACCTAACACCCCTTGATTTCTACGTTTAGAGACATGCTACAAAATTTGTGCACTCGTTAGAAATTTACAACCAAAATCAGTTAATTGAAAGAATTAATGCCGCGTTCGCAATGATGTGAGATGAGATGCTGCTGCGTACAACAAGCAGCATCTCGTATTTATACAACAAGTATAAATACGAGGATGCTGTCGCGCATGTATTAGAAAAAGGGGATAAATCCACATATAGTTATAATAGTATAATTCACACATAAATATGCGTGATTTCTGACTAACCAAGTCATTTATGCCCGAATATGTTATCTGTCCTTAACAAACGTTAAGAATATTGGGTAAGTAGACGGTTGAGAAATGTGTTGAATCAGAATTAAGGCGCTGCCGAATTTCATCGAATGACAAATATGTTAGGTATACATACCTACCTAACATATTTGTCTTTCGTCTTTCGTGACAATGAACTAACCAAAGTAACATAAGTGCACTGTTTTATTTGTCATTTCTCATTCATTGTCCTCTTATTATTTAATATGTCTACTTATTTTATAAAAATTATTAACTGTTATTAACAGTACTTGAAACTTGAAGCTATTGTGATTTCTGGATAATCAAGAGTCTTTGCTATTATAAAACGTTACCTCTTTTAATGGTTTGAAGATGGTGTAAAATTTCACTATTTCTGGTTTAAACATAACACCAATGTAATTGGTAAAATTCTCCACCACTGATTGTAAACTTCCATGTATTTTAGGTATAAAGCTAATGGAAAGGTCACAATATAAAGGATCTTTCAATAAGAACGCTAGATTTTTAAACGTAAATAAGACAAGTTGTGTGTCCACTATTTCTTTTTTATTTGAAAGAATATTTTATGACATTAAATATGGAATATAACGTCGTCAAATGTCCGCCTCGACTTTGCTTGGTGGCACGTATTTGGGAGGTCCAATTTTAGATGACATTGTCGCATAAGTCTGGCTGAATTTGCTGGATGGCATTCGTTATGTTGACTTTGAGGACATCAATTGTTTGCGACTTATTCGCATAGACCTGCAATTTAAGATAGCTCCAAAGGAAGAAGTCTAAAGGCGTTAAATTTCAGGATCTCGTTGGCCAGTTCACGTCACCGCTGCGCGAGATAATCATGCGCCCAAATCGATCGTGCAGAATGTTCATCGTGACATGCGCTGTGTGGCACGTAGCGCTGTCCTGTTGACACCACGTATCGTCGGTATCCATATCATCCAGTTTAGGCCACAAGAGGCTCGCCGTTGATGGTTACGGCAATACCAGTTTCGTTTTGGAAGAAGTACGGACTGATGTTTCCGCCAGACCAAAATTCGCACCACACAATGACTTGGTATCGCTCCAAATCCGACAATTTTGCTTGTTCATATATCCATTTATCCAAAAATGGGCCTCGTTGCTAAGGATGATTTTTTTAAGGATAAGGATCAACTTCCAACTGATCCAAAATCCAATCAGCGAACACACGGCGTTTTCTATGGTCGTTTACTTTAAGTTCCTGGGTCAGTTGGATATTATACGGGTGCAGACCCAAGTCCCGATGCAACAGTCGATGCAGAAGTCGTAGAAAGACTAAGTTCTTGTGAACATAGATACATAGATATGTAAGATACATAGATATGTAAGTGATATTATATTTGATATTCTTACTGAGTACTTAGTAATAATAATAATACATTAATTATCAAGAGTGTACCCAATTATTAAATAATGAATCGAGTGCATTCTTGACTATAATTACTAGATTAACATTATTTAAATTATAATCTTATTTTCAGTAAGGAGTAAATCCCCTCATTATAGGAATAATTATTAATAAACATACAAACACATATCAACGAAGCATATTTATTACTTTATTAATCCAGAAGAACATTCGTGTTAATATAGGAACATAATATATAATTGGAAACCTCGACACAAGTACTATTTCAAATATGATAATTGGGAATTTAGTGGTTCACAAATATTTAAATATTTTCTAGACTTGCACTAGCACATAATATGTACATACAATATTCGTCAATATCTCATCAGTGAAATAAAGAAATTAAATTTGTATATTAAAAATAAAAATATAATAAAGCGTATTTTATTTCAAAGGCGTTTTGCTTTCCTTCGTTGCACAATATGGACGGTAAAAGACGTGAAATTGAAATTAAACTTACTCCAAAAGGTGGTAGAGTTTATACCATACTTTGTGTTGATTTTACTCCATTACTGGTATGAAAATTCACACTCAGGATGGTAATCGTACGGTTTCTACCACGGCCTATTAGTATTCATTTTACACAGTGGCGGCGACAGAGGTGGGCACGGGTGGCCGAGCGCCCAAGCAAAATCCTTTTCGCCCAACCAGTCGCCCAACCTCTTATAACACCACTATATCACTCGCACATAAAATAATATATTTTAACGCCCTCGCCTACCCTAGACATTTCCTGCCTATTTTCGCCAAACCGCAAAATAATGCTAGCGCCGTGCCTGATTTTACACCAAACTGGCGTGTCATCATATGTACTTTTTTGTGTGAAATTACTGTAAAATTTTATACGATATTTCAAACAGTGTAATTTTCTATATATTTTGATTAAATATAGGGTATAACAATAATAGGGGTACTTATAACAATAGAATTTGAATTGCGTGCCATTTGTGTTCTGATAGGGCGTCAATATTTAACGACTGTCATCTACAAACGATACGATGTCAACATGTCGTGATTGACAGTTTAACAATTTTGAATAGTTTGTGTACAACTGTTTTATGAAGGTTTGCGATCATTTACAGTTACATTAACAAAAATTACATAAAATTAGGACAAAATGAAGCACCTGCAGAGTTAAAAGTTCTTAATTAAGAAATTTCAAGAAACGTGTTCTGTTATCGATGAAGCAACACCAATACGTCCTCGTCATGGTCAGTCGGATGAAAATATTGCTGTAGTGAGAGAAATTGTACAGGAGTATTCAAACATACCAATTCGACGTCGTGCACAATAATTGAATCTGTCAAGAACCACCACGCATCAGATTTTAAAGAAAGGTCTACACATCTGTCAACATACAAAATTCAGTGACACAACAATTAAAAGTTACAGACTATTTACAACGTCGTACACTTGTTACTTAGGTGTTAGAAAAGAAAGAAAGTGATACTGATTTTTGCAATAAAATATCGGTTAGCGATGAAGCATATTTATATTTTGACGGATACGTCAAGCAAACAAAATTATTGAATTTGGGGTGCTGGGGTGCGTTAAACAATTTATATTTCCACCAAATTGATGATTTGAATTTGAACAACATGTGGTTTCAGCAAGACGGTACAACATGTCATACAGCACGTGCAACCATAACTCTGTTGAATACCAAATTTCCTAATCGTGTTATCTCACAGAATACTGACATCAATTGGCCTGGAAGATCATGTGATTTAACACCACTGGACATTTTTCTTTTGGGTTATGTCAAAGGAAGAGTGTACGTCACTCAGCAAGCAACAATCAATGACCTCAAATCAAAGATTTAACGCGTTTTTCGGAAAATAGAGCCAGTTTTATGTGTCCGTATTTTGGACAATTTTGCTAAACGGATAACATCATGCCAGATGAGTAGAGGCGCTATATGAACAATATTATTTTCCAGTTGTAGCCGTATCGTCTCCATTTTATGTTGAAGAATAAAAAACCTCAGTTTGTCAAATATTATTAGTTTTATTCACGAATCACATTCCATAGTTCCAAATGAGACACCCTTTAATTAAGATTAGCCTTATTGTCTATAAATCAATTACGGATAATTCGAACTGCTCTAAGTTGATAACCATTTAACTTTTGTTGTGTTACTTTGGCTTTAAATCATTTTGAGATATACGTTTAATAGTCAGATATATGGGAAAAGTTGAAAGATTTACTCTTTCCTATACAAATATATGTTATTCCTAATAATTCTCATAATTCATCTTGTCGGACTACAAAAAAAGAAACCGTGTTTTCAGCAAACGTCGTAGGAGGGACGGTGCCCGATATTCCGCTGAAATTCCATTCAGGAGCGGATTTGTTGAAAAATATCCCAATCGAAATAAATTTGCCGCTCCCCGTTCATGGCGTAATGCGTTCAATTCTAAAATTGTCGCGGCCAGATAGCAATAATATCATCTTTTGACAGCGACAGATCTTGTAATGATACGAATTTACAAAGTCGGGTGTATTTATATCTATTAAAACAGTGTTTTACTGTTTTAATAATGTATTTTTGGAACGCCGCACTGACATTTATTTGCTTTTTCAAAATAGCCAACGAAAGACGCTCCCGTCTTCCTTTTGCTTTATTACGCTACGGAGATTTGACAAGCAATGAGCGTAATTTGTAGGGTTTTATAGCAGACGGATAGTCTTTATTTTTAATGGCATCCAAGGGAAGTTAAATATTCTGGCATTTATGTGTGTCAATCATGAAGCTGCTATGCTTTCACCAAAGGAGGTTTTAGTATTTGTACGCGGGGCGCTATTTATGTTTTGAGCCTAATAATAAAAAAAAAATTAATTTGTCATTGAAAATTACTTTATCGTTTTTCAAAATATTCTCCTTCATGATTATACATCTTTGCATGTGTTCGAAACATTTGCCAAAGCATTTTTTACATTCCACTTCAAAGGTATCTCCAAAACCTGGTTTTTGGACGCATCACCGGCTTCTTCTGCCGACGAAAATCGTTGTCCACGCTATTTATTTTTGACGTTCGGGGACAAGAAGAAGTCATTGGGTGTCAAATCAGGACTGTACGGCGGATAACCCATTAAATTCGATTTTTTAAGTGTTCAAACATTCAGTTGTTAGACGAGATGTGTGAGAGCTCGCATTATCATGATAAAGAATGATCCGACGGCGCTTGTTTGTTTTCTTTATTTCACCGAAGACTTCCGTCAAGCAAATGGTTGTGTACCACTCAGAATTGACGGTTTTGCATTCCTCTAAGAGACACTCTTGCCACATGATCAGTTTTTCCGAAAAAACAGGCGACCATTTGTTTCGAAGTGTTTCGAGCGTGAACAACTTTTGTTGGATTTGGTTCATCTTGAAACACCCATACAGCCGACTGCTGTTTACTTTCCGGCTCCTATGCATAGATCTATGATTCGTCACCTGTTACAATCATACGTCTTTTGAAGCACCGCCATTGTAATTCTTGAACATTTGTTTGCACCAATCGAAACGAGCATCTTTTTAAGATTTTTTCAAATTATGTGGGATCCAACAAGAACAAACTTTTTTTACAGCTAAATGATTACAGTTACGATGATGTAGAATTTTATATATGCTAGTCGAACTAATGCCTAAGGTTGTCTCAATCTCACGGTATGTCACATGACGATCTTGCATTATCAGTTTTTGCACAGCATCAACGTTTTCTGGCACTACTGATTTTGGACGACCTTCACGACTTTCGCCGGTGAGCGAATGGCGGCCACGATTAAACTCGTTGTATTATCGTTTCACAGTGGCGAAGGATGGGGTTTTATCGCCAGAAGTGGAAGGAAGTTGATCTATGCACATATTGATATGTTGATAATCCACGTCAAAAGTCGTAATAAATCATTGAACGAAAATTTTCACGAGTTAATTCCATTTTTTCGCTGAGATATAATTTTCAAATCATCGCTAACAACACAAATCGCGCTTAAATGATAAAATGTTCTGAAGAAGGTTATAGTCAAAAATGTCAACCTTTCCATTGGACACGTCAGATGGCGTCTGACAACACTTAGTGTTGCCAAGGCTCAAAATATAAATAGTGCCCCTCATAATGGTCAAATTAAAATTATACAGGGTAGGGCAAGTCTGACAACGACTGATTTTCTCAAATACTATAGATGTCATAAAATAGTTATTTTTGATTCTAGGTTGCCAATCACGTATAGCTTTTGCGTTCAAGAATGAATTTTGGAAAAAAACCGTTCGAGAATGCAAAAGCGATTTCGCAACTCTGACTATTTTTTTCTGCTGAATTGCTGAAAAATATTATTAACGTTGAAAAAAAAGAAGAATATTTTGGTATTGACATGACGTTTATAGTAAAAATATTAATCAATTAGATTCTAATATGCCACGGGTACGTAATTATAGGGAGTAGATTTTATCCAACTAAACAAAGCATCAATAAATACCGTAAAGAAAATAAACCGAAACAAATTATTTATTCATTCACTGCTCACTGAAGAAAAATAAACTGTTTATTTAAGCAATAAAAATAATTTCATAAAATATACATATTTTATGAATAGTTATGGATTTTTTTGTAAATTTACATACAAAAAGGTTTTTTCTCTTCCGAACTTAATTCATGAACACATTGGTATTGATAAAATATAATAATACAATTTTTATGTTTTTAAATATTCTGCATTTGGTTTATAAATATAAAATACATATAGGCATATAGTGTTCAAAGGCTATATAGCGTTTTCGTAAAATAATGAATAATTTCTTTAAAAATACATATAAACAATATCGTTTGGAAAAAACTCTCGGACTCGTCAAATTTAATTTTTAGTTGCACATTTTTTAAAATATAATTAATTCATACAGGGTGATTTGTGTAGGAGATGAGACGTCATCGATATTTTGTTGTTTTATTACGAAATGTGAAAGAGCGCATTTTTTACACACACTATGGTAATAATTACATTAACGGGAGTATAGGTTAGATAAAAAAAGTAAGGAAAGCAATTTTGCTATTTTAAAATACTACATTTAATGGCAACGATTAGTTAAAAAATTAATTAAACCAGATGTTCAAATATTGTGCACCATTGAGTGCCTGACAGTAGCCAAGACGATTAATAAATTCATTTTGAACATTGTCAATAACTTCAGGAGATAAGCGTTGTATATCGTGACGATTCTGGCTCTTAAATCTCCTAAATTCTTCGGCTTACTAACTACTTTGCTTTTTAAGTATCCCTACAAAAATAATCCAAGAGTGTCAAATCCGGCGATCTGGCTGGCCACTCAATCAGCCCGCGTCTCCCTATCCAACGATTCGGGAACATTTCATCCAAATAAGCGCATACAGGTGCTGCATTATGGAGACGCGCATCATCTTATTGAGGGAACACATCATTTCATTGAAGATCAGGTTCCTCTACATCTGGATGTAAACTTATTAATGCAGGAATAAGGTGTCTCCAAGAAAATCAAAATATACACCAGTTAGGTTCACGTCAAAGAAATAGGACCCCATAATTCTTCTGTTGACCATGTCATAACATAAATTCACTTCCTGGTGATTGTGATTACATTATTCGAGTTGAAATAAGGTGGAATTGTCAAATTAATAACTTAATATTTATTTTGCCTTACCAAAGTCTATATGCCATTAATTTTCTTTTCTTCTGAGAAAATAGTCAAGAAATATGGAATATACCTATCTAGTTGCTTTGTTGTCTGGCTCGTAGCTAATCTTTACTATGATAATATATTTCTATCACAATTATCTCGATAAAACTAATAATATTTGACAAACTGAGGTCTTTTATTCAACATAATGGAGACGATATGACTACAAATGGAAAAGAATGTCGTTCATGTGGTCGCCTCGACTTTTCTGGCACGGTGTTATTCGTTTAGCAAAATTGTCCATAATACGGACATACAAAGCTAGCTCTACGTCCCAATAACATGTTAAATATTTGCTTTGAGGTCATTGATTGTTCCTGGCTGGGTGGCGTACACTTTTCCCTTGACAGAACCTCAAAAAAAGAAGTCTTGCAGTCCAATTGATGTCATTCCGCGTGACATGACCAGGAAATTTGGTATTCAAGAGAGTTGTGATTGTGACGTGCTATATGACACGTTTCACCGTCTTGCTGAAATCACATTTTCTTCAAATCCAAATCATCAATTTTCTGGAAAAAAGAATGTTTAACATGCTTTGCTTGCATTTTCCATTTACAATATATTACCAGTTTCATTTTTAAAGAAGTATTTGTGCGATTTTCTTAACGCAACTGTAAATGATCACTCACTTTCATAAAACAGTTGTACACAAATTATTCGTTGTTGAACTGTTAATCGCGGTATGTTGATGTCGTAAGATTTATAGATGAGTCATTAAATATTGATGCCCTATCTTTGACAGAACACAAATGGCGCACAATTCAAATCCTATAGTTCCAACTGAAACACCCTATACTCATTTTCTACTTGAGGCATATTTCTGCAGTTTAAGTCCCAGACTTTTCAAAGGAATATTTTGTGTATTGTGTATTTGTTTATAGATTATATTTTTGAAGTTAATTATTGAATATATCACATTGCTCTGATTGGGGACAAATAAATACATTATTATTATTATCATTATTATTATATAAGCCATAGGTACTTCGTACATGTAAGCAAATGTTCCGCTTCATTTATAGTTACTATGTACTATGTACTACTGATTAATGACTACCATTAAAATAATGAGGTACAAAAATAAAATACTTAATAAACATCATTTACATGTTTTCAAGATTTTTACAAAACGGAGCAATTTATTTTGTGAGCGTTCGGATGTTTAAAAACGAATTTGACAATAGGCAATAATTAATAACATAATGACAAATTGTAGTTTTTACGTCGACTCTTAGTTTGTTGTGTATGTAAACACATATTATCTTTGAACCGTTTTCATTGGTCCCGAATTACACTTCATTACAGATATAAATACAAATCTACAACAGTAAAGCTTTTATTTTACATATTTTGTAAGATACCTACCTAAAATATGTACGAATAATCTATATATAATTTTGAATATGTAAGATAATAGCGTTAAAATTTATTTATTTTATATAAAATAAGTGTTTATTTTGTGTCCTACAAACGGACCGCGTGCTCTACTTCTCTAATTTATTAATAAATACATACTGTTAAATAGTTACGACAAGCATTATTGCTACTGACAGTTGTGGTTTGTGACAAAAATACACTTGTGTGATTGTTATTTATGTTCGTACAATCATTTCTAAAATTTTAGAGTAGTCCGTTATTCAATGCCGTAAATTATTTACTGTAAATCAATATAAATTTGCGAAACATTTTTTAGTTCAGAAAAAATGGCGTAGTTCGTCTCTCTATCGTTATATATGTTTTTAATCCGAATTTGAACTTTACCACCCCGAGAAGGTTGAGCGTTTTCGTCGCAGAAAGGCCAAGTTCTTGTGAATGACGATAAATTGACTGCCTCGGGTTTTCCCATACACTCTCGCGCATAGCAGCGATGTTTTCAGCAAACCTTGCGTTTCGGTGACGTACGGGTGTTGGCTGATTATGTATCAAACCAGTTGACTCGAATTTGACCACCAAATGTCGAATAGTCGACTCGGCGGGACGGTTGTGTCGAGGACAAAAATCACATAATGCGCGGAACGTCTTTCGAATGGAGCACTAATTTTGAAAATAAAATTTGATGATTTTGATACGTTGTTGAACATTATAAATTTCCTTGGTGATTTGCCATACACTACTGAATAATTCACAATAAATTTGATAGATGTTGCTTTAACAACGTGGCCGCTATAACCTAACAAATTTCTAGCGTCCCTATTGAAAGACCCTATACATAGCGGCACAAACAAGAAAATTAATGTAGGACTAACAGTTTGAAGAAACAATGACACAAATTGAAAAAGAGTCTTGGATACGCTTTAAAAATGTAACAGAAAAATTATAAACATCCGCAGTAGAAAATGGTGAACAAAAAGCTGGTTAATATTAAGCAATTTGGTTGTAATATGAGCATAAAAATTCATTTTCCGCGTGCTCATCTGGACTACTTTCCAGAAAATCTTGGTACTGTTAGTGACGAGCAAGGTGGAAGGTTTCACCAAGACATAAAGAAGATAGAAAGTAGGTACCAGGGTCAATGGGATGTAGCGATGATAGCAAATTACTGCTGAATGCTGAAAAGAGAACATCCAACGAATGATTACACAAGAAAAACTACAAGACGAAGTTTTTGTTAAAAAATGAGAGATTATCAAAGAAAAAAGAAATTAGAGACTCAAAACTATGTGTGTTGTTGCTTTTTTACTATGTTTTTAATGTGTATTAAAATGTAATTTTTTCTTTAGTTTTTAATTTATTCTGATTATTCAATTGATCAAAAACCTTGCGCGAGGGTCAAAAACGGAAGGTAGATATGAAATCAACGTAAATAATTCACTTATAATCACTTATCAAACCCAAATCAACTTTCAAAATGTCACAATTTGTAGGCCTGTGTAACCTGATTTCGACTCTGTTGCGGCTCGCCGGAATAGACGCTTTAATGATTAAAACTAAGTATTTGATTAAAATAAATTTTGTTCCCAGTTATAATTAAATCCCGATTACGTTAATCTACATAATTAAATGCTCATAGATTTCCATTGTGGCACTCGGTTGTTTCTGAACGACTGATTCTCTACTATACGAGTATACACCTAAGTATCTATTATATTAATTTATTCTTAAAAAATCATACAAAAATAAAAAAACCATAATCTTATAAATACACATAATAAATTCCGCTTTGTCATCATCAGCACTCGTTTTTTTGTCCCCCCCATTCTCGTCACAATTTATTTTATTCTGGTCGCTTTAAAAATAAAAGACCATTAAAGCGTTATATACTCCACTGTCAAATAAGCCACTGGAGCTTTCATAAACACTATAAATTTCGCCGTTCAAACGACAACACATTTTGAAACATCTCAGACGCCCAAATATACTACTTAACTTTAAAGGTATGCCACGCCGGATGTTGTAAAAATCGGATCGGTGTTTTCCACTATTTCACAGCAACATATCTGCACTCCCTCTCAAGAGGTGGCTTCACGCATCGGAATCGGATTCTTTACCTCTCGCCGACTTTCAACTTTACTAAGTGCCCTGTCAGCGGCTATTTTAAATCTGAAGAATCAAGGAAGGGAAATTGTATTATTTTTAATTGCTCAGGATGCGAAACGCTCAGGCGGATCGTAACGGGATGTTTAGAAATTAAGTGACACGGACGAGGTGGTGTCATATATCATATTTTAAGTGCAGTGAATCGGGGTGATTATTAAATGAATAGCAACATCAAAATAACATTAGGAGACACGTTTTAGATCTATTAAATACACGCGACACGTTTGGGAGGCACATAATTTTCACAACTTTGCCACAAAATTAGGAGAGGTCTATACTAGGGATGAACGAGATCGTGTATCAGTCCGCCATTGACTGGAATAAAATGTTCAAATTTAAAACGTACTTATGAAAAGAACATACTTATTTTAACATACATATGTGATCAATACCACTTCCGGTTTTACAGGAAGTTACATCAATTTTGAATATATACATAGAACACCCTGTATATTTTAATATGTTCCGGTTCTACATAAAATCTACAATGAATCTAAAATTTTGACATTTTCCGTAAATATGGCGGACTTTTATTTTTTCTATAAACATCAAAATTAATATCTGAAAATTTTTGTATTATGAAAATGTTTCAAGTATGCATTGGAAATGATAATAGGGTTCATTTTTGATGAATTGATGCAATATTGAAACGAATAGTTATTATAATAAAATTATAATAACTATATTAACAATAATAATTTAAAAAAAATAATTTTATAAAATTTAAAAATTTAATTTTAATTTTTTAAAAACAAATTTTAATTACTTGAAAATAAATTAAAAAAATAAAAAAAGTAATCAAACAAAAATGTTTCCTAATTTTTGGATGACGATTATTAATATTCTAATAATAAAATTTTTAAATTTTGATTTTAATTTCATTAAAATAAATTTTTATTAAAAAAAATTAATAAAAAAAAATTAAATGAAATTAGTTAAAGGCAAATAAAATTTCAATTTTTTTCCTAATTTTTGGATGACATTTATTATTTTTGTTTTCAAAAACTATTGTTTCTCTATACAAGTTGTTATAATTTAAGCTTTAGGTTGGTGCAAATATAACCCATATCACTGTAAATAAATTGTAAACAAATTTTAAATTCTGGTGTCGTATGAGAGATATTAATTAACCTAAAGCTTTAAAACAATTTGCAAATAAATTAGGTTGTTTTTGAAAATAAATGAGCTTTACACATGGCGGATTGATACACGCTTTCGTTGGCGCCTGGTACATAGAAAGTAACAGCAAATAAAATAAGTAAAATAAATTTTAGAACAGTAGTCTTTCATATCTTGAAATTTTAGTCAATCGTTCGTTTTAAATGAAATAAAAAAGATTTTACCTTTATTCGGTTTCTGTTTGTCGTTTTGGTTTCTTTGGATTGGTTTAGTTCGATTCTTTCTCTTCTTCAAACTATTAAAACGATTAGCTTGGTTTAATAATTTGTGCTTGAAGAAGATCATTGGAACCGAAACGTAACAGTAAAAACCTTTTATTTCATTTTTATTGATAAAAATCCCAATAAATAAAAGAAGTCAAATATACACTCATTTATACAGTCAAGAAAACAAAAAGCATATATATATAAACAGTTTCATTTTACAGTACTATATCAAATAAATATTAAATGTATAATACATTCGCTATGAAAAGTATTGTCAGTAAAATTGTACATTTTTGTTCAAATATCGCAATTTTTTATTTCAATGTATAGGGTATTTCAATAGGGACACTCCAAATTTGTTAGGCTATATCGGCCACGTTGTTAAAGCAATATATGTTAAATTTATTGTCATTTGTTCAGTTGTGTATGGCAAATCACTGTGAAATGTTTATCAGTCAACACCCGTACGTCACCGAAACGCAAGGCCTGCTGAAAACATCGCTGCTGTGCGTGAGAGTGTATGGAAAAACTCGAAGCAGTCAGTTTCTCGTCGTTCATAGGAACTTGGCCTTTCTGCGACTTCAACTTTGCGAATTTTGTTTGGATCTGCACTCGTATAAAATCCAACTGACTCAGGAACTTAAGGTAAACGACCATAGACAACGCCATGTGTGCGCTGATTGGGCCTTGGAGCAGTTGAAAGTAGACCCAAATTTCATTAAAAAAATCATCATTAGCGAAGAGATCCATTTTTGGATGAATGAATATGTGAACAAGGAAAATTGTCGGATTTGAGATGATACCTATCCACACGAGATACACCAGCACCAAATGCAACTCGAGAAAGTCACTGTTTGGTGCGGATTTTAGTCTGGCGAAATCATGGCCCGTACTTCTTTCAAAACGAAACTGGCATTGCCATAATCGTCAACGGCGAGCGCTACATATCGATGATAAGCAACTTCTGGTGGTCTAAACTGGATGATATAGAAACCGACGACATGTGGTTCCAACAGAACGGCGCTACGTGCCACACAGTGCATGCCACGATGAACATTCTGCACGAGCGATTTGAGGGTATGGTTACCTCGTGCAGCGGAGACCTGAGCTGGCTACCGAGATCGTGCGGTTTAACGCCTTTAGACTTCATAAGAGAAGTGATGGGATAAGGAGTTGATTTAATTAGTAGTGAAAATGACTTGATTCTTCCTCTGTGGCCATAGATTTACTTATACTCTTACACAGTGTAGGTATATCGCAAAGAAATTAAATTCGTAAAATTATCAGAAAGTGGTGGTAAAGGGTTGATATGATTGATAATAATAATACTTTAACTGGGAACAGAAATTTCTAAAACATATCCTCATAAAAATGCTTGGTAAAAAAATGATTTTTTCGTAAAATCACATAAGAGAAGTACCAAAAGTGGCGGTGAAAAGGGGGTTAATGTAATTAGTAGTGAAGATGACTCGATGATATAGTGTATATCGCACAGAAAATATTTTGTGGGCAAGAAGGGATGGTAGTAAAGGGTTGATTTATAATGATAATACTTTAATTGTGAACAGAAATGTCTAAAATATATCACCAGAAAAATATTGGGTAAAGAAATTTGGTATTTTTGGTAGTGGCATTCTTACTTTTCCGCGCTCCACTATACGCGGAAAAGTAATGTAATACTGTTTTTCGGCGTAAAAGCAAAAAAAAATGGTTTTTAAACCATTTTGTGTGTGTGTGTGTGTGTGTGTGTGTGTGTGTGTGTATGTGTGTCGTTGTCGTGGTCGTGGTCGTGGTCGTGGTCGTGGTCGTGGTCGTGGTCGTGGTCGTGGTCGTGGTCGTGGTCGTGGTCGTGGTCGTGGTCGTGGTCGTGGTCGTGGTCGTGGTCGTGGTCGTCGTCGTCGTCGTCCTTGTCGTCGTCGTCCTTGTCGTCGTCGTCCTTGTCGTCGTCGTCCTTGTCGTCGTCGTCCTTGTCGTCGTCGTCCTTGTCGTCGTCGTCCTTGTCGTCGTCGTCCTTGTCGTCGTCGTCCTTGTCGTCGTCGTCCTTGTCGTCGTCGTCCTTGTCGTCGTCGTCCTTGTCGTCGTCGTCCTTGTCGTCGTCGTCCTTGTCGTCGTCGTCCTTGTCGTCGTCCTTGTCGTTGTCGTTGTCCTTGTCGTTGTCCTTGTCGTTGTCCTTGTTGTTGTCCTTGTCGTTGTCCTTGTCGTTGCTCTTGTCGTTGCCCTTGTCGTTGCCCTTGTAGTTGTCGGCATTTATTCTTGTTAGCATGATAACTCAACTAAATCGTGTCGGATCGATCGGATTTTGACTGATTCTGTCTGATCGGGGACGTCTCCCAGACGACACCTATTGATTTTGAAGTGGATAGGATACACCCCACCTGTCAATGGGCCATGAGAAAGCACGATGGTGGACTATTTGAGAATTTTCTTCGTTAACACGATAACTCAACTAAATCGTGTCGGATCGATCGGGATTTGACTGATTCTAATCGGGGACGTCTCCCAGACGACACCTATTGATTTTGAAGTGGATAGAACACACTCTACCATGTCCATGGGTCATGAGAACGCACAATGGTGGATTACTTGAGAAATTGTTTTTGTTAGCACGATCATTCAATTAAATCGTGTCGGATCGATCGGGTTTTGACTGTTTCTGATCAAGGACGTCTCCCAGGCGACACCTATTAATTTTGAAGTGGATAGGATACACCCCACCCTGTCATCATGAGAAATGAAGACAGGGTGGGTCATGAGAAAGAACGATGGTGGACTATTTGAGAAAAATTGAAAATAGTAAAATTGTCTCATAAAACACATAGTCTGCATTTATGTGTTGGTTTATTTTTTCTCGGCCATTCAATTTCAAGATAGAGATGTTCTACGTGCGAAAAAGTCCGTTTTAAGATTTTAAAACTGTTTATTATACAATATACATATATCGCAAAAAAATATTATTTCGTAAAATTGTGAGAAAAATAAGGCAAGAAAGGGTGGATGTAAAGGGTTGATTTGATTGATAATGATAATACTTTAACTGGAAACACAAATGTCTAAAATATATCCCCAGAAAAGTGGCGGGTAAAAAAAATTTGTATTTTTGGTAGTGGTATTTTATGCAATATAGGTATATCGCAAAAAAAATTAGTTTTCGTAAAATTGTCAGAATAATTGGGCAAGAGGGGGTGGTAGTAAAGAGTTGATATGGTTGATAATGGTAATACATTAACTGGGAAGAGAAATCTCTAAAATATATCCTTAGAAAAATATTGTGTACAAATATTAAGGTTTTTGGTAAATGACATTAGAAATGTATAGTTTATTTCATCGCTATTTGCCAAATAAAAAATCCCAAACGGCTCTTATCTCATGCCGTGGCTTGTTTTTATAGCTAGGCTCAGGTAGACTGTTCCGTTTATCGGCAAGATAAGAGAGTTTTTTATTTGCCAAATAGCGATGAAATGAATAGTACCAAAAGTGGTTGGGAAAACCATTGGATCAAAAACGATTCGTACCCTGTGACAGTTTTGATATTTTTTTACAGTGTGTGCGTAGTGGCTATTCTTTTTCCTGAAGCTACAGGGGAAACGGGAGTGTTACCCCCTATGAAGTAAGTTACTTAAGCAGGTAGTAAATATTAAATATTTAGTAACATAATAATATAGAAAATTTATACATTATTTCGCAATATATTGAATTTCCTACAAAAAATTTACCTGATTAGTAAAACATAACTTTCCCCAATTATGTACTTATTGCATTTATTTTACTACTTTATTACATTACTTCTTTTATTGCATTGTTTTCACAAAAGCAGTTTGGTATGAATATAACAAAAGACCCATTTAAATACAAAGCGCTTTTTCAGTGCAACGATAAGCTCGATAAGAATTGATTGTCCAGTAAAAAAGAGCTCTAAATTCTAAAAATAACGCATAGACGAAACCAGCTTTGTCCAATTTTCTGCCACCCGCATCTGCCGATGTAGGTATATACAATCATATGTAAAAATCTCTTACCTTGCGTCTTCTTGGAAATCCTGCTCGTACGGGACTTACCTATAAAAGAAATTCACTATGTACACAACGAAACATACTAGCGGAATAAAATTTTTAGAACTTGATTTTAAAATTTAATCTTATGTGCAAATATGTAATACATGCATACAAAGGCATTTGCGTAAAATGTATTTTGCTGCTTGAACATAGATACATACTTGAACATGTAATATCTTGTGAATAACTTACCTTTACCTCCTCTCCCTAGCACATTGAGTCCTCCAAGTTCGTCCATAATAACCATCATCAACACAGTCCACAACACCACACAGATCACCAGCCAATTTAATATATCTTACACAAGTGATTTATATTACTCAAAAATTACACCGCTTTACGAACTACTAAAATATATGCACGTTTAGACACGCAATGTATGTGTCGTCACGTGACTATTTCTCTATCACTTTCTGTTTTTCGTCACGTGCTTGTCGCGATGCGATTTTGTTTTCGCTTAGGACCAACCAGGCAAAGCCTCTTATAGGCGTTTACGAAAATTTGCTACTCTCTGGTACCGAAGTTCACTGAAATTTTATAAATAATACATACGGCTTGCAATTACAATACAACACGTCTTAATTCATAATATCATCATAGACTATTTTATTTGGCGTTTTAGCGTTTTCTGCGTAAACAAATCGATGTTATAGATTAAACGATGTGATTTTTGTAAGAATCGAAAATGCCTATATGATTGTTCGAGAAATACAATGACGTAAAAGAGAAACAAAAACTAAGCGGAGCGTTCTACGAAAAAAACATTCCAGAAAGAAAAGTAACGCGGTTAAGCTTGCGACCCAAGCCTTGCAAATAGGTAATGTAGTGGTATAAAATGTGTAAAGAACGCGTATAATAATCGTATTATAAACATTTAAATTATTTTAAAGAAGTAGTGTAATGGCATAGACTAGTCATTTGGTTTTTTAACCATATAGTGATGTGAAATGTGATATACCGCAAGCGTCTGGGCAGTAGCAACGGAGAGACAAAGACGTTCACTGTGGAAGGGAAAGGAGTTAAAGGTATACATTATCAAACTTAAAAATATGTAATACGATGTACACTTGTTCTGTATTAATGAATTAAATGGCATTGTCTTTATTTATAATTACAATAAAGAATTATTGCTTGAGAAATGAGAGTTAGGAGTAAACGCTGTCATATTTTCATAGCCTTTTTTTAAATCCATTGCTATAAAATCACCTAATATTTGGCCGATATTTAAGGTTTCAATATTATTGAAATTTAGTGGCAAAATAATGTTAGAAATGTAAAATTTACCCCCGTGAATTGTTTATCAAACGATTATAGATAATACTAAATTAATATTTATACAATTTCCATTCTAGGTAGGTCCAGAACGAGAAGGGATATGGAGAAGACATCGACATCGGTAAGTTGTAACCATTTTCTTTACAATCACAGTTTTATATTTTAATATGCACGTGGTTAGCAAGATCATATTGAGCGTGTAAAATTGTGTTAAGGTTTGTGTTGTGAATTTCTTCGAAAAAGGTTTGAAAAAGCAATTTTATATGATGTTCAAGCAACAAATACGTACATAGGTATTAGATATGTCTTTTTACATGCAGATATGTTTTCTTTCTCAGGCGAAGCTAGATATTTTTGGAACCTTAATTTATAATTGTAAAAAAGGAAAAGATCGTTTCTTGCATTTTCCTTGTTATATGACAGGGCGATAAATATTCGAATATGAAAATTTCTAAAGCACGTCAGCCTTATTTTTTAAAGAAACATTGACTGACTGATGTGAATGGTGTATATTTTTCAGATTTCGTGTGGGCTGTGTCATAGACTTTTTGAAATTATAATCTTCCCAATTGTAACAAAACATTATTCCATAAAGCTTTCGAGCACCACATATTAGAATTTACCTTTATAATTTAGAAAGCGTTTGAGAAAAATACAAATAAAACAAATACGATTTTATTTTTCAAAATGTCTTCCATTATTGACAATTCGACATTGGTTTCATATCAATATTCAACCCCTTAAATCTTCATTCAATTCTTGTACTAAATATACTTTTTAAGGGAGGAACTTGTTTGTCTTTTCTTTTACAATTTTGCAACTGTGGAGTGGTCGAAATGATTATGTCAACCCAGTCACTTGGTAGAAGTGTGATAATATTCTTGGACTTTAAATTAATTGTATTACTTACTAATTGTATTAAAGTGTTTTCAGTAACTTGAATTTTATCTTGTCAAGGTCAATCGTTTGCACTACTAATATTTTTTAACAAGTCTACTGATTGTTGATCTAGTTGCTCTTGAAATAGGCAGTCTATCTGGATTGTTCTTTAAATAATTGGCAAGTATGTTCGTGAGTTCATAATCAGTCACCGTAATCAAGACGAGTCATTTTTATTAGCACTATTGTTTATTAAATATAATGGTTAAAGCTCAGTAATAATTAATCAGTTTATTGATCTGATTTGTTCAACAGTTGTAACAGTTTTCTTATATCACTCTTAATGAGATTTGCAATCTACCCTATGGGCAATAAGTGTTCTATGTAACATTGACTAAATGTAGAGTATCACTGCAGTGATCTCCTTTAAAATACAGTCTAAAGCTAGAGTTTATATAATTCTTGTCTTATGTTAACAACTTCTCTAAGTCCTGGTATCAGGTCAGGATGGCAGCAAACGTTTCAACCTTTACAGTATACTGTTATTAAGCACATTTAATTGGTTGGCTAGCATATTACACTTTTCCAGTGTATTTCGCACTGAATCGAAGTGTGGGTTCATTAACGAATTCCAGAGGGATGTCTTGTAGAATTACCTCATTGGAGACGTAATAGGGTTGGTTGGATTTTTTAAAGGTTAGTCCGCAAGTGTATGGAAGCTGATGAGGGGTCATTATGTGATTCTAAAGCAGAAGCCACTATGTTGGAAAGTAAGTAGTTGTTGGTAGGTCCTCAGTATACAGGAGGTACAAAATTGGTCCAAGGACACTTCCTCGAGGAAATCCTAAATATTTAGGTCGATATATTCGTTTCTTTATTTCACTAAGATAGATAGGGCTTTAGTAATTGAATGTTGAGATACGAGAAAAGTTTCTTTAATTTGACTTGCAATCCTGTATGCTACACCTCACCGAAGGCCTGTTGATATTTTAAGAAGTGTAACAATATCTTTTGGCATTCAAACAATATCTTTTGGCATTCAAGTCCTTTTTATTAACTGATTAGTCTACTTACACTATTATTTCATGCTCGTTACGAAGATTATTACTAATGTTCTAGCATTAGTTTCCTACTTATTTCGCGTTTTTTTACGTATATCTTCTCAAAAAATTGGCAGCAGACTTATAGGCGTGTGGAATCAAACGTGCTTTTTTCCCCTAGTTTCAGGATCATATCATGATTTAGGCAACTTTCCAAAGTAATTTTTCGCAGTATTACATTGAGAATGAAATATATAACTTTTATGCATGTTTTAGATGGTTCTTGTAGAATTTTTCCTAATATTAGATCAAATCCGGATGACTTTTTAATATTGATTACTTTCATTATTGGTTGCTTTACTTCTGTAGCTGTAAAATTGCTATGAAGCAAATCCATTTGGAATGAAATATTTAGGCCAGTTATTTCGTTCTCTACAAACAATGCTAAAAGGTTAAAGGAGGAAATAGAAGGATTTATTGCGAATTCATTGGGAGTAACCTTAAAAGTGGAAGCGATTAGAAAATTGAGAGAGCATATGTGCCTAGTAGAACTGAACAGTAAAAGTGATAAGAGTATGGTGATGCAATGTAAGAGTAAACTAAGAAATCAAAGTCAGAAAGTGTATATAAATGATGATTTATATGATTTATATGAAATGAAAGGAAGATTCAAAATACAATTAGGAAACGAGCGAAGGAAGGAGTAGCAAAAGGGAAAACGCTTAAGGTGGGATACCAGAAGATGACATGTGGCCAGGAGTTATGGACGTGGATTAGAAATGCTGGTAAATTGGAAATGTATAACAATGAGCAGAGCATACAGGAACAAACACAAGCAAAAAACTAATATGTAATGAAAAAAAGAATAGGAAAGGACAAATCGATGACGAACAAGGCAAGGGATTCAAGGATCAACGATTATGCAAGAGATAGAATAGGAACATGGAATATTAGAAGCTTAAATGGAAAAGAGAAAGAATTAATCCAGGAAATTAAAAAGTATAAAATGGAAATAGTGGCAATCACAGAAACGAAGAGGAAAGGAGTGGGAGAATTAATAATAGAAGATTACGGGCTGTTATACAGTGGAGTAGATGAGAGAGAAAGAGCCGCGGCAGGGGTAGGGTGGCTGGTAAGTCCGAGGTATATGGGCAAACTAGTGAACTGGAAAGCAATGAGCAAAAGGACAATGAAAGTAACTTTTGCACATTGTAATCAGGAGAAATTGGACGTACTAATAGCATATGGACCGGGAGAAAGTGAGGCGAAAAAAGAGAAGGAGCAGTTCTGGCAAGAACTTCAAATGTTATACGAAGAATCAGACAACCCCACGATAATTATGGGAGACTTCAATGGAAGAATTGGAAATGAGATTGTAGGGAGACAAGGGGTAATGGGACGTTATGGAGAGATAACAAGTAATGCGAATAGAGAGTATTTAATTGATTTTTGTATACAGAATGGTCTAGTGATACAAAACTCGTTGTATCAGCATAAAGAATGTCATAAATATACTAGGGAGGAACCAGGGAGAAATGAAAGATCAGTTATTATATATAATAACGGAAGGAATAAATAGGAAAATGATACACGATGTGAGAGTTTACAGGGGGCTGAATTATCGACAAACCACTACCTATTAATAGCAAAAATAAAAATAAAATTAAAATGAAAAGGATGAAGAGAGGATAATGAAGAAAACTGAGAAGAAAGAAATAAAGACGATCAAAGTACACAGATTGCAAGACCAACAAGTAAGAGAAGAGTACACGGAACAGATCAGGAAGGGGATATAAGATATGGAACAAGAGATAGTGGAAATGAACATAGAAGAGATGTGGGAAAAATTTAAAGAAATTATTAAAAAGTCAGGAGCCAAACCCTGTGGGTTAACCTCAACAGGAGAAATGAAGAAGAGAACAAGCTGGTGGAGTGAAGAAATTAAAAACACCATTAAAACAAAGAAAAAAGTTTGAAAAAATTATTTACATAGAAAGAGTGATGAAGCGTATGAGAGATATAAGGCAGTGAGAAAAATAATAAAGGATAAAGTCAAATTAGCTAAAGCCAAGGAATGGGAAGAATTTGGGACCAAGATGGAAAAGGACAAAGGGGCAAATCAGAAGCTGTTCTATAGGGTACTGAAGAACATGAGAAATAAAAGAAGGAAAATCGGGACGAAACAGATCATGGACAGGGAGGGAAGAATAGTAATGGAAGATGATAAAATTATGGGAAGATGGAAGGAATATTTCCAGGAGATGTTAGAGGGGGAAGAGATAACAGTGGAAAATGCGGAAGAAAGAACACAAAAGGAAGAGGAAATTGGAAGAGAGAGAGAGAGAGAGAGAGTAGACAAGAGAATGAAATAAGTGATGGCATTAGCGTAGATGAAGTTAAGAAGGCAAAAGGAAAGTTGAAGCAACGGAAAAGCTCCAAGAGTAGATGGATTAAAAGCAGAACTATTGAAGGAAATGGGTGAAGAAGGAATGGTGGTATTACAAAGTATATTAAATGGAGCATGGGTAACACATACAGTACCTAAGGAGTGGAGTACCTAACCTATTTTCAAAAAGGGGAACCAGAAAGACTGTGTGTGCAAATTATCGTGGGGTATCGCTACTGTGCATAACATGCAAGGTATATGAGATGATCTTGGAAGAAAGATTAAGGAGGGAAGTACATGGAAAGTTGCATGGAGCACAAAGTGGTTTCAGGTCCGGTTACTGCACACAAGATCATATATTTACATTAAGAAATATAATAGAGAAAATGCTTCCTTATAACAAAGAAATATATATATATATATATATATATATATATATATATATATATATATATATATATATATATATATATATATATATATATATATATATGTTGTGTGGACCTGGAAAAAGCAGTCGATAAGGTGGTGAGAGAGAAAATATGGGACATACTCGTATTAGAGAAAAATGGTACAGCAAAAGAATTTATAGAAGCTGTAAAATCATTATACAGTAAAACGGAAAATATAGTAAGGAAGGACAATATGGAAACCAAAAAATTCAGAACCACACAAGGAGTGAGACAGGGGGGAAATCTTAGCCCACTACTCTTTATCATTTTCATGAATGAAATAATAATAGAAGTAAGCAGAGAAAGTAAGAAGGTGACGGTAGGATACTATAAAATGAAGCCAGTAGAAGTGAGTGAATGTGTGTTTGCAAACGATATTGCAATAGTGGCAGACACAGAAACCAAGTTACAATTTAATGTGGATCTATGGGTGAAAGAGTTGGACAAACAGGGAATGAAAGTAAATGTAAGCAAGACAAAGGTAGTAGTTATAAGCAATAATAATGAGCGAGAAATGAATATAAAAATAAATAATCAGATAGTGGAACAAGTAAAAAAGCCTAAAGTACCTAGGAGTAATCATAGAGGAAGGAGGAAAGCAAGATGAAGAAATAAATAATAGAATAACAACAGCGACAAAGATCTTTCATAGTATGAAAAGGGGGTTCATTAGTAAAGCAGAAATTAACAATAAAACAAAAATGTCAATTTATAAAACTATATATTTGCCGACGTTACTGTATGGATGCAAAACATGGGTGTTCACGGAGAGGCAACTTAAAAAGATACAGGTTTTAGAAATGAAGTATCTCAGAAAAGTAGCAAATGTTACGATAATGGATAAAATAAGAAATGAAGAAATAAGGAAAAGATTGGATAGCGAAAGTATCGAGAAGGTCATAGAGAGGGCTCAGCTGAGGTGGTGGGGGGGCACATGAAAAGATTGAGCGAAGAAAGACAAGTAAGAAAAATATGGGAAGCAAAAGCCATTGGAAAGAGAAAGAAAGGCAGACCAAGGATGACGTGGGACGGAGAAGTTGGCGAAAATAGTGAAGAAAACCGTGAAAGTGGGGAAGCAAATGTGAGCGAAGGGAGTCAGGTATCATATCATCAGTCATAGTTGATAGGTTTGGGATGAGAAAGAGGAGAAAAGAGGAGAAAAGAGGAGTGCATAAGGGAAGTGGTAGTGAAGTGACAAATGATACCACAAACAGAGTGGAGTTTAGATATAGGGACAGAGCAAGGTAGGGTGGAATGAAATTGTAGAAGTTCCTTTAAGTTGTTTAACGCGGAATAGGGTATTTAGTTAAGTAACTGTAATTGTAGCATATAGATTAATTGTTTAAAGAAAGATATATTTAGCCTCTACACCTAACGGTAGGAGAGGTATAGATTATATTATATTATATATTATCATTTCGTTCTCGTCTTATGTAGATAACGCAGAAAAATATGTTTGAACGCAGTTTTTAGATTCTTCGAAAGCAATTCACTTTTTTTATTTTTTCTGTCCCATGCATTATTTTCGACTTTAATGGTTTTGATTGTTCTATTGGGGTCACTTGAGTTCTGTTTTGTTTGGGTCTTGTGATTTTCTAGAATGAATATTCCCTAGCTTCGGAAACTGGAGTTAAACTTTCCAAGAATGCTTCGATACCTTGGTCTTGTTCTTCCTTCAATGTTCTTCCTGATTTTTTGCAAGCTCTGCAATTCTTTAGTTGCCTTATTGAGTTTACTCTGGATCTCTGTAATTCTCGTTCTTGGTCACTGTTTGCATGGTTTTCAGCAAGTTTCTGTTTCATAGTGGACGACACATCATTGCTTCTTTGAGGTACTTCGTAGATATGAGTTGCAAATCGATATGCATCTTGTATGTTTTTATGTCTATGAGCAAAAAATGTTTTGTTAGACATTAATTTATATTTACACGATACTTTACTTTGCCAACTGAGCCGAGGGAGTGTCTAGTAAACGTATCTAGTGGAAGAGGACAGCACATGGACCCACTTGTCTACAGAAAATAATTAACGTTTCGCTTTTTTTCTGTTTTGGATACCACCTCGTACGTGAAATTTTCATCCAAAGAATAAAATCAGCATGTCCGAACATTTTTTCCTACTTGCCTCATAACGGTTTTTTAGAATTTATTCCATCCTTTATGTGGTCACTGTATGTGATATATACCTACATATAATTTCAGAATTTCTATTATTTGAATAAGAAATTGACACCACGAACCTTAACATGATTTACACATTTCTTTTAAAGAAATTAATTTTCGCATGAAATTAATATATTTATGCATTTTTTGACTCGGAAAGTGACTTTTAATGTTGTGATTATTATAGTGCGTGACTTTATGTAGGGAGTGAGTGTTATTAATAATAAATAATAATAGTGGTATATACTCCTTAGTGTATGGTTTTATTTAAAATGTATGTTATAGATTTATACAAACAAGTAAGTATAAATTTGTATACCATACCATTGCATATATTATATACCCGTTATCTTTGTACAATTATAACCATTTTATGTGGATATTACAGATCCGAGTACAATTTTGTTAATATAGCTACTAGAGATGATTGAATTGTTCACCCCTCAGATGAATCGAATCGGACTTGTGTCCGTGGTATTTTTGTAGATATGTAAGTATATATTTTATAGATGTATAAATGTCGTTTTCATCTTAATAGAACATACATTGCTTTTGTAAAGTAATGAATAAATTCTTTAAAATATCAAGGAATAACTTTTGGGAATATTTACGGGCGCGGGTGCTATTCCCGCATTAAAAGTTGTTACCTGAATTTTTAATGAATTTATTTATTACTTTACAAAAATATTGTATAGTTGTCAAAAGTTATATAGTTTTTATTAAACGGTATAACTCCGCTATTTCCTTTTATTAAAAGAAATAGCATATTTTGCCAATACAATATGTAGAGATTAACGGTTTAAATATAATTCTTTTCATGTTACTGTTTTCCACAGTAATATCGAGCATTTCCATATTGACTCACTAGCAAATAGTATTTTAATTGCGTTTCATAAACTGAATTTTAAAAATTTCAATTACTTCTAATTACAATATAACCAAATTCTGAATAATGTTGGAATTTTGTTTAGATGAGAGAAGATATCCGTCACATAAGTCAACATTAGTATGCTTAGGAGTAAATCTAGGAGGAAACTATAGCTTTTTCTAATTATAAATATTTTAATTCCAACATTTTTCTACGTAAATCTAAAATATGAAAAGGAAAATTTTCCACCCCTCCTTTCCCTTCTGAAAAGCGCTGCTGCCCTCATTCTATTCACACTCGGACATTCTGTATCATTCTCTGCTTACAAAATAATTATGTGTAAATACGGCCAGACGCTTTCATTGTATTACAGATAAATCTCTAGCCTCGTTTTTATTACAGGTTTTGGTGATTAGCGCACGAATATGGAGGCGAATAAGTATAATGGACAGATCATAATGAAAAGTATATTTTTAGCAGCTCTTTTTACGCTAAAATAATATATCCTGCTTTTACGAGGGCGAATAAAATATAAACGAGACTTTTTTTATTTCTTTTATTTGAACTTGAAAAAAAAAAAGAATAACAGCTCATTTTTCTACATAATCTCCTGATATAGAAACACATTTTTCCCAGCGTGTAGGTAATTTTGTAATGCCTTGCTCGTAGAATGAAGTTGGTTGTGTCTCCAGCCAATTGCACACGTAGGCCTCAATCTCCTCATCGTTGTTGAATCTTTGCCCTCCCATGGCTTCCTTGAGAGGATCAAAGAGGTGAAAGTCGCAGGGCGATAGGTCGGGGCTATAGGGAGGGTGTTCAAGTGTCTCTTAGCCCAATTCCTCCAATTTTTCTCTGGTCAGGGCTGCTGTATGGCGACGAGCATTGTCATGGAGATTGACTTCTCTCATCGTAGGTCACGTCGTTTGCGGCGATATGCAAGTCTAACCTCGTTTATTCCAACCTTAGATGCAATCTCATTGATGGTCAGACGCCTGTCGCCCTCAAGAAGTTGTTGAACGGAGACGATGTTGCCGCTGGTGCGAAGTCGGCGGTCATGGCTCTCATTTTCCACTTTCTCACGACCTTCCACAAACTGTTTATGTCATGCAAATACTCTAGCTCGGGACAGTGTCTCTTCCTTGAACTAAGCAGTCAATCTCGTCAGGATTTCAGCTGGTTTTACACCTTCAGTGGCGAAAAACTTGATGGTAACACGCTGCGCAATTGATGAAGGCACCTCCTACAGAGACATCGTCGCGACGGGTACTGAAAGGAACGAGCGAGGTCGCCCACCTGCTCTCCTCCCTCCTGACATCCCTACCCAACACCCCACGAAGCGGTAACCCTCACGCGTTACTATTGCATGCCCAGGACCAAAAGTCTGGTTTATATTTGATTCACCCTCGTATATCAGCCACGGTATTTTCGTGGTTTACGATGGTTCATAGGTGTAAGTAAAATCGTTATTTAAATGTGTATGCAAACCTGGTTAAAGTTATAACTGGTGAAGTACTCGTATTTATTTAAAAATAAGTCAAATATATTGTTTTTTAGGTGGACATTTGATTTTCATAAACATAGTTTAAATTCAAATAAGATGATTGATAAGAAGTTTATTCCATGCACTAGAAGTATCACCAGAACTGTAAGGTAAATATACGTATAGATTTTTTGTATTCGTTTCAATAAAATACTTTTTTATATCATTAGAACGTATTTCTTGTTTTCAGTGATATATAATAGTTTACGATGGTCGACATAACTACTTTATTAATAAAGCTTACATATATAGTAATCTACGATAATTTTGTATAGGTTGCTCCAAATGTCATGATATACTTGTCAAACAGCTGTTATTTCTATAAAAAATATTAAAAATTTTTCCTACGTCACATTTTAGCTATTACCCTTTTAACTAAGATTTTTTTTTATATTTCACACAATCCCTAACAGAGAAATCAAGTACACTATTAGCAAGGATTTTGAAAAAATTTATTTTTATACCTATTTTTCGGAGCGCCAAGGTGGCGTAACCCCTTAAAATGAACAATTTATGTATTGACAATTATTATTATATTCTATCATTATTTTTTTACGGACTTAAAGATATAGGGTATACTGTGAGCTGAACTATTTTCGAGATAATAATTTTGAATGAAAAAATGGGAAAAAGTATAGTTGGGGAATAGTATAATAAAACATGTGGGAAAAGGTCAACTTACGATTCTTGTCCTTGCTTACGTAAATGTTGCTATACAAAATGGAATTGTTTAGAACAGGATATAAAGAGTGTCTCATTTGTACCATAAGATGTGATTTGTGAATAAAACTAATAATATCTGACAAACTGAGATTATTTATTCTTCAATATAAAATGGAGGCGATATGGCTACAAATGGAAAAGAATATCGTTTCTATAGACGCCTCTACTCATCTGGTATGATGTCATTCGTTTAGCAAAATTGTCCATAGCATGGGCACATATAACTGACTCTACTTCCCGAATAACACGTTGCATGTTTGCTTTGAGGTCATTGATTGTTGATGGCTGGGTGGCGTACACTTTTCTCTTGACATGACCTCAAAAAAAAAGTCCAGTGGTGTTAAATCACATGATCTTGCAGTCCAATTGATGTCCAGCATTCTGCGAGACAACGTGATCACAAAATTTGGTATGCAGTAGAGATATGATTACACGTGCCATTTGACACGTTGCACCGTCTTGCTGAAATCACATGTTGTTCAAATCGAAATAATCAATTTGGTAGAAAAAGAAGTTGTTTAACATGTCACGAATAGCGTTCCTCATTGATTGTGATAACATTACTAGTTTCATTTTCAAAGAAGTATGGTCCAATTACTTCACCACTCCAAAATGCGCACCAAATTGTGCATTTTTGTGGATGTATTTCTTTTTTGACAACGGCATTTGGATTTTTAGTACCCCAAGTTCGATAATTTTGTTTGCTGACGTGTTCATCAATATGAAAATATGCGTCATTACTGAACAATATTTTGTTGCACAGCATCGCCTTTTTTTTCTAGCGCTCAATAACAAGTGTACGACATTATAGATGATCTGTAACTTTTAATTGTTATGTCAACTGAATTTTGTATGCTGGCAGATGCAGATCTTTCTTTAAAATCTGATGCGTTGTGATTCTTGACAGATTAAATTATTATACACGACGTCGATCAAATTGACGTGCTTAGATACTCCCGTAAACTCTTTCTCACTACAGTAATATTTCCATATGACCGACCACAACAAAGACGTATTGGTGTTGTCTTATCAATAACAGAACCCGTCTCTTCAAATTTGTTGATTAAGTTAACTCTGTAGGAGCTTCATTTTGTCCTAGTTTTATGCGAATTTTTCTTAATGAAATTGTAAATGATCGCTCACTTTCATAAAACAGTTGGACACAAAACTATTCTTTGTTAAACTGTTAATCGTTCTATGGTTTGTAGATAATGGTCGTCAAAAGAAAACTGATAAAGTAATTTTACTGTTTGTATGTTATTAATATCACGATATTCCTTAATTCACATCCAAATGCGTTAAAACTATCGCCAATAAACATTTATGTGTATATTAAAGAATAATTTTTTGTTAAAAGTTACACAAGGTCATGAAATGTGTCTGGTTTGTCATTTAAATCGGTCTGATTTAAATAATTTAATCGTTGTTTCTTGTGCTGTTTCTAAAATATGTGAATTGTTATATTAAATATGTTAGGAACTATATATACCTATATACAGTGCTATTCAAAAGTCCCCTCCCCCCCTCTTATCTTTTTAACGATTATACATAAACTAGTGAAATTTGGTAACTGAATATTAAGGGTAGTAAACTTCCCTACTAGTGATGATAGATGACGTATGCGTCAAAGATGACGTCACAAGGTCATTGTGACCAATAATTTTAAATGGAACCCTACGGCAAGCGACACCTCTTTTAAAAGGTATGGAAAAAACGTATTCAATGATACTAATATTGTTTGTATTTATGGTAGTTTTGATGGATTAAATCAGTAATCAGTAAACTTGGATAATAATTTTAATTACAGATTCAAGAATCAGTACCTACTTATAGTAATTGTTCGAAGTGAGCTCCATCTACTTCCTGACAGTAAAACATCCTATTGCGAAACTCTTCTCGTACTTTTTCAAATGTGTCTGCGGAAATAGCCCTACATTCTGTAACAATACGTTGTTTTAAAACATCAATATTGTCAGGTTGAGTGGCGTAAACCTTCGATTTAAGATACCCCCACAGAAAAAAATCTAAAGGTGTGAGGTCCGGTGATCGAGGCGCCCATTCCATTGAACCTCGTCGTCCAATCCATCTACCAGGATATTCTTCATCCAAATACCGTCTTACTGCACCGTAATAGTGTGGAGGAGCACCATCCTGTTGGAATGTTATTTCCAAAATGTCGAATTCATCTTGATTATCTTCCAAAATTTCAAGGATTAACGGTTCTATTGCATTTTGCAACATCTGCAGATACACCTCACCGGTTAAGTTGGTATTTAAAAAAACAGGCCCAACGATGTGGTTTCCCAATATACCTGCCCAAACATTGACCTTCTCGGGATACTGAGTATGTGTTTCACGAAACATGTGAGGATTTGCATCACTCCAATATCTCACGTCAGATTATTTACTATCCAACTATCCAGTGGCGGAGCTTGAATTTTAAATTTTATTATTAACTGATTTAATTCATCACAGCTTTGCGGTTTTTGAAAGCCAGTTGTCAAAACTGCCGTAAACAGACACAATAGTAGTATCATTGAATAGGTTTTTTCGATACCTTTTAAAAGAGGTGTCGCTTGTCATAGGGCAATTTAAAATTATTGGTCACAATGACCTTGTGACGTCATATTTGACGCATACGTCATCTATCATCACTAGTAGGGAAGTTTACAACCCTTAATATTCAGTTACCAAATTTCACTAGTTTATGTATAATCGTTCCAAAGATAAGAGGGGGGGAGGGGACTTTTGAAAGGCACTGTATAAAAGGAAAGAACAGTGCTGCATGAATTGAATTAGTATCACAGAAAATAATACGTTTTGAATAGATAAACGAACATAAACACACAACAGCACATCGTTCAAGTTTCGGGATGAACTCCCGAATATAAGGATTTTTCCCTTGATATATTCATTCGTACCGTATATAAAACATCCGCAAATATAAATGTGCAGCCGTATATTTAAACGGCAAAGACTAGAGACTAGCAATATAAAATTACTCGTATTCATAAGAAGTTTATAAGCGTGGCTCATTTTATATGTTTATGTACGCCCATAAATATGTCATTAAATAAGTGCTCAATTTTACGACCCCGACGTAAATTTACGGCTTCTAATCCAGAAGCCGCAAATTGTTGAATTTATATTCAAAATAAAGTCTCCTTATAGGCAGCCTAATATAAATCGAGAGAATATATGAAATGAGGCTTTTATCTTCAAAAATATTTTCAAATAAAACTTTAGACAAAGAAAGTCACCTCATGATTAAAGAGTCTATTCTGGTGAGCCGCAACAGAGTCGAATACAGGTCGCTATTATTATACGGCAATAGTTCACAAAAATACGTCATAATATAATAATGAGTATTGATGAATAATCGACTAAACTTCGATATGCATAATACAATAATGAATATTGATAAATCTACTAAACTTCAGCTTTGGCAACACCAAGTGTTGTCAGACGCTATCTGACGTTTCCAATGAAAAGTTTTACATTTTTGACCATAAACCTTCTTCAGAACATTTTATTATTTAAGCGCTATTTGTGTTGTTTACAGTGACTTAAATATTGTATCTCAGGGAAAAAATGGAATTAACTCGTGAACATTTTTTGCGATGATTCATTACGACTTTTGACGTGGATGATCAAGACAAGAGTGCATTGATCAACTTACTTCTGGCGATAAAAACTGTGAAACGCTGGTATAACGAGATTAATCGTGGCCGCCATTCGCTCACCGCCCAAAGTCGAGAAAGTCGCCCAAAATCAATTGTTGTGCCAGAAAACATTAATGCTGTGCAAAAACTGATAATGTAAAGCTGTCATGTGACATAACTGTGAGATTGAGGTAAGCTTAGGCATTAGTTCGACTAGCACATATAAAATATTGCATGATCATTTAGATGTAAATAAGGTTTGTTCTCGTTGGATCCCACATACATAATTTGAAAACATCTCAAAAAGATGCTCGTGTCGATTGGTGTAAACAAATGCTCAATAAATACAATGGCGGTGCTTCACAAGACGTATATAACATTGTAATAGGTGACGAATCATGGAGCTATGCGTATGAGCCGAAAAGTAAACAGCAGTCGACTGTTTGGGTGTTTCAAGATGAACCAAATCCATCAAGAGTTCTTCGCGCTCGAAGCACTTCGAAACAAATGGTCGCTTGTTTTTTCGAAAAAACTGGTTATGTGGCAACAGTGCTTTTAGAGGAAAGTAATACGGTCAATTTTGAATGGTACACAACCATTTGCTTGCCGAAAGTCTTCGGTGAAATAAGGAAAACAAACAAACGCCGTGGGATCGTTTTTCAACATGCCAATGCGAGCTCTCACACATCTTGTCTAACAACCGAATGTTTGAACACTCAACAAATCGAATTAATGGGTCATCCGCCGTACAGTCCTAATTTGGCACCCAATGTCTTATTTTTGTTCCCGAACGTCAAAAATAAATTGCGTGGACAACGATTTTCGTCGGCAGAAGAAGCCGTTGATGCATTAAAAAACTATGTTTTGGACATATCTCAAGTGGAATGGAAAAAACGCTATCTATTACAAATGGTTCGAACGCATGCAAAAGTGTATAGATCATGAAGGAGAATATTTTGAAAAACGATAAAGTAATATTCAATCACAAATTAATGTTTTTTTATTATTAGGCTCAATATATTAATAGTGCCCCTTGTATGGGTGGGCCATTCGATTATGGACCATAACCGGAGTCATAGAAGAATGAATAAAAGATGCATATTATATTATTTCTGAGTGACGCTGGAATAATAATGTTAACATATAGCCCTTTAAAACTACTTATAAACGGAAACGGAAAAATCTCTAAAATTCGGAGAAGATCACGAACCGACGCTTTTTCTTTATTTGTACGAGATAAATGATAGTTCTATATATAACGCAGCCAGTCTGGGATGCTCGTTTTTAATTAATTAATGAAACGATAAATATTGCTGATATATGTTGAATAAATATAAAGAAAGGGACAAAATTATGAGGAAACGTGTTTAATTCGTTCTTATAATGCATTTCATTGAATCAATAGAGCAACTAGAGGTGAAAATAGGAATTAATTTAGACTTTATTAAATTTTAATAATGACACATGCAAATACAGGGCTGATTAAATATAATATATTTTAATATGTTTTTTTTATTCCATCGCCATAATAGAAACTATATTCAATATAAATTTCCCCTCTCTCTATCCCTATTATTTTTAATTCGACTATTTTTCGATATATATTCAATTATTTATAATTAGATATAACTAACTCACCCTGGTTACAAAAAAAAAGAGTTTTATGAATTTTTGAGTGGAAATAATTAGCAAATGTTAAAAAAAATTGATTTGGGATTTTTCTCCTACTTGAATAATAATTACTAAGCTCCAGATTTAACTCCCGACCAGTGGCGGCGACAGGGGTGGACGAGCGCCCAGGCAAAATCGTTTTCGCCCAACCTCTTATAACACCACTATATCACATTCGCACATAAAATAATATATTTGACGCCCTCGCCTACCCTAGATATTTCCTGCCTATTTTCGCCCAATCGAAAAATAATGGTAAAGCCGCCACTGCTCCCAACATGACGTAAATAACAGAGGCGGACAATGTAGAGCAGATTACATATAAATATTATTCACATATTAGTTTACCTTTCGTTGCGTGGTCGGTTAGGAACAAATGAGGTCTTGTAATTGTATTCTTAAAAATGCGTAGTCAAGTCCGGGGGCAAGGCAAATCATGACGTCACTGTATTGTCAAAACGATTTGGACAACACAGTAGTTCTTCAAAGACCTAACACTGTTTATGCAATTGATCACATGAGCATATTATTTGTAGCTGCTCTAAATATTCAGCAGTCAACGAACGACGTCTGTGAGTAAATATCCATTTATAATATGAAAATAACCATTCTACATCAACGGAGCATACCGAAAATGTGAATAATGTTAGAGAGCCTTCATATTGATTTCTAGATTAGAGACATAAAGTTCTATCTGCTGTAAAATATCTACTATAACTGCTACAGTAGAAAACCCCGGATTGTTATCCAAAACTGCAGTAATTTTTTTCTTTATAGCCTTCGCAGTATCCCTCTCTAACTGAAACATATACTGCCGAAAGTCTCAAACAACGATTTTGACATTCACTGGTGAAAACTCATCTGTCTGTGTTATTTTTCTAACTTTCCAATAGTTATTGGTATACGCGAAAGATTGTCATATATATACGCCAAATCTTGTTGAATAGCTGGATCCGCTAAAGTCTGTTGCGCATTCGCAATAGCAATAACATCATTTGTATCCAACTGTTGAAATACCCTGGTGATATTCTCAAAATTGTAGTAATAATATGAAGTTGCCTCGATCTACGTTCCCCACCGGGTTATTACAGGCGCTGGAGGTATATGAAAAAGCGTTCGCTATCAGGCGACATTCGGATAACGGCCACGGATTGCCTCTGCTATGCGATGAAAACCATGTGCTATCGTAATTATACGTTCCACTCAAAAGTCAACAAGCCGCTTTCATGTATGGCGCAGCATCCGTAAGAAAAAGTAGAACCATGTTTTTGTTTTGCTCATGTTTAGCACCCCATACTTCTTTTAACGTCTCATCAATTAATTTTGCAACGGTTTCAGCATTCGTCTTTGTCGATATTCTTGACGCTATCACATGTGACTCCGTTGCCGATATATCACTCATTTCTCCTATAACTACATTCGCCACTTGCAAATTGCAGGCATTTGTGGTTTTATCGACAGAAATCCATAAATATTTATCCTTGACTTCTGCATAAACAGTAAATTTGACAGTGACAGCAGCTTGCGGTAGATAATTTTTTTGAATCGTCGACTCTGTGGGCATGTTTACTTTGACAAATTCCCCATTTAAACATTTCTCTATAAAGTCTTTGAAACTAGGACCACCGAACAGAAATTATAACATTTTCGTTCGGTGCTAGGACTGTCTAGTTGGGTTCACGGTATATTACACCCAATCATGAGTTTAACCAATTCGGTATAAAACGTCGTGTGTGTTTCACAAGCACTGCTCTGTCCAGTAACAGGTTTATGTTTTTTGGATCACCAATGTCTAACAACATCCGATTTGCGGGTATACTCTATGTATATATAGTTTATTATAAGATTATGATTTTTTTACGGTTTGTATTTCTAATAGATATTTCAGAACACGTATGAGTCCGACTCTGAAGTGTTCGCAGCCAAATCCTAGGTCTAATAATTACAATCCAAAAATAATCCAGTTTATAATGATACCAGCCATTTAGCTTCGTTTAATAAATAATAAATTAAGTAAAAAATAATTATTTTCAAAGGATAAAAAAGAAAAATAGCCCCATCATACATAAAATTATCCCCCGATTTAAAAAATATTGTAACGAATTTACTAGAAAGTTTCCAGCTCTGTGCTCAATTGTGAAATCAAAGATCTGCAATCGCTGGAGCCATCTCACAATTTGCCCTTGGAGTAGCCACTTGAGAGAAGCGTGATCGGTTCTTAACAGAAATCTTTGTCCGTATAGGTACATGTGGAAATGCTCCAAAGTCTTCACTACGGCTAGAAGCTCCCGTCGAGTTACACAGTAGTTTCTCTCGGGTTTGGACAAGGCTTTACTGAAATAGCCAATTATTTTCTCCTGTCCATCCTGTTCTTGCAACAGTACTCCTCCAATTCCCTTGCTGCTGGCGCCGGTGCCTACGATGAATGGTTTATCAAACTGTGGATAGCCTAATATTGGAGCTGTAGTCAGTTTTTCCGACTGCTTGTCTCTGCTGCTCGCTTGATTCCCGTGAGCTCGGCAATCACGTCGGAGATGTCCCATGCAGCCGCAATTCCAGCACCTTAGTCTCCGTGGCTCTCGGTCTTCTAACAATACTTTTTTCAGCTCTAGCAGGTTACCAATTTTATCCTGCTTGCTTTCTTCCTCACCGTTGACTTCGGCCATGCGCACCCGCACGTGCCTTTTCGATGCTTGCTTTGCAGCCTCAAACTCTAGGGCGTGCGCTAATACTTTGCTGGGAGTGTCATGTCGTGACATTCTCAGCACCTCATCCATGTCCGGGTCTCTCAAGCCATCGATAAATGTTTGCACGCACAGTTGATTTGCAAACTCCTGAGGTGCTGCTGGGTATGCCAGCTGTACTAGTCGCTCGACGTCTGCCCCAAATTGTTGCAATGTCTCACTGCTCTTTTGATTTCGGCTCTTCAGTTGCATTTGATATTTTGATATTGAGAGCCTCCCCTCTTAAGGCGACGATAAGAGTTATAGCCTTTTCCTGATCGTCCTAATAGTTTGCGCAAGCAGCAGCCTCGAATCGTCTTCGATATACCGACCAAGGAATCGAACCATCAAAAGTTGGTGCTGTCACTCTGGCTGGCTGTTGGACCCCAAGTTCAGCACTTGTAGGACGCAATCTTAGTCGGTTAACCTACCTTTGGATCTCTTCTACCTTTGATGTTAAAGACTGATTGGCTTTTTGTTGATCTTTTCGTATTTCGTCTATTTCTGTTTCCTGTTTAGCTAGCCCCGTTTCCACCAGTTTCATACCCGCTTCTAGCTTCTTTTCTGTAAGACTTGGAGGTCCATTGCGACTTGTTCTTTTATCTCCTCTTGAAACATTCTCATGGCGTTGTGTACAGCTTTGAGTTCGTCTTTCATTTCCTCTTCGTTTGCTTTCATTTCTTGTTTTATTTCATCTTCTCCTTCTTTCATTTCTTGTGCCATTTCATCTTGTCTTGCTTTCATTTCATCTTGTCCTGCTTTCATTTCTTATTTCATTTTATCTTTTCCTGCTTTCATTTCAGCTAACATTGCTAGTAGATCATTCATTTGTTCCTCCATGGCAGCGGCTTGGCTTCTAGTTTCTACTGGCATCCAATTAACTTTTCTTCAGAGATTTCCCAAAACCCAGTAGACGTCTTGTTCTTGACGAGACAATTCCGGTGAAGCGTCACACTTAAGGGGTTTTCTTGGCTGATATCGAAAATTCGAGAATGTTCTCTGATTTTATAGAAACGATATTCGACCTCTTCACGACGAGACGAGTTCAGTGATATGTCACACTTATGGGTTTTCTTGACTGCTATCAAATGTTCGAGAATATTCTCTGACTTTCTCGAAGCATCGATCCTCGATTTCTTCAACTAAACCAAGTGTTCCAAAACTTTCTACCACGTTCTATCCCACTTCTGACACCAATGTAACGAATTTACTAGAAATTTCTTTATTTCTCGAACACTTATTTACAACTCAACTATTCACAAGTCAAACTAACTAACTAACTTTCTTTCTAATTTAACTTTATGAACTAATTTTCTCACTGTGTATTAGTTTCTTCGCATTGTATCGCTTACTATCGCGGTCCAAATTGAACTAACTGCTGGCCGGACGACACAATTCTTACATAGGCAGTGGAACGTCTCTCGAGGCGTTTCTAGATAAAGAACTTTGGCGAGCCTTCTAGTATAGAACGCACTGGAAGTCCAAACATCGCACACTCTCAAGGGTTCAAATATTCCCGGCGTTTGGGATCGCTCGAGGCGTTCGTGACACTATGATAAAAAAAGGTGTGTACTCTAGACCACACGGTGGAAGTGAAAACTTAAATTAGGGTAAATTAACAATACGAAATACAATTTTGTTCTTTATTTTGTATAATCACAATGTAATTACGTTGAAAATGTATACAATTATGATTGTGTAGGAATTTGATTGTGCTCCGACTGATTGCCGTTGGTATCAGACTCTAGAAACGAAACTATTGGTTTATGGTAATTGAAATATGAGACAAATACTTTTGATTGAAATGAATTTCCTAAATATCTCACAAGAACTCCGTCAATCGTTGTTCCATATTTCGTTGTACTTTTATTTGGATCATTGGACATATTAAGATCTAATTTTGTTTTCAAAAAATCCACTAGAGGTTTTGATGTATCTTTGGAGAAGTCAACATTGAAATTTCCACCCATGATCGTTGGTAATGTATGAAAACGTTCTTCGAGAAGGGCAGATCCATCTTTGGTGTAGATAATTAAGTTTCCGTGGATGAACTTGATGATGTCTTTTACACTTTGATTAGGTGAAATATAAATAGCTACTATTACAATTTCTTGTCTATTTTCTATTATACATTTCGATACACAAATTTCGCCAATTGGTGATATATTGAATCCAAATGTTTCTGAATATTGAAGTGTGACATCCATCAGCGAACTAACAAGAGTCGACGTGTCTCTCTTATTTTTGAATATAGCTACACCTGCAGATCGGCGATCAGGTCTTTTGAATTTCACAACACAATCAAAATTCGGGACATCGACGATTTCTTCATTGTCCACCCAAGTTTCAGATAAAAGCAGTATAGTCGAACGTTGTGTAACAGTATCATCGAGATCCAAAGCATGTGCCCGTAAACTTTGACAATTTAATGAATATATTGATATGCCCTTTCTATTGGAAATGAAGTTTATTAAAACATCAGTGATTGTTTGAAGCTTGTTAAGTGATAGCCTTTTGAATTAATTTTGTAAATCAATGAGACATGTAGATTCTCTTCGGGCGTGTTTCTTTCAGTCACAATATACAGCCCTTCGATGCGTGTTACTCTTGATAATGCGACATATACCAATTGCTGAGTATGCGTTTTCTCATATTCATAAGTTCACCCGATGGAGCGTTACATTCCGAGCGTTGGCCGAGTTCACCCGATTGAGCGTTACAGCCGAGGTCGTGACAGGTCAGTCTTATTCACTGCCCACTGCCAAGCGCGCCTAAAGAAGTTTTCACTTCAAAAATACAGGGTTACTATTTCAAAATCAAACATGGGGCACTTAAAATCAAACCAGAAGCAAGTAAGCCCTCAATTTTGTCTGAGGTAATAAAAAGTGACAGTGTGTACCAACTTCCTAATATAATGTAATTCCTAATTAATTATGTCACTTCCTATTGGCAAAAATTAACAATAAATTGTGCAGTTCTTTATGGGGAAATACTGATTTCTTATTTTTAATAGCAGTATTACTATATTAAATTCGGGCCTACCGACGTATCTAATTCAAAATATCTTGCTAATTAGAACTAGTGTCCACTCACTTTATCATGATTAATGATTAGTGATTACGCATCCCGGTAAGTTAAAACAGGAACGCTACCTATATAGTACACCGGCGGAATAAATCAAGACATTTTTATCGAATATATATTTTCGACTGAAAGACGGCCATTAGGCACGGCCAATGTATTTTACAAAGTACTTTTATTATGATATAGTGCCGGTATTCTTTAATGCTGTACACTTGGCCACCGTTCTAGACGTTAAATAAATATACAGAGGCCTGCCTCGCCGCCAGATGTATGATCTTACATGCTATTATTGCCGATGCTACAAACCGTAATTAAAGCCTTAACGACACGTTTGTGGACAAATAAAATTGTGTTATGGAAATTTAAACGATCATCGCGGTCATACTCGGTTACATACTTAAGATGATTGATACGTATTAGAATTAACTTAATCTAAGTACTTTGAAATGCATTTCTCTTTATGGGGATGAGCTCTACAATTATCTCTGTTGTGAAATAACGTTGGATAAGAATTGTCGAAATAAAGAAGTGACGAATGAATCGAATGTGACATTAAAGACGTCGAAATGCTGTTTTCTAGAAAAATAATGAAAAAACGATTGTCATGTTTTGCACTCAAGTTATGTTTTAATTTATGACATTATTTATAAGAGAACGAAATTGAGGGTTGTGATAAAACTTGTAATTAAACATAATGGTTCGGTAAGGTCATTTATTTATTCAACATCTCACACATTTGATATGATGCGATTTATTTTTTATATAACTGAAATAGTGCAAAAACGGGCATATTCTTGCAACATTCTTCATTATTCCACTGACAATCTTTTTTATAATACAATGAAGCTCTTTCAATAGGGACGCTCGAAATTTGTCAGGTTATATCGGTCATGTTCTTAAAGCAACATCTGTTAAATTTATTTGTGAATTGTTTAGTAGTATACGAGTATGGCAAAGCACCATGGAAGATTTTAGCGTTCAACAACAACGTGTGCAAATCATTAAATTTTATTTTCAAAATCAGTGATTCAAGAAACGTTCCACGCATTACGTGATTTTTATCCTCGTGACAACCGTCCCGCTGAGTCGACTATTCGACGTTTGGTGGTCATATTCGGGTCAACCGGTTTGATAAATAATCAGCCAACACCCGTACGTCACCGAAACACAAGGTCTACTGAAAATATCGCTGCTGTGCGAGAATGCACGGGAAAACCCGAGGCAGTCAATTTCTCATCGTTCACAAGAACTTGGCTTTTCTGCGACTTCAACATGGCGAATTTTGCGTCGGGATTTGGTTCTGCACCCGTATAAAATCCAACTGACCCAGGAACTTAAGGTAAGCGATCATAAACAACGCTGCGTGTTCGCTGATTGGGCTCTGGATCAGTTGGAAGTTTCAAAACAAATTTCGCCAAAAAATCATCTTTAGCGACAAGGCCCATCTTTGGATGAATGGATATGTGAACAAGCGAAATTGTCGGATTTGGGACGATACCAATCCACATTAGATATACCAGCATAAAATGTATCCCGAGAAAGTCACTTTTTAGTGCGGATATTGGTCTGGCGGAATCATCGGTCTGTACTCCTTCCACAACTAATCTGGCATTACCATAACCGTCAACGGCGAGCGCTACAGATCGACGATAAGCAATTTCTTATTGTCTAAACTGGATAATATGGATACCGTCGAGATGCGGTTCCAACAAGACGACGCTATGTGCCGCACATCACATGCCACGATGGACAATTCTGCACGAGCGATATGAGGGCATGGTTATCTCGCGCAACGGTGACATGAGCTGGCCATCAAGATTGTGCGATTTAACGCCTTTAGACTTCTTCGTTTGGGACTATCTTAAATTGCAGGTCTATGCGAATAAACCGCAAACAATTGATGCCCTCAAAGTCACACAACGAATGCCATCCAGCAAATTCAGCCAGATTTATCTGACAAAGTCATCGAAAATTGGAGCATCCGAATACGTACCACCAAACAAAGCCCCGGCGGACATTTGAACAACGTTATACTCCGTACTTAATGCCATAATGTACTATTTCAAATAAAAAAGAAATTGAGTGGATATCTCACATAACTTGTTTTATTTACGTTTAAAAATCGAGCGTCTTTATTGAAAGACTCTTTATTTCGGTATATTTAAAGTTGGTAACGAGGATTAGGATACCAGATGTTATTGAATAAGTAATAATAAACTGGCATAAACATGTGCTTCTAGTTTCTCACTATTTTTAGCGTAAATAATTACAGAAAATAATGAAAATTTTAATTGATTTTTTCACTTGCGGCAAGTATCTAGGGAACAATTTTAAAATCAATGGATTCTATGGACGGGAAAAATTATTCTTAACGTTTTCCAATACTTTTACTATTTAACCAAGATCTTGAATGATAACGAAAATAGCAATATTTGTACAATCCTATAGAAAATTTCGTCACAGATCTTAATTTAATCACAGATTAAGACCGCAGAGACAATAAATACTTCATTACCTTTACATATAAACTTAATTTCAGTTTTACACCTTTTACTGTCCATATTGTACAATGATCGAAAATAAAACGCCTTTGAAATGCAATACATATATTATTATATTTTTATTTTTAATATACAAAGCTAATTTCTTTAATTAACTAATGAAATATTAGCGTATATGTATGTGCTAGTGAAAGGCGCATATCCAGATGCCTTTGAATATTTACCAATAATTTTTCTTTTGGACATAAGTTGATTATTCAAAAATCATAAATAAGCGCATTGATTCAGGTTTTAACAATTGTTAGTAATTCTTCTTATTAGGATTTAGTTCTCGCTGAAAATAAAAATTTCGTAATATTCGTGACAAAATGTATATGTATATTATTATTAAATAATAAACTATATGATTAAATATATGAGAAATGACAAATACAAAATACAAAATGCATTTATATTACTGTGTTCACTTCATCGTCGGGAAACACAAATAGGTTATGTACTGCTCATCAATAATAGAAAAAAGTGTGAAATTCTGATGTATGAGTAGAAAAAGGAGTAACATACAGAATTCGGAGGGAAAAGAATGCACTTTACGCGCGGACAGATCGAACTATATCTAACTGTGTATTGTCACATTCTGTACTGTACACTGGATATTCATTCTGCAAATATCTCAATACGATTTGAGTAAAGACCAGGCTATTTACTGCGGACTTCGTGGGCGGTCCGATATCGCAGTTTTGATACTTGTTCCTATTATTGATGAGCAGTATTTATACACAATATCTATTCGGTGAAATCATCCAGCGACTCGTAATATTCATCTGTTATATACCCAATTAATATATTTTCAAATATGTCAGTTTTTATATTTTTGTTTTATTAAAATTTAAATAATTTTAATCAGAAAAATAATATATCGATTATGCAAAGAATATGGATACGCATTTGAAATATTACGGGCATTAAAGATAAAAATCCCTTATCGTTATTAATACCTACTTAATATACCATATCGTAATTACAGATTACTGGAATTATTATTTACAGACCTAGAATAACGCATCATATATTTGTGCTAAACTTTGTTCTGTATCCGCCTTTGGTCTCTTAAAAAAGGATTATTAACAGTGTATAGTAATAGTGTATTTTGTGTTCCATTAAGAATTCCACTATTTGTCACACAGGTTGCGTCAATCTAGAATATTTTGCAATTAACTTTATCTTCGTTGGACTCGTATTTGTTAATACGTCAATTACAAAAAGCACTTCTCCTAAAGTAAACATTTTCAACAAACCCCTGTACTATTCTCAATTATTGTATGGATAGAACTTGTATACAAATGTGACACAGTAGAAGGATTATTTTATTTATTATAAATGTATAATAAAAGATCCGTGTATGCAGTTCATAAAACAACTTTTACAGTTGCATATCAGGCGTAAATCAAACTTAATCATGCGTGGCCCGAGCTGCATTTTAATGCGACATGTGAGCCTTCCTTTTCCCAGCCTAGTCGGCTTGATTTACCCCGGATCCATTGACTTATGACCGGGGCGGATGAATCCCGTCACAAATTACAAGCTAAGACGGCCTAATTTGTCTATTTCTGTGATATTTTGACTTCGAGCGTGCCAAATAGTCACGAAGACACGATTTAGGCATTAACGGGCGGAACATCTGCTTTCGTACAACTCTCGAGAGTCATTGTACACCTTTTGCCGGTGTATATGTTTTATGTGGAATTGCAATACGGCGTTAACCACTGGATGTTCCCAATTTCTGAGGAAGTTTTTAATGCGATATTAAGAGAAGTTATAGTCCTGTTTAGGAAACGATTTGTGCACAGCACATTAAATACAATTTGTATAATGGATCTTTGGGCGTGTACCTATCAATTTAGTGACGACGCATGGATCACATGCTACACCACTCGCAATTGTTACCAATATGCCACAATTACGTATGTCTACTGCATAGACAGTTAATAATTTTCCGAACAAAATGCAATTATGAAGTCACGTCTTAGCTTTATTGTATAATTTGATTCATTGGCAGCTCAATATTTGTTTCATTTATTTTGATTTTTGTTGAATTTACTTCATTTATTTTGATGGAAATATCACTTCCATTGAATGTGTCTGTGGAGAACCCTTTCATTACTCTTTCATAGGTTGACGGAGTTGTATTGTACCTACTGTTATGCTAAAATGTATTTTCGGCACGACACTGTTCAAATGAATACATCAACTGACAAATGTCAGTTTATGTATTCATACGATTGTTCAGGTAACAATAAACACAGGTGACTCACATGCAAAGAACCATTATACAAACCATAGTTAAAGGAGGAAACAATGTGAAAGGAATCTGTATATCAGGAAATATTTCAATTTTTTATTTCATGTGCTGAAGATTGGAGGTTTGGTAATATCATTAGGTTATTGCTAATTTTCAAGGAAAGTCCTGATATAAGTCGTTCAATATTTGTCATAAAAATATTTTTCTTCACTTTAGTCCTTCCCCACCTCCACTACACTCTGAATTACTTGTGGTACTTCATTTAAAACGATATTTGTCTCCTTATAAATACACAGTTAAAATGCTTTAAATAGTTATGAACCCGATAGAGGTATTGTTACAATATTGTTACTTTTGAAGAATAGTGGAATCTGTTTTACTTTTTAAATTTATAATACAAAATTGTACCGACTTTAACTTTTCTTTCAATTATTTTTTCTTTCACTTGATAGTTGAATATTCAAAATGTCAATCGCCTTGTGAAAATAAACAAGGCGATTATTGAATTCTGGGAGAGATTTATGTTCCTATGGCCTGTGATTATGTTTTGAATATCCTCAGACATTCTCTATTTATTATAACCTTTGAATATTTTGTGGTCGGTTAAATTATATTATAAATAAAAAAAAAATCAAATAGCTTTACAAATAATAATAATAGTAATGTATTTATTGCCCAAAAGAAGAATTCACAAATAAATTCACGATTTTAGGAGAAAAATATAAAATACAAATAAATAAATAAATATATGTGTACATTAAAAAAATGAAAAAGAAATAAGATAAATTCTAAATAACTGTAACACAAATATATGATGAAATACTTCAGTAAGCTATAAATTACACGACAGTAAAAACTCGTCGTTTCCCTAAAGATAGTAACTTATTATGAGTACAGTTGTTCAAATCACAAGTGCTAGATGTTGCATTAAAATTTTGTGAGATAAACACTGGCGACTTTCCTCCCGAGAGCCTAGTCTAGGTATGCGCGTATACTAAACAAACCTAGTAATGCGGGTGCAGCTGTACTATTGTGGAATAATTTAAATAAAAATTAAAGGGTTATACGTGCCCTTCAATTGTCTATGACTGTATATCGAATCTATGTATAATTTATTTCATCGCTATTTGCCAAATAACAAATCTCAAAACATACTGTGACTTGTTTTTATGACTAGGCTTAGGTAAACTGTTCCATTTATCGGCAAGATAAGAGAGTTTTTTATTTGGCAAATAGCGATGAAATGAATAGTAAAAGCAGAGTATGGACTTAACCCCTTACTGGGTAATAATTGTACATGCGAAATTCTATGCGAAGTTAAGTCATATCACTTAGGTGCTGATGATATCAAGTGAGGCTGCAATATTCTAATTTCGAACGAACCAACACAAAAATAAACATTTTAAGAGAACAATGTTATTAAATTATGTCGTATTCCTAATCACGAAACCAAGGATTTTATACGCATTAAGAGGCACATAGTTGATATGCTCAGAGAACGATAGTTTATCATCAAAGTACACACCAAGATTCTTAATATTTTCAAATCGTGTTAAAGCTTTAGCACCAAGAGAATAGTCATATATTAGTGTTTGCTTCTTTATGTAAGGTATACGAGCTGACTTTACATTTATCTATGTTTATTAATATTTTACTCTATGATACAACACGATACAAGATTGATGTGTTTTTCAACTTCAAGTAATCATATAAGTAGGTTATATTATGTTTAAAAATAATTTTAAGTTATTGGCAGAAAGAAGGTAATGCGACATGAGCATTAGAGACAAATCATTAATAAACAAGAGAAATACTGATAGTCCAAATTTGATCCTTGATATATTCATGAGGATGCTAAGAAGGTCTGGGATTTAAAGCCATTATATAAAACAAATAATGTACATCTGTATAAATACGATTTGACTAAGTGAAGTAGATTACTACTAAATCCATATAATTATAATTTTTAATAATAATCTAGAATTATAGAGGGTTCTAAGAAAATTGCTGTAATTTAATACCGTTTTGTTAATTTTTGAACAAACTACTCAAACTTTATGATGAACGTCGGACATATTGCTTCTTCGTTTTCGGAATCGACTTCTTGCAAACGACTTCTCCATGGTTGCCTTCCGGCAGATTTATGGTTAGCTGGTGGGTAGTGATCGTCCAAAAAGCAATTCGGAATTGTGGATGACACATTGCCAAAAAGTTTTAGTTTGATGCGGAATCCAGTTAAAGATCACGAAACATTGAGATAATAGGCCTTTTATAAGAACGTTACGATAGAGGAAATATTTCCTGCAGACTTAATATTTCCCTGCAATATCAAGCTTAAGTATAAAATGCTGGTAGATTTTAAAATACGTAGGTCGGACAAAACATTTAAGACGAAATTATTGCAAGAGTATGCAAGTTCAAACTCATCAAAACATGTTATTTACAATAATTGAAAATTCAAAAACATCGAGGTGATTTAAGAATCAATGATGGAGACTTTTAATAAACATGTTGGGTATGTAGGTACAGGTACCTAAAGTTTTTTGTACAAAATATTTATTACAAATAAGTTACTTAAAGATTACTTTCAATGTTGAAAATGTCACAGAAGACACAGTAGTTACATCGGTTTCAGAGAATCATGAAAGAGTAGATGAAGAAATCGACAAGAAGTTGACAGATTCTCTGTGGGAAAAAAGGTTGGGAATGTTTATATAATGAAGAGATATTTTCAGGAATGTTTTGTTTTATATCGCTTATAAGTTGTACTTCAGAGACCGAATCATAATATCTTCAACAAGTTTACGATTATTATCACATTATTGAAAAGAAAATTTATTGACACACTCTTAAAAATCCATAATATTCATGAAAATATTTTATTAAGGAAAAAGAGAAGATTTTACTAAGGAAGCTGAGGTAAACATTATTTATTTGTGAAAACTTTGATAATTGTTATAACTCAATAATATCATAAAGCTATAATGGGTTGTATTATTTTTTTATTATTTGTCTTCCTTCTTAGTATTTAACTTTCATTTTTGAACGCTAAAAATAGTCTTTAGATATTTGATGTTCAGTAGCTCAAATAATGATTTACATTAAGTTATGTTATGAAACACTTGTAGAAAAGTATAAAAAGTATAAATATTTCCAAATTAGGACAAATATTGATACTTGTCCTAATTCGGGAATATGCTATAGCTTTTTATTGCATAATTTTTATAAAATAATGGTTTCAGTGACTAGTATTCCATTTTCATATGCTGGAATTGTATTAACCAAAACTGCAGTATATGAAATATATAGAATGTGTAACATATATTTCTAAACACTTACCATTATGCGAAGAAAATCGGTGCAATGGTTCGCTGAATTGTTGAAGCCTTTCACATACGAATTGATTGTTAGTTCCATTCTGAAAAGTAGATAATTAAAATTAATTATATTAAATGTTCAACGTCACGAATGGCACTAATATTTGTAATTAGTTCACAAGTAAAAGGACAATATTTTAGAGAGATAAAGTAAAAACGAAGTGTATCGAAGGGAATGAAAATTACATTTTGCCGAATATCAACATGATCCAGATGAGGTTTTCCTAGAAGCTGATTATCTAGGAAGAATACATTCGAAGAGTTTTGATACTAACTTAATGAAAAGTGATAATTTCAGTTAACATACAGATAAAGAATAATTAGGAAATAATAAAATGTCTCACTGCATGAATTTTATGAAGAGATGATGGCACTGTCGAAGTACGAGTTAATATATACTTAAACTAAAACGTAAAAGTATTCAGATCCAATTATAATTTATATTCTACAAGGAAGATTAGGTTAAATTATGGTAAGAAAGTAACTATAGGATCTTTCAATAAGAACGCTCGATTTTTAAACGTACATAAAACAAGTTGTGTGTAAAATATGCACTCAATTTCTTATTTATTTGAAAGAATATTTTATGGCATTAAGTATGGAACATAATTTTGTTCAAATGTCCGCCGCGGCTTTGCTTGGTGAGATGTATTCGGGAGGTCCAATTTTCGATGACTTTATCGCATAAATCTGGCTGAATTTGCTGGATGGCGTTCGTTATGTTAACTTTGAGGGCATCGATTGTTTGCGGTTTATTCGCATAGACCTGAGATTTATGATAGCGAGAATGAACAAATCTAAAGGCGCTAAATCGCACAATCTCGGTGGCCAGTTCACGTCAAATCGCTCGTGCAGAATGTCCATCGTGGCATGCGTTGTGTGGCACGTAGCGCCGCCCTGTTGGAGCCACATGTCGTTGGTATCGATATCATCCAGTTTAGGCCACAATAAGTTGTTTATTATCGATATGTAGCGCTCGCCATTGATGGCTATGGCAATGCCAGTTTCGTTTTGAAAAAAGTACGGACTGATGATTCCGCGCCAGACAGTGACTTTCTCGGGATGCTTTTGGTGCTGGTGTATCTCGTGTGGATTGGTATCGTCCTAAACCTGACTTTTTGCTTGTTCACATCCATCCAAAAATGGGCTCCGTCGCTAAAGATGATTTTTTTTGTTGAAGAAATTTGGGTCAACTTCCAACTGCTCCAGAGTCCAATCAGCAAATACACGGCGTTGTCTTTGGTCGTTTACCTTAAGTTCCTGGGTCAACTGGATTTTATACTGGTACGGACCTACATCCTAACACACAATTCGCCAAGTTAAAGTCGCAGAAAGACAAATTTTTTGTGAGCGACGAGAACTTGACTGCCTCGGGTTTTCTCATACGCTCTCACGCACAGCAGCGATGTCTTCAGCAGACCTTGCGTTTCGGTGACGTACGGGTGTTTAGTCCAATCAATAGGGAATGACCCGGTCACTAATTGTAAACAACAACAAAAAATTTTAGCATATAGAAAATAAAATTTCAAGAAACTTACAGTTTTTTGCTCTCAAAATGGCGGCCGCTAACATAACCTAAAAAATTCGCAAAATTCAAAGAAACAGTTTTTCGCGAATAAAGAAGAAATTTATGCTCGGGTTGGAAAAAGTTAAATGAGAAAGTTGTAGATAATGAAAAAATATTTCGATTCAATTTTTGTGAGCTCGAATCGATTCATTACTTTTCGAGATATATCGAAAAACCCATTAAAAATTGCCGTTTTTTGTTTATGCTCTAAAAATAACAATATTTGATGAACACATTTAATAATATCAGAAAATGTAGTCCTAAGTGAGACGAAAACAATAATTTTTGTACAATTCCAAAATATTTTTTTTCAAAGTTATAGCTGTTTTCGTAAAAAAAAATGTGTTTTCGTAGAACAGCTTTTCCATCGAAACGGATGGTCCCGCAAACTTGTCCGAGGGCTTATTTTCTTCATTAGGAATTGTACTACAAACATATTTTCAGCAACAATCGATTTTTTAAATTTTTTATATAAAAAAATCGCGTTTGAAAATGACGCCATTTTCGTACATTGGTTTTATTACAAGAATTTATTGCCAAAAACCCGATGTACGAAAATTATCTTTTGTTAACTTTTTCCAATCCGAGCACAACTTTCTTTTTTATTCGCGAAAAACCATTTTTTGGTTTTTGCGAATTTTTTAGGTTATGTTAGCGGCCGCCATTTTGAGAGCAAAAAACTGTAGGTTTCTTGAAATTTTATTTTTTATATGCTCAAATTTTTTTTTGCTGTTTACAATTAGTGACCATGTAACATAGGGGCTCAGACAGATTGATTGGACTAATGTTGTTCAAATCCAAATCAACGATTTGGTGGAAAGAAACATTGTTTAACATGTCACGATAGCTTCCCCATTTACTTTATGATAGCATTACCAGATTCATTTTAAAAGAAGTATAGTCCAATTACTCCACTACTCCAAAATGCACACCAAACCGCGCATCTCCGTGGATGCATTTATTTTTTGTTAACAGGATGTAGATTTTCAGCCCCCCAAATTCGACAATTTTGTTTTCTGATGTATATCTGAATTCTGATGTCAAGATCTGACAGATGCAGATCTTTCTTTATAATCTGATGCGTGATGGCTCTTGATAGATTCACTTGTTGAGCACAACGTTGTATTGATGTGCTTGGATACTCTCGTACTTTCTCTTACTGCAGCAATATTTTCATCTCACCGACTACAACAAGGACGTATCGGTGTTGCCTTATCAATAAGAGAACCCGTCTCTTAATTTTTTTTCTTAATGCAACTATAAATGATCGCTCACTTTCATAAAACAGTTGTACACAAACTATTCGTTGTTAAACTACTGTTAATCGCGGCATATTGACATCGTATGGTTTGTAGATCACAGTCGTTAAGTATTGACGCCCTGCCTGTTTTTGGCAGAACACAAATAGTGTGCAATTAAAATCCTAAGTGCAATTTTCAGAATTAATTCGACCGCTCTTACGTAACATTGTAAATATAATTTTAGGCCAGCTATTAAAAGAAATAACTATTATCAGGCACAAGAGTTATTATAAAATCTTCATTTATTTTTACTAGATACCACCCGTCGTAATTTTCACGTTTAACCAAGAATTTTACTTAGACTCCCTTAAAACGTTAATAATACAGTCTTTCATTCATATGTGTACACTTTACTCGAGAGAAACCGTGGAAATACTGAATTAAAATCTTAATTTTCGCATTTCTATCTTCATATAATTTCTTCCTCCACCTTATATAAAATAAAAACTTTTAAATTCCCGTGAAAAATAACTTTAATGCGACATCTGTAGCGGAATTCTGGTTCGTCGTTGAATAATCGGTATTCTCTTATAAAAATAAATAACCTGTAGGTGTTTAATTCAGATGATAGACCCTACACGTAGGCTCAAGATTTTTTCCGAAATAATTTTAAATGAAACCGCACTCGTGTGAAGAGAGAAATATTTCTGATTTGGACGCCTTCCAAACTTTACAAAACCTAGACAGCGTTGGATTAATCGGCTTGAGACAAGCGACAAGGCTCAAATTAAATTCCGCAATCTCTATAGAGCTCGCAGTCCTTATTCCGCAGGATTTATAACAATATTAATAGAAGTTAAATTTATGTTTGTCTGGGTTGTCGCGGATAGTCTGGTACTCTTACACGAGGACTTCGTCTCATGTGTGACGTTCTTCGTTCTACGGAAGATCTACAACGTTTGGTTGGTATATATAATGTTTGCGATACGTCTTGATGGAATAAATCGTACGTCACATTGTCATTTTCTGTCAAAGAACTGCTTGAATATCTACCGAGGCATTAAAAATTATGTTGACCAAAAGTGGCCAGGTAATAACATTCCCTCTTTGACAGTCACTAACTTATCTCAGTTTTTCCACTACATTTTCTTAGTATATTTCAAATGTTATCGATAATCAAGGCCGTGTATATGGTCGATATCATATGCCTTACATCTTCATTTGGAATACTAGACGTATATCCAGGCGTCATGCTCGTCAAGAATAGGAATAAGTCTCAAAACTGCGATATATGTAGGATAATCCATGAAGTGCACAGTAAATAGCCTGGTCTTTACTCAGTCACATTGAGACCTTTGCAGACTGATGTAATGGGTGATCCAAATTGAACTTTAAGATTTGAATTACGCGCCATTTGCGTTGTGTGAACGTTGGGAGTTTGCATTTTTACAGCTGGTATCGAAACATATGGCAAATTCATCATGGCGCCGTACACTGTACAGCAACGTGCAAATATCATACAAATTTATTACGAAAATAGGCAATCAGTTACGATTACATTAAGAAAACTTCGACCAATTTTTGGACGCAATAATGTGCCAAGTGAGCGTGCAATTCGTGATCTAGTGCAAAAGTTTGAAACAAGTGATATGCTTATTGACAAACCAAGGGTCCGGTATCAACGCAGAGGTCAGTCAGATGAAACTATTGCTCGCGTAAGTGATAGTGTGCGTGAAGAACTAACCACGTTAATTCGTCGCCGTTTGCAGCAATTGACTCTTTCATACGGCACTACGCAACGAATTTTAACAAAAGATTGGCGTTTAAGGGCGTATAAAATTCAATTGACACAAGAACTTAAGGAAACGGACCACCAGAAACGCCGTACACTTGTGAACGGGGTTTTAGGGAACAATACTGCACAAAGGGCACAAAAATGAGAAGATGGGAGATGGAAAACGGCTATTTTGTCAATAAAACCAACGATTTGAACTTGAATGAGGTTTCAACAGGATGGAGCCACATGTCACACAGCACGTGAAACAGTCACTTTACTTCAAACCAAATATCCTCGTCGTGTTATCTCTCAGAGGGGTGACATCGATTGGCCACCGAGGTCTTGCGATCTAGCCCCATTAGACTTTTTTCTGTAGGGTTACTTGAAGGAAAGGATTTATGTCAACAAACCTGCTACGATTCCAGAGCTAAAAGATAACATCAGACGTGCAATTGCTGAAATAGGGCCGCATTTATGCGAAAGCGTTATGAAAAACTTCGCTAAAAGAATGATATCATGTCAGCGGAGCCGTGGAGGGCATTTGGCTGACATTATATTTCATATTTAACTTCTAAGTTTTTACTTTATACTGATAGTAATAAAATTTGGATTTTTCCAATATTTTGATTTTTATTCAGAAAGCAAATCCTAAAGTTCAATTTGGATCACCCGTTATATGCAATGTGAACGTACACAGAGTTCGATCTGGCCGTTCATAAAGTGCATCCTTTTCCCTCCGAATGCTGCCTCATTCTTACGCATACATAGAACTGCAATAATTTACAAACTATCAATAAACATAGATAAATGTAAGTGTGTTCGTATACCTTAAAGAAGCAACCAATATACGATCATTCTCTTGGTGATAGTTTTAATATGTTCTGAAAATATTAAGGATATTGGCGTGTACTTTGGTGATAAACTATAGCTCTCTGGGCATATCAACCATGTAGCTCTTAATGAATATAAAACTCTTGGTCTCGTAATTAAAATACGACATCGTTCAATGACACTGCTATCTTAAAATGTTTATTAATTTTGCGTTAGTTCATTCGAAATTAGAATATTGTGGCTTTATTTGGTATCTATTGACATAAACATTGACGGATCGCGCCTGAATCATTTAAGGTTTGCTGATAAATAATTCTAATAGCCAACAATATCCAGGAGCTTGAAGAAATGCTTAAACAACTAAACTACGAGTCCTACAAAATTCTATTACAAATCAATTAGTCCATGACAAAGATAATGACCAACGTTGATACAAATATAACGCTGGAAGGACAACCTATTGAAAAGACGAATGAGTATATATATACTTAGGACACTCCATTAAACTAGGAAAAGAAAATCAAGATGCTGAAATCAGCAGAAGAATTAGACTGTCCTAGGCAGTCTTTGGAAAGCTACAATGTATACTCAAAAACCACGAAGTTCCAGTCAACCTTAAGAAAAGAGTATACAACACATGTATACTTCCAGTCGCCACTTATGGACTGGAAACAATATCTATGACAAAAGTCTACGCTAATAAACTAAGAACATCACAGAGAGCAATGGAAAGAGCCCATGATCGGAATTTCCTTACGAAACAAAATTAGAAATACGGAAATCAGGAAACGGACCCAAATAAAAGACATTATAGAAGAAATAGTAACAATGAAATGGCGATGGGCAGGACATATAGCTAAACAAGACGACCCCAGATGGTCACGCAAAGTCACAGAATGGCGTCCAAGAGAAACGAGTAGGAGTATAGGGCGACCCCAGAGACAACGGGTGGATGATATAAGGGCGATATCAGGAAGGAAATGGATACAATGTGCACAAAGCAAAGAGGAATGGAGAGAATTGGGAGAGACCTTCGTCCAGGAGTGGATGGATATGGGTTGAGGAAGAAGAAGAAGAATTTGGTATCCCCGTTATCTATGTCATATGAATCAATTTGAAAATGTTCAACTGCGTTTCTTGAAGTATTTGTCATTTGATATATATATAATTATCATCCAGTAAAGGGTTATTATCATACTCTGCTTTTACAAATATTTGACACCCAGTTGTAGAACTCTAGAGGGGTGCTTACTAGCCTCTCATTTTTATTTAAACTGTTCCATAATAGTATAGATCCATCAAACCAATCCATAAAAGATCCATCCTGAATCAGAGGAAAGTATGTTTTATTGCCATGTTGCAAGAACGAATGTTAACTGGCTGTTAAACTTGCCACTTGGGTTTTGAATAATTCTACTCATAACGAGTTACTATTTTTGAGGAAACAACAACTTTTTACTGTCGTATAAGTTATATGTCAATGAAGTGTTCTTATCTTAAAGTAATTATCTTAAAGTAATTTATTTTAAAATAAATTTGTACCTGTATGTATACTATCTGTATTTATCTTAAAGTAATTTAGAGGTTGCCATTTTTCTGTATATTAATTTTTTAATTATATACTGTACTGCTAGTCAAGAATAGGAAAAAGTGTGAGATTCTCTAGGTACGCGTAGAAGAAAGAGTGAGACAGAATTCGGAGGGAAAAGGATGCACTTTACGTGCGGCCAGATCGAACTCTGTAAACATTCACATTCAATACACATTCATATTCACTCTGCAAAGGTCTCAATGCTACTGGGTAAAGACAAAGTCATTTACTGCTCACCTCATGGGCGGTCCGATATCGCAGTTTTGAGACTTGTTCCTATTCTTGACGAACAGTACACACATTTATGTATATGTGTGCAATAATGTATTATGTATGTAATACTGTACATGTATTTATTTGTATTTCATATTTTTGTCCTATATATAATGGATTTTTTTTCTATTATTATTATGATAATTAAAGCACTATTATTACACTAAAGCATTATTATTATTATTATTAGTATTATAGGATCTATAATTTATATTTTTTTATGATGTTAACATTATAAACTCCATTTTTTAAATTATTTGCGGACGATCTTAAGATATATCGTACTATTAACACTTTTTCCGATTCCAGAGTAATTAAAAAACCTGTTCTTGCAAATAAATATTTGCCCAGTACCTTTATATAGCTTAATTAATTTGTTCCTTGACAATATTCTCTGTCAATGTTCATGATGTGTTTTATTAATATGATAAAGTATTTCCAAGGTGAATTTTAATAATCAACTGTGAATTAGCGAAATTAATAGAGGTAGTCTTTGATATTCATATCTCACAAATGCATTAGAATCAATAATACTAGAATTAATAGTAATAAATAGAACTAAGAAGTGGGGAAGGGGCACACTAATACAAATATTTATCGTTTAAAATAATGATATTTAAGGTGATATCAACATCATGTCTACACAATAACTCAACTACATCATGTCGGATCGATCGGGTTTTGACTGATTCTGATCGGGGACGTCTCCCGGACGACACCTATTGATTTTGAGGTGGATAGAACACACTCTACCATGTTTATGGGTCATGAGAAAGCACAATGGTGGACTATTTGAGAATTTTTTTTGTTAGCACGATCACTCAATTCGTGTCTGATCGATCGGGTTTCAACTGATTCTGATTAGGGACGTCTACCAGACGAAATCTATTGATTTTGAGGTAGATAGGACACACCCCACCCTGTTCAGTGGTCATGAGAAAGCACGAGGGTGAACTATTTACCATGAAACAGATATTCTGCATTTATGTGTTGGTTTATTTTTTCTCGGTCACTCAATTTCGAGATAGAGATGTTCTCCGTGCGGAAAAATCCGTTTTAAGGTTTTAAATTTTTTCTTTGTGATCAAATCCTTAAATTGATCAATAAGGTACGCGATATTGATCAATTTTAAATTAATTTAAGGATTTCAGAGGTTATTCTACACTGAAGAAAACATAAATAAGTTAGTTTCAAAATTGTTGTAGAACGTTAATCATATCGAAAAAAAAATTTAAGAAGAAATCGCCTGTTTCTAATGATTATTATGAAGATTATGAACTGTTATACACTTTTCTGAGTATAAACTTTATATACCTCTATTATGTGTCCAAATTTCATTGAAATCGGTTCAGCCGTTTTTGAGAAAAAAATTATTTTTTGATTTTTCGTTTTTCTCGATTTAGGTACTCGAAAACCAAAATAGATAGAGATCTGAAACTTTCAGGATCAACGTATCTCATTAGTACCAATATACACTCAAATTATCCAGACTTCCCTCTGGGGCAGATTCATTATGCTTATCGTCCTATGGCATTCTAACTAGCATTCTGACTGAGTTAATTTTCTGTATTTAGAATAAGGTGGGGAGTTATTTTCATTATAAAAAATACAAAATAGGAGTATAATTTAAAGAAAAAAAGTTGGGAGTGATGACTTTTGATTAATCCTTTTGCCTTTTCAAATAGAGAAAGTATTGACTGTTAAATATATTCTGGATCACCCAGTATGGTGAAAACAAAGTACATATATTAATATAAATTCTGTACATTAGTGGTAACTCAGATCCCTTTAGCAACGTAGTAAACAACCTATATATACTAGAATTATATTAAATATGTTAGCAATATTTAATGTAGATAATATGTTTACTTAAAATTAATGTTTCATATATCTGTATCTTTTCCAGTATCAGCGGGGGATTATATAATATCCATTCATAATATTAAAAAATAGATATGAATGCGTTAAAACATATTAATGGTGTATAATTTCTTTCCACATGCTGACTCCATATGTCACGGTACATTATAAATCTTTATGCTAACTTTAATAACGACTATATAAAAACCACACTTCAGCTCTTTCACTTCTATCGTTTATTTTTTAGTATTTCTGTCGTCTCGAGGAGCTAATACATTTAATGCAATCTAATTATCGAGCTCAAAAGAGAAACACGACACAAGATGAACGTATTTGTATCCCGTCAATTATAAGAATTTATAGATGATTTTGTGCCGTTTCCAATGAAAGTATTGCTTTCGCTTGTCAGTGTACGCGCCCAGACGTAGAATTTTTCGTTTCTTTTTTTCGGGAAAAAAAAAGTTTCAAAGCAGATTCGACGCAGATTGTAGATTAAAGATAAATACAATTTTCCAACAGGTCATCCAACAAAGGTTGGAATCAAATTGTTAAAATTAAATAGGAAGAAAATGTTCGGACAGGTCGATTGATTTAGGTGTATATATATATATATATATATATATATATATATATATATATATATATATATATATATATATATATATATATATATATATATTATTATTATTATTTTATTATTATTATTATTCCAACAGGAAAAAATCCCAATTACAGGAATAAACTAAATATACAATAACTAAGTAAAATAACAAAAAAGAGAAAGAATGTCAAATAGTACAGTTAATGAACCTAAGCAATAAGGTAAAAGGTGGTTACAGCGCCAATTTACGTATATATGCAATATACCACATAGAACATCTTAACCTATATTAGCTACATAATTGCAAACACACTTTAAACTATCGTTAAATATATCACAATTCGCTGCAATTTTGTTTTACAGTGAGCACATAAGAAATACAGGAGCATTCGCTAATATATTCGTTCTAGGAGTAGTACAATATAAAAGCGCCTGATGTCTGATATTACCACGTGGGACCCTAAAATTAATCTTACTAAGCAATTCAGAACAGTCAACCTTATCATTTAGAAGGTTAAACAAATATTTAATTAGTGAAATATTGCGTCGAACAGATAATGATTGAATGTTAAATCTGTCCAATAGTTGTAAGTGGCAATAGCCTCGAGGCGGATATACGTCATCCAGTAAAAAAGACAAAAATTTAAGAAACCTCTTTTGAATTGCCTCCAGCCTTTGGCAATGGACACTGTATAAAGGAAACTATATAATAGAACCATACTCTAAGCGAGATCTCACTAGAGCAAAAAATAACGCTTTAAGGGCACGTACCTCGGAAAACTCCCTACAATTACGGTAAATGAAGCCATAAGTTCTAAATGCAGCAGAAACAATATCATTGATATGTTCCACAAAAGTAAATTTGGCGTCAAATATTATGCCTAGGTCCTTAAACAACTCAACTCGACCAATAATGTGGTCGTTAATCGCATAATCATGAGAAATAAAGTTGATTTTCCTGGTAAAAGTCATTACCTTGCATTTTGATAAATTTAGTGATAAACGATGTAGCTCACACCATGACGCCATATTATTTATACATTGTTGGAGATGAAAGCAATCCGAAGGTGAAGATATTTCAGTAAAAAGTTTATAATCATCTGCAAATAATAACTGTTGGCACGATATAACTTCAGGAAGATTAGATTATTGATAAAGAACAGGAACAGAAGAGACCCCAAATTCGACCCTTGAGGTACACCCGATGAAGGAGAGAAATAATTAGAAGTAAAGTTTTGGTATCTGACCGTGAAACTTCTATTGGACAAATAGGACCTAAACAAGTCCAACAATGAATCTGAGAAACCAAAACTTCTGAGTTTAAGGAGCAAGATATTGTGATCAATCTGGTCGAAAGCCTTTTGAAAATCTGTATAAATGGTGTCGACTATATATATATATATATATATATATATATATATATATATATATATATATATATATATATATATATATATATATATATATATATATATATATATATATATATATATGTTACGGCTAAAGCCCGTAATTGGATAAAGCTAGTTTTAACCAGATATCTCGCGTATTATCTAAACCGACTGGATAAAACGCGAAGGATTCAATGATTTCTTGCTTTATCCGGGTAATTCTAGATTTCGCCAAGGAGGAACGGATAAACCACGTAGAGGATACTAATTGAAAGTACAAACGCGACCAATCTCGCACGTATGTAGTAGAATATAAAAATAAAATTATTCTAAGGAAAACTTATATATTTTTCTGAACAAACATAAAAGCAGAATTATTTTAACATAAGAGTAAGAAATATTACGAAAATACCATGGGTTTGATGACCATTCCCTTCTTAGTGGATTTCTGTTTTTTCTGACATGCAATACAAAGTTTTAAATAAACCATGATAACTTCCTGAGTTATATTTTTATATTCCTTGTTTGGCTATTTTTACTGACTACAAAAACTCACAATATTGGACAGAATTCATGCAACAAGAATTTGTGTCTTTACGCGACACTGAATCGCAGAGCATTTCGTTAAATCGCTCTTTAAAACAAGAACGTACCACTTCTAAATCAGTCGTCACCTTGTCAACTCCGGAACGCGAATGAACGATTATAGTGTCTTGTCCAAGCGTCGTTGGATAATTCTAGTATTAACCGGTTTATGCCCGAAATGCAACGTACGCTATCTGAATTACCGACTTTATCCATATTATTACCAATATTCGGGCTTGATATTGACAATATTTTCAAACGGCAACACCTTTATCTGATGATGCATTTAAGAGAGCTTATGTTTTTACGTATGGTACATAAAATTTTTTGGTAAGTTACATAACAACTTTCAAGAAATGTATTAATTTATATTTGATAGTACAGCTTGTCAGTAATAGGAAAAAGTGTGAGATCCTCTAGATATGCGTAGAAGAAAAAGTGAGACAGCATTCGGAGGGAAAGGGATATAATCATAGATTTGGTTTGGGTCGTTTAAGTTTCTTCATTTAAATTTCTTCTCTCCACACTGCGACCTAATTATATCTATTGTGCTTACCCCAATTTACGAGTTTTCCTCGATTGCTAGGCTTCCATAGAAGCTTAAGATTATTCTGTGAGCCACCGTTCTTACCTCTGCAGGAGAAATGTCTACATGTTCTAGATAATGTAGTTTTTTGCAGCAAAGGGCTCTGCAGGTGCAGAGTATATATATGTTCCGCAGTTTCGGTTGCTTCGTTGCAGAAGCGGCATAGGTCTGATCCAACTTTGCACATCTTCTTAAGGTGGTACCTTAGAGGGCAGTGTCCTATAAGAAGGTCTGTTATCTGCCTTATCTCCAGTTTGAGTTTCAGAAGTTCTTTGGTCTTTTTAGGCGAATAAGTTATAAAACTTTTCGCTTATTTTTGTCCTGGAGCTAGACTCCAGTGGGAAAGTTTTTGTTTATCTTCCCACTTTTGGACTTCCTCCCTTATATGACATTTGGCTATACCACAATATGGTTCTGATCCAAGAAATATAGAGGTTGCACCTTCTTTTGATAGGCGATCGGCAATCTCATTTCCTTCAATTCTTTCATGTCCTGGAACCCATTTCAAGGTTACCCTGTTTTGATTTCCAAAGTGTTCCAACAGTTGCACACAGTCCCATACAAGTTTGGATTTGACCACGCAGCTGCTCAGGACTTTCAGCTCCACCTGACTGTCTGTGTGGATGTAGATTCTAGCTCCTCGTATGTCTCTGTTCAGACACTCTCGAGTGCATAATTCTATGGCATGTATTTCTGCCTGGGGAATAATAGGAGTCCGACCTAGGGCTTTTGACAACCTACAACCTGGGCCATAAATGCCTGCTCCTGTCCCATTTTCTGTTTTCAACCCATCAGTATACCAGGTGAGCGGACTTTGTAGTTGTTTGGTTTTTGTTTCAAGTTATTCGTATGTTCTCATATGGCAGTCATTAATGACCGGTTCGAATAAGTATTCAAATTCGAATCTAGATTGCATTATGTCTACCGGTCTAGTCGTTACTGCTGAGCCGTACTCTTTGAGGATGCTTAAATCTCCGATCAAATCTCGTTTTTTCAGTACTGTAGTCTGAAGCAGTCTCATCGCCCCTAAAATCGCCTCTTTCCTTACTTAAAGATGTAAGGGGAGGAGATCAAGCAGTACTTTGAGAGCTGCAGTTGGACAGGTTCTCATTGCTCCTGTTGTTCCAAGACATGGTGAACGTTGCACGATTGACAACTTGTTCTGTGCTCTCTTTTCTTTTGTTTTTGGCCACCACACCAAGGAAGCGTACGTAACCATGAATCTAATCACCGTTAAATATGACCATAGAATCATTTTAGGGTTCAGTCCCCAGGTTTTTCCAAAAAGTCTTCGGCAGGTCCAGTGTGCCACTGTCGCTCGTTCGAGGGAAAATGATGCACTTTACGCGCCGCCAGATCGAATTCTGTGTACATTCGTACGTACTTGATATTCACTCTGCAAAGGTCTCAATGCGACTGAGTAAACACCAGGCGCGCAGCTCGTGGGTGGTCCGGTATCGCAGTTTTGAGACTTATTCCTATTCTTGACAATCTGTATGTATTTCCATTATTTCATTCTAACATAGGCTGTACTTTTTTGAGAGTTAAACTTCTGCTGTTTAGATTTTTTTTTAATTTATCTACTCTTTCTAAGACGTTGTGTTGTTTTTACATCACTTGATTGCTCATGTTTATTATCTTCATAACTTTAGATCGGTTATATCTATATCTATTATATCTATATTTCGCATTATTTTTATATAGGGTGTTTCGTTTGAAACTAAACGATGTGATTTATGCACAAAACTTTGTGAAATTGACTCATCTAGCATAATGTCGTTTAGTAAAATTGTCTATAACACTGCCACATAAAACTGGCTCTATTTCCCGATTAACACATTGAATATTTGCTTTGAGGTCATTGATAGTTGCTGGCTGGGTGGTGTACGTACCCTTTTTCTTTGACATAACCCCCAAAGAAGGAAATCCAGTTGTGTTAAATCTCATAATCTTGTAGGCCAATTGCTGTCAGCATTTGGTCTGTAACTTTTAATTTTTGTGTCAACTCAATTCTGTATACTAACAGATGTAGATCTTTCTTTAAAATTCGATGCGTGGTGACTTTTGACATGTTCAGTTGTTGTGCACAACGTCGAATTGATGTATTTGGGTATTCCCATACACATTTTCTCACTGCAGCAATGCTTTATCTGACTCCACGACGAGGACGTATTGGTGTTTAATGGTACGTGGTCTAATAATAGAACCCGTCTGTTCAAAGTCTTGATTAAGTTACAAACTGTTAATTCTGTAGGCGCTTCATTTTGTCCTATTGTGCGAATTTTTCTTAATGCAACTGTAAATGATCGCTTACGTTCATGAAACAATTGTACACAAACTATTTGTTGTTGAACTATTATTCGCGGCATATTGACGTCGTATAGTTTGTAGCTGAGAGTCGTTAAATATTGACGCCCTCTCTCGTTTACATATAGTTCCAACTGAGACAACCGATATATTAATTGTATTGTAGTTTTAAGAATAGAATTACATTTTTCTAGTTTAAGTTTCTTTTATGTTCCTCAAACATTCTGTATTTGAACTGAACATGCCTTATATCAGTTATCATATAGTAGATTGATGTCCAACCATCTGAACCCTTGTCATTATTGACACTAATAACATATTTAGAACACCAACACTATTTGGAAACCATTAATCTGAAAATCGATAGAGTTCATTTGATAAAGCCATAATAGATCGCGTATCAGAACTTATTATTTTATATGACAGCTGTTGTGATAAACTTTTCTCTTTACAATATACAGTATAAAGACGAGTTTACAAATGCGACGCTTCCAAAATCTTTATTTTTATAATTTACTTGTTTTATTATATTTTTACGATTCAGAAATTTTCTACATAAAGTTATGGCGTGTACATTTGAAGTGTAATAACAGTAAATTATTTTTATGACTTTGTTTTGTAGAACTTAGAAAGAGTGTGAAGTGTATCGGGGAACTTCAGCCTCATATACATAATAAATATGAGATCTATTTCCAAACATAAATAAGAAAAGCGAAAATGTTATTGTTCTCTTATTTGTTTCTAATTGTGAGAAACTATTAGTTGTGAGTTATTAATGGCTATAAAACCTGATAGTGAGTGAACCGTCGGTACGAGAACCAAAGAAAAATAAATAGTTTTAAAACTTTAAAACGGACTTTTCCGCACATAGAACATCTCTATCTCGACATTGAATGCACCAAATAGTCCACCATTGTACTTTCTCATGACCCATGTAGGGGACGGACGGGCAAGAAGGATATGTTAATTTTAAAAATAAATAAAAAATATATGTCTTAATCATAATTCCTCTTAACTTTGTATTTATAATCTTTGCCCATTTGCACATTAATAATTGAGATCAAAATTCTAAAAAAATAAATTCTTCATTGATTCATACATGTTTTAATAAAAATGGACTATTATCCGTCTTACCCGCCCATAGCGGGCAAAATGAATACATAGGTCGGGCAAAATGAATATTGGATACTATCAAAGCAATCGTCACAAAAATATGATCCTCGACCTGGATGTGTAGAACAAGCTTCATGAGTCCACTCTCGACAAACTTCGCATTGTATCCAGTCTTCGATGGGCGGGTGAACGTATGCTTCTTTGCACACAGTGCAAAAATATGACTTCTGTTGCATAATGCTTGTTTTTAAGTTTTGTTTTGTATTTGTCATTTTCTTTTTGCGGTTCGACGAGCCTGGAACTTCAAATGGAAATTTCTTTTTAGCTACTATAACAACCTGCTTTTGTTTTGGTGCCTTCTTTATTAAACTAGAAGCAGCGTCCAACGAAATTTTCTTTTTAGTTGCTGAAGCATCTTGTTTTTGTTTTTGTGCCATTTTTACTGGTGTATTAGTCAATATTTCAGATTTTTGTTGTTTTCGTCTTTGTATATAATTTTTCTTTACTTCGACAGGTATGGGCCGGATTCCTTGCAAAATATTCATGTCTGATGCATTATCTGATTGTGTAATTTCTAAATTGTCATTCTCGTCAGCAATTTTCTCATTCTCATTTATATTGGAATTTTTCTCATTTTCATTCATTCTAAATTTTTGGTCATTTTCTTTTGCAGGGGTATTTTTCTCATTTTCATTCGCAGTATTTTGTTTATCAATTTCATTCATGGTAGTACTTTGTTCATTTTCATTTATGTTGGTATCGTTTGTATTTTGCTCATTTTCATTCACAGTAGTATTTTGAGCATCGTTTATATTGTGGCTAGTGACATTTGTTTCTGATGTAATATTTGCAGCATTAATTTGATAAACCTCGGAAGGCGCAAAATGTTCATCACCAATAATGTGTCTATTGAATGGATGTATGCCACTTGAACGGAACCCACTGATTGCATTAGATGGCAGCTCCTTTTAAATACGCTCCTGTAAAAAGTCTCGCAATGTCGTTTTGATTGATGATTCTGTCCGGGTGTTCCTTTTGGAAAGTGTTAACTTCGATTTCAAAGTATTTTTTTATTGGTCCGTAGACTGCAACATCTAATGGTTGTAATTTATGAGATGTGTGAGGTGGAATAGATAAAAATATTACATTGTTTTTTGTTGCAAAATCAAGTGCTTCGTAACTTTTATGCGATTCATGGTTGTCTAATATCAACAATGCCTTACAGTTTTCAGTAGGACGCACTTTCCCTACGAATATTTTCAGCCAGTCTAAAAACTTTTGGGAGTTTACCTATCCACTATCAGTAGTGGCTGCTTCTGCACCAGGAGGAGCACCATCTAAAAGCCGTGGATTAAGCCTCTTTCTTTTAAAAATGAAAAACGGCGGGATGAATACTCCTGTGACACTGCAGCAACAAATTACTGTAGTTAAAACTCCTTTTTCATTGCTTGAAATAATCCCAACCTGTTTTTTTCCCATAGGTAGACAAGAATTTAGGTGGTTTAGTCGATGAAGTCCTCACTCCGGTCTCATCCATGTTGAAGATCATATCAACTGCAACGTTATATTTTTCTATGACTTCTTCTAACAAAGAATAAAATCTATATACAGCTTCTCGATTAAATCCTTTCACTCGAGCTACAGAAGTTGGTTCCAGTGATCTCAAAGTCAATGACGGGTGACGAAACTTGAAATTTTTGAACCACCCTTTTCCAGCTATATTTCTAGAAAAAACTTTGGATTTTCCTTTCTTTCTAGCAAACTCTCCAGCTACCTGCAGAAATTCTGTTCGTGTGAGGCCATAAAATAAAGAATCCATTTTTTGAACATATTTCAAAAGCTCTTCCTCTTCTTCCGCCGTAAAAACAGATTCAACGCGGCCTAATTTATTTTTTGAGGAACAGCTTTTAATATGTCTATATCACGTTGCGTAAGGTATACCATATATTTTACTCGCTTTTAATGTGGACGTCTTTTTAGCTTCCTCCATAGCTTTTGCTAAGCTTTCTTCAGACCAGTTGGCTCGGTTGGTCTTTCTCTTATACTCATACACCATCTGCTATAGAGATTATTATTTGTTAATACAAACTTTTACATACACTTTGATCATTATTATTTAACAGACTATGGCATAATTTATGGCATAAGAAGGGCAAAACGGATACTATCCATCTTACCCGGTTTCGTTTTGCTCGTCTCGTACTTTAGTAACATAACCTAATATCCCACAGAAATGGTGAAACAAAAACTGAAGATGAATATGTTTGTTGGACGTCTATTTATATCAAACTTTACTAGGAATATCAAAATATGGATTGCTCTGAATATAATAAAATAAACACAAAGTACTTACGGTGGTTTTATCGTAATTTTTTTGAAAAAATCTAATTTCCTTACACTAAACGCGTGGCTAGTAACCTATGCTACCGGACGAGATCTGACAGTAAGTGCATGTGTGTAAGGAGTCGAGCGACAGTGGCTCTATTTCTTTCTATCGATGAAATATGGAACTAGAACAAATATTATTTTTGCCCGCCCTCTCCGTCTTGCCCGTCCGTCCCCTACATGGTAGAGTGTGTTCTATCCACCCCAAAATCAATAGGTGTCGTCTGGGACACGTCCCCAATTAGAATCGGTCAAAACACGATCGATCCGACACGATTTAGTTGAGTTATCGTGCTAACAAGAATAAATGCTAACGCCAACGACACACACACAGCAAAAAAAAATTAAAAACCATTTTTTTTGTTTTAAGCCGAAAAACGAAAAATAAACCCAAAAAAAATTTAGTGTTTTCACTTTTTCTTTACACGATTACATTACTTTTCCGCGTATAGTGGAGTGCGGAAAAGTAAAAAAACAGGAAACCAGGATACTGTTACAAAGTGCACAGAAATTGAACATTTAATATAATATAATTTGAAATTGCTTATTTTTTTTTCTGTAAAATATACATCAACTTCTAATAATTATTCTTTCCTATAATACGGGCCCGCGGCTTTGGAATTTCAGTTTCAGTGTTTCTGTAATGTACATTCAAGACATTCATTTACAAGTCGTAGGGGAGACTGCTCAATCATTTTATAGAAAATTCGCTCGATACGTTGCGAAAATGTCTTAACAGCTGATATACCAAAAATGTATTAAAACGTTACTTGGAATTACTTGCGTTCCCGACTCACAAGCTAGACGGTGTAGGTTCGTGTCCATGTACTTCTTTTTTTTTATTGCAGTAATTAAATTTAACTGGTCATTTATTTATTTATTTAACTACAAGATTTTTATCGATTTTTATTATTCTTCGTATTGAAGTTTTACTTTTCACTGTATCTTTTATGTATGTATATATACGAAGTGATAACTCTTTGTGTTAATAACTTTCTATATACTGCAAAATATCGCGTAGAAAACATATTGTATAATGTTCATAATTCTGTATTGAATAATTATTTCAAAAACTCAATTAATACAAAAGAATTATTGACACGACAAATCTTTTTTTTTTCTAATTTTGTATCGAGTTTTTGCTTCAAGTTTAAGAAGATTCCATTCCATAGTTGGAAAACTGCTAAAATAAAGAAAAGCCTCAATCTTACAATCAATTTTTTGTACAAGAATTAACATTATTCTATATTCTAACCAAACGAAGAATGCTAGTTTTCTTGCTATAATTAAATAGTACACTGCCATAACAACAGAATAATAAAATGTGACTGTTGTTAGATATTTAGAATTTCTACGGGTTGAGTTAGTTCTAGCGTTAACAATTGTTTTCCCAAACAGTGAGAATGACAATATTCCTCGCTAAAGAATTTCATAGATATTCGATACGAAGATAGAAGGTATTTAGACATGTCTGCATATGTCAGATTAATAGAAGACCTTTTGAACAACATTAATATTATTGCCATATAATTATTTTCAGTTACATCAGGCTGTGCCGGAACTGAATATCTCGATTTCAGCCTTACTAGGAATCATCCGTGCAATTTTATCGCGTGGTAGATGGCGTTTGCCAAATTTCTACATATATTGCACATATCGGCTTGGTACAAGACTCGTCCAATATTCTCAGAGCCCCAGACATAGTTCGGCATACTTGTACTGATGATTCATAATAAGGATGAAATCGTGATATACAGTTCCGGGATAGCCTGGTGTAACTGAGAATAATTATATGGAAATAGTTCTTTTGATTATCCCCTCACGTGATATCTCGTGAAGACAATGAAGTAATTTGCTTTAGAAATGAGAAGTAACCATGGCGTCCCATTGGTAACATTTTGTCATGTAGTAGACAGATGGTGTTTGCCAAATTCCAACATTAAAATTTCAATTAGTCTTTCTTTAACTTCTTGTATTTTTCTCAAAAAAAAAACATCTTATAAATTTAGAAGAAAATATCCCATGTTAAAGACATGGATACTTATGTGATCGGAAAAGTTTATAAAATAAAAGAAACAGTTACAAAACATTTTGTTTTGTAATATTTTTTTATCATATCATAATCATATTTTCTGTTATATTATCTATTATTCTAATCTCTTTATTTGTAATAATATGTAACAGAAATACATTTTTTATAATATGTATCTAATAATTATTTTTACAAAATCTAATCTAATAGAAAATTGTGGAAATCTGATAATGTCCTTTGGTTTTCTATATTTATAAGTAGTATACCCACTACTTGTGTGTACTAGTGTGTAATACAATGAATTTGAATCAATATGTCAAGAGCTCATTAATAATCTAATTACATACGTAGCGTTCCTAAGTGGCGGTCTATATGTTTGGAATCTCGGAAAATACCAAGATATATGATAGAGGAAATCTATATATGCATACCTTATTAATAATAATAATAATATGCCTTTATTCCCATAGTAATTAACAGCAATATTATATAAACTATGAGTAAGGCAAAATGTCGGTGTTGTCATTGCTCTTCAACTTACCCCTAATTACATATTTCATTATCAACTAAAAAATTATATTTTAATACATTGCTTATAGTTAATATTTGTCTCAGTTAGAACTATAGGATTTGAATTTTTCAAATTCAAATCCTATATTACTCGGCATTTGTGTTATGTCAAAGATAGGGCATCAATATTTAACGACGGTCATCAACAAATCATACAACGTCAATATGCCGCGATTAACAGTTCAACAAGGAATAGTTTGTGTACAACTGTTTTATGAAAGTGAGCGATCATTTACTGTTGCATTAAAAAAAATTCGGACAAAATTAGGATAAAATATGTTGTTTCTTGTAACTTTGAATAAATGGGTTCTGAGATTTTTACAACAAAATTTTGTTCAACGATGAAGCACAGCATTTTCATTTTGACGAATACGTCAGCAAACAAAATGTTCGAATTTGGAGTGCTGAAAATCCACATGCTGTTCACGAAAAAGAAATTCATCCGCAGAGATGCACGGTTTGGTGCGCATTTTGGGGTGGTGAAGTGATTGAACCATACTTATTTGAAAATGAAGCTGGCTCACAGTAAATGGGGAATGTTATCGTGATATTTTAAACAATTCCTTTTTCTACCAAATTGATGATTGAATTTGAAAAACATGTGGTTTCAGCAAGAAGGTGCAACGCGTCATACAGCACGTGCAACCATAACTCTGTTGCATACAGAATTTCCTGATGATGTTGTCTCGCGGAATGCTAACACCAATTGGCCTACAAGACCCTGTGATTTAACACCACTGGACTTGTGTCTTTGGGGATATGTTAAGGAAAAAGTGTACGCCACCCAGCCATCAACAGTCAATGGCTTTAAAGCAAACATTTAACGTTTTATTTGGGAAACAGAGCTAGTTTTATATGCCCGTGTTATGGACAACTTTGCTAAACTAATAACATCATGCCAGGTGAGGATAAGAAACCGCATTTATTCACAAGATAGATTTCACAAATCACAGTCTATAGTTCCAAATGAAACACCCTGTATAAGATGCAATTAAGGACTGACAATGCCACCTCGGGGCAATTTTTTCCAGTGTGGGTGCGTACACTAGGAAATTCGAAAATATTTTTTCATAAAAAAGAAATAAAATACGATAATTTATGTAAACAAGGGGTGCACAACTACATCATTAGGAAGTCTTCCATTATTTGTTCAGTTAAATTTCTATGTAACTTCGTAAATACTCGTATATATTTACAAATAAACGTGTTCAATAACTAGCACTTTAATATTAATGAAATGAAAATATTTAATCGAGGTCACGGGGAAGAAGTTTTAAATTAATTTCGAGGAATGCTATAAATTAAAACACTGTATTCTAAATTCTGAATATTATCAAGCAAAAATGCCTGAAGGAATATCTAAATCTTAATATTATTAAACACAATCCTCGAAATGTAAATTCTTTTTAATGGTCTTCGTTGATTGCGGATTGAATTTCATGATGCGTCGCTTGATTTGATTCAAATATTTGTTATGTTAATAATAAGGGCCGCTTCCTTTATGTTTCCCATCTTTTTATTCCAGGTTGTAGAAGTTTTAGAATCTCTAAGCAAAAAGTAGCAAATTCTCGTATACGTTTAAGAGACTTACACAAAATAGTTTTTTTATGTTGAACTAACTGTAGTTTGATGGAATAAAACTTTCGAATGTTTTTTTTGTTTTTTTGTTTTTGTAAAACATATTTCTGAATTAAATATATTATACAGTGAGCACGTAAATGTTGGAACAAATTCGATAAAATTATTATTAGGCATGTAAGAAAAAAATGATCAAGCAGGTTATTATATTTTATTGACGCGCATTTTTTGGTATAAGCATTTTTTTTGTCATCACCGCTTGAATTATGAGATCAACAGTTTAATTATATGACCCTACCCGTATCTGAAGATGCCTTTAAAGAAAATATTTTTTCGTATGATGCGTCGTAGCGTATCTGCAATATCGAGTAATTAATTACCAAAGTCAAAACTGACTTTTTTGCTATGAACGACGATAACTCAGCGAGTAGTCATCGTACAAGGCTTTTAAATCCCTCCAATTGAAGAGGAGAAAATTATCTAAAAATATTTGATAAAATCACTGGAGAAATTTATTGAACTCCGTGGACCCCATGAAAAGCAAGCAGAAACGTGGAAACTGTTATCTCCGATGGTTTTTTATAATTACTCAATTGCTCTGCGACTATTTTTTCCGAGTTATAGCCCTTTGAAAATTACCTAGAAATTTAAGATTTTTTTACATCTCTTCATTTTTGTGCCTAGTGTATCATATTAATTGTCTAGCATTCACCTCTTCACGAGGTGCAAAGCGAAACTGAAATTCTTGTAAAATGTTCTTGAGGGTTTCAGCGTTAATTAATCTCACTTCGTGCAAAATTCTATACTTGTCTGCCTCAATAATGTCTGTTAAAATATACCATGGATTATATGGTTTTTGGTTAAAATATATCATCGAACTCCACAAAAATAGTCCACTAGAGTGAGCTCCGGAGACCTAACTGTCTACTCAGTAACTCCTCTTTTACCAATTCGCTTATTGGGAAATACGGTGTTTGGGTAATGATTAATGGCCCGCGAATAACTCGTACATTCCAGGATCGGAGCTGCATGTTTATATGTATGAACGTAGATATTGAATTAAATTATGAAATTTAATATCAATTATTATTAACAATAGAAGCATGAAATTCATATTTGTATCGATAATAATCAAAAATATTTTCCACACGCTACACCGGAAAGAGTCAGTAAACTAGCAACCTAACTACATCAGAAACAGTAGCTGAATTTGTGGATAGTAGTCTAAGAAAATATGGGGCGACGATTTGGAGGACACTAAAAGATGTGTGTCTCTATACAACCGATGCAGCTTCCTACATGAAAGCACCTTTAATGCACTTAAACAATACATACAATTATGACAGTTTATTTATGTGACATGTTTAATATACGAACTTCATTGTCTTATAGAGAATATTAAAAACTGCTAACACACAATCGCCACAATCGACAAATCAATACTCAATGTGAAGAACACATTTTAAAAAGCCCCGTCTCAAAGAACCAAGTCAAGGCGAATTGACGAACACACATTACTACCACAGCCTGTTGTGGCGCGTTGAGACCCATGGTTAGAGGTGGCAAGCTACTACTATGTTAACTTCGATTGTGTAAAAAGACAAATCAACAAACTAAATGCAAACGAAGCATTCTCTATCTCACACGCTCAGCAGGCATTCAATTTACCTTCACAGAAAGATATTGGAAATATTTAATATACATCCGCAGTCATTTAATGCGTCAGTTACACTGGACCTTTCTTAGTTAAAGGAAACTCGGTTGGACACATGAAAACTAATATATACCCCAGTGTCGAAATGATGTGGAGTGATTCATATATAATATCAGACCACCATAACTATTCAACGGTTTGTCTATTTCTTGTGTAATCACCTATTATGTGCATACAAATTTTATGTGTCGCTCTATAGAAACAGTAGCTCAATGCGAACTACTCCCTCTCCTATTTAATTCCGAATCGCATAATAATTGGTTGTACCGCCTGGTGCGCTGTTATAGCAAAGCTAGCCAATCATTTTAGGCGGTTTTAAACACACTTGAATTCGATTGGTCAGCAATTGACGGCACGGATCAATGTCGATCGATAGAATGACGCATGCGTCGTTTAGCCCAGATTTTGGCGCGTCAGTGGCATTACATTGTGGTCATGTGCGATTGATTCGGGATTCGGGAAATTGTTTATTTATTATATTCTGCAATAAAAGTGAGTGTTTAGTGTTTTTCTAATATGAAAGCAGCGGATGCAAGTTGTAGTAGTTCTACGAAGAAGAATTCTAATCGAAAACAGCGACAGTTAACAAATGAAGAACTTCAAATGATTAAAAACATCTACGAAGGAATTCGGGCGCGAAACTCAGATATTAGTACAACCGAGGCAGTTGATATATGCTCTTCGTTAACAAAAGTCTGTGTAAGTAGTGTGTACCATGCAATGAAGTATGATGAAGAAGAAACAAGTGCAAAAAAGAAGAAACAGAAACCCGCGGTAGGAAGAAGATTGAAGTTGACGAAGAAAACGAAATTGTGTTATGGCGAAGAAGTTATTTGGAAAAGCTAAGAGATTTTCGGAATTCTTGTAGGAAGATTTATTATTTGGATGAAACTTGGGTAAACGAAGGTCATACCGTAACGAAAGTGTGGCAAGATGCAATATTCTGAATAACCGACAGGCATCTGTAGAAGGATTATCTCCGGGACTGAAGGAAGGCACCATCTGGAAAAGGACGAAGATTAATAATCACGCATATCGGAAGCGACTCAGGTTTTTTGGAAAATGGTTTAAATGTATTTGAATCGCGACGAACAGGGGATTATCATGAAGATATGACTAGTGAAGTTTTTGAAAAATGGTTTTTATCTGTATTGTCTTCCATAGAACCCGGCGTAGTTGTCGTGATGGACAATGCACCATATCATAGTCGGCGAATTGAAAAGTTACCAACATCAGCATGGAGAAAAGGACAGATCCTAGAGTGGATAAAATAAAAATATCTGGATTGTGGCGATACCATGTGAAAAGTGCAACTATTAAAAATTGCGCAGCGAGAAAAAAGCCGGTACATTAAATATGTAATACTTCGTCTACCACCATATCATTGCGAATTGAACCTCGTAGAGCTGATTTGGGCGCAAATAAAAACGGACGTAGCACGAAATAATAGGACTTTTAAACTGTAATTAATTAATTACCAAAGTCAAAACTGACTTTTTTGCTATGAACGACGATAACTCAGCGAGTAGTCATCGTACAAGGCTTTTAAATCCCTCCAATTGAAGAGGAGAAAATTATCTAAAAATATTTGATAAAATCACTGGAGAAATTTATTGAACTCCGTGGACCCCATGAAAAGCAAGCAGAAACGTGGAAACTGTTATCTCCGATGATTTTTTATAATTACTCAATTGCTCTGCGACTATTTTTTCCGAGTTATAGCCCTTTGAAAATTACCTAGAAATTTAAGATTTTTTTACATCTCTTCATTTTTGTGCCTAGTGTATCATATTAATTGTCTAGCATTCACCTCTTCACGAGGTGCAAAGCGAAACTGAACTACTGAACTACTCCCTCTCCTATTTAATTCCGAATCGCATAATAATTGGTTGTACCGCCTGGTGCGCTGTTATAGCAAAGCTAGCCAATCATTTTAGGCGGTTTTAAACACACTTGAATTCGATTGGTCAGCAATTGACGGCACGGATCAATGTCGATCGATAGAATGACGCATGCGTCGTTTAGCCCAGATTTTGGCGCGTCAGTGGCATTACATTGTGGTCATGTGCGATTGATTCGGGAGTAATACAAGTGAGACACGGGGTTGACACAACAAAACGTTTATTTCAAACTTACAAGATTCACTGTTAGTAATGAAGGACAGACATGAGTATTTATAAAGTTTCTTATCTAAGGGCTGTGTCAGCTTCTGTTGAGATAAATGATTCAAATAATTATATTACGTTAAGCGTAATATTGCCAAGAGATATGTTATCGAAAATAAAAGGAATGGTATAAGCATGGGTATCATATTACACCTCCTTCCCTAGGTGGAAGGCTATCAGGTTCTGAAGGACCTGTAGGCTTCTTAAGAAGTAATATTTTTACCTTTTGATGGCAAAATTTGAGGTATATATAAATAAGCAAGCCCATGAACAGTATAGATAATAAAATATAAAACATAGTATTCTGAGAATTGTTTTTTTCAAAGTCTTTAATCCGCACAGGGTGTAGGCTGCCAAGTTGGGTGGAAAGGTCTGCTAGGTCCTGTAGTTTGATGTCCTGAAGGTGGAGTTCTGCGGTCGGGGTTGAGTTCAATTTGAAGGTAGGTAACGCCAGGGACGTTTCGTCGGGAAGCTCGTGATTGGCGTTGAAGATGTCGTCGTTGATAATTACGGGGCAGCTCTCTAAAGTAACAATTGAGGGCTGCTCGATAAAGTGGTCCATGGGGGTGTTACAATTTTCTTCGATTCTGGTCCTTTGTATTGGGACGACTATGAGTTGTGTCTCTGCAATTTGTTCAACTATGGTAGCTCCGAGTCGTACGCTGGTTAGATTACATTGTGGATTTTCTCCTTGTAGAATAGGAAGATAGCACTCGTCGTGGTTGTATGGGCTATCCTTTCTACACAGGCATACATTTTCTAGCCGTGGACAGGAGTCCTCTTTCCAAAAGGTGAGTTTGGTTCGTAAACTTGCAATGAGATAGGGTTTGGTTGGTATAAGAACTTTGGATTGGTAAGGCGTGGGAATCAAATGGTAAGTATAGTAAGGTGCTTGGGTGGCTATTGGCACTGACAATTTTATGTAGATTTTAAGATCTTTAACCGTTGCTGAGATATGAAAAAGATTAAGGTAACTATGCATATTACTAAGATGTATCAGTTGATCTCGTTTATATAGACTCGAGAGTTTAGTTAAAATAATTTGTATATTTGGGACTGGCAAAAAATAGGTGTGAATGATATTATGCTGAGCCATGGCGACTGCATTCTCTAAAGTGTCTAATAATTCTAAAAATATATTAAATTCGTTTTTTATAGTGACACCAGTTTCAAAGTATGACCAGTCTTGTTGAACTTCTTTGAACGTTTTGAAGAGTAGTTCTATATTCGCGTTTATCTGGGTTAGGCTTTGATTAACTTTGTCGCTAAGAGCTTTAAATAGAGAAGTTCTTAAATTAATTTCGTGCGTTAGAGTTTCCTGATTGGACATTAATGTATCCATTTTAGAATGGAGTTCTTGCACATCATTGTCATCGGCAGTACCAAATAATATTTTTTGAACGGAACCTATAGCGTTTATAAGTCCACGTTTAAGTCTGACTTCAGGATTCCTAAAATTATTTAATTTATATTCGGTCAAGTTTACGAGGTATTTTAACTGCTGATTAATAGTACTATTAGAATATTTATGTTTATTTTGGAAAAAGCTTAAGTCGGATTTTAATTTGTATAAATTGTTTGTTACGTCCTTTAAATCGATAATGTGAATAAAGTCATGTTGCGATTGTATTATTTTAGTTTCACATGTTAGGCGATTTATGTGAATGGAGTTTCGTATAGTCTCTATTCGGATCGCGGAGGCGTAGTGAATAAGAATGAGAAGGACCAGGTTGGTACTTAATTGTAATTGGAGGGATTTTATCCTCAAAGTCAACACCTTCATCTGTCTCGCTGCTTAGTTCAATAGGTTGAATTTCCTCTGGGGGTTTTTCCTGTAAAGAAGGTTCAGTATTAACCTTTTGTTCGCTTTTCTTTTTCTTAAGCCTGGGTTTTCGTTTGATATAGGCTTTATGATATTTGCCTTCAGCATGTGCCTTACGTTGAAACAGTTTTAGAGTGGGACCTAAGTCTTCTACTACTTTAGTTTGAATGAATTTTTCATTTAGTTTCCCGCGTGCTGGATTTGCAATATATACGTCTTCCTTGGGTTCAAAAGTTTCCGGTAGTTCGCGTGTTTCATTGGCTTTTTCTATGACTCGCATTTTAGATTTGTCTAACTTGGTTTTTATTTGATTGTAAAGGTTTTTTAGAACATTCTTATGGGTGTTAATGTACTCTGAGAGTATCCGTTCTTCATTAATATCGAAAGGGTCAGGGCGTTCGTCTCCACGAATTATATCGATAGGACACATTTTGGTGCTTGAATGAATTGTATGATTGTAACTTATAACTGCGATTTGTACTAGATAGTCTAAGGGTGCATTTGGATTTTCATGTTTAAGACATCGGACGCTGTCTAATAAAGTAGAGTGGAATCGTTCGATGTTGCCGTTGCTACTATGTCCTTGTATTGAAGTAAAGGTTAGTTTAATTTTGTGCAGATTGCAGAAATCTTTCATCATCGCGTTGTTAAACTCTAGGCCAGTATCCACCAGGATTCCATAGGGTAGTCCATGATGTTCGATAAATTTCAGTAGCGCACGTTGTATTGACATGCCTGTCTTAGTTTCGACGGGGTAGGCTTGAGCTATTTTCGAAAAGGTGTCAATGATCGTTATAAATTTTTGTCCTTGGATATCTAGAGTATCAATGTTTATGGTTTCAAAGGGTTTCGTAGGCGTTTCAGTATATTGAAAGATTGGTTTCACCGGGTGCCGGTCAGTTTTACACGTTTTGCATGTTTCGCATTTGGCGATAAAGTCCCGTACGTGATCAAACATGTTAGGCCAGAAATATTTCTTAATTAAAGCTTGGTGGGTAGCCGTTACTCCTTTGTGTGTAACTTTGCCTTCGTGGTTATAACGTATCTTCAGTTGTTGTTCTTGTTCTGATGTTACGTCTTCTACTTTCTTCTTGCAAATTAAAAACTTGAGCCAATGAGTTAAGTGGTTTTGAAGGATTCTGATGATCTTATTTTCTAACTCTGGTTGCTCGAAGTATAGAGCATGTATGGTGGTGTTACTTTGAACGAATGGAGATAAAAATTTAAAAATTTCTTCGTCGGATGAGCGTGATTTTAGGTGGAAGTGATGTTCTTTAACTTTGGGGAAAGGCTGTATTGCATAATGCGAATTAACTTTATTACTATCCTTTTCCAGGAGGATCCATCGGTTGTTATACCTATTTAAGGGTGTTTCGGAGTATTTGACTTCTAGAATGGGGTTTTCGTGACTAGAGTGAATAGTCTGGTTAGTTCTTGAGGGCGGCGCGCGATTCGGGTCGTCTATTGAATTTAAGTCGTCTAAAACTTCTTGGAACTTTTCTGGGTCTGGTTCTGGTAGATTATCGAGTAAAGTACTTACATCGGGGGCGTTATTTATCATTGACATATTGTCTTCTTCTATTGCGTTAAGTTCATCAATTTTGATACGCGAGAGCGGGTCAGCTTGGTTTGTTTTTCCTTTTTTGTACTTTATTTCGTATTGGTATTCTTCCAATTTTAGACGCCATCTTACTAGTCGCGAGTTAGGGTCCTTTAGGTTGAACAGCCACTGCAAAGGCTGATGGTCGGTTTCAATTATAAATTTAACGCCAAACAAGTAAGGTCGGAAGTATTTAACGGAATTTACGATGGCTAGTAACTCCTTCTCAATTGTGCTATAATTACATTCAGCAGGGTTCAATGTCCTGGAATAATAACTGATGGGGTGTCCATCTTGTGAGAGTACGCTTCCTATTGCATACGCGGATGCGTCGCAAGTGAGAGTAAATGTTTTATTAAAGTCGGGGTAAGCTAGGATAGGCTCATTGCAGAGTAAATCCTTGCAAGTTTCAAAGCAATTGCGGTAGTCTTGGGTTAACTCGATTTTTTGGTCTTTTTTGAGGCAATTGGTAAGGGGTTTAGTTACACGAGCGAAGTTGGGGACAAATTTGCGGTAAAATCCGAGCAATCCTAAGAAACTCTTGATTTGCTTCGCCGTTTTTGGGATTGGAAATTCTTTAATGGCTTTTATCTTCTTCGGGTTTGGCTTGATACCATCTTGGGTTATAATGTGGCCAAGAAATTCCACGTGTTTACAGAGGAATTCCGATTTGTCCAATTGAATCTTCAGGTTGGCTTTTTCGAGGGTTTTAAATACCAGTTCCAGGTTTTGTAGGTGTTCTTGTAACGACGTGCTGAAGATTATGATGTCGTCCATGTATACGAAGCATATTTTATTCTGCAGATCTTTTAATATATTATCCATCACCCTCTGGAACGTTGCAGGCGCATTCTTGAGGCCAAATGGCATCCGTACGTATTCGAAGTGGCCATTCTCTATGTTGAAAGCAGTTTTTTCTATGCTGTCAGGGTGCATCTCAATCTGGTGGAACCCTGAAGCGAGGTCGAGAGTCGTGAAATATTGGCATCTGCCCAGTTTGTCCAGTATATCCGCTATGTTAGGTAGCGGGTATCTATCAGTCTTGGTTTTGTCATTTAATTTCCTGTAGTCGACCACAAGCCTCCATTTTTGTTTGCCGCTCGCATCGAGTTTTTTCGGCACGATCCAAATGGGGGAGCTATAAGCGCTGGAGCTAGGTCGAATGATTCCATCTTGTAACATTTTATCAATTTGCAATTGTACTTCTTTTTGGTGGACATAAGGATACCTATATGATTTTGCGTGAACGGGGGTGTCATCGGTAGTTTTTATCTGGTGTTTGACTTCGTTTGTGAAAGTTAATTTGTCACTAGGGAAGTGAAATACGTGTGAGTAATTTTTACAGAGTTCAAGAAGGTTAAAACGTTCCTCTTCATTGAGATGGTCAGTGCGTAGAAGATTTTGTATGTGTTGATTGGTGAAATTGAGAGAATTATGAGTTGGCTTATCGTTTTTTGAAATTTGGGGTTCAAAACCAGTATACTCGGAATAGAGTTGGACATCAATTGGTGTATCGAATTGAGCCGTGATAGGGTAAGTGTTGGTGTTAAATATTTCGACTTGAGCTAGGCCATTCTTGGCTTTGCTTATACCAGAAGGAATAAGATAATTGTCGGTTTTTTGAAATGGGATGACAATTTCGCCGTTGTCAATAGAGACAGGGATTTCTCGAACAATACATTCGACGGGGTTTAAAGAATAAGTACGTGAAATTTCTTCGGGTTGTCGAATAGAAATTGGAATCTGGAAGTAGTCATTATAGATAAGATGATTTTGGAAATCTATTTGGATACCTAACGTTTGTAGGTCTTCGAAACCGAAAATTCCATCATAGAAATCATGGAAATCATACAGAAGTACGTTTAAATCGAAGTCTATATTAAATTCTTTAAATAAAGGGATGTTTGCTTGGAATTGACAAGTCGATTTGCCGGTTGAAGTTTTGATAAGTGTTTCATGAGAGAAAATATGGTTGGGGTAATATTTTTGAATTATTTCGGGACGAATTATGGTCTTTGATGATCCGGTATCGATCAATAATTTTAAAGGGGGTTCTCGAATATTAATATATGGAAGCGAACACGGTGTATTAGCAGAGTTTAGTTCTACTATGTCCGGTTGTTTATATTCGGGGCTACAGGAAAATTTTGTTCTTGACTTTCTTCATAATCATTCGGTATATTCTCTTCGTTTCCATTTCCGTCGTTTAAGTATACCCATTCTTCTCCTTGTGGATTTTCTGGGAGGTCCATTTGACTTGTTGAGGGTTCGTCGTAAGGTGTCAGTGGGGTATTGTCCATCCAGCAGGGATTCTGCGATGTAGGATCCGTTTCTTGATTAAAAAGTTCTTCTACCATGTACTTCGGCTGGTTGTATCTTGGTTGCCAGTTGTGATTTGGGGCGTTCTGAATTCTTGATGTACTAGGCTGTTGTCTAGTTGCATTCGTTCCACTGATTCCAGACATTGGGGTAGGTCTAGCGAATTTTTGGTTCGGGTTTGGTCTCCACACATTTACGTTGGATCTATTATTTTGGTTTTGTTGTATTTGGGTGCCAAAGGGGCGTTGTTGTTGTATATTATGATTTTTAAAATTACCAGGGTTATTAAAATTGTTTGCATAATTATTGGGTTGAGATTGAAATATTGGTAATCGCACCGGTTGATTCGTTTGTTGGCGTGGTTTAGGCATTGGTAATATCGGATATCGAGGTGTTGTATTCTGTCGTCCGAACGCAAAGCGTTTGAACTCATCGTATTTAACCTGCTCGTCGATAAAAGTAATGGCGTGTTCTAATTCAGTAATGGCGGTATTATACCTAAGCATGTTTTCATAGTTAAGGGGCATATTCATTTTGTAAATATTAAAAACTTGGTTCTTATAAAACGCTATAGACCCAGCCTTTTCATTTATTGGTATGTTTGATAACTGAATTTTTGAAATTATTTTAGATTTAAGTTCAATTAAACGATTGCCAAAATTAATCAAAGGTTCGTTTGGTTTTAATCTACAATTTTGTAACTCTAGCTGTAATGTTTCTAAACTTTTATGATCTGAAAAGTTAGTGGAGAAAAGATTTCTTATTTCAGGCCATGTTTGAATATCAGGTCTACTGTTCAAAAGTTGAAGAGCTTTGCCCTTAATTTTAGTTTTTATGCAGCTTACTACAATTCTAATATGTAGGGGAACATTTGAATTGCACACTTCCATTAGATTTTCAACAGCATCAAAGAAATTACTTATTTCCGTTTCTTCGCCAGAAAAAATCGGAACAAATTCAGAAATGTTCTTAAGTTTATGCAAATCTAATTCAGACATCGTGTTAAATGAAAGAGTGTTATTCAAAAGATCAGAAATATCCGAAATCTCGTCTTTACTTAAAGTGTGAGAATAATCTTCGTCTTCTGAAGAGTATAAACTTGTCATAAAATTCAACTGGTGATTTCTTAGCAATGTAAATAAAAATAGAATAACAAATAAAAATTCAACTGGTAATTTATTAGCAATGTAAATAAAAATAAAAAGAAAAATAAAAATTCAACTGGTAGTTTCTTAGCAAAAATAAAAATAAAAATAAAAAATCAATTGTTAATTTCTTAGCAATGTAAATAAAAAAATAAAAATAAAATAAAATAAAAGTAAGGAAAAATTAAAAATTAAAATTCTTTAAACAGTAAAATAAACGGTAATTATTTAATCTCTACTGAAGTTATCTTTAAAATTATTAAAATGTTTTAATAAATATAATTTCTTGTTTTTTGAATTCTTAACCTAATCTTTTTAATTTGTACGATACAAAAATAAAAAGCTTCCCTTAGAATATCGCACGATGCGGGACTCCAAGAGGTTGTCACTAAAATTACACACTTTCCAAAAGTAGCTTGAAAATTGTCAGTGCAAAAATAGGGACGGGTGAACAGGAATAATGCAAGTTTACTTACGTTTGGTGCCGTTGTGCTCTGGGATTACGTTTTGAAGATTCTGGATAGTTGAACCGTTGAGACGGACGATCAGCGACTTCTGATTCTTCGGGAAATTGAAGAGTGCTCGATACACAGCAGAAACGTTGAACGACTATCCACTACCGACTGCGCCAGTAATACAAGTGAGACACGGGGTTGACACAACAAAACGTTTATTTCAAACTTACAAGATTCACTGTTAGTAATGAAGGACAGAAATGAGTATTTATAAAGTTTCTTATCTAAGGGCTGTGTCAGCTTCTGTTGAGATAAATGATTCAAATAATTATATTACGTTAAGCGTAATATTGCCAAGAGATATGTTATCGAAAATAAAAGGAATGGTATAAGCATGGGTATCATATTACACGGGATTCGGGAAATTGTTTATTTATTATATTCTGCAATAAAAGTGAGTGTTTAGTGTTTTTCTAATGTGAAAGCAGCGGATGCAAGTTGTAGTAGTTCTACGAAGAAGAATTCTAATCGAAAACAGCGACAGTTAACAAATGAAGAACTTCAAATGATTAAAAACATCTACGAAGGAATTCGGGCGCGAAACTCAGATATTAGTACAACCGAGGCAGTTGATATATGCTCTTCGTTAACAAAAGTCTGTGTAAGTAGTGTGTACCATGCAATGAAGTATGATGAAGAAGAAACAAGTGCAAAAAAGAAGAAACAGAAACCCGCGGTAGGAAGAAGATTGAAGTTGACGAAGAAAACGAAATTGTGTGACGTAGCACGAAATAATAGGACTTTTAAACTGGGAGGCGTCAAATTGCTGTTGAACGATGCTATCAGCCGCGTTACCGCGGAAACATGGTCCAAGTGCATTGTGCACGTAAAGAAAGAGGAATAACGCATGCGGGATCTTGACACAAGAGCCGAAGCGTTGATAGATCCAGTTATAATAAATCTAGGCGATAGAAGTTCCAGTGATTGTGATTTTGATAGTGACAGTGACTAACTGTGGAATAGTAATATTGCAAGTGGAAGTGTTGTTGTCTGAAGTGAGTGATTCTTGTAATAATGACATTAAGAAAATATTTTCAGTGCAACGCAACATAGTGATAGTGGGATAGTGACAGTGATTGGTAATATAAAATAAAATATGTGCGATAAGTGTGGCATATATGTATAGTGATAGATATAGTGACTGTGACGGTGTTGTTGATACAATAAAATAAAGACTGTGTTAGTGATGTAACATATATAATGATTGTGATAAATGTAGTAACTGTGATGGTGTTGTTGATACAATAAAATGAAGATTGTGTTAGTGGTGTGGCATAAATATAATGATAGTTTTAAATAGTGAAAGCGGTAAGTCAATATATGGATTCAGAGGGGCCACTTGTATGTAGCTTACTACTCCTATGTCCCTTTATATGGCACATGTTGCCAAAATGTCTGTTTTATCAGGATATGCTGACAGGAAATGTTCTGACTGGGTAAGCATGAAATAAGTACATTACATAACTTACGATACTTACATTGTTTACTAACTAAAAAACCCTTTTCAGCTGTCTTGGTAATTTTGTTATTTTTTATATATTGCCCCCTCCAAATTGACACGCCTATGGAATTTCATTCCCGCACACTTCTTGCTCCTGAGCCATCCATATGTCATCGATGAGTCGCTCAGTATTATTTCGACACTGGGGTATAGAAACGGTTTTAAAGCACAATATCCAATTTCATACCGTGCGCTGTGCTGTGGACCTCCTCGTAGGTAAAGAGGTAGTCCAACATACACGTGTCCTTGAAAAACTTTATATATATATACATGTATATATATATATATAATATATATATATATATATATATATATATATATATATATATATTTAAATGCTCGCGTTACCTCTATAGACGTTGAAAGGCCTTTTTTGTATAAACGGATAAAATATTTTAAGATAATTAAATTGTTTTGAATACTACGATTAAAAGGTAATATATTGTTTATCATATCTTTATATGTGTACGTCAGGGAAGTCTCCTGGATCCACCTCTGACTTTTAGGTAATGTATAATTTACTTGTGGACGTTAGTAATCTAATCACGCACAATTCGTAAACAATGTGGTGGCGCTTCATAATGTTGGCAAAATATTGACTATTCGGTATTTGCGGATTTTCATTATTTTGATGTAGTACCACAAGTGAAGGAACTATCTGCTGGTATTGCTTCAAATACCAAATTCTCCACTCCAAATATTTATCAGTAGTTAATGCACCATCAATAATAAATTGTAATAATAATCCTACAATTGTGATACTAACAATTCCTACTCGCATTGACTATCTCTGAAAACTACGTTCGTTCATTATCATTCAATGAGGTTTTTCAGAGCACCAATACTTGTAATTAAGCATATTCAATAAGACATTCGAACAAAAAGTGGCCTGGCCAGAGCGAGCAACCTGTTTGACACTTGGAAATTATTATTATTATATCGCTCTATCATTAACTCTTTTAATATTTTATTCTGCAGTTGATATCATCTTCCCGAACTCGTAAATATACTAATTTCATTTTACATGGGTGCCACTTGTTCTTTTTCAAGCATTTAAAAATGTGACTGATACATTGTAGGTTCCAATGCGAATTTGCGAATTGGTTGATGAGGATTTCCCTGCACAGCCAGTAACATATCTAATTGTATTGTTGAATCCTACCCGTGGCGGATTATCTTTTCTGAAACCTTGTTGATCGTGCAGAAACACGAGAAAGGGGTCGAGGATCGTTATTAGGTATAACTCAATTCCTGGCAAAGCTTTAGCCCGAGGAGTAGTTGTTTCCTATAGCGATTATGTAATAACATTGCTATTCGGAAACTACTTGATAACCGCTTTGCGGTTTGGTGGTTCCTTTCTTGATTTCCGACTTATAAGTTACTGCCATGAATCGTATCGATTTAGATGAATACCCCACTGATTTAATTCGGCATTTGTCCTGGACCGACGTACCGTGTACGGCACTGATGAGAACTACTAAGTTCGAAGCAGCTGTCTGTCGCTCGGTTCCCATCCGGTATAGATGTTGAATACTACCCGTGGCGGGTTTTCTTTTCTGATATCCAATTGTACTTTCCGGAATAACAGAAATAGTCTATCTTTTGTATAATTTTTGGTAATAATATAATAGTAATAAGATATGGATCCCATAGTAATATTCTTTACTTAGTAAAATCGTATTTATCCAGACGTACATGCTCTGTTTCTTATAATGACTTTAAATTCGTGATATTACCGTCTTTTCGTGTACCTCAAGGCACAAATTTGGAATCATTATTCTTTATATTATTTATTAACGATTTGTCTCTCTAATGTTTAAGATTGCAAATATTCATCGACCTTATTCTATAGTGGTGTTTGGGGAATAAACGATTTTGTCCTATAATGATTTTTTTGTCTATTGGGCAATAAACGTATTGTTATTATTATTAGAAACTTTTGTACATCTCCATTGACGATGTTTACTATCAGCTGGTCCATAAAATAATCCATCGAGTTTTAATTCTCGCACGAAACTGACAATCAAATTATTTTTACCATCTCTTGTATCTACATCTACTTAACTACTCGTATAACGTTAATACGACCTTATATTAGTTTCATTTTTCTACCTTATATCTGTTAACCTGTAACAAAGTTAACATATGGAAGGTAAATTTTAATTCAATGTGGTTTACGATTAACTTTCTTTTAGAAAATACCAACTATATATCAGCCATCATAAATATAAGTCAAAGAGAATTTTCCAGTATTGTATACTATCGATTTTATATGTTTTTGGAACGTATGGCTTTGACAAGATATAACAAATAAGAATTGCAAGTAGTGCATATAACATGATCACCAATATGTTGTACACATGTTGTAACATCTAGAGCAAATTACTATATTTTGTAAAGGGTCTATCAATAAGAATGCTCGATTTTTAAACGTAAGTAATACAAGTTGTGTGTGAGATATCCACTCAATTCTTTTTTTATTTCAAAGAATATTTTATAGCATTAAGTTAAGTATGGAATATAACGTCGTTCAAATATCCGCCGAGGCTTTGCCTGGTGGCACGTATTCGGGAGGACCAATTTTCGATGACTTTATCGCATAAATCTGGCTGAATGGTGTTCGTTATGTTGATTTTGAGGGCATCAGTTATTTGCGGTTTATTAGCATAGACCTGCGATTTAAGATCTCAAAGGAAGAAGACTAAAGGCGTTAAATCGCACGATCTCGGTGGCCAGTTCATATCGCCACTGCGCGAGATAACCATGCCCTCGAATCGCTCGTGTGGAATGTCCATCGCGGCATACGCTGTGTGGCATGTAGCGCCGTCCTGTTGAAACCAAATGTCGTCGGTATCCATATACTCCAGTTTAGACCACAAGAAGTTGCTTATCATCGATCTGTAGCGCTCGCTGTTGACGGTTATGACAATGCTAGTTTAGTTTTGGAAAATGTACGGACCGATTTTCGCCAGACCAAAATCGGCACCAAACAGTGACTCTCTCGGGATGCATTTGGTGCTGGCGCATCTCGTGTGGATTGGTATGGTCTCTAATCCGACAATTTCGCTTGTTCACATATCCATTCATCCAAAAATGGGCCTCGTCGCTAAAGATAACTTTTTTGTCGAAATTTGGATCAACTCCCAACTTGCTCCAGAGCCCAATAAGCGAACACGCGGCGTTGTCTATGGTCGTTTACCTTTAAGTTCCTGGGTCGTTGGATTTCATACCGGTGCAGACCCATGTCCCGACGCAAAATTCGCCAAGTTGAAGTCGCAGAAAGGCTAAGTTCTTGTGAACGACGAGAAATTGACAGCCTCGGATTTTCCCGTACACTCTCACCTACAGCAGTGATGTTTTCAGAAGACCTTGCGTTTCGGTGATGTACGGATGTTAGCTGATTATTTATCAAGCCGGTTAACTGGAATTTGGCCACCAAATGTCGAATAGTCGACTCGGCGAGACGGTTGTGATGAGGATAAAAATCACGTAATGCGCGGAGCGTTAGAACAGAGTACTGGTTTTGAAGATCAATTTTGATGATTTGCACACATTGTTGAACACTATAAACTTCCATGGTGATTTGCAATACACTACTGAACAATTCACAATAAATTTGACAGATGTTGCTTTAACAACATGGCCGCTATAACCTAATAAATTTCGAACACCCCTATTGAAAAACTCTGTATAATTGCACACAGAAGAAAGCATGTGAATAACAGTACGAGTATAAATAGAATGTGAGGCTACTTTCTATTAACAACAATTAACTAAAGCTGAAGGCTGAAGGCGGTTCGATTTATCGGAAACCTCGAGAATTTGCATCCTATTTGCTCATCAATACGATGCTAGTGGTAGGAACAGAAATTGTCAGTCTTTAGCCAGAGATTAATCAAACTTACCACGTATTCGTTTTTTGGCGGTACAGTACTACTCGATTCAACGGACGTTTTGGACCCCTGCAAGATTTCTTCTAAATATTCTATGTATTCTATCGCACTCCTCAGAATTTCCACTTTGGGCAGCCTTTGACCGGGATTGTTGCATGTCCTCTTTTTTAACATTTCGAACGCTTCGTTGACCTAAAAGAAAACGAACTTAATTCCACGTATTTCCGTAAATACGCAGTTTGGCTAAGAATCGTAAGAAAACATTTTATTATATCAAGTTCAACTTTATTAATAGGCGCCACCGGTATTATTAATAGAATTACCCAACAATAAGCTGTTTGGTTTTTTATACAACTGCATAAATAACGAGGGCCTAAAATTGTAAATAGTCCACCGACCAACATTGTCAGCTTGTTTTTGTGCTGCGTTTAAAATATCTCTATTTTGATATTATAAAGATTAACATGTTGCTTGATATAAATTAATTTGGAGAGTAAATGTTGCAAAAGATATATTTCGGTGATATAATCTCAAATATCAAATAAGCTTTTGATATTCGATACGTTATATATATATATATATATATATATATATATATATATATATATATATATATATATATATATATATATATATATATATATATATATCCAAAGCTGGCTCCGTTTGTCGGACAACCACAGACGTACACAGTTATAAGCAAGGGTACGAAAGTATAAAAAATAAAACTAAAAAAAAATTTAAACAAAATAACGGACAAAGAATAATAAAACAAAAAACAGTTATAATTAATAATATACAAATTGACCATTCAAAGAGGTGCACCTCTTCAAAGCTTTTATTTGTTGAACGATTTTAACGTTTATTTAAATGAAAGAGCTTAAATAATTCCAATATGGTGCCAAATTTTAAAATAAGACTTAAAATAAAATTTTCAAGGCTTACTTCGAATTTGTTTCAAAGCTAAAAGGTCAAAAATAGCGTTTATCAATTTTTATTGCTAATCTGACTACGCTACTGAATTTAGGGCACTTACAAATGGGTGTGATCGAAATTGAACAAAAAAAATTTTTGTTTCCAATAGAAATAATGCACAATTAAAATTTATACTATTACTATATGTTGAATAGTTGTTATATAAAGAACAACTTTGTAAATATTTTCTTACAATGATCCTGTAGGTCGTTATTAACTGAATTGTATTTTTTTAAATGGTTATTCATATCCACAATCTTTGTTTTTTATAAACATAGTTTAATTATATCCTTTATAGGTGATATTTTAATAGATAGAAGCTTGCATATAATTTACACTAAATTAATAAATTATTTAGAGTTAATGACAAACATTAAAATACGATGCAATAAATGTATTGAATTAAGGAGGAATTTAATTGAGAAAACCTAAATTTTAAGTAATTTTTAATTATTTATTAATTTTAATTAATTAATAATTTTTACATGGTACTATCATGTCAATTCATTTTATTTTGTTTATATTCTCGTATGTTATTTTATTATAAAAGTGGTAATATTTGGAATTGTAAAATTTGTCAATTTTTAATTGTAATATAGGAATTTGTTATTTGATCTAATAAAATATGTATAGTTTGTTAATATATAAATGCCAATTTATTATTTTCTTCTAAGTATCGTCTTTCTCTAAGATTTTTTCTTAAGGCGCTTTTTTTCTAAGGAAAATTCTAGTTTAAAGAGCTATATTGTACTTCGTAAGATGTCTTTTTATTGCTTCACATGGCGAATTTAGTTCCAAACTTGCAATTCCTAAACTGTTTCTCGAATTGCCCGTGAAATAATTTCGAATTCGTTCGAAATACAGTTCCATACTAAAAAAATAAAAATTATTGCAAAGCTTGCTAATAAAAATGATTTTCCTAATATAGAGCTGTATTTAATTAAATCATGGTTAAAGAAAACAAATATTATCAATATTATGAATAACTACGGATTAGAACTATTTCACAATTCAACTGGCAAAGCAACGGTCTTAGGGAGCATTTTAAAACATACTATTTACAAATTTGTTACTTGTTCGAAATATTTGAATAATATAATATAAATTTTAATTATGTCATAATTAACTAATTTAACTATTAATCGTAATATTAGTTTAATTAACTACAAACTAATATTTCTTTATAAAATTAATTGATTATACCCACTTCAAAGTATCCTAAATTTAGTGATGTAATTAGAGATAAAAAAATTGTTAACACTTTTTTTGGATTTTAAAAGAAAATTCAAAGTAGACCTTGACATCGTAAATTTCATTTTTAAATTTTCCACAATAGAGCTGTTAAAGCTCTATCATTTAGAGAAAGAATCGTTTAAATCGGCCAACAAATAAAATACTTAGGAAACAGCCCCGCTTTTAAATGGGTCACTCTGAATATACATACTGGGGTACTGTATATACATACTGGGCTAACAGTCACTGCATAATAGAACCGTACTTAGGTACTGTTAAATTATTACATAAAACTAAATTTAACCAAACTCTGAAGATTGTATTAGTGAATGATGATAGAGAGATGTTAGTTGACGGTGCATGAACTTGAAAAAAAATAGATGTTTACTGAACCTGAGTAAACTTAATTTAATATAATAAATAGATGCAGCTTATAAGTCAATTTTAAAGATCTCTTGGCATCAGATGATCACAACTTGTTTGGCGAATAGTAGAAATAAAGGGAATCCGCACATTTCTTATGGGAAGTGGCCCTTGGTAAATTTCATTTAAATTTCAGTATGCTGTAGTTCTGAGCACTCTGATAAAAAACTTTACAACGAGGCTTGAAAATCATTATTTTTTCATTTAGAGCAATTTAAATGACCGTGTATGAGTATGTTGTGAAATAAATTTTTTCGTATTAAATCAGAATTTTTCTGGAAATCAGAAGTCTGGAATTCGGTATTTACGAGTACATAAGAGAAGTGTTCACTCTTTTGTGTCATTTACATGTTTGAGTGTTCCTCCCGGTATTGTAATAAAAAATGACTGGCAAAACTAATTTAACTGGAATTACTACCAGGACTTATCTTATATTTTTTTAAGGGAGACGTAGCCGGTGCTTGCGCGAGCCGGACAAGTAACTTCCCTAATATGTATCCCACCTACCTCGGAGCCACTCATGCTTCTCTTCGAGGTAGGGGTCAATCATTCTCTAGATGTTGTAGTTTTCTTCCATTGCCCTACGTCCCCCGTCCGTCGAAACGATTAGGGGTTCGGATCTAGCTCCCTCTCTTCTTCCTCCTTCTTCCTCATTATATTAGCTATCATTCTCTCCGCAAGCATCCAGACATTCACACTTTTCACCATCCCACTCGCCCATTCCCTCACGCTTTCATGATGCCGACCCACTCCTAACATATATTCTTCCCTCTCATCCGACCACCTCAGGCATCTGAGCAACGTATGCTCGGGGTTGTCCCTTTCTCCACAGTATACACACTCATCCCCATCCACCTTCTCTATCCCACGCAGGTACTCCCCGAAGCATCCGTGGCCCGATACCACCTACGTGAGATAGTATCGTATCTCCCCGTGTTTCCTCTCAACCCATGGCCGAACGGTTGTTGGGATAATAGATTTAGTCCATGCCGCGCATGTCTCTGCACCCCACCGCCCCTGCCATCTCATCAACAGCCTCTCCCTAGCATCCCGCCTCTCAGACCCCGGTACACCTCCTCTCTCTCCCTCGCGAGAAGATTGATCGGAAGCATACCGGCAATAACCAGCACCCCGGCCTCAGACACCTTTGGTTACCTAGCGAAGATGTGATCCCTCTGGGATGCTCCATTCGCTTAAGTCCTCTTGCCTCTCACATATAGGCAAGTGAATTCACGTGAATCAAGCACCCCATACATGAGAGGCAAGGGGACTCCCATGAATGAAGCATCCCAAGGGAACCAGATATTCGCTACGTCTATGTCGTTGGTTCTAGGTAATGCTAAAAGCTATAACTAAAAGGTAAATGATACGATTACTAATAAGACAAGTCCTGGTAGTAGTTCCAGTTAAACGAGTTATTGCTAGTTATTTCGTTAGTCATTACTACACCAGAAGGAATACTGAAACATATAAATTACACAAAAAAGTGAAAACTTCTCATATGTACCCGTAAATACAGTATTCCAGACTCGAATGTTCCGATTTAATACGAAAAAGTCGATTTAATAATATACTGGTACACGGTCTTTTAAATTGCTCTAGATGAAAAAATTATGATTTTCAAGCTTCGCGGCCATTAAGACTTTTGATCAGCATCCTCAAAACTAGAAGATACTGAAATTTGAACGAAATTTACCACGGGCTGATTCCCATACGAAATGTGCGGTATGCTTTAGTATTTTGAAATTGCAAAATCGTTCTTCTTAATTTTTTGTATCCAACCTATACAAATGATAATTTAATTATTACCGTGGCGTGTGTAAACAAATATGTTCTTTCACATTCTGCAATAGAAAAGAGAGTTGTTATTAAAAAAAATATATTGCACTCGTTATATCTTCTACACGAATCAGCCAGTATATACAATAGGCACAAAAATTAAGGCATTTAAAGAAATCCTAAATTTTTAGATGCTGTTAAAATGGCTGTAACTTGAAGAAAAATAGTTGCAAAGCAATCTTAAAAAAAAGATAAGTTGAATCTCCAAGTTCCTAGTTTTCAGATTTTGAGAAGAGATTTTCAAAATTTGTTACAACCAGCAGTTTTTGAGTAATCATGTGAAAACCATCGAAAAAATTTTTCCAAAATTTTGCTTGACTTTTCAAAGGTCCACGGGCCTCAATAATTTTTTTTCAATTATTTCAGCATAAAGCTTTTTTGGATAGTTATTCTCATTAGTTTGAGCAGTCTAAAAGCCTATATGAGGACTTTTCGTTGAGTTATCGTCGTTCAAAGCAAAAAAGTCAGTTTTGACTTTGGTAATTAATTACTCGGGAAATAATGATAATACAGAAAATTCGAGTAGGGCTTTAACAACTTAAAAGTATTCCTTACATATCGTAGTTATTGATTTTTGATAAAAAAAAAAATCGGTGCGAGAATCGTGATTGAAAAATAGGTAAAAGAAATTGCGTATTTAGGGATACTCGCTTAACTTGGCATAATATTGCAAATAATGGATAGACTAAGGATGTTGATTGATTCTTTTCAACTACAAAGTATTCCAAAGAAACCCTGAAAATTTCAAAGCACTGCGATTTTTTCCATTGTGTTCGGAATGATTGAATTTGTCGTGTTTGCTAAAAATCAATTTAAGGATGAATTTTTCATTTTTTATTAATTTTTTGAGGTTGAAAATGTTTTTTTTATGAATAATTCATATTTTTTATCAAAAAATGTTAATTATTGTAAAAAAAATTAAGAAGAAATTAAAAAAACAGTCAAAACTGACTTTTTTGTTTCACGGCAATAACTTTGCGAAAAATGATCGTTCAAGGCTTTTAGACCACTCAATCTAAAGAGGATAAAATTATCTAAAAAAGCATAATGATCAAATCACTGAAAAATAGGTCCGTGTCCCTTTTCAAAGCAAAAATTTGAAGAAAAAATTTTCGATGGTTTTGGTATGATTACTCGAAAACTGATGATGATAAAAGAATTTTAACTCAAGACCTCAAAACTAGACACTTGGTGATTTAGTTTTCTTTTTTTAAAATTACTCTGCGACTATTTTTCTCCAAATTACAGCCGTTTGAAAATCACCTAAAAATTTAGTATTTTTTTACATCCCTTAATTTTTATACCTAGTGTATTAATTATATTTTAATACGCAACTAAAAATAAATTTTGACGGATTCAGTTTTTGAATTTTTAATTAACTTATTCTATACTTTACGAAAGCACTGTGTATTGTACAAAAGTATGTTAAGTTTATAAATAAAAAAATAGAAAATAGCAGAAGAATATTTTTATGAAATAATAGATGCGCAGTATAACATTCGTTATAGCATTATAAAATTTTCAATGGAAATTCTACAAGACTAGTATTGGTCGCACAAATTTTAACATCTGGAAAACCCGCTGTGATCTGCAAATAAATTACAGATTTATCGCCCAAATGAGAACACAGTAAACACAGAGTTAATCAGAGCACGCACACCTATAGAAAATTACGAGATGTCGACGTTGCACTGGGTCTTACAAAAAAAAATTAGGTACCTTTCTCAGTCTTCTTCGCTCCCTCAAGGTGGCGGCTTTTCTTCTATCGATTGCGACGGTTTTTTTCTTGCAGGCTTTACAGGCCCAGGCCAAGCATTTTCTTGGACCGTCCGTGGAACATCCAGTGTGCGGCGGCTCTAAAATGTGTGTAATTTCTTTCTCGTCCTCGCTGTCTATCGAACTTTCCGCACTCACGTAGCCGGTGTCAATCCTTAAACTATAAATCAGTTTCTTAGGTATCAATTAAAACGTAAGACATTTTCAATTTTATACGTCTTTACAACATAGAAAATTAAAACTATAAAACCAACTTTTTTCCTATATAGTTAATATCTCTCATCTTCACTAAATTTTTGGTAGGCAAACATAAATAATAAAGGACAAGTTCAGGATGATCCACCATAAGTTTACCCCCTATGTAACTTTGTAATTCATCAACGGGTATAAAATTCTCAAAAACCCAAATTATAGTTTTCCTCATCAATGTTAAGAGATATCATAGAAAAATATTAACTCCTAAATTAAAAGTGTTGCGAACGTAATCTCATATTTTTTAAATAGAATCTACCATATCTTGTTGCCATTGCCAAAAAAATATGTTATCATAGACTAGAGCAACTAGATTAAAAAAAAAATAGTTGGTATAACTGGGTCACTCAAATTAAACAATTTTTTGATAATATTACTTGTTTGTATATATGGAAATATATTTCGTTGGTTTCATTAAAATTTAATAAGAAATCATTACTTCTGAAATATATTTTTTGCACGAATATAATATACAAAAGGCAGCTGAGGGTCATTATGCTTTATTCCATGATTACCTCTTCATTTCAAATATTATAACATATTATTTACTTCAAGATTCCCATATACATATTACATATATTACGCTAGGGCACAATTTATAATGTCTTTTAAACGAAGAATTGTCTTTTACTGCAATAGAAATTATGATAAAGGGTCTTTCAATAAAGACGCTCGATATTTAAATGTAAATAACACAAGTTGTGTGTGAGATATCCACTCAATTTTTTACTTGAAAGAATATTTATAGGAAGAATACGTATGGACTATAAGGTCGTTCAAATGTCCGCCGTGGCTTTGCTTGGTGGCACATATTCGGGAGGTTCAATTTTGCGATGACTTTGTCGCATAAATCTGACTGGAGTTGTTGGATGACGTTCGTTATGTTGACGTCGAGGGCATCAATTGTTTGCGGTTTATTAGCATAGGCCCAAAGATAGCCCCAAAGGAAGAAATCTAAAGGCGTTAAATCGCACGACCTCGGTGGCTAGCTCACGTCCCCACTCGTGAGATAACCATTCCCTCAAATCGCTTGTGCAGAATGTTCATCGTGGGATGCGCTGTGGGGCACGTAACGCCGTCTCGTTGGAACCACATGTCGTCGGTCGGTCCAGTTTAGGCCACAAGAAGTTGCTTATGGTCGATCTGTAGCACTCGCCATTGACGGTTATGGCAAAGCCAGTTTCGTTTTGGAAGAAGTACGGACCGATCATTCCGTCCGACCAAAATCCGCAACAGACACTGACTTTCTCAGGATGCATTCGGTGCTGTTGTATCTCGTGTGGATTGGTATCGCCCCAAAATCCGACAATTTTGCTTGTTCACAGATCTATTGATCCAAAAATACGCCTCGTCGCTAAAGATAATTTTTTTACAAAATTTGGGTCAACTTTCAACTGCTCCAAGGCCCAATCAGCGAGCACACGGCGTTGTCTATGGTCGCTTACCTTAAGTTCCTGGGTCAGTTGAATTTTATACGGGTTCAGACCCAAATCCCGACGCAAGATTTGCCAAGTTAAAGTCGCATAAATGCCAAGTTCTTGCTAACGACGAGAAATTGACTGCCTCGGGTTTTCGCGTACACTCTCACTCACAACAGCGATGTTATAAGCAGACTTTGCGTTTCGGTGATCGACGGGTGTTGGCTGATTATTAATAAAACCGGTTGACTCGAATTTGGTAACCAAATGTCGAATAGTCGACTCGTTGGGACGGTTATGGCGAGGATAAAAATCACGTAATGCGCGGAACGTTTCTGGAACGGAGCACTGATTTTGAAAATAAAATTTAATGATTTTCACACGTTGTTGAATACTATAACATTTAATGTTGATTTGTTATACACTACTGAACAATTCACAATAAATTTGACAGATGTTGCTTTAGCAACATGGCCGCTATAACCTAACAGATTTCCAGCGTCCCTATTGAAAGACCCATTATTTAAACATCGTCAATTACAAAATAATGTTACTGCATGTTAGATAAAATAGACCAAAAGTTTCTTTGGATGTGTTTGAATAAACTTTGAATTTGGTTAAATAAATACGTACAAATCGCGGAAAGCCTAGTTATTTTCGGTGGTTCGAGGAGTGCCAGAGTAATAGACAAGATCATTTCTTACACTTCCATTAAAGTAATTTTTTTGCATAGCCATACATCGATATTTGATCACTAACATTATTACATCCTTGTGGTGGCATATTCACTTTAAATTAGTAAAACGACATAATACGCCAATATCTCGAAAACCAGTAAATTAATCTTAGAGATTAATAATTCCATACTCACCTAGCATTTCTTAAGTCGTCTATTTCCGTTGTACGACTGTTAGGCGACTTCTTTACACACAAAGTAGGATTTTTAAACTCTTTCTCTTCCACGCTTTTTTGAAAATATTCCTCATTCTTATCAGTCGCAGGAGCTTGAGCCAATTGATTTTTTTCAAGTCCCTGCGTTTTCTCGTCTCTTCTGCTGTAATATTGTTGGCTTGTCAATAAGTGTTCTTTTTGTATTGTCTGCGAACTGCTGTGATTCCTTTCAAAATTATACTCGCAATTTTTCGTATTTTGCACGTAATTTCTATTGGTGTAAATATTCATCCTTCTCTGGTCGGGCATCCCTTGCGACATCGATTTTTCGGTATACACGCCTTGATAATAGTTCATTGCGCCTTCACTTTCACTTCCTGTTTAATAATTAATATTGTTTTTATATAACACCAAGTCGATAAATAGAAAAGTGCTTTTTTATTAACAAGAAACATTGCCATAGAATTTAATAAAGCAATATTGGGCCGACATGGATTACATATAGAGTAAAAATGTAACACATGAAATATACGAGCCCAGGCTCATAATAGTTCAGCCGGTTATAATTTCACAACTAATATATTTATAATAACACTCTCGAAACTATTTTATTAAAGAAGAATATTGGTAACAGAAACAAAGGATAAACTGTTAACTTAAATACGATAAATATTACTACGTTGTGATGTGTCGATGATAAGTTTGTTAATAAAAAACATTAAGATTCGTGGTTCAGAATAGTTCGGCCAGTTGCTAAAATGCATAATAGGCTAAAAGTTTGTAGCATTTCAACACAAAATAGAATATCAATTGTTGTAAACGTGAACCGGATATTACAATGTGTTTTGGATGCGTCTGCTAGAATTTTCTAAAAAAAATTATAGCACGATCGATTTGCACTTAATGCCACGCCACATTAAGTGCAAATCGATTGAAAATCAAATCAAGGCGCATAAACAGGGATTTCGGCTCGGAAAATATCTGCTACGTATTCGCTGCCTAAATCTACAGTGCAAGGCATTATCAACTTGTATACAAAAAACTGCATGCACAGCCCAAAGGAAGAAAACTGGCCGACCATCCCAAATTTCACGCTTAAATCAACATGATCTGAAGAGGATTGTAACAACAAATCGACGATCCAGTGCAAGTGAAATTATGATACTATGGAGTAAAGCCATTGGAAAATATTGCAGCATCCACAACTAAACGGTCAATAAAGAAAATAGGATACAAATTCTATAAGGTAAAGTCTGATTCTTTACATTTTACTTTTCAACTTACCGGTTTCTCATTCAGCCAAAAAAAGCCGTTATTAACTAAACGACAGAAAATCAATGGATTACGGTGGGCCAGAGAACATAGGCATTGGACTTTACAACAATGGCACGAGGTAAGTTGGAGCGACGAATATAAATTTGAAATCTGTTTGGATGATACAAGAGAACGTGTGCAAGAACCCTACAGGAAACTTATCAGGCTGACTATTTGGTTAGGAAAGTGAAGTTCCCTGCGTCTCTTATAATCTGGGGGTGTATGAGTGGTACGGGCGTAGGAAAATTGCATTTCGTAGATGGTACTGTGACAGAAAATATACACAAATTTTGACTAGATAGTTAATTGCCATCAACACCAATATGTCAAGGCACCGATGCGCAGTACATTTTCCAGCAGGATGGTGCTGCGTCTCACACAGCAAAAACTGTCAAAGCTTGGTTTACAGAACATAATGTCCCTGTTATGGAATGGCCCTCTAATAGTCCAGACCTCTCACCAATATAAACATTGTGGCATAAAGTAAAAGAACAGCCCGTTCAAGTAACGATCTACGCACCAAATTACAAGAAATTTGGGACAGCATGTTTCCTGAAAAGTGCACTAAGCTAGTGATACCATCAGGGGCGTAGCGTACATTGATGCGAGTGATGCATCGCATCCCTTAAAAAATTGGCAAATTAGTATCATTTAAAAGTTCAATCGATTTATTCAATTCTTACAATTTTTTAATTATCTTAAATCGACCGCAAACATACATTATTTACTTTAAACGCTACCATCATCTTTTTTATTTCAAATCGGCCGTGAGGGCGCCCGAATTTCTTGGACTCCCGTGTCACTTGTTGCAGTGCTGAAATGCGATAGCCCACGTTACATCCAAGCTACGCATTAGCCGGCCGAAAAGTTCAGTGATCTTACTCAGGCAACAGTAGAACATCGAGTGGGTGTTGTTGTTATTTCCGGACTCGGTTATGCGATTATGTGAACGCATCTTGGCGACTGTCGCCATAACATAAGGAAGATTTGGAAGCGCTGTTTCATGTAATTGTGGAAAATGAAAATAAGGAGTGGGATCGGGAAACCGTTATCTGTGCTAAAGGCCTTTTAACTTTATTGCGCGACTTTGATTTTAATTTTTTCTTGGCAGTGATTTCTACAATATTCCCATATTCCGAGTCTGTTTAAAATTCTACAGTCAAAAATATCAGATATTATTACTGCAATAAAAAGGTCGCCGATTTCAAATCACATATTCAAAAAATGAGAGACGAGTTTAGTGACATTTGGGACCGTATGGACAGATTTGTGTTAGAAAATCAACCACCAAGTAAAATAATGCGTTTGGATTCAATGCGGTATTACTTATTACTTTGAACATTAGTGAACGATTTAGTGAAATTTCTAAACTAAAACTCTTAAATCTAGATTCCACACAATTTACTACATTCGTAAAACGTTTTCCCGACGAACTTTTTTCTCCTTTTGTAGATACATATGGAACATTCTTTGACGCAAATCATTTAAAAAGTGAACTTTCAGTGATTTATAGTGATCCCGATATGAACATGAGCACTGTGTTTGAGCTTCACCAATATATTATGTCCCTTCAATTATCTTCTATTTTCCCGAAGTCATCAAAATTATGTCGTTTAATTTTGACTATTCCTGCCACAAGCAGTTCCGCGGAAAGATCATTTTCATGTATAAAGAGAACAAAGACTTATCTGCGAAATTCTCAAAAGCAAGAAAGACTGCCAGCTTTAGCATTAATAAATATTGAAAGTGCCTTGTTAGAAGATATAAGATCGTCTCTAACATTTGAAGAAACAGTGACAGACAGATAGCGTTTTCGCTGGACAAACAAAAACCGAAGAATTGATCTTCATTTTAAAAATTAGGATATATACTTCGGTATAATAATTTTAGGTTAGTGTCTTTTTTTACTTTTACCATTATCATATGGCCTACCATCTATGCGACTATACCTCTTCCCCTTATAAAATGTTTGTCACATCCCTAGATTCTCTTCTACGCCCCTGGATACCATACAATGTCTTATAGAATTAAAGCTGTTATTGTTAATAAAGGTGATGTAACACAGTTTTGATGAAGCGGCCGAACTATTCAGAACCGCGAATCTTAGTTTTTTATTAACAAACTTGTTACTGACACATCATAACGTGTCAGTATTCCGTCGTATTTAAGTTAAAAGTTTATACTTTGTTTCTGTTATCATAATTTTTCTTTAATAAAATAATTTTGAGAGTATTATTATTTTTATTTAAATTTATTAGTTGTAAAATTATGTCTGGCCGAACTATTATGACCCTGGGCTCGTATGACATGTGTGACTAAACTGTGACTAACATAAGAGGACACATTAAACAAGATCTTTTCTTAAAGCTCAATCTCTTCCTTATTCTATTTTTCCGTACAACAAGGAGAAATAATATTTCGCCAAGGTTACATACTCGTACAAGAATCAAAAAATATTTTGGCATAGATGATCAGAGCCAAATTCAGAGATCCCTTCTACTTATACACCTATACATATTTAAATTCTATGTATATATAACTTCAAAAGAGCAACATTAATAGAAACCTATTTTCTTGAAATAGTAGATAATACCCGCGTCATCCGAAATAAATTTATAAATCGTGTGAAAAAATTAAAAGCGTGTAGTAATTAATCACCATGTTTTGTCTAGTAACTAATCACACATTTCCTAATACCCGCAGATATAAGAGCTAACTAACATTTTTATTTTCAACGCGGTATTTTTAAAAATAACTATGTAAATCATATTTAGACTGATAAACGGATTCTCTAGACCATTTCATGTGATATATAAGTAAGAAAAATAATTTATGTTCAAACGCGCATACTTTGAAATTCATTCTAGTTGAAACTATGTTTATTTTTTATTACGCCATGTATCAATAAAATCTTTTGGAATAATGATAGAGACATAATTTATTTCGGTCGCTTGAAAATTTAACAGTATTTCATTTCAGTACTTCATACTGAGTACTTAATATACTTGACATTATAAATTAATACGATATTAAATAAAAAAGAAAGAAAATACGTCACTATGTTTTACATTCGATTAACAACTGAATCGATAATATAAACAGAGGAAAAAATAACTTCTGCTACATAAAAAAATTAAATCATGAATTCGATCTGAAAGATTAATTTATTAAAGTCTAAATTATTCAAGTAATTTTATTGATGTTTTTAGGGCACAAGACAATATTCAATGAAATACGGTAAAGGTTAATATTGACCCTTTCAATAAGGACGCTCGATTTTTAAGCATAAATTAGATGTCTAAAGGCGTTAAATCTCGGTGACCAGTTCACGTCGCCGCTGCGCGAGATAACCGTGCTCTTAAATCGCTCATGCAGAATGTCCATCATGGCATGCGCTATGTGGCACGCGGCGCTGTCCCGTTGGACCCGCATATCGTCGGTATCCATATCGTTGACGATTATGGCAATGCCAGTTACGTTTTGGAAGAAGTACGGACCGATGATTCCTCCAGACTAAGATTCGCACCAAACATTGTTTTCTTCGGGATGCATTTGGTGCTGGTGTATCTTGTGTGGATTGGTGTTGTCCCAAATCCGACAATTTTACTTGTCTACATATCCATTCATCGAAAAATGGATCTCGTCACTAAAGATGATTTTTTTTTTGCGAAATTTGGGTCAACTTTCAACTGCTCCAGAGTTCCTGGAGCAGTCGAAAGTTGACCCAAGTTGACCCAGTTGTTATTTTAAGTTCCTGGTCAGTTGGATTTTATAGAGGTGCAGACCCAAGCCTTGACGCAAAGTTTAAGTCGCAGAAAGACCATGTTCTTGTGAACGACGAGAAATTGACTGCCTCGTATTTTCCTGTACACTTTGACGTACAGCAGCGATGTTTGAAGCAGACCTTACGTTTTAGTGACCTATGGGTGTTGGCTGATTGTTTGTCGAAATAGTTGACTCAAATCTGGTTAATAAACGTCGAATAGTCGACTATGCGTGACGGTTGTAGCCAGGATAAAAATCACGTAATGCACGGAATTTTTCTCGAACGGAGCACTGATTTTAAAAATAAAGTTTGATAATTTTCACACACTGTTAAACCCCATAGCCTTCGATTATAATTTGCCATACACCATTGACCCATTCACAATAAATTTTACAGATGTTGCTTTAATAACGTGACTGATATAACCTAACAAATTTCGAGCGTCCCTATTGAAAGACCATTTACTTTCAAATCAAAATCGTGTTTTAAAATGAAACATTAACGGTGTAGTTTTAATATGGAAGCATGTATTTCAATTGATTCCCTAGCATTAAAAATATTCATATTCGCTATAAAAATAAATGATTGTCTCAGGGAAATATCAGTCCAGATTGGTGCATTAAAAGAAACACTTAAATAAAATTTTGCTTCAAAAACAATATGATATACTCTAATTAGTTTCGTGGTAATATAATCATTATTACTGACAAAAATAAGGATAATCCTCAATAGAATATATATTCATAGTTACTTTTTTTTTCTTATAGAACTTCTTCAAAAATATATAGTCATATATTTAGTAACCTTGTTATGTATAGTACGCTTTAATCACAAATTACTTAGAGGCAAGAAAGAAGTTATTTATCAATATTAATGAAAGCAATAATAAACAGTAATAGAAAATTAGAAGCAATTGAAAGTATTTCTATATAAGCAAGGGTATGAAGAATGTCCCCAGTTTAACTTAGATAAAAACATAGTTAAAGAATTTTCTGCTTGTACAATGGGCATATAGAGTGTTTTTATTTTTATATTTGTCTTTTGATTTAAAATAAAAATCGATTCAATTTAATATTGACATACCATCAAACTTTTGGAGTAGTGCCTCCCTGGAACAGCTCAAGTGTCAAGTTTTCTCTCCCAGAAATTACGCAAAAATTCAGTTAGATGTTTTTACATATCTGAATATTATTTTGTATTTACATTTAGAAATTCGCTTTAGCCTACTTTTGACTGATTCTAATAACATAGCATGTACTTGAAAAGAAAAGGTTAAGATGATTTTAATTACAAGATATTAGATTATGTACATAGATTTTGTACTTTAAAATTCGTAGTGTCTATAAAAAATATTAGGGCAGTCTTATCTTTAGGATAACTTAGTAGACACTCTAAGGGTTGGTTTTCTTAAATATCAAGGTTCTAGGGAACCTTTTGGGGATGTGTTTTGGGAATGTTTTGAGCGCCTTTAAAAAATGTTAGGGTGGCTAATCTTTAAGATGACTTAGTAAACACTCAGTTATGACTTAGTAAACATACTGAGTGAGTATTCTCTGTGGTAAAGATCAAGGATTTTAAAAACCTACTGGATGTGTGGTGAAAGGTGAAAATTATACATTCTTTCCCTAGAGTTATCCGTGTTAAATATCGTGGTTTTAGAGAGCCTACTGGGCGATTTTTTTGGGTAATTTTTTCATTAAAGAAAACATAGCGCCTGTAAAAAATATTACTGTGACTAATCTTTAAGGTGACATAGCAAACACTCTGAGGATTGTCTGTGGTAAGGATCAAGATTTTAAAAAGCCTACTGGAGGCGTGGAGATTTTTCCCAGAAAATTTTGAATTTTTTTATTAAAAAAAAACATGACGCCTGTAAAAAAATATTAGGGTGACTAATCTTTAAGGTGACTTAGTAGACACTCAGGGTTGTCTGTCGTGAGGATCAAGGTTTTTAAAGAGCCTATTGGAGGAGAGTCGGTTGAAAATTAGTGTGATTTTTCCTAGAGTTATCTGTGTTTAATATCGAAGTTTCAGAAAGTCTACTGGGGGTATAGCGATTTTTTCCTAAAAATTTTGTACATTACTAATTAAGAAAGCATAGAATCTGAACAAAATATTAGTGGTTAGTGGTTTTCGAAGATTTAGATAGCTTACAGGGAGTGGTGTTTTTTTAAATGTCTTTCCCCAAAAATCTCGTATTTTATACTTTAAGATTTTGTAGTGTCTGCAAAATATATTAGGGCGGTTTGGTCTTTAGGGTGACTTAGTAGACATTTTGAGGATTGCCTGTCTTGCACATCGAGGTTGCAGAAAGCCTTCTAGAGCTGTGGTGATTTGTGATCCTTACCATGTTACACTTTTTTCATAAAAAAAATCGTAACCTCTATAAATAAAAATAGGGTGCCTAATCTTTAAGGTGATTAAAACTGAGGGTTGTCTGTGGCAACAATTGAGATTTTATAGCCTACTGTGAGCGGTGGTGACTTTTCTTCTTTTTTTTTTTTGATCCCTATGAATTTTATACTTTTTCATAAAAGTGTTCGTAGCGTATTTTAAAAAATATATTAGAGCGGACGTATCACGTGTCATCAGAGTGACTTCCTATAGAATCCGACTGTTGTTTATGGTGGATATTAAGATTTTCCAGGGGTTACTGGGGATGTGGAGATTTTTTTTTCATTTTATTTCTCTAAAAATATTATACTTCTTCATTAAAAAAATCGTAGCGTTTAAAAAAATATTTTAAGACGGTCACATTGTTAGGATGTCTTAGTTGATATTCTAAGGGTTGTCTGTAGTAAATTGGGAGGTTTCAGAGATTCTATTGGAGGTGTGGTGATTCTTTCCTTAAGAATATTGTACTTTATTCACAAGAACATCGTAGTATCCGAAAAAAGGCGAGACTGGAACAAATCTACTTGCAGCTGAAAGAATTTTCAGTAAAATATATCCTTATCGTCCTGTCTCTAGAGCATACTTACGATAAGTAAGAACAGATAGTATTCATTATGAAATAATAACTAGACGCCCAGGCGTTGCAGAAAAATAAGAAAATAAATATTGTCACTGAAACAGCCATAAGTCCCACACTATCTATATCTCAAACTGCAGTTTTTTTGTAGAGTATCTGCAAAAGTTTTGCAGAGAGTTTTAAACAAACGAAAATGTCACCCCTACAAATTACAGTTGGATCACCAGCTCACAGAAGATCATCCCTATCGCAGAGATCATGTGAATACTCAGAATACTCAGAACATTTCTGGGGAAAATCAACGTGTAGGGATCTTGGACAATCACATAGTTAGACCGGTATTCTTAAATCGAAATTTAAGGAAATGTGTCTTTAAAAATATTGAAGAGCTTATCTCAAAGAGCAGTATCCCTAAGTGGCTTGGATTTCGGAGTGGTCTACTTGATCTGCAGATTTAATCCCCTTATATTTATTTTATTTAGATAAAATAATTGCAGATGAATGTAGGTTAATTTCCACAGAAACAAGCGTGACAAAAGTTTTGTAACAGAAAATTGTACTATCTATAAGAGAGAGGTGCACATTTTGAGCATTTATTTTCAAATTCTTTAAAGATATCTGGTGCTACTTTTTACTTTTATCATTTTGTTATTTGTGAATATAATTTATTATTATCTAACTCTGTGAACATATAATTTACTTTTAATGTAAACACAAAATTCTGATATATGAAAACATCTAAATCACGTTTTGTGTGATTTATGTGAGAAACCTGACACTTAGCTTTACAGGGATGCACTGCCTAATGAAAGTCAGGGTATGCCAATATTAAATTTAACCCGACTTCTTCAAAAATTAAAAAAGCGATGTTAAAATAAAAACAACGCTGGAATAGATTTTTAAAACAAAAAATAAAATAAAGGGTGTTACAATAAGAGTGCAATATTTGAATCGCGCTCCACTTTGGCTGTCGTGGTTCGATAAATCAATAATTATCACAGGTCGATAGAATACAGATAGGAATTCAGGAGGAGGAAGGATACAGTAAACATGTAGCGCTCATGATAAAACAACGCGTCCTTATTGTTAAACAATACTATCAGAATGGTGAAAGTTTTGTTGCTACGATTCATGCGTTCAATTTTCAGTAGAAATAATGTTCCAATTTACCAACTCTGGAAAGAGTAATCGAAAAATTCGAACGTACTACTTATGGATTTTATTGATCTGAAACACACGATACGAGCTCGTAGTAGTTGTTCGGAAGAAAACATCAAGATAGTTCGCGTACCTGGATTCGTCATCATACACAAGAATTGGACATTTGGACATTGACATTGACAACAGCCACTATTTACCATATTCTCACTAAAAATGTATCTCCATGCTTACAAAGTCCAATTGAGTCAACAACTTCTGTCAGGAGACCATGCACAGCGAAGAAAGTTCACCAATTGGATCATTGAATACCGATTTTGTGAACAAAATCATCTTTAATGACGAGGTACATTTTCACCTTGATGGCTTCGTTAATAGACAATACTGCTGCGTTTGGAGCTCAGTAAACCCACGAATAATTCATGAGAAGTAACTGCATCTCCAACGTGTCACTTTTTGGTGTGCATTGTGATCTGAAGGAATCATTGGACCATTTTTCTTTGAAAAGGGGGCATTAACGGTAAATGGCGAATGTTATCGTGACATATTAGCCCAGTTCCTTGTGCCTTAATTGGAAGATGCAGATATTGCTCTTGAAGACATGTGGTTTCAGCAATCAGGACGGTTTTACTTGCCATACCACCCGTGATACATTGACGGTCTTTCACAAGTCTTTTCTGGTCGCGTCATCTCACGTTTTGATAACCGGAATTGGCCGCCGCGATCTTGCGATTTAATACCTATGAACGTTTTTCTGTGGGGGTTTCTGTATCACGGTTACTCCAACAAGCCTACCACCACCCAAACATTGACCATGGCGGTCAAAGCCGTGTGTGCCACCAAGTCCGTGACGACCATTTATCGGATGTGTTGTTCCATGCATAATTCCCAAATATCAACATTATAAATCAATAGATATTTCAATACTCTTCTACAGAATACTATGTTTTATTTAAAATTCACATCTTACGATGTTATTGTAATACCTTTTATTAGTTTTATACTTTAACACACACCAATTTGACTTCCTTTAGGTCTCTCAGTTTCAAAGCTAAAAAGGGGGAAGCGATTTTAGACACGCACTGTATAATAATCATTTCTAGGACACACTTGATCTCGGCGAATATTAAGAAATATAGAGCAAACTTGTAATAATTATTTTATACACTTATTGTATGCGATATGTAAAGTGCTGTGCTGATAAAATTTCGTGCAATATTCAGAGTTGATATTTTCCTTGTTAATTCATATTCAAAAACACGGACTGATGTGACGACTTGACAAACATGCCTTTCGTTTTATATAGACATTATGAGATATTTAGTAGACAGTATGAAGCGTCAGGTCGACGGTCAAATCGACAGCCAAACTCGATGAAATCCAGCCGTCCACCTTTGTCTTTAATAAATTGGGCTTCCAAAGCTATGTTTTTCGTATATACACGCAATTTTTAAAAGAATTATATCTAAGGTATAACTATATGTAGATTCTATGGCGAGAGTGTGAAAACGTCTTGTTGTATATATCTATTTATACAAATTGGCAAATATATAAATCATTACACTTGATTAAATTTAGATTTACACTCACAGAGAATGGTTTACTCTTCGTAATTACACTCGCAAATCCTTAATCATCATTTAAATTACGTAGAGATTATGTAGAAAGTTACCATTATCGGGATTATCATCCACGGTCACAACTTCTGAATTGCATTATGTTAGATATGAGTGTACGTTAAGGCTGTAAATTAAAGAATATAAATTCTATATAAATAAAGATTTAAAGCTCTTATATGTATTTTAAAAATTGATCAGGAAAACGGTTGTTTAGTGTACAGAGTACTTGCTGATATGACTTATGGATACGGAAAAATCTAATGTATTTTAGTTTTTTAGACATTATTTAATAATCCCAATTATACAGCAGTGACCCAAAATTTCCACATAAAATCAGATTATTTTTGTTTAAGAGACAATCGGAATTGTGGATCAACTTGCAAAGCAAGTGGCACTGGGAATTGGTGTTACGCAACCATTCTTTTTTCTATTCCATTTTAATAATATTTTCATCCCACAGTTATTTAAAGAATGGCAGAAAAGTTAGACGAGGTATATGTCAAACTAAAATAACAACTTTCTTTGTCATCAAATCTATTCCATCAAGGCTATAAGAAGTTAACAGGATTTTTCTCAGTCAGTATTACCAGGATGAAAATAAATGATGGTCGATTTCCAAAGCATCTAAATGAAATTGGGATCCAGAACACCCCCAACGCTGGATTAATTTCACCACGCTAAGGGAGTGACTTCCTCAGCGAGGTGAAATTAATTCAGACTGTGTTTTTTTAATTGATACTGAGAGATTGTTTTCAAAAATCAATCGTTTCAATTATTGGAAAATTTGTAACAGTAAAGCAATGATTTCTTAACAGAAGTGTTGTATTTATGTGGTAACATCATTAGAGTTACATCATTACTGTCATCATTAGATTGGCAGGTGTACTGTTTTGTCAATAACATTTTTTGGAACGGGATAAAAAATTAATTATTGTGTAGTTGTTGAGGTAATTATTGTAAGAATTTGATCGAGGAAGCCATTGTTCTGTGGTAGTTCATAATTCCGACGCAATTGAGTAAAACAACTACTAAGTTTTATACCACTATATTTACACAAAAATCGTTACTGCAGTTTCGACACTTTTATGTCATTTTCAAAACGATGATTCAACTGAGAATAAAATACAAAAATTCGGTTCCTATAATATGTACTATCTAATTACATATAATAAGGGTTCATGTGCTTTGCTTTTAGTGTGTAGTTCGTTTTAAAATCATTGCACATTGTGTGTGAAAATATACGTTATTTACTTTGTATTTGTATAAGATAGGACGAGTTTTTGCTACCCAATGAAGATAAATGAAAAAACCAGTGACTGTGAACGGGACAGTGAACTATTGAGTAGCAGAAAGTTTAAGAAAATAAAAATAAGAATTCATCAACTCATCATCAACAATTCATCAATTCATCAAATCATTGATAAATCTGGAAAATGAAAATATGCTTCATAGAAAGAAAGCGCAAGTGTTTTACGATCGAAAACGAGCTTCAAAATGTAAATGCCAAAAAGATTGCGAAACTGAAGCCATCTGTATGGACTTCCAGAAGAACTTGCCCGTGACAAATATCACCACAAATGACGTTTACTATAAGCGACAATTATCTGTGTAGTTATTCAATATCCATATTTTAAAATATCATAAACTTCAGGCATATAGGACCAATAAGTAGAAACGTTAGGAGTCAATCGGGGGACATACTGATCGGAAGAGATGAGAAAGCGGATAGATGGAAGCAGTACTTAGGAAATTTATACGAGGGTCAGGAATTAGGAGAGATATTAGAGGAAGAATCTAGTATCGATAGGAAAGATGTAGGAAAACCTATATTGAGAGAGGAATTTGAAATAGCATTAAGGGGGCTAAAGAACAATAAAGTGCCGGGTGTAGATAAAATACAGGCGGAAATTTTGAAATGTGCGGGACAGAAAGTAGTAAATAGGATGTTTGAACTGGTAAAATACATATACGAAACGGGCGAGATGCTGGAGGATTATAATAGGAACATTATCGTTACCATACCGAAAAAGAGAGGAGCCGACAAATGCGAGAACTTTAGAACGATTAGCCTAACTTCCCACGCGTCCAAAATTCCTAAATCCAGTGAGCTACAACTGAACTTGAATGTATACCTTCGGCGAATTCTGTTGTGCTACAGTTTCAGTAGGGTAAGTGTGGCAATATTTGATATGATTTTATAGGTTGATGGTAACTACCAATTCGGGTTTAGGCGAAATAGGGGAACTCGCGAAGCTATTCTGGCGCTAAGAGTAATGTTAGAGAAAACAATAGAAAAAGGAAAGACCGCTTATATAGGATTTGTAGATTTAGAAAAATCTTTTGATAATGTAAGATGGGAAAAATGTTCGAGATACTAAAAAGCGCGGGAATGAAGTATAGAGATAGGAGACTAGTACACAATCTATACAAAGAGCAAACTGCTGTTATAGAAGTAGAAGGGGAAAGGAGAGAAGTAGGTATTAGGAAAGGCGTAAGACAAGGATGTACGCTATCACCACTAATTTTTAATCTGTACATCAAAGAGGCGATTAATGTGGTAAAAGATAGAGTGGATTTCGGGATTAAAGTACAGGGACAGAAACTAAAAATGCTGAGATTCGCGGATGATATAGCAGTATTAGCATCTAGTAAAGAGGAATTAGAATTAGCGTTGAACGAAATGGAGGTAGTGTTGACAGATGAATACGGAATGAGGGTGAATAAAAACAAAACTAAAGTGTTAGTGTGCAGAGAGCGCGAGATCAGAGCAAAAACGAAAGTACAAATGAATAATGAAAGATTGGAGGAAGTTAAAGACTTCACTTATTTAGGAAGTAAAATAAATTGTGATGGGAGAAGCGATAAAGATATAAAACAAAGAATAGCCCAGAGTCGAGTACCTTTTAACAAAAAGAAAGCACTTTTATGCTCAGGGGTAATAAAGTTAGAAACAAGGAAGAGATTTTTGAAAACGTATGTATGGAGCACGACACTATACGGTTGCGAAACCTGGACAGTAGGGGAAGCAAGTAGGAAGAAATTAGAAGCTTTTGAGATGAGGTGTTACCGAAAAATGATGAAAATACGGTGGACTGAGAGGGTTAGAAACGAAGAAGTATTAGAGAAAGTCGGCGAGAAAAGAAGTATGTGGAAAAACATAAAGAAAAGAAGAGATAGAATGGTAGACCACTTGCTGAGACATGGGGGAATAGTCCGCGATATTTTGGAGGCAGAAGTAGGAGTGAAGAAAGACAGTGGTAGGCCTAGATTAGACTACTGCTCGCAAATAGTAAGGGATGTAGGTTGTACCACAATTAGCGAAATGCGTAGGTTAGCACAAGATAGGAGAAGCTGGAGGTTAGCGTCCAACCAGTCTTAGGACTGATGACCTCATGATGCTGATGATCCATATTTTATCAAGTGATGAATCCATATTCTATGTATGTATGGCCCAAAGCTCTGTGGTAATAAGGGAAGCGACGAAGTTATTTCAATGTTACACCATTTTATTGAAAATTACCTTCACCAAGATATAAAGCATGTGGAGATATTTTGTGATTCGTATGGAGGGCAAAATAAAACTACAATTTGATCAAATATATGCACTACATTGTCCATATCAGGAAAAAACTAGAGTCTGTTAAAATCACTTTCCCAAGTAGGGGACATTCTTACTTAGAGTGTAACAGAAATATGGCAATTATAAACAAAAAAAAAAAACGCTTCTGAGCTACCAAACCATTGGATGAAGGAAATTAAAAGATCTAGAAATAAACCAACACCTTTTCATATAGAATATCTTGAAAGATCTCACGGAATATTACGGAATTGGGATATATTTTTTAAACAATTACCTTATAACAGTAAATGCACATTTCCAACACGCCCAATTAGAGAAATAGAAGCAAGTATTGTTTCACCCACGACTAATATCGCATATATCTTCCTTTAATGGACCATGGGAGAAAAGTCCCATACTGCCTCCAATTCAGAAGAGGCGCCAGCCTGAGCCTGTTCTGCAACGTAATGAATTTCTATTTCCTGATAGAAAATATGAAGGTATAATATGTCTGTTATTATAAGTATTTCATGTTGCGCCTAGATCTACATATTGTTGTATTATTTTAGGCCTCGTTCTGATATCAGATAAAAAATTCAGCAATTTGCAAGACCTGAAAAGGTTCTGTTCTATAGAAGCTTAACATTATTATGACAATTTACTTCACACATATAAAGAAAAGAAAAGTGGAAATATCAAAGGAACTACAAATAGTACTAGTGAAAAAGACAAATAGAAAAAATGTGGAACGGAGAAAATGTAAAACTGTACAATCATCCTTACTTTCCAAATATATGATTTTTGTGACAATCCCCGTTCTTCCCCTGAATAACGGGTAATGGTTTGCGTTTTGTATTTTTTTGTATACATACATATTATTTTTAGGTATACTGTTATTAAAGTCTCGTCAGATATACTTTCATTAATAAAACTAGTAAGTTTTTATTTAAATTTATCAACATAATAAAAATAAGTGAGTGTCCAAACTTTAAAATTCGATTTTCTCGAAACTAACATTTTGTGACATACCCCCTTTTTCCCCTGTGGTCTTCAAATGTTATCAGCAATTTCTCTGTACCATCAGCAACTGCTTTCCTGATTTTTTTCAATTTAAAAAAATTTTAAAACATTCATATAAAACTGATTTGTGTAAAGTGCTGAATAAAAAAATATGACCGTTATATTGTTATCTAGACCGTGCGTTGGTGGCCCTATACTAAACTATTCCCTATATCGGACTTTCATTACTTTTTCTAACGATTTTCATAATTATATTTAATTACACTCATTCTTAGAACATACTTTTAAAAAACCTCTCACAAATTTCACAAAACAAAGAATTACTGTTCAGAAAGACGCGAACTTGGGTCTAGCGCGCACACCAACAAGCCTTAAGCACCAGATGACATGTGGACTATTTAAAATCCTAAAGAATACTAAATATTAGACGGTATACAAATTCCCAACTTATCCCGTTTAGCGTCTCCGTCTGACATATGTGGCCCCAGAAATACTTAGCAACGCCTCCCGGTCCCTAATATTACAAATTAGTTGTCATTTCGCGTTAAAAATGCTCTATTTCAAAGGAAATTTATGGTCGACATAATACTGTTAATTAGTCTTTATGTCGCTTACGATAAAATTGTTTTTTACTCAATATTACACGTGTTTCGAATAATAAGTAGGCTTATTCATGACCACGCCCATGTTATATTACTAAGCCAATAGAATGTTTTTGGTGAAAAGATTGATAACGCCTAGAGGGATGCGGAACATAGAGTTATAAGAATATGTTTTTGCCTTGGCGATAGCCCGTGAATCAGGTGGATAAGTCTAAGGTGAGATGATCTTGGTTTATTATTAATTAGTGCTAGTAAGATGGGCTCGTATATATTTTTTTAATCTAGTGATATTAGGAAAAGAGAAACCAAGTTAATAAAAAAACTCTGTAATGTATACTTTTCCTGCACAAAAAATATTAAATTTTTTCAATTAAAAATCGTTTGTAGTCAATATTATTACAATTCTTAAGACTTTATAACTCAATTTTCTACAATAATGAAGCCAATTTAACACCTTTTTTTATTATATTTTTGAAACCAGAACGAAAATAGAATTTTAAAATTGAAATGTCCACTTTATCACGCAATCACATATCCATTTTTCAGGATAAAAGCATTTAAATATTGTAAATCAGTTACGATAATTTTTGCATAACGAATCTCTAGTGAGACTAGTGATTTTAATTCACTTCTTCATATTTATATTTCCTTTAGCTTATTTTTATTATAATCAAAAATACATAATATTTTTAGGATTAAAAAGTTCGATCATTGAAAAATGAAAAAACTGTCTGAAACCGAAATGAAAAGAGTAATTATGCCAACGCCATCACTGTAATAATACATAATTACTCCAAAGAACCACCAAACCGCAAAGCAGTTATCAAGTAGTTCCCGAATAGCAAGGCTATTCGGGAACTATCTAAACGGGAACTATCTATCGGGAACTACATAATCGCTATAGGAAACAACTACTCTTCTGGTTAAAGCCCCGCCAGGCATTGAATACCGTGTACGGCACTGATGAGAACTAATAAGTTCGATACAGCTGTCTGTCGTTCGGTTTCCATCCGGGACAGATGTCGAATCCTACCCGTGCGGGTTTGCTTTTCTGAAACATACTTTTAAAATACCTTTCACAAATTTCACAAGCAAAATGACTGTTTAAACAAAAATCGTTTTTAATCAATATTATTTCGATTCTCGATAACTCGATTTTCTACAAAAATGAAGCCAATTTAACATCTTGTTTTATTATATTTTTGAAACCTGAACAATAATAGAATGTTCAAATTGAAATATCCTCTTTGTCACGCAATTACGTATCCATTTTTCAGGATAAATGCGTTTAAATATTGTAAATACGGTAAATTTTTTTTTTTTCATAACGAATCTCGAGTGAGTCTAGTGATTTTAAGTCACTTTTGCATATTTATATATCCTTTAGCTTATTTTTTATTAAAAACAAAAATACATAATATTTTTAGGATTAAAAAATTCGATGATTGAAAAATGAAGAAACTGTCCCAAATTTCAAATTATAACAATAATTTAATTAGTAGAGTAATTATGCCAACGCCATCATTGTAATAATAATTACTCCACCAATGACATATCTAATAGTAATTTACTTTTTGACTAGTTTTGAACATTCGCGAAAAATATACTCAAAACGGAATATCTTTCAAAGGATTGAAAATATATATTTCGTAAAAATCCTATAAAAATTAAGATTCATAATACAAATGTTACATAAAAGAACACATGTTATCATCAACTTCTCTATACAATCAGCAACTGCTTTCCTAATCTAATTAAAAATCTTTACAACTTTCATGTAAAACTGATTTGTATAAAGTGCTAAATAAAACCATATGACCATAGATATTTTGCTTTAGTAGCCCTATACTAACCTATTATATTTTTACTCGATTTCGACAATGCATTTAAATATAGGTACTTATTTTTTTAGAACATACTTTTAAAAATCTTTTCCCAAATTTCACATACAGAATTACTGTTTAAAGAAAAATCGTTTTAATCGATATTATTTCGATTCTTGAGACTTGACAACTCAGTTTTCTACAATAATGAACTCAATTTAACATCTTTTTTTATTATATTTTTGAAATCTGGACAATAATGGAATTTTCAAATTGAAATATCCACTTGAGATATCACGCAGTCACATATCCACTTTTCAGGGTAACAGCGGTTAAATATCGAAAATCAACTGTGTAATTTTCTACATAATAAATCTCAAGTGAGTCTAGTGATCCTAATTCACTTTTTCATATGTATTTCCTTTATTTTATTTTTTATTATAAAAAATCGGCAATATTTTCAGGAAATTGAAAATTGAAAAATCTGTCCCAAATTTCCAATTCTAACAATAAATGTTATTAGTAGAATAAGAAAAACAGAACAAAACAAAAAATAGACAGAAAACAGTATATCTGTGAAAGAATTGTATAAATAATTATATATATATATATATATATATATATATATATATATATATATATATATATATATATATATATATATATATATATATATATATATATATATATATATATATATATATATATACGTCATTAAAATCCTGTAAAATTCAGATTCAATGTTTTAAATGTCCAATGTTTAACATAAAATAACTAATGCTATCGGCAACTTCTCTATAGAATCACCAACTGCTTCCTGATTTTTTTACCCTTCAAAAAATCTTTACTTTCGTGTAAAACTAATCTATATAAAGTGCTGAATAAAGCAATGTGACCGTAGGTATTTTACTTTGGTGGTTCTGTACTAAACTATTACATTTTCACTCCACTCGGTTTCCACAATTCATTTAATTACACTTATTATTTAGAACATATTTTTAAAAAACCTTTCATAAACAGAGAATTACCGTTTAGACAAAAATTGCTTTTAGTCGATATTGTTTCGATTCTTAAGACTTGATAACTCAATTTTCTTCAATAGTGAAGTCAAAGTAACATTTTTTATTATATTTTTTAAACCTGAACAATAATAGAATCTTCAAATGGAAATATCCACTTTAACAAGCAATCAGCTATCTTTCTTTCAGAGTAGAAGCGTTTAAATATTGTAAATAAATTATGGACATTTTTTTCATAACAAATCTCAAGTGAGTAGTGTTTCTAATTTGCCTTTTCATATTTATTTCCTTTATTTTAGTTTTTATTATAAAAAAGACAATATTTTTAGGAATAAAAATTTCAATAATTGAAAATTGAAAAAACTATCCCAAATTTCAAATTGTAACAATAAATGTTATTAGTAGAATAATTATACCAATACCATTATTGTAATGGCAATTACCGCACCAATTACATAACAGTAATTTAGTTTGCACCTCGTTTTGAATATTCGCGAAAAATATACTGAAAACAGAATATGTGTGAAAGGATTGTAAAAATAATTATCTATACGTTGTTAAAATCTAGGTTTAATAATTTAAATGTTACATAAAACAACAAATATTATCATCGAGTTACTATATTTTTTATACATACATTCTACACTTATATTTCTTAAAACATACCTACTTTTAAAAAAGCCTTTTACAAATTTCGCAAACAGAGAATATCTGCTTAGACAGAAATCGTTTTTAATCAATATTATTTCGATTCTTGATAATAAAACTCGATTTTTGACAACTTAATGATAATAGTATTTTCAAATTGGAGTATTTTATTTTTTATTTTAAAAGACTATATAATATTTTTAGAAATAAAAACTTCGATAATTGAATATTAAAAAAATCTGTCAAATTTGGGTACAACTTACAATTACAATAATTACAAGGATTTTGTAAGTACCTAATTACTAAAATAAAAGTGTACTAGTGTAAAAATTCATGTATTCTGTGTATGTTATGAATATATCCGACGCAGAATTTTTCATGTCAGGGGAAATTGAAATTAACTACTTGATATATAACACTGACTTAGTTTTCCAAAAAACACCAAAACGCTATATACTACACTCGACGAGCGTTTCGCCAACAAAGTTGGCATCATCTGGAAATGATCAGAACTACTGCTTTAATCATCTCCAGATGATGTCAACTTATCATCACACCAAAGGTTCCAATCTACTCCAGTATTTGATATATGAAATTATAATTAATTATAATCCAAAATAGCTACATATTATTATAACAATCCGAAGATAATAATAATGAGAATATGGTGGGCACCCAGTTTTTTGAAAAGCACTTAAAGGTTAAGTGTCGTTCTCCATCCGCTAAAGAGATAGGTTACTCTCTGGAGGTCTAGAGGTATCTTTGGTATATATAATAATATCATTCCTTCCATAGTCCTGGGTGTATTTGGCCTCGTCTCTATCTGTAGCTCAGGGGGGGGGGGGGGGGTTCATAAACTCTTAAAGGGGGGTCTTTATATAAATTATATATGTACATTCATCTATCTGAATGAATATATATATATATATATATATATATATATATATATATATATAATGTATCTAAGGACTTTGAGGAAAAAAGGTTTTTAATTATATTTAACTAGTCAAAACCATATTTTAATTTGCATCTTGGACGTCAATATAAGTCATACTTCAACAAACAGCTAAACAGCCACTTAGACGTTTTTACATTTTTTATCGAATTTTATTTTGTGTTTTCATTTAGAAATTTGTCTTATCATATTTTTCATTCATTCTAATCACAGCAAGTACCTTAGAGGAAAAAGTAAATGTGATTTAATTACTGGTGAGGCTAGAAATCTAGATGCAGTTGCAAGATTTTTAACAAGAGATATCCCATCCCGATCACGCTGTCTCTAGAGCACTACTGACTGATACTGTAGAAATTTTAGAGGACAGGTAGTATTCAGGATGAAAATAAAACTGAACGCCAGACATTATAGAAAACCAACAAATGAATATACTCGCTGAAACAATCGTGAACTCATACAATCTACATCTCAAATTGCATATGTTTATGGAGTATCTACAAAAACTGTGTAAAGGGTGCTAAACAAATGAAAAGTTTCACCCCTACAAATTACAAATGGTTCACCAACTCACAGTTGATCTCAGTGGCAGACTTCTACTTTATGAAATGAATGATAGAAAAATAGCCAGAAACCAGATATTCAAACAAAGTTTGTTTTACCGATGAATACACGTTTTTTCTCATCCTCATATCCTTATATCTTTCGTAAAAGCCAATCCAAAATGTCCATAAGAAATCGATGTCTGGGCAGGGATCTTGGATGGTCACATAGTTGGACATGTATTTTTAAATAGAAATTTAACAGGAGAAGTGTACTTACGCTTTGTATAATGGATATTTGCGCGTGTATCAATTTAGTGACGACGCACGGATCACATGCCACACCACTCGTAATTGTTACTAATATGCCACAATTACCAGCACATATGTCTAGCGACGTATGTTTCAATCAACTACGTACAGAATAGACAGTTAATAATTTGCCGAGCAAAATTCAATTATGTCTTAGCTTTATTGTATAATTTGATTCACTGGCGTCTCAATATTTCTGCAAAATTTATTTCATTTTTGCTTCATCTATTTTGAATTTTGTTCAATTTATTTCATTTATTTTGATGGAAATATCATTTCCATTGAAAGTTTTCGTGGAGAACCTTTTCATTACTCTGTCATAGGTTGACTGACGGATTTGTATTGCACTAACTGTTACCTTAAAATGTGTTTTAGGCACGACACTGTTCAAAAATGCAAATTAATTGATTCATACGATTACGATACGATTGTTACCTATGACGCACACGCAAAGAACCATTATACAAGCCATCGACATGTTATAGAATGCTATCAAGCCGATAATTTTGAAAATTCTAGAGAAGAATCCTGATAAATTTCGAGATCTGGAAATAACTCTCAACAGGATGGTGGTCCACATTATTATGACACAGTAAGAATTTATCTCAATGAACAGTATCCCAATAGGTGGATGTATGTCGAGATATGATAGAGTAGCCTGTTCAATCTCCAGATCTAATGCCTTTAGATTCCTTTAAACGCGCACTGTATAATTGTTCTCAAAAACATTAAACTGAATAACGTAAGTAATGGCATAGTATTCTGCAGAAAAACTACATATCGTCTGAAATGTATCGACTGTATGGCTGGAATACTAAAAAATAGAAAGTGTACAGCTTTTGAGCTGTCGAAATCTGTTTACCACAATATACTCCTTTGTTATGATTTACGACGATATATTGACAAATGATGGTGTATATCGAACAAAGTATAATATATTTCATATTTTGAAATATATTCTGACATAAGTGCATCATCCCCTAAAAAAAAAAATCCTATAAAAAAATAATGTAATAAATTGACTCCAAAAGCAAGGAATTTATATATACGCGTTTCTACGCTCTCTGGAAGACTTTTTCTTTTAATAAGCCGATTGGGCCATTTATCATTTCGTGGCGGAGAATCTGATTCGAACCGTCAGCCTCGAAGAAAGAAAACAAAATGGAATGTGTTTTTAAAAACTAATTTAATTTATTTCGGAGTGATACGAAAATATAATAGTAGGAGTGCGTGTGCCTGAACAATGGTTTTGGCAGTAATAGAGCAAACGTTGGTCGCGTGGCTATAAGGAGGGGGTTCTATTGCGACAGCTTTATCTCAAAATTCTATATACAGTGTGTCCAGGATCCGAGCTGCTTAAGTTTGGGATCTCGCTTATGGTAGGAGATACGGCGTCGGTTAAATGGGGAAAGGTTGAAAGAATCTGTAATGAAACTTGGATCTGTCTTCATAGAAACTATTTTCAACTGTTTTTCAGAAAATTTAAAAACTGTAAAATAAGAAACTGGGAAGGGCGTTTTCTATTTCGTCCTGTGTTTGTTTTTCAACAAAACTCTTTTGGGGAACTTGAGCATAATACATTGTTAAAGCATTTTCTAAGAAAAAGTCTACAGGTGAAGTCTGTTCTGTCATCATATGTTTTCCAGTGTCGGTAGCATCAATTTTAATTTATTTTACGGATTATGTATTATATTTTAACATTTTTGCAAATAAGTTGAGAAGAACTTTCGAATAACCTATTTTATTATCATTATTGCTTTCGTTTAGATTAAAACATAATTTTTTTACTTTGATATATAGTGTCCACGAGCGGGTATCCAAAAACGAGAATTATTTTCTGCAGACAAATGGGTTAACAGTGCTGCCCTCTCTCGCTAGGTACGTTTAATACACATTCTCCCTGCTTGTATCTTTCATGTGAAACTGTTGCCACCAGCGAGAACCATCTGAGAGTGTGTCAGGAATTGAAAGAACACGCGCAGAGTCACTGATTTTATGTCAAAAGTCATCACAGGAGATTAATTTTGATGTTATGGCTATGACCCCGAAACAAAACAGCAGTTCAATCAGTTGAAGACACTTTATCGACCAGACCATCACGACAAGTGAAATCAAATGCGAACTCCATGATGGTTTGTTTTCTCGATATCAAAGGAGACTTTCACGTTGAATTTATTCCTCAGGACACTACAGTGAACGGAAATAACTACTTGGAAGTGCTAAAGCAACTACATGAGGCAGTGAGAAAGAGCGAGCTGAATTTTGGAGACTGGGGACTGGTTTCTTCATCATTCTGACTCATCGAACCTAGCGCCTTACGACTTTCTTTTATTCCCAAAAATGAAGAAAAACTAAATGGAAATCGTTTTAAGGACGTAGAAGAAGTTACGAAAAAATCGCAGAAGGCACTTAACTTAAGGAGCCTTTTGTTTTGGAGTACTCCCTCGTACATCTATTTGTTGACATTAATGATACTAATAGTGTATTATCGTTTCAGTTACTATTGTTTTGAATGGTTCAACATTATTCTAATGAAGAGATAGTGTAAATGTTATTTTAAATGACACAATAATGCCAATACTGCCTAGACTGCATATACAAAATGTTTTCCAAATGATACCAGTTAAATGAAAACGATTTAAATTTTTGGTTACAAATCTACTGCAATAGATATTGAGAAACAGAATCTAAAAAATATACTCGAAAAGGCAAACAATAAGCTCATCGGTATTAATAACGGCCATCGCATTGTACCCATTTAATGTTGCTATTTCTATTATTGTCGCTAGTTCTTATTCATGTCTATTTTTATTGAAAAGAGGATTAATTAATCTGTGTTCCAAAAAGTCAATGTCTAATCTGGCTAATCTATATCATTGCAGGTGCTTCAAATCCAATCGTATAAATCTATTTCCTATAAACAACTGCTTCTAATTTGTTATTACTTTTCATCACTAATACATCTAAAGATGACAAATCTTTTTCTATTTTTTCTACTACTTTTCTACCATAAACTTTATTGTGAAGTGCTTGAAAGAGAATCTTAATATCAGTTTCAGTAGTGTCAAAATGAACATGAAGATATCACCCAAGTATTTGATCCATATTCTTGGGAAATATTCATCATCATCATGAGGTCATCAGTCCTAAGACTGGTTGGACGCTAACCTCCAGCTTCTCCTATATTGTGCTTACCTACGCATTTTGCTAATTGTGCTACAACCTACATCCCTTATTATTTGCGAGCAGTAGTCTAATCTAGGCCTACCTCTGTCTTTCTTCACTCCTATTTCTGCCTCCAAAATATCGCTGACTATTCCCCCATGTCTCAGCAAGTGGCATACCATTCTATCTCTTCTCTTCTTTATGTTTTTCCACATACTTCTTTCCTCGCCGACTTTCTCTAATACTTCTTCGTTCCTAACCCTATCAGTCTACGGTTTTTCATCATTCTTCGGGAAAACACCACATCTCAAAAGCTTCTAATTTCTTCCTACTTGCTTCCCCTACCGTCCAGGTTTCGCAACCGTATAGTGCCGTTCTCCATACTTACGTTTTCAAAAATCTCTTCCTTGTTTCTAAGTTTATTACCCCCGAGCATAAAAGTACATTCTTTTTGTTAAAAGCTACTCGACCCTGCGCTATTCTTTGTTTTATATCTTTATGGCTTCTTCCATCCCAATTTATTTTACTTCCTAAATTAGTGAAGTCTTTAAGTTCCTCCAATCTTTCATTATTAATTTGTACTTTCGTTTTTGCTCTGCTCTCGCGCCCTCTGCACACTAACACTTTAGTTTTGTTTTTATTCACCCTCATTCCGTATTCCTCTATCAACACTGCCTCCATTTCGTTCAACGCTAATTCTAATTCCTCCTTACTAGATGCTAATACTGCTATATCATCCGCGAATTTCAGCAATTTTAGTTTCTGTCCCTGTACTTTAATCGCGAAATCCACTCTCTCTTTTATTACATTAATCGCCTCTTCGATGTACAGATTAAAAATTAGTGGTGATCGTACATCCTTGTCTTACTCCTTTCCTAATACCTACTTCCCTTATGTCCCCTTTTACTTCTATAACAGCAGTTTGCTGTTTGTATAGATTGTGTACTACTCTCCTATCTCTATACTTCATTCCCGCGCTCTTTAGTATCTTAAATATTTTTCCCATCTTACATTATCAAAAACTTTTTCTAAATCTACAAATCCTATATAAGCGTTCTTTCCTTTTTCTATTGTTTTCTCTAACATAACTCTTAGCGCCAGAATAGCTTCGCGAGTTTCCCTATTTCGTCTAAACCCGAATTGGTCTTCTCCTAGTATTTCCTCCACTCTATTTTCCATCCTCTTCTGCACTATTCTGGTTCAGATTTTTGACGCGTGAGAAGTTAGGCTAATCGTTCTAATGTTCTCGCATTTGTCGGTTCCTCTCTTTTTCGGTATAGTAACGATAATGTTCCTCTTATAATTCTCCGGCATCTCACCCGTTTCGTATATGTATTTTACCAGTTCAAACATCCTATTTACTACTTTCTGTCTAGCACATTTCAAAATTTCCGCCTGTATTTTGTCTACATATATATGAAATATATATATATATATATATATATATATATATATATATATATATATATATATATATATATATATATATATATATATTTATATATTTAAATATAGGAAATATTCATGTGAACCTTTTATTGTATATTCCAAATAATTCACAGAGAGGAAGCTAAGGAAGATAATGAGCAATTTCCCATCGTGTTTTCTTCATTTCTTCAGAACATTTATTATTTACTTTAAAACTAATTTCATAGATACACCTGTAAGTCTTAAATATTCCTCTACAACATTGGCGAATCATTTTTACAATGCATAGTTTTACTTGTCAGATGCTAGTTTTTACAAACTACTGAAGTGAGAAGACATCTCCACAGCATCTGTAAATGCCTTATACAATAAGGACTTAACAAATTAAGCCAGAACAGCTATTCTCCTGGCTACATGCCAACGACGAATTCGCGCTGAATTATATGGCGAAATTTGCCGTATTTTGTCTAACAGAGTTAGCACTAAAATACAGTGATTTAGATTGCTCGAAAACCACAAGGAAGTTGTACAGCGTCCTCTATCTCAGGATATATCACTCTGCAGACCGGTTTCGACCTTATCTTGAGTCTTGTCAGTGCAGTGTAAGTGAGTATACCTTTGACAAACGAGACTCGCATCTTGTAGATGCCGGTAAGTTCTACCACAGTAGAGCGTAACAAGCGCCATCTCTCGACAGTTTAGAAAACAATCAAAATCGAAATAAAACTTGATATCATCAATACAATGCAAATTTTTACTTGGTAGATGGTTTCAAGCAATCTAAATCACTGTATTTTAGTGCTAACTTTGTTAGACAAAATCATAAGTCATATATGACCTCATGATAAGGCCAGTTATAATGCAAATACCAGAAAAAGCATTAGTCACCTTAACCCAAATTTACATATGCAATCTTTAGAAATGGACACTTCCCATTTCAGTGGAAAGTTAGACAAGTCATCCTGATTCTCAAACATGGGAAACCAGTAGAGGAAGTGTCATCATATAGGCCCATCAGCCTATTGCCCATCATTTCAATATGATTTGAGAAGTTATTCCTAGTAAGAGTTGAAACCATTTCTGGAGGAACTGAAAATTATTCCAGAGCACCAGTTCGGCCTTCGTGAAGGTCATTTCACCGGTCAACCACCGAGCAAGTACACAGAGTTGTCGAAGTCATTCGAAGGCAAAAAGTTTTGTTCTGCCGCTTTCTTGTTGTTAGATATATCACAAGCCTTCCACAGGGTATGGCATCCAGGTTTATTATTTGAATTACAGCCAAACCTACTTTCACCGATTTACCTACAATTGAAGTTATATTTAGCAAATAGATACTTCACCGTTAGATACAATGAAAAAATGACCTCCATGCATCCCATACAGTCAGGAGTACCTGAAGGTAGCTTACTAGAGCATGTCTTTTATAAAATTTTCATTGCTGATCTGCCTACCACTCCAGGAATATTCACAGCTACCTTTGCAGACGACATATCAGTTATAGCAACAAGCAAAGCATCTAAATACGCGTCCAATAAACTTCAATAATGTCTAGATATGGTTGAAAAAATAAAAGAAGAGATCCTGTCCGAGTGTTATTCTTAATGGACAACAACAGAATCCGTCAAATATCTTGGTATGCATGTCTGCAGAAGACTAAACTGGAGACACAAAATCTTTAAAAGGAAACAACTAGGTTTAAATCTGTCAAAACTTTACTGGTTAATCGGAAGGAAGTCTAAATTATCCTTGGTTAATAAACTAACCATTTATAAAGTGATTATCAAACCCGTGTGGACTGTGTACAGCTGTTGGAGTGCCGCAAGTCTATCTAAGATAGGAATTCTACAAAGGTTCTAATGCCAAATGTTACGAATTATTACTGATGCTTCCTGATTTGTGACCAACTAAACATTACACTCCGACTTAGAAATCAAACCTGTGCTAGAAGAAGTCAAGGGCGCGAGTGCGAAACACCTATCGCGACTTGACGTACGTTAAAATTCCCTCGCTGTTAACCTCCTAGACAACAGCCAAAAGGCGCACCGATTGAAACCTTGTGACCCCTTAAAGATATGTGATAGATAATAAAACTAGTTTTGAAAAATAATACCCTAGATATAATTTAGAAGGAACCCTCAGTTCGTATAAATGTTAGGAAATGTAAGTGTCATAACTCATAACCAGTACTGTTGGACAACTTGTTGTCTGAAACTAAACATTAAAGCATTCGCCTATTGCATTCGTGCAGATTGCGAGTAGAATGAGCTCTATAAAAAAATGCCCAACTGAAAATAAAATTTTACAGGTCGGAGAGTTTTTTCCCAAATGTTTCTTTAATTTTTCAGGAATTTATTAATTACTTTACGAAATCCCTGTATAAGAAAAATAGAAAATTTCCAAGAGGAGCCTTCTTTTGTGAGCTCTAAAACTAATATGTACTCGCAAACCCAGCTAGGGCCTAACGAGGACTCACTGTCCTCGTTAGGCCCTAGCTGGTATATTTTTAATGCTATAACATTAATTTTATGAATTTTTTAATATTTTTAAACAAAGATGTATGTGTCTTCTTAAACAAATTAGAAGAAACAGTATATCCAAATGTTTCACCCTTCATTGTTAACGCCATATTTAGTAACGATTTATCTAGTACTAAACTAAGCATCGGCCCTGACTCAACCTTAGCTTAGTCACATTTTATTTTCTTTAAATTTTTTTTGCATTACTTTGATCACATCTTTTCATATTTTTATAGCACTTATTGTCGAAATTATTAATAAAACGAATAAATGCATCAATTAAATGGATTTCCTTTGCAGATTTACACTCGCTAAGAATCCCAGTTGTAATGGTGTCGCATTGAAACACCGAAAGCCCCGCTCGGGACAATTTAGAACAGTGAAAGAGTACAAATAAATCTTGTAAATGGGGTAGATTAATCTCAGACAGAAGTAAATTGGTGGAATCAGGATCATGTACGCAACTTGACTGTTAATTGGTCTTTCCACTTATGTGAGCATATTGGAAAAAACCCACTGAAAGCGTGATATACTAGCACCTACTAAAGTATGTCGCATTTTTTATGCAAACTTGTTGAAATAACTCAAAAATTATTGTAATTTCGAAATAACTTTTTTCACGGAATACCATTTCATGAAAGTTAAAAGTTACATAAAAATAACAAACTTCACGATTAAAAAAGTAAGCTGGTAATGATTTGCTAAAATTCGGATTCCCTACTGCACCATATGTTCGGCCTTCATGGTAGCAGAGTTTGTTAGCGTTACATGGCAAATACGACTAGCTAGTACTTGTTGTGATCTTGATTCGATTTCAAACGGCGGCACTGACAATTGAATGTCAATATTGAATGTCAGTTGAAAGAGGTATTCGTGCTTTTTTTCAATGTGTAGAAAAAAGATCTTTCAATAAGGACGCTCGATTTTTAAGCGTAAATAAAACAAGTTGTGTGTGAGTGTGTGATATCCACTATGTTGGGAGGTCCAACTTTCGATGACTGTCGCATAAATTTGGCTGAATTTTCTGGATGGTGTTCGTTGTGTTGACATTAAGAGCATCAATTGTTTGCGGTTTATTCGAACATACTTGCGATTGAAGATAGTCCTACAGGAAGAAGTCTAAAAGAATTAAATCACGCGATATTGGTGGCCAGTTCACGTTCCCACTGCGCGAGATAACCATGCCCTCAAATCACTCGTGCAGAATGTCCATCGTGGTATGCGTTGTATGGCATGTAGCGCCATCCTATTGGAGCCATATATCGTCAGTATCCATATCATCCAGTTTAGGCCACAATAAGTTACATATCATCGATCTGTAGCGCTCGCCGTTGACAGTTATGGTAATGTGAGTTTAGTTTTGGAAGAAGTACGAACCAATGATTCCATCAGACGAAATTCCGCACCAAATAGTGTCTTCCTCGGGATTCATTTGGTACTGGTGTATCTCGTGTGGATTGGTATCGTCTCAAATAAAACAATTTTGCTTGTTCACATATCCATTCATCCAGAAATGGGTCAACTTCCAACTGCTGCAGAGCCTAGTCAGCGAACACACGGCGTTGTCTATGTTCGTTTACCTTAAGTTCCTAGGTCATTTGGATTTTATACGGGTGCAAACCCAAGTCCCGAAGCAACATTCGCCAAGTTGAAGTCGTAAAAAGTCCAAGTTCTTATGAACGACGACAAATTGACTGCCCCGGGTTTTCCCGTACACTCTCAAGCACAGCAGCGTTGTTTTCAGTAGACCTTGCGTTTCGATGACGTACGGGTGTTGGCTGATAATTTATCAAACCGGCTGACTCGAACAGTGAATAGTCGACTAGGTGGGACGGTTGTGGCGAGGATAAGAATCACATAATGCGCGGAACGGTTCTCGAACGGAGCAGTGAATATTTTGAAAATAAAATTTGATGATCGAACGTTGTTGAACGCTATAACCCTTCATAGTAATTTGCCATACACTACTAAATAATTCACAACAAATTTGACGTACAAACAACATCTAAATAAATAAATACATTTCGAGCATCCATATTGAAAAACCCTGTATTTAGGCAGCTACGGCTTTGGATTTAGAGGATTGTCTAATTTATATGGTGTGTTTTTGTGTGTGTGTGTGTGTGAGATTTTAAACCTACGCATTCAGTAGACAGCCTGTAAATATAATAGAGTCCCATTTTCATTTAATATTTAAGTTGATGTCGGTAACCAGAAAAAAAATGAGAAATAATGTAAAACTATTAGGTACGTCATGCCTGCGTGACGTAAGAGCGAACGATTCTGATCCTATTTTTAGGTTTAATCATATTTTTTATTGTATTTTTATTTTTAATTGTCAATTGCATTTTAATAGTCAATGTTCATTTAATTTAATCAATGTATCTGCATTCTCTCAATATATTTCAAATATTATCGATAATCATCGCCAATTAGATACGGTGTACGCTGATTTAGGACAGCATATACGAGTATATGCTGTCCTAAATATGCAAGTCACAACCTGCGTACGCAAGTCTATATTATCTATTTACACACATAGACTTTCAAATATCTAAAGTACTTGCCTACAAACAAGCAGAGACCTGTTTAGAGATGGACTACACCTCAGACGTCTATTTTGAATAAAAGTGGAGTACCAATAGAGTTCTTTTTTAAATAGGTGGAAACTAAAAGGTGTTAATAGTGTAATATGTGAATGTTTAAACAATCACAGTGCAAGATGTGAATTTTAAATAAAACATGGTTTCCTGCGCAGAAATATTTATTAATTTATAATGTAATGTAGATACTTAGGAATTATGTATGCAACAACACATTCGGTAAATGGCTGCCACAGCTTTGATGACACACGAGTACTATTCTGGCGAAATTTTCAATAACGGTTTTGCATAAATGTAGCGGTATTTAATTGATACAGCGTTCATCAATTTTGGCCTTTAGTTTTTGGGTGGTTATGGGCTTGTTGGTGTAAACCTGAGACTTCAGGAAACCACACAAAAAGAAGATCATAGCGGTCAATTCTGGTTACCGAAACGGGAGGTGACACGACCAGGAAAAGACTCATGCAAGACCTTCAATATTTTAGGGGTAGTATGGCAAGTGACACCGTCCTGCTGAAACCACATGTCTTCAAGAGCAATATCTTCCAGTTGAGGCACAAATACTCTGGGTTATCGTGTCACGATAATGTTCGTCATTTACCATTAATGCATTACCTGCCTCCTTTTCAAAGAGAAATGGTCCAATGATTCCTTCCGACCACAATGCACACCAAACAGTGCATGACGTTGGAGATGCATTTACTTTTCATGAATTATTCGTGAATTTTCTAAGCTCCAAGTGCAGTAATATTGCCTGTTAACAAATCCATCAAAGTACCTCGTCACTGAAGATGATTTTGTTCACAAAATCGGTATCATTTCTTGTTGTTCAATGATCCAATTCGTGAACTCCCTTCGCTGTGCATGGTCTATTGGCAGAAGTTGTTGAGTCAGTTGGGTTTTGTAAGCATGGTGATGCAAATGTGTAGTGAAAATATGATGAAAAGTTGATGTTGAAGTATCCAATCCATGTGCACGACGACGAGTCGAGGTCCCAGGACTCTCGACCACACTCTCGCGAACTGCCGCGATGCTTTGTTCTGAACGATCACTACGGGCTCGTGTCGTGTACTTCACATCAATAACTGAACCAATGCCTTCGAATTTTTCTATTATTCTTTTCGCAGTTGATAAATTTGAAACAGTATCTGCCGAAAATTCCGAATCGTAGTAACCAAGCTTTTAACCATTTTGGTAATAATGTTTAACAACCAGGGCGCGTTGTTCTATCGTGTAGCGCTCCATGTTTACTCCTATCAGTCTCTAATTGACCTGTTATAATTATTGACCTATGGAGTCATGACAGCCAAAATGCGCGCAAATCAAATATTGCGCTCTTATTATAACACCCTTTATTTCACATTTAAGGCTGTTTATACACTAAGTATGCTAGTAAATAAACAAAGCATTTCTAAGGACACAATACCCTGAATAAAAAAATGCCAGAAGATGTAGAATATCTGATACATCATAGGGATACTAACTTAATACGATACACTCTATATTCAACAGTACATTGCATGCAAACCAGAGCATATAGCGGCAATCAATTTCAAATTTGCCTACCTGCAGAGTAGGTGAAATCTTAACCCTTAAGTACCGTTGTGCGGTCACCGCAACCGATGTAAATATTCATTTCATGATCTTATATCTCCACTTAATTGTATCGACTTGCGTATCCATATACTTTCAGTTCAGTGTGACACGCGTACCTGGAGAGGATGCAACACATTTAGCTGCGGATTCTGTTGCCCATTGATTATAAATTTCGAACAAACCGGCACGTTGACCGCACATCACTGTTAATGTAACTTTCTGTTAACCTGTATTTTGGCGGAAGACTTATATTTACGATGGATAATGGTGCAGATCCGTCAAAGCGGATCCGAGTAACTGATCCAAACTTCGATGAAGTGACTTTAAGATGATATAATGAACTAACAATAAGTAGCAACATTGAGGACGAGAATGGCAATGAAAACATTTGTGAAGTGAGTGAGCACGAGACAGATTCGGAAGGACAGTATAGATAATGAACCAGAGGAGAGGGAGGCAGAAGAGACCAGTGAAGAATACGAGCAGCAAGATTCTAATAGGATCAAAAGCTTTTTTGGAAAAAATCGATATAAATGGTCCTCTGAAAGTTTTATTCCTCGCAGTAGAGCCCAGAAGCATAACATCATATGTTGTCCACCGAGCATATAAAAATAGTCCAGTCTTAGAAAAAGCAGATTTCATAAAACTACTTGTGGATGAGTTAGTAGAACCACATCTTGAAAGGCAAGTAGCAAATGTTAGAGTCCCCTGAAGTTCGCTTTTCTATTAGACGAGTATTAGGTGCTCCTGAAGAACCCTTTGAACAAGTAGCTTCTGAGAAATTAGAGAAGCGAAAAACTTGTTATACTTGTCCTTCAAGAATCAAAAGAAAAACATATCACCTGTGTTGTATGTGCAATAAACCAATATGTCTTGAGTCCCCAAAATTATGCCAATGAAAGTGTCATCTGTGACATATTTAAGTATTGTGGTTTCTGTCGCAGAATTTCTTTTGACATTATTTTTTATTGTAATAGTGACTGTATACCTTTAACTTGAAAAGGAAAATATCATTTTGTTTTAAATATTCTTTGTTTTTGTTTTTCAAAGCTTTAGCTGATATCACTATATGTATACTACATTATTACATGTTGTACACTATATTCTTCCAAGCCATACAACAACGCACCCAGCTGTTAACAGGAAAACATTAAAATGATCCACATTTTTTTTTATTGTTGTACAAATTTGCGGTCACCATGACCGCACGTCAGTTACTGCGTTATAAAACTAGTACCACGGTAGTTAAGGGTTAAGATGTCAAGACTTGGGAACCCCCTTCGAAACTTTCAATTACACAGTGTGCATAACAAACATCTTCCAGACTGATAAGTACTTAAGATGTTACAAAAAATAATATTAAAGAGTGTTTTTCCTGTATAAAGAAATAACAAAATATATTCAGTGGGAAAAAATAAGCCACCTATGTGAAACCATGAGATACGAAAATGCCTCGCATCGTCTACATTTCATGGTTGGTACTGCACCGAATGGGTTAAGGAGCGATAAAATATGACAGAGTAAAAATAAAACTACTCAGTTTCTTAAAACGATTAGAAATGACGAAAACGGAAAAGTCGATACAATTACTACCACAAACGACCACCAAAGCGAACATTAAGAAACAAACACTGCCTTTCTACGTTACAATATTTTCGAAACGTCGCATCGTCTTAAATTAAACAGTAATGTTTTTCTTCCAAGATCTACCCCCACAAAAGAAACAAGTGACAATTCAAATGGAGTAATTACACTTCAGTTATATTAGAAAATGAAAGCTTTAAACGCACTACAAACGGTCTTGCTCATTTTAATTATCATCAGTATCTATTATTTACGTACACAGTTTAATCTTATTTAAGAGTTGCTCCAAATAACATCTCCGCAGCATTGTAATAAAAATAAATTCTTACTACAATCAACTCGAGTCTTGGCAACCTTGCAACAATACGTCCGATATAAAATAAGGTGACACATTGTAGTCAAGAGATTATAATAAATTTCGTGAGGAAAGATCGCGTGAGATATTTATTGTTGGCTAGTCATTTTTTATTATTTTATTATCTTAGTGGGAGCATTCCAAATGTTAAATTAGTTCATTCTGTTATTAGTTAATAATTAAATAAAATATTACGTTCCACGCGTTCATAATGTCGTTGTAGTAAAATGTGTGAAATTCCTTTCTGATTAATGTAAAAATAAATCCGTTAATGTAAACTGAATTGATTGGTTATGACAACATAGTGAAGAAATGTTACGTGGTGTAATCTACCTACCCTGCATTGTCCGAAATGTGATGAAAAATTTAACACAAATTTTAGCAAACAGGATACATATAGGGCTTTTTCACACGGAGAGGCGCAAGGTTCGTCCCCGCGAGTGGGAGCTTTTTTCGCTCCTACTTTCCACTCTTTCACATGGGGAGGCTTTCGGCTAGGGCTCTAGCCATTGCATTAGTCGTAAAGTACGCATCGTAATGGATCATACACGTGCTGTAGCCATATATCTTCTTTACCGTCGACGCCATCTTCGACAATAAAAACGCCAACGTTCCAGAACGTATTGGGTCCATCCTATCAACCAAAGGCGCGATGAAGCAGTTGTTTTGCCACGCTTTACCAAGAACTTCGACGGGATGGCAACAAGTTTTGCAATTTCTTTCAAATGTCATTGACCTCATTTCATGAGATTGACATCAAAAATCCATCTTGACTTAACACTGGGGCACAGCTTACATTGAGTAAGCTGTGACTGGGGAGCGAGAGACTGGTGAGCGAGAGCCATTATCGTCCTTTTCGTGTGAATTCCCCATTCTCCCTTTGCATTTCAAGGAAAAGAAGCGACTCCCTTCTAAATTTCCATTGTACTCGTGCATTTAAGTCTTCCGCGCCTTTCTGCCGCTCGCTAGGTCCAGCCTTGCGGCTCTCCGTGTGAAAGAGCCCATGGGACACTCCAATTTGGTGTAAACTGAATTTCACACCAAATGTGGTAGAATGTGGTAAAATTTTAATTTTCGCTAGTGCGAATTTCCATACCAATAATGGGGTAAAATCAACACGACGTCTGGTGTAAACTTCGCCACTTTCTGGTGTAAGTATTTCAGTTTTACTCTCCATATTAAAAGATTAAGGAAAATAAAACACCTTTGAAATAGAACATGCTTTATTTTTTTCTAATATACAAAGTTATTTTCTTTATTGCAGTAATGAAATATTGGTGTATATTATATGTATATGCTAGAATAAGTTTAGAAAATATTTATATATTCGTGAACATCAAAACCAAATTCCTAACTATTATATTTGGAATAGTATTGGGTGAACCACTCCAGATTCCCCGATTTTAAAAAGTAATAAAAAATTAACGGAATGAGGTACAGAAAAAAACTGTACTTTTATATAGAATAGTTTTCTCCATTTTATTACACTACGTTTTAAAATTAATGTCACTAAGATGATGCCTGTTAAAGTCAATACATTGTCGGAGGCGTTCTCTGAAGTTCTCCACAGCCGGCAGCCCGACTTCAAACTGTGATGGGTATGGCGTGAATTTCTTCTGTAATTCTGTCTTTCAACTCTTCTAAGGTGTGAGGGGATGTTTAAAAACTTTTTCCTTTAAGTATCCCCAAAGGAAAATCGCTAATGCTGAGATCTAGTGAGCGTTCAGACCACCCAATATCCCCCCTCAGAGAGACCAGACGTTGAGGGAACATTTCTCTCAAAGCAGCCATAGACACTCGTGTAGGTGGATTGGAGCTCCAGCCTGCTGGTCACCCAGGTCCTCTTCTTCGCCTAGAGTATCTAATCTAGGCTGCAGGAATGTTTCCAACATAGTCACATCGAGCAGCCCTAACGATGACACTCACGCCTTCCGCTTCAAAAAAATATGGACCAATCACTTCATACTCACTAACGGCACACCAAACTGTCACTTTGGGGGAATGAAGAGGCCTTTCGTGAAGCTGTCAGGGGTTATTTGTGTCCCGATATCGAAAGATTTGTTTGTTTACTGCTCCACTAAGGTGGAAATGTGCTTGATCACTACTTATGAATATTGATGTTACTGGGACCTGGTCAAGCATTTGCTGGCACAAGAATCTGCGGTTTGCGTGATCTGCCACACCCAACTCTTGTTCTAACATTATCTTATGAATAAGGATCATAATGCAAGTCATAATGAATAATTTTCCTCAAATTTTGATTTGACATCCCCAAAGCAATGGAACGTTTCCGAGCAGAACATATTGGCGATTGCTCTATCGTTTATCTCACACGCTCAATATTTTCGGGTGTTCTTACCGTTCTTTGTCTTCGAGATGTTCTTTGAGGTCGTGTGCTTCCTGTTTCTTCCAAATTTCCAATCTAGGCACGAATTGTTTTCGTATCGGGAACCGAACACGAGCCAGGAATGTTAAAACGTCGGGAAAACCTCTCTGCGTAGCCATCACCAATCTGTTGTTTTCGTAATAGGCCCGCACAACATAGCTATGGTGTACACCTGACCGAACCATCATGGGAACTAAAACGGGGTAAGCGACCGGACAGAACGAGACCATCCCCACCTTTCTGTCTTCACCACAGGCCTGTACCGGGTTAGTCACCTAAAATTGACCCCCCCTTTATTTCTCTTAATTTCAATCGAATCGCAAAATTCAAACAAGGATTTTACATGATTTTTTATAATTTTTTTGAATATTTAAACAAACTTTCAAAAACTCTGCAAATTGAAAGGGGGCGAACATTTTTTAATTTTTTTTATTTTTTTACTTAAAACAGTTACCCACAGTTTTCTGATCACAAAAATGTATAATTGTTGTATCTTGATAAGTATAGTTCGTGAGATATTCATACAAATATCTTATGCCAAACTTATTCCTGTGATGTGACTATACATATATTTGTATGAATATCTCAAGAACTATACTTACCAAGATACAACAGTTATATATTTTTGTAATCAGAAAACTATGGGTAACTTTTTTAAGTAAAAAAATACAGGGCATTCCATTAAAAAAAATTAAAAAATGTTCGCCCCCTTTCAATTTGCAGAGTTTTTGAAAGTTTGTTTAAATATTCAAAAAATTTATAAAAAACCATGTAACGTCCTTGTTTGAATTTTTCGATTCGATTTAAATTAAGAGAAATAAAGGAGGGGTCAATTTTAGGCGACTAACCCAGTACATTTGCCTTACAGCCTGTAAGAATGGCAAACACAAAGTATCACTTAAGGGGGTTAGGCCACCCTAGAATTTTGGAAAAATCGATTTTTTTCTCTTAAAAAGAGATTAAATAAAACAATAAAAGAACTAAAAAAAATATTACAGAATCATAGAAATTAAGGTTTTCAAACTTACCTAGAAAGCTTATCCCAAACTAAAGCTACAAACTACTTTAAAAAGCCACTAGGAATATGAAAAGGCTCATACAACCAAATCCACTGATAAAAACAGCAAATTATACATTGGCAAGGAACGACTACAAAAAAGTACAAACATTCGACACCCTGCAGAAGTCTATAAACCATTTCCATTTCCACAAATAACCTCAACAGATGAAAATGATATACTACAATATCCAGATGCACCATACCAGTTAGAATCTTCTTTTAGAAAAATCACGGTCCGCGCAGTCAAAAATACCATTAAAAAATAAGATAATCCAAAAAAATCTATATATATATATATATATATATATATATATATATATATATATATATATATATATATATATATATATATATATATATATGAGATGTATATAATATAATCTATATAATATAACTACCAGAGAACATGGAGAAGAAAGAACGCGAAAAAATCACGAAATACCTACCCCTTGCTGAGGAGATCAAGCACATGTGGCAGGAGAAGGTCACCATAATTCCTATAGTAATAGGCGCCACAAGTGAAATACCTACCAGCCTGAAAGCATCCCTAAGGACATTGAAGATTAAGGAAAACACCTACCTCCAGATATAGAAATCAGTAATCATGGACACTTGCAGCATCGTTTGCAGATTTCTACAGCTGCAATAAAAAGACAATCAAGCTGGCCGTAGATCCATTGACTGTTCACACGTACCCTCCTAAACATACGGGAGCACTTTGTATATAATATATATTATACATATATGTATAGGGAGTGTATGCATATGATATAATATATATTATACATATATTCATAAGGAAATCATACTTTGCTAATACACTTTCCTTTTGGAACAAATTTGGACTTCTACGTTTTCTAACTGACTTCAAAGAAAGCCGGAGGTTCTCAATTCATCTGTATATATTTTTTTATGTATGTTAGGGTATAACTTTTGTGTTTATAAACATATTTTAACTATTCATTTTGCGCTGCATCTTAATTTCATTGGCACTGGACCTTAGACGTATTGTATACCTTCATTGGTATTGAACCGTCGTTTTCTCATTCGCAAAGCATCCTTAGTAGGTCTATCCATCACTTAAAATTGTAAAATAATATGTTTAAAAAAACGACTTAAAATAGTGGATAAAAAGAAATAACTTGACTAAAAAGCAACAAATAAATGTTTTCTAGAACAATTTAATATTTATTTGTTGTTCCATTTAATGTAATTAAGAAATTATTGTTTATTATGTACTTATTATTAATTATTTTATATAATTTTGAAGTCGGTGCCGTGCAATATTAGTAATGCGAATGTCGGCCCTCGGCAATTTAAAGTGTAAACTCGTTATAGTAGCAGGTATATATATTTTTTTATGTTGTACTTGGCACCGACTTGAAAGTTATACATTACATATACTTATTATGTAATTATTATTGAATACAATTAATAATAATTACATAATAAGTAATAGTTTCTTAATTACATTAAACGGAAGAACAAATAAGTATTAAATTGTTGTAGAAAACATTTATTTCCTGCTTTTTATTTTTTAATATTTACTTTTTTTAAGTCTAAGGTTTTTTTATTATTTATTAATTTATTATTTAATAAATTAATTCTGATTATTATTATTCAAGTAAATCTAATATTAGCAAGTTTTATCCAGTGTCTTATGGTTTTATCCAGTTTGCACAAGGATAAAATATAACGGTATTTTATCATAATTTGTATTAATTCGCTGAAAATACTGGAAAATCCGCACAGCTCAAAATAACTCTAAGCCATATTAAAAAATAGTCTGTTAAAGTCTGCCATTTATCCCCGAGGAAATTAAAAACGTTTGAAATTTCTGTGAAACAACGCGATCAGCTAAGACTTTTTTTTAAAAGAAACTGACGTTTATTGAGAGCGCGTGAAAAGGCCGTTTTCGCCTTTTAGCGTTCTCACCCCAACGGTGACCCCGTTTCACAGTTGTCTACACGTTAACTGTGTCGTTGGGGTAAACGTCCTTGAAAACGGGGACTTCGTCGGGTTTTCTCGGCGAAAGCTCTGGAATGGTAAATAATTTTAATTGAAATAGCACACAGGCCACGTTTATTGCATTTTTATCCGCATAAACGCCTTCTTCGCAGTTTCGCTTTCGGGATTTAGTACATACGCGTTGTGTAAAAGAAAATAATTAGGTAGGAATAAAAGCTTTCGACTGTCGACGTCGTTAAACAACTGCAGGACCTTTTTTTTAATCCTAATCTGATTCGGATTATACAGCACGTATGTGGTTGGAAAATAACATTATAAATGGTGTCTCATTTGAAGCTATGGGATATAATTTATTAATAAAACTAATCATATCTGACAAAGTCAAGTTTATTAATAAACCTCATGAGTAAATGAGGTTTTAGTAACATAAAATGGAGACGATACGGCTACAAATGGAAAAGAATATAATTAATATGACCGCCTCAACTCATCTGGCATGATATCATTCCTTTAGCAAAATTATCCATAACACGGGCACATAAAACTGGCTCTATTAGTCCAATCAATAGGGAATGACCCGGTCACTAATTGTAAACAGCAAAAAAAAATTTAAACATATAGAAAATAAAATTTCAAGAAATTTACAGTTTTTTGCTCTCAAAGTAGCGGTCGCTAACGTAACCCAAAAAATTCGCAAAAGTCAAAACGGTTTTTCGCGAATAAAAAGGAAAGTTGTGCTTGGATTGGAAAAAGTTAAATGAGAAAGTTGTAGATATTAAAAAAATCTTCCGATGCAATTTTTGTGAGCTCGAATCGATTCATTACTTTTCGAGATATATCGAGAAAACCGTTGCGTTTTTTTGTTTTTGCTCTAAAAATAACAATATTTGATGAAAACATTTAATAATTTCAGAAAATGTAGTCCTAAGTAAGACGAAAACAATCGTTTTTGTGTAATTCCAAAATTTTTTTTCAAAGTTATAGCTGTTTTCGTAAAAAAAATGTGTTTTCGTAAAACGGCTTTTCCATCGAAACGAATGGTCCCACAGACTTGTTCGAGGGCTTATTTTCTTCATTAGGAATTGTACTTCAAACATATTTTCAGCAACAATCGACTTTTTAAATTTTTTATATAAAAAAATCGCGTTTGAAAATGACGCCATTTTCGTACATCGGTTTTATTACAAGAATTTATTGCCAAAAACCCGATGTACGAAAATTAACTTTTGTTAACTTTTTCCAATCCGAGCACAACTTTCTTTTTTATTCGCGAAAAACCATATTTTTGGTTTTTGCGAATTTTTTAGGTTATGTTAGCGGCCGCCATTTTGAGAGCAAGAAACTGTAGGTTTCTTGAAATTTTATTTTTTATATGCTCAAATTTTTTTTTGCTGTTTATAATTAGTGACCATGTAACATAGGGGCTCAGACAGATCGATTGGACTAATGTTGTTCAAATCCAATTCAACAATTTGGTGGAAAGAAACATTGTTTAACATGTCACGATAGCTTCCCCATTTACTTTATGATAGCATTACCAGCTTCATTTTAAAAGAAGTATAGTCCAATTACTCCACTACTCCAAAATGCACACCAAACCGCGCATCTCCGTGGATGCATTTATTTTTTGTTAACAGCATGTAGAAAGTTGTTTAGGACTAAATTTAATTTTAGATATTGTTTGTGACGAATGTGCAGTATAACACGAATGACGACTGGTAAAATGCATGCCGCTGCGCTAATTGACACATTCTCGACTTAGCGAGCAAAGCTTATACTGGCTTATTTTAAAAATGTTTATATTTTCAACAAATATTAATTAAAAATATTCGTAATTAACTAATGTATAGATGAGTGGTTTTTGGAAAAAATGTATAGAGAAGTTTTCAAATTATGACGTAAAATGAGTAACTTTTAGTCAATTGGCACATTCAAACCATGCAAAAAGTTCCAATTTTGATGGTGAATATCTCCTTTATTGTACGGGCAAAAACTTTCCTTAGGGAAGTTTATTCTTTATGTGTACCCGAAATTTGATGGAATTAATAATTCGTTAATCTAGAATTGTATTCTTCTTGTTTCTTTTATGTTGTTTAATTTTGAGCTTAATTATCATGCTTAATCCATACAATTTCAATATTTCCTTCCTTAGTGGATGATGCAGACGTTTCAGGTATGGAATATAAAACTATCAAAAAAGAACAGCCAAGTAAAATAATATCAATATGCCAATACTTGTCAGTAGGTTGCACAGCTCGGTTTATTGTTTGACAAATAGTAGCGTTTTAGAAAAAAATATAATACTCGATAGTATAGAAGTGAAAAGAATCAATTCTTTATCAATTATCAAATTATACGAATAAGGAACATTGATAATCCACATATTTTTGTTAATCATCATATAGCAATTTTTTTAGAAGAGTAGTTAGCTCCACACTGAGAGAAATCGATTAACTTTGGTATATATTTTTTGGATTTAGTATATTTTCACTTAGTGTTAATAGAAATTTGTCTCAGTGTATTTAACAGTAATAATAGCACATTTACATCTTATTGATGACTCCAGTATAGCACATAGCTCGACAAAATTTAACATAACTATTTTAACAGCATCTACAACTACACACACCGTCAAAAGTCTTGGACCCCTTGTATATTACAGATTTCGACTATTTATTTTGTTTTCGTTGCTAGGCAACAAAGATGAGTTATATAGCTGTCAAACAAGATCAAATAAATTGCTAGATAAAATATTATTGATTAGTTATAATTTTCTTTAAGTATTCATGAGTTTTATTGCATATTTAGCAAAGCGACTTTGATACTTTTCTTTCGTTATAATGCTAGGATGTGAGGTTTCTACATTTAATAGGACAAGAATTATTGCTTTGCATGATGCTGGACATTCCGATCATCAGAGATCCGAAATGTTAGTCATTCCTAGATCTTCTGTTGTGCGAATAGTGAATAAGTATCAAGAATTAGGGATAGTGGAAAGAAGACCACATAGTGGTCGGTTGCTCCCTACAATGGTGGGACAGTAATATTTTGGGAGGAATAATGTTCAATCGCCGTACGCCGTTAATTCCCATAAATCAGAATATGACAAATCAAGTTTATATTGAAAGTGTTATCAGGCCCATTATTTATCCCCTACGCGACGAATTAGGTGAAATTTAATCTTCATGGACGACAACGCGAGGCCATATAGCGCAATAACGGTTCAAGAGGTAGCTGAACAGGGAGATATTACCCGATTAGATTGGCCAGCTAATTTCCCAGATACGAATTCCATTGAGAACATGTGGGATTTTATTTCTAGAGCAATTCACAAACGCATGAACTCACCCCAAAATGCGGAAGAGTTAGCTGCAGCAGCAATAGAGGAATGGAACATATTCCTCAATAAATTATCAACCGTTTGATTGTTTCAATGCACAGGCGTGTCGATATGTTACTGAGAAGCTGAGAAGGCCATACTGACTATTAAGTTGATGTTTATTTTGTTATAAAATATGATTTGTTAATTTTTGTCATAATAAATTTACTTACAAATTGCAAGTTTCTTTCTCATCGTTATTTAATTGACTACATTTTTAAAAATTATTCCTGTATTACAAAAAATACATTTAGAAAAAACATATTTTGAAAAACAAATACAATATTTAAAAAAATATATTTACTAATACAAAATATCCAAGGCTTTTGACGGTGTGTGTATTTTAAAAAGCATGTCGACAAAAAATGTCTCAATGGTCGAGTAACTTTCCTCGTATACTATCTTCGACAAACAGAGGATTTAGAGACGTCCATCTTGCGTAAATCCGATACGTAAAATTGCCTAACCTTGTCGCATGCGAATTGACAGGGTTTCCGGTGTGTCAATTAATCAAATGTCGATACGTAAACACACTGACATTGAGACGTTATAGTGTAATAATTGTAAAGGTTTTACAAAGCTTTTCTAATGGCGCACATAATACAACAATTTTAAAATACCTTTCTCCAACTCCTACATTTATTTAAGCCCACAGGATGGTCCACAGAAAATTAAATGGAAATATCTTTGAACTGAGCTCGATTTATTTGGAAACACCGCTTGTGCACATAGATTTTGTTTGCAATGGAGACGCTTCGTTAGATTTTCTATATCTCGTCACACAGCTTCTAAGACATGATAGAATAATTATGAAATAGTATCAAAACTAATAATCTTCCAATAACACAGGCCTACAAATTTTGACATTTTGAATGTTGATTTGGGTTTGATTATATAGTGATTATAAGTGAATTATTTATGCTGATTTCATATCTACCTTCCGTTTGTGCCCCTCACGTAAGGTTTTTGATCAATCAACTGAATAATCAAAATAAATTAATAACTAAAGGAAAAATTACATTTTAATAAACATTATATTTAATAAAGATTAAAAAACAGTAAAAAACAACAATACAAATAGTTTTGAGTCTCTAATTACTTTTTTTATTTTGAAATCGATCTCTTTTTAACAAAAAACTTCGTTTTGTTGTTATTCTTGTGTAATAATTCGTTGAATGTTCTCTTTTCAGCATTCCAGCAGTAATCTGCCATCATCGCCACATCCCATCGACCCTAGTACCTCCTTTCCATCTCATTTATGTCTTGATGGAACCTTTCATCTTGCTCCTCACTAACAGCACCAAGACTTTCTGGAAAGTAGTTCAGATGAGCATGCAGAGAATAAATTTGTATGCTCATATTACAACCAAATTGCTTAAACTTATCCAGCATTTTGTTGGCAAATTTCCTCATTCTGCGGATGTTTATAATTTCCTAAAGAATTTTCTGTTACGTTTTTATAGCATATCCAAGATTCTTTTTCAATTTCTGTCATTGTTTCTTCAAACTGTTGGTCCTGCATTAATTTTCTTATTTGCAGTCCTACGAAAATATCTTCCTTTAATTTTGACTCAGAAGGAGCTGTAAATTTGCAACAAGTACTTAAAACAATTCCCATTTTTATCTATAGCTTTTACATATTGCTTCATTAATCCTAATTTAATATGAGGTGGCGGCAAAATAATCTTTTGCGGATCAACCCAATTTTCATAAACAACGTTTTTCGAACCAGGTATTAAGTTTATAACAAAATATATTTGGTGTATTTTTACAACTGCTAGGCATTTTTGAAAGAAAATAAAAACACACGACGCGTTGTCACAAGTAAACGTACACACATTAAATACGTACTACAGCGACTATGTAAATACCCGAATAGTATAAACCCGAAATATCCCTAGCGGCCAAGTCTGTTTCGGTAAATTCCCCATACTTGTGTATACACCGTACACATTGTGTGTATATTTCAAACCGATTAAACACAGGGGCACCGCAAAGATTGAGGCAAAATTTAATTCTATAGAATTTCCGTTTTAAAAATTACAAAGTTATTGTGCAATGTACATTTTTAAATACTGGTGCGTGATGGAAACAAAAAATAAACAGTGTTTCTGTAGTTTATGGTATGTAACTTAGTCAAAAACAATCCGATCACAAAATCTTTGTTGGCCTGTGTAATTAATTAATCAGTGATTCGAGATTTATAGCTTTTTTAAAAATTATGAAATGCTGTCAGATAGATTATTTGTAAGCCATTTCATTTTGCTCATTTGTTCACAATATGTTCTCATACATTTTAATTTTGTGGTTCCAGAAATAGTGAATAAGTTTCTTTTTTCGTATGAAGATAAATTTTGTAATATTTCTGTGACTTAAATCTAATTCTGTGTGGATAAAACTTTCAATCTTTGAATAGTTGCTTAACGCCAGACACGCCCTATTTGAATTTCTTTAATCTCAACGTAAAATCGAAGGCAACATACACAGAACTTCTTTTTGCTGGTTTTCTTCTTATCTAGCACTCGAAATATCGTTACAGACTTCAATGCATACGATCAATTAACATATTTATATTTGTTACACATTAAATAACTCTGCTATTTACCCATTAAATAATTATTGTACTTAACGCGTTTATTATTTATGACATGTTAAATAGTATAGGTATACATTGTTGAAATATTGATGGTGATCAACTGTAAAATGTAGTAAAATTTTGTCATTTTTATTGGAGTGAAAGCGTCAAAACTTACGTCAATTTCTGTTTTAAAATTTAACGCCCATTCATTTTGTGAAATTACTCACTGTTAGTAGTTCAATATTAAGAATAATGTTTACAAAAATTATAAAAACCAATGTTTCAACTTCCCCATTTAGTATATAATTTTTAGAAAATTATCAGCCCAAATTGAACAAAGCATCTAAATTTTTTAGTTTTAGAAAGTTACCCTTGTAGTATAAAGTATAATACAGAAAACTTTATCTTTTGAAATTATGGTTTGATCCATATGTTGTTTGTATATGGTGTCTCAGTTGGAAATATAGAATTTGAAATGCGCGCGCCGTTTATGTTCTGTTAAAGATAGAGCATCAATATTTAACAACTGTCATCTAAAAGCTGGTCCAACCAAAACGCACGATGTTAATTGTAAATAAAACAAAAAGTATTCAGAGAATTATCTTAATATTTCTTATTATGATAGAAGGATCTATGACAATTATGTGTGAAACAAAATATCGGCCAAATGCTCGCCACGGCTTCGGTGGCATACCTTTATCCGATGGTCCATATTTTCAATGACTCTAAGACATAATTGAGGTTCAATGTTGTTAATGTGCCGAATTATCTCATCCTTTAGCTCTTGAACTGTTCTTGGCTTATTGACGTACACTTTTTCTTTTAAATATCCCCAAAGAAAGAAGTCCAACGGTGTCAAATCACATGATCGTGGCGGCCAATTAACATCGCCACGACGTGAGATAACACGGCCATTGAATTTCTCGCGCAAAAGTGCCATTGTTTCGTTGGCTGTGTGGCAAGTGGCACCATCCTGTTGGAACCACATATCGTTCAGGTCCATATCCTCAATTTCTGGCCATAAGAAGTCCGTTATCATCTCGCGATAGCGAACACCATTCACGGTAACTGCTTGGCCGACCTCATTTTCGAAGAAGTACGGCCCGATGACGCCGCCAGCCTATAAACCGAACCAAACAGTCACTCTTTGTGAATGCATCGGCTTTTCAACAAACACTCGTGGATTCTCATTTGCCCAAATGCGGCAATTCTGCTTGTTAACAAATCCACTGAGGTGAAAGTGTGCCTCGTCGCTGAAGATGATTTTCTTTGTAAAGTCACCATTCGCTTCTGTCTGTTCAACCAACCATTCGGCGTATTGACGACGCTTGAAATGGTCAGTAGGCTTCAGCTCTTGAGTCAATTGAACCTTGTAAGCGTGTAAATTCAAATATTTATTCAAAATTCGCATCAGTGATGTTCGTGAGATGTTCAATTGTTGGGCACGACGACGAGTCGAGGTTGACGGCTCTTCTGTTACACTATCGTGAACAACAGCAATGTTTTCCGCAGAACGAACTGGGCGAGCATGCACAGGTATTTTCACATTTCCTACAGACCCGGTTTGCTGAAATTTTCGCACGATTGTGGACACATTTGGTCGATTATGCTGACCAAAAAAGTCACGAAGTGCACGAAATGCATTTTGATTTGAACGCCTATTTTCGTAAAAGGCTTCAACAATCTTAACGCGCTGCTCAATTGTGTACCTCTCCATGGTTGAATTTGTCAAACACTGAAACAAAGAAATGTCAAATTAAGTTGGGCAAAAAACTTGACGTTAAGGTGTGACTCACAATTAACATCGTGCATTATGGTTGGACCACCCTTTACATAGACATCAACATACCTGGGTGTCTCATTTGGAGCTACAGGATGTGTTTTGTGAATAAAACTAATAATATGTGAAAAACTGAGGTTTTTTATTCTTCAATATAGAATGGAGACGACATGGTTACAGATGGAAAAGAATATACTTCATATGGCCGCATCGACTCATCTGGTATGATGTCATTCGTTTAGCAAAATTTTTCATAACACGAGTACATAAACCTGGCTCTATTTCCCGAATAACACGTTGAATGTTTGTTTTGAGGTCATTGATTGTTGCTGGATGGGTGGCGTACACTTTTCCCTTGATATAACCCCAGAGAAAAACGTCCAGTGGTGTTAAATCACGCGATCTTGCAGGCCGATTGATATTCCGCGAGACAAGTGCTGTATGACACTTTGCACTGTCTTGCCGAAACCACATGTTCAAATCCAAATCATCAAATTTGGTGGAAAAAGAAATTGTTTAACATTTTAACACGAACTGTTAATTCTGTAGGCATTTAAATTTGGCCTAGTCCTGTGCGAATGTTTCTTAATGCAACTGTAAATGATGGTCCGCTTTCATAAGGCAATTGTACACAAACCATTCGTTGTTGAATTGTTAATAGTAACATGTTGACGTCGTATGGTTTGTATATGACAGTTGTTAAATATTGACGCTCTATCTTTTATTGAACATAAATGGCAATTCAAATCCCAACTGAGACACCCCATACTATCTGTAGCCCATGCTATCTATAGGAAAGGAAAATTCAGTTTCCCCATCACTAGGTTCAGAGAATTGGTCATTCTAAACCTTCGATAGCTCAAGTGGTGGATTGTAAAGGAAAATATTATTCTACGAAAACGTCCCTTACAGACAGAACTCTAAACGCAAGTCTCAATCACAATGCAACTCATCTTAAAGTCAATTTCAGTAACAACATAAGATATTTATTGCCTATAGCAATCCCTGAAACCCTCATATTTCAAGATAGTTGTAATTCTAAGGCAATGAAATATCAATTACTTCTAGGTGTTCCATGTTCTGTCACATCACTTAATATAGAATAAGACATACAATACATACAATAAGCATAGAACACGATGTTTATTTAATCATCGAGGGTGGCTCAAATATAAACGAGGCTTTCCCCATCCCCATCTTATTTTCAATTTCTTAATCTAATAAAGATTCGATCAGAGAGCCATTGCAGGCTGGCATGGAGGCGTACAAGGGCCTCCATCGACCCGTAGTCGTCGAATTTTTGACCTAGAGCTTCCTATAGAGGCCTAAACAGATAAAAATCACACGGTGTCAAAGCGGAACTGTAGATAGGATATTGCATAACATACCAATGAAGTGACTCGATTTTTTAATCGTCAAAACTGCCGTATGCGGCCTTATATTATCATGAAAGATAATTTCGCCCCGAACTGATGTTTTTTTTTCTTTTTTGCCGATAAGCTTGCTTACCGCTTGCTAACGAAGAAAACTGTCGCAAGAACTTTGCCGGTCGACAGACGTGTTTTTCAGTGTTTTTTTTTTTCAGTGTTTTTACGTGAAGCCGCTTCACGTAATCGAAAACAAATAATAGTCGTTATTTTTAGAAGCAATTGCGAGGTATTTAAATCTGTATTCACCGTAATTCACCCTAACACCACTGATATATCAAAAATTATGCCATAGCGGCCCAACAACCTGAATTGTTGTACGTATGAAAAATTTAAATCTAGTATTTAACGAGTATGATTTGTATTTATTACTTCAGATACTTTTTTATGAGCATTTTCAAATTCTTTTTAATACTGAAGAAGTACTGTTACTACAGAAAAAATGCTGAAATACTGTTACTACAAATAAAGCGAGAACATAGCTCATGTATATCACGTTTTATTAAGTCTAATATGATCTGAAATCAAATAATCCGAATTCTCATGGACGTTTATAGGTATGGCCAAATCTTCTGAGGGTACGTTACCCCATAATTACCTCGCGGAAGGTCTTCAGATTCGCTGAATTAATCTGAAGTAATGATATTAATCACTTGCAGCTGGCTTAGATTAGCAAAGTAATCCGGGCGTGGGTTCGATTCCTACATAAGTCGGTTGGGTGTGGTCCGTGTGCATATTGTGAATTATGCGGAGGAGTAGCTCTGAGCTAAACGTCACCCCCGTAAAGATAACGGCAAAATATAGGGGAGATTCGAGAGACTAATAGAATTTTTAACTAACTATTTTAATATAGATAACAAATTCTAATACAGAACTATTTTACTTTTCTGTGCGCCACTATACACGGAAAATTATTGTAATCATGCAAAAACTAAATTTTTTTCTAAGGTTCATTTTTCGTTTTTCGGCCTAAAAACCAAAAGAAAATGGTTTTTAAACCATTTTGTGTGTATATGTGTCGTTGTCGTCGGCATTTGTTCTTGTTAGCACAATAACTCAACCAAATCGTGTCGGATCGATCGGGTTTTGACTGATTCTGGTCGGGGACGTCTCCCAGACGACACCTATTGATTTTCAGGTGGATACGACACACTCTACCCTATCCATGGGTCATGAGAAAACACGATGGTGGACTATTTGAGAATTTTTTTTTGTGAACACGATAACTCAACTAAATCGTGTCGGATCGATCGGGCCTTGACTGATTCTGATCCGGGACGTCTCCCAGACGACACTGTTAATTTTGGGTAGGATAGATGTCCATGGGTCATGAGAAAGCACGATGGTGGACTATTTGAGAAAAATTGAAAAAAATAAAACTGTCGCATAAAAAATATGTTCTGCCTTTATGTGTTGGTTTATTTTTTCTCGGCCACTCAATTTCGAGATAGAGAGGTTGTCCGTGCGGAAAAGTCCCTTTTAAGGTTTTAAAACTGTTTATGCGCACGTTTTAATATACAGTTAAAACATATTAATTTCTTTGTAAATATTTAAACCTTTATCTTCACACAGAAATGTGCATTTAGAAAAATCACTGTTAGTATAGGAAATAAACTGAACAGGGCGTTTGTTTGTACAATATTTAACATATAAAGTTGATAAATCGTGTGCGGAAGAACAATTCTTGAAATGGAGGGTTCCCATCAACCACAACAATGGTCTGATGAGATACCATCGTGCTTTGATCCGCCTGCATTACACATAACATTGTTTTATTACAGAATCGACACCTTTTTAAATGGATACTAAAAATATACAATCTTGCAACCCTTCTTGTCATATTTGTCGAAGTAAAAACACGATAGCATTATTTCGAGCTAATAAACCAGTCCTCTATCAGCCATAACTTGTTGAAATGATAAGGCGTCGTCGGGCAGAACTCATTTCGTGGGATTCGTGTGGCATACACGTCTCCTTCCTTTTATTCGTCGTACAGTTTATTATTTTTGAAACACGTCCACGTGGTTTTTGTTTCGCAAATGCTGCAAGTTTTCGATTTTACTCGACCGAGTCGCCTCGTTCCAGCAACGAATCGCGACGAGGTCGAACGACCGTCTTCGGTGCTCGCGCTAGATTCGGTCCAGATACTGATTAGGGGAGGCTGGCTGCCGCAAAAGGGGTGTGTTGTATATTTTAGTAAAATGTACGGTTTTTATTTGCATGTCTCGCGTAGTTTTTCGTGGTTATTTTTAGTTGGGAGAACAGCGACTTTCATCGTATCATCTGAGATATAAACGGGACAGAGTGATTTAAAATCTGAATGTTAAATGATTTATTTCGTTATTAAGTCAAGTTAAATTTGCGGTAATATTTTATTACAGCGAGTAATAACGCGATAATAATTCACCTGATACAAGAATGACGTTGAACAACTTAAAACTGCCGAGATACGGATTATTAAAAAGAACAATTAAAAATAATTTTATGGAATGGACATGTTGATAAATACAAATGAATTTAATTGTCTTTAAACTGACCTAGATAGAGTAATGTCGTGGGAATCTTTAAATTCTCAAGAATACGTTAGGTAAGTGTTTCTATATTTTTTTATTGAGAGTATATACGAAATGAAATCATTAATGAATTATTTCGAAATCGTGTGAAAATTTGATTTGATTTGTCCTACTAGTCCAAATTCGATTATAGTTATCTACCTAAAATCTATAGCAGGCTTTAATATCGTTTTATATGAAAATATAAGTGATATTTAAATTAGTTACAGGCAAAATTAAATATTTTTAGACAATACAGATATTTCCGCATTCTAATTAGTTATATTTCGAAAAATAAATCAATAATATGTTAAAAACAGTTTAAAATTGAAAAAATCTGCTGTCTTTAAAGTCTAATCTTGAACTGACTAAACCCCGATTTGATTTTAATACTACATAATTGTTTTAGCCCAAAAGGCTGTGTAGTCATTATGCAAATTAGAATGTCTTAATTATGCGTGATCTGAGATAATTCAGTACATTAACTGTTTACGTTTTTAACCTCAGGCAATATTTGAAAGTTCCTTTTTCATTAAAATAACTCTTCGGTGGTGTTCAGTACGTGAACGACGGAAACTGCTGAAAATAGGGTTAAGATAAATTTTCTCTTCCAAATTATCTTAAATGTTTCAAAGTGATTATAGAACTATTCTTTGAACCAGATCGCGAATATAATTAAGGTATTAATTATATTTATTAGCTGTATTGTACCGAGATATCAAAAACTATTTTGGTCAAAGATTGTCATGTAATAGAAAATGTCCGTCATAGCAAGCACTATTTCCTTCTGAAATAATGTTATCAAAGAAATGAAAGAAGAAAGAAGAAATGAAGGATTAATGGCGTTTCTAAACAGATGAAGCACTTTGCAGTATTTATAGCATTATGGTTCCTGATTCGTCACTCTTATGAGATTGCAGAAGTTCTGAAAATGCTATTGTTTAAATAAGGGAAGACAAAATATTCGTAATGGTCAGACAAAGAGACCTCGGGGGAAACTTAACTTATGTATACGAACTTATAAAAAAACCAGCAGCATCTTGCTGTTCATCATCGTACAGTTATTGATTGATAAATTCAGTCAAAATGTTGCTCCTGCACCACTTTATATACACTGACGGTGAAATAGACAAACAAAAACCGGCCCAATTAGTTTTCTGGGAAATCTGCCATACACACACCAATTTTAAATAAAAGTGCACAGATTATCAGCACTCCACATATGATTTTGATTTGGCGTACCTGCAAGGACCAAGCTTCATCTGAAAATAATCCTCAGTGTAGGAGGTCGTTATTCCTTAAATTATTAATAAATCAGTGACTGTACTCAAGACATGTGAAGTGGTCTGTATCCAAATGAGACTGGTATTAATTATATGAATGCATGTCTAAGTTCTTTACAATCGGTGGTCATATTCAATAAGAAAGTCCGATTTCTTGAGACAAATATTTCAAATATTTTGCAGATTTTTAAAAATTCCTAGATATTTTTTATAACCAATTTGTAGGTTTTATTTTATCAATACATTACTTCAATTTATTATCAGATAAAGAAGGAAACGTTATACTGGGAAACAAACATTTTGTTACATTTATTACAGCACTACTTATCTAATTAGAATGCGTTAAGTTCAAACCTGTAGGTATTTTTGTTCTCCGTAAGTTCTAGATTTTCTTCAATGCATTATCATTTTCACGAAATTTGATCCTTCGTATAATGACAGTATGACAAAAAAAATTAGTTGCGCGATATAAATACATATATTAGAATATGGGAAGGTACCTACAAATAAATGATTTTTAATTTAAATTAATGTATGCATATTTTAACATTTCAACATAAATGAATGAAAATTTGGATACTCCTATTCGGGCAAAAATTTACGGCTATAGCTCTTGCGCCTGTAGATCTTCTCAGAACGATCTCGTTGTATGTTCGAGTAGTTGTTTGTCATCATATATTTGTCCCAACCCCCTGGTAGCATTCTTCCATCATCAAGAGGTCTTGATGGAAGCACTTCCCCTGTTCGTCATTTATAGCGCAAAAGTTTTCTGGAAACTAATCCAGAAAATGGATATTGACACTGACATTGCAACTAATATTTCGAAATAATTCGAAAAGCCAACAGCATTGTTGTAACCAGAACCAGCAAAATTGTTCCCCAGTGTTGTCAGTAATATTACTTTTCCGCATTCCGGAAAGCGGAAAAGTAATGTAATCATGTAAAGAAAAAGTGAAAAAACAATTTTTTGTTTGGGTTTATTTTTCGTTTTTTGGCCTAAAAACAAAAAAAATGGTTTTTAAAAAGCTTTTGCTGTGTGTGTTGTCGTCGTTGTCGTCGGTATTTATTCTTGTTAGCACGATAACTCAACTAAATCGTGTCGGATCGATCGGGTTTTGACTAATTCTGATCGGGGACGTCTCCCAGACGACACCTTTTGATTTTGAGGTGGATAGCACACACCCCACCCTCCCTTGGGTCTATTTTAGATTTTTTTTTGTTAGCACCATAACTCAACTAAATCGTGTCGGATCGATCGGGTTTTGACTAATTCTGATCGGGGATATCTCCCAGACGACACCTATTGATTTTGGGGTGGATAGGACACACCCCACCCTGTTCATGGGTCATGAGAAAGCATGACGGTAGACTATTTGAGAAAGTTTTGGTGTTAACACGATAACTAAGTCATGTCGAATCGATCGGGTTTCGACTGATTCTGATTAGGGGCGTCTGCCAGACGACATCTATTGATTTTGAGGTGGATAGGACACACCCTGTTCATCGGTCATGAGAGAACACGAGGGTGAACTATTTGAAAAAAGTAAAACTGTCGCATAAAACACATATTCTGCATTTATGTGTTGGTTTATTTTTTCTCGGCCACTCAGTTTCGAGATAGAGATGTTCTACGCGTGGAAATGTCCGTTTTAAAGTTTTAAAACTGTTTATTAAATATAAATCTAGCTAGCTAGATATGAAGCATAATTTCGGAATATAATACAAATAATAGAGACATGGTTGCATTTTTAAAGTTTCCAAAGCTTTAGAGATTCAGGTGCAGCAAGAAGTTCTCCATCCATTCCATCCCAAAAATTTGTGGCAAAAAATATGAAGTCGAAATTTGAAGTTTAGAGCTATTCATTAAATAAGAAGTTCTATTTTTGAATATAACATCTAGTCTCTATCTAAGTTACTTAAACTTCAACTTGCTTTAATTACATTTATATCACAAAGAAAAATTATATTATATTTTACTTATGTATGTATTTACTTACATGACAATTATTATTGTTCTGTTACTTTACAAAATATCCACTGGATTTTAAATAACTCTAAAAACATCAACTCTAAAAGAGTTTACTCTGAAGACTTTAGTGTCATTTAATACAATCTCTTTCTCCATATTTAGTTATTGCATTTAAATGTTGAAAATTTATTTTAGTTAATTTTTCGAGGAAACTGTCTTGATTTCTTTAGTAGATGTTTATTTCTTTAGCAAATGTTTAAATTCTACTTATCTATATGAAATGTAGATATTTATATATTTATATTATAATAACTTTTAAAAGCTGTTCTCGTATTACAAATACAAAAATAGGATTGTAAATATATTTTTATTCAACCTCTCTTCATATTATTTAATTTAGCTCTGAAAGGTACTATTTATTTCATCGCTATTTGCCAAATAAAAAACTCTCTTATCTTACCGATAAGCGGAACAGTCCACCTAAGCCTAGCCATAAGAAAAAGCCACGGCCATGTTTTGAGATTCTTTATTTGTCAAATAGCGACGAAATAAACTATAATAGACTTTAAACTATATATAACTTTGGTAAAGTGTTAGAGATTATTTACCCTTGAGTTAAAAATTTTATATCTTCAATCAACCCAATTTTATGAAAAACCATTGAACAGTTACTAATTTTACTTATCTCGATACATATCTAGAGCAATTTTTAACCAGGGTCAAGTTGACTTGGTATACACCGACTTTTCCAAATCTTTTCATAGGATAGATGATAGATCATAGATGAATTTTATGTAAACTGCAATGCGTTGGCTTTAGCGAGTTCCTTTTAATAGAGTTCACATCGTATATTTATAAAAGATAGCAGTATTTATCGTATAATGGTTATACTTCAAAACCATTCTGTTGAACATCTGAAGTCCCACAAGGTTTGATCCTAGGACCATTATTATTTCTATTATTCATTAATGATAATATCAACGTTTTACACTATCCTTTTGTGCTGTAATAATTTAAAATTATCATGCAACCATCTACTGAAGATTGCATATTTATTCAACAATAATTAGAAAAAAATTAAAACTGGTGTAGAACTAAAAAACTTGAAGTGAATATTGAAAAATGTAAAACCGTGCTCTGTTATCTCACAAAACAAGTACTCGTACTTGAATTTGAATATAAAATAAATAGCACTTCCATTCATTCATTATGAGATCGTGAAATACTTTTGGATGTATGTAGATGTAATATTTGACACTAAACTTTCGTATAATCCACACATAGATAAAACTGTATCATCATCATCGCTGAAAATGTTAGGATCTGTAGTTAACAACTATCGGAACTTCCAGAATACTAAAACACTGTTATTAATGTATTATTCATCAACAAATGTGGAACATGCTTTAGCTATCTGGTATCCATATGAGCACAATCGAATACTGCAAACGAGGTTGTACAAAGAAAGATTTTAAAACATTTACGTAATCATACGTAGGGATTTTATCCAGAACAAGGTTTTAATCATCAATCATTACTTGATATATTTCAAGTACCATATGTACATGTTTATCTTGTTTTATATAGTATCAATTTTGGTTACAAATTAATTCATAGTAAGATAGATTGCGCTAGTCTGTTGAGTGAATTATATTTCCGTGTACCACGAAGTGAATCTAACCAAGTCGATATTTTCAACTTACTAGTGGTTAGGACTAATATACTTTTATGATCGCTATTATATACATTGTACAGCAACTTGAATAAAATTAGTCTGTTCGGTGATATATATCATTTAAATATAAAATAGTTACAAGACATTGTAAAGCGATGTTATCACTTATTTTAAAGCCTATATTTTAATTTTTAAATTTACATTTTGTTATAAATGAAACATAAAATAAAATATGTATTGAAATAAATTTTATTCTATAGATGATCTAGGGCTGAATTATTGTATTTATCTTTTATTTGTTAGTATTTTAATGGTATTTCGTTAATAGTGAGGAATAGAGTATTATTTTATAGTTTTATTTGTTATTTTTCATTAAATTGTCTTGTATTTGCATGTTTGTAATATTTTGGACAAGAAAGTGTAATTTAATTTAATTTAATAACACAATCAAAATACAATCGCAACAGCATCAACATTCAATTACTTTAATTTTATCTGTGCCCATTTCTGTGTTGTGAATTTTGTGCAAGTTGTTTTTTTTTATAATCTTGTTCCTATATCAACACTTCTACTAATAACATTTCCATGAAATAAAGTACTATACCTAAAAGTATCAAAACTCTCTTCATTGTTTTCATATCCTAAGATGTCGTATACTCTTCATTTTCTTATTATTACTTTATTTTTGTGATCAGTTATTGATGTCTGATATATCTACATGTGCTTCTTCTTATTCATTGTGCTTCCTTGAGGTTTTACTGCTTCTTTCTTCCTTTTTTCGATTCTTTCTATTTCGATGTTTGTGATTTTAAGGCACTATTCAAATAAAATATATATGAATAAGAATGTGAATGCTATTCATTATTGCTGAGACACTGTAAAAGTTATTTAAATAGCAAATTCCCTTAGAAGTACATTTAAACGTATTTTAACAGCGAAAACCCGAAAAACGTATTTTAACAAGAACTTCGTCCTTATTTAAATGCAATCCGCGCAAACGAGAATTGCTTAAAATCCCTTAACGGTATCTAATGAGCTGAAAAGCTGGGTCATTTTTTTTGCAAATTAAAATGAACGGGAAACTGGGGATTTAAAGAGTTAAAAAAAATTTATGTGTACATATAATCAGACGTTTACAGTTATGAATATTCCATCTGCTTTTAATATTTTAAGTTGTGCTTTGATAGGATGAGCCATTTTTGGTTTAATTGGGTGCGAAGGGGTAATGTAGCATGTTCAATTTTGAGAGAATATACTATTAGGTTAGAAAATATTCAAAGTGCAATCGATTAAACATTATATACACGTAATTTAATAATCATACAAACTATTTTATCATTTATATATAGTCTTGAATCTCCAAGAAAATAGAAAGCCTCCCTTTTGTATCTAATTTGTCGATTAAATCTATCACCAAGACTCAATCATTCAATTGTTATTATTAACTGTTATCTACAACCGTGTGGTAACGAAGATTACACGCACTATTTTTAGTGTGGATGATGCCACTTTACCACACTAGTACGGTAAAATCTACTTTGCTGTACTAGTGTAGTAAACTAAACAAATCAAATTTTACTAAAATTTATGAGTTCTTTCCAAAATTTCTCAGATTTTTTTAAATATTTTTAAGCTAAACTAACTAAAATATAATAATAATCTTGGAGTTGTTCACATTCCCTGTGTTAATTACTGCTGATTGCACTGAATTGTTCTTGAGTTAAATGACGATTTCTTGTGAAGGGGTCTTCTGCCTCTATTCCCAATAGCCTATCTACTTCCATTTCAAATCCAGTACTAAAATTGCTATCGGTTCAAGGCTTTTAGCAATGACCAATTTATTTTGTACCGAGTCCTCGACGTATCCTTCTGCCACTGAAGGATTTCCACAGTCCGTCACGCTTTAGAGCCAGGGTATCATCTCCTGCATCGGTTAACAATCGAAATCCTGCGAAAGCAATACCTCGTAATTTTTCAGGGTGCTTCAGTTTTAAATGTTCCACAATTTTACAAAGAATTTTGTATTAATGCCTACTAACTGGTTCATTTTTCATTTTTGTAAAAAATAACAGCCAATCGTGTGAAATACCAGGTGGCTGGTTGATATATTTTTTTGTTGAGTTCTCTTTATTCTTCGGAAAAGGCAAGTTTTCTTGTGGTATGATTTTTGGTATCAGAAATCATTGCAACTAGGATGGATCCTTCTTCTTCGATGTACTTAATTTCTATTGTAGTTCATTCTTCTCTTTTACAGGTCCCTGCAATTCCAATGTCAATGGTAACCTGAAACAAAGAATTGCTTATAAAATACAATAAAGAATATATTTAAAAATATCCTCATCTGGCGCTTAAATTATGAATGGGTTAATCTGTTCACGGGTGAAAACATTTTTGTTTTCTTTGGGGTTTCTTGGATTTTTGTATAATTGTTCTTCGCTTCTACTATGCAACCAGCCTGGGAAACTTGTTAATGGATATATTTTTAATTTATTAATGGAACTATAAGTAACTTTAGCATGGAATAGTGGCATCAAAGCGAGTTATTTTCGTCTTAAGTCTGTCTTTAAAAATGCAATTACATCTTCATATACTGCTTTCATAGACCTAATGGTCATTGCACAAAATCATCGTACCCTTTTTCATAACGCTGTCCGAATTTTCCTACAATAAGCTATAATCTGGTTATTGAATCAATTCGAAATTTTCTTGGTTTTCTTTTCTCTTGATGAAACACAAAACTTGTGAGTTGTCATTTGTTAAACGAATGAATGGTAAATCTTTGACGTTTGGTTGTCAAATGAAAAAACAGAGTTTATTAAACAAGAAATCTAAATCTTAAAAATATTTTAAAACACCTCAGTTGTAGATACAATAATGTACAGTGCTTTTGTGAAGTAATAGATAAATTCTTTAAAAATTCAAGAAATAGCTTTTGCGAAAATTCTCGAACCCGTCAAATTTTATTATCAGTTGCGTATTCTTAAAAATATAATTAATGCATACAGGGTGATTTGTGTAGGTGATATGACGTTATTGATTTTTTCTTACTTAGAGACTGATAATATTTTTTATTGTTGTCATATAAAATCTTCATATCGTACTTAAATCACTTTTTAATCGTTGTTAAATAATTTTTTTATTTATTTCTTTAAAGAATACATGTATTATCTTTTATTTGGCAAAATTATTGTGTTTGAAGTTTTCGTTGAGCAGGAAGTTTATCATTTCGTAAAAAAATATTTCAATTAACTAATCGAGAAAGAATTGAAATTCTTTACATGATCGGATTTAGAGTCAGGATGCGCATCTAAAAAGAAGTAAAGGGTGTATTTTAAGCTTGATAGAACTTTAAATTTGAATAAATACCACAAAAATTAACTTTTGATAAACAATCTGTTTTTATTTGAAAGATCAGTACATGGCATTAATATTTAAAAATAATTTGAGGCATATCGCCACCTCGGCTGTTCCTGACGAAGTCCATTCTGTCAGTCCAATTTTGGGTCACTTTTTCGAGCAGTTGTGGCCGTATGTCATGAATCATATGAACAATATTGGCTCCCAAGGCGTCCAGTGTTGCTGGATTATTAGCATAAACCAATGACTTTACGTAGCCCCATAAGAAATAATCAAGAGGCGTCAAATCACAGGACCTGGGTGGCCAGTTGACAGGCCCATTTCTTGAAATCAACTTATCACCGAATCTTGTTTGCGATAAGTCGATAGTTTCGTTAGCCATATGGCACGTAGCCCTATCTTGTTGCGTCCACATCTCATGCGGATCAATATCATTTTTGAAAAAGATATTCATTGATCATGGTCCAGTAACGTTCCCCATTGACCGTAACGTTAGCTACAGCCTCATTTTTAAAGAAATAAGGTCCAATGATGCCACCAACGTATAAACCGCACCAAACCGTGCATTTTTCTGGATTTAATGGGGTCTGTAGAATCTCTTCTGGATTGGCATTACTCCATATCTGGCAACTCTGCTTATTAACAAACCCGTTAAGCTAAAAATGAAACTCATCGCTGAACACAACTTTGCGAAAAAACAATGGGTCGGCTTGCATGTTCTAAAGCTCAATCAGCGAAAGAACGACGCAGGAGATGGTCTTATAGCTTTAATTCCTGCACCAGCTGGATCCTATATGGGCGTAGGCCAAGATTTTTGTGGAAAATTTTCCACATAGTGGATGGACAAAGCCCCAACTGCTGCGACAGACGACGAATCGATAATTTTGGATTTTTTTGCACACTTGTTTACGTTGCTGCACTAAAAAGCTTGTTACCACACTTAACATATTATTAATATCACATGTTTTATAACGTTTTATAAACTATTACGATTTCTATGTTACCTGTTCTACTGTTATGTTGTAAAATCAGTGAAGAAATATAAAATCATACTTATCCCTCATTTATCTATAACACACTGTATAAAATATGGGAAAAATCTAACTGTTATATTTAAAAGAACAGTATAATGAGAGTTGAAAAGAAAACAATAACAATCAACAAAAACAATCGGTTTTAATAAAACATGGTAACACGATATTTATTGATAAAGAAATCACAATCAGTTTTAGAGATTAGTTGATGAATTACTAATTTTTATAATTTCAACGTGTCATAGAAAATATTATGCGATATGAAAAATATTAATTAATTATTAAAATAATATAATGTATAATGCGTATAATCAAGTTGTTGTTAGCTAAATTTACCAGTTAATCCAATTTCATGTATTAGAGTTAACGTCCCGGTTTTCCATAGTAATTAGGATTATCCTGTCATTGTATAAAGTGTCTCCAGCAAGTAAGATTTAGTCTCTTACCCCCATCGTTCAAGGAAGCCACCGTGTTAGCGAAATAATTGTTATGTAGATGATAACAGTGTATGCTACAGTAAACCTGTATCTAAATTATTATTAATTTTTCTATTTTTAATTTGAATACATCATATACACTATTGGGGCTTGAATTTAAGGCGAATTTAAATTTTAATGTAGGAAATAACAAGAGGACAATTTTTAGTATTTTTTATTAGTGAACAAAATATTAATAAAACCGATGTTTTATTCTCATTTGTCGGTCCCAAAAATATGCTCAAAACTAATTTTATTCAAATCCTATGCAATCATAGTAAAAAATACGGAGGATGTAATTTCTATGGCGTACACTTTCTATGGAAAGGATTATAATATAAAAAACATAACAAAATTGTATTAACAGAAAAACAAATAAATTCTTCTCATTGTCATGAGGTCATCAGTCCTAAAACTGGTTGGACGCTAACCTCCAGCTTCTCCTATCTTGTGCTAACCTACGCATTTCGCTAATTGTGCTACAACCTACATCCCTTACTATTTGCGAGCAGTAGTCTAATCTAGGCCTACCTCTGCCTTTCTTCGCTCCTATTTCTGTCTCCAAAATATCGCGGACTATTCCCCCATGTCTCAGCAAGTGGCCTACTATTATATCTCTTCTCTTCTTTATGTTTCTCCACATACTTCTTTTCTCGCCGACTTTCTCTAATACGTCTTCGTTTCTAACCCTATCAGTCAACGGTATGTTCATCATTCTTCGGTAACACCACATCTCAAAAGCTTCTAATTTCTTCCTACTTGCTTCCCCTACCGTCCAGGTTTCACAACCGTATAGTGCCGTGCTCCATAGATATGTTGTTAAAAAATCTTTTTTTTTTTAAACCTTGTTTCTAAGTTTATGACCCCCGAGCATAAAAGTGCTTTCTTTTTGTTAAAAGCTACTCGACCCTGCGCTATTTTTTGTTTTATATCTTTATCGCTTCTTCCATACCAATTTATTTTACTTCCTAAATAAGTGAAGTCTTTAACTTCCTCCAATTTTTCATTATTAATTTGTACTTTCGTTGAATTCTTCTAACAATTATTTAATAAAAGTGAGTTTTATTACACCCTCTATCTCCTTTTAGGTGAGTATTAAGCCGCGCTGTTCAATATAAGGTGCCTCAGTTGGAAGTATATGATTTAAATTGCGCGCCATTTGTGTTCTCAAATCAAATATATGGTCTCAATATTTAACGATCCTCATCTCTAAACCATATCACATCAATCGATACGACATCAAACTGTTAATCGCGGCACGGATGACCAGTTCAACATCACAACGAATAGTTTGTGCACAACTGATATATGAAAGTGAGAGATTATTTACAGTTGCATTAAGAAAAATTCGCACAAAATTAGAACGCAATGAGGCATATACAGAGTTATAGTTATAGTTCGTAACTTAAGCAAGAAATTTTAAGAGACTGATTCTGTTATTGATAACGCAATATGTCCTCATCGTGGTCGGTCAGATGAAAATGTTGCTGCAGTGGGAGCAAATGGATGAAAATGATACTAATTTTCGCAACAAAATTTTGTTCAGCGATGAAACACATTTTCATGTTGACGCATACGTCAGCAAACAAAATTTTCGAATTTGGGGTACTGAAAATCCACATACTGTTCACGAGAAAGAAACATATCCACAGAGATGTACGGTTTGATTCGCATTTTGAAATGGTGGAGTAATTGGACCGTACTTCTTTGAAAACGAAGCTGGTAATGCTATCACACAGTATTTGCAATAACGGTTCATAAAGTGAACCATTTAAGTCTTAAATCGCGCAATAGCATAATTAATATTTGGATGTTAAGTTCAGTATGTTCTATTTTACAAATGTAATCCCTAATTATCATTTATACAAATTTGCATATTTTATTTATATGTAAGTGATGTCTCTGTTCACACGTAACTAGGATGTTTTTGTTTTAAAGATATGGCGGAGGCGCCACTATCATTTTAATGTGTTGGTCTATACGAGTTTATTTAAATTATTTTCGTTATTCCTTCTTTCGAACCCGATTCGTATCTAATAGTAATACACAATTATTAACCTGCGATGATTACAGGTTGAAAAATAAAAATATAGTAGCAAGGACAACAATACATCTAAATATAGGGTGTCCTGAAATATTTTCCTCATTTGTTTATTTTGGGGAAATAAAAAATAAAGTATTCATTCACCTGCCTCGTACTGTATAGGAATTACAGCAACTAATTACATTTTGATTAATTGGAGAAGTCAGTGAAAGGTTATACATTAAAGCAACACAATGTTAGAAAGTTTAGGCACACAGAAATGATGATCCTAACGTCTCAGGCTGATTAAAACCCTCGACCGCTCGCGTTGTTGCACTCAGTGCCACATTTTTCGCTTTCGCCGTTTTATTTTTAGCTCAGTGATGGGTTTCCCCTTACAATTGAAGTATTTGTTAGTTAACCCTTCCTGAAGCAGGTAACGCTTTCCGGCCGACTTTTTCCCCATCGCGTTGGTCGAAATTTGGTTGAGAAATGGCTAGCATCGTAGACCGCTGGCGGGAGTTTTTGTGACGAGCGTTTATTCTATTTTGTGCTACCCGCGACCACCTATGTGAGTTTTTATTTTTGATTTCTACTCTTTTTTGTTTTTTATTGTGCTTTTGATAGGGCCGGTGGAGAAACAATTAGTTTAGACGATGTCCCTGCAATTCTTCAAAAGTTATCAGACGAAGAGCGTGATGCAATTGATAATGAAAGTGACCTAAGTTAAAATAAGAAAATTCAACTTGATGATCACTTCAGTGAGTCAGAACAATCCGGTGATGAAATCGTCGAACATGAGAATCCTTCTTTTTATGTCGGCAAGGACAAATATGCTAAATGGGTCAAGTTGCCAAAGAAGAAAGGTAAAACCAGATCCAAGAACATAATAAAAATTTTGCCAGGGCCAGAAAGAGATGCTCGTAATGTATCCACACCGCTCGATGCTTTTTCCATATTTTTTGACCACACGATTATTAATCAAATTGTATATTTTACGAACATGTACATCCAAACAAAGAAAACAAATGACGGGAGAGATCGTGATTGTTTCTCTCTCTCTTTCTCGTGTTCTCCACATTTATCATTTAATTTGTTGATTACATTAATTCGAGAGATAAAAAAAATTCGCTAAATAATCACATTTTTTGTTAGCGTTGCACTTTGTGCAACGCGCGACCGTTGTTGTTATGGGAAGGGATGCGACCGGCCGAGGATTAACGAAAAGTTACACATAGAAATAAGTACAAGCTGACAGAGATCTGAATACTGAGCTTGACTTTCACTGGCTCTACGCCAGGCACTGAACTCAATTCCCATCGTATTTTCAAAAAATGATACATAAATACAAAGAAAAATAATACCCGGTTTCTATGTATTTTGGCGAGGCACTCTGTATATACAAAATTAGTGTTTTTGGCCAATAAATCTATCAATACATTTTGATAACCCACCAATCTAATGATTATATTTTAAAGTAAGTTGGTGTTGGTTGCGGTTCAAAATAACCCACCCCCATTATTTATTTTGGCAATGAATATGACCTCTAAACAAAAAACACTTAAATGTAGATATCGAGGGGCAAGTTTAAAACCAGTGCCCATTACAATTTACCTTTCACCCCTTACCCCCAGCTATACCCACTTAAAAAAAAAATTAATGACCCCCTATATTGTTATACATCCTCTTAAAGGTCTTAAAAATTCTTATTTAACTGCCTTTAGAAATCCGAAATGGGTTGATCCGTTCTCGTAATAGAAATAAAAATAATATAATTTAGAACAAAATAAATTAATGGAATAAATTTACTTTTCACGATTTGCAACCTTACTTGATAAAATGATCAAGAAGCCCACAACTGTTGGCTAAGCAAAAGGATCTCTATAGACTGGATCTACGAATTCTAAGGACTGTGGTATGAGATGGTCAATTTCATTTTCAAATAAATTCAAATACAATATAATGCAAAGTGTTACTTCGCAGAGGGTAATTTTCAAACTACTGAAGTAAGGAGATTATTATACTCCACCCATCTGCAAATGCCTTATATAATAAGGACTAATTGGCACATAGCCAGGAGAATAACTGTTTTGGCCTAGTTTGTTTAGTCCTTATTATATAAGGCATTTACAGATGGATGGAGTATAATAATCTCCTTATATCCGTAGTTTGGAAATTACTCTCTGCGAAGCGAAACTTTGCATTATATTGATTGATGATCAAGTTTTTATTCCGATTTAGATTGTTCTCGAAACTAGCAAGAGATGGCGTTTGGTACGTTCTACTGTGGTGGAATGTAGCAACATCTACTAAATGTTAGCCTCATCTGTCAAAGGTATACTCGCTTACACTGCACTGACGAGACCCAAGATAAGGTCGAAGCCGGTCTGAAGTTAGCGGCATCCCGAGATATGTGACACTTTGCATCTTCCCTGTGGGTTTGGAGCAACTGAATCACTGTATTTTAGAGCTAACACTGTTAGACAAAATACGGCAAATTCTGTCATTTTATTCAGCGCTCGGCGTTTGGCATATAGCCAGGAGAATAGCTGTTTTGGCCTAATCTGTTTAGTCCTTATTATATGAGGCATTTGCAGATAGGTGGAGTATAATAATCTCCTTATTTCAGTAGTTTAATTCAAATACAATTTCTCAGATAAATTATCTTCAATAGAAATAGATCCTACTATGTTATTTTCCATAATTCCAGAGTAAAAGTAGATTTTTTGGGAAAACTAAAAATGATCCTCTCCAAACATATGTGGAGTTTTATTGTTCCATGTATAGTTTTATATACCTGTTTTATATGTTTTATTTACAGAACCATTAAGACTCTTAGATCATCGCTAAGACAAGTATTCTTTATCAAACTAGGATCATTTTAAAATGTTGCTGTCGTTATTTCACAAAATTGAATCCTTCTGTTATATTCATCTTCGTTGAGTTACTGAAGAATGCTATTTTTCTAGAGAAAGAACTTGTTTCTATTTGTTTATATACAAGGTTTTGTATATATAGAACCAACTTAACGACTCTTGAAGTTGAAGTGATAGGATCAATGACGAAATGGGATCTAAAATCTCAATCTGTGCAGCTTCAGTAAGGACTCTCGGCTGTTTATTTACATTGTTGCACACAAGCTTCTTGATTTGAACAAGGTCAAGCACATATCGATCTGGCACGAGCACAACTACTCGCAACACCATAAATAAAAATAAGCTCAGTTCTTTCCTGTAAACTATGCACCATTATGCATCCTATAACTGTCACTGCACCTGACAAACAATTTAAAATCACTAATACTTCCTTGATAAATATTTACTTGATAATTTTTTTCAAAATTGAACTCTAACTATAATCAGAAAATAAAGAAATTGTCCGCTAAAATATAAATGAGCCACGAGTTAAAATAAGCAATCTCTTACCTTGCTTTGAATATCGACAAAAAAGTGACGTGTGTACAAAAATTATCGGTGCTGAGAAACAAAAAAGTTCTCGGTGTTGAGTCTGCGGCAGTGATTCCACAGAAACAGTGCCTCAATAGGGGGTGCTATTTAAAAATTATAAATAGGGGTAGCTGATACTAGGGGGGGTGAAACATAAACTACAACGGGTACTAGTATTAAACTGCCTCTTCGATATCTATGTATAAGTTTATGTATTTTTTGTCTAGAGGTCTCTTTCATAGGTAATAAAAATAACACGTCATAGAAGCTAAAAGAAGTAATAAGGGTCAACAGTTTTCAAATAAAAGCGCTTAATGCAATTTATGTTTCGGTGTCAGCCACTTGATGGTATCAATAACACTGCTAACTAAGGTTTGAGAAAATTGTTGAGAACGTCTCTATTTCTATCAAGTACTACATAAATGCTTTTGCTTTTCCACCCTCAACTATACTAGAGGAAAAGAAATGCATTCGTGTAAAGAAAAATTAAAAACCAAAAAAAAAAATGGTTATTAAAAAATTTCGTCTTTGTATGTGTCGCTGTCGTCGACATTAAAATTTCTTGTTAGCATAATAACTCAACTAAATCGTATCGGATCTATCGGATTTTGACTAATTCTGATCGGGGACGTCTCCCAGATGATATCTAATGATTTTGAGGTGAATAGGATACACCCCACCCTGTCCATGGGTCTATTTGAAACTTGTTTTTTGTTAGCACGATAACTTAATTAAATCGTGTCGTATCGATCGGGTTCTGACTAATTCTGATCTGGGACGTCTCCCAGATAACACCTATTGATTTTGAGGTGGATAGGACACACCCCACCCTGTCCATGAGTCATGAGAAAGCACGACGGTGGACTATTTGACAAATTTTTTTGTTAATACGATAACTCAACTAAATCGTGTCGAATCAATCGGGTATTCACTGATTCTGATCGGGAACGTCTCCAAGACGACACCTATTGATTTTGAGGTGGATAGAACACACTCTACCATGTTCATGGGTCATGAGAATACACAATGGTGGACTTTTGAGAAATTTTTTTGTTAGCACGATCATTCAATTAAATTGTGTCGGATCGATCGGGTTTCAATTGATTCTGACGTCTACCAGACGACATCTGTTGATTTTGAGGTGGATAGGATACACCCCACCCTATCCATGGGTCATGAGAAAACACGATGGTGGACTATTAGAGAAAAATTGAAAAAAGTAAAACTGTCGCATAAAACACATATTCTGTATTTATGTGTGGTTTATTTTTTCTCTGTCACTCAATTCCGAGATAGAGATAATCTACGTGCGTGCGGAAAAGTCCGTTTTAAGGTTTTAAAACTGTTTATTTTTATATTAATTGTCTATTTACTTTTTATATTTCCTCTGCCAACTATAACATAAAAACTGTACGTGTTAAATATTCTTTGATTGGTTTCTTAAATTCAATGTCGAATCAAACAAACTTTCATTTTATGTTATACAAAGTTGTTATACAGTGTAATTGTTTATTATGGCTATTCGACTGTAATTCTTTTTAACATTTTTCAATTATCACAAAGACAGTTACAGGGTCTTTTAATATGGATGCATGAAATTTGTTAGCTTGTAGCGGCCATGTTGTTAAAGCAACATTATCAAATTTATTGTAAATTATTCTGTAATGTATAGCAAATCACCATGGCAGGTTATAGCGTTCAACAATGTGTACAAATCATCAAAACAGATTTTCAAAATCAGTGCTAAGTTCGAGAAACGCTCCGCGCATTATGTGATTTTTATCCTCGCCACAACCATCCCGCCGTGTCGATTATTCAACATTTGATAGCCAAAATTGAGTCAACCGGTTTGATAAATAATCAGCCAACACCCAAACATTACCGAAACGTAAGGTCTGCTGAAGACATCGCTGCTGTGCGTGAGAGTATACGGGAAACCCGAGGCAATTAATTTGTCGTTATTCACAAGAACTTTGTCTTCCTGCGACTTCAACTTTGCTAATTTTGCGTCGGATATTGGGTCTCCACCCGTATAAATTCTAACTGACCCAGGGACCTAAGGTAAACAAATATAGACAACGCCGTATGGTCGCTGATTCGACTCTGGAGCAGTTGGAAATTTCGCCAAACTTTGCCAAAAAATGTATCTTTAGCGACGAGGCCCATTTTTGGATGAATGGATATGTGAACAAGCAAAATTGTCGGATTTGGGACGACACCAATCCACACGAAAAACACCAGCACCAAATGCATTCCGAGAAAGTCACTGTTTGGTACTAATTTTGGTCTGGCGGAATCATCGGTCCGTATTTCTTCCAAAGCGAGACTCACATTGGCATAACCGTAACGACAAGCATTGAAAATCGATGATAAGCAACTTATTGTGGCATAAACTGGATGATATGGATACCGACGACAGACGTGTGGTTCCAAAAGCACGGCGCTACGTGTCACACAGCGCATGCCACGATGGACATTCTGCAAGAACGATTTGAGGGCATGGTTATCTCCTAGTCGACAAAGCTCTCAAATGCGACATAACGAACGGGATCCCACAAATATCAGGCGAATGTATGCGACAAAATCATCGGAAATTGGACCTCCCGAATACGTGCCCCCAAGCAAAGCCGCGGCGGACATTTGAACGGCGATATATTCTGTGCTTAATGCCATAAAATATTCTTTCAAATACAAATAAATTGTGTGTATATCTCACATACAACTTACTTTATTTACATTTAAAAATCGAGCGTCCTTATTGAAAGATTAAGGTCGAGCGTCTTTTACTATCAGTATGTAGGCAATGCAATTATGGCAGATTTTCCTAAGATATTGTATTGTACATAACGACATAGAACGTTATTATTGTGATTGATTATCACAAGCAACATCTTACTAATCGGTCTATTTTTAAGAGTGGCTCCCATATTTTAAACTAAAGCTTTTGTATTAATCGATATCCGTTTGACAAAATATAAATGAAAATAGAGATAATTCATCATAAATATAAGCCTCTTCATGGTGACATCACATCTTGTTAACGAGCAAAAACATGTTTACGAGAAGGTTAAAAATTATCTGAGACGCATGAGTAATTAATAACTGCCACCGACGGAATAAACTTGTTAAGACACACGACCTTTTTTATTTTTTAAGCGATACTTACTTTAAGAATAATCAAATCGATTACTGACATCGTGTATTTGGGAAAGAGAAAATACCCTAAGGAAAAACAAATAAAGGAGAAGTAGCGTAACGCAGTGAAATATATCACGTCTATTTAATCGTTTGAGAAGTTTGAAAATGGGAAAACTTTAACTGTCAATAGTTCCCTTATTTATTCTTTTATTGTATTTATCTCACCAGCTTTATGGAAATAATAATATAACTTTAATACACCAGTACATTATTTTAATGTTTTACTTTCATTCAGTTGTTAATTTAGTTGTAATAACGATAATGTATTATAAAAAGTGTTATAATAAGAGAGCGAGATGTGAATTTTAAATAAAAAAAAAAAAATTTCTACATCAAAGTACTGAAATATTTATTAGTTTATAATGTGGCTATTTGTAGGGGCGTAGCGTACATGGATGCGAGTGATGCGTCGCAACCCTTAAAAAATTGGTAAATTAGTGTTATTTAAAAGTTCAATCGATTTATTCAATTATTACAATTTTTTTATTATTTTAAACCGACCGCAAACATACATTATTTACTTTAAACGCTACCATGAACTATGTTATGTCAAATCGGCCGTGAAGGCGCCCAAAATTATTGGACTCCCGTGTTACTTGCTGCAGTGCTGAAATGCGATAGTCCACGTTACATCCAAGCTACGCGTTAGCCGACGGAAAGGGTTAGTGATCTTACGCAGTCAACAGTGAAACCTCGAGTGGGTGTTGTCGTTATTTTATCCGGACTCAGTTATGCGATTATGTGAACGCATTTTGATGACTGTCGCCACAACATAAGAAAAATTTGTAAGCGCTGTTTCAGGTAATTGTGGAAAATGAAAATGAGGAAAGGGATCGAGAAACCGTTATTTGTGCTAGAGGCCTTTTAACTTTATTGCGCAACTTTGATTTTAAATTTTTTCCAGCGGTGTTTTCTGCAATATTTCCACATTCTGAGAGTCTCTTTAAAATTCTACAGACAAGAATATCAGATATTAGTTACTGCAATAAAAAGATCGCCGATTTCAAATCACATATTGAAAAAATAAGAAACGAGTTTAGTGACATTTGGGACCGATGGACAGATTTGAAAATCAACCATCAAGTAAGAGAATGCGTTTGGATTAAATTCCTGGAGAAGATAAGAAACATACCTACACACGATTGGTTTATAAAATTTTGGACGTTATTACTTTACTGAACGGTTTAGTGAAATTTCTAAATTAAAATTCTTAAATATAGATTCCACACAATTTACCTCATTCGTAAAACGTTTTCCTAACGAACTACTTTCTTCTTTAGTAGATACATATGGAACATTCTTTGACGCAAATTGTTTAAAAAGTGAACTTTCTGTGATTTATAGTAGTCCCGATATGAAAAAGATCGCTGTGTTTGAGCTTCACCAATATATTATGTCTACTCAATTATCTTCTGTTTTCCCGGAGTCATCAAAATTGTGTCGTTTAATTTTGCCTATTCCTGCCACCAAGCAGTTCCGCAGAAAGATAATTTTCATGTTTAAAGAGAATAAAGACTTATCAGCGAAATTCTCAAAAGCAAGAAAGACTGTCAGCTTTAGCATTAATAAATATTGAAAGTGCCTTGTTAAATATTGAAAAGAGATCGTCGCCAACATTTCAAGAAACAGTGATAGACGTTTTCGCTGGACAAACAAAAACCGAAGACTTGATCTTCATTTTAAAAATTAGGATATACATGTTACCTCGGCATAATCATTTTCGGTTAGTGTCTTTTTTTTTCATTTTTGCCATTTTACCTACATTTTGCATATTACCTACCATACATCCGACTATACCTTTTCTCTTCATAAAATTTTTATCACATCCCTTCTCTTTTCTCACGCTACTCTCCTGGATATTTAAGATTTATGTTTGGAACAACACATTCGGTTAATGACCGCCATGGCTAAGGTTGCACATGAATACTCTTCTGAGGAAATTTTCAATAATGGTTTTACATAGATGTGCCGGTATTTGGTACAGCGTTGATACAGCGTTCAATTTCGGCCTTCGATGCTTTGGTGGACATGGGCTGGTTGGCGTAAACCTGAGACTTCAAAAACCCCCACCGGAGAAAATCCATAGGTGTTAAATTTCAACATCATGGCAGCCAAATCTGGTCATCAAAACGAACGGGAGATGACACGACTAGGAAAATACTCATCTCACGGGTGATATAGCAAACCACATGTCTTCAAGAGCAATATTAAGACACAAATAACTGTTATTATGTCACGATAACGTTCGCCATTTACCGTTAATGCATTACCTGTCTTGTTTTCAATGACAGATGGTGCAATGAGTGCTTCAGACCGCAATGCATACCAAACAGTGACACGTTGGGGATACATTTGTTTCCCATGAATCCTGGATATTCTGAACCCAAATTGCGGCAATTTTGCCCATTAACGAAGTGAAAATGAGCCTCGTCGCTGAAGATGATTTTGTCCACAAAATCGGCATTCATTCTTGTTGTTCCATGATCCAATTGGTGAACGGTCTTCGCTGTAAATGATCTGCTGGCAGAAGCTATTGAGTCAATTGGACTATGTAAGCATGGAGATGTAAATCTTTAGTGAAAATACGGTGAAGAGTGGCTGTTAAAATGTCCAGTTCTTGTGCACTATGACGAATCGAGGTTCCTGGACTCTCGGCCACACTCTCGCAAACTGCCGTGATGTTTTCTTCTGAACGACCACTACGAGCTTGTGTCGTGTGTTTTACATCAATAACTGAACCAATACTTTCCAATTTTTCAATAATTTTTTTCACACTTGATAAATTTGGAACAATATTCTACTGAAAATTTGACGCACTTTACGAATCGTAGAAGCCAAACTTTCACCATTTTGATGGTAACGTTTAACAATAAGAAAGGCGTTGTTGTATCGTGTAACGCTCCATGTTTACTAACTCCTATCTGTCTCCTACCCCGATCTGTCATAGTTATTGACCTATCAAATTGTGCGCGCGAGTTTTCCCTTTTTTATCAGAAAAACACTGGCAAGATTGAGTTTTAATAAAGACACGTTTATTTTCCTTTAGGTATATATTAAAGTAAAAAGATGACAAGTGAAACCGTATAATACTTGTGAGAAACTGACTAAAACTATTATCTACTCTGGGCTTAAGTATAAATCTTATCTAAACGACGAGGGTTGTTTATGCATTCCGATGTAAGGGCCACGTGCGTGTTCCCATATCGATGTGAAACGTCCTGAGTTGATGCTGATATAATTATATATACACTATAACCTACCACAATAAGTTCGTTAGTACTAAAAATGGACCGTTGCGGCTGAAGTTGATGACTAGGCTTTGTTTTGAATTTAACAATTTATTGATCTAACGGCTACTCTAAATCCAACGGTCAATGATATTAGGTGACATTAATAAGCAATAGCATAAAAAATACGTTGAGGATTGCACACAAATCATGACGGCCAAAATGGCGCGCATTTCAAATCTTGCGCTCTTATTGTAATACTCTTTATTTTATAATATAAAATATCATTTGCGTTAGGGATGAAATTGAATTTATAAATTTTTATTTTTATGTATGATACATCGTTTAGCGAGGCAAGGTAGAAACCTACGTTCAATTTTAAACCACGATTTCTCGTCATTAATTTAATATATTTATAGCTTACGCGGTTTTTCTCCTGTAACTATGGGAATTTATTTGGTTACTAGGACTGAGTATCCCGATAACAAAGCAAATAAAAGGTCTGAAACTCGACTCGGGTATTCGATAACCGATGATTCGTTTTACTGTAAACTTACCACCCTTTACAGATCCAGTAACATCTGAACTGTAAGCTATAAGGGACGAAATGAGGGAATTTCTTATTTATTGTTTACATATTGTGTCTCAGCTTTAAGTTTAAACAATGATAACAATAATAATATATATCTTCATTATTCAACAGATTACACTCCAATTACAAGATGGATTAATTGAAAAAAACTTGAAAAAATTTAAAACTATATTCCACAACGGAAATGAGTAAAACAACTACTAAGTTTTATACCACTATATTTACACAGAAAGATGACTGCAGTTTCGACAATTTTTATGTCATTTTCAAAACGATTATTCAACTAAGAATAAAATACAAAAATTCTGTTCCTATAATACATACTATCCAAATACAGAGACTAAGTGTTATGACAATAAACAGGTAATTAAGGTTTACAAGAAAACATGTTTTATAAATGGTGCAATCCTGATCATCAAATTGTGCGAATTTCCATGAGTATTATTAAGAACTATTATTTATTAGTTACTACAGGGAGTTAATTAATTTGGGTAACAGTAAAAAGAGGAGAATATAGTATATCTATTTGATCATTTAACCAGCTAAAATTATCACTATGGTTGTATTTATAGATTTCTATTGCTTCTAACTATGTAATTAAGTTTTTAACCTTTGCTGTCATAGTGTAGGATTTTCATATTATTAATATCTGGGAAATTATGTCCACTTTCTAAGATATTATTAGCAAAAGTAGAATCTGTTTTCTGTAACCTAAAGGATCTATTGTGGTCAAGGTACCTAGTTCGAAATTTACCGTACGTGGTAATTGAATAACTTTTGAGTGTAGTGATCTTCTTGGTCAGTCGTTTTTCGAATATGTATTTGAATATGTATATGAATTTCATTATGTATTAACCTATGATCAAGACTAATGCTAGATAAGACATGCCTCAAGTGTAAGAGTAACATTTGAAAGATATTTAAGACACAAGGCATTTAAAAGATATATAAGACGTCTTATACATAAGATATACAAGACACACTTTCGCAGATTTCCATAACTTGGGTAATTTGCATATTTGTAGACATATATATTTCTTTAAAGGATTCTAATGCATACAAAAGTTTTTTGCACCTTGGAACAAAAATGCCGGTATCCATCAGAACCAGTAGCCATTCTAGATTAATTATTTTACAATATAATTCTCATTGAAAACCAATACATCAATAATCGAGTTATTGCTTGATATTAACTAACAATATATAAGTAGAGTTTATAGTCATATTTGAGACAAAAGTATTAAATTTCAAAAAAAAAATCAGCATATACATTTAGAATTTCAGATATATCAGCATATGCATTACATAACACTGGGGAATAAACATTTTTTTGCTTTTATTACAGCACTTTTTCTTACCTAATTCGAAGGCGCTGAGTTCAAATCTGTAGATAGTTTTACAGAACAAAACTATCTTTTAGATTTTTTTGCAATGCGACATTTTTATTTTCGCGAAATTTCACTTTTCGTATGATGACATGATGGCAAAAAAAAGGTTGTGCAAAATACAATATATATTTTATATCACTTTTTATTTAATTAACTTTTTAAAAACAATTTATTTTTAATTTACGATTTTGAACACTTTGCTATGTCAAAAAAGGAGTAACCGACTTTTATATAATTTAATTTAGACTTGTTCGACGTTTACTCGACGACTAATTGAATATTACTGATATGTGAAGTTACGGACTACTTCCGATTACTTCTGATTACGAATATGCGGATTACTTGTGGAGCGATTACTATATTTGCCGATTACTATATTTGCCGATTACTGAAGCTACCAATGGTTGTTTCTCTATTTAAAACATTTCTGTATGCTGATGTTGCAGGAATGTTCTAAGAAGTGTTTTTCTCAAGCTTTTAGCAAGTTGCAATAATTGCGATAAAATACAATGTAGGTTTATGATAAGCACGAAAGGTTTTTAGTTACGCGATAACCGCAATGACTTTGGTATACTCTTTTCTGGACATAACATCCTGTATGCTAATGGCCTGTTACAATGTATATTACAATATTATAAAATACAATATTAATCTAAGTCTTAACCTAATATAAGAGAGGATTCTATATAACATATATATTCAAATATGGGCGGGTACAAACAATTTTCACTTTAAATCAACGTATACATATTTTAAAATATCAACATAAATGCAATAGATAGTAAGAAATAAGTTGAGGCTTTTCAACACTTTGGCAGCCTGAACTCAGGTAGGTATATCTATGAACTTTCGAGCCAGGAATTTAATTACCCATATTTACTAAACGGCCGTTTTCGTGTGTGAGTCACGAAATTTTTAGTTCGATGTACGAAATACTTTTCGTTCAAATTTCGGCATTTCGAGAAAATCAATATAGTAAATCGACCTTTGCGAACAACGTGATAACTTTTTTTTTATCCGAAGCCTCTAAAGGCAGGCTCCGAATGTGCTTTCGATATGAACAAGGAGGCGGTGCAATATTATTGCACTTTGCTTACTCATATTTATATTAAAGTGCTTATCACATAGTTGCGCCTTAAGCTTTTTGGATCTGTTACATCATTAGAATTATTACAATATTGTTATGACAATAAAAAAAAAGAGCTTGCAAAAAATATGATATGACCCTACAGGGTAGTCATACTACGAGTAGGTGATTCGTCACAACTGATACGAATGAAAATTTAGATAGTTCTTAGAGATGCATCAATTCAAGTAACTTGATGTTTTTATAAATTACTTGACTTGAAAACCAAGCTTTTCAAAAATTCACTACTTGACTTGACTTGCTTTTTCATCGTTACTGCTTGACTTGATATCAAGTAATTTCAAGCTACTTGATATTACTTGATAACCAAATAACCATTCAATTATGTTCGAGAACGCGCCATTTCCACATCATTATAAGGTGAAGCCTACTCTACACTTCCGATGGTGGTAATTGGTATAAATATGCTTCTGGATAAACTTGAAAAATGGGTTCTAGAACTCGACAGTAACCCAGATAGAGATAAAAGTCATGAGAAAATAATATATAGCATTCAAGTGGCAAGGGACAAAATCATTAAACATTACGAGAGAAGTAACTGGATATACTGTGTTGTTTTAATCTTAGATCCCCGACATAAGGTGGAAACATTCTCCAATACAAATTGGGGAAAGGACTTGCAGATAGATGCAGTCAAGCACTTTGAAGAAATTTTAAAAACAAAGTATTTTAGGTCCAATTCATTGCTCATATCATCTTCATCTTCAAAACCAGATGAAAATAGTGATTGCGGTGAATTTGACATCACTCTACTAAGTTTATTTAAGAAATCTCCTGTCAACCCAAAAGATGAGATGGCTTGGCGCTATGAAATAGACAAATATATCTCTGATTCACGAGCTGACAATTGTGGAGATATTTTAGAATAGTGGAAAAGATACGAAAACGTTTTTCCAAACTTGGCCATAATGGCTGAAGATTTTTTATCAACACCTGCATCTTCAGCTCCTGTTAGAAGGCAGTTCTCCAGGGCTAACTATTACAAAAACCCGTAACCAATTAGGCGATAACTCTATTAGAAGCCTCATGTGCCTTATATCGTGGATGTCAAACGATGATATTATAGACTTCTTTTAAATTTTGCTATTACTACTATGTTAATGAAGAAAAAGAGGGCATACATTGGAAAATCATTTTAACGTTATCAGTTTTATTATTTTGTTTAATATTTTAGAATAATTTGTTATGTTATTAATATGCCCAATAAATAGTTCATTATTAGTATGTTTTACATTTATATTTATATATTTATTATATAGATTATAATTTAAGATATAGTTTTGGAAATAAATGGCTTTATTGCAAGTTTTCCTTTATTATTATTTCTTGATAATATTAAATGATTAGTGAAAAATCAAGTAGTCCCCAAGAACTACTTGATTTTTCAAGTATTTGAAATATAACTACTTGACTTTAACTTGACTTGATTTCAAGTCAAGTCAAGCCAAGTAGCTTGAAAGTCAAGTCAAGCCGTGCATCCCTAATAGTTCTATTCGGGAAAGAAATACGTTTGTAGCTCTTGCGCTTGTAGACCTTCTCAGGTTAATCTCGTTTGATGCCCCAGCAGTAATCTGCTTGTCCCAACACCCTTGATTAATGTTCTTCCGTCAATATATCTTAATAGAAACACTCCCTTTGTTTGTCACTTACAACGCCAAGACTCTCTCGAAACTGATCGAAGTATATATACAGTAAATGGAGCTTGACACTCCTATTGCAACCAAGATTTCGAAAATCCAAAGCATCGTAGAAACGACAACTTTATAGTTAGGAGCTATTTCTATGCAAAGGAAGCTTTGTATGTCGATAGGCACGCTGCTTTCTCCTTGCCATTCATCTTCCTGACAAAGTCTTCGTCACGGACAAGGGTACATATTTGAGGTCCGTTAAATACACCGGCTTTGATGTTTTCAAAAGTTAGAGCAGGGAAAGTAGAAGCTATGTGGCAAAAACATTCACTTCCAGTTTTTATTATCTTGACAAACTGTTTCATTATGCCAAACTCGAGATGTAGTGGGGGAGAAATGATCATTTCTCGGTTGACGATTGGGTCATTTACAGTATTTCGCATACCTACTTACAGAGTTTCGCAGTTGAGCTACTTTTTCTGGATACAGTTTTTCTCTCGAGCGCGAGTGTTCCACATACACGTTATGATGCGTCAATGACAAGTTTGTTAATAAAAAACATTAAGATTCGCGGTTCAGAATAGTTTGGCCAGTTGCTGAAATGCATAGTAGACTAAATGTTAGTAGCATTTAAAAAAAAAATAGAATCTTAATTGTTATCAAAGTGAAACGGATATTATAGTGTGTATTTTGGACGCGTCTGCTAAATTTTTCTAAAAAAAAAAAAGTGGCACGGGGCGTGGCATTAAGTGACGATATCCGAAAATCAATTGTTAACACTCATAAACAGGAAATTTCGGTTCGGAAAATATCTGCAACGTATTCGCTGTCTAAATCTACAATGCGAGGCATTATCAACTTGTATAAATAAACTGGATACACAGCCCAAAGGAAGAAAACTGGTCGACCATTCCAAATTTCACGCTTAAATCAACAGCTCTGAAGAGGATTGTAAAAACGAACCGACGATCCAATGCAAAGGAAATTATGGTACTATAGAGGCAAGTAATTGGAAAAAATATTTCTGAATCCACAACAAAACGCGCGATAAAGAAAATTGGATACAAATTCTTCAAGGTAAAGCTTGATTCTTTACATTTTACTTTTGAAATTACTGGTTTCTCCTTCAGGCAAAAGAAAGGCCGTTATTAACTAAACGACAAAAAATCAATCAATTACGGTGGACCAGAGAACATGGGCACTAAACTTTTCAGCAATGGCACCAGGTAATTTGGAGTGACGAATCCAAATTTGAAATCTGTTTGGGTTATACCAGATAACGTGTGCTAAGAACCCTACACCTAAACTTATTATCCTGACTGTTTGGTTAGGAATGTGAAGTTCCCTGCGTCTTTTACGATCTGGGGGTGTATGAGTCGTATGGACATAGACAGTTTATTGCCGTCAATACCAATACGTCAAGGCACTAACGCGCAGTACATTTTCCAGCAGGATGGTGCTGCGTGTCACATGGCAAAAACTGTCAAAGCTTGGTTTACAGAACATAATGTCCTTGTTATGGAATGGCCCTCTAGCAGTCCAAACCTCTCGCAAATAGAAACATTGTGGTATAAAATTAGAAAACAATTGCGGAAGCTTCCAGCCCATTCAGTTCATTATCTACGCACCAAATTGCAAGAAATTTGGGACAGCACCCTTTGTGAGGAGTGCGTTAAGCTGGTAGATACAATGCTTGCCAGAATAAAAGCTGTTATTGTTAACAAAGGTGATGCAACACAGTTTTGATGAAGCGGCTGGACTATTCTGAACCACGAATCTTAATGTTTTTGTATTAACAAACGTGTCGCTGACACATCATAACGTAGTAATATTTCATCATATTTAAGTTAAAAGTGTATACTTTGTTTCTGTTACCAATATTTTTCGTTAATAAAATAGTTTTATGAATGTTATTACTTTTATTTAAATATATTAGTTGTAAAATTACGCCTGGCCACACTATTATGAGCCTGAGCTTACATATAGACCTACTTTGAATTTATATAAGTTCGTAATTTTTTCTTGCACCTAAATATAACCTTCTTTTACCTTTTTCTTTCATTTAAATATATTTTGTATCATTACTTTTCAAAGGAAACTTTCAATATTTCTTTTTTATATTAACTCATATCATTATACTACGATAGTATTACACATATTCCACGTATGTACATCAGTAGTTTCACAACGAAACTTCAGCACAAAAGTTTAGATGAGATTTCTTACGAGCATTCGAAAGATCAAAACATTCTACCGCACGAGATAAGCTTAAGCGAAAGGTCAGCGAAGAAATTTATCAGACATCGAGAAAAGCATTCCAGTTTTCATTTACATAATAAAGTGATCAAATACGTCCAACCCCGGATCCATTATGCTTGAAATCCATTCATTTTAACCTTGACATTTCCAATGATTGAGATAGTCAGGAAACAATCTACATGTAAACATTTTATTTATAGTATTTTTTCGACGACAAATAACTAATGCCTGTTTGTTTATACTCTGTTAACCATCGTACACTGTTATGTAATATATACAACTGTCACTCATTCCCTTGAATTAATTGTCGACCATTTAGATACAGTGTCTCAACAAAAAATCTGAGTTATCCTTCACCATTATTTTCAGTAATTTCAGTGGCGTGGGCCATCAGCTCTCGGCTACCCGCCTTCTATCATCCCCGGACGGTTCTAGGCACCCCCTGGACGGCCTGGAGCAGATCTGGCCCTGGAACGACTCCTATTCCAGCCTGCACCGGGACACATACACGGAAGTTAGAACCCCGCGACCGCCCCGCCTTACTTGGGGCTGTTTTCAAGCCTGTAGGGCGCGGATCCACCACAGCATCGCAAAGAGAAAGGTTTGTAGACTAGCGACTACAATTCTATGAATATCAAAGACGAGGTTACGTAGATAGCTTCTAGATTAGGACCATTTTACTTTCTAACTGTAACCAATACATAATTTAATCTCGGTATTATACAGTGGTCGCCATTTGCATCAAATAGAAGTAAATATATTTTAAGTTTTACCTTTTTTTTTTAAACACCGACTAGTAATAATAATAATTCGATTTATTATGCAATAAATACAAAATAATATTATATGCATGCAAGGGGGTAGTGTAAATTATTTTTCACCTCGCCATTGGAATGACAGTGAACACACATACGTAATTAACAATGAATTACATCATTAAAAAAAAACGAAACCACAGTTTTCGGCAAGTTCCAAAAGCCTAGGTGTTTCTCGATACTCGTTTCGCTAACCAGGTTGTCGTCATCATAGATGACTAAAACTGAGTATGCGTTTTAACAATGATAATAATAATAATAGTGCCTTTATTTTCAATAATCAGTACAAAATGATGACAGAAATATTTTTGATTAGGTTGAGGACATTCGGACTTAAACCGCTGTTCCATGTAACCAACCGAAAGCAAGAAATAGCAAGTAAACAAAACAAAATGCTGTGACTGATTATAATTACTAATGTTATTGAAAAATTATTTTAATGTTAGTATGTATTAGAATTAAACAAGTGGTTTTGCTTGAATGTTTAACGAATTTATTCATTGCTTTACTTTTCAAAATCAGTATAATTTATTTCAGTTCGTAGAATGGTATAAGGTGTCTCAGTTGGAACTATAGAATTTAAATTGCGCGCCATTTGTGTTATGTCAAAAATAGGGCGTCAACATACAATCATTAACAATTCAACAACGAATACCTTGTGTGCTATATGATTTACAGTTGCATTAAGCAAAATTCGGACAAAATTATGACGAAAGAGTTAACAGTTCGTAACTTAATCAAAAAATTTCGGGTTCTGTTATTGGTAAGGCAACACCAATACGTCCTCAACGTGGTCGATCAGGTTAAAATATTGCTGCAATGAGAGAAAGTGTTCAGGAGTATCCAAACACATCAATTCAACATTATTGACAACAATTAAATCTGTCAAGAGCCACCACACATCAAATTTTAAACAAATATCTGCATCTGTCAGCATAGAAAATTCAATTGACACAACAATTAAAAGTACAGGCCATTTACAACGTCGTACATTTGTTAATTGAGTGTTAGGAAAAAAAGAAGTTGGTGCTGATTTTTACAACAAAATTTTGTTCAGCGATGAAACACATTTTCATCTTAATGGATACATCAGCAAAGAAAATTGTCAAATTAAGGGGTGCTGAAAATCTACATGATGTTCATGGAAAAGAAATGCATCCACAAAGATGGATGGTTTGGTGCACATTTTGGAGTGGAGTAATTGGACCATACTTATTTGAATATAAAGCTAGTAACACTATCACAATAAGTGGGAAACGCTATCGAGACATGTTAAATAATTTATGTTTTCACCAAATCGATGATTTGGATTTGAACAACATGTGATTTCAACAAGACGCTATAACGTGTCATACAATAAGTGCAACCATAACTCTGTTACATACCAAATTTCTTGATCACGTTGTCTTGTGGAACATCGACATCAATTGGCCTACAATATCATGTGATTTAACATCACCGGACTTTTTTCTTTGGGGTTATGTCAAGGGAAGAGTATATGCCACCCAACCAGCAATAACTAATGACCTCAAAGCATACATTCAACGTGTTATTCGACAAATAGAATCAATAGTTTTATGTGCCCATGTTATGGACAATATTACTAAACTAATAGCATGCCAGATGGATGAGTCGAGGCGGCCACATGAACGATATTCCATGTGTACGGCACACATGGAATATCGTCTTCACTTTATGTTTATAACTTACAAGTCGGGAATCGAGAAAGGAATCAGCAAACCGCAAAACAGTTATCAAGTGATTCCCGAATAGCAAGGCTATTACATAATCACTATAGGAAACAACTATTCCTCGGGCTAAAGCCCCGCCAGGCATTGAATTATACCTAACAGCGATCCTCAACCCCTTTCTCGTGTTTCTGCACGACCAGAGCTTTTTTGAAAAGGGAACCGCCACGCGTAGTATTCGACATTTGTCCCGGATGGAATCCGAACGATAGACAGCTGTTTCGAACTTATTCGTTCTCATCAATGTCGTACACGGTACGCCGATCCAGGACAAATGCCGAAACAAATCCGTGGGGTTTTCATCTAAATCGATAAGATCTATATCTGTAACTTACAATTCGGGGATCGAGAAAGAAACCACCAAACCGCAAAGTGGTTATCAAGTGGTTCCCGAATAGCAAGCCTATTACATAATTGACAGGTCGTGCAGAAACACGAGAAAGGGGTCGAGGATCGCTGTTAAGTATAATTCAATGCCTGGCGGGGCCTTAGCCCGAGGAGTAGTTGTTTCCTACAGCGAGTATGTATCTCTAGTACAGCTATCTGTCGTTCGGATTCCATCCGGGACTAATGTCGAATCCTACCCGTGGCGGGTCCCTTTTCAAGAAAATAACTTTATGTTGAAGAATAAAAAACGTCAATTTGTCAAACATTAGTTTTATTCACAGATCACATCCTATAATTCCAAATGAGACACCCTATATTTGGTAAATTGTGTAAGGTTTTTCAGTTTTATTTCAAATAATGATTTTAAATGTTAAATATATATAATTTGATTTGTACTAAATTAATCAAGAAATGGAAACATCTAGAATCTGTGCCAATTGTTAATGAAATTCTTCAGTGATTTATGAAATGAAATATTGAAGGAAAGTTTGCACGTAATCTATGAATAATCTACGAGTTATCCCTAATCGATGTGAAATTGACAAAGGAATTATTAATCACACGCTGAAATGGTGAAATTATTAATCAAATTACCTTTATCTTTATTTCATCGAGATTGCCGAATTTTGGTTCACTGAAATCATTAGTACAAACTTATTCCAAGTATATGTTAAACTAATTTTATATAGAAACAGTAAATCCATCCAAAATTCAAATGAATACATAAATTAATTCTATTAGAAATATTTCTTTATAATACAATTTCAGCACTCGAATGTTATGCTATAACATTGTGGCTAATGTATTTGAATTGTGGCTTCTAGGTTGATCAGGGACTGCGCCTGTACAATCAACATAAACAGCAACAAGGGGTGCGAAAATGGAAGTCAGCCCTCAAGGCAATAAGAAAAAGAGAGGACAAATTTACCTTGCTGGGATATCTCTACCAGGCGTATATGGACTGGGGAAAATATAGGTGAGTTTAATGTTGTGTTTCAGGGAACAGAGATCGAATTTCAATTTCTCATTCCTTTTTATGCATAAACAGGAGAGGGGCTGTTGGAACAGGAAAATATTCCACATTTGCTATATGTATATAAAAATATTGTTATTTTACATTTCTATGTCGTTCTTTTGTTTAACAAGTGACTACGATTAAAATTCAATAGAACACCAACTGTGACTAAAAATTAACTGTGTTTAACATGGAGAATTATTGTATTTCACTTAATATATTTAACATATTTCAAGATGTCTCAAATTTGAGGGGCTTGACCACGTTATAATATCAAACTCAGTTCAGTAGCGTAGCAGTAACATAAGAAGGTACCAAAAATGTTTTATTGCTCCAAAGAAATATTGCTATCGCGTTTTGTTCTCTGCAAGTAGAAACATATATGCGCTAATGAGTGTCTTTCTGTATAAGAGGATTCCAGAAAAGAACTGCTCAGTTAAAACATTGTATCAGAGGCTAGTAAGAAACGTTCAATGCCTCATTAATTTCTGTACCACGAATACATCAAAATATATCGCCTTTAAAGTGACAACACTGGGGAACAGTCAATTTGTACCCAGCAATTTAAGAGTCAATTTCGGGTACATTATTACGTTTGATGCTGAAAATGGTATTACTTCTTCTTGATTGACTCTAGTTTCTGAAATAAACATACACGATAAATATTAATGCAAGGTAAGAAAAACAAAATAAAATTTCTCTTTGTTTGAATTTTTTATAGGTAAGATCTAACAATAAAATAAAGAATAATTGATACAGAAAATATTAAGAATTATAAAAAGTTTTTGTGTAATATTTTTTTTTATATTTTTGCTGTGAATAGTCCCACTGCAGACTCCAACAAACTGGCTATCATCTAACGATCCCACCTTCCTTGGTACGTTTCTTTCCTTATTCGGATATCCTCATGAAAGCGTTCATTGTGTTCCTCACTATAAGCTTCTGAGTTAGAAGGAAATTTGTCTAAGGAACTATACAAAAAATGTAATGTAATGCTTATATTGGCTTCCAATGCTTCAAAACATTTTAGCATCGTATGTACTTGGTAGTTTTTTGCCTTTTGATGGCCCAAAAAATTTTTATTTACAGATACATAACTAAACCATGCATCAGACTCTACGACGGTCATATATTTGTTAAAGTTTTTCTGTCTTCTAATTTGTGGACCGTCAAAAATCCCTGCCTTTAATTTTCAGTGCTGGAAATGCTTGGCTTTTACAATGCTGGCTTTTCCAACGGCCATAGCGTCTTTCAGATGTGAAACAGTTTACTGCCAATGCTTTTGTTTTGGACGACTATCTCATAAACATAGGTGGAAGGATATTTGGTACATCCATTTTGCTGTCTAAGAAGTATGGTGACGATTTTGAAATAAATTAAATTACGGAGTCACTAATAATTATTAATCACTTTAGCTAAGATATAATGTGAAATTAGGGTTCTCGAGTACTCATAAGCCGATCTTAAATTTCTGGCAACATTCTTTTTTTTTTTGTTGTTCCACAGTGTAATCAACCACTTAGTATAGATATACTATCAGTAAAAAACTTGACAATATTATATTCAAAGGAATTTAAGCATATCTTTATTTGGTAATTTCACTAAGTCTTTAGAAATCATTGTTATTTTTTCGGAAGTACCTTCCTAAGTTTCTTCAAGGATCTAATAAACGCAGATAGTAAAGGGTCTTTCAATAAGGATGCTCGATTTTTAAACGTAAAGTAAACAAATAAAATAACGTAAAGTAAAACAAGTTGTGAGATATCCACTCAATTTTATTTTATTTGAAAAATATTTTATGGCATTAAGTATGGAATATATAACGTCTTTCAAATATCCGCCGCGGCTTTGCTTGGTGGCACGTATTCGAAAGATACAATGGTCGATGACTTTGTCGCATAAATTTGGCTAAATTTGCTGGATGGTGTTCGTTATGTTGACTTTGAGGGCATAAATTGTTTGCGGTTTATTCGCATAGACCTGCGATTTAAGATAGCCCCAAAGGAAGAAATCTAAAGGGGTTAAATAGCAGGATGTTGATGGCCAGTTCATGTCGCCGCTGCGCGAGAAAATCATGCCCTCAAATCGCTCGTACAGAATGTCGATCGTAGCATGCGCTGTATGGCACGTAGCACCGTCCTGTTGAAACCACATGTCGTCGGTATCCATATCACCCAGTTTAAGCCACAAGAAGTTGCTTATCATTGATTTGTAGCGCTCGCCGTTGACAATTGGCAATGGTTGGTGGCAATGTCAGTTTCGTTTTGTACAAAGAAGTACGGACTGATGATCCCTTAGACCAAAATTCGCATCAAACAGTGACTTTCTCGGGATGCATTTGGTACTGGTATATCTCATGTGGATTGGTATCGTCCCAAATCCGACAGTTCTGCTTGTTCGCATATCCATTCATCCAAAAATGGGCCTCGTCACTAAAGACGATTTCTTTGGCGAAATTTGGGTCAACTGCCAACTGCTCCAGAGTCCAATCATCGAACACATTGCGTTGTCTATGGTCTTTTACCTTAAATTCCTGGGTCGGTTGGACATTATACGGGTGTAGACCCAAATCCCGACGCAAAATTCGCCAAGTTGAAGTCGCAGAAGGGCTAAGTTCTTCTGAACGACGAGAAATTGACTGTCTCGGGTTTTCTCATACACTCTCACGCACAACAGCGATGTTTTCAGCAGACCTTACGTTTCGGTGACGTACGAATGTTGGCTGATTATTTATTAAACCGGTTGACTCGAATTTGGTCATCATGCGTCGAATAGTCGACTTGGCGGGACAGTTGTGGCGAGAATAGAAATCAAGTAATGCGCGGAACTTTTTTCGAACGGAACACTGATTTTGAAAATAAAATTTGATGATTTGCACACGTTGGTTGAACACCATAACCTTTCACGGCCATTTGCCATACACTACTGAAAAATTTGACACATGTTGCTTTAACAACGTGACCGCTATAACCTAACAAATTTCGAGCGTCCCTATTGAAAGACCTTTTATATTATGATTATATAACATGATTAATTGCGTTCATATAAACGTACACATACAGTCTGATCCATTTGCAATGAAAAAAATTACAAAAAAGTTTTCGATCACATTCCAAGTTGATATAGTAATCCTGGACATAAACTGTGGAAGTTTGTCATTGCGTCACTTATCTCTCAGTTCATCGATGTTTGTCATAATCCAACGACGTTGCGAGATCAAATATTATGTGTGAAGTGGTTTAACATTTTCCAAAGCATCACTCGCTTTCAATATGAATCCAGAAGGGTTTATTGTGATCATAATGTTGGCATACATTATCTCATCCATTTTTCCCATTCATCTGGCTTTGTAATTATTTCCCATCTTTGGTACAGCATATCTGAACCAATCTGATTTATCGGTTGGTTGTTTTGTTAGAAGTTTGCCGTATATTAAATTCGCTAGTACTTTCTCCTGCAAGGGAAGCAATCTCTATTTTCATCATGATACGATAGATACGATCTTCTCTATTCATTAGGTATATATTCCACATGTTAAACCCCAATCGTGGCTCTTTAAAAGAAAATAACCAAAATTGACACGGAGAATAAAATAAATCAGATGTGGCTTTCCGTAGATGCTATATACTGTATCAAAGATGGATAACGACTAGAAAGCCAGATGAATGTGAAAAATTGATGAAGTAATATATATGTTACGGCTAAAGCCCGTAATTAGATAAAGCTAGTTTTAACCAGATGTCTCGCGTATTATCCAAACCGACTGGATAAAACGCGAAGGATTCAATGATTTCTTGCTTTATCCGGGTAAGTCCAGATTTAGCCAAGGAGGAATGGCTAAACCACGTAGAGGATACTAATTGAAAGTACAGACGCGACCAATCTCGCACGTATGTAGTAGAATATAAAAATAAAATTATTCTGAGAAAAACTTATTTATTTTTCTGAACAAACATAAAAGCAGAAGTATTCTAACATAAGAATAAGAAATATTACTAAAATACCATGGGTTTGACAACCATTCCCCTCTTAGTGGATTTCGGCTTTTTCTGACATGCAATACAGTTTTAAATAAACCATGATAACTTCCTGAGTTATATTTTTATATTTCTTGTTCACTTCCTTAAGCATGCGATGTTTTCCTCCATGTCCAATTGCCAATTGGATTTAGTGCAGTATGTCAAAAATCTCCTGGTTTTTCACAAAATACCTTATATTTGTTTCGCCACCAGTCACTGGAGAAATGAGTCTCTCAATACCACCAACCACACAAACATCAAACCTTTTTAATCGTCGATACTGTAGTGCCGATTTAGATTTTACTTGTTTTGCTATTTTTACTGACTCCAAAAACTCGCAATATTAGGACAGAATTCATGCAACAAGAATTTGAGTCTTTACGCGACACTAAATCGCAGAGCATTTCATTAAATCGCTCCTTATAACAAGAACGTACCACTTCTAAATCAGTCGTCATCTTGTCAACTCTGGAACGCGAATGAACGATTATAGTGTTTTGTCCGAGCGTCGTTGGAAAATTCTAGTATTAACCGGTTTATGCTCGAAAAGCAACGTACTCTATCCGAATTACCGACTTTATCCACTATATTTGGATAATTCTAACTTTATCCGGATAATTCTAGTATTATCCAATATTCGGGCATTCGCCGTAACATATATAATAAGCGCCTTTCTGCAGAATAATTAAAAGGTGGTCTCAAAAGCACGAGGAAACAGGTTCAATTTTGGAAAAAAGAAACGTGACGATGGCAAACTACGTAACGCTGATCAAGAATAACATATTCATCAGCTTATATTAGCTAGTCCCTCAAGATCATTAAGATGTTTATCACTAGAAACGGCAACATCCTACGCCACATTCCGTAGTATTGTGCGTCAATGTTTAAAAATGTATTTGTACCACATCCAGCGTGTACATGCCTTGAAGAAACGATATTATGCATCTCGTTTTGAATTTACCATCGAGTTTGTGAGCAATTGGAGGATGACCATGGAGGATGGATGACCGGGAGAAGAATTTTATGTAATAGTGAGTATTTAGTGATGAAGCAAGTTTTTGCGTGTTAGAATAAATGCTCATAATACAATCATTTGGGCTACCCAAAACCCTTACGTTTATTACAAACAACAGCGCCCAAAAGTAAACGTGTGGTACACAGTAACACATGATACAGTTTGGGCCATTTTTCTTTGGAGAGCCAACGACCACTTGGGCATCGTACTGGAATATGGTTCAACAGTTTTTCCCTCAGCTGCAATATATCGAAAATGTGATTTTCAACAAAACGGTGATCCGCCTCACTGCAGTACACAACTTCTTAAATGAGGCTTTTCCGGAACAATGATGTGACCGTGGGGGACCTACGAATTCACCAGACCTTACTCCACCTCATTTCTGTATAGAGATATGTAAAAATATACTCATAACATCCAACTGATATAGATGATTTTTACGGAAAAATTAGCCATAAGTTTCGGTCTACCACAGCACAAATGCTGAGGAACACGTGGCTATCTATATCTGCAAGATATTCATTAGGGTAAAGTAGCCTAATATGAGTCCTCTCCTAATATGAGACACCAGCTTATTTCCGATAAAAACCTCTTAAATATAGCAGAGAGCAGTTTTCTGCGATGTCAATTGTGTAATTCTTCTACTGTGTACACGATGGCACTGCAGTCGTTTAACAAACGGATGAAACCAAAAGTTTGAGAATTTTGTAAGTAATAATGAAAAGTTTTTCACGTAGTGTTGTTAAACTACAAATATTTCGAATATGGTAAGTTGATAATTATTTTCATTGACATGGGTACATAGTATAAATACAGCAGATCATGACCTACTATGTTTATTTCAAAATTAATTGACCACTAACCTCGAAATATTTTTTGTGCTTGTCAATTCAGTGCGGCCTATTATGAGACCCCTAAGAGGTCGCAATATGAGAGAGGTCTCATATTAGGCATCCTAATTCTGTGCATATTGTAAAAAAAAATTCTGGTCTAGGCGAATTCACCTAACAATAAGAGGCGAAAACAGTGGAACAAACAGCAGATGGTTTTAGCAGTTAAGGCGGTTAGACAACATACTATGGGGTATAAGAGAGCGGCAAGACAGTTTGGTGTTCCAAAAGGAACTCTCGAACGTTATGTGAAAAACATCAACTTTTCGCCTGAACAGCTGGTTACAGAGTCTCTTGGCAGAAAACCTGCATTAGGCAAAGAAATAGAAGGCGAGCTGGTTCAGTACTGTCTTGCAATGGATAAAAGATATTTTGGTTTGCGAAGGTCGGACGTAAAACGAATGGCGCTTGAGTTAGCCATTTCTAATAATCTTCGCCATTCATTTTCAGAAGGAGCCGCTGGAAAAAAGTGGCTTCGAGGTTTTTTGAAACGGCACCCAGAACTGTCCGTTAGATCTCCTCAAGCTATTTCCAATGCACGCATACGAGGTTTTAATCAAGAGAGCGTTGCAGCATTTTTTGAAATATATGAACAAGAATTCCGAAAAATAGGCACAAAACCACATAGATTATTCAACGTTGATGAAACGGGAATTACCGTGGTACAACATTAAAGAAGTAAAGTAATATCTGCTAAAGGTAAGAAGCAAGTAGCCACACTTACATCAGCATAAAGAGGTGGTCTTATTACTGTTGTTACTTGCATGAATGCTGTTGGAACGTACGTACCTCCTTTAATAGTGTGGCCCAGAAAGAACATGAAGGCTGAATTAATGGATGGTACCCCAGCTGGATCTATCTACGCCTGTCATCCTTCCGGGTGGATTCAGACTGACATTTTTAGACAGTGGTTTGATCATTTTGTAAACTTTACAAAACCAACAGCATCCGATCCTTTACTATTAGTGCTAGATGGGCATTATTCGCATACGCTAAATATGGCGATAATCGAGAGAGAAAATCACGTATCTATTGTTTGCCTTCCTCCACATAGTACGCATCGAATGCAGCCTCTAGATGTAGGCTTCATAAATCCGTTCAAGACATATTATGCCAAAGAAATTGAAACGTGGCTTAGGAATCATCCGGATCGTGTAGTAACCCTTTTTATAATTGTCCGGATCTTTGCTGCTGCTTACAACCGAGCAGCCACAATGAAGGTATCAGTCAATGCATTCAAGAAAACTGGTTTGTTCCCACTCAACAAAGATGTTTTTCAGGAGCATGATTTCGACATATTCGAAAATGAAGCAGTCACTTCAAACATCACACCTACCTTCGAGCATTCGGAATCGCGGTTGTCCAATTATTTATGTGCTGATATTGGGTATTCTCAGTCAGGAAATTCGAACGATTCCAATGAAGTGTCAGTCCGTCAAGGGATTTCAAAGGATCAGGTCAACGGCAGTAAAGAGTCTTGCTCACGGAACCCAGAAACTGCAGCTCCAAAAGGTTCCATTTCAACTGAACAGTTTTATTCAAAGGCTTATATGGCTCGTCAAGAGATTTCAAAGGACCAGGTCAACAGCAGCAAAGATTCTTGCTCACAGAACACAGAAAGAGAAGCCCCAAGAGGTTCCATATCGACTAAACGGGTTTATTCAAAGGCTCCTACTGAACTGAGCCTTGTAAGTCCTCAGCAAATCAAACCATTGCCAAAGATATCTATTAAAATGGTTGGTAAACGTTCTGGTAGTTCAGCTGTAATCACCTCTTCGCCTTATAAAACTGAGTTAGAGGAAAGTTTGGATAAGAAAAATACCAAGTTGGTTAAAGAACAGAACAGAGCAAGAGTTACTAAGAATGTTCTTGTTACATGTGAGCCCAAGAGAAAAAACAGTTCTAAAAAGTCCAATAAGAAGAAACGTGTGGAGTTGGAAAGTGACAGCTCATGTAACAGCGAAGATATGATTCTCAATGATGACAGTGATCGCGAAGAAAATTATGACGCAGAATGCTTGTTTTGCACCAATCCCTATTCGCCAGATCCTGAAGATGCGAATTTCGTCTGTCCAACATGTTTAAAGAGACAACATTAGAAAATACAACAGGGTCTCATTTTAGGAACCCATTTTTTTTTATTGAATATTTACATTATTTGCTTTTATTGTATTATAAAAACAAATGTTATATTTTTTACAATAAAATCCAACAGATACCAGAAGCATATTTATCCGACTTTAAGAAAATGATTTGAAATTTAATAAATGTGTTTCTAATTCAAAATTATGATAGTTTTTATAAATGGGTCTCATATTAGGCTACTTTACCCTACAGGTATGTAAATATGAAACAGAAATATTTTATATAAAAATACACATTTATTGTATCAAAATGATAAATAATATTTTATTCGAAGTATTGCCCAATGCAAGCTATACACGTTTTCCATCTCTCTGACAATTTGTGGATAATTTTCGTAAAAAGTGAAGCCCTGCTTAGCAAGTGCATGTTCCATCGATGCAAATAAGTAGTAATCGGACGGAGCCAAGTCTGGTGAGTGAGCCGCATGTGATAGTATTTCCCAACTAAACGCCTAATCGTTTCCTTGACCGGTTTTGCTGTATGTGATGGTGCATTATCATGAAGCAAAATCACTTCGTTTTACCTTTTTTGGTATTCTTGTTGTTTTTCACACAAGGCTTGATTCAAATCGATCATTTGTTGTCGGTAGCGTTCAGTATTAATGGTTTGACCAGGATTTAGCAACTCATAGTAGATCACACCTTTCCGATCCCACTAAACACAGGGCATTATCTTCCGTCCATAACGATTTGGCCTTGCAGTCGATGTCGATGATTCGGCTGGAGTTACCCATGATCTTTTATGCTTAGGATTCTTGAAATATATCCACTTCTCATCGTCACAATTCGATGGAGAAATGACTTTCTTTTGTACCTGGCGAGCAGCATTTCTCAAATGGTTTTTAGGTTTTCCTGCTGTTTTTCATTCAGTTCATGTGGAACCAATTTTCCGATCTTCTGAATCTTTCCCATGACTTTCAAACGTATGGAGACGGCTTCTCGTGTCACATTTAATTCATCCGCGGGTTTTTGTTGCGTTTGAGCGTCATTCTTATCCAACAATGCTTGCAATTCGCTATCTACAAACATTTTCGGTTGTCTTCCACGTTCTTTGTTTCTCTGTGATTCTCAAAGCACTGTGATTTACCAAGAGCATGCTCACCGTAAGCTTCGACAAGCACTGGATGCGATTCTGTAGCATTTTTCGTCAAATTGTAACAGAAAATCAATGCTGTCCCAAATCGTAATTTCAGGGCACAAAATTCGACATGTTTTATGCAATTAAAAACGATATTATTGTATGAAACCTGTACTTTCGTGAGATAAAAACCTTTATTAGATGTCAAAACAAGAAAATGACGTGGTATGGTAACTATATTAGCAGCTAGGCAATCTATGGACAAATTCCGGTTTCATATTTACATACCTGGTAAGCCACGTTCGCAGAAGACGCCATGTATAAAGAGAATAGATAAGAGAATAAAGTCCCGTGTATTAACTATATTTTCTTTTTAAGAATAGTTCACAGTAAATTCCATTTTGCAAGTTATTAATAATTACTTTGTTGTTGTTTCAAATAGATCAACCTGTATATGTCTTTAATCTCCCATCATCATGAATATTCCTAATATTCCACTGTATTACGAGACCCTGTTCTTAACCCTGCCATGTTTCCGAAGATTAATTGTAAAGAAAATCTAATCAATAATATCCAACCAAGAAAATTGCCAATTAATTGGGAACCCCGGGGCAATTAATTCCGGATTTCAGTCCCAAATGATGTCCGGAAAACTACAGGCTGTCTTTGAAAGCAACCGAGTTGAACCAATTACCGTTTCATTGTGGTAATTTGATCAGTTTCTTGTATTTAAACGAAACAATGTAGGCGTATCTACGTTAATTGCGTTTACTTGCCTGGTTTCGTGATTGTCACAAAAAAATAACTCAGTTTAACGTTGTCCGAAAATTATATACACATATTTAGGCTTGAGAATATGTATATCCAAAACTAGGAGTAGCATCTCAGATATAAATTCCTGGACAAAATTAACGCATCAGTGAAACTTCACATTATTACTTTTATTTTTTTCGAAGACTTAAATGATAATTCCTAAGTGATATTATAATTTAATTATTTCAATTAATGTTTAACAAGTTAGAATGGCGTTATCGGGAAAAATACATGAATAAATAATAGAAGGGAATACTAGTGCCGAATACAATGAAAACGGTGTTTCTAAAAAACTTTAGAAAAATAAAATTAGAGGTAAAATTAAATCGTAGGAATTTTAATTCAGTAATGTGTAGATCCTCCTTTAGCTATTATCACTGCTTCCATTGGTCTGAACATGCTATTAATCAAATGGTGAATAGTTTCCTGAGGAATATTCTCCCATTCGACAAGAACGACTTGCTCGAGTTCCCTAAGAGTCATAGGGGCAGGTGTGTCGCGCCTAACTGATCGTTTTAATGCATTCCATAGATACTCTATGGAGTTCATATCTGGACTTCTTGGTGACCAGTCCATAGTTGAATTATTCACAAATCGAATCTAGTGCAGTACCTCTCTAGCAACGTGGAGCCGAGCGTTATCCTACATAAAAAGGAAATTGTCCTTGACAAACGAAGCAAATGACATCACATATTCTTCTAGGGCATTTTTCACATTCACGAATGACATTGCATATTCTTCTACGTGGAAATGTGCATTCATGGATCTCCTCGGTATAGGATCCAAATCCGAGCGACTATCGAAACAAATTCCTCCCTAAAACATTATTGATTCACCAAAAGATGAAATCCTCGGAGACACATAGCAGGCATCAAACTCCCTCTCTCTCCTCCCTCTCTCTCTCTCTCTCTCCTGGCCTCCGCCAGACTCGTTGACGTCCATCTAGTGAATTAAGACTTACTCTTGTTTCGTCTGAAAACAAAACTCGCATCCAGCCATCATTAGTCCAATTTACGTGTTCTCTTGCAAAACGCTGTCTGGTAACTTTATGTTCTCTTGTAAGCAGTGGTGCAATAGCTGGTCTTCTACCATCCAATCCTTCTTCATGAAGCCTCTCCTGACTTCCAAACTGACTTCGTCCAGAAATTGCTACATTTCGAGCTGCTGCTAGGGCTCTACTTAGTTCTAAACTCATAGAATGCCTGTTTCTTAAGACAACTACAATATGTCGCTAACGACTAATCGTCGCTAATGATTGTCTAACTCCTAACAAATTACCCACGTGTCGCTAGCCTAATATATCGTTAACCAGAGTTACCGCTTTCACTGCTTTATCTTCTCTGAAGTTGTAACTTCCATAAATTATAAGAAATGATGAAAAGTTTTGCTGATGTCTTAATTTTGTCCAGGGGTGTATATTTTCTAAAATAAGGATGATTTGAATATTTTTTCTGCAGTACTGCTACAAAACCTCATATGAAATTCATCTATAATACTCAGAATTAGGCACGTTTTACTTTTTCTTTATCATGGCGTGGATAGTGTCAGGTGCTTCAATTTTTTTAACCGCTTATTTTACAATAATAAACTCGTTTACGGTATAGATAAGACTGCCACACATGAAGAGTATTCAAAAGATGCAATGAAGTATGTGTGCTATGATCCTTGCGCGAAATCGGGAATAAATTTTCTCCTTTAAATTCGGTAATTTCTAAAGATGCCTGCAGGTGCAGGCGCATATCCTAAGACATGTACGTATGTATTTTTGGCTGAGTTCGCTGCTATGACACTAAACGTTGTTTTTTTCAAATGTTATTTTATATGCTTTTTATTGTATTCTATTTATATTTATAGTTTATATATTCATTATTATATTCAGCACATTGTTATGGATGGAAAATAGAGCAGAGGAAATACTAGGAGAAGACCAATTCGGGTTTAGGCGAAATAGGGGAACTCGCGAAGCTATTCTGGCGCTAAGAGTAATGTTAGAGAAAACAATAGAAAAAGGAAAGAACGCTTATATAGGATTTGTAGATTTAGAAAAAGCTTTTGATAACGTAAGATGGGAAAAAATGTTCGAGATACTAAAGAGTGCGGGAATGAAGTATAGAGATAGAAGAGTAGTACACAATCTATACATAGAGCAAACTGCTGTTATAGAAGTAGAAGGGGAAGAAAGGGAAGTAGGTATTAGGAAAGGAGTAGGACAAGGATGTACGCTATCACCACTAATTTTTAATCTGTACATCGAAGAGGCGATTAATGTGGTAAAAGATAGAGTGGATTTCGGGATTAAAGTACAGGGACAGAAACTAAAAATGCTGAGATTCGCGGATGATATAGCAGTATTAGCATCTAGTAAGGAGGAACTAGAATCAGCATTTAACGAAATGGAGGCAGTGTTGACAGAGGAATACGGAATGAGGGTGAATAAAAACAAAACTAAAGTGTTAGTGTGTAGAGGGCGCGAGAGCAGAGCAAAAACGAAAGTACAAATTAATAATGAAAGATTGGAGGAAGTTAAAGACTTCACTTATTTAGGAAGTAAAATAAATTGGGATGGAAGAAGCGATAAAGACATAAAACAAAGAATAGCGCAGGGTCGAGTAGCTTTTAACAAAAAGAAAGCACTTTTATGCTCGGGGGTAATAAACTTAGAAACAAGGAAGAGATTTTTGAAAACATATGTATGGAGCACGGCACTTTACGGCTGCGAAACCTGGACGGTAGGGGAAGCAAGTAGGAAGAAATTAGAAGCTTTTGAGATGTGGTGTTACCGAAGAATGATGAAAATACCATGGACTGATAGGGTTAGAAACGAAGAAGTATTGGAGAAAGTCGGCGAGAAAAGGAGTATGTGGAAAAACTTAAAGAAGAGAAGAGATAGAATGGTAGGCCACTTGCTGAGACATGGGGGAATAGTCCGCGATATTTTGGAGGCAGAAATAGGAGTGAAGAAAGGCAGAGGTAGGCCTAGATTAGACTACTGCTCGCAAATAGTAAGGGATGTAGGTTGTAGCACAATTAGCGAAATGCGTAGGTTAACACAAGATAGGAGAAGCTGGAGGTTAGCGTCCAACCAGTCTTAGGACTGATGACCTAATGATGATGATTGTTATGGAATTACTCACTTATATCATATTTTTTACAATAATATGTGTGTTTTTCTTTCTAAATAAATTATTCAAATACAATTATTGCTATTTAAATAAAATCTAAAATCTATCTTAACTGACGTCAATGGCCAGAAAATATTTTTTTATCATGATCTTCAGGTTTCCAAATTGATATTTTAATTATACTTCTGCCCCCTGTCACTCTATGTGTTTCCAAGATAATAAAAAAATACAGACACACCGGAAATATGAAGGATACACCAACACCACCACAACCAAAACTGCTTCTCGTGACAATGCTGCATTAAATGTATTATTAGCGGTACAGGAGAATCCAACATCCTTTAGAAGGAGACTACCTACTAGGAGGCTACCGATCTAGAAAAAGACAATGTAATATCACAAAATCGATGCGCAAAATTGTATGGCGGAAAGATTCTATCCCCTGAAAATACATTTAGTTCCAGAATTAACCGAACCTAACTTCGACAGAAGGGTTCAATTCTATTACAACAAAACCTTTTGATTAATTATGTGATGAAGCCACTTTCATGCTACGTGAACTTCCAAATAGGCTAACTGTCGTTAGTCGGACCAGCATAACTTCCAATTGACCTCAACCAAGAATATACAAAAGTAGTGGAATGGCCGGCTCGGTCATCTGATTTTACCCCTTGTGACCTTTTTATGATTTTTGTACAACCAAAGAGTGACGAAATAATTTAAATGGTCTAAGAGTTAGAATTGCCAGCGAAATGAGGATAATGAAAGGTGAAATATTTGTCAACGAACGATCGCAAGCGAGACAGACTAAAACCTGAGACACATCGATCGCTTAGCACTTGTAATAATTATATGCATTGTTGTGTTGCGATAGTATTTAATATTCTGTCTCTCCCGGTTGATTTCTTGCATTATCGAACGTTTCTGGCGTTTTCGTACTTACTTACATGGTGAATTTTTAATGTTAAAGCTTCTTTGCTATAACTAGAGTAACATATTCTTGTGGTAATAATTTTGTCAACACACAAGCAACTGTCGAAATTGCTTCAATTATCTATGTCTTCAACAGTTGAGAATTTTTTTTACTCGGAAGACGACTGAAATATGTAAGCTTTTATGTATAAAATGCATGCTCTTTTTACGACTCTTGCCATGTATCTTTACTATAGACTACATCCAACTGTAGTTCTTCCTTTCTCATTAGTGTTCTTGATCTTCCATAATTCTTTAATATTATGAATATTATAAACCTATCCTAATTTTCAATGTTACAAAAGATTTACATCTTTTGATATAGTTGAGTATTATCTGTCTTCGTCAAGATCACAATTTCTTAAACATTGATAATAATTGACGGAATAACTTTATTTAAAGCGACAACACTACTTCCCGATCATGTTTTCCCAGCAAACGATATAAATGGTTCTCCGTCGACTAAGGACCGTTAACCTTCGGTAAGGTGTAGACCAAGCTCATGAATTGTATGCTAACATTTCTTAAAACCAAACCTCATCGAACATTTCTTACGCGTAGAAAATCGTGTTCAATATTTTTCTTTCTCTCCGTCTGAATATAGTTTATACTAATTTATTGTATACTCTATACTCTCTACTGTAATTTGGATGACTAATATTACTACCGGTTTTGTCCTAAACTAATACGCAGTTAAAGGGCAGATCACCTTTGTACATTCCCCTGTTTGAATAAGATGGACCATTATTATAATATATAGTCCAGAATAGTATTTCAAACTTTCCATGCTTTTCAATTATTTAAGTAGAAGCGGAAAACTAACGATATTAAAGGTTTTAACAAATATAGAAGTCAAGATGTGTGTAAATTAAATAATGAGACCAACAACGTAGCGTTAGATCAACACTTGCACACAGGACTTAAAGGGGTACAGCAGGCCTACGAAGATAGTGTTTTGTCAAGGGCCTAGGTTTTTCGGTGGATTAAAATATTTTCAGAAGGAAAAAAAGATGAACCTCGCAGCGATAGGCTTTCATCTTCAAGAACCGATAAAAATGTCGGACAGAATTCGGGATATTGTACGTTCAAATCGTCGGTTAACAATCAGCATGATCGGGGAAGAGTTCAATTTGATTCACACCACCGTTCATCAGATTTTGACCAATGAATTTGGGATGACAAAAATCTGCGCAAAAATGTTACCAAAAAACCTTTTGCAGGACCAAAATGACATCAGGAGGGAAAGGTGCCTTGACTTTTTGGAATCAATTAAAAATGGTCCCCATTTTCTGAAACATGTCATTACTGGTGACGGGTCTTGGATGTTTAAATACGACCCGGAAACCAAGCGCCATATAGAATGACGCACTTGAACCTCTCCAAAGCTCAAAAAAGGAAGAATGAGCAAGTCGAAGATCAAATGCATATTGATATGCTTTTTCGGTAGCCAGGAAATCGTTCACAAGGGGTTTGATTAATCAAGATTTTTACCGGGAGATTCTTAAAAAAAACTTCGAAAAAGGGTCATGCATGTTCAATCATTTGTGTTGAATTTAACTTTTTAAAGAAACAATTTTATTTTATTTTACGAACAAACAAGAATTTTGATGTGTGAGTATAACAGTAATACTGTACTGAAATTGTACTGCTCGTGCAATGGGTCAGCTGCGACTTTATAAGTTTTATTATGCTGACATAGTTAAAAGTAATATTAAATACAGTTTGCAAGATTAATTTAAAGAAAGAACATTATAAAGTTTCAGCAAGTCATCATAAACGTGAGTTGGTTACAATTTAGTTTTATGATAAGACACATAGCAGTATCAAATTACGTCTAGCCTTCAGATAACATACTGAAGGTTTTATGTTACCTGATAATAAAATTATACAAGTGTGAAAGCAACTTTAAATAATAAATGCAATACAATATATTTTATATAACATGCATGTGAGACCAAACATCAACAATAATTGGGTGTTGCATCACGACAATGCACCTTGTCACGCAGCAATTTTGATAAACAATTTATTTTAAGAGACAATTTTGAATTTTGAATCAAAAATTGAAAAACTGTCTCATTGCTTAGTTTACACACCTCGTAGATAGCGATAAGTATCTATTATTTTTACGTAATTTTTTTAAATGATACTCTAATTATTTCTTGGGTTACTCCTAACATTTCTCATAAAAGTTCGGAAAGTGTTTCGCTCCATGTCCCTAAAAATATTTATAGATTTAATATTCATTAAAACCCTAAATATTCTCCCACGCAGGGTAAGTGAACAATGTCGAGGGTTTCATTTCCTTCGATAATTCAACAAAATATGTCATCAGTAGACTTTCTGAAAATGTTCTGGCATTCTTCTCATTACGATGGCCCATAAACTTTCACGACATCTCCGGTAATAAATTTAGTTCGACATTTATTGCTGTTATCTCATGTGGTTTTAATGTCCCCACGTCAATTTCCCTTATTTGATTATAGTTGTGTAGTTAATCTAACTGAAACGACAATTAAGTAATAAGCACGGCGGAATTTAATGTACTAATGTTATTAATTTATTAATTTAATTATTATTAATTCAAATATGAATCTCACACGTTCATATATGAAAAATCATTAAATGTACAACAAATGTTAATTAAAAAAGTTTTGGTTTTATAAAATCCATTTAAGCAGTATATTTTGAAATGACCATTCTACTATATTATTTTAAGTAGAACTAATCTTACCTACATTGTTTGGAATACGGTGTAAAATTTGATGTCAATTTCACATCAAATGAGCTACATCAACACGCCAATTTAGTATAAACCCAACACTGCAAATCTGAGGTACAATTTTATCCCTCTAATTCAATTCTACGTCTTTTGTCATCCATGTTGTCCAAAAAATAAATCCCTCTTGAATGTATTGCACTAATGAAACATTAGAGTATGGGTATGAAGTGGTGCAAGTTTAGGAAATATTTATGCATTCATGAATAATAACATTATTTGAGCGTTTACATTGAGATTTAAAATATTCTGATCATATCATCCTACTCTGAATGATATTTATATCGGATTATTAAGTAATAAATGTGTTCCATTGAAATCTAAAGGCCCTTGGACGTCTACTAGTAATTATTCTTGTGAGGAATTTAGTATATTATCTATCCAAGGAAATATTTAGCAACGTTTTAAAATTTTACACATTTTTCAAGCATTTATTATCTATTAAAAAAATTAATGAAGTTGCTATCTGTTACTTTATGGTATTCCTTTATAACTAAAATGAACACAAATTAGTTTGTTCAAGTTATATTAAAAATAAGTAGTAAATGAATATCCAAGAAAAAAACTTCAGACCTAATTACTGCATCAAGAACTACGTGGAACTTACAAATAAACTTACAGAAGTTACATTTCCAGAAATTTATATCTTAGCGATGTTTGATGTTTGTTCGATGTTTGTTCGATATTTGTTTGATGTATTGAAATATACCACACACACATTTTTCAGAAATAATTTAAAAATATTAGATGCAAGAAATACTATATTTAATATAATTATATTAAATTATAAAAAAATGTATGATAATATTGTTGGATTTGTGTTTAAGGGAAAATTATTTCCAGTTTGAAACAACATTTTGTAAACACAAACAAAAATATTATCGAAGGAATTAAACAAACTATTTTTGACTCCTCTTTGTCCCAAAAATATTCTTGTTGCCTAACTGTAAAAAATACGAGATTTATGAATCGCTATAGGTATGCAAAATATCCCATTTTTTACGGCGTAGTTAATTGTAAAATATTACCACTAAGAAATCTATATCATCCTGTATTTCCTGCGAAAATGAATGATAATCTCATATTTGTATTGTGTCGCACGTGTGGAGAAAATATGAATCGGGAGGAATGTATCCATAATGATGAGATGAAGTTAATAAGGCTTTGACATAAGGTTATGAAATGATAAACGTATATGAAATATGAAGCCATCAAGTTGATCAATTTAACCATGTGACCAATGTGGGAGAAATATTTACTGCTATGATAAACCAGTTACATAAAAGTAAAACAAAAGGCTTCTGGTTGGCCTAGTAACCACGCTATACAAGAACATAAAGATCGTTATATTGAAAAATTCCTGAACAAAAAACACATGCAATTAGTTTCCCGAGATTATAGAAAATCCAGGATTACGCTCTTTAGCCAAATTAATCTTAAATTAATTTTAGAAAACTGGTTCTAAGAGAAAATCAACCAAAAACTAAAATTGTCAGAGACCCTAGTGAATTTTTTGCAATTCTAATCGATACTGAACTATATATTAGCACTACACTTCTCAATAACGTAAATACTCTCGTTATATATTACGAGTATAGAAATAAAGTCTACGATATTCTACCCATAGTGAATGTGATGATAGCTGACATACGTTACGTCGAAAGCTCGTCTTGAACTTTAGAGCTACCTAGAATACCTCGGGAATAGTGTACCATAACACTAATTCAATAATATACGTTAGCAAAAAGGGTGACTATGAACTGGAAATTGGTGAATTTATTGGCGATATGACCGATGAACTTAAAGCGTATGGGTCAGGCAGTTATATAACACAATTTGTATCTGGCGGTCCAAAGAACTATGCATTCTATATAAAGTAATTCTACTCGTTACAATGAAGAAATGCTCACTTAATTAATTAAGGCACCTCACTTAATTAAGCGGCTTTTCAGCTAATAAACTTTGATAGTATCAAAGAGATGATTTTAAGATAAGCAGAACTTATGCTTATTGAACCTAAAAATATACGACGAACGGCGGAATACGAGGATATAACGACTAAACAGCCAACAATAATTCGTAATAGAAGCATAATTCCTTAAAACCCACGGTCCGTCGAGCAGCCGACACACCTAAGCACTAACACCTGTCTGGTAGTTCCTTTGATGCCGCCTGAGAACCAATGCCTGAGCACTTTCCAATAAACACCTGGCGGTTCCATTAATGTATGCAGACAGAAGTTCAAAAAGTTCCCACGATTCACAAAATTTTCCCAGGCTAAACCGCTGCTATGCCTACTAACGGTAAAACGGAAATATTTTTTTCGCGTTAACTTCAAATCAAAACGTTTGCGTACATTTGTGATTTATTAAAAACTATAACATTACATCATTTAACATAACATCGCTAGCATACAAAGTTACTAAAATAATAATTAATAAGTTGGAACACTCATTTCCTATACCTATTAATTCTCGAATAAGACATTTCAGGTAACTTCATGCTAGACATATTGTTGAATGTTTTATGCGATATGTCTCGATTATAAATCGATGATTGATTTTTTATTGTTGTAGTAAAAATGTCGATATGATTGTTTGGAAGATATTATTTGAAACGTTTATTTTCTTATCCGTACTATTCTCGCTATAACGTTCCGCCACGGTGGTATATTTCCACCCTCCGTGACGTTTAATAGAAGTCACGTCGCCCCCAAAAAGTATCAGCAGACCTTCTTCTGGAGCAGTGGCCCATATGTCACTTACACATTTCCTGTCCAAATCAGTTTACGATAAACAAGACATCTCTCCTATTCTATTGACCCCCTACGTATTTATTAACACAATTTTGATTGGCGTATTTC